>CM031241.1:632264535-633761867 GCA_018340775.1 Taxus wallichiana var. yunnanensis
ACATAGTTCAAAACTAGTACAAAGACAATCATCGCGAACATAAGAATGGCCTGTGATCCCGACTTGGGTCCTTAAGATAAGAGACACGCACACTAGTTTGCCTAGTCATGGACAATAAAGACTTCAAAGTGCCCCTAACACTTCATGTACACTTGTGACTGGGGGTAGTTGCACAACATTTTTTTTAGTTCAACACAACTATATCACTTCACATAGCAAATTTTACAGAGAATAGTCCTTCAACACTCAAAGCATCCATACACTACACAACATTTTCTACTTTCGTGTTGGATCGTAATTATTTGAAACAGATCGTATTTTTACACACCATCTGAAATGGTGTTCTACATTACAGGAAGCAGCTTCAAGGTTAGAGGATGACATCATACTTTTCTCCCTACACTACTTCTTCTTGGAATGAGATCACCCAAAATCTCGTTATTTTACAACATCTACAAGATCATTTTTATCCGATTCACTCATAAGGGATTGGGTGCACATGTTCCTTTTACATTTTCACGTATTTTACACACTTTTTACATGTTTTTTATCGTATATACCCATATTTGACTACTTTTCCGTTCTTTATTTTCCAAGTCCATCCTTACGAGAAGCAGCCACATCATCACACATCATCAAAACATCAACAATAGGTACAATCACGACATCTACACATACACTCTTGCCCTAGGGTCATCATCATCACTTATTTTTCACTTCCTCTTCTCTAGTTTCCATGCTTCACATTTTTATCACTCCATGCTTTTCCTTGTCTCTCGGCACAATTTTTCCATCAATCTACATGGTTATCAGGTACGCATCTCTTATCTAATTTATGTTATCGATAATTCTCTCAACAACATAAAGTGGGGGAAAATGTAGACACTAAATCATGCACTTTGGGTATCTATCTAGTCATGATCACATACTACTATTTATATGATTCCTAAGTAATAAAAGTACTAATTAACCCATGTCTTTGGCCATATTTGTTTTCTTTCTATTGCTACTTTTGATGTTGGCTCTTGCTAGCCCAGTCTACCTTTTTTACTTCAAAATTTCTTATCCTAGACACTCAAAGACCCAACCAAGACGCTAATGTCAGTGCCCTTGTCCCCTCTAGGTGACCATGAACTCTTTATACTTAGTTAACATCTTTTGGTTCCTTTCTAGCCGTTGGGAATCTTATTTTTTATTGTCAGGATTTTGGGGTTAATTACGAAAATCAAGCAATGGAATCAAAAAATATAAATTTATGTGACCATAATAAAAGACCAAGAACTATGCATTATCTATCACCACCCAAGGTTCCTTCCAAAGGAATCTACAAGAGCATTCAAGTATCCATCTAGTATCCACACAAGGGAAAGGAACTACATTATTTTGCATACACTTCATAGGATGGGAAGTTCATTCTTTCATGCACACATATATTTACATCTAGCTACTTGCTCCCAATCAAGTGCGGCAACACGCACAAGAACCACCTCTAGCACAATATCTTCACACACACACACACAGAGAACTACATTGGGTCTAAAACATAGTGCAGCGCTTAGTCGTAAGATCACTTTTTTAACAACTGAGGATAGTCTGACCCCTCATTTGCATTATTTTCTTTTGGGATGATTAAAAATATATATATTTTATATATGCCTAAATTTGATTGTAATGTGATAAATGAATAAAAAAATAAGTACATAAATGACCCAAATAAATAATAAATTAAGATTTAAAACCTAAGTGCAAATGAGGAGATAAAATAACTTATTTACTTCGCAAATAAATCTAGATTGTGTCGAAGTGAAGAAATGATGAAATCTGAGAGGGAAAATTTTCACTCCAAAACCAAAAAAATGTGTGACCAAAAGATATACCTCTTGATGGGGTGTCTAGAATTGGTTAGGTGTGCTGTGGGCACTGGCTGCATCTTCTCTCGGCCAATGACTACATAGAACGCTCGTAAAACTAACTTTAGGTTCGCAAGATGTTTTTCGTCCTTCACCACACCCATTGGCACTATAGTATGTCACACAATGATTCATTGATGTTTGTTGATAACCTACAATTAAGAAGTGACATGGAAAACCCTCAAAAGTGCATCAAATCCCAAAAATAAAATAATGCAAATGAGATTTAGACTTTCCTCAAATCACAAACGATTGATCTTACAATTTATTTTTACACTACATTTTGACACTATATAGTTATATGTGTGTGTGAAGATATTGTTCCTAGGTGGCTCTTATGCGTGTCACATTTGATAGAGCAAGTAGCTATATGTAAAAGATGTAAATATATGTGTTCATGAAAGAATGAACTTCCTCCTATGAAGTGTATGCAAAATAATGCATGCACTTGCCCTTGTGTGGATGCTAGATGGATGTTTGAATGCTCTTGATAATTCCTTTGGATGTAACCTTAGGTGGTGATAGTTAATGCTTAGTTTTGGTCCTTTATTATGGTCACATAACTTTATATTTATATGATTCCCTTGCTTGAATTTTGTAATTAACCCGAAAAAAGGTCGAATAACCCCAAAAGGTCGAATACCAAAATATAATATAATCAAAAGGATAGAAAGGACCCTAAAGATGTGAACTAATTATAAAGAGGGCAAGTGGTTCCTAGAGGGGACATGGGCACCTTACGCCAAAGTGTCTTGGTTGGGCGCAAGGTGTGTGTCAGAGTGAGAAATGTCGAAGTGTGAAAAGACATATTTGGCTAAAAGGAGTGTAATATCAACAGAGAGAAAAAAAAGAGCAAGAAAAGATGGCCAAATACATGGGTTAATTAGTATTTTTCTTACATAGGAATCATATGAATAGTATTATGTGATTGGGACTAGATAGATACCCAAACCTATTTGATTTTACATGTGTATGTTTGACTCTGTAATTCACATGGATGTCTTCATTGATGTCAAGTGGTATTGATGGAAAATAGGGTGAGAAGTGAAGAGTGACTTGTGAATAATTCAAGGTCATCTCACGGAAAAGTTCTAGGTGATTCCATGGAGTATTAGAGTCATGACAGACAAGACAAGTGGTCAAGAGGTCGACAAAGATAATCATGTGGTAATAAGTCTTTGATATGTTTTCCATGTGTATGGTCAGATCATGAAGATTTTTAGTGGTGTTCAAGAGTGTTATATGTTTTAGGATGGTTCTATCTACATTCAGGATCAAATATATGGGCAACAAGAGTTTTGAGTATGAGAAATGGTCTCATTTGTTTATTTTGCATTCTATAGGGTGTTTTAAGGATGTTTCAGAATGGTTCATGGCCCTCATACTGCAAACCTAAATGGTGAGTTTGGATTCCTCTAGAGAAACCGAAAAGGTCAAAGACACATTTCTCAGATTATTTATGCAGCCCAAAACTCATTTTCATATTGTTCTAAGTGTTCACAAGGATTGTATGGAGAAAGCAAAAATTCCAGTCCTTAGAAATTTTTGAAGAAAATGAGTATTTTGTGTTTTTGGTAAATGTGGACTTTGGGGGTGCAGTGGAACATTTCCTAGGAACACAAGGTAAGTGTACCAATCTAGGGGGAAAAATGGGGTATTAAGTGGACTTTTTTTTTTTTTTTAAATAAAAAGCTTCAACTTGTATTTAATTTTTTGAAATAGTTACACTCAAAATTGGAAGATGTTGTATAAATAATGAATCGTAGCATTTTAGTTTAATTTATAAGCTACTAAATTTTATTCAAAATGGATAAGTTTAAGTGGGTCAAATAACTAAAATACAAACAGGTGCTCCTGTTTTTGTTAAAAAACATAATAGAGTGACTTTCATGCCCCCACCATTTTTTGGCACCATTTAGTATTTTTGAAAACCCTTTGGTAGAAAGATAACTAGGAGCATCTAGTTTGTGCTAGATTTTTTTATATATTTTTAGCGAGTATTTTTTTTTATGATTTTTCTAGTACAAAAATTTTAAATTTTGAAAAATAATGGAGCTCGACCGTGCCCCCTAAACTACCTCAAAAAATATCAAAAATTAGTTTTTTTAATATGTATAGAATTAGTCCTAGTTTATGCCTAAAAATTTTTATTCAATTTCGATGAGTCAAAAAAAAAGATACACGATGAAAGATGAGTGTTTACAATCACTAAAAATAGGTATAAAAGACATAGTTTGAAATAAATATAAATGGAAACCCGAGGAATTGTCAAAAAATATAAAAATTATATATTTAGAAAGAGGATAGTTTTCTTGACGTTGTAGGCAAATTTTAAGAAATATAATGAACATTTTTGTAGGATTTAGCATGGTGGAAGGTGATTTTTTACATATTTTTTCAAAAACACATAGGTTGTTTATGTGTTGTTGCAAGTCGAAGGCACAGGTTTGGGAAACCAAGGCAATTTCAAGCCTACAAATTGATTAGTTTGGGGGCATAATAATCAAAACAAGCATTATAAACATGCGTTCGCATAGTATAAACATTATATGTGCTTTTGGCATGCTTCTATTTACAAATAAAATGTTATGTTTAGCCAATTTATTTTAATAAATATAAGAAATTAGGGTCACTCTGCACCTTATGGAACTAGTCTCATAACTCCATGAGTCATGGTTTAGGAGATAGTTTTTATAGTATAATTTGATCAGTACATAGGTAATTTTTAGGATTTCAGCATTCAGCCTCAAGCTTTTAGCGTTTAAATTTCACTTCTAAACCTTAAAAACTAAACCCTAGAGCACTAAACCTAAATCATAAACCATAAACCTTGATCCCTTAACCCTAAACCTTAAACCATGATCCCTAAAACCTAAACCCTAAACCCTAAACCATAAACCTTAAACATTCAGCCCTTACCCATGAGCCCTAAACCCTAATCCCTGAGCCTTAAGCCCTAAACCATAAACCCTAAACCATGAACCATGAGCCCTAAACCATAGGCCGTAAAAACTAAATCTTAAACCTAAACCCTGACCCCTAAACCCTAAACCTAAAACACTAAATCCTAAACCCTAAACCTTAAGCCCTAAACTTTAAACCCTAAACCTGATCCCTAAACATTAAACCCTAAACCCTAAACTTTGAAATTTAAACCTAAACCCTAAACCCTTAACCCTTAACCCTAAACCCTAAACCATAAACCCTAAAACCAAATTAATAACCCTAAACCATGAACACTAAATCATGAATCCTAAACTAAATAAACCCTTAACCCTAAACCCTAAACCCTAAACCCTAAACCCATGAACCCCTAAACCCTAAACCTAAATCCAAAGCCCCGAGCTCTAAACCTAAACCTTAAACCTATAACCATAAACCCCGAACCCTAAGCTATAAACCCCAAACCATGAACCCTAAACCCTAAGCCTTAAACCCTACACCCTGATCCCTAAGCCCTAAAATATAAACCTAAACTATATACCCTAAGCCTTAAACTTTAAACCCTAAACCTTGAGCCCTAAACCATAAACCCTAAACCTTAAGCCCTAAATGCTAAATCTTAAACCCTAAACCCTAAAACCATAAATCCTAAACCCTAAACCTAAAGACTAAATACTAAACCCTAAACCATAAACCCTAAACCCTTAATTTGGATCCCTAAACCCTAAACCATAAACCCTAAAACCTAAATCCTAAACCATTAAGCCTGAACCTGAACCCTAAACCCTAAATCCTAAACCATTAACCATGAACCTTAAACCTTTAACCTAAACCACGAACCATATTTCATCAATATTTCCTAGTCTCGTGCCTAGAACCATCATTGAGTCTTCTTGTACAACTACCTTGTTTATGAGAGGTGGGACAAGTAACTAAATGGATATGACATCTACCTTGTGCCTTACAATGCATATTACACATCTCTACCAAACTTGTTTCTCCCCACATATACTTGCACTCTTGAATGTCAATTTATTCACACTCTGAAACAAATTTCACATTTCTCATATTTCCATGTATGGTATTATGCAAGCCAGGATGACCCATTGGAAGATGGAAAAATAACCATCACAACACAAAAATTAATCTCAAAGGAAATGGAAGAAACATAGAGAATATACCAACGTAGAGGTGTAGGATCATAACTAAATTTCCTACAGTATCCTCTCCTTTAGAGAAAGAGAAATATATTATACTACTGGAATGGATAGTAAATTTGATAGAACTTCCTGAAGTGTTCAAAATAAGCATAACAACAGGGGAATGGATAAGAACACAAAGGGGTTATCAATCACCTAGTAAATCTTTCTTGTTTAGTTCTGAATGGGATTTAGTGGCCTATGACTTAGTGACCTTCCATTCATTGATAATTCCTTCTATGATAAACCCATGGATGCTTTCAAAAGCGCCTTTAAAAAGATAGGGGTAGTCATCAAGCCTAGTGAAGGGTGTGATGTGATTTCCAAACAACTTGAAATTCATACAGATTTAGAGGTCATAACATGAATTTACAAATATCTTCATCATTATAAATAGAAGCCAAGTAATGGTGTCTCCTTGTATCCAAGGATCGAGGACTATTGGGGTTTGTGGCAATACTAGACATTCAGAATCATTGAGTGTTTAAATCAGAATGTCGTTGCATCTAGAGAAACATTTTCAAACATTGGAGTAATGTATCTTGGAAAATAAAATTGAATCTCAGAAATCCTCTCAAATTTCTAGCTTACACAAGCACTGGACATATCAAGCTTTGTTCTTCAATGAAACCATCGTTCCCAAATGACTTAGAACTGAAATAATTTTTCAAAAGAGCGTCAAAAACATTTCTTTGTACCAAATTGTTCTATGTTTTTTCAATGGATATCAAATGCATTTCCCTCACTTAGTAAAATATCAACAGATGAAAGACATCAAATTGTGATGACGATTCTCCAAATTATTTTGAATGTTCCACTTTAAAATATTAGCATATGAAGCAAATGAACCCTTTTCATTTGAATACTCAATACTGCTTAATACTAATAAGAATGGGTAAGAATGGGTGAGCCTAAACCTTGAAAAACTTAGCCTTAAATAAATGAGTGAAATAGTTCCCCCATGTGATGGGTAAAAAGAAGATAGTTGTATTGGGATAAAATTTGATTCTACCAAATTATCTTGGATACCTGGCACTCTACATCAAATTTAATTCATTTCATCATATCTTGCCCATGTGGTAATTAAATAATTAAATAAATTTAATTACGCTTCTTCCATGCATCTTAATCACTTATCTACCCCAAATTTATTTTACCCATGTACCACATCTATTCTTAATCTTCCTAAGCGGGATATTTTCCCGTAGTCGGATAAGTCTTATTTTTCTCGAATCGATCATTTTTAGCCATCTCGGGAGTCTTCTCCGCGATCGGCGCCGACCCATATGGTGGCGCCGATTTTCTAGAGCGGCGCCGATTATAAAAGCAAGCCCGAACTCGGTTTCTAGGGACCGAAAAAGAGCGAAGAGGCGAAAAAGAGACGAGCAGTGAAAGGAAGCACTTACGCACGAGCAGGAGAAAGAGAGATCTTCTTAGCATCAATTGTCTCGGTTAGGGCGAGATCTGTCCTAATCAATCCCGAGAGAGCACCCCGTTACATTCTGCCCCGTATCATATCAACACCATACACCATTATCTATCATCTGGTGACTCTGTTCAATCTCTCCATCTTCGGCACATCCTACAGACAACATTCACCTTCCGCTCCCCGAATCTCATCGTGCATCCACTGATTGGTCGATCGCCTTGATTGTGCGATCTTATCGATCGGCGTCGATCGGTCCCGATCGCCGCCCGATCGGTCCCGATGCCGCCCGATCAAATCGATCGCGCCGATTCACGATCGGCGCCGATTTCCTGCGAGACAGGTAAAAGATCACAGGTAACACAAATTTAGCATTATTTCTCAGTTCCTTGTTTTACTGCTTTCATGCTGCTTTGTTAGAGTTACATTTTATTACTGCAATCAGAGAATCTAGTCTTTATTTACATCTTTTATCATGTATGCTGCTTTTCTTTATTGAAAACGTGGACTGACATCCGCCAAGGAAGCTTATCGCTTCTCGGACCGCTTCTCAGGCGAGTCCACCCATATATCTTCTAACGCCATCTTTTACGTCAAGCACCGGTGTTTTGCGGGTTACTCGGATCTATTGTGCGGTGCTCGTGTGCGCCGTCTTATCTACATCGACTTCCTCAAATCACATCTTCATCGGTATCTATTTCATTGAGGTTTTCGGGGTTTTGTGTTTAGTTTGGTGCATTAACTTGGACGGAGTACAAGCACGAAATTCTTGATCTACATTACAGCACGCATAGGTGGGACACTGAACAAAGTCCCTTATTGGTAAGTTCATCTCTTTTCTAGTTTTGAACTTTGTTCCTTTTCTTCTTGATTTCTATCGAGTCTATTTGAACATTTACATTCATCATTTCAATCTTGCTTTTAGGCGAAGTCATTATCTTGAAATTTTTCTATTTTCTTAAAATAGAAATTTTCGTTTCGCCATTATCTGGATGTATCTTTCCGGATCTTGTTTGTTGTTTGCTTGATCCTTTCTTGCGGAGCACTTTTGCTTGTTCGTGGGATTGTTCGGGGAAGAGCTCAGCAACGCGCTTTTGAAGTCCACACACCTTGGAGAGCTAAAACTACAGGTATTCCTCTTTTCGGTGTTTTCTCCTTTTTAGGTTTTCTTTGTTGGTTGTTTATCACATCAAACACTTGATTTTGGTGCTTAAAAAGAACCTAATCGCATTTGGGAAAGAACTTGTTTGAATTGTCTTCATCGAAATCAAACATTTCGTTTTAAGTGCTTAAAAAGAACCCTTTCTTTTCATTGCTTTGCATGCTTTGTCATCTAGTGTTAATTAGGTTGGAAAATTGATCAAAATCGGTAGTGACACTATTTGATTTTTATTTTTCACCCTTGCACACAAAGCCAAAATCACTAGGTATAAAGCATCTAAACAAAACTCCTTCCACTGGCCTCGCCTACTTGGAAGTGATATCGAGAGGAAGAGCCTACAGCGGTACTCGGGCATGGCCGCGCTATAAATTCACGAAAGATTTTGGTATATATTGTGGCAAGCACCCGACTCCCTTATCGCAGCGGTGTGTGAAGTGCGGGGTAGGCCCCTATATCAAGCCACGTCCGGTCTTTTCTTGAAGTGCCTTGGGACTCCTCACCAAACATTACCCAAACCATCCCTAGTTTGGCTATACGAGTAGTTCTGTTCTAAAAGCCTTCCTAACATTTTCATTTCTTAAAAGCATCAAAATTTAAAGGAGATAATCACTTTGTTGCTTGAACTATTTGTGCATTAGTTAAGACAATCTTCTTTCTTGCTTGTTTATGGCGGCTATCACCCGTTCACAATCTAGGAAAATGGCCCAACGAGTTCCTTCTTCCTCAGAAATCACCACCGGCGTGGATGTTTGGCACCCCTCAATCTTCCTCGGGACCCTTTGTTAGTGGGTTCCCCCTCGTAGTCGTATAATCCTTTCCATCAAGCCAAAACAATCCCATCACGTCCGGCTTCTCCTAGTCCATCGAAATATCTTCGACTCGAGTCTATTCCTCGCGGGGATCCACGAATTTTGAGGCTCTCCTTGATCGCAATCCGGTAGCCCTCATGGACTATCTAGTACACAAGTCGATCAAATATCGGCCAAGACCCACCAATCCGACAAGTGTACAATTATCCTCGCGGATCATCCCAGGCCTCTTTAGAGCAGTTTGCACCATCTCTCTTGCCTCGAGCCACGGAGAAGGGTGAGGCCCCTATGCCTCCCTTTTCTCTTCCACCTACCATGTCGACTAATTCTCAATTAGTCTTACCTATCCCTAACACTGCAGCTACCTCGACTATTCCACAACCCATTTCTGAGAGGTCTTCTGCCCTTGCTATAGTAAATTAAATACGCACATCCGCACATTGCCGTCGATTTCGTACATGCCCTCTGTCGTTTCTCAAGGTCAATACTCTCTTCATGAGCCCCCTCCGAATAGGCGGTTGGCTCCTACTTCTCGTCTCTCTAGGGGTCTTTCTTCCAATATTCCATTTCTTTGTGACATTCGCCCATCCTCTAGTATCGGCACCCTTGATACCTAATTCAGCAATAGAAGGCCCCTTTCGGGTCTTGTTCCCCAACATGACCAATCAACCAACACTCATATTCCTCGATCTATCCGATCGATCAACCAACATAGGAGTCCACCCGATCACGGGCTCCATCCGTCACCTGACCTTTATTTGCTCAACCACTTATTATCTACCATGCTTTGCATATCATGCGCCTGCACAACAAATACCCCACCGGTGTCACCCGAGAACACTGGTTATTCCTCTTATAATCCTATCCAACAACAGATGAATCCCCATTGACACCTCAACCACACCCACTACTTGCTTCTCATATAGGACAAACCAATGTACCTCCTCCCCAATCGGATGTGGTTCAATTTCTCTTCAAGAAAATTGCGAGACTTGGAAGCCTCCACAAAAGGAGCCCGCCCTTCATACTCCTTTGAAGAAGTATCACAGATGAACCCATTCATCCTTCGGTGGCTTTTAAGCCTTATCCTCCCCCAATGGGAACTTCCCAAATTCTCAAAATTTCATAGTCGGGAAGACCCCTGACAACATCTGCGAGCATTCAAACATGCTTGCTACCTCATTGTCCAAGATCGGGAGCTCATGCTCCGTACCTTTCCTATGTCTCTAGCGGGTCCGCTTTGGGTAGCGTCTGATAATATTCCTCAACATTCATTATTTTCTTTCTCTCGATTGGCCCGAATGTTTGTTGAGAACTTCTCAATAAATATTGCCCATAAGATCTCAATCACAGATCTTTACTGACATTGCCAATTTGATTTGTGATGAGTCTATTGCGAGACTTTGTCGCTCGTTGGAGAGGGATAATCGACCAATTGTCCTTCTCTCTTCCTCAATCACAACAGATCGAAGCTGTTCACCCGATCTTGCGCTAGTCACATTTCTTCCACGTTAAGAATCCAAACTTTCCACACCTTGAAGAAGCCTTCATGATAGCGCATGAAACTCGAATCTCGTGCCATTGAACAAGAAAACTAAAACTTCGCTCCAAATCTAAACCCGATTTCTCTCGGTTCACCAAACCAAATTCTTTTCCTCCTAAAGATAAGAATCAAGGGTCCACCAATCTATCGTATTAAAAACATCGAGAAGCGATAGTACTCTAATCAACCACCACGAAGAGACCCTTCATCGCTCGAAAAGGGGCTTCATCATCTCGATCCTTCGCTCCATTGGGGGAATCATATGCCTCCATCTTAGGAAAAATGTTGGAAGTTCGCATGATCGAACTTCCACCCATTAGAGATATTGATGAAAGTCGAGAACGTCCTTTGTGGTACAGAGAAAACGATTTTTGCCACTATCATAGAACCAAGGGTCATGACATCGAGCGATGTCGGACTTTCAAAAATCTTGTCAAAAATTCATTGATAAAAGCGAGCTTATTCTGGATAACCCAAATGCTCCCCCAAATCAAGCGCTGGACGTTTTCAAACAACCCTTCCCCAATCATGCCCCAAATCATAATTCTTCAGAATCTCAAAAACCAAACACCCACACTATCAACTTCATTTCTCTTTGAAGAATCCGGCCACGAAACCACATCATCTAGCAAGCGCAATCGAATCAGAACCCTCTTCCACTTCACCAATCTTTGGAATTCCTCCATCCTCGGATAACCCATCTTTGGATATTCCTACATTGCTAAACACGGAGTCATCTCTCTCCGCTCCTTTGTCCGATCTCCCATCCATACCGAGACAGTGTCTTCCTCATCTGTCTCATCATCGGACATCCTTTGATGCTCGAGGCAATTACATCCCTTGAGTTTCCACTTGGACACATCTACTTGCTTTGCTCCCATTCGGCTACAACTATGCCCTTGATAAACATCCTATAATCGTGTCTTGAGCTTGGCGAAAGTGTCCTCAACTTTGACTCTTCCTATCTCTTTTCCTATAGTAGTTCCACCCATGATCACTACACCAAAAGTGGTCCCTTCATGAGGAACTTCTTCATCACTTACTTCTTCCATCACTAATACTACTTCACCTATTCGGGAAAAATCAAAAAAGTAACACCAACACTGCACACTCGATTCCTCAACCTAAACCGCGTGACCAAAATCTAACATTATACCATCAATATCTCCCCATTTGCTTCCTCAAAAAGGTTACTGATCACCTTATGACGTTGAAGTTGTCACCATCCTGAAAAGGGAAGCCCATATTTCGGACCATCAAAACTCTCGGTGTTCTTCCACAAAAATCTCTCTCCACGCCTCATAAGCGATTAGATTTGCCCATTGAGAAGGCATCTTCTTCTACACACCTATCAAAGTCATCATCTTCTTCTTCATCAACATCCCTAAAAGTAGACTTACCTACCAAAAAGATGCCACTTCTTCTATCAAAATCCTCATCTTTGTTACCAAAAATCAAGACACCCTATCTTCCTCCAAATTCACCTATTTTGGGAGCTTCTTCCTCTTCAAACCGACATTATCTAAATCATCAAGTAAATCCGACTAAGCAACCCCCTTTGTCTCCAAAAACCGCAAAAATTATCGCATCTCCATCCTCCTTCAAAATCTATCTTAGGGACTCCTCCTCCACAAAGACAATCATGTCTCATTTACTCCCATCCCAAGCACCCAAATTGCTCCTCAGAATGTCCAAACAAATAAGAGGATCCCTAATAAAAGCTGTTAAACCTAACATGCAAGTTCTTTTACCCGGCGGTCGGTTAAGGTAAAAGAACCATCTCCATTATCTCTATCCTCATCTTCGTCTACGGATTCTACACGAAATCCTTCATCAACTTATCAATCTTGAGCCATAACCCTTCCTCGATTAAGCCTTATAACCTGAAGGAGTGAAACCTACGGTTTAACTCGATCACGATTTGTGCTTACCACCGTACTCCAGGTCATGACCTTTGAAGGATGTAAAGCTCTTCAAGCCGTTGTCGAGAACCTTACGGAAGAAAGTGACCTCTTGTTGGAGGAGGAACAAGTACCTCTGTTACCCTAGCCTCATCAGAACCTCAACCATCCATTCGGACCTCTAGTGGTTCCACTCCACTTGATCTCCCTCCTTCCCAAATTGACACAATCCATATCGCCACTAGAACCCAACATTATCATAACCCATCTTCATCTCCAACATCTAGACCACGGGTTGTCATTTACTGCAGCCCCACGAAGGCGTGTCTCCTTCCTCATCTGACCCCACGACCCAAGGTCTCCATTCGTCTTGCACCTCGGACTCAAGTTCCGTATCCAGTTGAGGAGAGTGTCATGAAGCAACTCACCCAAGCTCCGGTCAAAATGTCTCTTTTTGACCTCATCCAATCCTCTCCACAACATCGCCGAGGCTCTAATCGATGTCTGCGTCGCATCGCGATAAATTCCGATGAGCCCCTGACCCTTCAGTGGGTTGTTGGATTGAATGGTCCATCGACCGCCATTTCTTTTGAGGATTCAGAAATTCCTCATCTTTCTTGAGAGGATTTGGAGGCTCCTCTCTTCATCACTGAGTCCAAGTCAATAACAACTTTTGCCTTAAAGCGTGTTATGATCGATAGTGGAGCTGCTCTCAGCGTCATCTCTTCCCACACATTCGAACAACTTAAGTTACCTAAGAATGTGGTGTCACCTCCGCCTTTCGCCCTTCGATCATTTAACGATCGGCTAGCTTGATCACTCTAGGAGCGTGGTCTTACCCATCCGAGTAGGTAAAAAGCTGCTCCATGAACTCTTCTATATTGTCGAAGGAAAATTCCACTATAACATGATCCTTGGACGCTCACAGGTTGTATGATGCATTGTGTCCCATCCACCCTCCATCGATGCCTAAAATATCAATATGAGGCAAAATCTACACCCATCCAGGAGATCCTTTTCCTTCTGCGCAATGCGACATGACCCTGAGTGCCCCTTTAAAAGAAAATGCATCTTCTCCGGATGGGGCTTCATCTTCTTCCATACACTGCTGACAAACTACGGTTGCGAAATGCGGAAGAGACATTGCGGCGTTTCTCACTAGGAGAGCTTCCTCTCTTTTCTTTCGATGCCCATCTCAAACCTAATGAGTATGGTAGACCCGACAAGCAACTTTGAATATCAATCGGGTCTCGGCCGCATCGTTACCATTGGTTTGCCCAATCAGCAGACCAATTTCATCTACGGTGGTCTTGATACACCTCATTATTGTCAGGATTCTCCTCACAGAGCCAAACCTTACCTAACGGGGTTTGATTATCTCTGAGAATCCACGTTTGCAAAAACTTATCTATATCGATGCGCGTGGAAAGGTTTTGGCCTTGGAAAATATGAACAAGGTATACATGACCTCAAATCCATTCCTACTCTCATGCCACACCAAAAGTTTGGTTTGGGATTTAAACCCATTTCAAAAGCCTTTGCATCACTTTATTCTTGATGAGCCTCTTCCTACTGAAGAACCATCTTCCCCCACCAAATCCGAAGCATCACTTGATGTGGACGATGACATTTCCATCCCACCTAACTTTTTTTTTTGATCAATACCATTTCCTTGGGACCTTTAGTCTATGAGACTAACAATCGAGTGCCTTACATACCATTAATCTTCCTGAGATAGTTGGAGGCGACTCTCCTACTATCAACACTATCCACTGTGCGGATGACGACTCTGTCCTCACCTATCTAGGGGCAGAGGATTCATATCTTCCCAAAACCATTCCTTCTGACACGTCTACCCTTCTCAACGAGGCCACTATCGACCTTAATATAGGGACTCCTGAAGACCCTCGCATCATTAAGGTCGGCCAATCCCTTGATCCACAAGAATTAGGGGACTTTACTACTTTTCTTTCCAAACATCGTCAAGCCTTTGCTTGGTCATACGAGGATATGCGGGACTCGATCCCGATATTGTAGTCCGTCCCTGATATCGTTACCCTTCCCAACATCAAACCAGTCAAGCAAAAATTACGTAAAATGCACCCTAGAGTAGCCCTTCTTGTTAAAGAAGAATTACAGCGCTTGCTCTCGGCTAACTTCATCCAACCCATCGATTATCCGCAATGGGTGTCGATGTAATACCCGATAATTCAAGGCTCTCTTGGGAAGATTCAATTTGTACCGACTTAGGGATCTTAATCGCTGTCGAAGGATGATTTTCCTCTTCCTAATATCGACCAACTCGTAGATTTAACTGCGGGTCATGAAATGCTTTCTCTTATGGATGGTTTCTCTGGATATAATCAAATCCTCATCGCACCAGAAGACCAGCATAAGACTTCCTTCATAACTCCTTGGGGGACCTTTTGCTATCGTGTCATGCCCTTCGGTCTTAAGAACGCCGGAGCAACTTATCAACGAGCAATGACCTACATCTTCCATGATCTTTTACACAAAACTGTAGAGGATTACGTTGACGATCTCCTCGGCAAATCCAAACGTCGTCAGGAGCATCTTTTCATCCTTGCACCTCTCTTTGAGAGGCTTATCGCTTTGTCTTCGTCTAAATCCATCTAAATGCGTGTTTGGCGTCCTCCTTTGAAGTAAACTTTTAGGGTTTATCATTTCCATCGGGGTATTGAAGTGGACCCACTTAAAAATAAAAGCCATCCTTGAGATGCCTCCCCGTCCCAACAAAAGCAACTCCATGGTCTCGAGGGCGTCTTGATCGGTCGTCGTTTTATCTCCCGATTGTCGGACCGTTGTCGACCTTTTCACCATCTTCTCGTAAGAATGTTCATTTCAAATGGGATGAGCATTGCCAAAAGGCCTTTGATGATCTCAAAGCTTATCTTCTTTCTCGCCCGTGCTTACACCTCCACGCGAGGGAGCCTTTCTATCTTTATATCTCTGTGTGTGACCATGCTCTGGGAGCCATGATTTCGCATCGGGACACTTGTGGTAAAGAACAAGTATCTATTACATCATCGCACCCTCCATGAGTATGAGACACGTTACTCAGGGGCTGAAAAACTATGTTGCGCTCTCTTCTTTGCAACTTCTAAGCTTCATTATCTTCTTAATCACAAAACTTACATCGTCACAAATGTCAATCCCCTCAGAGACAATTCATGCAAAGCCTTATCACAATGATGATCGCATCACTCGTTGGCTTATGCTCATGGCAGAATTTGACCTCGAGTTTATCCATAAAAAGGCTATCAAGGGTCGGGTTATTGCGAGATCAACTAGCTAGTGCTCCTCTTAGGACACTCAAGACCCCCTTGCTCGATTCCCGATGAATTTATCCAACAAATCGATTTTGGTCTATCTCCATTTAAAGTAAAGCTCTTCTTTGATGGATCAAATGCCGTGAGGGGAGGTGCGGGTTTCGTGATGATTCCTCCTTGGGAGTACGCCTATCGATCGCGCACAAATTGAACTTTGAGTGCACCAATAATATGGTGAGTCTGAGCTCTTGTCTTAGGACTTCAAAATGCCATTAATCTCGGCGCTCGTCGTATTGACATCTTTGGTGATTACGAACTCATCGTTAATCGAGGTCACGGGTGTCTATCAATGCAAGAATGATATCCTTCAAAAATATCGCGACATTGTTCTTGCTTTTGACTCGATCTTTCGATAAGTTCACCATCGATCCATTCCTCGTCTTTGCAAATCGATTCGCGGATACCATGGCCTCATTAGCATCCCTTATCGCCTTTTCTGCGAAGACTCGCGTCTTTTTGTGGGTTTGTCTGCGATTAGATCAACCATCTTATCTTGGCTACTAACCCGATCAATCTTTGTCCTGACCCATACTCGGGATGAGTGGTATCAGCAGAGATAGTTGATTATCTATCTCATTCGGTGCTTCCTCAGAATCGACTTCCGATGGTAGAAGGTCTTTTGTCCAGCGCGCTTAATCATTTATTCTATCCTAGGCGGGATTCTTTACAAAGCGGCTTTGATGGTATTTTGCCGATGCCTCAAAACCCATGAATCATCTAAAGCTATTCGGGAGGTCCATGACGGTATCTGTGGTGGACATTTTAGTGGTTTAAATTTGTGGCTAAGCGCATCTTACGTTTGGGATATTATTGGCCTTCTCTTAATCAAGATTGTTGTGAATACACTAAGAAATGCGTCAAGTGTCAGCAACATTCCAATCTCACGCACGTCCCTAGTCAGGCTTTGCAACCTGCGGCGGATTTGTGGCCTTTTTCACAATGGGGCCTTGATCTTATTGGTCTCATCAATCCCCGTTCTTCACAGCGTCATCATTCTATCATTACTGCCACTGAGTACTTTACTAAGTGGGTAGAAGCTATCCCTCTTTCTTCAACAAAGGCTAAACCCATAGTTGATTTTGTCTATCAACACATCATTTGTCGCTTTGGCGTTCCACACAAGCTCATCACAGATAATGGTAAATCCTTGAAGCGTCGATTTGCAAAATCTCTGCAATGCTTTCAAAATCAAGCTCGAGTTTTTCTTCTCCATACTATCCTCAAGCTAATGAGTGGGGCGAAGCTTCGATAAAACTTTGCGTAATATCCTCATGAAAGGTAACTAGTCAATTTGGTAGGGATTGGCATCTACATATCCCTTTCGCTCTCTGGGCTTATCGGACTAGCATTCGTACTCCCTCTTGGTGCTACTCCCTCTCTCTCTCGTCATGGAGTGCAGGCCGTCCTTCCTTTGGAGGTCAAATCCCATCTCTCAGTGTTTCTCTCGGAGAATTTGTCTACGATGAGGATTATCGTCAAAATCGTCTAGCTCAACTTGAATTATTAGATGAGCGGCGTCTCGGCGCTCTTGAGCATCATCAAGTCTATCTCGGCGTGTCAAGCGTGCTTCTGACAAGCATGTGCAACAAGTGACTTCAAAATTGGTGACCTTGTTCTTAAGGAAAATCAAAATGTCACTACACTCGAAAGGAGTCAACGTGGTAAGTTTGCTCCCATTTGGATGGTCCCTACATTATCACTCATAAATATGGAGTGCAGGGCTTATCGTTTGTCTTCCATGGATGGTATCACACAAGCGAGAACCTCTTAATGCCTTGCATTTACGGCCCTTCTATTGTTAAAATCTCTCTTACACAAATCTAGTATGCAACTCGGATCTTCCATTTGTCTAATAACTTGAGTCATCTACTTTCGTGGTGATTTGAAATTGTGTGGTTCTCCGCACTTTTGCCTCGTTTACCTTAAATATGAGTATCGGCTCTACTCATTGCACGTTTCTTTTGGATATGTTCCTCCTCATGGTAGGAATACCTTAATCACCACTTCATCTGTCCCAGTACTTATCTTAATCGGATCTGCTCGGGGCATGAGTACATGTTCTTCCATGTTCTCCTCCCCTTCATCGATCTATCTAGGTCTAAACTCAAACTTCTTCGAAAAGAGTGAAAAAAAAAAAAAAAAAAAAAAAAAAAAAAAATGCTATCGAAAAGATGGTAGTCCCTCGAAGGACAATTTATCCATACATTGTCAAGTGAATCAAAAAGCAAATAGACCATACCCTCGAAGGATGGCTATCATACAAATTTCAAAATACAGACCGCTCCCTTGAAGGACGGCTGTTTCTCAAAGAAATATTCAAGGCTTCTTGTAATCAATCAGCCTTCCAGTCAGTTTATACACTTGTTAGCATCACTGAAAGACTTCCCGCATCGATCAGTCTTTCCATATCAAGCAAACTTCCCACATTGATCAGTTTGCTTTTCTGTCCAAATCATGAAGCTGAGATTTTAGACCTTTTGTCGATCATATGGAGAATCCTATTTTCCTATCATGGACATGTATTCTGTCCCTTGTAGGTTCCGACAAGATACTTACTTTCTTTTCTTTCCATTTCTATCCTAGATCTGGTTTGCGACTAGTTAGTGTCAGGTTTATTTTAATCTTATATAGGGCCTTGTATGCTTGGTCTTTCGGTTTCTTATCTGGATCTTCTCTATGGTCGGTTGGAAGTCCGACTTATCATTTCCCTTCTTTTTAAGTGTCTTCTCTTCTAAGTCACGGTTATTTACCTTTCATCTTTTGCTCTTACAATAAGCATTCTCCATTTCTTTGTCTTGCATCTGTTGAATTGACATTTCACATGTTAATTCAATCAAAATCTATCTTCTATCAACATTCCTCTTATCTATCAAAACATCTATCTTTATTCATTTCTCATTAAAATTACATCCATCTATACATCAAACGCATCTATCTATCTATCCATCAAAATATTTAAAAGCTATGTCCATCAGATACTTCCCATCATCTATCAAAATTAAATCAATCTATCTAACCACATCCATCTATCATTTATCATCTATATCTATCGATCATCCATCTATTCTATCACATTTCACATCTATCTAATCACATCCATCTATCATCTATCAATCTATATCTATCCGATCACATCTATCTATCCACATTTCAATCTATCTCATCACATCCATCATATCATCTATCGATCTATATCTATCGATCACATCTATTCTATCACATTTCAATCTATCTAATCACATCTATTTCTATCATCTATCGGTCTATATCTATCAATCACATCTATCTATATCCATCTATCCATGTATATCAAAACCAAAAGTATAAGTACTGATTGTATGCCAAATCATATGATGAATCTATATATATACATGTGTGTTTATACAAAAATGGGTGGCTTTCCATCAAGCCATCTATCTGATGCCTTCAATCGAGGCTACATCACTATATCAAATGCAAAGTCTATCAAAACTCTATATAGTAAAATCCGAAGCATGGAGGACACTATCTCCTCCACCCTCCTCTCCACACATTTGTCTCTCCGACGGCCGCCACCGTCGAGCTCGATGCACTGCTCTTTGGAGGTCTCGGCCCACCTCGATCTCTCCCGGTGCTCCCTCACTTTGAGGCTCCGCTCATTGCCAGCCGTCCTGCTCTCCTCCTCGCCCCATCTGCAGAGGCACATCCCGGGGCATCTTTGCGCTAGGGCATCCTCATAATATCTCACCTCAGGAGGAGAGGCGAGTGCGTCTTAAGGCTCACGGTGCCGGTGCTCATGCTTGAGGCTGCTTGGTCTTCTTGGCGCTGCTTGGTGGCGCCCCTCTGAGGGTCGTGCCTGTGTGCCGGACTACGATGTGGCACTGTCTCCCCATACTTGGCCACTGAGGGCCTCCATGCGAAAATAGCGGTCCCATTTCTTTGGATCTTGTATCTCGCTCTGTAGGCGGTGTCTCTCTCATGATCGGGGCATCCCTCTCCTCTGTCGAGGCTACATCGATCTCCTCAGAGCTACGATGTGTGCATGCGTATCAGTGTGGCATGCTCTCCCTCTAATCTGTCCAGTTATAGCAGCTATGTCCTCCTCCCAGCATCTATCGAGGCGGGAGATGTCGTGGAAGCTCTGTGTCATACCATGCTGCGTAGCCCTCATCCACCCCCGCGTCATCATCACTATCTATGGAGGGTGGAGCCTCTCTCAGTGGGTCTGCCGGGATCAAAATCGGCAGATCTGTCTCTCTGCCATCCCGCCTATATGGTGTGTATGTGGCCGGTACTGTCTGTACTAGACCAAACTGCCTCAGTATCCGCATGAATGGGACTCGCTCCCACATATCTGGTCTGCGACCTCTGACCACCCGACTCCGTCTCAATGCTACCAAGTGGGCATCCTGACCAACCCATATCGGAAATGCCCGATATGGCCTCGGATAACTTTGATCGGTGTAAGCGTCTGAAAGCTCAGTACCACTCGGCTGATCTGCCTGTATCTCCTGCGGCCATGTCAGCCCGCCATCTCCGAAATCCATAATCCACACCCCCCACTGCTGCTGGCATCCATGGAAGCCGGATGGCTACGATCAAGCTGCTATATGCTCGTATGCCCGGCAATGATGGAGCACAAGGCGACATCGATCCTGTCCTCCGAGGCCGGTGGTGTACATCCATAGCTCATAATAAATACTTGGCTATCAGGGGGCATCGGAAAGCAAAAATCTGTCTATCTTGCGAGATGTCGCACCACACGGACCTAGTAAGCGATATGAGGAATCTCCCACCTCCACAGTGCGGCGAGCAAAATAAGATATGGCCATCGAATCGGGGCTATCCGCTTTGCTCAGAGGGCTATCATGCATGTCTTGTGAGGATATCCTCACTTGCCCCGAGATCTATCTCGCATCATCTGCTCTGTCTCACTCTGTCTGACCGCTTTGGGGCCTCTCTGCTTTGCTGCTCGGGGTGTGATCTCAATCGGGTCCCCGTGTCGGTGTCGGAGGATCTGTATACATCCTCATGGGTGATAGTCATCTCACCCGTCCTAAACCAAAATGTGCACGTGTGGCTGTCCCACCGTCGCACCAATGCTCGCATAAGCTCCACATCCCGTGGCACTCGTCTATAATATCTAAAGCCCCCGAGCCCAGCCAGCTCTAAATGCTGCCAGTCTGCATCTGTCACATCAGGCAGGATCGTCTCTAATAGCTCCGGGATGGCATCCCTCATGTGAAGGGTCTCTCGTGCCTGCATCCACGACATCAAAAGCATAATTAGTCTCTTATTTTCATAAATCACATCTTCCCAAATCATACAAATCAATGAACTTCCATCAGTCGGCGTCGATTTGATAAAATCGGCGTCGTTCATTTTAGTCGGCGCCGATTATTACCAATCGACGCCGATCCAAAACAGTCGACGCCGATTATACCAATCGGCGCCGACTCTGGCCTTGGCGTGAGGCGTGAACGGACCACGGCCTCATATCCATCCAAATAAAAATCAAAAAAAAAAAAAAAAAAAAAAATAATAATAATAATATAACGAAGGGGTTCAAGAATGGTCACTTACCGCAGGTCGTGTCCTCCTGCGCTTCTGTCCGCTCCCAGAGGCTTCCATTGCGTTCAAATCTATCTCTGTCGGAATCAATCGTCACGTTGAAAATTAATCGTTCACGTTTTCCGTTCGCATATTTATATGCGTCTGGATTGGTCGGCGCCGATTTTTTGGAGTCGGCGCGCTTTTTGTAGTAAATCGCCGATTCGTTTGGTCGCGCCGATTTTCTTGTCACATTTGCCATAGTGTTGATACTTGGCTTTCTCATCTATCTGATCATTGTTGTGTGCTAAATCTTGTCTTTTGGCACATCTTTTAGATGTCATTGTCTATTTCGAGTTTGTTCCCTTTGCGTGGAGCACTCGCTTTTCTCTCGGCAACTTAGAGTTAAGCGGGAGTGCAGCAGGCACTAACGTCGTCGATTCATGAGGCCGTCTAGTTGTCCCTACCAATGTGTCTCTCTTTCGATCTTTGACTATTTTGCAGTTCTCCTTACACTCGCGGAGTGCAGCAGGCACTAACGTCGTCTCATGAGGAGGACCGGCTAGTTTTCCTACCAATGTGAGTTCCTTAGGTTCTTTGCCCTTTTGTTTATTTTTAATGCGTCCTCAATGATCGGCTCTACTCCGGCTATCCAGTGGGGCATCTGCATTTTCATCTACTCTTTCAAACTCGGGATCATCTGTTTTATCATCCATCCCATCCTAGTTTGAGGGGGATCACATCACCACAATTCTTCCCTTCTTCCATCCCTTTGTTTTTGTCTCATAACCTTGCTTATCGCAAGTTACTTGACAAAAAGGGGCAAAATGTAGACACCTAAAATTGGTTACTCAATTTAGTGTCCCTCTTACCATTTACGTGCTTAGGTAACTGGGGGCACGTTTGCGTCTGTTATCCCCTTGGGATATTATCAATCTGTGATTTAATCACCTATCTCTAAATTTAATTCATTTCATCATATCTTGCCCATGGGTAATTAAATAATTAAATATTTAATTACGCTTCTTCCCATGCATCTTAATCACTTATCTACCCCAAATTTATTTTACCCATGTACCACATCTATTCTTAATCTTCCCTAAGCGGGATATTTTCCCGTAGTCGGATAAGCCTTTTCTTTCTCGAATCAATCAATTAAGGCACCTCGGGAGTCTTCTCCGCGATCGGCGCCGACCCATATGGTCGGCGCCGATTTTCTAGGAGCGGCGCCGATTATAAAAGCAAGCCCAGAACTCAGTTCTAGGGACGGAAAAGAGCGAAGAGACCGAAAAGAGGCGAGCGAGTGAAAAGGAAGCACTTACGCGCGAGCAGTGAGTGAGAAGAGAGATCTTCTTAGCATCAATTGTCTCGGTTAGGGCAGATCTGTCCTAATCAATCCACTGAGAGAGAGCACCGTTACTCTGCCCGTATCATATCAACACCATACACCATTATCTATCATCTGGTGACTCTGTTCAGCGTCTCTCCATCTTCGGCACATCCTACGAGACTACATTCACCTTCCGATCCCGAATCTCGCCCTTTGAGTCCACGATTGGTCGATGCCTTGATTGACGGCCGATCTTATCCGATCGGCGTCGATCAGTCCCGATCGCCGCCCGATCGGTCCCGATCGCCGCCGATCAAATCGATCGCCGCGCCGATTCTACACACGATCGGCGCCGATTTCCTGCAGAGGCAGGTAAAGGTCACGAGGTAACACAAATCTAGCATTATTTCTCGGTTCCTTGTTTTACGTACTTTCATCTGTCTGTTTGGGTTACATTTTATTACTGTGATCGAGAGAATCTAGTCTTTATTTACATCTTTTATCATGTATCTGCTTTTCTTTATTGAAAGCGTGGTGACATCCATGAGGAAGCTTATCGCTTCTCGGACCGCTTCTCGGGCGGTCCACCCATATATCTTCTAACGCCATCTTTTACGTCAAGCACCGGTGTTTTGCGGGTTACTCGGATCTATTGTGCGAATTGCTCGTGTGCGCCGTCTTATCTACATCGACTTCCTCATCCGTCTACATCTTCATCGGTGTATCTATTTCATTGAGGTTTTCGGGGTTTTGTGTTTAGTTTTTTCGGGGTTTTGTGTTTAGTTTGGTCCCGAGTTAATGCACCAAACTAAACACAAAAACCACAGAAAAACCTCAATGAAATAGATGCACATGAAGATGTAGACGGATGAGGAAGTCGATGTAGATAAGGCGCACACGAGCAATTCGCACAATAGATCCGAGTAACTGCAAAACACCGGTGCTTGATGTAAAAGATGGCGTTAGAAGATATATGGGTGGGACTGCCGAGAAGCGGGTCCAGAAGCGATAAGCTTCCTGGCGGATGTCGATCCGTTTTCAATAAAGAAAAAGCATACATGATAAAAGATGTAAATAAAGACTAGATTCTACGATTGCAGTAATAAACAGAACTCGAATGAGCAGACAGAAGTACAAGCGTAAAATCGAACCGAGAAATAATGCTAGATTTGTGTTACTGTGACCTTTTACTCTGCCCGGCAGGAAATCGGCGCTGATCGCTATGTAGAATCGGCGGCGGCATCGATGTGATCGGCGGCGATCGGACCGATCGGCGGCGATCGACCGTCGACGTCGATCGATAAGATCGAGTGTCAATCGAAGCAGCATCACCAATCGGGTGGATGCGATAGGTCGAGATTCGGGGATCGGAAGGTGAATGTAGTCTGTAGGATGTGCCAAGATGGAGAGACGCTGAGCAGAGTCACCAGATGATAGATAATGGTGTATGGTGTTGATATGATACGGCAAGAGTAACGATGCTCCTCTCGGGGATTGATTAGGACAGATCTGCCTAAGCCGAGACAATTGATGCTAAGAAGATCTCTCTTTCTCACTCTCTGTTCGTGCGTAAGTGCTTCCTTTCACTCGTTCGTCTCTTTTTCGGTCTCTTCGCTCTTTTCCGTCCCTAGAACTGAGTTCTGGGCTTGCTTTTATAATCGGCGCCGCTCTAGATCGGCGCCGACCATATGGGTCGGCGCGATCGGAAAAGACTCGAAGTGCCTAATTGATTGATTCGAGAAAGAAAAGGCTTATCCGACTACGGAAAATATCCCGCTTTAGGAAGATTAAGAATAGATGTGGTACATGGGTAAAATAAATTTGGGGTAGATAAGTGATTAAGATGCATGGGAAGAAGCGTAATTAAATTTTTAATTATTTAATTACCCATGGGCAAGATATGATGAAATGAATTAAATTTAGAGATAGGTGATTAAATCACAGATTGGATAATATCTCAAGGGGATAACAGACGCAAACGTGCCCCAGTTACTAAGCACGTAAATGGGTAAGAGGGACACTAAATTGAGTAACCAATTTTAGGTGTCTACATTTTGCCCCTTTTTGTCAAGTAATTTGCGATAAGCAAGGTTATGAGACAAAAACAAAGGGATGGAAGAAGGGAAGAATTGTGGTGATGTGATCCCCCTCAAACTAGGGATGGGATGGATGATAAAACAGATGATCCCGAGTTTGAAAGAAGTAGATGAAAAATGCAGGATGCCCCAGTTGGATAGCTGGAGTAGAGCTGATCATTGAGGACGCATTAAAAATAAACAAAAGGGCAGCAACCTAAGGAACTCACATTGGTAGGGAAAACTAGCCGGTCTCCTCATGAGACGACGTTAGTGCCTACAGACCCGCGAGTGTAAGGAGAACTGCAAAATAGTCAGCATCGAAAGAGAGACACATTGGTAGGGACAACTAGACGGTCTATGAATCAGACGACGTTAGTGCCTACAGACCCGTTTAACTCTAAGCTGCCGAGAGAAAAGCGAGTGCTCCACGCAAAGGGAACAAACTCGAAATAGACAATGACATCTAAAAGATGTGCCAAAAGACAAGATTTAGCACACAACAATGATCAGATAGATGAGAAAGCCAAGTATCAACACTATGGCAAACAGACAAGAAAAATCGGCGGCGACCAAACGAATCGGCGACGACTACAAAAAGCGGCGTCGACCCAAAAAATCGGCGCCGACCAATCCAGACGCATATAAATATGCGAACGGAAAACGTGAACGATTAATTTTCAACGTGACGATTGATTCCGACAGAGATAGATTTGAACGCAATGGAAGCCTCGGGAGCGACAAGCGCGAGAGGACACGACCTTGGGTAAGTGACCATTCTTGAACCCCTTCGTTATATTATTATTATTATTATTTTTTTTTTTTTTTTTTGTTTGATTTTTATTTGGATGGATATGAGGCGCAGTCCGGTTCACGCTCGGCGGCAGAAGTCGGCGCCGATTGGTATAATCGGCGTCGGTTTGGATCGGCGTCGATTGGTAATAATCGGCGCCGACTAAAATGAACGACGCCGATTTTATCAAATCGACGCCGACTGATGGAAGTTCATTGATTTGTATGATTTGGGAAGATGTGATTTATGAAAATAAGAGACTAATTATGCTTTTGATGTCGTGGATGCGAGCACGAGACCCTTCACATGAGGGATGCCATCCCGGAGCTATTAGAGACGATCCTGCCTGATGTGACAGATGCAGACTGGCAGCATTTAGAGCTGGCTGGGCTCGGGGGCTTTAGATATTATAGACGAGTGCCACGGGATGTGGAGCTTATGCGAGCATTGGTGCGACGGTGGGACAGCCACACGTGCACATTTTGGTTTAGGACGGGTGAGATGACTATCACCCATGAGGATGTATACAGGATCCTCCGATTACCGATTACGGGGGACCCGATTGAGATCACACCCCGAGAGCAGCAGCAGAGGGCCCTCAAAAGTGCGGTTATGCAGAGACAGAAAGCAGATGATGCGGAGATAGATATCGAGGGCGTGAGGATATCCTCACAAAGATCTGAGACAGAGATAGCCCTCGGAGCAGGCGGATAGCCCTGATTCAGATGGCTATATCTTATTTTGCTCTGCCAGACTCAGGAGGTGGGAGATTTCCACTGTTGCTACTAGACTGTGTTTGCGACATTCTGCAGTTCAGGCAGGTTTTTGCCTTTGCCGATGCCCTGATAGCTCAAGTATATTATGAGCTATGGATGTACACCACTGGTCGGAGGACAGGGATCGATGTCACTTTGCTTCATGCTTTGGGCATACGAGCATATAGCAGTGATCGTGCCATCCGGCTTCCGTGGATGCAAAGAAGAAGTGGGGGTGTGGATTATGGATTTCGGAGATGGCGGACTGACATGGCCGCAGGAGATACAGGCAGATCAGCCGAGTGGTACTCTGAGCGTTTCAGGACGCTTACACCAGATCAGGTTATCTGGAGGCCATATCGGGCATTTCCGATATGGGTTGGTCAGGATGCCCACTTGGTAGCATTGAGACGGAGTCGGGTGGTCAGAGGTCGCAGACCAGATATGTGGGAGCGAGTCCCATTCATGCGGATACTGAGGCAGTTTGGTCTAGTACAGACAGTACCGGCCACATACACACCATATAGGCGGGATGGCAGAGAGACAGATCTGCCGATTTTGATCCCGGCCGACCCACTGAGAGAGGCTCCACCCTCCATAGATAGTGATGATGACGCGGGGGTGGATGAGGGCTACGCAGCATGGTACGATACAGAGCTTCCACGACATCTCCCGCCCTCGATAGATGCTGGGGAGGAGGACATAGCTGCTATACTGGACAGATTAGAGGGAGAGCATGCCACACTGATACAGACACATCAGGTAGCTCTAGAGGAGATCGGGCCTTGACAGAGGAGAGGGATGCCCTGATTGCGGAGAGAGACACCGCTCGGCAGGAGCGAGATACAGCAATCCAGCAGCGGGACCGCTATTTTCGGCATAGGGAGGCCCTCAGGGCCAAGTATGGGGAGACAGGTGCCACATCAGAGTCTGGCACACAGGGCACGACCCTAGGAGGGGCACCACCAAAGAAGGCCAGCAGCACTCCAAAGCTGACTCCTGTTACGAGCACCGGCACCGTGAGCCTTGAAGACGTACTCGATCTCTCCCGCCGAGGTGAGATATTATGAGGATGCCCTAGCGCAAAGATGCCCAGATGTGCCTCGGTATGGGGCGAGGAGGAGAGCAGGGACGGCTACAGCGAGCGGAGCCTCAGGCGGAGGGAGCACTGGGAGAGATCGAGGTGGGCCGAGACCTCCAGCAGCAGGTGCATCGAGCTCGATCGGTGGCGGTCAGGAGAGACAGCCAGGTGGAGAGGAGGGTGGAGGAGATAGTGTCCTCCATGCTTCGGATTTTACTATATAGAGTTTTGATAGACTTTTGCATTTGTATAGTGATGTAGCCTCGATTGGAAGGCATTGTATAGATGGCTTGATGGAAAGCCACCCATTTTTGTATAAACACACATGTATATATATAGATTCATCATATGATTTGGCATACAATTGTACTTATACTTTTGGTTTTGATATACATGGATAGATGGATATAGATAGATGTGATTGGATAGATATAGACCGATAGATGATAGAAATAGATGTGATTAGATAGATTGAAATGTGGATAGAATAGATGTGATGGATAGATATAGATTGATAGATGATAGATGGATGTGATGAGATAGATTGAAATGTGGATAGAATAGATGTGATTGGATAGATATAGATTGATAGATGATAGATGGATGTGATTAGATAGATTGAAATGTGGATAGAATGGATGTGATTGGATAGATATAGATGGATAAATGATAGATGGATGTGGTTAGATAGATTGATTTAATTTTGATAGATGATGGGAAGTATCTTGGATGGACATAGCTTTTAAATATTTTGATGGATAGATAGATAGATGCGTTTGATGTATAGATGGATGTAATTTTAATGAGAAATGAATAAAGATAGATGTTTTGATAGATAAGAGGAATGTTGATAGAAGATAGATTTTGATTGAATTAACATGTGAAATGTCAATTCAACAGGATGCAAGACAAAGAAATGGAGAATGCTTATTGTAAGAGCAAAAGATGAAAGCAGAAATAACCGTGACTTAGAAGAGAAGACACTCGGAAAAGAAGGGAAATGATAAGTCGGACTTCCAACCGACCATAGAGAAGATCCAGATAAGAAACCGAAAGACCAAGCATACAAGGCCCTATATAAGATTAAAATAAACCTGACACTAACTAGTCGCAAACCAGATCTAGGATAGAAATGGAAAGAAAAGAAAGTAAGTATCTTGTCGGAACCTACAAGGGACAGAATACATGTCCATGATAGGAAAATAGGATTCTCCATATGATCGACAAAAGGTCTAAAATCTCAGCTTCATGATTTGGGGGATGTAAAAGCAACCGATCAATGTGGGAAGTTTGCTTGATATGGAAAGACTGATCGATGCGGGAAGTCTTTCAGTGATGCTAACAAGTGTATAAACTGACTGGAAGGCTGATTGATTACAAGAAGCCTTGAATATTTCTTTGAGAAACAGCCGTCCTTCAAGGGAGCGGTCTGTATTTTGAAATTTGTATGATAGCCATCCTTCGAGGGTATGGTCTATTTGCTTTTTGATTCACTTGACAATGTATGGATAGCTGTCCTTCGAGGGATCAGTCTATCTTTTTGGATAGCATCTTTTTTTTTTTTTTTTTTTTTTTTTTTTTTTTTTTTTTTTGAAACTCTTTGGAAGAAGCTGAGTTTAGACCTAGATAGATCAGATGAAGGGGAGGAGAACATGGAAGAACATGTACTCATGCCCCGAGCAGATCCGATTAAGATAAGTACTTGGGACAGATGAAGTGGTGATTAAGGTATTCCTACCATGAGGAGGAACATATCCAAAAGAAACGTGCAATGAGTAGAGCCGCGATACTCATATTTAAGGTAAACGAGGCAACAAAGCGGAGAACCACACAATTTCAAATCACCACGAAAGTAGATGACTGGTTATTAGGACAGATGGAAGATCTGAGTTGCGACTAGATTTGTGTAAGAGAGATTTTAACAATAGAAGGGCCGTAAATGCAAGGCATTAAGAGGTTCTGCTTCAGGGATACCATCCATGGAAGACAAACGATAAGCCCTGCACTCCATATTTATGAGTGATAATGTAGGACCCATCCGCTTGGGAGCAAACTTACCACGTTGACTCCTTTCGAGTGTAGTGACATTTTGATTTTCCTTAAGAACAAGGTCACCAATTTTGAAGTCACGGTGTTGCACATGCTTGTTCAGAAGCACGCTTGACACGCCGAGATAGACTTGATGATGCTCAAGAGCGTTGAGACGCCGCTCATCTAATAATTCAAGCCGAGCTAGACGATTTTGACGATAATCCTCATCGAGACAAATTCTCCGAGAGAAACACGGAGAGATGGGATTTGGACCTCCAAAGGAAGGACGGCCTGCACTCCATAGACGAGAGAGAAGGGAGTAGCACCAAAGTAGGAGTACGAATGCTAGTCCGATAAGCCCAGAGAGCGAAAGGGATATGTAGATGCCAATCCCTACCAAACTCGACTAGTTACTCATGAGGATATTACGCAAAGTTTTATTGGAAGCTTCGGCCCACCATTAGCTTGAGGATAGTATGGAGAAGAAAAACTGAGCTTGATTTTGAAAGCATTGCAGAGATTTTGCAAATCGACGTTCTTGAAGGATTTACCATTATCTGTGATGAGCTTGTGTGGAACGCCAAAGCGACAAATGATGTGTTGATAGACAAAATCAACTATGGGTTTAGCCTTTGTTGAAGAAAGAGGGATAGCTTCTACCCACTTAGTAAAGTACTCAGTGGCAGGAATGATAGAATGATGACGCTGTGAAGAACGGGATTGATGAGACCAATAAGATCAAGGCCCCATTGTGAAAAAGGCCACAAATCCGCCCGCAGTCAGCAAAGCCTGACTAGGGACGTGCGTGAGATTGGAATGTTGCTGACACTTGACGCATTTCTTAGTGTATTCACAACAATCTTGATTAAGAGAAGGCCAATAATATCCCAAACGTAAGATGCGCTTAGCCACAGCTAAACCACTAAAATGTCCACCACAGATACCGTCATGGACCTCCTGAATAGCTTTAGATGATTCATGGGTTTTGAGGCATCGAAGCAAAATACCATCAAAGCCGCGTTTGTAAAGAATCCCGCCTAGGATAGAATAGCGATTAGCGCGTTGGACAAAAGACCTTCTACCATGGAAGTCGATTCGGAGGAAGCACCGAATGAGATAGATAATCAACTATCTGTTGATACCACTCATCCTGAGTATGGGTTGTGACAGCATTGATCGAAGTTAGCTGTTGAAGATAAGATGGTTGATCTAATCGTTGCACAGCCACATAAAGACGCGAGTCTTCAGTAAAAGGCGGGATAAGGGATGCTAATGAGGCCATGGTATCCGCGAATCGATTTGCAAAGACGAGGAATGGATCGATGGTGAACTTATCGAAAGATCGAGTTGGGCAAGAACAATGTCGCGATATTTTTGAAGGATATCATTCTTGCATTGATAGACACCCGTGACTCGATTAACGATGAGTTCGTAATCACCAAAGATGTCAATATGACGAGCGCCGAGATTAATGGCATTTTGAAGTCCTAAGACAAGAGCTTCGTACTCAGCCATATTATTGGTGCACTCAAAGTTCAATTTGTGTGCGACTGGGATAGGCGTACCCCAAGGAGGAATCATCACGAAACCCGCACCTCCCCCTTGCTGGCATTTGGATCCATCAAAGAAGAGCTTTACTTTAAATGGAGATAGACCAAAATCGATTTGTTGGATAAATTCATCGGGGAATTGAGCAAGGGGGTCTTGAGTGTCCGGAAGAGGAGCACTAGCTAGTTGATCTGCAATAACCTGACCCTTGATAGCCTTTTGCGGGATAAATTCGAGGTCAAATTCTGTCATGAGCATAAGCCAACGAGTGATGCGATCATTGTGATAAGGCTTTGCATGAATTGTCTTGAGGGGATTGACATTTGTGACGATGTAAGTTTTGTGATTAAGAAGATAATGACGAAGCTTAGAAGTTGCAAAGAAGAGAGCGCAACATAGTTTTTCAGCCCCGGAGTAACGTGTCTCATACTCATGGAGGGTGCGACTGATGTAATAGACAGCTTGTTCTTTACCACAAGTGTCCCGATGCGAAATCATGGCTCCCAGAGCATGGTCAGCCACAGAGATATAAAGATAGAAAGGCTCCCCCTCGCGTGGAGGTGTAAGCACGGGCGGAGAAAGAAGATAAGCTTTGAGATCATCAAAGGCCTTTTGGCAATGCTCATCCCATTTGAAATGAACATTCTTACGGAGAAGATGGTGAAAAGGTCGACGACAACGGTCCGACAATTGGGAGATAAAACGACGACCGATCAAGACGCCCTGGAGATCATGGAGTTGCTTTAAGTTAGACGGGGGAGGCATCTCAAGGATGGCTTTTATTTTTGAGGGGTCCACTTCAATACCCCTGATGGAAATGATAAACCCTAAAAGTTTACCAGTGAGGACGCCAAACACGCATTTAGATGGATTTAGACGAAGACAAAAGCGGATAAGCCTCTCAAAGAGAGGTGCAAGGATGAAAAGATGCTCCTGACGACGTTTGGATTTGCCGAGGAGATCGTCAACGTAATCCTCTACAGTTTTGTGTAAAAGATCATGGAAGATGTAGGTCATTGCTCGTTGATAAGTTGCTCCGGCGTTCTTAAGACCGAAGGGCATGACACGATAGCAAAAGGTCCCCCAAGGAGTTATGAAGGAAGTCTTATGCTGGTCTTCTGGTGCGATGAGGATTTGATTATATCCAGAGAAACCATCCATAAGAGAAAGCATTTCATGACCCGCAGTTAAATCTACGAGTTGGTCGATATTAGGAAGAGGAAAATCATCCTTGGACAGGCCCGATTAAGATCCCGTAAGTCGGTACAAATTCGAATCTTCCCAAAGAGCCTTAGTTATCGGTACTACATCGACACCCATCATGGATAATCGATGGGTTGGATGAAGTTAGCCGAGAGCAAGTTACTGTAATTCTTCTTTAACAAGAAGGGCTACTCTAGGTGCATTTTACGTAATTTTTGCTTGACTGGTTTGATATTGGGAAGGGTAACGATATTGTGGACTACAATATCGGGATCGAGTCCCCGCATATCCTCGTATGACCAAGCAAAGGCTTGACGATGTTTGGAAAGAAAAGTAGTAAAGTCCCCAATTCTTGTGGATCAAGGGATTGGCCGACCTTAATGATGCGAGGGTCTTCAGGAGTCCTTATATTAAGGTCGATAGTGGCCTCGTTGAGAAGGGTAGACGTGTCAGAAGGAATGGTTTTGGGAAGATATGAATCCTCTGCCCCTAGATAGGTGAGGACAGAGTCGTCATCCGCATTGGGTGGATAGTGTTGATAGTAGGAGAGTCGTCTCCAACTATCTCAGGAAGATTAATGGTATAGAAGGCATCGATTGTTAGTCTCATAGACTAAAGGTCCCAAGGAAATGGTATTGATCAAAAAAAAAAGTTAGGTGGGATGGAAATGTCATCGTCCACATCAAGTGATGCTTCGGATTTGGTGGGGGAAGATGGTTCTTCAGTAGGAAGAGGCTCATCAAGAATAGTGACAGTGGCTTTTGAAATGGGTTTAAATCCCAAACCAAACTTTTGGTGTGGCATGAGAGTAGGAATGGATTTGAGGTCATGTATACCTTGTTCATATTTTCCAAGGCCAAAACCTTTCCACGCGCATCGATATAGATAAGTTTTTGCAAACGTGGGATTCTGTAGATAATCAAACCCTGTTAGGTAAGGTTTGGCTCTAGGAGGAGAATCCGGACAATAATGAGGTGTATCAAGACCACCGTAGATGAAATTGGTCTGTTGATTGGGCAAACCAATGGTAACGATGCGACCGAGACCTGATTGATATTCAGGTTGCTTGTCGGGTCTACCATACTCATTAGGTTTGAGATGGGCATCGAAAGAAAAGAGAGGAAGCTCTCCTAGTGAGAAACGCTGCAATGTCTCTTCCAGATTTCGCAAATCTGGTAGTTTGGTTGCAGGTATGGAAGAAGATGAAGCCCCATCTGGAGAAGATGCATTTTCTTTTAAAGGGGCAGACCTTGTGGTCATGTCGCATTGCGCAGAAGGAAAAGGATCTCCTGGATGGGTGTAGATTTTGCCCTCATATTGATATTTTAGGCATCGATGGAGGGTGGATGGGACACAATGCATTGCGCGAACCCAGGAGCGTCCAAGGATCATGTTATAGTGGAATTTTCCTTCGACAATATAGAAGAGTTCATGGAGCAGCCTTTTACCTACTCGGATGGGTAAGACCACGCTCCTAGAGTGACCGCTAGCTGATCGTTAAATGATCGAAGGGCGAAAGGCGGAGGTGACACCACATTCTTAGGTAACTTAAGTTGTTCGAATGTGTGGGAAGAGATGACGTTGAGAGCAGCTCCACTATCGATCATAACACGTTTTAAGGCAAGTTGTTATTGACTGGACCGTGATGAAGAGAGGAGCCTCCAAATCCTCTCAAGAAAGATGAGGAATTTGAATCCTCAAAAGAAATGGCGGTCGATGGACCATTCAATCCAACAACCCACTGAAGGGTGGGGCTCATCGGAATTTATCGCGATGCGACGCAGACATCGACAGAGCTCGGCGATGTTGTGGAGAGGATTGGATGAGGTCAAAAAGAGACATTTTGACCGGAGCTTGGGTGAGTTGCTTCATGACACTCTCCTCAACGGATACGGAACTTGAGTCCGAGGTGCAAGACGAATGGAGACCTTGGGTCGTAAATGATGAGGAAGGAGACACGCCTTCGTGGGCTGCAGTAAATGACAACCCGTGGTCTAGATGTTGGAGATGAAGATGGGTTATGATAATGTTGGGTTCTAGTGGCGATATGGATTGTGTCAATTTGGGAAGGAGGGAGATCAAGTGGAGTGGAACCACTAGAGGTCCGAATGGATGGTTGAGGTTCGGATGAGGCTAGGGTAACAGAGGTACTTGTTCCTCCTCCAACAAGAGGTCACTTTCTTCCGTAAGGTTCTTGACAACGGCTTCAAGAGCTTTACATCCTTCAAAGTTGTCATGACCGGAGTACGGTGGTAAGCACAAATCGATCGAGAGTTAAACCGTAGGTTTCACTCCTTTGGGGTTATAAGGCTTAATCGGAGGAAGGGTTATGGCTGAAGATTGGATAAGTTGATGAAGGATTTCGGTGTAGAATCCGGTAGACGAAGATGAGGATAGAGATAATGGAGATGGTTCTTTTACCTTAACCGACTTCCGGGGTAAAAGAACTTGCATGTTAGGTTTAACAGTTTTATTAGGGATCCTCTTATTTGTTTGGACATTCGGAGGAGCAGTCTTGGGTGCTTGGGATGGGAGTAAATGAGACATGATTGTCTTTGGTGGAGGAGGAGTCCCTAAGATAGATTTTGAGGAGGATGGAGATGCGATAATTTTTGCGGTTTTTGGAGACAAAGGGGGTTGCTTAGTCGGATTTACGGATGATTTAGATAATGTCGGTTTGGAAGAGGAAGAAGCTCCCAAAATAGGTGAATTTGGAGGAAGATAGGGTGTCTTGATTTTTGGTAACAAAGATGAGGATTTTGATAGAAGAAGTGGCATCTTTTTGGTAGGTAAGTCTACTTTTAGGGATGTTGATGAAGAAGAAGATGATGACTTTGATAGGTGTGTAGAAGAAGATGCCTTCTCAAATGGGCAAATCTAATCGCTTATGAGGCGTGAGAGAGATTTTTGTGGAAGAACACCGAGAGTTTTGATGGTCCGAAATATGGGCTTCCCCTTTCAGTGGATGGTGACAACTTCAACGTCATAAGGTGATTGTAACCTTTTTGGAGGAAGCAAATGGGGAGATATTGATGGTATAATGTTAGATTTTGGTTGTCGCGGTTTAGGTTGAGGAATCGAGTGTGCAGTGTTGGTGTTACTTCTTTTGATTTTTCCGAATAGGTGAAGTAGTATTAGTGATGGAAGAAGTAAGTGATGAAGAAGTTCCTTGCGAAGGGACCACTTTTGGTGTAGTGATCATGGGTGGAACTACTATAGGAAAAGAGATAGGAAGAGTCAAAGTTGAGGACACTTCACGCCAAGTCGGCACGATTATAGGGATGTTTATCAAGGGCATAGTTCAGAGCCGGAATGGGAGCAACAGAAGTAGATGTGTCTCAAGTGGAAACTCGAAGGGATGTAATTGCCTCGAGCATTGAAAGGATGTCTGATGATGAGACAGATGAGGAAGACACTGTCTCGGGTATGGATGGGAGATCGGACAAAGGAGCGGAGAGAGATGACTCCGTGTTTAGCAATGTAGGAATATCCAAAGATGGGTTATCTGAGGATGGAGGAATTCCAGTGATTGGTGAAGTGGAAGAGGGTTCTGATTCGATTGCTGCGTTTGTAGATGATGTGGTTTCAGGAGCGGATTCTTCAGTAGAAATGAAGTTGATAGTGTGGGTGTTTGGTTTTTGAGATTCTGAAGAATTATGATTTGGGGCATGATTGGGGAAGGGTTGTTTGAAAACGTCCAGCGCTTGATTTGGGGGAGCATTTGGGTTATCCAGAATAAGCTCGCCTTTATCAATGAATTTTTGGACAAGATTTTTGAAAGTCTGACATCGTTCGATGTCATGACCCTTGGTTCTATGATAGTGGCAAAAATCGTTTTCTCTGTACCACAAAGGACGTTCTCGACTTTCATCAATATCTCTAATGGGTGGAAGTTCGATCATGCGAACTTCCAACATTTTTCCTAAGATGGAGGCATATGATTCCCCCAATGGAGCGAAGGATCGAGATGATGAAGCCCCTTTTCGAGCAGATGAAGGGTCTCTTCGTGGTGGTTGATTAGGAGTACTATCGGTTCTCGATGTTTTTAATACGATAGCATTGGTGGACCCTTGATTCTTATCTTTAGGAGGAAAAGAATTTGGTTTGGTGAACCGAGAGAAATCGGGTTTAGATTTGGAGCGAAGTTTTAGTTTTCTTGTTCAATGGCACGAGATTCGAGTTCATGCGTGTTATTGTGAAGGCTTCTTCAAGGTGTGGAAAGTTTGGATTCTTAACGTGGAAGAAATGTGACTAGCGCAAGATCGGGTGAACAGCTCGATCTGTTGTGATTGAGGAAGAGAGAAGGACAATTGGTTGATTATCCCTCTCCAACGAGCCGACAAAGTCTGCAATAGACTCATCGTCAAATGGCGAATGTCAGAAAGATCTCGTGATTGAGATCTTATGGGCAATATTTATTGAGAAGTTCTCAACAAACATTTGGGCCAATTCGAGAGAAAGAAAATAATGAATGTTGAGGAATATTATTGTACCAGTCCAAAGCGGGACCCGCTAGAGACATAGGAAAGGTACGGAGCATGAGCTCCTGATCTTGGACAATGAGGTAGCAAGCATGTTTGAATGCTCGCAGATGTTGTTGGGGGTCTTCCCGACTATGAAATTTTGAGAATTTGGGAAGTTCCCATTGGGGAGGATAAGGCTTAAAAGCCACCGAAGGATGAATGGGTTCATTGCATACTTCTTCAAAGGAGTATGAAGGGCGGGCTCCTTTTGTGGAGGCTTCCAAGTCTGCAATTTTCTTGAAGAGAAATTGAACCACATCCGATTGGGGAGGAGGTACATTGGTTTGTCCTACATGAGAAGCAAGTAGTGGGTGTGGTTGAGGTGTCAATGGGGGATTCATCTGTTGTTGGATAGGATTATAAGAGGAATAACCAGGTGTTCTGGGTGACACCGGGTGGGGTATTTGTTGTGCAGGCAGCTTGCGTATAGGCAGGCTGCGAGATAATAAGTGGTTGAGCAAATAAAGGTCAGTGACGGATGGAGCCCGTGATGGTGGACTCCTATGTTGGTTGATTGGATCGGGATAGATCGAGGAATATGAGTGTTGGTTGGATTGGTCATGTTGGGAACAAGACCAAAGGGGCCTTCTATTGCTGAATTAGGTATCAAGGGTGCCGATACTAGAGGATGGGCGAATGTCACAAAGAGCTGGAATATTGGAAGAAAGACCCCTAGAGGACGAGAAGTAGGAGCCAACCGCCTATTCGGAGGGGGGTTGGCTCATGAAGAGGTATTGACCTTGAGAAACGATAGAGGGCATAGACGAATTGACGGCAATGTGCGGATGTGCGCATTTAATTTACTATAGCAAGGGCAGAAGACCTCTCATAAATGGGTTGTGGAATAGTCGAGGTAGCTGCAGTGTTAGGGATAGGTAAGACTAATTGAGAATTAGTCGACATGGTAGGTGGAAGAGAAAAGGGAGGCATAGGGGCCTCACCCTTCTCCGTGGCTCGAGGCAAGAGAGATGGTGCAAACTGCTCTAAAGAGGCCTGGGATGATCCGCGAGGATAATTGTACACTTGTCGGATTGGTGGGTCTTGGTCAGATATTTGGATCGACTTGTGTACTAGATAGTCCATGAGGGCTACCGGATTGCGATCAAGGAGAGCCTGAAATTCAGGATCCCCGCGAGGAATAGACTCTGAGTCAGAAGATATTTCTGATGGACTAGGAGAAGCCGGACGTGATGGGATTGTTTTGGCTTGATGGAAAGGATTATACGACCATGAGGGGGAACCCACTAACAGTGGTCCCGAGGAAGATTGGAGGGGTGCCGAAACATCCACGCTGGTGGTGATTTCGGAGGAAGAAGGAACCTGTTGGGCCATTTTCCTAGATTGTGAACGGGTGATAGCCGTCATAAACAAGCAAGAAAGAAGATTGTCTTAACTAATGCACAAATAGTTCAAGCAGCGCAAGTGATTATCTCCTTTAAATTTTGATGCTTTTAAGAAATGAAAATGTTAGGGAAGGCTTTTTAGAACAGGAACTACTCAGATAGCCAAACTAGGGATGGTTTGGGTAATGTTTGGTGAGGAGTCCCGAAGGCACTTCAGTAAAAGACCGGTACGTGGCTTGATATAGGGGCCTACCCCGCACTTCACACACCGCGCGATAAGGGAGTCGGGTGCTTTGCCAATATATACCAAAATCTTTCGTGAATTTATAGCATGCCCGAGTACCGCGTAGGCTCTTCCTCTGGATATCACTTCCAAGTAGGCGAGGCCAGGAAGGAGTTTTGTTTAGATGCTTTATACCTAGTGATTTTGGCTTTGTGTGCAAGGGTGAAAAATAAAAATCAAATAGTGTCACTACCGATTTTGATCAATTTTCCAACCTAATTAACACTAGATGACAAAGCATGCAAAGAATGAAAAAGAAAGGGTTCTTTTTAAGCACTTAAAACGAAATGTTTGATTTCGATGAAGACAATTCAAACAAGTTCTTTCCCAAATGCGATTAGGTTCTTTTTAAGCACCAAAATCAAGTGTTTGGATGTGATAAACAACCAACAAAGAAAACCTAAAAAGGAGAAAACACCGAAAAGAGGAATACCCGTAGTTTTAGCTCTCCAAGGTGTGTGGACTTCAAAAGCGCGTTGTTGAGCTCTTCCCCGAACAATCCCCACGAACAAGCAAAGTGCTCCGCAAGAAAGGATCAAGCAAACAACAAACAAGATCCGGAAAGATACATCCAGATAATGGCGAAACGAAAAATTTCTATTTTAAGAAAATAGAAAAATTTCAAGATAATGACTTCGCCTAAAAGCAAGATTGAAATGATGAACAGAAATGTTCAAATAGGACTGATAGAAATCAGTGAAGAAAAGGAACAAAGTTCAAAACTAGAAAAGAGATGAACTTACCAATAAGGGACTTTGGTTCAAGTCCCACCGGGCGTGCCAGAATGTAGATCAAGAATTTCGTGCTTGTTACTCCGCCCAAGTTAATGCACCAAACTAAACACAAAAACCCCGAAAACCTCAATGAAATAGAGCACTGATGAAGATGTAGACGGATGAGGAAGTCGATGTAGATAAGACGGCGCACACGAGCAATTCGCACAATAGATCCGAGTAACCCGCAAAAAACACCTGCTTGACGTAAAAGATGGCGTTAGAAGATATATGGGTGGATCGCCCGAGAAGGGTCCGAGAAGCGATAAGCTTCCTGGCGGATGTCACCAATTTCAATAAAGAAAAGCAAAGCATACATGATAAAAGATGTAAATAAAGACTAGATTCTCTCGATTGCAGTAATAAAAGTAACCCAACAAGCAGACAGAAGTACGTAAAACCAAGGAACCGAGAAATAATGCTAGATTTGTGTTACCTCGTGACCTTTACCGTCTCGCAGGAAATCGGCGCCGATCGTAGTAGAATCGGCGCGATCGATGTGATCGGCGGCGATCGGGACCGATCGGGCGGCGATCGGGACCGATCGACGCCGATCGATAAGATCGCTGTCAATCAAGGCGATCACCAATCGTGGATCGTATGGCGATGAGATTCGGGGATCGGAAGGTGAATGTAGTCTGTAGGATGTGCCGAAGATGGAGAGACGCTGGAACAGAGTCACCAGATGATAGATAATGGTGTATGGTGTTGATATGATACGGGCAGAGTAACGGTGCTCCTCTCAGGGATTGATTAGGACAGGATCTGCCCTAACTGAGACAATTGATGCTAAGAAGATCTCTCTTTCTCACTCTCTGTTCGTGCGTAAGTGCTTCCTTTCACTCGTTCGTCTCTTTTTCGGTCTCTTCGCTCTTTTCCGTCCCTAGAACTGAGTTCTGGGCTTGCTTTTATAATCGGCGCCGCTCCTAGAAAATCGGCGCCGACCATATGGGTCGGCGCCGATCGCGGAAAAGACTCCCGAGGTGCCTTAATTGATTGATTCGAGAAAGAAAAGGCTTATCCGACTACGGGAAAATATCCCGCTTAGGGAAGATTAAGAATAGATGTGGTACATGGGTAAAATAAATTTGGGGTAGATAAGTGATTAAGATGCATGGGAAGAAGCGTAATTAAATTTTTAATTATTTAATTACCCATGGGCAAGATATGATGAAATGAATTAAATTTAGAGATAGGTGATTAAATCACGATTGGATAATATCTCAAGGGGATAACAGACGCAAACGTGCCCCAAAGTTACCTAAGCACGTAAATGGGTAAGAGGGACACTAAATTGAGTAAGCAGAACTGCTGTTTGATCAAGTGGCAAGCTTGCACCAAGGCCACCAATGCCTCTCTATCTAGACATGGGAAATCCTACAACCAGCCACGCACCAGAGTTGAATCCCATTCCAACTCCTAGAAATCAAAGCAATAATGAGGCGTCGACTTCTTCAAATACTTCAAAGGAATTGCAGGAGGTCATGAAACAATTACAGAACCTTGGAAATTAGCTTGTGACTATCAAAAGACAACAAGCTCAAAGTGCTAGACCGTATCAGCCTCAAGCACAGTACCAAGCTAGGCTCTCATACCAACAAAATAGACCACCACCTCAGGTTGCAAATCAAAACCAAAACCAAGGACAACCTCAAGCTGCCAGGCCGTTTCGACCGTATGATCCAAATGCAACGACGTCCTCAAGAGCTTTGGTCCCGACACAAAATAACATGGCACAGGAGTACGACTGGTGTTACCCTTGCAATCTACCTCACAATCAGTCAGCATGTTTCAATGGTGCACTAAATCAGGCCTTGATGGTGCAAACCATTGGTGTTGCTCAAGAACCAAGCCAGGAGGAGAATCAACAGCAACAAACACAGCAAGAAGGACCTCCAACAGAAACCACATTGGCAAATTGGCAAACGGAAGACTTCTGTGGAGTTAACCAACAGCCTTTTCAAGGCGTGGCTGCCAACACACGGTCAAAGAAGAGAAATATAGGAGAGGGACAACCATGTAATCCAGTTGTTTCTCAACCCACTCTTACACAACAAGGGGTCAGTAGACCAAACGCAGCTCCAAATGTGAAAAATCAACCCAAGGTACTGTTGTAGTAACACACGCACATGCTCAAGCTCGAAAAGTTTGCACCAAGTAAGGGACAAAGAAAAGGAAAATTCATCCCCTTTCAGCATCATTGATCAAATGAAGAAGATGAACGTGAATATATCAATGTGGGAATCTTTATCCATCCCAGGACAAAGAGATCTTCTACAAGCTGCCATGAAGAATTGGTCAACTTCGAACCAACAGGCCCATATGCAAGAGAAGGTCCTCACGAATGCTGCTCAGCCTGAAGGGAATCATGGAGGACAACAAGGTAAAGTTCTGAAACCCCCTCCATTCTATATTTCATTAATCATCGGGGATAAATTAGTACACAATTGCATGATTGATTCTGGGGCAAGTAGTTCAGTGATGCCGAAGCAAATAGCGGATCAGCTGGGTTTGAAATATGAGCCAGTGCTGAAAGGAGTAGTACAGCTAGATGGAACGGCAGTAGGAACTGTTGGAGTCATCAAGAGGTTAAGCCTAACACTACATTCCTGTCCTAATGTTACAGTTCTGCAAGATGTGTCTGTGATTGACCTTCCGCCACTCTTTGCGTTGTGTCTATCAAGAGACTTCACTACAAAAATCGGTGGATATTTATCTGCAGATTGGTCACACATGATTTTTAGGACAAGGTATGGAGCCAAAGCAACAATCAGGTCAGAACCAATTGCCAATTTCCATATTGAGCCTCATGTACCAAATCCTATCAATATAAATTGCTCGGCTTTTGACCAAGAGGAGTGTTCAAGTGATCTAGAAACAGGTACTAAGGTCGAGGGAATTCCTGATTTAACTTTGGATGAATGGGCAAACAAGAGTCATGAATTTGACCCATACAAGGAAATTGAAGAATCTGAATTGGGCGTGTATTGTATACACGAAGAAAATTCACCCATTCTCGACATCATTCAGCCTGAACAAAAGGATGAAAACAAAGTTTGGAAATTATTTTTCGATGGTTCGAGAAACATTGAAGCTTTGGAGGTGGTGCAATGTTGATTTCACCACAAGACATCAAATATTTTTCAGCTTTTCATTTCCAGTTTTCTGTTCGAACAACACGGCTGAATACGAAGCATTGATTCATGGAATTCATTGGGCCAGGAAAAGGGGCATAAAGAACTTACAGGTGTTTGGAGATAGTGAGTTGATTGTCAACCAAGTTAGGGGACAACATGCTACAAAGAATGACTTACTGAGGAGCTACAAGAATAGGGTATGGGACCTCATTGAGGATTTTGAAGCTTTCAACATTGTGTCCATACCCAGGAAGAAAAATGAAGTCGCAGATAGGCTCGCAGCAGTTGGAGCAATGTTTGATGTGGTTGACAACATCAGAAGGGGAAAAACACAGCCACATATCCATGTGATTGTGAGGCCGCTAGCCCAGATAATAACACAAGGTGGCAGTGTTTGAGAATGATCACGAGATCGTCAATTTCTTACAAGAAGAGGCTGAATTTTCAGCTAGGAATCGGGATGCATTAGAGAGCAAAAGATGGGGATCAAGTAGTACAGCTGCGGAAAAACAAGCTTCCTAAGGGTTTGGTAACATTGGAGTCTATCTTCAACCCTAACGACTCGCCGTAAGGAAAAGGCAAACATACGAGTCAAGAGAGAAGATTCTGAGCCAATTCCGGTTGGGGAAGGCAAAACACTTCAAATTGGCAAAGTGGCCACTGAGCAGGAGAAATCAGATTTCATACAACTTTGCCAAGAATTTCTAGATGTCTTCGCTTGGAGCTATGAAGACTTAAGAGGATTCAATCCAAATTTGGCACAACATACCATAGAATTGGATCTAGATGCTAAGCCCATCAGGCAGAAACAGAGACCAGTCAACCCTCACATTGAGCCTCTAATGAAGAAAGAACTAAATAAGCTAATAGAGGCAAGCATTATATTCCCGATCAAGCACTCAAGCTGGGTTGCAAACTTGGTTCCGGTCAGGAAGAAGAGTGGAGAAATCAGGTTGTGCGTGGATTTCCGAGACCTAAACAGGGCATCTCTCAAAGATCATTACCCACTTCCTTCAATGGAACAAATATTGCAGTAGTATCTAGTTCGAGAGAGATTCTCTCTCCTAGATGGCTACTCAGGGTACAATCAGGTGATGGTGAAAGAAGATGACCAATTCAAGATGACTTTCACCACCAAATGGGGGACCTATGCCTACAAAAAGATGCCATTTGGGCTATCAAATGCTGGGGCCACTTTCCAAAGGGCAATGGATATGGAATTTAAGGGGTTGATCAATAAAATAGTTTTGATATATCTTGATGACATCACTGTATTCTCAAAAAATGCAGCGGATCACCTCTGTCATTTGAGGCAAGTATTTCAGAGGTGTAGAAGATTTGGGGTATCATTGAATCCCAAAAAATGCATATTCTTGGCTCATGAGGGAAAACTTCTAGGCCATATTGTTTCAAAGGAAGGGTTGACGATCGACCCAGAGAGAGTTGAAGCAATTCGAGCGTTGCCATTGCCAAGTCATAAGAAGGCTCTTCAAAGCTTCCTAGGAAGGATCAATTTTGTACGCAGGTTTGTTCCAAACTTTACAGTTCTTGTGAAGCCAATAACCCTGATGTTAAAGAAGAGTATGGCATTTAAGTGGGCATCTGAAGGCAAGGCAAGTTTTGAGGCAATAAAAGAGGCTATATCTCAAGCTCCGACTCTCGTCAATCCAGACTTCTCCAGGGACTTCGTGCTATATGCCTTTGGTGGTGGGGACACGATTTCTACAATCCTGGTACAACAAAACAAGGGAGGATTAGAACAACCAGTTGTTTTCTTGATCAAGGCTTGGAGGAATACGAAACTAGGTACTCTTTCATTGAAAAGCATGTCCTTGCAAAGTAATATGGAGCTTAAAGAAATTCAAGCACCTAGTCTCAAACAACAAGATCCAATTATTGGTCTCTCATGCGGGAGTCAGGGACTTCCTTTTAAACAAGGATTTGAATGAGAAACGTGCAGGATGGATAACTCGTGTCATGGAATATGACATCGAGATCAAGGTCACCAAACTAGTACGTGGGAAGGGACTATGTGAGCAGCTAGCCTTGAGTCAACAAGTTGAAGCAGGTGATGAAAAAGAGGCTGTCTTGGTACTACAGGATAACCAAGAACAAGAAAATGATGATGTGCCCACTCCCTGTTGGACTCAGAATGTGATACACTTCCTACAGACAGGCCTATGCCCTCCAGAAATGAGAAAAGCAAAGAGGAGATACTTCAGATTACAAGCCATTCCATATGTGCTTGTTGGTGGTGTTTTGTTTAAGAAAGACATCAATGGAGTTCTACTGAGGTGCATTGGGACAGGTCAAATTGAGAGGGTGTTACGAGATTTTCACGATGGAGATTCCGGAGGACATTTCACCCCACGAGTAATAGCTCTCAAGATAATGAAGGCAGGGTATTATTGGCCCACATTGTTCAGTGACTGTTATACATGGATAAGAAAGTGCAAGAGATGTGCACTCTTCACGGGAAAAGAAAGACTAGCAGCGCTTCCATTGCACCCAATTTTGATTGACCAACCATTTATGCAATGGGGATTGGACTTCGTCAGGTCATCAACCCAAACTCAAGCCAAGGCCACAAGTGGATTCTCACGGCAACGGAATATTTCACCAAGTGGACCGAAGCAGTAGCGCTCAAGGAAGCAAATGAGTCTAACATACTAGACTTTTATGAAGGAATAGTGACCAGGTTCGGTGTGCTGCCACTATCATATCAGATAATGCATTGGCATTCATAGGTTCCAAGATTACAGAATGGGCTGTCAAGAATGGAATCTATTTGAGCACCTCTTCAAATTATTACCCGCAGGGTAATGGACAGGCAGAGTCCATGAACAAGAATTTGTTAAGAATCATCAGAAGGACTCTAGATGAAAACCAAAGGACATGGCATACCAAGCTAAAATCAGCATTATGGGCTGATAGGATAACGCCAAAGAGATCTACAGGTAATTCTCCCTACAAGTTGGTATATGGGAAAGAGGCAGTGTTGCCTATATCATTAGAATTGCCAGCATTGGAGCTCATGAAGCAGTTGGAGTTGTCTGAGTTCGAACCAATGGAGGCTAGGTATGCAGAGTTGATGGAATTGGAAGAAATAAGAGAACATGCAGTTCAGGCGATTGAAAAGGATCAGGCCTTAGTAAAAATATGGTTTGATAAGAAAGTGAGAGCAAGGACCTTCCAGGAAGGGGACCTAGTTCTAAAATGGGATGCAAATCGAGCAAAACCAGGAAGGCATTCCAAGTTTGATGCCATTTGGAGTGGCCCCTACATGGTCATGGGATGTAAAAGTAGTAATGCCTTCCAATTGTCTACATTGGATGGAGAGGAACTTCGATTCCGGTTAACGGAATCTATCTTAAACATTGCTACTAAAAGGAAAAGGTTTACCCTTGTAAATATTAGCTTAGTTTTCAATTCCTCTAAGTGCGTATGCACATTGTCTTGTTGTAGTTAGGTTTCATTTTCCCTAAGTGCTCTGGCACAGGTTTTGCTGCTCTCAGGTTGTTTTCTACAGTTCAGAGTGCTGTCAGAGAAGAAGTTGCGGTATCAGGCTCGGGATCAGATATCAGGTTGGTTTCAGGTTATTGCTTATGACTCCATGCCCAATGGATTACTAAAAGGCCACTGATCTTCTACCTAGCAGGCAGGTGATCCCGTTGAGTCGCCAATTGTTGTATATATATCCCCCCTTGGGAGGATATAGACAAGCAGAAGAATATGAAGATAGATGTGCCTTGGCGCACAGAAATGGCGCATGACATGGAGTGTCGACACAGGAAAGTTGCACCTTGGCACATAGAAATGGCGCATGACACGGAGTGTCGACACAGAGAAAGTTGCGCCTTGGTGCACAGAAATGGCACATGACACAGAGTGTCGACACAGGGAAAGTTGCGCCTTGGCGCACAGAAATGGCGCATGACACGGAGTGTCGACATAGAGAAAGTTGCACCTTGGCACATGTAAGAGGATGTCGACATGCACATGAATGCGCCAAGGCGCACCTTCAGGAGGCGCAACATTCTGAGTGCTGGCAGGAAGCAGACCCTGGCGCAGATATTCAGATGGCCATAACTTTTGACTGGGAGCTCGGATTCATGCAAGGTTGGACTTTCTGGAAAGCTTACGAGGTCCTCTATCCAACTACAACTGGATATCTTTAATTGGGTGAGAAAAAATTCTTAAAAATGAAAAATACAGTTAGCCACTTTTGGGGGTCGCTAGGGTTCTCACCTACCACCATAATGAGATGAATTAAATACAACCTGCGGTGGTTGGGGTAGATTTGGAATTTCTCTCTCTTCCCTCTCTCATTCTTCCTATAAATTGTAAGGAGGGGCTTCTTTCTAAAGGTTGGACATTTTTGTTTTGCCCCTCCCTTCTTCTCTTTGGCAGGTGAACTTGTGGAGTTAAAACCTCCCATTTGAAACTGTAATGCAACCTTGCCTCTTGGCATTTTAAGTGTGCTATATCAATCTTTGGAGAAAATTAATGCATGTCTGTGGATAATTCTCAACCCTCTCTGTATTCATTTGCATCCCCTTGATCTTTCACTGTGAATCGGCTATCTATGTATGATCTTGTATTGCATTTGAATGGTCTCGTGTTTATTGGCAAGACAGTATTCTTCATTCCTCGGTGCATCACCTTTGTAGTTTAGGTTTTATTTTATGCATTTTCTTACCCCTGTCTCCTTGGCAAGTTAGATTAGGTTTTTAGTAAACCCTCTGCATCTTCTACGTGTGCATCTGAACAGAGGAATAGGAACCGGCCTTCATCCGGAGAGCTTTTCCGATTTCACAAGGTCCCACACTTGGGAAAAGCTCCATGTTATGCAATCGTATTGAGAGTCTCAACCCATCGTGTTGCGAGACATTTAGGAAGTCTTTGTGATTCGACATCAACAGAAACCTTTATGCTTGCCAACTTAGTGGCTCGTTGAAGATGCTCATATAATTGCAAAGTAAATTATGCTTCATGAAAATTCTTATATGAAACAGTTCCACCTTTATGAGATTCACTTCCATGAGTTACATCGTAAAAAAAGTAAGGTCTCAATAGAAAATCTTTGCAATAAATTTCATCAGTCTCCCAGTAACACTCTCACTCTCACTTAATTGATTTTGATATAAATATCTTGAAAGAAAATCCCAATTTGAGGATGCATTCGATACTGAACAGATAACAACATAGTTGGACAACCTGCTTGTTAGAAGCACTCAAAAAGGATTCTACTATACTACAACATGCCTGCTACCTGGTGTGTGGGAGCTTTTCACCTATCCCTTCCATCTGGTTCAACTTGATCATGCCAAACACCGTCGAGTTCAAATTGATTGGCCTTTCTTTCCTCGCATCCTTTGATCTCCATGCACTGGTTAATGCTGACTCAGGCCTCAACTCGGTCTTGATTCCCATTTGACGAACACTTGTTATTCATTTTACCAATATCCTTTCAATGTTTGGTGTTCCTCACTTTGCGATGCATTCAAGGTCCATGCGCCACTCCACTCGGCATTTGACTCGTTCTTCCAACTTGGCATCATTCCTTATTCACCTGTTTATATGGTGATTCACTCACCATACCTCGGTCATCAACTTCCTCCTCCAAATTCACCAACATGCTCTGATCCTCCTGTTTACATGGCCCGTGTGGAAGTCTCATGTTGGTTTTCCATCCCAATATTTCCAATTGACCATGCTTGCCTGAATCTCCCCTACACGGAGTTAACAGCTTGGCCTGCCATCTCCAATGTCTCGAACTTGGCATACTAGCTCTAAATCCCCACTTAATGGCTTGGCCACATTAATCCATGGGCCTAACCTCAGCTTCACCGTGCAAAATTGGCAAGTAAGTTCCTTATCTCCACAATTCGCACTAGCGCATGGGATCACCATGATTTTTCCCTCCTACCGAGTCGAGCAGATGGGCTCTTCTTTCATCCCACGAAGTAAACTTACCTCAGAAAATTAGTGGCCTCCAGAGAGAGTTAATTGTGACTGTATAAGAGGTGATCCCAAGGAACCATTGGTGTTGATCTTGATGTTTTGGTTGCATGCGACCATAGTCGTGATCAGTTGTTGCAAAATCTTGCAGTTGTAGTAGAAGAATGAGATAAAGTTTTAGTTGAGTTGTCTCACCTTTTCATTTTGGAAAGTCACTTCCATGGAAGAAGCTCGATCAAATCTTGAGGCAAGTTTTGCAAATGAGGCTGAGATTGTGTTCACTACTGTTTCTAGTAGTGGCCGGAAGTTATTCCAGCACCTAGCCCATGGGTTTGATATGGTGGTTATAGATGAAGCTACAAGCTAGTGAAGTAGGTGTGTTACCTCCACTTTCATCTCATTTCTCACATTTTATCCAACTCTATGCATGGTGGTTTATTAGTCCAAGCCTGAGCTCCATTGGTCTCATTGCGAGCAACATCATATCGACCTCTTTAGATTTGACACCGAGCTCCCTATGATGAGATCCTTCTTCACCAAGCTGAGCTCATGATACGATCTCCCTTTCCCTAAACCAACTCGATGCATAACCCTTAGAAAACTCATCGCAACATGTTAGTCAACTCACGAGCAGCTTGTTGAGCTGCTTGGTGAGTCATCTGGGTTCAAAACCCTATTAGATATTTTCACATTTGTCTCCATAAAATTTTGAATATAATTGAATGTTCTTTAACCATGAAGATCATGAAATGACAAAAATACACCTTTAAATGTGATTAGTTAATTTTGACCACATGCCGTTGTTAGCTAGAAGTGGGTCCAGTACAGACAATGCTTCATATCACATGACATTGTGAATGTTCCTAAAACATAGAATTTTGGTTTGTAGGCCTCCAAGTTCTTCCATGAATCCCTCTTCGGTTCAAAGGTATAATAGGACCCCGTTGTCCAATTTTTCCATATGGGCAAAAATAGATAACCGGTTCTTCCCTAAATCGATGTATACATTCTTTGTCTTTAAGGACTTATGGTAGGTGTGCATGTGAGTATCAGAACTGTCCACTACCTTACATGTACCTACAGAATGGCTAACATCGAAGCTTTCTACTTCCTCCCCATCAATCACATACACCAAATTCCCTTTCTCCTTTTCCAAACACGTGTGCTCAAGCTATAACTCTTCTATTTCCTTTGCCTCCTCTTCAAAGCGTGCTTCCAAACTTGGTCCACCTAGCAACTCCAAAATCCTGTCTTCCACCATGGCACTATCCCCCATGGTAAGGTGCTTGACACCCTATAAGGAAATATCAACTGATGGCTTGGTACTTTGATACTCAAAGGTTTGAATGAGGTCAGCCGCTAGCTCTTGCCAATTCCTTGTCTGGCGGCATGTCTCCGAATGTATGTACCATGCGCACGCGTAACCCTGTAGTGTAGAATACAACTTGTGCACCTAGAGGGATGGTGGCAAAGCTTCGTGCCTTCTCTCTAGATCCTCTCACACTCCTAGATATGGAAAGAGGAGGGCTCCTTCCCATGGTAGTCCTTGATGATGGTGGGCATATTGCTCTTAGAGAATTTGATAGAGAGATAAATTTTTACCTTGCGCCATTCCAAAAGGATTTCTGATGTGTAGCCCACCACCATGCTTTGCGTGCCAAGCAAGACATAACTTAGCATCCCCCTCTCCTTCCTTCCTCCTTCCACCGAGATTCCATCTCATGTAGAAAGATCTCAGGAAGGCTCCTCCCGAATACTTAGGTAGCCCCTTTCCTCCAAGCGCCTGACCGTGTACGCCTTTGTTACCTTGGTCACCGACCCTCTCAACTGCCATCTAATCAATTCATAAGTTCCATGTGCCCAATTATCATATGATGACTGGTGGTATCACTTACTGACTGAGCATCCTCAAACTGGATAACTCCATCGATAGGATATATTATCTCTGGGTACTTGATTGAGCGCACATATATCCTGTCTAGAACTTCTTCTCCCAAAGGTTCATTATAGGGCATCGAACTCCCATCAGCCAGGAGAATAATGAAGCACTCCTCCTTATTTTAAAAGCTGATGTACCCTTTGTTGAACTAAAGGCCCGCATTGTTCTTGTAACACCATGGGCACCCAAGTAGTGCTGAGAAATAGTCTACGCCGGTGAGCACCAAGACTTCGAAGTCCCCAGTAAACTTAGCTCCCTAGATAGTGATAACTGCATCTTTTAAGACACTGATGGGCATTGCCTTTGTATTGTTTGACATATATAACATATTTTAAGATGGTTGTAATGTAGGTCTTCCCATCTGATGCCATGCATCCAACGTTAGAACATTGACTCTGTCTTAGTGTCGATGAGGCTATTACTAAGGAGCCATCCATCTATAACTACATTCAATGTGACATCCTTGTCCTAATTAATCCTATGAGGGGGAAGGTTTGCATGTAATACCTACCTCTCACGCTCTCCTTTGGTGTGTGGTACCTTCTCTCTGAACCATAATCCTAGCAAGGGAATGATATTCTCTTGCCTTAGCATTTTACACACCTCCTTAACCTCATCTGGGTCATCCTTTGGTGCCTCGACTCTCCTTCCATGTTCCTCCCTCCTGGACCTCTCCTTTAGACACTCGGATTTCACCTTGTAAACTCCAAATGACATCCATAGTGTCTTGATATACCTCCTTTTGATGCACGATGTGGTCCGGGTACTTTCCATGAACTACTTACTCCCTTGAAACCAGGTTCTTCTGCTGTGGTATCTCTTTTGCACACACTATTTCTACCCTTGTTATTACCAAGATAGGCTCTAAACCCGTATCTCATGTTACCCGAGGAATCCATCATGTGTCCGCCTTCTTAATACTGACCATTGCAGTGACCTTGTCTTTCAGGTGCTGCTGATTCATGTGCTCAAACAATTTGGGAACTCCTCATACTTATGCTTCTTTCCACACCATGACCACTGTAACAGGTTTGGGCACTCTCATTTGTAATGATCCGTAGACCCACAATTGAAACAGGTTCCACGCAGGAACTCACTCCTTCCTCCTCCACGGTTACCACAACCACATAATCCTTCGTGAAAACCCCTTCCATGCGTGTCTCCATCTATGTGCTCCTCATAATGGTGATCATCACCCTTGGAACTACTTGCAATGCTAGTTTGGCATACCCCATGATCAATGTCCTCATGGATTTGATCAATGAGCTTATAGTCCTTAGTATCATGGGTTGACAGTGTAGATCTTACAAGAACAAGACACATTCTTCCAGTATTGTGCTTGCTGTAACAAGGGGCATCTACTTGCATCATGGTCCCCATGACAAATTTCACAGTCTACTGTCATAGCACGACCTTGTCCTCCGGGAAATTATCCTTGACATGCCCCTCTACTTCACAATCTATGCACCATAAACCACTACGAGTCTCATGGGCTGAGTTTGCAGACAAATTTTCCAACTGCTTAGCCATAGCAACGATGATGATCCTCCAGAATGGGCTAACTCTAGTATCAACACTACCAATAGCCTCGGTGCACGAGTAACTTCCAATGCCTCGCGGGTCTATAAAAGTTTTATGAGATAAGGCCCTTCTAAAAGGTGTGATCAATCCTCCAACAAACCACTGAGCATGTTGTGAAGGGTGAATATCATATGAAAATTTAGACAAGAGAGTTTTAAAGTGCGCATCATACTCCCGCACACTCTCCGCCATTCCTTGCTGAATCTCACCAAGGCACCGATACTCTTTTGTTCAAACTCAGGAATGTGGAATTTTGCCAAGAATGCATTCTTTAAAGTAGTATAATCCACCACCGTTTGATGAGGGTCATATTTCCTATACCAACTATATGCGTGCCCTTGTAACTTGGTGGCCGCAAACCGACTAGCCTTCCACTTCGCAGTTGTGATACCCTTTGCGTGCCATAGCATTTCACACTTGTGAACATGTTCCAAAGCATCCTCAATACCTCTGTAACTGGGAAAATGTAGAGAAATTTCAAAGAAAACTTGGTGGGATGGTTGGGGCTTGAATCCTATTGAGCGAGCCTTAGTTTTTTCCCGTGTTTCCTCCGCCACCCGACCCTCTAGGTCCACTAGGTCCTGTTCCTCCTGATCCCCCAAATCCACCAAATCCCGTAGTGGTCATGCCAAGGGTCCCCACAGTTCCATTGAATTTCACGCCTATGGTCTTGTGACAATGTCCCACTACCAATAGTATACCATGCGTAACTCCTAGATGCGAGACCAAAAGCTTGCATGTCTATACCTTGCTCGAAAATTCCTCCTAACATTGGGTTGGTGTTTGCAGCCATAGAAGGCCCAAACAAGAAATTATATCTCCTAGGTGTAGACTCGATCACTTCTAATGTAACCAACTGGACTAGTAATATTTTCCCTTGATCTCGGAAAACAAGTGCTGTGGTTCGGTCACTAGGTGGGCTTAGATGTATGCCAACGATTCTTCTCTCTTCGCGTGATGAACTCTCATTAGAAGTCAAAGGGGTCTCTCTTATGCGCTTTCCAAGATGGGGTCACACAGATTGCTCAGGTTCCACGTCCTCTACGTGAACCTCAAATCCTTCCCACAATGTCTACCGCCATACATCCATCACACCTACAACCTCACGTTATATAGAAATCTCCATTTCATGGAATTCACCATACTTGAGTCATCTCTCCTCCCTTTCTTTCTCCGTCGCAACATCTGCCATCTTCCTCCACCCTAGCTTCCTCGCCCAATGCTCAGAATGGTTTAGCCGACCATTGGGAATGCCTCTAAACTCATGGTAACCATCAAGATTTTCATAGCTAGAGGGATAACACAAAAATTATCCTCCGGGCTCCATGCAGAAACTCAAACTCAAAGAACCTCCGAGACAAGAATATGTGGAAACGACATACTCCGTGAGTGTAACTAGCCAAGTACTCATTTCTACCAATGATCCATAAAGACGGGTCCATGTCATATCTACATCCTACAACCTTTGGTATTCTTCTTGGGTCCACACACGTGATCCATAATGCCAACTTGATCTAGACGCATAGGTTGAGAGCCATTCATATAGTTCCACTGGGAAGTAGTAAAAAAATTTCATACAGATCATGGTAGAGGTTCTCTTCTACCCATCTATGTGCATCAAACTTAGGTCCAGTGCTAAATATTTGAGAAAATTCATCCTCCGTACTCTTGAACCATGATTCAACACTTTCCAAAGTTAACCACTTTGTCATTACTCACTAAAAATATCATGATGTATATCATTTCCCACTATAACTTTGAAAATAGGTCCCAACAATGGAACCAAGATGTAGTCATTTTTACCCCTATCACAAAAGAAAGAAACCCCATATGTGTTGGCCTATCACCCCCGGATGCCGGGTGCTCACCCGAGGCACGCGTGGGTGTCGAGTCTCTCTTTATATGAGCTTAATGGGAAACATCATCTATGATTTGTGTTTAAGATAGTTCAAAAGGATTTAAGACATACAAGAACCATAGGGCTCAGAATAGCCTTTAGATCCTTACAGTCATTCCAGACAAAGTACTTAACATCTTATATAACTTGTACCATAGCAAAAGGAAGTATACAAGCATCCATACTTGCATAAACATAAATTAAAGAGAACCTGTGGAAAATATGTATGTATCAGAATCATTTCTATTCATATTCATATATCCTGGTAACCTCATTACATCTATGGAGCCATTACAGAATGTTATAGAGAAGTAAACCGCAGTCATGCATTACAACTGGACTAATGTAGTTGGGCTATAAAAAAGAAAAATTACAATCCCCATACCCAATACATCCTTTCCCAAATACAAATTACCCACTAACATAGTTCTTGCAGTATTTCTGCAGAGCTCCGCCCTCTTCTAGTTCTCTCCCTGTTTACTCTGTAGGCACTTGTATTTATAGCCTTTCTAGGATGCCAAATCATCCTCCAATGACCTCAAATCCGATGCCAAGTGTCTGAATGTGGTCTTCCATGTGAGCATGCTCCTTCAAGCCTGAGCTTTCCACTTTATACCATGATGTTCTTCTAGAAGCTTCTATCATAGGCATGCTCCTTCCTGGGCCAGCTTGTCGCCAGGCTGGCACGTTATCCATTCCGCATGCACAGTCGGGTCATGCTTTTCACATGTTCTGCCTCGAAATCCCAATTTGGCTAAGTCCTAAACCCTTGGTTCTGTTCGCGCATGCCATGTGTGCCACGCATGCCACGGGCTTCCTTAAACCCTTCTCTCAAGCCTTGCTCCGTGCACTTTGTTCTCGCACGCCCTGTCTTTAACTAGGACCTTGCGCGCCTATGTGCATTTTGTACTTAGCCAAGATTTTAGGGGCCCAATAAGAGACATCTATAATCGATCAATCAATTCAACATTATCTTTTGTCCCTCCGGTCCAAAAATTTCAGTTTTGGTCGAGATGTAGATCTATATCCTAACCCTACCACATGATTTTGGACCTGAAACATTGGGCACCGAAAATTTCAATCCTATCATCTTCATATGGATGCATATTCCCACTTGGTCATACGTTCATGACATTATGATCTTCTTTAGAATCATATTATACAAACAAGTAAATCATACCTCATTTAGCGAACAGTGCACTTTAAGAACTCATGTTAAAGTAAGCACAAGAGGCACTCCAAGCTCCAAAAATAACAAAATAACTCATACAAATCCATTAGGAAGCATCCTCTACATGTCTAAAGAAGTATCCTTCTAGGTTCGGGAGTCTCCATATTCCTTCTACGAGAAATCAAAGTGACCCTTCTCAAGTTTTTGAGAAAGAGTGAAACTCAAGTTGAAGCATTGTCAAAGCACGATTTTCAAGTTATGATTGCACTACGATAGATATCACATGTTAGGAGAATGATTTCCAGTTTGAGCCCTCTTTAGAGTAATGATAATGTTGGTGGTGCATAGGGGTGCACACAACCCACCTAATTTTTTTGCATCAACTCCTATTTACACTATAAGGGTTCTAGGGTTTGAGTAGAGCTTATAAAGCCATTTTGAAGGTCAACAAAGAAGACCAAAACGTAGCGACATTCGATCCTAGGTAGAAAAAGTACTCATGAAGTTGTAAATCTAGATTCCAAGTAGGTATAAGACCATACAAAAGGTTTGTGGATGTACAAAATCTTTGGAACTAGCTATACGGTTTTGAGCAAAGACAATTTCAGGTTTCAATTTTTGTAACGAAGCATTTCCAATCCCATATCAGCCCGTTTTTGAATTTAGCTCATCTAGATTCTCCTAGATCCACATAGAATAATATAAGTGTAATTATCCTTTGTGTTTTTAATAGTTACTAGGTCAATAGTCACATTGAAAAGTGTTATTCTTATTTGTACAATTAATGGTTGAAGTTAATTAAATCATAATATCCACATGTTGTAATATTTCATCCTTTTATGTATGTTAGTTAAAAATGCATTAAATTTTAAAATGGAATGAAATAGGAATTCATAAAAAAGTGAAATCACCAATATTGGTTCTACTCAAGATGGTTCAAACTGCAAATTATTCTCCACATAACATGTGATATCTAAATAAATCAATCAAATTTGGAAATTACTTTGACCATGCTTGATTTGACTTGGATCTTTCTATAATACTTAGAGAGACGATATTTGACTACTTATAGATAATATATATGGCTGCTTTGACCTGATTTGTAGCTTTAAACCTAATGTGGGTGTTGCCTTAATGACTTTAGATGTGCTATTACAAGATTTAGGGAGCTTTGGATGTATTTTGAAAGTGTAAGAAGTGAATTATCTAATGCATTCCCTTAGGAGTTACATTTTATAAAATAAGGTAGTGTTTACTATTGGAAGCACAATAGAGTGAGAGGGGGGATGAATTAATCCTTTAAATATTTAAACAATTTCAAATTTACTTGATTGAAACATATATCATTCAACCATTAATGTGTACAAAACATCATACAACATACATTCAAATAACCATGATCAATAGAGAGTACTATAACATAAGATATACGTGGGAAAACCTCAAGGGGAAGAAAACCCACTAAAAACTTTACCGATATTACACAAAAATGACTCAAGTGAATTGTTAACACAATTTTTTTATTCCTATTCGATTAGTGAACTAGTAATAAAGGAAAACATATCTCTAAATATGTAAGGGTTTAAGGTACATTGATATGATATGGATGGATATGGGCGCAATACGAAATCCTCCTCATTGCGATAGGTGACCTACACAACAAAGAAGATTGCAAAGAAAAATTGGATTAGTAGATATATGTAGGGTTTCCCAACAAATTTTGTCCAAGAAGTATTATCTTCCGAGGATGGATGTCAACCCTCTTGTAGATAAGATAAGATAAATGCGACATCGATAAATTGGATGTAGCAAGGATCTAGATAATATGAAAAATCTGATATGCAACACAAACTAAAATGAAGAAATGTAAAGAAATTAGAGATATGATCTAAATAGATGTAAGATAAACTAAACCCGCATGGGTCAATAGTGACTCAAGGCTACAGAGATCCATTCGATGGTGGATGGGGTCGGATAATAAGAAATTGTACCAAAATAGACTTGCAATCTCTTCGTGGTTAGATCTCGAACCGATCTAGATCTAGATCGAATCGGAGACAAAAACCTATAATACTGATTGGATCTAGATCTAGATTAAAGGATGAAATAAAATCAGGAAAAGTGATGGAAAATGGTATTAAAATAGGGTTGTTCGATGATGAATAGGGGAATTGATGACGATTGGGGCTTGACAAGAAAGATCTAAGATGATAGAGAGACATGATGATGGGATCTCGAAAGATAGATGGATATAAAAGAAAAATAATGATGATATAGGCTCTGGACAACAAAGAAAGTGGTAAGATGATGGTTGGGTTAACGACGATTAGATGCAGTTCAAAGATGACTAGGATGGTTAAGGCTTGAATGAAAATAGATGGACTGAAATGAAGACGTGCAGATGAAACAAATTGCTTTGAAAAGGTTGATGTAGAGTCCTCGATGATAGTTGTACCTACACAAGATATGATGATATTATTGGTAGATATATATGATGTTATTACAATGAAAACACAAGATATGCCAAGGTGAAATAAGTCTCCCCAAATCTCCAAAGTTGATGCAAAAAATATCCAAGAAGACTCCAAGATGAATGTGGTAGTTGCAAAGAGACTCAAGAATGAAGGCAAGATCGCAAGAAAGCTCTAATATTCCAAATTTGCATCCTTGAGAAAGGGAGGGGTAGGTTCGGTTTTATAGGGTCGATGATGACCCAGATGGGCCTCCCAAGATCATGGGAATCCATCCATTTGGGGAGTGAAAAGATGATTAACTTGAGGGATGAAGACAATTAGGAGTGGGATTAGGTTTTTAGGATGCTTAGGCGGGTTAGGGTTGTATAAAGAAGTGACATAGGTAGGTGAGGCATAAAATGTAGTAAATAAAGGTAAGGGTTTGATGAAATTATTAAATGGGGATGGAAAGCATAGAAAGAATAAAATGGAAGAATCTAGATAGAGGGAAAAAAAAATGAAGGATTAGAGTTAATTAAGGATGATTACGGAAATATTAATGTATGATGAATTAAGATGGGGAAATGATGATATGGGATAGATTGAATTTAGGAATGAAAGTGGGGAATTCAAAAGGAAAGAGAGAGCGAACGTGAGGTGAAAATAAGTGATACCAAAAATTGGTTTCTACATTTTCCCCCTTTTGTCGAGTGGTTTACATTGGGCAAGCCATGAGAAAAAAACAAGAAGAGATGAAAAGATGATTGATGAGGTACTCCCCCTCAAACTAGGGGTCAATGACACAAAGGAAGTTGATCACAAGTTTGAAAGAGATAGATGAAGAAATGATGGAAATGATGAGAAAAGAAGATGAGGGGATAAGATATCCCAGATGAGGATAAACAAAAACTAAAAAAGAACATAATAAAAATATGGCAGTGATTTCAAAGTCACTTCGGTAGGGAACAAAGTACGGCCTCAATGGAGATGATGGCAATGTCCTATGGACTTGTGAGTTAGTAAAAACCACTATAAGATGGAGGGAATCTAATAGAATTTGATAAAATGAATGTGCAAGCCTTGGGACCAATGGGTCAAAGGAAGACATAAAGTATGCACAAACAAATACGAGGATGTTCGATACAAAGGTTATTACAAAAATGATAGGGGTGGGAAAATGTGATATCCTTCCAGGTATTAGGAATTGAAAATATGCATCTGGGGTGGGATGAAATGATGACGCCCGAGAGGGATCATAAAGATATATAAAATAGAAAGATGATAAAGGATAAAGCTTAGGGGGAAAAATAAGGATGATAATATGAAGACCACTTAAGGAAAAATTGGAAGAAAAGATAATTTGAAAAGAAGGATTGATCAAGATGAACCAAGATGAAAAAAGATCAAAAGGATAAGGTTAGGTTAATGACGACTAGAGTGAGTCAAAGAATGATCGAGGATGAAGTGACGAAACCCAAAAGGGTTGATGACAATCAGTGGTTGATGGGATATATAAGCCCCTAGGTCAACCGACAAGGCTCATTTATACGGTGCTTAAGTGACGATTAAGAGCTTTGAGATAAGAAGATATTATGAGTAAAATGGAGGCCAAAGGAGCATTAAGGAAGTGCTGAAGGCCCGTAGGATGGTAAGTACCTAAAACCTAGCCCATTTTTAAGCATTTAGATGTTTTTTTAAATTACATTTTTGAAAATTTGAGATTGGTGTAAGGGTAGTTACCATTGATCGGGCCAAAAAGGTGTCGATCGACTTGGAGACATCGAACCAAGCCTGGTTCTATGTCAACTAGGGGTAGATTAGATGGATTTTTCTTGATTTTGATTTTTGGATGATGAGGGATCCAACATTTTATGTGTTTGATTAGTTTTGCAGCCTAAGAGATGTTTTACTTGCATGAGACAAATTCCCATCCCTATATGATTAGATTCGAGGCGGTGTTACAAATTTTAAGTGGGACCATTTAGAAAGTAGTTGGGTTAGGTGGATTTTGACATTACCTATGGATTCCATGAGATGTGGAATTGATGATTGATTTGGATAACATATGGGATGTGGATACGAGACACATTTTGGTTCAGACGGGTGAGATGACTATCACCTGGAGGATGTATACCACATCTCAAGGATACCTATTTAGAGTGAGTAGATAGTGCCCATTAAAATAAATAGAATATTAGGTGTATTGACACAATTTTTGGGGCCATTGCACCATATATCACTTTTACATCTAGGGAATTCCACATTAAGACCAGATATAAGACATGTTTGGCTAGGAACAAGTTGATTTGTTTAGTTATGATGGAAATATTTAGTTCTACACTACTAGATTTGGGGGTGCTAGATTCCCATGGATAGTGGAAAGGGTCAGAATCTGATATTGTAGATCACGGGACAATGTTTTCATTTGGGACAACCTTGTTAGCACATGAATGTCTTGAGCTTCCGATGTATAGATTCAAGAGGAGGACCTGAATTGGATGTGGGATTCCTACTCCATTGTTGGGTATATGAGAACATCATGGTGATTAGACCACCGGTGGTTCTGTGGGTTACAAATGACCACATTGAGCTGGATGATGGATTTTTGAGGTGGTGAGCCGATTAGGATCATGGTGATAGGGAAGAGGGACACAGAGTGGTATAATGATCGTATCATAGAGCTTGATGTAGATCAGGTGAGATGACATCCCTTGCAAGATTATCCAAGATGGTTGGGAGTGGATGAGGAGTTTATGGGTATGAGGCAGATGAGATGGGTTCAAGGACAGAGGCTAGAGATAATTGAGGCCATGAAGTTTTACAAAGTCCGGTGACTTTTGGAGTTGTTCGGATGGTGACCAGGAGCCTATTATATATAGGTGAGATGAGTTTGATAGAGACTTGCCTAGTCAAGACATGGCTGACCCAATGGAGGAGGCATGTGCACCATGGGATGAGGAAGATGATGTCGGTGTTGGGGATGGTTATGCTGATTGGATGACCATGAAATGGGAAAATTGGATGGCAAAGAAAGGGGGACAAGGATGAAGTTGAGGAGAATGAGGAGATACCGGAAGCAGAGGAGGATGTGGTGCCGAGAGGTGATGATGGTGATGATAGGGATGATACAGAGAATTTGAGATTGTGTGTAGAGTGTGACTTAGCCTCGTTTGAAGAGAGATATGGCTCGTCAGAGTGAGAGGAAGCGGACATGAGGTGAAGGCTCTATGATAGGAGAGGGATCATGCCATCACGTAAAATGATAGGTACAAGAGGTAGAAGGAGCCCTATAGAGTGAGGTTTTGAGACCTCACACCCATACTAGCTAGAGTGTCTACGAGTGGTGCACCAACAACATCACAGGAGTTGGATAGATGGGACTTCCAGTGATTGTGACCCTAAGTTTGTACACAACACTAGTGGTTAAGGCATGGAACTATGAGTGTATCATGACCTCAAAGATGCCACTAATGAAGAGGTATGTGGTATACCTCAAGGACCAATGGGGGACAAGTGGCACAATGAGACCCGTGGCATCTATGAGCATAGTGAGCATGATGCAACCACATCAAGAGAGGGACCATGATGGAGGTGATCATTCCCTTGGATTGATTCCAGAACCCGCCCCAGGTGGCAATATTTAAGGATATCCGATGTGCAATTTACTGATTTTGATGATGTATTTGCATTGATACATGGCCCTTAAGTGGTTCGTAACATATGTATTGATGTACTTGATGATATATTTATGATTTTTTTGTGATTCACCATGTGTTAATGTGATTTGATTTATGGTTTTGATTATTTTATATTAGATTTAGATGTGGTATGATGACTCTAATGTTATGGATTAGATTTTATTACAATGTGATGAGTTAGATTTAGATGTGGATGTTTGATTATGATTCCATGGATTAGATGGATATTTTTATGGATGAGACGTTATGGATACTTAATTATGATTATATGATTTAGATTATGATGATTATGGATTAGATTTTTGTATGATTTGATGAGATGTTACTTTTGGATTGATGATTGCGGCTAGAAAGGGAAATATGGATTTGATATGAGGGATTGTGATGACTATGCAAATTCTAGATAGATATGAATAATCATTCACAAATGGAAATGGAAATGGAAATTATAACATAGTAATGAGTATAACACAATGTATCATGTGTAATAAATGTGATTTTGGATGAACAAACATATGTATAAACATGGATGAATGATGGATAAATGATGTGGGTGAAATGGTTAGATTAGGAAGAGAATAAAATGTGTGACCTTAGTAGGAGGTAACCAAAAAGAAATGAAATAAAATTGATCATAAAAAAGAGCACAAAGAATCGATGCTTTAAACTAGATTGGAGGTAGAAAAGAAGGAAACCAATTAAGGCAATGCACTTATATCCAATGGCAGGTGTTAACACACAAACATCGATAGTTAGTAATTCCAAGGATCATGAGGGAAAGTGTGGAAATGATCTCATAAACCTAATGTCATCACAACATAAGGGGTTTAGATGTAACTCATACATGAGAAAATAGGTTCTCCATAGGTGGGTATTCCTAGGTCTATGCCCCATCTTTGAGCAATATGGTGCAAACTGATCAATGCAGAATTTCGTGATAGATGAGAAAGATGATCATTGCATAGAAGATTTCTTCAAATGCTTTATGATTTTGATTTTTGATATATAAAAGTTTGATCAATGTGAGAAGCCTTTGCTACCATGATATGAGATGGTAGCCATCCTTCGAGGGAGTGGTCTACATTTTTCTTTTACTTTTTTATTTTTTGGATTTTTATTTTATAAATGGTAGGATAAGATATGCATGATAGTTATCCTTCAAGGGATTAGTCTATTATTTTTTTATATTTTTACTTTTATGGGAATAACTATTCTTCGAGGAGCAATTCTATTTTTGGATATAATAACTTCTTAGAAAAACATGCAAGATTTTGAATTTTTATGGAAGAGCTAAGGATAGTCGGGTAGTCCATTTAGGAGGGGAAAATGAGTGTACAAGTGACACCTATAGACCCTTAGTGTGGTTTTAAAAAGGTAGATAAGAAGGAAATGGATATAATGATCTTGGAGTTATCACCAAGAAGAGAGAACCTATCCATAAGTAATATGCTAAGGGAAGAGCCGTGGTGCCCATATTCAAGGTCATAGATAGGAGAGTGAAGGTAGAACACATAATTCTATATCATTATGATGAAAGATGGAGATGGATAATGATGGATGGATGACTATGGCGTTGATTAAGATCACATTGCTAGATGAGTTAAAATAGAATTACTGCAAGTGCAAAGTGCATTAAGAGGTTTTGATTTTGGTTTAACATCAAGGGAAGCCAAACGATAGGCTCCAGACCCATACTTATGTGTGATAATGTAAGGTCCAATACAGTTTGGAGAAAAATTTCTGCGTTGATTCCTTTCTAGAGTAGTGATGTTCCCGAAGATGTTTAATATAATCATTTTTGATGCACTCTTGATAGACATGGTGATGTTTAAGAGTGAGAAGGAAACATTCATATAACAATTCAAGTTGTGCTAGATGCTCTTGCAATAATTTTCATCAGAGACAAAACCACAAAAATAAATGCATAAAGAGGGGATTTGAAATTCAAGAGGACGAATGAATTTAGAGCCATAGATGAGAGAGAAAGGAATATAACCCATAGAGGTGTGGATGCTTGTACGATAATCCCAAAGAGTGAAGGGAATGTGAAGATGCTAATTACAACTGATTTATCAATAGTCTTTGCAAGAATATTGTGAAGAGTTTTGTTAGTGGCTTCGGCTTGACTATTAGCTTGAGCATAATATAGAGATGAGAAGCTAAGCTTAATATTGAATGATTCACAAAGCTTCTATATTTCTTTGTTTTTTAAAGAATTTCCGTTGTCCATAATGATTTTATGAGGAACACCGAAGCAAAAAATGATATGATGATAGATGAAATTAACAATTTGATTGAATTTATTCGATGTGATTGAAATGAATTCCACCTATTTAGTGAAATATTGGGTATTAGTGATGATAGAATGATGACATTGAGAAGAACACAGATTGATGAGACCGATAAGATCAAGCCCCCATTGTGAGAAAGGAAAAAGTTCCTAACCAAATTTAAGGCTTGACTAGGAATGCAAATTATATTGGAATGTTACTGGCATTTAACACACTTCTTAACATATTAACAATAGTCATGGTTGAGATAGGGCCAATAATAACCCATATGAAGGACACGCTTGAAGACAACTAAGCCGCTAAAATGGCCACCACAGATACCATCGTGGACTTCTTGGATAACCCGAGTGGATTCATGAGATTTAAGGCAATGAAGCAAAATTCCATCGAAGCCACCCTTATAAAGGATGTCACTAAGAATGAGGATCGATGTCCATGAGAGCCAAAGATGGTGGGAGAGGATCTAAAGATTGTTATTTGAATCCTAGGCTGAATTTTTCTTGGGGTTTATGAGATTGATCAATGACAAGATTGTGCATGCTTTGTTCATAACATCCCATTCCAAATCCATTCCAGGAACAATGATGAAGATAGGTATAAGAAAATGATTTCTTATAAAGACAATCAATTTTTCTGGTATATAGGTCAGTGTGAGGTTGAACATTAATGTGATAAGAAGGGTTATCAATGCCACCATATATGAGATGGAGATGAGTTGGACCAAAAGGAATGATATCCCCAAAGTTAGGTTGATACATGGGAGATTTTTCGGGTCTACCGAGCCGATTAGGCATGGGAAGAGTGTTAAGTGTGAGAAGATGATACTCCCCCAATGCGAGCTTATCCATTACCTTGTCTATAGAATCATCATTGAGTATCTTGGACACAAGAATAAATGAGCTAGTGTATGGTTGAGAAGGATCTTGTGCGGGAATGATCACATCATTAGGACAGTAAGTCATGTTACATGTTTTTAATGGAGGAGTGTCTGTTGGAAAAGTCAAGATCTTCCATTCATGTTTATATTTGATGCATCAATGAAGGGTGGAAAGAATGCAATGCATGGTGCGAATCCATGGTCGTCCAAGTAAGATGTTATATTGAAACTCCCCTTCTACGATATAGAATATTTCATGGAGGATTTTTTCACTAAAATGGATGGGAAGAATAATTATTCCTAAAGCAGGGGAAAAAACATCATTGAAAGCATGAAGAACCACAAGTGTTTGGGAAACAATGGAGTTATGGAGCTTAATTTGATCAAAAGTGTGAGATGAGATTATGTTGATGTTAGCTCCATTGTCTATCATAGAATGGTGGATGAAGGTGTCATTGATATAGATAGTGATGAAGAGAGGAAGTTCATGTTCTTCAGGTGTAATGTTGGGAATTTTAGTGTCGTTAATGGATATGGAGGCGAAGTGGTGAGGGCTCTAATGAGAGATGCAAAGGGTTGAGCCTCATCATTAGGAGTGGGGATACAATTAAGAGCTTTGATAAGAGCTTGCTTATAGTCCAGAGAGCTTTGGATGATCTCATAAAGGAAATATTAACTAGGGCCCGATTGAGTTACTTTACAAGACATTGTTCAATAACCGCAGCCGAGGCACAAATAAGATGGACACCATAGGTTTTGATGAGGAAGGGGATGGTGTAGGCTCATTAGGAGGAGAAATGATTGTGAATTTATATTTTGATTAAGTGGTTGGTTAGAACCCTTAGGGATGAGAATGAGTGGTGACTCAAACAAAATTGATGAAAATAGGGGACCCTCTTTAGGAGAGTTTGAAGTTGGAGGTGGGATGACAATATAAGTTTTAGATGAATGAGGGGATTTAGATGTCTTAGTGGATGAAGGTTGAGATGATGAAGTGAGATTGGTGGATTGAGAAGTGGGGTCTCCTTCAATGAGAAGGTCATCCTCATCGATAAGGTTGTGGATGATGGCTTGGAAGGCTATATAATGCTCAATTTCATGTCCGGCACTCAATGATATGTAAAAATAAGGTTGAAATCAAACCATGAGGGTTGTGGTACATGTGGATTGAATTATTTGATCGGTGGGAGAGTGGTTGTGGATTATTGAAGTAGACATGAAATATTTCCATGTAAGATCCTATAGGAGTGGTTAAAGGAGAGGTTGATGTGGTAAATGAAGAAGGATTGTTTTGATGAGGCTTTGTGGAAGCCTTGGATTCCATTTTAGTCTTAGAAGAGGAATATGAATGTGCTGAATGTCGATTTTGATAGGGGTGATTTAAATGGTTTAGAGTATGATTTGGTGATCATGGTGGTGGATTATTTAATAGGGGAACTAATTTATAGGATGAACTAGGTTGTTCCGATTTGGATGCAGTGATGATGGCAGATGAAGGGGCTAACCGTAAGATTGATGGTAAGGCTCCTAGGAGTGATGATGATGTAGTACTAGATTGCTTAGGAGATTTAGTCTTAGGAGGATGAAACTCTAACTTTTTATGCAGATGCGTGAGATATTTTTAGATAGGCATGCCGAGGTTTTTAGTATTAGGTTGTGAGGATTTACCCTTGAGGGATAGTGAAAATTTTGATGGGAGGATTCGTGGATTTAGGATTAATGGCTATAGATTCTGATGGTGGAAGTGGTTTTTTAAGATACATTTAACAAGATCCAAAGGGGTGGTAGATTGCATGGATTTAGTATTGGTAAATATAGGGATGTTTGAAGTTATGGATGAAATGGGAGTGTCCTTTGTGGATATGTTTAGGGTGGATGTTTATGTGGTTGGCGGTTTATGGGATAGTGTGGATACAAATGTGGAATTTGATGATGATGATGTAGTTATAGTGATATTTACAGATGTAGTGGATATAGGAGTATATGGAGATGTGTGAGGTGAAGGTGTTGAGTTAGTCATTAGTGAAGGACTAGGTGTGATGAGTGAATGTGTTGATGAAGATGTAGGTGCATCTAAGGTTGATGTTAATGTTGTAGTTGTGGTTATAATTATGTTGATGTGATGGGTGTAGGAGTAGATGAAGTCATGATCATAGTGGAAGGATCTAAAATAGATGTAGATGTTGTAAGTAACATAGTGATGGGTGTAGGTGATGGGGTTAGATTTTGCTCAATAGTATCAATCATGTGAAAATTAGGTGGTTTTGATGTGGAAGGTTGAGTTTATTTTTGGGTGTATGATTAGGGAATGGTTTTTTGAATATGTCAAGGGGTTGATTAGGTGGTGCATTGGAATTATCCACTTGAAGGTCACCAGCGCCTATAAGTTTTTTTCACGACATATTTAAAGGATCAAATTTTTTTGATGTCATGGTCGTGGAATTGGTGATACTTGCAATAATGTTCCTCATAATACCATGTTTTTAAGATCGTGATTCGTTAAATGGTTAGATGGGAGGAATATAGATGAGATTGATTGCCATAAACTTGTCAAATATTATGCTATAGGATTCCACAAGAGGGGTGTAGTTAGGTGGTGGTCTAAAAGCACATTGTGGGGGATCCAAATGAGAGGTAGATGTGGAAGAGGATTTAAACAAATTGGAGTTAATGATGTTCTTAGGTTTTTCACCATGCATGTAGGCCTTAGTAAATTCTGATTTGAGTTTGTTTGATCATAATTTAAGATTTCCTTTCTCAAGGGTGCAAATTTCTAGTTTGCAATCCATGGTGAATGCTTCTTCAAAGGTCTGAAATGATTGGATTTGAAGAGTGGAAGAGATTTGTTTGTTTCACACAAGACCATGCAAAGAGTTCAATTAGTTTGGTATGTGGAAGGGAAAATGATAGTTGGTTAAAGATGTCCGATGCAACCTAGAATCTAGCACGAATAAACCATGCGGGCTGACACATCACCCAACTTGATCTAATCACTCACCAAAAGCATGCAAAGGTACCAAGCCCCTCCTTAGAGTTACTTATACAAGATGTTAGCATGATGAAGATATAATGCATTTAGATCCGTAAAGAAACACAACCCTTCAATAGTGCATAACTGTGTCTAGATCTTAAAGAATCATGAATTAAACAATAACTATGACAATATTGACCATGCAAGAACCAATTACAGTCATGTTAACACCATTTTCCATCCAATATACTCCATTATATTAAACACAGTAAGACATAGAATCTTCTTGCATCATATAACATTACCATAAGTTTATGCGGGCATCAGATCCAACATCATAAATATACAATAATTCACTCTCTCTAAACTACATAATTCACTACATATTTATAGGGGTGGGAAATTTCCCTTCACCACCTACACACTTCCCAAAATAGGTCACATGCTGAAAATAGCCATGCGCCTTTACAATAATATGCACACATGCAAGTGCATTAATAATAGATATCCTACAACTAACTGGTAGTAGTAATCGTATTATTATCCTGAACTCATGCATGGCACTTAGTAGATGTTCATCCCCAAAATAAAATTTAAATGTCGCACAAGTCTTCATCCCCGATGAGGCCACATATTGGCATGTTTTGGCCCCATCTAAATCTTTTTTTTTAATCCTCTACACATACAGTTGTGAGACTTTGATCTCCTCTTGATGGTTGATATGAGATAAAGTTATGATTTTGCATATATTTAGTTTTGTATGTTCATTAAGATCTAATATACTTATTTACTTTGGTGAATCTTGTATTTTATGCAAACTGATGTTTTTGATGTCTCCATGAACAAATTACAAGATGCCATAAACTTTTGAAGTAGTAGGCTCTAGCCCGTAGCACTCTGGTTGTGCTCCTATAACAACCTGTAGCACTCTGGTTGTGCTCCTACAACAGCCCATAGCCACTGGATGGGGAATGATAAGAGAGAATCATGACATTCAACAACAATGAGGCATCATGAAGTATATGGAGCTGAGAATATGAAGCTGGAAAATGAGTTAACCAAGTGGAAACATTGTTTGGACAAGTCTAAGAAGTATTTGGGTGATTTATCTTACCCGTAGCAAGCTCCAGACCTGCCCGTAGCATCTTCCAAAACTACCTGTAGCAACAGTAACAAAGATGCATCTCCAGCCTACCCGTAGCCAAAGAGAACTTATCCAGCTCACACCACAATATAAGACAAAAAGTACCATCTATCCTAATGCATCATATGTAATGTTATGGTTATTTTATTAAGTAGTTTTGTAATTAGTTCTTATCATGTAAATAAGACAAGAATTAGCTGTCTTCACTCAACAAATACGAAACATAAAAAAATATAATCTGTTTGAGTGGCTTTTGATCATATTCCTATTATAGAATAAGTTAGTGATCTATATATATATATATATATATAGAAATGTAAGAGACATGTATTAATAGATTAGGAAGAAAGTGATAGCTATATGAGAGAGGTAGAATTGTGAATGTGTGAAGACAGAATATATTAATGTGAGTTTGTGCTCTTAAGTTCATTGTAATCTCTTTGTTATAGAAATATTTAATTGCTATAGCTTAATAGATGAATTGTTTATCTTCTTGAGCAGTTCGTGAGTTTCTAGGGTAGGATCGGAACTCACTTCTACATGAGGAAGGCCCCCTCGGAAGGAATTATAGGGAAGATCCTATTCCTACATTTCCTATTTATGTTGTGTGGATTGCTTATCAGTTATTTATTTCATTTTTAAAAGTTAATGAGTGTATAGTGTGTTGAGTTTTAGATCTACAGATCAGCAACCTCCATAGTTTACTTTCCAATTTGCACAAGCATTACTTTATATTCTTTGATGAATTTCTAGCCTAAAAATAATTCACTCTAAAGTACCTGCAACATATATTTTGCAGGCCCTTTGAAAAGCTTACGCCCCGGGTTGACATTTAATGAACAATGAGTATGAGACCTAATATCATTGGTTGATTATTCTACACATCATTTTGGCGCCACTACCTGGGGAAGGTGTCCAGAAAATACCATAAAAGTGATTCAATTTCCGCTTTTAGTCAATTCACACTTTCATTTCCTGCTTTCTAGAATAACCATTCATGCTTTCTAGAATAGCCATCCTACTTTTTAGATCAGATTTCCTTCCTGTTATTTCAAAATCTTTCTAGGAGCTAGAATTCCCACTTTCTAGGATAAATTTGTCATTACCGCATTGCTCAATTTCTGCAAATAGCATTAAGAATCAACCCCCTCATATATTTTGAAAAAAAGAGGGAAAATACACAGGAAAAAGCAAGAGAGAGAGCTAGAAAATTTATGCATAGAGAACGAGACTCGTTCGAGAAGATTTTTGCCAAAGCAAAAACAAACTACTGCAGCAGAGAGGAGCTACTTATCTCCCAAGACAAGGAGTATACTTCCACACAAAAAGAAGAGTGGTAGAGGACCCGTAATGTATTCAAGAAGAACAAGAAGCAAAGAAGACCTTGGCTGTGCTAGTGAAAGAAAGACAAGAGGAGGATTTGAATGAATCCCATACTCCATGAGGAGAAAGAACACCAGAATACCTACTCAATTTAGCAAGTTCTATTACAACTACTATCGCCCAATGTACAACACCTCAAGTATATGTACATTATTAGTACTAAGGTGGAGGTTGATCGGGATTTCGAGGAGATTATTCTGAAATCTCTTGGGATCCATATAAAAAGGAAATATGCCATGGATCGAGCATCAGAAATGAAGTTGAAGGTAGAGAACCTGCTACCCCCACTTTTGAATTCCAATTGCAGAAACCACAGAAGATACTCCTATGAAGAATATTCCACCCTCAGCCCTCCCACACTTCAAGGGGACATCCAATGAGGATCCAGATACATTCCTATTTGAGTATGATGTGTTATGCCGAAGCTACGACTACCAAATGGATGAAAAAAGCTCAAGCTCTTTCCATCCACCCTGAAGGATGCAACACTAAGATGGTTCATGGGACTAGGGGGAACACAGTCAATAGTTGGGATGAGATGAAGAAAAATTTTCTGACCAAATATTAGGAATATGGCAAAGGCAGAAGCTTCAAAGAAATGATATATTCCGCATGACTCAAGATGAGGATGAATCTTTAGAAGACTACACGGAGAGGTTCACCTTCACTCTATAGAAGCATAAGAAAACTAATCTCAGCCTAGATACGCTCAAGCTAGTATTTCTGAAAGGAATCGAGATGACTACTTGGAAGCCTTAGACCTCATGAGTGGAGGAGATGCAACAACTGGGGAAGAATTATTCACGATCAACGTTGGGTAAACTTCGAAATAACAAGATGCTACCAAAGCATCAGCCAATGGGATCTCTAAAGCTGATGTAAGTAATCTGCTACGGGACATGAAGATGGATATAATCAGCCACATGGCCACACAGTTGGATATGTTGCACACTGACGAAACAACAAGCAATGGACCAAGCCCTTACGGTCTACTACCTAGATTGTTGGAAGAAGCAAGCTGATTGCAAGTGTCAAGTTATAAAGACAAAGGTAGCAAGCATTACATCTGAAGAACCAAATTCCATAGTGTTGCATGCCATAGGAGGAGATGAAGACCAAGTGTTCTACGTGGCACAAAGGAAACCTTGGCAGCCAAGGACAAACTATCCAGGTATGGGATCGAATTCACCATTTTCACAATCATCATTTTTCAATCAAAATACAAATAACATGAATAGTTGGAGTAATCCCTGGATGCCCCCAACCCCTCCTAACCCACATTGGCCTATGCAACAACCATATAATCCCAATCAATGGTAGCAGTATCCCACTCCACCCTGGAAAAATCAACCATGGCAACCACCACACAATCAATGGCAAAATCAGCCAACCCAAGGTCCAAAAAATCTTGCAAACCCATGGCAGTAACCATGGAGAGGGTAGAAACCTTGGGGAAATCAGCAAGGTGGGTTGCCAAAACAACCACAACATTCTATAATAATGCCAAACACACAAACAATAAGACTAGCTCAAATACCTGCTCAACCTGTGCCAAATCCTACCAATAAGTTGGCTCAACCAACATGTACTGCTGAAATAACATAGTACCGCTTATATAGTGGACATCAATGAAGTCCACCTGTGTTCAGGAAGAACTCTACCACCTCCAAGTCCACCCATAATGAAAAACCCCACAATATCCATTCCACAGTCTACACCACAACCACAGGAGGATCCTGAACCAGCCAATAAAGAGAATGTAGAAACAATATCACCACCCTTCCCAGAACATCTGAACCTTCAACACACTCCCTGCTAAACCTGAGTTTGATATCCTAGGGAATCGAAGAATGTTTGTGTAAAGATCCCTTTGTTTCAGGCCATTAAAGATGTCCCCATTTATTCTAAGGTAGTCAGAGATTTGTGCCTTCAGAAACCTAGAAGGAAGAAGAAGGATCCTAATACAGTCCATGTCATTGGAAAATTGGTGGAAATCATGTTGGGAGGAATGCTACCATAGAAATATGCAGACCCAGGCTGTCCAGTTGTCACTGTTCAGATCAATGGACAACAAGTCCATAATACCTTGATCGATCTGGGAGCTGCCATCAATGTCATAACAATGGAAATAATGCATAAATTAGACCTGCAACATATTTATCCCACATCTACAATGCTGCAAATGGCAGACAAATCCACAGTATGACTAGAAGGAATCATAGAAGATCTGGTCATATTAGTAGATTCATGGGAGTACCCTACAGATTTTATTATATTGTAGCCAAAAACAAAACTTGGAGGATATCCTCTGATCTTGGGAAGGCCATGGTTGGCCACTGCATGGTAGATAAATGAATCTTGAATATCCGATACCATTGGGTTTCTCCATTAGTCATTATACCCAAGAAAGGAGGCGAGTGGCGTATATGTATAGACTATAGAGAATTGAACATAACTACAAGGACCATTTCCCACTACCATTTATTGATCAAGTACTAGATACACTTGCAGGGAAGAAATACTTTACATTCTTAGATGGTTTCAGTGGATACAATCAGATCCGCATTGCTCCTGAGGATCAAGAAAAGACCATGTTCACATGCCCATGGGGAACATTCACATATGTTGTCCTACCATTTGGATTATGCAATGCACCTACCACATTTCAGTGGGCAGTCCTTAGCATATTTTCAGATCTCTCACATGACTGTGTAGAGATATATATGGATGACTTCACCGTCTATAGAGACACATTTGAGGTATGTCTAAATAACTTAGAAAAAGTATTAATACGTTGTTAAGAAAATCATCTATCCCTAAGTCATAAGAAATGTTTCATGCTCATGGAGGAAGGGATAGTGCTAGGACACCATGTCTCTGAAAAGGGGATCGAGTGGACCCAACCAAGATTGCTATCATCAAGGACCTATCGGTACCACAAAAACAAAAAGATGTACGCAACTTCTTGGGTCATGTTGGTTACTATCGGAGGTTCATCAACAATTTCAGCAAAATAGCAGCCCCATTGTTCACATTGCTAAACAAATATGCTGAGTTTGTATGGACTTCCACCTGTAATGAAGCATTCAATCTACTGAAGCAGTTGCTCATATCAACCCCCATATTACGTGGACCAGACTAGGCATTTCCTTTTCACATACATACAGATGCCTCTAATACTACCCTAGGTGCAGTACTAGGACAGAAAGAAGGCCATCTCAGCTATGCTATCTACTTTGTAAGCAAAAATATGCAAGCAACAGAGCTGAACTACACGGTGACGGAGAAATAATTCTTGGTAGTTGTATATGCAATCAACAAGTTCAAACATTACATCACAGGCTATCAAAATTTCATACACACAGATCATGCTGCCATCAGGTACCTCATGAATAAACCATCGGTATCTAGAAGAGTGGTAAGATGGCTTCTCTTGTTGCAAGAATTTGACATTACCATACTAGATAAACTAGGGAAGGAAAATGTTGTAGTTGACTTCCTTTCAAGATTACAAAGCAATCAAGAGGATGGCATAGTGGATGACTCATTTCCCGATGAGCACCTCTTCGCCCTTGCTATCTCTACACCCTGGTTTGCTGATATAGCAAACTACCTCATTTCCAGACAACTGCCTCATCACTTTTCCTCAAAAGAGAAGTGTGCCTTGATACGGAAAAGTGGTAAGTACTCTTGGATTTCTGGTTTCTCTTCTATACTAGACCTGATTGTGTAATACAAAGATGTCTACGAGAAGATGAAGTAGTTGACATTCTCAAAGCATGCCATGACGAGCCATGTGGAGGACACTTTGTAGCCAAAAGAACAACAATCAAAATCTTGACTGCAGGATACTACTGGCCTATGTTGCATAAGGATGCAAATAGATATACAACCCACTGTGATAAATGCCAATGTATGGGGAGGCCTACAAGGTCAGATGAGATGCCATTACAACCTCTTACTGCAACTGGAACCTTTTGACAAATGGGGCTAGACTTTGTTGGGCCCATAGACCCCAAATCAAACAACAAAGAGTACATCCTTGTATGTACAAATTATGTCACCAAATGGGCTGAAGTAAAAGCACTGACACATGCTCGAGATGAGAAAGTAGAAGCCTTCTTATACAAAGAGATATTCACAAGATACAAGTGTACCAAGGGAAATAGTTACAAATCAAGGGCCATAGTTTACTGCTGATCTCATTGCTGACCTAGTGGAAGAATATATGATAAGACACAAGAATTCCACACCATACCATCCATAGTCCAATGGCCAGGTTGAAGTCATGAATAGAGAATTATAAAGGATTAGGATTCTAGACTCCACGAGGTGTATGGGCATACTGAGAATCACATGGAAAACAACTACGGCTTCACACCATATGAGATGGTATATGGGAAGAAACCAATGTTGCTAATAAAATTTTACCACAAAACCTTGAGGACTACAGTAGAGCTGGGAATTGATATTTTTGAAGCACACAAGCAAATATCGATGCAGCCCAATGCTTTGGATGAGTACGAACAACAAGCACTTCATAACATAGAATTGATACAATAGTAATGAATAGGATGGCATGATAGATACATCAAGCCTAGGCAGTTTACACATGGAGATTAGGCCCTACTGTTCGATTCAAAATACAAAGAACACAAAGGAAAATTACAAACAAGATGTCTTGGGCCATACGAGATCAAACATGTCTATGAAAATGGTGCAGTCAACTACAAACAATTGATCTAGTAAGATTCAAACTCCTGGTTAATGGTCACAAACTCAAAGTATACAAGAAACCCTTATCAAAGGAGCAATTTTCACAGCAAGTGCAGTAGTCCATGCAGAAAAACCCTCATATTGACCCACCAAGTTCAAAGGAAAAGGAGATTGATGAGGAAGGGAGGATGATCTCTACCTCCCATGGGAAGAAGATTGAAATGTTGTATATGGACCTTAATAGGGCCATAATAAACATTCTACTATAGGTAGTAGTAGGATAAAAAAAAAAAACCAACAATGAAAACCCTTTTTGGGCGTTGTTCGCAAATTGCAGGTAGAAAACTAGTCTTTGCTTTGCTGCTCAAAAGCTGTGAAAAAGTCCTGAATGGAAAACCAGCTCGCTAGTCATTCAAGGGCAAAAACTAAAAAAATGTGTATTTTTCAAGAAAGATGGAAAGAAAAACACCTCAGCCAAACCTGCTTAACACATTGCTTTTGCCACTTCCAATTGTTGCGGGCTCCTCAAACAGTTACTATAGGTAACCTTCTAGTTGCTATGGGCTACTCAAATAGTTGCTACAAGAAACCTTCCAATTGCTGCGAGATACTCAAATTGTTGCTACAGAAACCTTCTAGAATTCTGCGGGCTCCTCAAACAATTGTTGCGGGCACTTTCTAAAAGTGCTACGAGGTAGATTTTTGGACAGCCACATGCATATTCAGAAGGAGGTAAGGCAAAATATGAATCACAAACAATTACACAAAGCAAAATTCATGTTGCAGGTACTCTTTCCCTTCCTGCAAACATTCCTTACTTGCTACGGGAAACCCCTTGGTTAAATCAGGCTACTTGTTCAGTGCTACAGGCCACCTCATGGTCATTACAGGCACAATTTCAGAGTGCTGCAGCAAAGTAGTGCTACGGGTAGTCAAGACAAGAGATGCACAAATCCACTCCAGAACTTGCAGGCATCATACAAAATAAGAAGGAATGTAAGTTTCTAAAAATCACAAGCATCATGCAAGGAGGTATCATTTTTGCAGGTTTTCACATGCTGCAGAGGTACAAATAGAAACAAGGACCTCCATCCTAGTCTAAGAGGAACCTTATGACTGATCTACCTAAGCATAAAAATTACATAAACAAATTCTAGAAGAGCAATCATTTTTCAGATGATCCTTGCAATCAAATTACTCATTGGAAGAAGTGCTACATGCCAAACCCTTGGACAAAGCATATTCCCATAAATAGGTGTCACGTGGAGGAAAAATAGGTGGCATTAAGGTAAAAAGGTAATATCTACAAGTAGTAAGTATTTATTTCTTGAAAATACATGTTAAAATTAAATATACGCCTTAATCATTTACTTTTTTTCAATCACCATCATGAGGGGACATTAATAAGTCCCTTCAGCAATAAATAAATGGCACGTGTGAAATGTTTTTCACTCGGGACGAGTGACATCTATCTAGGGGAGGAGGTAGGATTGGATCTCGCTACGGGTAGATTTAATTGGCCACAACACGAGAACCTAGGAAATGATGATGCACGCCTCAATTACAGGGGACAATTAAAGATTGCCCCTGAGATGTGATGAAGCAAAACAAAAAGGGTGACAATCAATGCAGAGAGAAAAAAACTTGTCTATAGAAGCTATGGGAGGAATAGTTATTCGCAGAGAGCCCACCAATGTCACACCCTTGAGAAATAACCCTTATTGTTGGGATATATTTGAACGGGCTGGATGGACAAATTACTTCCAGTTGCTAACCAAATACTTGAATGAGAGGGTAGATCAATTTGCAAGCACATTCGATGGACATAAGCCACGATAGTTGGCATATCATTTCTAGTAACAAAAGACTTGATTGGGCAAGTGACAGGACTCCCTCAAAATGGAGAAAATTGGGAGGAGAAACCCAATACACGAGAAAATCGACATTAATTCTTCCAAGGGAGCAATATAATCGAGACAAAAGGGGTATTGAGACAAGAAGCCTACCTGAGGCCTGGAGAGAAATTGTTACATTCATCATCAAGTACTTCACATGTGAAGGAAGGTATTCCCTACTCTATACAATGCAATTTAAATACTTAAATCACTTGAGGCATGGAATAGTAATAAATGTCCCAAACCACTTGTTAAATAGCCTAAAGAAAATGGCAAAAGAATATTAGAAAGGGGTGAAGAATGCCTTGTCTCATCACTGTCTGATCTGGCTAATCACCAAGTAAGGCCTCCAAAACATCCAACCTAGGATTGATTTAAACCAGGTAATAGGGAATCCAAACCAGCCACCAGTAGAAGAAGAAGAGAAGAGTCAAGAAAAAGTTGAAGAAAGAGTGGAAAAAGAAGAAACCCCTGAGAAACAGCCACAACAAGAAAGGAGGTAAAAAAGAAAGCATATCATAAGGGTCCCTAGGGAGAGAGAAGAGGAGTCTAGCATAATCGTAGAAAGACATACTAGGAGCTCTTCTGCTATGGGCATAAGAAGAAGGAGGCTCATCATTTCCTCAAAAAAGGAAACCACATAAGAGGTAGGGAGTAAGAAAAGAATCCTCGGAAAGAAACAAATGCCTCTCTATCTGCAGAATCAAGGGGCTCTATCTCCAAGAAGATGAAAGGTGCAGAGGCAACATCACCTGCTAGGGAGCATAGCATGCAGGAAAAGGAAGAAAAACCCCCTACACCTATAGTAGAGGAGGAACTTGAAGAAACTAAGACTACCTTAGCACCTAAGAAAAAGGAAAAGAAAAGGTAGTAGAGGAAGTTACCCCCAAGAAGGAACAAAAGAGAAAAATAACAACTGTAAGAAGATCTCACAGGATAAGGAGGAAAAGAACAACACAAACAGAGACCATAGAAATCAGTGAAGAAGCACCTCAAAAGAAGAGGAAGGAATAAGTATTTATCACAAAAGAAGGTTTTGAGATAGTAAGAGAGATGGATAGTTCAAGAAGAAGAGGAGAAGCAAGAACAAATACCTCCTAAGACACCACAACAGGTAGAAATTGAAGAGGAGAAAAGTGAAGGGAAACAAGAACCTGAATTCCAAACTTTGGAGCAAGCAGTGAAGGAAATCCACATTTTGAGAAGCATTATAAGAAACCTGGAGGGAACAAGAGGATTGGATGCCCTGATAGGAGTAGCAGAAGCTTTGGAAAAGACTCCCATGGAAGAAGAAAAAGAAGAAGAGCCTATAGAAGAACCTGAACCTGAACCTGAACCAAAATATGAAGGTAAATACAAGGGAGGAAAGAATGAGTCCTTACTCCAAATGGTCCCATATAAAGCACAAAAATAGCCTGTAGCAGAGCTTGAGGTAATACATTTTGACCTCACTTCTGAAAATACCTATTCAGCTGGCCCTAAGGATGACCTATATACATTCTTAGAAGAAAATTTTCTTGAAGATTATAATGTTTTTCAAAGGCTAGTACAAAGATTTAAAGGGCATGTTGAAGAAAGACGAAACATGACACATTGGTGGAGAAGGTGGAAAAATAGGAAGCAAAAATAGAGGGACTCAAGATGAAAGTAGAAAATATGTATGATCTTTCTACTAGGATTTTAGAATGCAGACCTCCACCATGAGTATATGCTCTATATCTGTAGGAGAAATGGTTGCATTTCAGATATGAGAAAGTATACAATAACCTTCCCTATGTTGTGGATGACCCCAAAACATTCTTTAACATGTATAGAGAATCTGATCCTGACACTCAGACACACTGAGTGAGTTTTATATCCATAACTTTGTTGTTCCTTCTAATGTAAAGTGGAATCCTAACATGTACTGGGTGACATACTTCTAGATGCCTTCACATCCTACCTAAAAAATGAGAAGAGAAGAAAAGAAGAGGCAGATGAGTATCTAGAAATGGAAAAACAATCCACCTTAATGATAAGGGGAGAAAGTGGTTACCCTGAGGACATTGTAGAAGAATGGGTAGAGTTTGTATCAGAGGATAGATTGGCTACATGGGTTAGGCAAAGGTGGATAGCTGTCAAAACTCGATATTTGATATTCTTGGAAAAAGAAGGTAAAACAACTTATGTATCTTGCAAATCAAGATGGGATGAGTTGCCCACTATATTGAGAAATAAAGAGCCAAACTCACCTACAAATTTTAAGTAGGCCTTAAAAAGGGTGCATGATTACATAGAACTGGTAAGAATGAAAAAGGAAGGATGGATAGGATTGAGGTTTCATCCTCCCATCTTCTGGTATCCCATTCTAGATTGGAGGGAAATAGTACCTTTGGATAAAGAAAAATAAATAGCCTTATGGCATGAACTTGGGATAAGGGGAGGTCTCTATGGATATGGCTAAATAGGTAATCAAGACCCCTATGACTACAGAAAATATTGTGCCCTCAAGATGAGCCAGCTTGCTCAGGGACAAGCAAGAAGCTAAGTTGGGGGGTGTGATGAGGCCACATATTAGCATGTTTTGGCCCCATCTAAATCCTTTTTGAATCCTCTTACACATACAATTGTGAGACTTTGATCTCCTCTTGATGGTTGATATGAGATAAAGTTATGATTTTGCATATATTTAGTTTTGTATGTTCATTAAGATCTAATATACTTATTTACTTTGGTGAATCTTGTATTTTGTGTAAACTAATGTTTCTGATGTCTCCATGAACAAATCACAATATGCCATAAAATTTTGAAGTAGTAGGCTCTATCTCGTAGCACTCTGGTCGTGCTCCTAAAGCAGCCCGTAGCACTGGATGTCCCTGCAGCAGCCCGTAGCCAAAGAGAACTTATCTAGCTCACACCACAGTATAAGACAAAAAGTGCCAGCTATCCTAATGCATCATATGTAATTTTATGGTTATTATGTTAAGTAGTTTTGTAATTATTTATTATCATGTAAATAAGACTGGAATTAGCTGTCTTCACTAAACAAATATGAAACAGAATAACTATAATTTGCTTGAGTGGTTTTTGATCATATTCCTAGTATAGAATAAGTTAGTGATCTGTCTATATATATATTTAGATAGAAATGTAAGAGACATGTAGTAATAGATTAAGGAATGAAGTGATAGTTGTATGAGAGAAGCAGAATTGTGAATGTGTGAAGATAGAATATATTAATGTGATTTTGTGCTCTTAAGTTCATTGTAATCTCTTTGTTGTAGCAATCTTTAATTGCTACAACTCAATAGATGAATCATTTATCTTCTTGAGTAGTTTTGTGAGTTTCTAGGGTAGGATCGGAACTCACTTCTGCACGAGGAAGGGCCCCCTCGAAAGGAATTGTAGGGAAGATCCTAATCCTCCATTTATTATTTATGTTGTGTGGATTGATTATTAGTTATTCATTTCATTTCTAAAAGTTAATGAGTGCATAGCGTGTTGAGTTTTAGATCTACAGATCAGCAGCCTCCATAGTTTACTTTCCAATTTGCACAAGCATTATTTTATATTCTTTGATGAATTTCTAGCCTGCAAAGACTTCACTCCAAAGTACTGTAGCATATATTTTGCAGGCCCTTTGAAAAGCTTACCCCTGGGTTGACATTTAATGAAAAACAGAGTATGAGACCTAATATCATTGGTTTATTATTTTGCACATCAATCCCATTTTGTGCTCCACACGTTATCTCCAAAAATATCCTATATCCATGAAAAATGTCTAATTTCTGAATCAGCTTGTTCTACCTTGTGTTTCCTTTCCTATCCTTATGCACCTTCAAATGTGCCTTGTTCTCGTGCACAAATCTTCTGTGTTTCCTCTCCTTAGTGTCATACTTTTTTGCTCAACATTACCCCACACTAATGTACATTTCCATCCCGACAATGGGGATTCTCCTGATTGTCCCAAACAATAAATAATAAGAATGTAAAGAATATAAAGAATCGTAGTACAAAGAATAGACTTCTATTCTACAACACCCTCTTCTTCAACTGGGAGGATTAACTCTAGATATTTTGTTTTAATCTTATCTTCCAATGTTTTCCATTCATCTCGGTGTGGTTCTTGTCTTCTTTGGAACGTCTATGGTGATGGATTCCAACTCATCTTGGGTTATCTCTTCCTTTTCATTCTACTAGTACTAGGAAAACATTGGCCATAACAGACATCCTTCCCTCCAGAAGATCCATCTTTTATGCTATGATCTTTCCAATCTCATATAGCCTCTCCTTATGTGGGTTTTGTGTTGCTGCAAGGGCTTCACGCTTTTGTTTTACTAATGCCAATATTTCTGCGCGCCCTAAAGTCTCATCCTTCATTACCTTTAGAACTTCATTATCTTTTATCATAGTCTTGATCTTGATCACTACTTCTAGTGCTGCACATATGTTCATAGCTTGATCTAATTTCTTCAACTCCTCCTATAAAGTATGGAGTAATGCCTCATAACTTGAAATCTTCCTAACCACAGAGGCCCTTTCTCTCTTTGCTTCTGTTTAGGATCCTTTGGCACTGGCATTCAAATCAGTCCATCTTCAAGCACCAAATCAACTAATGTGTGCACATAATGCATAGCCGAAGGAAACTTCTCAGGTACCTTAGACTCCAGATGCAGTCTTTCTTTCAGGACATAGTCACCAATTTCTTCTACCATGTTGATGAAGGCCTCATTATTTTTCTGTTCTAGATCCTTCTCTCCTTTTAGACACATTATTTCTATAGTTTTTTCCTTGTTATCTTCAAGTAATGCTCTAATAGTGGTAGCCTTATCAATGTTCCTCCGCGCCACCTCTATAGATACCTTAACCAAGGCATTTCTCACTTGCTCATAAAATATGAGAGTGGGATTTATAGTCATGTGCTTGCTATGAGGTTCCTTCTTCACTCTTCTTGATACAAAAGACTCCTCACATACATCAAAATATGGCTCATCCATGTGAGTCTACATGGACTAGGACAATTGTTTACTTGCATGCGTAGTGGCGTGTGTCCGGGTCCATCATGTCCCATACATATAACTCCTTCAGTCTAATGTGCTTTGAAAACGAGCTTGGATGATTTTGTTTGAGTCCTCAAGCATAGGCCAATCTTGACACAATGTATTCTCCACTTGTCCTCTTTGTTCTTGGCCCCTTAGGAACCTGAGCGCCAAGGTTTGGAGTTGGCCCTTTGACATCCTAAGTAGTATCATGCGCATGAGGTTGTTCATGCTCCATTTCTTTTGCCTCCTTCACCCATTCCTCTTCATCCTTCATGTCCTCATCTCTGGGATCCTCCACATCTTCTGGCTACACTAGGGTCCTGGAAGGCTCTCTGCACTTCTCTCGCCTCCTCATTTAGATTTAGCTTTCTTCTCTTCTTCTCGTTGCCTTTTTCTAAGGGTAGAGTCATGGTGATATTCTTACATGTCATGGAGTTCCACACCTTGGGACCTTATTCGCTCGAATACCCTCTTAAAGTGATACTCTTCATGGACTGCTTCCACGTCCAAGTCCTCATCTCCTTCTTGCACCTGAGGTGGAGTATCCACGTGCTCAATCTCCACTCTATCTATGGGATTCCTATGACCTCTATGATCCAAGCCTCCACTATCTTCATGTTCTTCTTCCTCCTCGTCTACCTCTATAGTCACTGTAGGATTTAGAGCTGGCACATTCTCCACTGTATGTTTACCCTTAGGTGGCCCTGGGAGCATGAACTCATTCTCCACATACTTGTTATTCTCCATCCTAGGCTTAAGCTAAAGATATATGAGCATGGCTCCACTATCCCCAATAGCCAAGATTATTGGCTTCATACTTATGACGTCTGAAATGAGCCTCTCAATGTAGGCAGTTTGACCTAGATACACATATGTCTTCCTAAGGGTGTGGTAGTCACAGTATACCTTATCTGTGTTGAAGTTTAGATGGTACACATCAGTAAATATGTGAACTGCGGCTTGGAAGTAGTGTGATGTGAAGGCATAGGCCAATTTTTATCATGGGCTCCATGTCCCATCCCTCATAGAAAATCATGCAATGTAGAAGTGTTGGTACACCATGAACTATACTTCCTTGCCTACTACCAAAGGTAGCTACTTGGGAATGTGCCACTCCTCCTCAAACTCCACGCAAAGTCAGTCATACCACATTAATGCCCTCTCCTTAAATAACCCACTCATTGATCCTTCACATAAATATTTTTCAAACCTCTCCATGAGGGACTTATTTTCTAAGGGTACTCCCAGATCTTGTTCTTTAGCCCATCGCGCACACCAATTTCTCAAAATAGAAGAGAAAGTAGGATAACACCAAAATTATCTTTTCTATTATGTGAGCTTCATCAACAAAGGTTTTTGCAATATAGCTCGCTAAGTTGTATACTACTCCTTGAGACGTTTTCTTTGAAATATGAAGCCACATGGTGTTTACCTGCGACCATCTCTCTTGGTAATTTAGCTTGGTGAGAAGATTCGCGGCTACCTACACCACATGAAACTTCTTCACCTTATAAATTTCCATTCCACATGGACCCTTGGTATGCCCCAACTCCTTTCTTTTTTCTATAACCATTTCTTTATCAGTCAGATCACTAAAAAGGTCTATCCCTATACCCTTTAATCATGTTAGTGTCAAAACTAGGGCCATTGTGATCCTAACCCTTTGTTTGGTAAAATAAAAGAAGTCCTCATGGACTTAGATCATAAGCCATTGGTATAAGGGTTCATATTTTCCAAAATATGGGAGCTCATACAACTAATAAACTCCTACCTACTTAAGTAACTTTTCCCTAGCATCCTCATTTACTAACATATCCTCCACTGTGTGATTTTTGGTCTTATTATTCAACAAAGCATCTAAATATCCCTTATTTTCAGTGGTACAATGGTTTTAGGTAATTATTTTGCATATGCAGATGTGGGAATCCCACTCTTGTCCAACTATTACTCCTTTCGGGCACTGCATCTCTAAATTTTTTATCTCGGGAGCAATTTCAACTTTATCTTCTACCTTCTTCTTTTGTTTCATGCCTGATGTAGGTGATTTATTTGGTGCCATTATAAAATCCCTTCTTTTTCATCGTAATGAGTAAAATCAAACCCTAGCTCAAATCTACATGCCCTACCTCCTTCTCAATGCTTTTGATTCACTCAAACCCTTCACCAATAGGGACATAAGCATCTTCCACTCAATAGTCTGCTCTCCATGTCTGGTTTCACAACACTTCACACCTCAACATGATTTGCTTAGCTCAGTCACACTTAACTTTCTCAAATACTTGTGATAATAAAGGTAAAAATGAACCCACATCACATCCTTATATAGATTTTCAAAATGTTAGTGCATTTATTACTCCTTCACCTACCAAAAATCCTCTCATTAATTGACCATTTTCACAATCTTCGCATTGAACATCTTTGTGCCCTGACTATAAAATTCTAGCACGCATTCCTACCTTTTGGCTACGTACTTCACTTCAAATGCGCTTCCATGACCCCAGTACCTCGCCACTACACCTTCCCCTGGTAGTTTCCATGGCCGTTGCTTATCTCGTGTTATATTTTTCCCTCATTTATCTCCATGTATGGTCATCTTTTAGAAGCAATCTCATTTCTAACATATCATTTCTATACTTAACTAACACATGTAACAGTTTCATTCTCATGTCTACCCAGTTGTGAATAACCATCCCATACCAATGGTATGTGCATTCCTCTGTGTATACAAATACTTCAGATGGTAATTATCTTCCAATGCGCAAACAAACTTACACAAAACACCAAAATAAATTGACAAAGCATAGCGATGAAGAAGGAAATACAGAAATGAAAACCTATTCTAAATGGCAACACTACCTTATTACAAACACCAAGAAGACTTATTTATAGTAGGGCTTCATCCTACTCTCATTGAAGTAACAGGTAACTATATTCCATTAAGTGTCTCTAAGCTGGAAAGTGCTTGATTAAAGTATATGAGTGATAACATATGGTCCCAACCAATGCACTTTAAGCTTTCCTGGATGGTGTAGAAAATTAGAATCATAAAGAAGCACCATCTATCTAATCTCAAGATTTTTGTCCCTGATGTTCCTATCATGCCATGCCTTCTACTTGGCCTTTTCCTACTTTTGAATCCAACATGTTATGACATGCCTCTCATCCAACTGTATCAATTTATCAATTCTTTCTTCTAATGCTTGCTAATTGGCTAGACCTCTAGCTCATGCAATACACAAAGAAGGTAACATGAATTCTATAGGAAGAACTAATTCTACACCAAACACTAATTGAAAGGGTGTGGGCTTGTTCAACCTCTTGTATGTTGTTCTATACACCCAAAGCACAACATAAAATTTATCATCCCAATATTTCCTTCCAACATCACAATTTTCTATCAATGTTTGGCTCACAATATTGTTGAAGGACTCAAGAATACCATTTGCTTGAGGATGATAAGGTGCAGTCTTAGGGTGCACAATCATAAATTAATCCAATAGTATCTCGATTGTCTCATTCAAAAATATATACCCCTATCACTTGTCAAGGTCAATAGGCATCCATACCTGTAAGAACATTTTCCCATAAGAACACGGGGTTGTTGTAGATGCTATACAATCCTTGGTAGTTGCATCTTCTACCCACCTCATAAGATAATATGTGTAAGTGATGATGTAGCATGATCCAATTCTACGTGCGGCTAGAAAAATAAGACCCACAAAGTCTATAGCCCATTTCTCAAATGGATCTGCACTACAAATAGGTCTTAAAGGAATTTCATCTCTTTGTCCAAGTTTACCAAGGTGCTGAAAATGATCACACACCTTACAATATGCTTTACAATATAGAGGGTCTCCCACCATAATCTAGTGAGTAGAATCTTACGCGCAGTGGCGTCACCTGCATAGTGCCCACTTGTAATACCACCATGAGCCTCTTCCATGATATCTATGTGCTTGTGCTCTAGTACACACTAGTGAAATACTTCATCTCGACCTAACTTGTATAGGTCACCATTGATCAACATAAAAGGTTCCACACGAATTACAAGTTGTTTCTTCTCTAAGGCTTTCATTCCTTCTAGCGCCATACATGTACATAAAAGACAACAATATCCTCCAATTCTGAAGGCGCACATTGTAACCTGTATAACTGTGCATCTAGCATTGTATCTTCAATTGTCTGCACATCCTCCCCGATTGAATTCTTGATAAATGGTCTGGTCTAGAATTACTTTTACTGGTTTTACCACAACTGTGAAATCAAATTCTTGGAATAAGAGCACCCATCAACATATGCACCCATGTAAAATGGGCTTGTTTACTAAGTATTTCAATGCCATGTGATTGGTATAAAATACAAATGGTGTTGCTAGCAAGTATTGTCTAAATTTATGCAGTGCATAGATCATTGAAAAGGCTTCACGCTTAGTAGTTGTATAATTCTATCTATGCTGATCTAACATTGTGCCAAAGGCTGTATCGAGGTGTCCACATGTACATGAAACGGTTGGTTCTATGAGGGAAAACATAGAATAGGCGTTGTAGTAAGTCTCTCCTTCAATGCCTCAAATGTGCATTATTGTGGTTCTCCCCAATAGAATGTCCCTTTTCCCTTTAGTAACTCTTCTAAGGGTATGACAATCTTATCATATCTTTTGATAAATTTTCTATAATACCCAGTGTGACCCAATAATACACGCACCTCACTCTGACTGGTAGGCTCTTACAGGCCTACAATAACTACAACCTTAGCTGGATCCACTAACAAACATTCCTTACATATGATGTGCCCTAACAAAGTGCCAAAAGGTGTAGCAAAAACACACTTCTTGATGTTTAAAGAGATTCTTAATTGTCTACATATTTCAAACATTTAGCAAAAATTGTCATAATGATCCTTAAAAAGTCCATACACCATCCATTCATCCAAGTAAACCTATAAGAAGTTATGAATAAAATCCTAGAATTCTTGAACAACTATGCGTGAAAATATAGTAGGCACTCTTTTCAGTCCAAACGATATCAAAATATATGCAAAAATTCCCCATTCAGTGGTGAAATTCATTTTCTCTTGATCCTCCTATGCAATCTTAACCTGATGATACCCAGAGAATTCATTTGTAAAAGAATAGATTTTACGCCCTGCAATGCCTTCTAATATCTCCTCTGTGAAAGGTGTAGGAAAGGGATCAATCACACATGTAACATTCAGTTCCCTGTAATCCACACAAATCCTAATATGACCATATTTCTTTATACTGATGACCATGGGGCTAACCCACTTTGATTCTTCTAGGGGCTTGATGATGCCATATTTCAACATTTTGTCAATTTCTTCCTTAAATTTTACACGCAGGTTAGGGTTAATCCTATAGGGTCTCTGCTTGACCAGAGCATGCACCTTCCTTAAGATTAATCTTCATCTCTCCTAATGATTCATGCACTCCTTTTAATTCATGGTAGCCCCTAGGAAATAAGTCCTTAAAATCACGAGGTAATTCAATGATTTTTGCCACTTCAAAGTCGACAATAATACCCAATTAATTCCTCCTTAGGTTCAACATTCATGCCAATGTTCACTTTCTTTGTCTTCATAGGTTCATGATAGGCATGCATATTTATATCCACACTATCTAACACCTCACGCATACCCGCTAAATGATCTATATCCAAATCTTCTACTTCCTCATCATCCACTATGTAGACCATCTTTCCTTTTTCTTTCTCAAAGTAAGCACGCTTAAGTAGCATGACATCTATCTATTCTTCTTCATCAAGGTACGATCCTCGAGTTTGTCTCACCAAACAAATTGGTAATGAGTACTTCCGCCTTTGCATTGTCTCCCATAGTCAAGTGTTTATAACCCTTAATACCTCTTCCACTAGAGGTTTAGTAGAGAAGTAGTCAAAATTATGGACCATTCATGTAATCAAATCCTACCAATTTCCAATCTCTATGTAGCTCGCATATACATACCAATTGTGTGTGCAGCCTTGTAAAGTGGAATAAACTTTTTGCACCGTAATGAGGGTGGTAAAGCTTCCCACCCATTTATCTAGAGCTTTTCACACTATTGGACATGGTAATCGAACATGTTGATTACCATGATATGTACAGATTTGAGTAGGTGGATTGCTCCTGAAAAAAAAAGTGTTAGAGAAATCCTGACTTCATTCCATTCTACAAGATTATCCCGTGAGCCACCCACCAATGCACTATTGTTCTCGCATAGGGTAAATGCTAACATATTTCTTCTTTCAACTTGGTCTATCCATTGTTCCTCCATGGTGCACAAGAATACCCTATGGTCTCCATCTCTAGTGTACCAAGGTACAGAGTTGTTACCTATCCCCCTAATATAACGAGGTTTGATTCTCCACACAAATGTGATCCTTACTTCATGCCCAACTATCTCATAAGTGTCATGAGCCCAATTATCACAAGCAATACTTGTGGTATCATTAATAGACTATGCATCCTCCCACTGAGGGATTCCTTCCTTAGATGGCTCAAACACCTCTTGGTCACGAATGACGTGTACATAAATCTTTTTCAGGTCTTCCTCACTCAAAGGTTGAACATAAGGCACATATTTCCCATATGTTAAAGGGATACTAACTCTTTATTCCTTGTTCTCAAAACTTATATATCCCTTATTGAACCGTAGATCAACATTATTTTCATAGCACCAAGGGCGCCCAAGTAGAGTTGGAAAATTGTCTACTTCTACAAGTGCTAAAACCTCAAAGTCCCCAGTGAACTTTTCCCTTGTATAGTAATGGATACATCTTTTAAAACTCCGATGGGAGTGGCCTTAGTTTGATTATCCATCAAAAATACATTAGAATATGGTTGCAATGGAGGTCTCCCCATTTGTACCCATGCATCTAAAGTAAGCACATTTACCTTAGAGCCTGTGTCCATCAATATGTTACCCAAGAGACATCCATCCACAATAACATTTATAGTGATCTCCTTTTTGTAATCTAATCTATGAGGGGGAAGATTTGCATGTTGGATCTGATGTCCATTCTCAATACCTGCATGCAAAGTTTTTCCTTTAGCCAATTACCTAGTAATGGAATGTTATTCTCTTGGTGCAACATCTTGCATACCTCTCTCAAGTCATCAATATCGATTGAACCGACCCGCATCTCATTTCGCAACCTAACCTCATCACCTAAACTTTAATTATTATTAATTACCTCAGAATTGATAAATCCACATCACCTTACCTGCCACCTCATTTTGCCACCTCATCATGACCTAGTCCTAACCCTAAACTAACCTAATTAAGACCTATAACTTGGTCCACACCTACACCCATGACTAATGACCCTTTTTCGCACTCCAAAACCGACCTTCTAGTCACTTGACCAAGCCCGCAACTAATCTCTCGAGAGAAAAGTAGGGAAAGTGGGCTATTTTACTAAAAATAGCCTACTTTTTCCTTACCGATACCGGTTCCTACTCGACCGCCGTCGGTTACGAAACCGCCATCGGTTCCCTGTAAATGGGCTCCCTTAACCAAAAAAAAGGAAAAAAAAGGATTTTTGGGATCGATAGAGAGCATCAGGAGCGATCAAGAGAATCCGGATCTTTACTTGGCTGAGCAGAGACAAGTGAAGAGACAAGAAGAGTTTGCAGCAAAGGAGATCAAGCCCAAGACTGCAACTGGATACCAGAGCCCTGTGATACTCAGCTGATCATCGGGAGGGAGATATCTCATCTTCTGTGTGTCAGGCCATCCTACCTCAGTTCTGCCTTTGTCATCAGAGTTCTTGGACCTGCATCTTCACAATAACCAGTAAGTTACATCTGCATGTCCTTTTAATAATATTTCTTAGACTTTTGAATCACAAATCCTCACAAATCCATTCCTAGATCCACTACCCTAAGCAACATATTACATCTAACTATCCTTCATTTACTTCTCATCACCTCATTACCTAATATCACCCATATACTAGCCTTACAAACAACACAGCTACCCTACAACAACAACCACCCCACAACACAACTAACCCACAGATCCTAGACCCTACCGATATCGGTTATCAGTAATCGGCATCGGTTATTGTGGTTCAAAACCAGAAATCAGCCTTTCCCCTACCTGTTTCAACAAAGCAACTTAATTGATATTTTACAGCCTTTGGTGTTAATTCATATTAGCAGGGAAACTGACCACCTTCAAAGGAAGTTTTATATTTCCCGGCCCAAGGTAGTTTCTCATTTATTGTCTAATCAAAATCTTGTGGTCTTGTGTTCTTATTTGCAGGTAGTCCTTCCAAGACAAAAAGGAGTTCTTCGCAGTCAACCTGATCTTTCTCTACGGTACGCGCACACCATCTCGACATTCAACAGGTATTCCTCCTAGCCCTAACCCTTATCTGTTTCTAAAAGGAATGAAAGGATAGAAGCAACTCTATTCCCAGAAGCCGAAACATTCCGAGCGAAACATTTTGGCACGCCCGGTGGGACCATTTTGGGTTTCTTTATTTCTTGCTTGCTTTCATATAGGGAGCATACTTGTTGTTTTATTCTTCTAAAGATATTCACAAGGCTTTGTATAATTTCGGTAAAAGAACTTGCTTTGCTTTTACATCTTGCATTAGTGAAAGTCATCTCTTTTGCTTCATCGAACATCATTTTCGATTTGGGTTTAAAACACGTGCATTGCATTCCTGCTTGCTGTTTTCAATTCTAGTGAACGTAGATTAAGTAACAGGTCATACACGTGGGGGTGATATCCATGGTATTGACAAGAAATTAATCTTACTTTCACTGCACAACACATACCGAATCACTTCACAATTAACTCAACAGCTCAAACATCCCCCTTTTCCGCGGTATTCCTCCGCCCGATTGAGGTAACCTTATAAGCCAAAACAACTTGACATTTCCCCTAAGTCTTTTGTTTAGGATTGACATCATTCCACGTCTAAAGGCATAAGCCCACAATAATTAAAATTGACCCTAGGGTTAGTCTCTGGATTTGCGTGTGCATCTTGTTTGTTTTTCAGTTCTGTTTTCTCTGTTATACACTGTCTTCTGTGATTACCTTAGAACAATTTGATAAATATACTGAGCAAATCAGCAGCTTCTTATATTTTCTTATACCAGTCTTATTACACCGACATCGGTTACCTGACCGACGTCGGCTATAGTATAACCGACATCGGTTATCAGACCGATATCGTGCATCGCCTTTTCCAGCTTCTCGACAAACCAAGAACCTACCAATTTTACATACCGAGTTTGTTTCGTTCTCGATGACAAACCCTACTGTGAACTCCTGTCCATGGTTGTTATCACTCGAAAGCAAGCCGCCGCCATGGTTTCACATGCTTGCTCTGTTTCTTTGCCTGAATCACCCCCTTCACATTCTGTGGGGAATCCTACGGATACCAGCGAGGTTCCTAAAATTCCTGTGGGAGATAAAGAATTTGCCAAGTTTCTGGATGCTAATCCTAGTGCTGTACAATACTATTTGTCTCATGCCCCTGACCGTACGCCCGATGGTCAGCTCCTTGTTGGTATGCCTATTAGTATAGCTGCTCATTTAGCTCCCACTCCGCCTGATGACACCGCCTTGCTTCCCGCATCTTTAGCCCCGTCTCCCAATCCGATGGCTTCAGAGGTTCATACGACACAGATTAGCTTTCCTTTGGTTAATCTTGGACCCCACATATCACTACCACCGACTGCCCCTACCTCATCTCTCTTGCAGACCGCTCCGTTCATGACTTGCTCTCTGCCACCTATCCACACGAGCTTTCCTTCTCAAGCTCCGCCTACCTTTTCATTCCCATACACGTATCCAGTGACCTCAACATCCTATATGGGACATCCCTATTCGGTCGCCTCAACATATTCATCCTCCATACCTTATCAACACTTAACCCCACCATTGTCTAGCGGAGGCCCTTGGCCCAATTTGCCTCCGTTTACCACAACCGCACCCTCATCTCATCCAACCACAGATTTCATCAAACAAATGATGGACAAAATGCAATAACTGAGGCTTGCTTCAGAAGTCGTAGCGCCTTGACATACGAGCAAGTTTTTTGGGAGCCTATTCACCCTTCTGTCCCCCTTCATTCATATCCTCCTCAATGGGAGTTGCCGAAATTTACTCGTTTTAATAAGTAAAGAGGATCCTCAACAACACTTGCGATCATTTAGACATGCTTGTTATTTGATTGCTATGATGATGCCTTGTTACTCCGCACCTTTCCCATGTCCTTATCAGACCCGCCTTGAGTGGTACAAAGGCTTTAACCCAAGACTCAATCTTCTTTTAACCAACTAGCCCAATCTTTCTTGGATCATTTCTCCATTAACATTGCCAAGAAAGTATCTATCACCGACCTTTATGCCATCCGACACCAAGACGAATCTATCGCAGATTTCGCTGACGATGGCGTGGCCTTATCAACCAACTTACATATGCCTTGCCTCAGGCTGAACTTATCGAACTTTTTACGCGGGCCTGCGCTAAGCACATCTCTCCTACCCTCCAAATTCAAACTTTCCGTACATTTGATGAGGCTTTTACCATGGCTCGGAAATTAGAAATTCGAGCCTTAGAAGAAGAGAAATTGCGGTAGCGCAACAAAACCCCATTTCGAACTCCAGATTCTACCAATAAGCCAAACACCACCCCTCCTCACGCATCCACTTCTTCGAAATCAAAAGGAGCTGTCCACGCGGTGATGGTCAAATCTCAAACACCGTCTAATACCCCACCAAAAACCACCTATAAGTACAAAGCCGAGCCCATCAATTACACTCCCTTGGGAGAAACTTATGGTGTCATCTTGGAAAAATTGCTCAAAGCCGGAGCTATCACCTTGCCTCCTGTTAAACCCCACTCCGGGTTTGATTCCACCCGCGCTATACCTTCCTGGTACAAAGAAAATGACTTCTGTAACTTTCACCGCGTAAAAGGACATAGTCATGAAAACTGCAAGATGTTGAAAAACATAGTGCAGGAAATGGTTGACGCAGGTGATATAACCTCGATAACCCTAATGCCCCCGCCAACCGAAATCTGAAAATATTCAACAAACCATTCCCAAATCACTCTTCTAACAGTAACATAAACCAGGATATCTTAGCCGAGGAAAGTGTTCATGAGATCCATGCAGTCTTCGACTCCCAGCCAAAAGCCTCTATCGAGAAAATTTTGAATCAAGCCTCTTCACTAACGCAGGGGCCCGAACCTCCTTCACCACCATCAAACCAAGGTGAAATCATTCCTTTACCCATAAAGGAGTTAACTGCCCAGACTTTTCTTCTCATCGATGAGTCTTCTTATACCACATCCCTACAAGACTGCGAACGGATGTTATCTAACTTATCTATTTCCCAAACGTCTCCTCCTACCGCTCTTGCTGCACAAGAGGAAGGCTCGCCACTCCTTTTGTCATCCTTAGATGAGAAATCTCTCGCACCGACATCACCGAATTCTTTAACCATAACAGACCCTCTCAAACATGCCCTCCTGCCTATTAGTTCTTCATCGCCTAAATCTTTTCAACGACCAGTCGACCTCTTAACATCTATTGATACAGTGCCTCATCTACCCCCTGTATCACACCCACAGTGGACTGGAATCACAACCCGTCTTTCTTCCGTACAAAATTTACAATTCACGCCTGAAGACTGTTATTCTCCAGAAGATAGACGAGTCCTATGGGAACGTTTGAGTACCCCCTATTCTACTCAAATGCAGATGACCGATCCAGATACCTCTACCATATACCCGAAGTGTTTACAGAAACTCAAAATGCCTATGTCCTCATCTTCATCCCCCGAATCTCTACCAAGTATCTCATCCACCTCTATTAACCTAACCAAATCTTCCCCTACACTTGGGACCTCACCAATACCCAGCCTAACACACCCGCCTAAGCGACTAGATTTATCCAAAAATAAAGCCGCCCCGCCACTTAGGAGACAAACTCCATCCGTGCCTCTATCACAATCAAAACCATCATCGTCACACCTACCTTCCATATTGGGACCTCATCCCTCCACCTTGCATCAATATATCATACCTCCTGCATTTTCTTCAAAACAACCTACGCCTCCTACACCCATACAGAGATCAAAGGATATATCAACGTTGTCACCCCACGTATCCTGTCCACCCATCAACCCTAAACAAACTCCATCATCAAAGGATTTATTTTCTGTCACTCCCCTTTCTCCGTGGTTGTTCCCCGCTACCACGTCATCTGTAGCCTCATCATCTAACCAGCTGAACGTAGCTCCTGCGCCAAAGAAACCACGTTTAGTGAAAACCACGTGTCAACACCCCTTGGCTAAACCACCACCCGTACGAACCAACCATGCCCAAACATTACCAAAACCCGCACAACCAATGCCCTCATCCTCCTCCGATTTTGACCCACTCAAAGGATCTTACGCCAAAATCCTTGCTATGTTGGTGGAGAATGCGACCATTTCCCTACCCCCACTTAGACCTTATGACCCATCTAAACCTCGACCTATAGGTTATGATGAGTCTAAAATCTGCGCTTATCACCGCACACCAGGACATGATGTGGAGGGATGCAAAGCTTTAAAACCATCCTTCGTCAGTCACCTCTCTCAGATAGAAAGGTTAAGAAAGACAACTTACGAAGGGAGAGACCTTTAGCTTCAATTCCCTCTCCTATACCATCTGTCCCCGCCTCACCAAGATCTATCATTATTACAACCCCACCTCTTGAAGACCATGATTTATCCCAACCATCTTCCTCATCTCAGGTCTACGAGATTAATATGATTAGTGTTGCTACTCGAGCGCAGAAAAACAACGAGAAAGCAAAAGAAAGCACACCTGCGTCCTCTCTTTCTCCTTCCACCATCCCGATCGCACCACCACCCAAAGTGGTTGTTCGTGGACCCGCTTACCCCGTCTCTAATGGAGTTGCCCATCGAGCCATGATCAAACAGCTTCACCAATCACCCGTAAAAATGACACTTTATGATCTAATTCAGACTTCTGAATCTCATCGACAAGCTCTCGTTGAAATTCTTCAAGGGATCGAGGTCTTACCTAATGAAACCCTGCCTGTTACCTCCATTCTTACACCCAATCACGTTGCTTCTCTCACCAAACAATCCACTGCCCCAACTTCTTCTCGTCTCTCGCATACAACAAGTCGTCGCAGCTTTGGCCCAAGACGAAATTGTTGACTTTGGTACATGTAAGATCCCGACTCGCTTCTTTTCATCTCAGCCTACGTCCTGGGACATTTGGGTACGCTCGTGTTATGATTGACGGGGGCGCTAGCCTAAACATCATCTCTTCAAAAGCCTTCCAACAAATGAATATCCCTTCTAGCTACATGTGTGCCAATCCCATCATGTCATGGGTCATTCAATGATGCTATTACCTCTACCTTAGGCACCGTGATCCTTAACATTCGTGTAGGACCACGTACTTTACCCGAACTCTTCTATGTCCTTGAGGGAGAGTTCCAATACAATATATTGCTAGGTCGCCCTTGGATCCGGGCTATGGGATGCGTTCCCTCAACCTTACATAGATGCATAAAATTTGAATACGAGGGGAAGTCCTACACCGTAAAAGCTGATCCTCCCCCCTTTAAAACCTGCAATATGTTATACCGCCCTAATGATGTGCTTGTACCAATCAAGACACCCATTCATTCAACCCAACCATCCTCTTCAAATGTGCCTCAACCATCCACCTCAACCGCACCTACACCTTCAAATGAAACCACTGTCGCAAAAACCACTTCCCTTCCTGCAGCTAATATCCCAACCGCAGACCCCTTAGTAGATGTTTTTCAACGCCTTACGCTGGGGGAGTATCGCCTATATAACGTTAGTTCTTTCCATACCCCACAGGAGTACGGACAGGTACATGCACATCCTACCTATGACCGTCGTGTGGGGGAAGTAATCCCCTACGGACCACCTCACTGCCGCACTAACCTAACATATGGGGGTGTCGACGCATCTTCCGTTGCCCCTGAGCCCCTCTTGGTGTGGTTCCTTTCCAATCCTGATTTTCAATACCTGACAAATCATCGTTTCGCCCTCACCTTCTTGACTCGCTGTGCTTGGAAAGGCTTTGGTTTTGGTCTTTATGAACAAGGCCGACATACAATCATCCCCGTAACTACACGCAAGCACAATGATCGTAGTGGTCTCGGATTTCGGGAACACTTACACCGAAGGAACCTCGTGTCAGTTGTCTTCTAGAAGACAACGACGTCACCCCTACCGAACCATCATCACCCATTTTGCCTTTGTCACCCACAGAGTCGATAGATCCCGAATCTATCCCTCCTAACTTTTTTTTTTCATAAATGCTATCTTCCTAGGTCCTCTCACTTATCAACGCGATAATGAGGACACCTCTTCTATCCCCCTTCTGTATCCAGACATGATTGAAGAGGACTCACCTTCAATTAACGTTGTTGAATGCCAGGATGATGACTCCATCCTCACTTACCTTGGCGCGGATGACTCTTATATTCAACGCGCCTTACCATCTGAAACTCAAACCATGCTGAACGAATCTACTATTGAAATCAACATCCACACGGAGGAGGATCCTCACATTGTGAAGATCGGACAATCCCTTAACGCATCAGAACAAGTCACCTTTACTACCTTTCTCCGTGCTCGCAACCAAGCTTTCGCTTGGTCCTACGCTGACATGCCAGGAATTGATCCTGACATTGCCGTCCATAACATTACACTGAAACCCGATTCCAAGCCAATTAAACAGAAATTGAGAAAAATGCATCCACGCATTGCCCTCTTGGTCAAAGAGGAGCTTCAACGACTTCTTTCTGTTTCCTTCATTCTGCCTATTGACTATCCTCAATGGATTTCTAACATCGTACCTGTTACTAAAGTGACGGGGGGACTTTGATATGCACGGATTTCTCGGGATCTCAACCTCGCTTGCCCTAAGGATGACTTCCCCCTACCTAGTATTGACCAACTTGTTGATCTCACTGCAGGCCATGAGATGCTCTCTCTCATGGATGGCTTTTCAGGATACAACCAAATTTTGGTTGCACCCGCCGATCAACATAAAACTACCTTCATAACTCCTTGGGGAACCTTCTGTTACCGTGTAATGCCATTTGGCCTTAAGAATGCTGGTGCAACCTATCAGCGGGCTATGACCTACATTTTTCATGACATTATGCACACTATCCTTGAAGATTACGTCGATGATCTTCTTGGCAAATCTAAACATCGCAGTGAACATCTCGATGTTTTAACCATTATTTTTGATCGCCTGTTACAATATTCTGTCCGTCTTCAACCAAAGAAATGTGTCTTTGGTGTCCTTTCGGGAAAACTTCTCGGCTTTATTGTCTCTCTGCGTGGCATTGAGGTCGACCCATCTAAAGTCAAAGCTATTCTAGAAATGCCCCCACCTACCAATCTTAAACAATTGCGTAGTTTACAAGGTAAGCTCCAATCTATCCGACGTTTCATCTCCCAACTCTCGGATCGATGTCAACCTTTCCATCACCTCCTTAAAAAAGACATTGACTTTCAATGGAGTGAAGAGTGCCACCAAGCCTTTGAGGCTCTCAAAGCTTATCTCTTGCAGCCACCCGTGCTTATCCCACCCCAGGACGACCGCCCTTTCTACCTTTATCTTTCCGCCACCGACCACGCTGTAGGGGCCATGCTTGCACATCGTGACTCTGAGAATCGAGAACAAGCCGTTTATTATATAAGTCGTACTTTGGTGGACTATGAGACTAGGTATACACATGTAGAAAAGTTGTGCCTAGCCCTATCATTCGTGGCCACCAAACTCCGACACTACCTTCTGAATCACAAAACTTTCGTCATCACCAACACGGACCCCATCCATTACATGTATGCCAAACCTCATCTAAACCAACGCATCGCAGCGATGGCTCATGCTCCTCGCCGACTCGACCTTGAGTTTGTCCACAGAAATCAATCAAAGGACAAACCATCGCAGACCAACTTCATGGAAGCCCCTTTACCTGTGGGAACAATTTACCAATTTTACATTCCCCGACGAACTCATCGCCACTCTTTCACTCAGGGAGGAGTCGTATCCAATGACCCTCTTCTTCGATGGATCCAAATGCCAGCGCGGCGGAGGAGCCGGCGTTGTTCTCATTCCTCTCGACGCTGAGCCTATGCCTCTCTCATTCCGACTCGATTTCCCTTGCACTAATAATACAGTGGAATACGAGGCCCTTGTTCTGGGTCTCCAAGTTGCGTTACACTTAGGTATCAAATCTATCGATATTTTTGGCGACTCTCAATTGGTAGTCAATCAAGTTATGGGCATCTACCAATGCAAAAATGAGGAACTTCAAAAGTACAAACACTATGTGGATTCACTTCTAGCCTTATTTACTCACTATTCTATCCAAACCATTCCCCGCTCCACTAACAAATTTGTGGATACTATGGCTTGCTTGGCCTCGCAAATTCCAGCTTCATCAACTGACTCTGACATTTTCATCTTGGTCCAACAACTCTTTGCCCCATCTTATTCAGCCCCGGTTGTTTGTACGATAAATAATGTGTCTGCTAATTCGCAGGATACTTGGTATCACCAATTCCACGACTACCTTACAACCTCTATTCTCCCATCTGACCTTACTAGTACCGGCAAACGCGTGTTTCTTAAACGTTTCTCGTTATGTTGTTATGGGGGGACTCCTTTATAAACGTGGCTTTGATGGCATCCTCCTTCGATGTCTCACCGGTGCGGAGGTCACCCATACCATCCAACAAGTCCATGACGGTATTTGTGGTGGACATTTTAGTGGCCTTGCCGTGGCCAAACGAATCCTTCGCCTAGGTTATTATTGGCCTACTCTCAATAACGATTGCTACGAATATGTTAAGCGTTGTGTTATGTGTCAACAACATGCCAACCTTCAACATACTCCTAGCCACCCGCTACAGGTCGCCCGAGATCTTTGGCCTTTCTCACAATGGGGTTTAGACCTTATTGGTGAGATTCATCCATCCTCTTCGCAACGTCACCGATGGATTATCACAGCAACCGAATATTACACAAAATGGGTGGAGGCTATTCCGCTCATTTCAACTAAAAAGAAAAAATTGTAGAGTTCATTAACCACCACATTATCTCTGCTGCTTTGGTGTTCCTCATCGCCCGATAATGTATAATGGAAAATCTTTCAAAAACAAGTTGTTGTAGGACCTTTGCGACAACTTTGGTATCAAACTCAGCTTCTCATCACCCTACTATCCACAAGCAAATGGACAAGCTGAATCCTCTAATAAAACCCTAACCAAAATCCTCATGAAAGTTGTCAATGAATCCGGAAGAAATTGGCACGATCACATCCCCTTTGCCCTTTGGGCTTATCGTACTAGCATTCGTACCTCCACTAATGCCACACCTTTTTCTTTGGTATATGGTACCGAGGCTGTCCTGCCTCTCGAAGTACAAATACCCTCCCTTAGAATATCTCTTCAGGATATTCTCACCAACGATGATTTCCGCCAAGAGCGGTTAGCCCAATTGGAGCTTCTTGACGAGCGTCATCTTACAGCTCTTGATCACCTCCAAATCTATCAAAAACGTATCAAGCGTGCTTATGATAAGCGACTTCATGAGCGTACCTTTAAGGTTGGTGATCTTGTCCTCAAAGAGAATCAACATGTAACCAAACTAGAAAAGAGCAAACGTGGAAAATTTGCTCCCAATCGATTGGGCCTTATATAATCACTCACACTTATGGATCGTGCACTTATCGCTTAGCTTCGCTTAATGGTAAACCCGAGCTCGAACCCTTAATGCCTGCATCTTCGACCATTCTACTCGTTGAATTTAGTGTTATATCACTTTATCTACCGCCGCTCGTCCTCGAGCTCACTTACCACCACATACACTTTGTTTCCTACACCTCATAATAAAAATCAAGCTCACATAGTTTGATTCTCACTTCACCTCAAAGAATGCCTTCCCTTTTTAGTCTAGTCCATGACTTCAAAGTATTAAAATAAGCCGTATTCTTATGGGATTTTCTTGAGTCAAACTTCCTACAAAAACTAGATGCTTCACGTCAAAAGGACATCTAGCTATCTACCTTATATATAGATTGCTCCCTCGAAGGACAGCTATATGCCAAACTATTGCTGCTATTATATATAGATCGCTTCCCCAAGGACAGCTATGCACTAAAATCATATCTCGCTACTATAAATAGATCGCTTCCTCGAAGGACAGCTATACACAATAGCCTTTATCGAAGCTTTTCGCATTGATCGCCTTTGTGAAGACCTCAAGAATAGTACAATCAATATCCTCAGAGACTTCCCGCATCGATCGCCTATATTCAAGTAAAATAAAAGCCTCATTCAAAAGAACTTTTGAGTCATGGACTTGTCTATTTAGGGTAGGTTCTCTTTCGCCGTAACACTCGCTTTGTAACAAGTTCTCTCAGACTCGCCTATACCATCCACCTCACCTCACCATTTGTTTCAACTCAAGGGATGTGACGTACACCGATATATTGTGATCATACAACTCTTTTCACCTATTGACTTCTCGCCTATGCACGGTACCTAGGCTTCAAGCTCGTTCTACGTTGTGTGGTTTGTTTAGCTCTTTTCACCTACGGAGCACTCTTTCCTCTTTGCCTCGCATCTAGGATTGTGTGTTGATCTTAATCAGGACATGGTTCCCTTCTACTTGGGTAGGCTAACTTTCGCTTCCCTTATACCTTTTACAACATCACCAATTCATTACCAACACCAACAACCTTACCTTACCAATATTAATATCAATATTTTTACCAACCAACCAATTGCCTAAACCGTACCAAATTGCCTAAATTCACCTCTCCCTGGTCCTAAGGGAGAACTACATCGGTCTGAGGCCCTTCCTTGCTTTGTGCAATGGGCTATGTAGGCAGCACTTAGGAGACATGGGGTCTCCCAAGGTTAGCTCGACCATCCCCTACCATAACCTAGCATGTGTGGTAAATATAAATATTTTTGTGTATTTCTATTTAATCACATTCCTCTTTCTCCTTTTTCAAAAACACCCAAAGTCAAAACGCAAACATTCTTATTATTATCATAACTCAAATCAACATACATATTCAGTCTTATTTAGATGTTAAACAAATACATCTTCTCTATCATCGACACGCAGGTCGGCATCCTTATTTATTCTTATACCTTGCTAACATTTATTTAGACCCTCACGCCTCATCCCGAACCAGGTGATGATCGTGATCGTCGACGCCTTTCGCCAGGCCTCTCTGTCCTCAAAGGTACCACGGCTACTGGGTACCGCCACCGATCTCGCCAATCTCTCTCGTAACATATGAATACGCCCTCTCGCATGGAGGAATCCAGCCTCTAGTCTCTCCGCCCGTGACTCCGCACCCGCTAACAATCCTCTTGTCTCATTCATCTGCGTTTGGAGCTGATGAACTAAACTCGCAGACGATCTCTCCGCCGTAATCACATGGCTATGTCGTGGCGATCACGTACACTCTCGCAGCTCGCTACCCACCATAACCTATAGGCCTCTCGCTGCTTCTCGCATCCATTACCCTCGCGATCGGCCGCTATCTCCTCTCGCCCTTCTCGAGGTGTTGGCCGGGAGGTGAGAATGCCGCTCTGCATCGATCCTCATATATGGTCTATAAGCTGTGGGAATATCTCGCACAAATCCAAATTGTCGCCGCACGCGATCTAGAGGAATCCTCTCATACTCACCTGGCCTGTGCCCCGCGATCCACCTCAATCGCTCTACACCCCTCAACTCCTCAGCTATGTTCTCTGTTACCATATAGTTCCCGTAAGGCCTCCAATGATATCCGCAATCGTCACCCTCTCCCATACCTCGCCTCGTAATACTCAATGTCACCCGTCACGGCTCGGGATCTCGCCTCTTGTTCTCGCTCTCGACCCATCGTCTCAATCCCAACCTCTCGACTCCGGCTCTCTCCCGATCGATGGGTCGGCCTATTGGTCGCACACAAACAATGTGCTCATAGGCCCAACAAAGTTGTAATAAGTATGAACAATCCAAAGGTCGCCCCGTGATTTCACCTACAAGCCCATAAACCCCTCGTATAGCTCCGCCTAAATATGCAGTGCCCATGCAAAAGTCACGTTCCTTTCTATCATCTCCCAAATAACACACATCAATGCTTTTGGAAACCTTCCCCCATCCGACCCTCAAGCAATGCATAATACCCTACCGCTATCATTAATATCACTGCTAACCTTGTCTCCTCAGGGTGTGCTGCATACATTATACCATAAGTGAATGTCAAACCTCGCTGTGTTAAATCTCGTGCAGCAGAACCAAATACTGCTGTGATAGCTGCCCGCCCCGCGCTAGGTAATGCCTGATATACTGGTTTTCCTGTAATAGGGAGTCTCAAAATACGGAACACATCTTCCAATGTTACTGTCATCTCCCCTGTTGGCAGATAGAAGGTATTTTTCTCAGGATTCCATCTCTCAATCAACACCTGCAACATAGCATGGTTACGTGCAATTCGTGAATAATAGCGGATTCCACTTAACCCCAAACGATTTATCAATGTCCATTCAGCTGGTGTTACATCCGCTCGGATTCGTGACAACAGCGCTGGCACACTATCATTCATCCTCAACTCTGCCTCTGCCTGCATACGTCAAAACAACAAACAACCATTCAATCCATCAAGGGTTTTTTCTCACATTCTGGAAATTTTCGCAAAGAACCGGTATCGCTTATAGCTAATAATCAGTACTGTTCAAGAATCGATACCGGTTATCTCTAACCGCTATCGGTCACTATTACCTTCATATACATTTCGCCACACACACCACCTACGACAATAATTTGAGCGTTTATCCCTCTCTGTACATACAGACATACCCGAAACCCCTGATTACCTACCCCGTCACACTCACCTCATCTATAACCCTTGCTATCATGTTTTCTTTCTCATATCTACCCACTTAATCAACCCCATCCTATTCACAAAACATGCAAAAATCAAATCACAACCAAAACGTTTACCTCTTGGGTTGCAGCAGCTTGAGGTGGCACTTGTCTTCCCTCTCGTCCCTGCCTGCTGGATGCTTCTCCTCGTTCTGCCATGATCACCACCCTTTTCAAATTTGCCTTTCTGCCATCTGAATCTCAGATCACATTCACTTTCCCTGTCTCTTTTCTCCTTACCACTCAAATCTCTCATGCAATTCCCTGTCTTAGTCGTCAAAAAGCGTCGCGTTCGTGTATTTAACCTCTTGCATGGCTCTAAAAATAAGAACTTCAGTTGCCACCTACGCTTTTCTATTTTTAGAAAAATCTCATTTTGGAATAACCGGTATCGGTTACCTAACCGATATCGGTCTATACTATACCGACATCGGTTAGCTAACCGACGTCGGTCACATACCCACCTTTCTCAAAACATAGTCCTTTTCTTTATTTTCTCTCTAATTTTTGGAGGCGCCCGCCTCTTTTTTCTGCATACCAACACCGTTAGCTATAATCTTTTCATCAAATCCACATCTCATTACAATTTCATTAACATCATCCATTTACATTACCAAAACAAACAAATCATCAACAAACGATATCAAAAAAAAAAAAAAAAAAAAAAAAACTATCAACCTATACACCATTTGGAGCCACTCATCAGATACATACATTCAATGTCACAAAAACCAGCAACAAAACATGCAACATTTCATAATATAACATGACATCCATATATACGTGCATCCCATTAACAAAAGACATCACCATCATCAATATATCAACATGACAATTAAACTCATCATACATCCTATATCACAAACCATCGACAAAATACTTAAAAACATTTTGAACACAGCATGTGAATCAAAACATCATATCTATATATATATATACAATGTTTCCAATATACAATGTGCCCTGCATCGGGGCCTCTGTGATCTCATAATCCAACAAAGCCGCACGCAGGCCGCAATAACCATCAAAAACCTCAACACGGCTCGCAGGCCGGTCTCTCATATCAAAAACATACTCGGCTCGCAGACCGGTATCAACTATACAACTCATACTCGGCTCGCAGGCCGGTATACAATAAATGAATGAATGAATCAATGAATACATAATATGTAGGCACGCAGGCCTCTATAAACATAACCGGTTCGCAGACCGGTGCCCATATCCAATATACAAATACAAAAACAATGCCGGATCCTCGCCTCTCCCCACCGCCTCAAGACTCTCTCCTCGCTGGTCCCTGTGGTGCCTCTCGCCTCCTGCCTGTAACAGACACACCGGCTGTGGCTGCACCTCCCTGCGATCTCTGACTATGAGAGGTCTCTGCTCTATAGGCTGCATATGGCTGATACTCAGCTCCGGTACCATCAAGAACATCCTGATAGTACCGGGCCTCCGCTCTCGCCTCCATATACCTGTCCCGTGCCACCATCGCTGCTGGGGCTGGTCCCCTAACTCCTACTACCAAGGCCCCTCGTGCTCGTGTGCTGCAGTGCACTGTGGTGGTGCTCTGGTGGGCGGGTGGTACTGTGCCGCACCGTGGTGGTACTGCACTCGTGCTCGGGCCGTGGGCTGGCGTGGTGGTGGTGGTGCTCGTGCTCGTATTTCGAGCTCGGCTACCGCCTCGTAAACACCTATTCGTGCTCGTGCAGCAGCAAAACTACCGCCTCGTATAACCGTACTCGCCTCGAGCTGATCTCACTCTGCTATCACCGCTGCCAAGTCTGGGTCAGGCAGCAGCTGTGTATATCTCGCTGCTTCTCGACAGCCCACCAAACCATATATGCTCCCGTATAACCAGCATCATCTACAGTGTCATCTGCTGGCCTCTCAGCAACCCAATCTGGGTCCAAGGGCTGTGGTGCAGGCAGTGGGGCCTCTACATCATCCCTCCGGTACTGAGGGAAGGGAGGTGGTTTCGCCCCCGCAGCAGCCCCATCTCGCTCGCGCACCTCTCTAGGGGTATCCTCTCATACTCTCTCCCGGCCTCCGTCCCGCTATCCGTAAAGTGTACTGATCAAACGCAATCGTAATCGGGCTCTCAAGCGCTGGTGATGACCTCTCGTAAGGTCTCCATACGATGTCTCTACCGCTGTGCCCTCTAATAAATGCCTCGTAATAAGCGACGCCCCGCCTCGCAAGCACCGCCGTGGTCGGCCCACGACCCCCAACCCTCTCGAAAGCCAGATCTCGTATATGACTCAGGGCCCTGGCACGGGGCAGCCCTACTGGTCTAATGCATATGATATGCTCATATGCCCAAAGAATGTAGCAAAAAGGTCGAACAAATCCCAAATCGCCTCATCCGGCGATAGCCCCACAGCTCTCGATACAACTGTACCAGGTATACTGGTGCCCAAGCATAACAGGTGTGCTCCTCCACCATCTCATGTAGCACCCCCATCGCGCGCCTGTGGAAAGCGGCCTCCTCTCGAGTCCGGGAGGGCGAAGCAGTGTGATCCCGACATCATCAACACGGCAAGCCGTGTCTCATGTCGCTAAGGCAGACGGTATATATATCACCATACCGATGCTCTCGCGCCGTGATATGTCAAGAAGTGCAACCGCATCCCCGAATACGTGAAGGATGCTGTCCATGGCTGTCTCTGCATCCACCTGAAAGACTGCCTCTCCATCAATAGGTAATCGAAGGATGCGATACACATCCTCCAATGTGATGGTCATCTCTCCAGTCGGGAGATGGAACACATTGGTCGCCGGATCCCATCTCTCGATGAGGGCGACCATCAAACTATGATCTCTATCAATCACCCTGTAACGCTGGACTCCACCAAGTCCCACCTCGCGCATGATGGCCCAGTGTGCCGCGGATACGTGTGGCCGCATCCGCACCAACAGCTGGGGCATCCTGTCCCGCATCGTCAGCTGCTGACGTGCCTGCAAAACCAACCCACTACATTAGCCCTACTCTTTACAACAACAACTACTTTACCCCTCTTTATCCCCTTTCTTATCCACCTAACCACACCACGACTCCATAACACACATCAACGCCCACCTATCTTACCCTAAAAACCTCTACGATATCCCCTTTCCTGTTCACACCCCCACCACAACCCACACCATACCCAAACTCAAAACAAACCCACAACCCACACCATACCCAAACTCAAAACAAACCCACAACAACAACCAAAACCCAAACCAATAAAAAATAAAACACCCATAACGACGCTCCACCGACCGATATACGACCGGCGCCGGTCATCAACAAAACACCCTACCCCTAAATTTTACGACCGATGCCATGCCGCCAGTGACCGACATCGGCCATCGAATTCCGCTGAGCCGAACCCGACGCGCCCCCCAACCCATTTTTTTTTCATTTTTCTACTCCCTTTACCCACCCAAATACCCTAAAACCTACCCACCCTACCGTTTTAGCCTATTTAACCTATCTACCCTCTCTATTTTCAAACAACTTCCATTTATTAATTATTTTATCAAAAACTTGATTCCTACCCAAACCCCAAATTTAGCATAATGCAATAAAATGAACACAATATGGGGTTTCAACTCTACTGCAGCACGACGACACGCTGCCGTGGTGGGATAGGTGGTGGTGGTCCAGCTGGTCCAGCACCTCCTGCTCCTCCTGGTTGTGCCATGACTCAAATTGTCCTCTGCTGGGTCCTCCACCAATCAACTACTGCCTCCTCCTCACTCGGGCCCACTAACAACTCACTCCTCCGGTCAAATAATGCCACCTCACGCAACAAATGCTCCAATCTCCACTCTCCACGTCAGACAACTCAAATTGGTTTCCAAATTGCAAAAGTGACAATGACAGGCCGTATTTTTCTTTTTATAGGTTTTTCGCCCCTAACCGATATCGGTTTTATTGTGCCCTAAGAAACCGGTATCGGTCCCCTAACCGATGTCGGTCATAGAGAATCGACATCGGTTTTATTCCAACTTTCCCCCAATTTTTTGCCCTTATTTACTATTTGCCCTTTTTCACCAACATCGCCTATATCCACCTTTGCTGAACACCATTTGTTCACCTATCCGGCCCAACCCAAGGCCTCACCCTAACCATTTGGCCCGACCCAAGGCCTCAACCTACCTATCCGGCCCGACCCAAGGCCTCAACCTACCTATCCGGCCCGACCCAAGGCCTCAACCTAACCATCCGGCCCGACCCAAGGCCTCACCCTACCCATCCGGCCCGACCCAAGGCCTCAACCCTACCCATCCGGCCCGACCCAAGGCCGTAACCTACCCAACCGGCCCGACCCAAGGCCGTAACCTACCCATCCGGCCCGACCCAAGGCCTCAACCTACCCATCCGGCCCGACCCAAGGCCTCACCCTAACCATTTGGCCCGACCCCGGCCCGACCCAAGGCCTCACCCTACCTATCCGGCCCGACCCAAGGCCTCAACCTACCTATCCGGCCCGACCCAAGGCCTCACCCTAACCATCCGGCCCGACCCAAGGCCTCAACCTAACCTATTTGGCCCGACCCAAGGCCTCCCAAGGCCCGACCCAAGGCCTCAACCTACCTATCCGGCCCGACCCAAGGCCTCAACCCTACCTATCCGGCCCGACCCAAGGCCTCACCCACCAAGGCCTCACCTAACCATTGGCCCGACCCAAGGCCTCAACCTACCTATCCGGCCCGACCCAAGGCCTCACCCTAACCATCCGGCCCGCCCAACCCAAGGCCTCACTCCCCTCCCACCCGGCCCCGACCCAAGGCCTCACCCTAACCATCCGGCCCGACCCAAGGCCTCACCCTACCCATCCGGCCCGACCCAAGGCCGCAACCCAACAACTTGGCCCGACCCACGGCCGTACTCACTTCAATACCTTACCCAACATCAACAACATACACTTTTATCCACCCATCATATAGTTTTTTGTTTAATCGAGCTCACCTGTTCATGTTTTAGCATGATTAGGGTCCTTGACTTGATCTCTGTCGACCAACTTTTGCCTAGACTCTAGACCGTGACGCTTATCTCAACCAAACCAACCATTCGTACGCCGAACATGCCTAAACGTTCTGTACCTTACCCGTTATATACCCCGAGCTACTTCCTATGCCTTGGATACCGTGATTATATCACCCTTGTTTGGATAAACTACCGACCTTTGCCTATGCATTGCTGGTTTGCTTGCACAAATCATGTACCCTAGTCGCACTATTGCATTTCAACGCAAGCGCCTCGCTTCCTCGACTTACCCCACCTTCTCCCCATCATCTCTACACCATTTACCCTTTATCAACCCTATCCCTGATTTCAAGTTCTCTCAATCTGTGATAGATTTGAGGGGGATTACCTATACCCTTAACAGGAGAAACCACTTCATATTATTGTCCGTGCAGCTTTACAAAACAAGCTACACGACAATAAGGGGCTAATGTAGACACCAAATTTGTGTCTTACGACCCCTTGTGACCCGCATCTCATTTCGCAACCTAACCTCATCACCTAAACCTTACACATGATTATTAATTACCTCAGTAATTGATAAATCCACATCACCTTACCTCGCCACCTCATTTCATTTGCCACCTCATCATGACCTAGTCCTAACCCTAAACTAACCTAATTAAGACCTATAACTTGGTCCACACCTACACCCATGACTAATGACCCCTTTCTCGCACCCAAAACCGACCTTCTAGTCACTTGACCAAGCCCGCAACTAATCTCTGGGAGAAAAGTAGGAAAGTGGGCTATTTTACTAAAAATAGCCTACTTTTTCCTTACCGATACCGGTTCCTACTGATCACCCGCCGGTTACGAAACCGCCATCGGTGCCTCGTAAATGGGCTCCCTTAACGTAAAAACAAAAAAAAGGATTTTTGGGATCGATAGAGAGCATCAGGAGCGATCAAGAGAATCCGGATCTTTACTTGGCTGAGCAGAGACAAGTGAAGAGACAAGAAGAGTTTCGCAAAGAAAGGAGATCAAGCCCAAGATCGCAATCGATACTGAGCCCTGTGATACTCAGCTGATCATCGGGAGGGAGATATCTCATCTTCTGTGTGTCAGGCCATCCTACCTCAGTTCTACCTTTGTCATCAGAGTTCTTGGACCTGCATCTTCGTCAATAACCAGTAAGTTACATCTTGCATGTCCTTTTAATAATACTTCTTAGACTTTTGAATCACAAAGACTCACAAATCCATTCCTAGATCCACTACCTAGCAACATATTGCATCTAACTATCCTTCATTTACTTCTCATCACCTCATTACCTAATATCACCCATATACTAGCCTTACAAACAACACAGCTACCCTACAACAACAACCACCCCACAACACAACTAACCCACAGATCCTAGACCCTACCGATATCGGTTATCAGTAACCGACATCGGTTATTGTGGTTCAAAACCAGAAATCAGCCTTTCCCCTACCTGTTTCAACAAAGCAACTTAATTGATATTTTACAGTCTTTGGTGTTAATTCATATTAGTAGGGAAACTGACCACCTTCGAAAGGAAGTTTTATATTTCCTGGGCCCAAGGCAGTTTCCTCATTTATTGTCTAATCAAAATCTTGTGGTCTTGTGTTCTTATTTCGCAGTAGTCCTTCCAAGACAAAAAGGAGTTCTTCGCATAGCACCCGATCTTTCTCTACGGTACGCGCACACCATCTCGACATTCAATGTATTCCTCCTAGCCCTAACCCTTATCTCTGCTTTCTAAAAGGATCCGAGTGAAACAACCTGCATGCAAAGTTTTTCCTTTAGCCAATTCCCTAGTAATGGAGTGTTATTCTCTTGGTGCAACATCTTGCATACCTCTCTCAAGTCATCAATATCTGATTGAACCATCTATGTTGCCTTCTTTTGTTCAATCTTCCGTGATTGTTCCTTTAAACACTGTATTTCACCTTGAATATTTCTAAGTACCTCCATGGTCTCCGATAAACCTCATTATGGTGCGTAGAATCCAGATACCTTGCATAAAAATGTCCTCCTCGTTATGGTAGGCTTCTACTATAACGATTCTCGACACGAGTAACTTTAGCGCATCTAGTAATATTCACAGGTAATACCTCAAGTTCTGGTGCCAACTTTGGATCCACTGATTTTCCACAGCGCATTGTATTCTAACCATCCATGTGCCCTTATTTTCCTATTTATGTTACTTGCTAAGATGCTCATATAGGTCTGGGAATTCCTCATAGCTATGACTCTTCTCACAAAATTAGAAAAGTAATATTCGAGGACATTCACACTGTAGTGGTCCTGGAGATCCACATGTAAAGCATGTTCCATGAGGAAACTTGCCTCATCCACCACCATGGCCTCAAATTCAGAATCCACCATGTCCTCCTTCATAACACCCTCATTACGATTATAGCATGGTTGATTGTGATCCCAATCCCTGGTGCTCACCTTTACCCTTTGAGTTATTTGATACTACTATATGTCGCACACTAATATCTATAACATCATGTTTCGACCAATCAACCTACAAAGTATTTTGTATCATGAGTCATGGACCAAAAAATATTACAATAGCAAGATACATTCTTTGTTATTGTGCATTGTAATAATGGATAGTGGTTGGCATCATGGTTCGATGACATTTCTTTTCGCCTAGCAATAATGAACACACTGACCTGTGGGGACAATTATCCTTGGTGTGACTTTCCACTTCACAATCTATACACCAAATCCCAGTGCACGTCTTATGTGTTGAATTTTCTGATAGTTTCTCCAATTGCTTTTCCATAGCTGCAATATGTGCTTCCAAGAATGGGATGACTCCAGTGTCTATACTTCCAACTACCTCAGTGCATAAAGCTACTTCAAGTGCTTCACGCAGATTAGTGTATGTCTTATGTGACAACGCCCTTCTAAAAGGTGTGATCAAACCTCCAACAAACCATTGTGCATGCTAGCTTACATGAATATCATAATAAAGCTTAGATAAAAGTGTTTTGAAATGGGCATCATACTCCCGAACACTCTCAGTAGTGCCCTTCTTAATATCCTTGAGCGCACTTATACTCTTCTACTCAAATTCAGGGATATATAAATCTTTAAGGAAAACATCTTTTAATGTTGCATAATCTACACAAGTTTGATCAGGGTCAAACTTACTATACCAAATGTGTGTGTGTCCCTGTAATGTAGTTAAAAATTGACTTGCCTTGCACTTAGAAGCCATAATCCTTTTTGCGTACATTGATCTCACACATGTGCATGTGTTCAACAAAGCATTTTATATGCCCATATATTCTAAAATATGGAGAGACATCTCCATTTAATATTTTGGGGTTGGTGCGCAGACCGCCCACCTGATCCGAATCTCTTGTGTTATCTCCGCTCTAAAACCACCAAATCCACTAGAACTAGAGCCACCTATACCTCTTGATCCTCCACCTATAGCTGGAAGTGGACCAAAAGATGTACTTCCCTATGTCCCAATAGTAGTACTGAACTAAACTCCTATAGTCTGCGTGGTGGTACTTGTCCTAGAAGTGAGTCCAAAATTATGCGCACTTGGATTTTTTGTTAATGATGCACCTAAAAGGTACCTCCAAACAACAACGAAGATTTTTTCCCTACCATGGATGTACTTTCTATGTGAATTACTCCTACTTCCCTACTACCAAAATTAGCTTCATTGACTATTGGATGTACTAGATACTTGAAAACCAAGCACAAGGGCTAGGTTTCTAGGTATATTCATATGCGTGCCCACGACCCAGGTCATATCTGCTAGCACACTCCCTTGTGAGGCCAAGGAGGGTTCCTATCATGCTTACCCAAATGGGGAAGTTCCAGATACACCTTCGCATGATCTCTAAATCCTTTATGATCCATCTCTCTCCTCAACACCATCCACTCTATAATATCTTGCTACTTCTCCATCCCCCTTTCTCGTGCCTCATTATACTTAAGCCACCTTTCTTCTCTCTACCTTCCTGTCGCTAGGTCTTCCATCTTTCACCAAACCTACTCCTACCCTCGTGCATGATGGGGTTTAGGTAGCCATCGGTCTTTCTTCCAAGTTTAGGGTCACCATCCATATCTTGATCACCGGTGGAATGCCTTGCAAGTAAGTTTCCTAGGATAACGTAAAAATTGGAACTTAGCTACCTATGTAAAAATAAGTGGAAATTGAGTACTCCAAAATATAGATATTCAAAACACCATGGAACATATCCACAACGCGTGTCCAAATCAGATCAGCATCATAAAGGGCCTAAAATTATTCCTGCATCCAGACAAGTGTGTGATACCTCCAATTCCTTTTAGATGCATAAGAAACCATCCACTCATACATTTCTACCGGGAAGATAACAAATAAGCTCTCATACAAATAGTCATATAGATTCTATTCCACCCACATGCATGCATCAAACTCAGATCCAGTGTTGAACCTCTATGCATACTCTTCTTCTAGATCATTTATCCACTCCTCAATACTTTCTAGGGTCAATCTGGTACGTCTTCATTACGAACCATCCTAAAAATAACTGAAAAAGAGGTCCTAATAATGGAACCAATGATGCAACCTAGAATCTACGATGAATAACACAAGCACACTGGCACATCACCCATCCTAAGCTAAGCACTCACCCAAAGTGTGTAAAGGTACCAAGCCCCTCCTTAGAGTTACTTGTGCAGGATGTTAGCGTGATGAAGATATAATGCATTCAGATCCATAAATAAACATGACCCTTCAATAGTGCATAACCAGATCTAGATCTTAAATAATCATGAATTAAACAATAACTATGACAAGATTGATCATACAAGAACTAATTACAGTCATGTTAACACCATTATCCATCCAATATACTCCATTATATTAAACATTGTAAAACATAGAAGCTTCTTACATCATATAACATTACCATAAGTTTATGTGTGTATCAGATCCAATAACATAACTCTATAATAATTCAATCTCTAAACTACACAATTCAATACATATTTATAGGGATGGGAAATTTCCTTCACCACCCATGCACTTCCCAAAATAGGTCACATATTGAAAATAGCCACACACCTTTACAATAATATGCACACATACAAGTGCGCTAGTAATAGATCTCCTATAGTTAACTCGGTAAAGCAATAATCCTATTATTATTGTGAACTCATGCATGGTGCTTAGTAGACACTCATCCCCAATATAGCATTTGTGTATCATGCAAGTCTTCGCCCGTTGTGTGCTTATGCACGATATCTCCAAAATATCCCGTATCCATGAAAAATGGCTAAGTCTTGAACCAGCCTTTTCCTAGTATGCGTTTCCTTTCATATCCTTTCGCGCCTTCAAATGTGCCTTGTTCCCACACATGAATATTCTATGTTTCCTCTCCTTAGTGTCATACTCTATCTACTCAATAATGTCACACCATCATGTAACAAATTCTGCAATAGATTCATCCTCATACTATCAAATTGTGTAACAATATGTGATAGTAATTTTATGTGCAATGTTGATTAAGAAATGTTCAAGGAATAAATACACAAGTTGAGTAAAGGAAAATATTGAATGTTGTGGGATACCATTATATGATTCTAGTGCAGGTGGCTAACGACATAGGGAATGTGTGAAGAATGAGGTCTTGATAGTGGGTAATAATGTAACATGCATGTATAAAAATATGTAGATGTTGTTGAGGATCCTCCTTGCTATTGAATTTAGAGAATTTAGGAATTTCCCAATGAAGAGGATAAGGTTTGACTGGAATGGATGGGTTGATTGGTTCATTGCATATTTTTTCGTATGAAAATGTAGTTTTAGATCCCAAAGTAGCGGCTTCTAGATTAGCCATTCTACTCAACAATAATTGGATGGGATCATTGGATGGTTGATTTTTCAAAGTTTAAGGGTCAGTTATTGATGCTTATGAAGTTGATGGGTTAGGTTGTTGATGCGTTTGATAAGTTTGCAGATGTGTGGGTTTTGATGGAAGTGGTTGGTAAGGGGGATGTAATTGAAAGGTTATGATTGAATGAGTTATAATGAAGGCTTTTGTGAAGTAGGGATGTGATTGGATTGAAGAAATTGAGTTGGTTGTTGAGAAATAGGAGCACTTGATATAGGATGGGTTGGAATGTAAGTGATGGGTGGTTGTGATATTTGAATGGGTTGATTGGGAAGTACATAATGATAAGTGTTTCAAGGAGGGGTTGATGTGTTTGAGTTAATTCATAAGGATTAGGTTGAAAAGTAATTATGTTTTCATGGATGTGAGAAGTGGTAAGGAGGGGTTGAGTTGATTTTTGTTTTTAGATAAAGGAGGGCCTAAGTGAGATTCTTGAGATGTTTGGATGGGGAAACAAGTGACCGTAGTAGATGACAAGGTGATAGGATTGGAAGATGCAATAGTCATATTGATTGCAATGCAAATTGGGAAAATGGGGAAAACGAGTTGAGTCATGTGGGATGGTGGAAGAATTTGGATGGGGATCATGCTCACGTTGGGCCATAACAAGCTCATTCATAGATCTAGGAAAGCAAACAACAAGTTTACAAGGTAAGGAATTGCATGGATTCGTGATTGGAATGGTAAGCATAGATATATTGCAAATGTGGTCCATCAATGGGAAGGTTGGTATATTTACAAAGTATATATTCATGGAGGGAAACTAGATTTGTATCAAGGAGCTCTTGAAACTCAGAAACCGGAAGGGATGAGAGGAGGCCCAAAAGCTTCAACAAAAGTGGTAGATGGGGAGTTCTTGGTCTAGAAGGAATAAAATGGTGGTAAAAAAATTATTAGTTTCAACATGAGCAGTATGCTAAGTGGTTTTGGATTCTTGTGAAGAGGAAACATGGATCATGGGTTAAGTGAATACATGAGAGATGAAAATAGATATGGAGGTAACAATGGAAAGGGTGGTTTCTTATTTAAGAGATAATGGAAATGTGGAGGTTGTTTGATGTCATATTTTTTTCCATTTGTTTTTCTTGGGATCGTGTGATAAGTGACATGAAACAAATAAGAAAATAAAACTATGATGTTTTTAATTAATTTGGACAAGTCAAGAAACAAAAATTTAGTTATCTTGATTATTTAGAGATGTGAAAAAGAAATGAAAAATGCGTTGATAGGGAACCTATGGAAATGGTCATTCTATGGATGGTTTTAGGTAGTTTAGGATGGAGTCCTCAATATACTTGAAGGTACGTGAGGCCCAAATCTATGTTGGTGCCGGTATAGGGCTTGGTATTGGGACCTACCCCCTCACTTCATGGTCATACAATGATAAGGGAGTCTCGGTGCTTAGCCAATATCTTGAAAAAAATTATTTATACTTGACCAAAACATCAAGTCAAATTTCCTATTGGGTGATGAAATCCTAATAGTTCCATCTGGGAGGAAGTATTTTAGATGTGTAAATTAGTTTGTGTGTGATAAAGTGTATGTAGCAAGTTAAACCCCTACTTAAAACTATATTTCCAAGTAAGAATGAAGGTTTCTTTTTAGATCCAAATTAAACTAGGAGGTTTGATGAAGGAAAAAAATATATTCAATGTGATAAAAGAAAAGAAAGGGGATAAAAACGAGTACGTAGTTTACAATTTTCCTTTTATTTGATCTTTAAAGCAAGAAATCAAAGTGAAAGCAAGTCAAAGAAATCAAAATCCAATGCAATAAATCAAAAGTAACACTCCTACTTGCAAGGTTAGTATAAAATGGATAAAAATAATGAAATAAAGAATAAATGAAAGACTCACCTAGATAGTGTAGGTCTTACCGAACATGCCGTATCGTAGACCAAGTTTCTTCATTCATGTTCAGATTGGTGAACTAATAATAAAGGAAACAAGTAACTCCAATTATGGAATGGCTTAAGGTGCCTTGAAATGATATGGATGGATATGGGCACAATATGAACTCCTTCTCATTGTGAGCTAGATGACCTACATAGAAATGAAGACTAAGAAGAAAAAATGGATTAGTAGATATATGGAGGATTTCTCAAAAAAGTCAGTCCCAAGAGGTATGAGCTTCCTAGGATGGATTTTGATCCTCTTGTAGATAAGATAAGATAAATGTCATATTGATAAATTATATGTAGCAAGGATCTAGATAATATGTAGAATCTAATACAAAACAAAAACTAAAATGTAGAAATGTAAAGAAAGTACAAATTTGATCTAAATAGATGTAAGATAAACCAAACCTACATGGGTTGACGGTGAACCAAGGCTGTAGAGGTCCAATCGATGGTGACTGTACTAGATAATAAGAAAGCTGCACCAAAATAGACCTATAACCTATTATGTGGCTGGATATGAACTGATTTGGATCTAGAGGTGGATGTGAAGCTGGAGACATAAACCTTTAAGACATATTGAATTTGGATCTATATGAAAGGATTTTAGAAAATTATGAAAAGTGATGGTAAATGGTATGAAAATAGGGCTGGTCGATGACAAATAGGGTTAATCGATGGTGACTAGGGCATGACAAGGAAGATCTAAGATGATAGAGAGACAATATGATGGGATCTAAAAGATGGATGGATATAGAAGTAGAAAATTGATGACAGAGGCTCTAGACAATAGAGAAAGTGGTAAGATGAAGGATGGGTCGATGGTCGATAAGGTCGACAAAGAATCGGGACTAGTTAGGGCTTGAATGAAAATAGGTAGACTGAAATGAAGGCCTACAGCTGAAACAACAGGCTAAAAAGGTTCATGCAGAGTCCCTGATGACAACTGAATGTGCACAAGATATTAGTGGAAGATATATATTATGATATTGTAATGAAAACATTTGATATGCAAAGGTGAAAGAAGTCTCCTCAAATTTCCAAAGTTGATGCACAAAATCTCCAAGAAGACTCCAAGATGATTGTCTTAGCTATAAAGAGTCTCAAGAATGATTGCAAGATCGCAAGAAAGATCTATGATTCCAAATTTACATCCTTGAGAAAGGGAGGGGTAGGGTCAGCTTTATAGGGTCAACAAAGTGACCGGATGGGTCGCCACTCGATCATGGGTATCTATCCATTTTGGCAATGGAAATATGATTAACTTGAGGGATGAAGCCCATTAGGATCGAGATTAGGGTTTTAGGATGCTAGGGGTGGTTGAAAGCATAGAAAGGATAAAATGGAAGAATCTAGAGAGAGGAAACAAATCAATGAAGGATTATAATTGATTAAGGATTATTAGGAAATATTATTGGATGATTAATTAAGATGGGGAAATGATGATATGGGATGGATTTAATTTAGGAGGTAAAGTGGTAAATTTGAAAGGAAAGAGAGAGCGAACGCGAGGTGAAGAGGAACGATACAAAAATTGGTGTCTACATGAATATTACACATCACAAGAGATTTCTTTAGTGAGGCACCAACCCCTAAACCCTTGTTGATATTACTTACAACAAGAGACTTGCATTAATATGACTCATCACATAATATTTTGATAAGAAGATCACTGAAGATATGTTACGACAACTCAGCTGATTGTGATCACAAGATTCAGCTCCAAACTCCTTCAAACCCTTTCTTAAACCCTCGGTCACCTAGATTGCTTTTTCTTATTATTTCATGGAATTATTTTCCATAAAATCATTACACACACACTATCAAATATTATTTAACATGTCACACTCTATCTTATATTCAAATCAAGTAATATAATCTCCTTTACACCCTTGGACATGTCGCATTTTTCCCTCTATAAGCACTAGTTCCAAATTGAACTCTAAACTCACTTTTATATGCATTTCATTTAACTAAAACAAATGAGGTCAGTCATAAACCTTTATTTTGAAAAATTAATCTTAAAAATACCAATATAACCAGAAAAACATTTAAATTTTACCCATATAGGTAGGTCATGCCCAAAACCATCAAACATGCTCAAAAATAGCTCAAAACCCCATCACTTGGATGAGCTAAAACCACAAATACCAAAACCATGATTATTAAAGCTTCTAAATTCATCACACATGTGTAATATGACATTATAACATCATAAGTGGTCATATATTATCTTGCATCAATCAAATAATTCATAATACATCTCAAAAGTCTCATATCCTTCACCTAACATGATTTCTAGCACCTTATCTTCACCTTTGGGCATCAAGACCACCCAAGAACAACTCAAATATGTAATGTAACCACTATATGGAATCCTTAGGACATGTAGTATTTTATTTTACCAAATAGCCTAAGGCATGATGGCACATCACTCAGGCATAATTGAGCACTCACTTGAAGCACGCAAGTGTATCAATTCCCTCTTTTATGGAAGCTTTTTCAAGGAGTTAACATGATGAGCACATACATAGATATATTCTAGATCCATAATAACAATGTAGTGATAAACCATAAATAGATCTAGATCATAACCATATGCAAGAATAACTCATACAAGAATCAAGATTAGGTTTACCATACAAGAACCAGTCACATATATGTCAACAACCAATATCTAACCATAAAGATCCATTATATTAATTATTGTAAAACACAAAAGATGAATACATACATAAGAGTATCATAATAAGGCATGCGTGCCCATAAACTAGCAAAGCATAACACTAACAATACGTGGATCAAGATATTTCTCTAAACCGTGTAAATCAATACATATTTATAGGTAGTGGGGACTTTCCCTTCACTACTCATGCATCCTCAAAATAGGCTACATGCTAAGAATAGCCATGTGCCGCTTACAAGAACAACCAGAGAGCATGCAAGCTCTTCTAACAATAGATCATCTATAGATAACTTTAGTTCCTACCATATTATTAGCTCAAAACACTACATGTCTCTTGTCCTTCTACTTGTCCCAAAATAGCCTTACGTGGCGTCCAAGTCGTCATACTTTAGTTCAAATTACTAGTCTCCTGATCCAAAAATAGACACCTCCTGGATAGATCCTTCTCTTGTGTGTTTCCTACAACATCTCTATACTTAGCATCATGCCCCCAAAATTGACTAAGTCCTCTTCCTTTCTAGAAACAACCCTTGAGTGCCATTTTCTGTTGTCCATGCGTAGACATTGATCATCCTGCGTGCACTCACCATTTCACCACTTGTGCAGGTTTCTCCTATTAGCCTTACGCATGCGTGCTTCAATAGTTAGTCATTTTTAGGGCCCAATATTACCCCACACTAGGTATGTTATCCATCCTCAACAATACTTTGGCTGTCTTCCCAAATAATAAAGAATCCTCCAAGAGTCAAAGAATAAAGGAATTTGTCTCTGGCTTCCATAAAAAAATGAAAGAATTATGTTATTGTGAAAGGAGGATGGGAAAATATTTATTCAATGATGCTTTAACTGCATTCCATCCCTCCACTTCATTTTTCACTTTATTGAACAAATCCCCTATCATTGCATTGACTTCTTCAAAAGTTAGCTCTTCACCCTTGGATTTGAATGTTTCAACCATAGTCTCTAACTATTTGCCAAGGTCTGTCAGTGCATCCATTCTGTGCATTACCTGGGGATATAACTCCTTTAACTTATTCTTTATAGAGGTCCTTAGGATATCAATTGCTTCAATCTTCTTCTTGACCTCTGTAAGGATCTTGTCCCATTCTACCTGATTTCCTTTGTTCTTGGTTTGGAACTCCTTCAAATCCACTTCATGAGTGGCAACCAGGAGGCTCGCCACCGATCCCTATCTTCACGGTTGTCATATACAACTTCCACTATATTAGTTGTTGTTTTGGTGATTCCAAATTCTCAATGTATTGAGTTATGGTCACCTCGATCTATTCCTTCTCTTGTTACCTTTGTCATGCCATGACCTCTTATGTAGACTCTAAGGTAAGGGGTTGCTTTTGCATTATGATTATACATGTCAAATCCTCCAAATAGTGGAAATATGTTTCATACTTTTTTTTTCAAGGGGGCAAATCTGAGCATGCTAGTATGATTGAGTCTACTATCAATTTTTCCTTTTTATATGTTTTGCACATCCTTCCCCTTTCCTCCCGCAACTCATCCTTTAATTGCACAATAATATGTTCTTTCCCCTTTATCTCCTTGTCTCTTTCAATAATATCCTTATTATTTTCATCCAATTCCTTTTGCATCACCTTTATTCTATTATTCTTCTCAAAAAGTCTCGACTCTACTTCCACCGACACCTTATTCAGCACATTACACACTTGCTCATCAGTTAATTGCTAAGAATCCACTACCAAATTCACTTCCTTGGAGCTCGGTGAAGTATGAGTATCTATTAAGGCTCCTCACACCTACCTCAAATTCCGTCTCATCAATATGAGACCCAAAATCCCAAGACAACATTTTCTTGTGCATTAACTGACACACTTTCTTTATTTAAATATGACCAACTGAAAATCGATCGGTTTGGTACCGTGCTTTATAACAAGTGCATAAGACCTTGTTGGGATCTGTATCATAGGTCATAGTAGGTCCTTGAGGAGTATATGCATGTCTACTACCTGTGTGTGCACCGTTTAGGAATCCTACAACCAAACTTGTCACTCCTCCCAAAATCCCACCTTTCTATTTTTCTTCTTCCTCTTCATTGTTTTGCTTCACCTCTTGATCGACCAAGTTATGTATGATTCCTGTGACTTCTCATTCCACAAAGGTCTCTAATTATGGGTTGGAAACATGCATATTCTCTTGGGTATTGGTCCCCAATTCTTATTCTCCATCCACTTCTAACTCTAGATCATCCCACTTTGAAGGTGTACTCTACTCATCACTAGAATTATACATAGTGTATACGGGGGTTTCCATTTGGCTCTCATTCCTCCTCTTCCCCCTTTGTCTCTTCATGATTCAAGCTCTCTGTCTTTTCGAGTCAAAAATATGAACTATCCTTTTTTTCTTCACCACTGGAGACTTCTTCCTCCTTCACGTATAAGTACTCCTACATGTAATCATCTCCTTTGTCTATGTGGCCTAGCCTTCATGAGCACTCGACGCCTTGCTCATTATAGGAGTATCATCCCTACCTCTCTTATTTGTCTCTACCTTCTTTCTCCATGAATGGTCCTCAGGTATACTAACATCATCTTCTAAATATGCGCCTTCGTAAAACATGGGTTGTATATGAATATAATTTCTTATTCAAAGTGGTCCTGCAATTAGTAATGTAATTATTTTAAGCATATGTATGTCATGCAAGACATATATTTCTACATAGGTGTGATTTTTCAGATAGACCAATGAACAATGCATCTCACGATTCTCTTAGTATACCTCACTTAGATCAAATCTCAAATTCTTTGCCTCCATGAAATTGTTAACAACACTTTTGAAATATTGTGTTGTAAATGGCAATTTGCACCATGGGTTCTTAGTGTCATTGATCAAAGTGAACCTACCAATACAAAAATTTTGATAAACTAAAAATTAAGCTCCATCCTTTACCGAGTTGGAAACTATTCAGAGGATCCTCCACTCAGTGCCAAAGGCATCACACATCTGCTTGTACCATTTATCTATGCGCACCTTGTACACCGATCTCATTATATGACCAGTATAAGCAATAAATCTCTTGGCAGGGGAGGGTCTTCTTCAAGGTACTCCCATATGTTATCTTTTGGCCCATCGGGAACCCCAATCTTGGAGAATACGATCAAAAGAAATATGTTTCCATACATTATCTTATCTCCATCTTGTGCGACATCAATAATATCCTCTGCTATATAGGATGAAATGTTGTAGATGGTCCCCTCAGCTATCTTCCTGCATACGTTCAACCACCTCTTATTGACTTGGGTCCACCTTTCCTATCTATTCAGTTTGGTAAGAAGGTGTGCAGCCATCTTCATTACTGGATCACTAACCTTTGAAATATCAAAGGCGTACCCACCTTTCTTGTACTCATATTCCTTGGTTGTTTCTTTTACAACTTCATTGTCACCCAAGTCATCATTAAATGATTCCCTGGTACAGATGAGTCTAGTGAACTTGGAGATCAACTACGGGGTTATGCATACTCTCCTTCCAGTGAAATAAAAGTAATCTTCATGAATGTGTGATATTATACAATTGAAACATCTCTTAGGTTTACCAAAAAATGGAAGTTTGTAAAGTTGTAATAACCCGACCTTCTTCAAAACCTTCTGCACTGAATCATCATAAACTAGTTTTTCATCGGTTGTCCTTTCTCATGTAGGTCAAACTAGTTCCAAGGTCATGTCCTTTTCGGTCTGATCAGTTCGATGGTTATAATAAATTATAACCATCTTCCTTACATAGGAAACCCATTCTATCCCCATCAATACCCCATTTGGATATTGCATTTCTGAATACCACTCACTGAAATTTTCAGCTGCACTTGTTCTTTCTCTACCCTTTCCCTTTTTCTTAGGTGATATAGTTGTTGCCATCTTTGGTTCCTTTCTTGGTTTGTTAACTTGCAATTTATATCTTGTGATTTGGTTTCCTCAACGCCTCAAATCTTTAACCATGATTCTCGTGTGCAAACTCTACAAATCGTGCCCTAGTTTTAGAAACCCTAACCCAAAAACCCTTCTTTCCTTCACACCACACCTTTCAAACTACATAATTTCTTTCAAAATCGATCTGTGCATGGTCGTTTTATTCTTCATAATCTGGTTCTCATATTAAATCATTTGCCAATATGCACAAGGATGGCCTAGCTCACACAAGCTCTTTAGAAAATTTTCATAAGATAAAAATGACTTACCACGACCCTCTATTTATAGTATTTTTTATTTTTACTGCATTAATTACAATTCCATCTACCACTGTATCGCTGCAATTAATTCATCTTTTCCTATTTTTCTAAGCACACTTCCTTTGCACGTCCAATGCATGTAACCTCTCGAAACCTTCGTGCACACAAACTACACTAGCCGTAGACCTCCTTTTGCATGCTCCCAAGACCGAAGTATATTAACCTTTGTGTCTTATTACTTGATAGTTCTCCATGACTCTACCTACCTCACATTTCCATGCATGTTCATTCCTTGACGTGGATATTTACCTTGGTATCTTCTTTATGACATATAACATCATCATTTATGACTTAGAAAACAAGGGATTTTTTTTTAAATATAATGTTCTCTGTTCTAAATTCACATAATTTAGAACACACATTCCTTTGCTAATCCATCACATAAAAAAACCATATGCAATGTAATGACTCGGTGTTATACCGATCTCTCATTTCATGACTTGGTTAAAACCAATATCTCATGTTTACTTGTTCTTGTGTATACGAAGTATACTTTGGTTCCTTTACCCTTTACGGGTCATTCAAGTGTTATTGTCTAAGATTCCTATCTAAGTATCTGTTATTGATACCCATCTAAAATCTCACAACCTTAGACCAGGTGACATAAGACAATGCAACCAATAGCTTGTAATAATTTGGCCAAAGTTTTAAAACATGTTTACCATTCTTACATTCCTAGATGACATACTCGTCGAAAGGAATATTTCTCTCATCCCACTTAATTGTTATTTAGATTAGTCTTCCTTGACTTCATCAACCAAATTACAAGTCAAATTTTTACACTAAATAGGGACAACTCACATACACTAGTGTTGCAATCTACTTGTGGTGACTAAGGATAAGTAGAAATATTTGGATCAACTTACGTCGATTCAGGTGTGCTTATTTTCCCTAGGTAAACATGATTTGATAACTACACTCGGCGATATTCCTATCCCAAGTTTAGAGTAAAATAGTCAACTGAAATTCCACTTATGACATTCGAGTTAGAGGAGTTAGGTGGGACATTGATGCATAGTGATTGCTTCACAGTTTCCACCTAATGAATTTTTTTCATTAAGTGGGTAGGGTTCATTTTAAGATACCTCGGGAAATCGAAAGCGGAAAATCCCCTGGTGAATATCCCCATAATCACTTTCATGAAACATGTGTTTTTTTGGGTTTTTGTGCATCGATTATTCCGATTTTCAAGACATGCGACAACAAGTTTATTGTCGTATGACATAAAACTTATATTCAGGTGATAGTAAGGTCACTATCATGTGGAAAAAACCTTGATGTTGCATGACAATGACCTTACTATCTCCTAACAATAAGGTTGTTTTTGTCGACGACAAAGTAAACTTGTTGTCGCATGAAAACAAACTCACTATCACATGATTTAAAAATAAAAATTCCCACTATTCATATATAGCCTCCAATTGTGCATGAATAACACATGATTTTCACGTGTCAACAACCTCTTGTCATGCATCAACAAGTTTCTATCATGCGTAAACAAACTCCCGTTGGGCATCAACAACCTGCCTTGCAAGTTCACGATACTTGATATGTTGGTACCTTAATAAGCTAGTAGTAAGTTAGTAGTATACTACCCGATGAATCACCTAGGTTTATATAAGAGATGTTTTCAAGGGGTTGGTGAAGCCGACCCCAAAAAATTATACTATAAATTTTAGGCAAACATGACACTAACCTATTCGAAAAAATCACCTTTTCAAATTTTCCTAAAATGAAATATTCACCAAATTACGAATATTCGCCACTAAAAAAACCATTTAAGTGGGTACTGTGTAGTAAACACTATATTGGAACAACCCATTAAGTACCTTAAACATGCATGCCATACTTAATGAGGTGATTGTTTAATTAAATTTCAGCTTGTTAATTAATTTAATTTACATTATTCATGTATCTAATGGTCAATGAAGTTTGAAATATGATTTCTTTAGGAAAGGAATCGTAAATCACCCTTAAACCAATTGAAGTTATGTAGAAAAATTTTGCATTATTGTTTTTGAACTCATTTTCAATTAATCATTTGTTCATTAGCCCCATAATCCAATGTAATTTAAGTAAGAAGAACTTCATCAAGTCTTCTTTATTAAGCTAGTCTAATAGTACAGATATTGTATAATTCATTAGGTTGATTTAATGATTTCCTTATCATTAATTTCCCTTCCTCATCATATTCCAATTATCTTCTCTCTTTTCCATTTATTTGTTCATGCATTAAATAAATCAATTTCTTTTTCAACATTATAAATTAATCTTATCAATATAAGTTAGGATTATAACTATAACTTTATTAATATTTCACTATGTCAAGTGTTGATTCATAAGTAAATAGATTTAGTATCCATCAAGGTGTTGATATAATCATCCATATATGATAAATATTATATCCTTGTCAATTGTAATTAAGACAAGTAAGTTACTTCTTTATCCACTTAGGATCTTATAGATTCATTTACAAGTTATAAACACATTCATTTGGTTCAACTCCGATAAGGAATACATCAATAATTGTAATGTTGGTAATACATTATCCTCTCAGTTTTAGTAAGTAAACTATATCATAATTATAATTTAAGTAGTTTACTATGATAAATTTAGAATAAGGACTCCATTAAATAGTTCCCCATTTATTTTGCTCATAACCCAAAGTTATCAAATCATCATAGAATATAACTAAATCCATTTATCTTATAGATATTAACCAAACAAGTCAATTTGACAAGGTAGAATATTAACAAACTAGGACTATTTCTTTTTGAAATGTTTTAAAAGACCTAACCACACCAAACCCGGTCTACATTTGAATAGTTTCATTCAACACCAAACAAAATAACATCTCAACAATTATAACACACAACAATTGATACAACCCAATCACACGGGTAGAAGTTATATCATTTAAATAAACCATTCATAATGCAAACAAAGCCACTTCAACCGATTAATGAATACATACATTTATACTCATGAATATAGAAGAGAAAATAAGATTTATGATAAACCCAAAACTTGAAATTTAAGTCTAGAATACGAATATACGTAATGATCAACCCAACAACATTTCCACATTGAAAATCACTTAGATTTAAATTTGAAGATGAGTAGAGTTATTTTCATTAAAATTTATAAATATAGAAAAATATCATAATGGGTTAGAGCCTATCATACCTGGTAGTGTTTTCTAACTCTTTTTCCCAAGCTTCTGATTCTCATACGAAGTTCTGGAGCAATATTTCCACCAAAAATCCAACCAGAACCTCTGAAAATCCCCATTTTCCTCTCATCTTCCTTTATAGTTTTCATGATAATTTTTTTCATTATTTCTACCATGTAATGGAAAACTTAAGTTTGTAATAGAATTAAACTAATAGTTTGAAAATGGAAAAACTACATGCAGAGCCATTGAGCTCAAAAAATCAAAATGCAAGACTAAACCAATTCTCTCCTTTTTCCACCAAACCATTTTTCCGATTCCAAGGTGGTTTTTTCTCAAGGGCCAAGATTAATCAATATGAGTTCAGACTTTGCCAAAGGCCTTCTTTATTCCTTCCAACTACTTGAGTCGGTTTAGTTACAACTTCTAGTTAATTCCTTGCTTACAAATTACTTACGAAAGCAAAATTAGAAGATATTCCATCAAGACCAAGTCTCGACCAAAATTGGTGGTGAAATACGTTAAATGAACCATTTAAAATCCCAGTACACCTTTGGAATGGTGCCACCGCCTAATTCAAACCCAAACTCACCATAAATGCTAACCTTGGTTACTTATAGGTTAGGTCGATGCCACTTAGACTAGGTGTCCTAAAATAAAACCATAGCTTAGCTTAAGAATTAGTGCATTCTTATTATTAGTTTAGGGATTAGGTCCCATACCATGTACCCCCTTTAGGTTAGGGTAAGTTAACATAGTTAGGTTCCAATCAAATGTAGTTATCATCTAGGATAGTTTAGTTACACCCTAGGAATATTCAAAATTATCACTTCTAGTTGGGTTGCCATACTTTGATGAAAAATTGAAAAAGGAATAGTGTTCACAAAACCATGTTACAATGATAGGCATTCCTTGGATCACTGCAATTGATCCAAGGTATGACTATTTCATTTATAGAATAAAATTAGACTAAGAAATAAGTTTTCACTATACTTAAATAACTTACCAAGTTGAATCCAAAGATCACGTTAACTGCTCATTACCCGGATTCACAGAATTTCTTTCCAGCTTAGTATGATGAGTTCATACAACATTTAAAAATCCATTCAAAGCATGTTTACATTCCATTTTTTAGAAGATAAAACATATCATCTAAAGCAAACATGATCAACATTTCAAAAGAGTACATCGTCTTAGAATAGAATCATATATCAATGTTTTCAAATTTTAATTAAAGAAGTTGGTTAAGATATCATTCACGACAGAGGCATTACATACCTCCCCCTTAAAAGAATCATTTTCCCAATGATTAACTTAGTCCACACACATCTTAAGAACATAGGAATAAATATAACTTATTCATCCATCAAAATTCTTAAACAAATATCATATTTATAGAAATTTCAAGTTTTCTTAAACTTATTACAACATCAGTTTGTTGTCCTAGTTCATAAAGAAATAAGTATTTGCCCAAAATTGGTAGAATCATAAATAGTTTTTCAGACTTAATAATCAGATATCACAAAAATATGAATTAATTTTGTTCAAAAATATGAGGAAAAGCAGTTTTTATGTCCTCAAGATTTTCCCAAGTTGCACTCTCTTCACTAAAATGGTCCCATTGAACCTTACATTGGCTTATTTCACAATTTCACAAGTGTAACTTGCGTGTTTCCAACACTTGATGGGTTCAACCACAATTATTCTTAGGTCTTGAACATGTAAGGAATTTCAATTTAATACACGTGACAAGTCTAAAATGTATTTCTTAAGCAAATAAATATGAAAAACATCATGCATTCATGACAATGTGGGAGGTAATGCTAAGCGATAAGCTATAGGGCTAATTAATTATACAATATCGAAAGGTCCCACAAAACAAGGTGGTAGCTTGGACGCTTTTCCAAAATTAATAAAACTATTTTTAGGCTTAACACGTAAAAAGACCTTTTCACTAAGTTCAAATTTCCCATCGACCCTTTTTAGGTTTGTATAACTTTTTTGCCTATCAAGAGCTTCTTTTAATCATTCATGGATTAATTTCAGTTGTTCCATTTCAGTAAGCATTTCAGGTCCAATTACCTCTCTATCTTCAATACTATCCCAACTAACAGGGGTTTTGCACTTTTTTCCATATAGTGCTTCAAAGGGTGTCATCTTAAGAGAGGAATGATAAGTATTATTGTATGCAAATTCAACTAAGGAAGGTATTCTTCCCATTTGTATTGCTGGTCCATACAATACATTCACAACATATCTTCCATTACCTGGTTTACTCTTTTTGTTTGACCATTTTTTTCTAGATGATATGTGGAACTAAAATTCAGTTTTTTTCCTAAGGCTGCATTTAGTGTTTTCCAAAAATGTGAATTCATCCTTGGGTCTCTATCAGAAATGATTAATTCAAGAACACCATGCAATCTGAAAATTTCATGAAAAATATTTTTGCTAGAATAGGTGAATCATCTTTAAGATTACCAAAAATAAAATGTGCTACCTTAGTTAATTTTTCAACCACAACTAGAATAACATCATGTTTATTCTTAGACATAGGAAGTCCTTGAACAAAATCCATACTTATTACTTGTCGCTTATATTGCGGTATTTTATGCATGTATAGTAAACCATTTAGATGCATATGTTCAGCCTTAACTCGCTAACATTCTAGACAATGTGAGACAAAATCAGTTATGTCTTTCTTCATCCCTTTCCAAAAATATTGTTGTTTTACATCAGCAAGCATTTTTGTAACTCGGATGTCTTGAGTAAGGAGAGTTATGAAATTCAATCATCAATTTCTTCCTTAACTCATTTTCTGAGGGTACATACACCTGATTTTCATACCTTAAGATTCCTTCGTTATCAAAACTGAAACCTTTGTATCTAACATCATTAGGATCTGCAACAAGTGTTTTTTTTCTTGCTGAAAAATGTGAATAAGATTTCATTACATTCTTTACTTCATCCTTAAACTGAGTTTTCAAAGTTACAAGTGTGGAAATATGTTTCCTATGACTTAGTGCATCTGCCACTCTATTTTCTTTACCTTTAATGTAACTTATGTCAAAATCATATTGTGACAAAACTCTAACCATTTTCATTGTCTTGTATTTAGATTTGGTTGAGTAAAAATATACTTCAGCCCAAGGTGGTCAATTTTTAACTCAAAGGGTCTACCTAAGAGATAATATCTCCATACTTGAAGTGCATGAACTATGGAAACAAACTCTAAATCATGGGGAGCATAGTTCAACTCATGTAACTTGATTTTTATGCTTTCATAAGATATAACATGATCATTCTAAAGTAGTATACCTCCCAAACCTTTTGGAAGAATTTCTAACTATTGTAAAAATTTGATTTAGATCTGGAACAATCAGAATAGGTGTCAAAGTTAGCTATTCATTTTGAGTTTTAAATGTTGCTTCACATTTATCATTCCACAAAATTTTTATCTTTCTTTTGTAATGAATTAATTGGGAAATGACTTTTGAAAAGTCCTTAACAAATTTTCTATAATATCCTGCAAGCCCCATGAAGCTTCTAACTTCATGAACATTCTTAGGTGTTGGCCATTTAATTATGGATGCAATATTTGATGGATCCATAGATATTCCATCCTTACTTATGACATGTCCCAAATAATGTACTTTTGTTTCATAAAAGGAACATTTTGACAATTTACCATACAATTTTCTCTTCCTCAAAATCTCAAGTACAATCCTTAAATGCTCATTGTGTTCTTCTATGATTTTAGAATAGATAAGAATATCATCCAGGAATACAAGCACAAATTTTTCCAAGTATTCCTAAAAGATATTATTCATCAAATTCATGAAATTTACAGGTGCATTTGTCAAACCAAAAGGTAAAATAGTGAATTCATAATGTCCATACCTTGTTCTAAAAGCTATTTTATGAATATCCTCATCCTTAATTCTTAATTGATGATATCCAGATTGAAGATATATCTTTGAATATATTGATGCACCACGCATCTGATCAAACAAATCATCAATCCTAGGAAGAGGATATCTATTTTTATTTTTTTTTTGTTTAACATTCGATAATCAATGCAGAGTCTAAGTGTTCCATCTTTCTTTTTGAAAAAATACCGGTGCTCCCCAAGGTGAGACACTCGGTCTAATTAAACCCTTAGAAAAAAATTTCTTGTAATTGTGCCTTAAGTTCCACTAATTTAGTTGTAGTCATACGGTAAGGTGCCTTGGAAATAGGCTCCGATCCAAGGTTTGATCTCTATAGTGAAGTCAAATTCCCATTTCGGTGGAAGACTAGGTAGTTCTTCCAGAAACATATTTCTATAATCCCGTAATAACGAATATTCTTCCATATAATTGTTGTTTTCATTTTTGATTGAGTTATTTTCACTACATATAACATGCAACCTTTATTTTTGTCCTTTTTAAGCTACATAGTTATTAGTTTCCTAACTAAAATTTCCCATTTAAACCCTTGAATGTCTTTTGTTTTCTATAGATCATCAAGGAATCTAATATGTTTTTCAAAATAATAAACTTTCACTTTATGACCAACAAGCCAATTTACACTGATTATGACATCATATGATCCTAAAGGAGCCACATATAGGTCTACTTTTTTATAGTTTTTAAAAACTTGGCAAATCTAAAACACATATAAAAGAAATTTTTAAGAGGCTATAAATACAGTATGGACAACATTATTCCCATAATGAATAGTCCATGATTTTTCCATTATTCCAGCTTTCCTTTTTAATTTAGCATTTAGTTTACTAGAAATGAAACATTTATAATAGTATAGATAACATTATTCCCATAATAGCACTGAGTATCAAAAAGTATGGTTACAGGTATACCAAATAGTTTACTCAAAAAGCACCTCTATTGGCATAGATTTATTTTTATCTTGCTTATCAACTACTGTAACATGTATCTTGTGCTACTGCTGATTCTGTCATTTTTCTTTAGAGGGAACTAATTTGCATAGTGATCCTTTTCACAATTGTAATAGCCCCTACAGTCCTCTCTTTTTTGCTTATTTTTAAAATTATTGTTTTGGTTTCCATAAGCTTTTTGTCAAGTGTAGTTATTCCTTGTAAAATCATTTATGTTTTTCACAATAGGTTTATTTAGTGTTGTTTTCTTACCATTATCAGTTCCAAACTTGCTTTTTGTGCCAAAATTTTTCCAGGCCACCTTTTTAGGTGCAAGTGATGAAGTAGTGTTTGATATTTTCTTTCTAATCTCCTCTTTATGCACAGAAATTGCCTTCAATTTCTTCTCTTGCCTTATGGATTTTTCTACAACTCCTTCCATGGTGGTTGGGTTGTGTACATCTACCTCCCCACTAATGATAGGATTCAACCCCATAATAAACTTATGTATCCTGAACTTTTCATCAGTTTGGTACTATGGGACATACTTGAGAAGTTTAGTAAACCTCTCCCCAAGTATTCAGTTACAATTAATTTTCCTTGTACTAAATTATGAAATTATGTCATTTTTTTATCATAATAGAGAGCTGTGGCAACCAACATTTCCTGAAGTAGCCCTTAAATTGATCCCATGTAATGCTTTCTTCATCAATTTTAGTTCATTCTTATGGTTTTTCCACCATGAGGATGCTTCATGGGAAAGTTGGTGAACTCCCCATATTGCTTTAGTTTCTTCTGAAAGTTCCTTATTGTAAAGTAATTCTCCATTTTTGTGAGCTAATTCTCAACCCCATATCCCCAATGTAGTGCCATCAAAATTTGGTGGACTTATCCTTTTTATGTCATTAGTAAGTTCAGCTACCAATATTACATTTTATTTTCAAGTTGATTAGGTGCATTTGCATTTGTAGCATTATTATTGGCATTTGTAGCATTGTTATTTGTTGCATTATTATTATCAACACCAAGATTTCCAGCATTAGTGTTGTTTCTAGAGGTGGATGATTTTTATTATTAGCATCATCTTCCTCCTCTTCATTTCCCATTACTTGTTGTTCAAGTACAACAAGACGATCTCTTGTGTCCAACATAGGCAACAAGGATCTCATCAAGTTTTTGTGTTGTAGCTGCCTCACCACCTAGAGGTAGGATTATTTACAACACCTCCCCTTGTTCTAACCATTTTTGTTAACAAGAAATTAAGTTTTTATCAGATATGGACTCAATAGGTCCAAGAGTTGTAACCTTCAGCTTTGATACCAAAATGTAACATCCTCATTTATGACTTAGAAAAAAGGGATATTTTTAAAAACATAATGTTGTCTTGTCTAAATTCAAATAATTTAGAACACACATCCATCACATAAAAAACCATATGTAGCTATAATGACTCGGTGTTATACCAATCTCTCATTTCATGACTCGGTTAAAAACCAATCTCTCATGTTTACTTGTTCTTGTGTATATGAAGTATACTTGGTTCCTTTACCCTTTATGGGTCATTCAAGTGTTACTCTCTAAGATTCCTATTAGATTATATGTTACCAATACCCATATGAAATCCTTCAACCTTAGACCAGGTGACATAAGACAACGCAACCAAAGAACTTGTGATACTTTGGCAAAATTTTTAAACATGTTTACCATGCTTACATTCCTATATGACATACTCGTCGAAAGGAATATGTCTCTCACCCCACTTTAACTATTATCTAGATTAGTCTTCCTTGACTTCTGTCAACCAAATTCCAAGTCAAATGTTTTTACACTAAATAGGGACAACTCACATACACTAGTGTTGTAGTCTACTTGTGGTGACTAAGGATAAGTAGACATACTTGAATCAACTTACGTTGATTTGGGTGTGTTTATTCACCCTAGGTCAACATGAGTTGATGACTACACTCGACTATATGCCTATCTCAGTTTAGAGTAAAATAGTGAACTGAAATTCCACTTATGACAATGAGTTAGAGGAGATGAGTGGGATATTGAGGCATAGTGGCTGCTTCATAGTATCCACCTAATGACTTTCATTCATTAAGTGGGTATTGTGCAACAACATCTAACCAAAGAGCCCACCATGTACCTTAAACATGACTTTCATACTTAATGAGGCAATTGTTTGATTAATTTCAGCTTGTTAATTAATTTAATTTACATTACGTATGTATCTAAGGGTCAACTAAGTTTGAAAGATGATTCCTTTAAGAAAGGAATCATAAAGCACCCTTAAACCAATTGAGGTTATGCAAAAACAATTTTGCATTAATGTTTTTGAACTCATTTTCAATTAATCATTTGTTCATTAGCCCCATAATCCAATCTGATTTAAGTAAGAAGAACTTCATCAAGTCTTCTTTATTAATATAGTCTAATAGTACACATATTGTATAATTCATTAGGTTGATTTAATGGTTTTCTTATCATTAATTTCCCTTCCTCATCATATTCCAATTATCTTCTCTTTTCCATTTATTGGTTCATGCATTAAATAAATCACTTTCTTTTTCAACATTATAAATTCAACTTATCAATATAAGTTAGGATCATAACTATATCCTTATTAATCTTTCACTATGTCAAGTGTTGATTCATAAGTAAATAGATTTAATATCCATCAAGGTGTTGATATAATCATCCACATATGATAAATACCATATCCTTGTCCATTGTAATTAAGATAAGTAAGTTCCTTCTTTATCCACTTAGGATCTTATAGATTCATTTACAAGTTCCAAACACATTCATTTGGTTCAAAACTATGATAAGGAATACATCAATAACTTGTAATGTTGGTTACATTAAGTCTTAGTAAGTAAACTTTATATAATTATAATTTAAGTAGTTTACTATGATAACTTTAGAATAAGGACTCCATTAAATAGTTCCCCATTTATTCCGCTCATAACTCAAAGTTATCAAATCATCATAGAATATAACTAAATCCATTTATCTTACAAATCTTAACCAAACAACAAGTCAATTTGACAAGGCAGAATTCAATTCACTCAAATAGCTATAAGTATTTCATAAACATTTCAATCACAAAATAATATCATTTTTCAACCATTACAGAGTACAATGACACTAGGCCTTCATGACTCATACAAAATCATTTCATAACTATAACATTTTCAAATATCCAAAATAATTGAACATCATCAATAAAACAAATGCAACTTTCTATAAGTCTTTCTCCTTTCACTTTTCATGAAATCCATTTACACATTGTTAGCATGTGTTAGTTCACAAGAACTGAGCATGATAAGAACTAAAACATTAAGATATTGTGCTTCTATCTATCAATTTCATAAAAATAATCCTATAATTATGAAATTGATCTAAGTTCTAAACATTAGCATCTTTATAAAAATATGTCAAAGTTCCATAAGGAAAAGATGTCACATGCCTTTTTATGAACCTTTGTCTAAAATTATAGAAAGTTTGACAATCAATCAGCTAAAAATCTCATTCATAATGCAATAAGGTTTTCAATTAATAGAATAAAGAAAAATGACTAACAAAATTTTGGAAATGGTTTCCTTTTTCAAGCAGTTAAATCATCAATTTCATTCTCTTGAAGTATTTATGTTGATTCTACATAACTGTAAAGTTTTACTAAAACAAGTAACTGATACCACTAAAAATACATTTACTCAAATCTTAAATGTTTTGATTTCCCCAAATCATAACCATTTGATCTCCTTTTGATAACCATTGTAATAAAATATAGTAACCATTGATCTCCCTTTTGATAACTATCCTTAGGAGGTCATCGTCATCCTCTTGTACAAATTAGAGATATCGTTAATGCCTTAGTACACAACTAATATTGAAAGTAAGCATGGATTCATACAAAATAAGGATCACATAGATCCTTCATGATAGATCAAGTGACAAATTTTGGTCAAGAAAGAACTCACCTCATATGGATGTCACAAATTAACTCACTAAAACTACCCAATCTTCCAACCAAGCCCAACAAGGAGTCTAACTGTCTACGGTTCAACAGTAACCAACTAGCAGAGGTTTGACGATATAAAATTTAATCGATTATATAAAATAGATCTTGAAGAGAATTTTAGTACTTCAACAATAACAAAAACCAAAAACCCAATATAATCTAACTCTTCAATGTTAATCATCATGGCCTTATAAGATCTAACAAAGGGGGTGTTGTTTTTCTACCTTAACACAATCTATTATAAGAATAAAGGTAAGTTGCAAATCATGATCAATCAACAACATAAAAATAATGTATCCTGAAGGTGATTTTCTTACCCAATACTAAGTAAACTACCAAGAAGGGAGAAAGTTTCATTTTACAAATGAGACAACTCAGAAGTGAAGACAATCGACTGAAAAAGAGAACTATGTCATTCCTTAATGAAGTATTTCAAGAAAATGATATAGTCGACTCAACTGAAGAAGAGACAAATAAAATTTCCTTATCCCTAGAAACAATTCTTATAGGAAAAAAGTCATAGATAATGCACACCCTAAATTGGGTTTGAAATGATTCAAGTATCCCCAAACCTAGAACCAGATTCAATTAAATATTGTCTTAAGGACCGAAATAACATAATGGAATTGTTTCTTTGTGGAATGTTTCAAAATACCCAACCACACCAAACCCATGTCTACATTTCAAATAATTTAATTCAACACCAAACAAAAAAAACTCAAAATTATAACACACAACCATTGATACAACCTCAGTCACATGGGTAGAAGTAATATCATTTAAATAAACCATTCATAATGCAAAATAGAGTCACTTCAACTGAACAATGAATACATACATTTTTACTCATGAATATAGAAGAGAAACTAAGATTTTTGATAAACCCAAAACCCAAAATTTAAGTCTAGAAGATGAATATACATAATGATCAACCCAACAACATTTCCACACCAAAAATCACTTAGATTTCAATTTCAGAAGATGAGTAGAGTTATTTTCATGAAAATTTATAAATATAGCAAAAGATCATAATGGGTTAGAGCCTATCATGCCTGGTAGTGCTCTCTAACTCTTTTTCCCAAGCTTCCAATTCTCCTACGAAGTTCTAGAGAAAGATTTCCACCAAAAATCCAACCAAAACCTCATAAAATCCCCATTTTCCCTCTCATATTCCTTTATAGTTTTCACAAAAAATTTTTTCCATTATTTCTACCATGCAATGAAAACTTAAATTTGTAATAGAATCAAACTAATAGTTCGAAAAATGGAAAAACTACATGTAGAGCCATTGAGCTCAAAAAATCAAAATGCAAGACTAAACCAATTCTCTCCTTTTTCCACCAAACCATTTTTCCAATTCCAAGGCAGTTTTTGCTCAAGGGTTGAGATTAATCAATGTGAGTCGGATTCGCCAAAGGCCTTGGTATTCTACCAACTACCTAGTCAATTTAGTTATAACTTCTAGTTAATTCCTTGCTTACAAATTGCTTAGCAGAAGTAAAAATAGTAGACATTCCATCAAGACCAAGTCTCGGCCAAAATTGGTGGTGAAAAACATTAAATGAACCATTTAAAATCCCATTACACCTTTGGAATGGCACCACCACCTAATTCAAACCCAAACTCACCATCGATGCTAACCTTAGTTACTTTTAGGTTAGGTCGATGCCACTTAGGTTAGGTGTCCTAAAATAAAACCATAGCTTAGCTTAAGAATTAGTGCATTCTTATTAATAGTTTAGGGATTAGGTCCCATATCATGCACCCCCCTTTAGCTTAGGGTAATTTAACATAGTTAGGTTCCATTAAAATGTAGTGATCATCTAGGATAGTTTAGTTACGCCCCTAGGAACATTCAAAATGATCACTTCAAATTGGGTTGTCATACTTTGACGACAAACCGAAAAGGAACAATGTTCACAAAACCATGTTACGATGATATGCATGCCTTGGATCACTGAAATTGATCCAAGGTATGACTATTTATTTTATAGAAGAAAAGTAGAGTAAGAAATAAATTTGCACTGTACTTAAATAACTTACAAATTGAATCGAAAGACCGTGTTAATCGCTGATCATTATCCGTATTCATGATTTTCTTTCTATCTTAGTATGATGAGTTCATGAAACATTTAAAAATCCATTCAAAGCATGTTTACATTCAAATTTTAGAAGATAAAACATATCATCTAAAGTAAACATGATCAAAAGTTCAAAAGAGTACATCGTCTCGTAACAATATCATATATCAATGTTTGTAAATTTTGATTAAAGAAGTTGGTTAAGATATCATTCACGGAAGAGGCATTACATGATAGCTTGTCACCATTTTTCAACAACCATCATCACCATCGCTACGCATGCCCCTATGGTACTTAGGATCCCTCATGCAAGATTCCACCCCACACTAAGGGTATGCGCAATCCTCTGTGCATGAAATTACTCATAATCTAATCGGCCTACTAGCGCATAAACATGCTTATTACATAAAAACCAAACTAAATCAAAAAATCACAACAATGATGAAAAAAAACAAACATAAAGGAATGAACTTAAAATAAATCTAAGCTAATAACAATATTGCCTTATTACAAACACCTAGAAGACTTATTTATAGTAGGGCTTTAGCCTACTCCCATTGAAATAATCAGTAACCGTGTCCCAACCAAAGTGCTAGAACTAGAAATCACATGAATAAAGTATATAAGTAATAACATACGGTTCCAACCAATGAAATTTGAGATTCTCGGGGTGGCGCAATAAATTGGAGTCATAAATAAGAACCATTTGTCCAATTTCAATCTTCTTATCCTTAATATGCCTATCATGCCATGCCTTCTACCCATAATTTTTTGTCTTCTGAATCCATCTAGAAATGGTGTTCCTTTCATCCAACTGTAATAATTTATCAATGAGCTCTTCAAGTGTTTTATCATCATCCGGACCTCCTACACATGTAATCTGAAGTGAAGGTAACATGAATTCCTTTGGTAAAATAGCCTACGCGCCAAACACCAACCGGAAGGGTATGGCCTTGTTCAATCTTTTGTAAGTTGTCATGTACGCCCAAATTACAAAAAGACATTATCATCCTAGTATTTCCTTGGAACATCACAAATATTCATAAATTTAAGTCCTTATATCTTGTTGGAAGGCCTCAAAAGTTCCATTTACTTATGGGTGATAGGGTGTTGTTTTATGGTGAGCTACCATAAATTTTTCCAATAGTATCATGATTGTCTCATTAAGGAAATGAGTACCCATATCACTTGTCAAACTTAATGGGAATCCATAAATGTTGATTATATTTTCCCATAAGAAACTTGTTATTGTAACTATTGTGCAATCCTTTATAAGCATTTCTTCCACCCACCTTGTAAGATAATCTTTACAATTTATAATGTAGCGTGATCTAGTCCTGCGAGTGGGTGGGGAAATAGTTACCATAAAATCAACTACCCACTTTTTAAAATTTTTTTGTGCTAGCAATGGGCTTCAAAGGAATTTCATATCTATTCCTAGGCTTTCCAAGGTGTTGAAAATGATCACATTCCTTGCAATATTCTTTACAATCCTTATACAATGTTTCCCACCATAAACCAGCTAACAAAATATTATGCACGGTGGCATCCGTAAAATAATCTTCACCTAAAATCCCACCATGAGCTTCCTACATAATAGCTTTGTGTTCATGCTCAAGCACACACCCACACAAAACTTCATCCCGACCTAGTTTTATAAGTCTCCACTAATCAACATATAAGGCACGATGCATATGGCAAGTTGTTTCAAATCTAAACTCTTCATCCCTTCAAGCGCCACACATTTATGAAAAAATACAACAATATCTTCTAAGTCGAGTGCACGAAGTTCAATCGAATGGTTATGCATCTCGATATTGTATCCTCAATTCTCTACACCTCCTTTCTTGAATTAATTCTTGATAAATTATTTGGTCCAGAATTGGTCTTTCATGGCTTAACAATCACCGTAAAGTCGATTCCTTAAATAACAAAATCCAATGACATATATGCCCCCGCAAAAGCTGGCTTGTTCCCAGAGTATTTAAGTGTCATGTGATTTGTATAGAAAATAAAAGGTTTTGCCAACAAGTATTTTGAAACTTATGTAGCGTATAAATCATGGAAAAAGCCTTGCACTTTGTAGTTGTATAATTTTGTTCTATCAGTGGTCAACGTTTTGCTTGCAAAACAAATAGGATGATCAACAATACCTTCTCCAGGATGGGATAATACTATGCCAATGGCCATGCCAGATGTGTCCACATGCACATGAAAAGGTTTGGTCCATGAAGGGAAACATAGAATAGGAGTTGCGGTAATCCTTTCCTTCAATGTCTCAAACACGCACTATTGCGCTTCACCCTAATGGAACTTTCCCTTACTCTTCAACAATTCCTCCAAGAGCACAAATTTCCTAGCATAACCTTTGATAAACTTCCTATAATAACCGTGTGCCCTAAGAGTCCATGCACCTTTCTCTGGTTAGTAGGTTCCTCTAAGCCCAAAATAACAACAACCTTAGCAGGATCTATCAACAAACCTTCTTTATAGATAATATGGCCCAAAAAATTCCCAAAGGGTGTAGAAAAGCACACTTCTTAATGTTTAAGGAGATGCTGAACTTCCTAAACCTCTCAAACATAAGTCTTAAATTATCACAATGATATTTCACTAGCCCATAAACTGTCCAATCATCCAAGTAAACATACAAAAGCTTATGAATGAAGTTCTGGAATGCCTGCACAAAAATGTGCAAAAAAGACTATAGGTACATTATTCAATCCAAAAGTCATAACTATGTATGCAAAAATTCCCCATTCTCGTGGTGAAATTTGTATCCTCTTGATCCTCTTTAGTAATCCGGAATGATGATATCCAAAAATCCATTAGTGAAGGAGTAAATCTCGTGCCCTACAATGCCTTCGAGAATCTCTCGAATAAAAGGTGTGGGAAAGGTATCTATTACATATGCAACATTAAACTAACTATAATCCACACAAATTCTTATCCTTCCATATTTCTTTATGCTTATTACAATAGGGTTAACCCATTCGACTCCTCAATGGGCTTAGTGATCCCATATTTCAACATATTATCAATTTCTTCCTTTACCTTCACTTGGAGATTAGGATTCATCCTGTAAGGCCTATTCCTAACCGAGCGTGCACCTTCCTTTAGCTTGATCCTCATTTCACCCAAAGAGTGATGTACTCCTTTCAACTCATAATAGCCCCTAGGAAATAAGTCCTGGAAGTCACACAATAGCTCAATGATTTTTGCAAACTCTAAGCTAAAGTAGTAATCACCAATGATGGCCTCCTTGGGTTCAACATCTATCCTAATGTTGACCTTATTTGTTTTCATGGGCTCATGATAAAAGTGTACCTTCTCATATACAATGTCTAAGACCTCACACGTACCCACAATATAATCAACTTCTAGATTCTTCACTTCTTCATCATCAATCATGTAGACAATTTTATCTTTTTCTTTTTCTAAGCAGGTACGCCCAAGTTGTTCCTCATCTGTCTCTTTTTCTTCAAAATGTGCCTCCAGATCTCGGTCACCTAGTAATTTCTAAATAACTTTTTCAACCTTTTTACTATCCCTCATTTTCAAGTGCTTCATAACTTGTAATGCCTCATACATTAGAGGTTTAGTAGGAAAATAGTCAAAGGTTTGTATCATACATGTAGTCAATACTTGCTAATTCCATGTTTCTTTATTCAATTGTACATAAACATACCCTGCACATGCATAGCCTCACAAGGTGAATTAGAACTTGTGCACCCAAAGTGAAGGTGGTAAGGCCTCTTGCCCCTCTGTCTAGAGTCTCTCACACTACTGAACGTGATGTGAAGTAGAATCCTTCCCATGGAATTCACATGTCTTGGTAGGCGCATTGCTCCAAAGAAATCTAGTAGAGAAGGCAATTATCACTTCTTGCCACTCTAAACTACAATCTCTATGTACCATCCATCAAAGCATGTCTCTATTCCATGCAAGGTATACACCAACATATCCCTTATTTTAACTTGAGTTTCCCACTAAAATTCCATAGTGCGTGACATGAATACCTTAGGATTTCCTTCAAGTGTACCTTGGTACCTAGTTACTACCCAAATTCCTAACACAATGTGGCCTACTTATTGGCATGACTGCACTTTTCATCTCGCACCTAATAATTTCATAAGTCCCATGTGCCCAGTTTTCACAAGAAACACTGGTTGTATCATTCATAGATTTTGCATCATCCCATTGAATAACTCCTTCCTTTAATGGCTTAAGTACTTCAAGGTCTCTAATGGTGTGCACATAAATTCTATTCAAGTCCTCTTCACTCAAAGGCTCTACATAAGGTGAAGCTTTTCCATATGTTAAAGGAATAATGATGCACTCTTCTTTGTTCTAAAAATGATATATCCCTTATTAAATCACAGATCAACATTATTTGCGTAACACTAAGGGTGCCCAAGAAATGCTAGAAAATTATCTGCCTCTACTAGTTCTAAGACCTCAAAGTCCCCAATAAACTTGGCCCCTTATATAGTAATAGTAGCATCCTTCAAGACTCCAATGGGTGTGGATTTAGTCATGTTTTCCATAAACATCACATTTGAAAATGGTTGTAATGGTGGCCTCCCCATATTATTCCACACATCCAAAGTGAGCATGTTTACTCCTTCACCTATATCAATCAAAATGTTACTCAGTAGCCATCAATCAACAATAACATTAAGAGTGATCTCTTTGTCATAATCAAGACTGTGAGGAGGTAAGTTAGCATGTAAAATATGTCTCTCACACTCAACTCCAACGTGTTGCATCTTCCCCCTTAGCCATTCTCCAAATAAATAAAGGATGTTTTCTTGTCGCAACATTTTACAAAAATCCTTCAAATCGTCAACATCCTTCTGAGGAAGCTCAACTAATTTTTCTTGCTCCAACTTCGTGACTTCTCTTTTAAGCATTGTATCTCACCCTGTAATTTTCTAATAAATTTCATGGTTTCTTGGTAAACTTTCTTCTCATGAATAGGGTATGGATACTTTGCATGCAATACTTCCTCTTTCGTAATAATAGGCTTCTTCTTTGGAACTTCCCTGGCACGTGTAGCCTTAGCACATGTAGTGACCAACACAGGAAACATCTTAGGATCAAGCACTACTTTTGGCATCCACTGATCTTCCACAATGTGTTGTACTCTATCCATTCCCACACCCTTATCATACTTGTGCTTATTGCTCATGTGTTCATAAAAATATGGACATTCTTCATAATTATGATTCTTTCCGCAAAAAGATCAATTACTATTACGAGGGCATTTATGCTTATAATGATTAGGGGATCCACATGTATAATATGTTCCACAAGGAAACTCACTTCTTCCACCCCCATGACCTCAAACTCTAAATTTTTATGATAGCTTCTACCTCTACCTATACCACCACTATCAAAGTGCCCTTCATTGTAAGTATGACCATGATGCTCACCTTCTTCTTTGGAATTGTTTGCAACTTATGCAGCCTAGAATTTACTATTAATAACCAAGGCACTTTGAAACATCACTCGGCTGAGATGAGCACTCACCTGAAGCACGCAAAGGCACCAGGTCCATTTTTATAGTTTCTTGTATATAATTTTAGCATGATGGTGCATTTAGATGTCTAGATTTATTATCAATAGTTGATGACACAAAATGTATAAACCATATCTAACTCTTAGAATAGATCTATAATGAACTAAACAATGACTATAACAAGATTTACCATGCAAGAACTAGATTCAGTCATGTTCAACACCATTATCCAACCAATATGAACCATTGTATTAAGTACTATAAAACACAAAAGCTTCTTACATTACATAAGTATCTCCAAGAGTCATGTGCACTAAAAAAATTAATAGCATAACTCTACCATATTTTTCATTCATTAACTCGTTAAAATAAATACACATATATAGGGGTGGGGACTTTCCCTTCACCACCCATGCACTTCTCAAAGTATGTCACATGCTAAATAATAACCATGCACCTTTATAATAGGATGCACAACATGTAAGTGCTCTAAATTTAGACTTCCTATAGTTAACTCTGAGTAGAAATCCTATTATTAGCCTAAACTATATATGGCGCTTAGTTATTGCTTGTTCCCAAAATATCATTGCATGGACCACAAGTATTCATTACTTTTTTGTGCTTAGTACGCTAACTCCTAAAACAACCCTTATCGAAAAAATGGATAAGTCCTAATCCTAAGCACTCTAATCCTATCATAGCATCACGTGCTCTTCCAATGCCCTACATTTGTGTGCCCAATACTTAGGCCATTTTTTCTAGTCAACATTACCCCAACACTAGAGTACATTGTCATCATGGGAATGGGTAATCACCTTGTCACTCCAAAGAATATAGGATAAATGAAAGAAAGAATCAAGGAATAAATAATATGGTGAGCCATTTTATTGTGTACCCTTCTCATCTTCTAAAGAATGAATTCTAGATATTCACTTTGTATTTCTCCCTCAAACTCATACTAGTCCTTAAGCATTATATTGGTATTATTAGGGATGTCCACAACGATGTCATCTAAATCATCCATAGTCATGCTTCGCCTTCAATTTTCAAAATTATAAGGATGTTGGCCATACATGAGACCATCCCTTCCATGACATCCACCTTTGTGGAAATGAGCTTCCTGATGACCTTGATCCAATCCATATGTTGTTTCCTCACAGCATCCAACGCATTGCACTTTTTTATACCAAGGTAAATAATTTTGTGCACCTGAGTGTTTCATCATTTGCCTCCTCTGAGAACTTCATTCTCCTTTGCCTTTCTCCTTTCCTAGATTAAGTTATCGGGTGTCGTACACATGGCCAAATCGTATGTCGATTTCTTCATTTCATCTCTTAAGGATTGTAAAAATGCCTCGTAGTTCGATATCTTTCTTGCAATTAAAGCCTAGACCCTTGATGATTCTTCCACAAAACCCCTTTTCTTAGGGAGGCGTGTTGGTCATTAATTCAGAAGTAGGTAAACTATTGTGTGTAGATAGTATAACTCAGACTTGAAGTCCTAAGGCACCTTCTCCTAAAAATCAGGTCTCTTCTGAAAAATCTCATATGTGATCTACTTCACCATATTTTTAATATTTTGGGCCTCTACTACTGCATTGTCTCACTCCTGAGAGAGGCACTTGATCTCTTTGTCTTTATCCTCCTTATCTTCTAATAGTGCCCGTATTTTTTCCACCTTATCAATATTTCAGCACGATACTTTTGTGGACACTTTGACCAATGTGTTACCCACCTGTTAGTCTGAAAATTGTGTTAGCTTAAAAGTCATATGACATGTGTAAGGTTCCTTCCTCATCTTCTTCTAATTGCATGCCTTCTCGCGAGAAATCAAAATCAAGCTCATCCATTTGAGTGCATACTACCCGAGGATAGTTTTTACGAATGTGCATGTTTTCCATTTCTGGGTCCATCCAATCCCATCCATATAACTATTTTTTGGTAGATTAATCTAGAAGTGGCGCGAATAATTTTGGAAGGGTCGTCCAGTATAACCTAAGTTACGAGTACCTACTGCCTCTTCCCCATCATGCCCACCTACATGCTTGCCAACATCGTCATAAATAGACACACCCTCATCTTGTGTTATTTCCATGCCTACATCATGTTATATAGTGCCTATGAAATTCTAATTCACTTCCCCTTCATCCTCTCCTTCCTTCTCCATAGGTGTACTATGTGTTGGTACCCAAATTTATTCTCCTTTTCAGTTTGAGCAACATCAGAAATACAACATGAAGCTTGAAGACAAATAGATCATGATGTATGTCATTTTGTAGCCAAGGATATGATCTAACTGGCACTAAGATTTGTGGAGAGATGGATAGCACTCAAATAGGACTTGATCTTGTCCTAACTTTTTTAGGTTGTGCCTTTCAACCAAGGTAACAAAACCTATATTGCAGCCTCGTTTTGTGAAGGAGGTGAAGATATCCTTGTAATGTATAGGTTGTATGGAGATGGTCTTGAGAAAACATGATCAATTTCCCATTATTCCAACTCAATGAGTTGTCACTACTAAATGATGGAAATGCTTTCAAGACAAGGCTGAGGCTACTAAAGACATGGTATGATCCTGATTTGCTTTGTGCATTTTTGTAAATGGATTGTATTATGTTGTTGACACACAATGCAATGCAGGGGTATTATGGAGTAGGATTAGGTATTTTGAATGAATTTTTTGGTGGGATATTTTAGACAAGACTAACCAGAATTTGCCAAAGTCCTTGAGGACATTTGCAAGAAATTTGTAAGACCTAAACAGTAGAATGCTTCAAAGGGATTTAAGGTACTCCTTCAACCAGGATATGTGCAACAAATGGAGGCCCAGATCTGTACTCTTCCACACAATCTTTGACAACCTACTACTAAATATTGAAGCAGATGAACCAACAAAGCATCCAGAAATCTCTATTTTATCATGACCTAAGGTGCACCCAAAGGTTTACAAAAATCTCTAAATTCAAGGAAGGTAAAGTGATTTTAAATCTATTTATCTCTTTATCAGATGAAAGCTCTTCTGAATGTGAGGTTGCAGATGCCACTAAAATATCAACAAGAAATGAGACCATGTATGATCAAGAGATATTTTAAACACAAGATTGCAACAGAGCAAAAAAACACAAATTGAAAACATTCTGAAACATAAGTGCATGCAAATTTTCCAAGAGACAACACAAAATAACCGAATGACCAAATTTATCAAACAAGAGAATGTCATAAGAACAATCTTAAAGCTTGTTGATGGATTTACAACTAAAACCAAATCAACATGATACAAATCTAATGCATAAAGGAATTAGAAATGGTTCTTAGGTGGTTTCTCAGAGAATGGGCTTCTTCCCATATTTTCCCATGAAATTCTAAGTTTCTACAAACTTTTACATGTCTCAAAACATGCATTATATAACTTTCAATTACATTTGATCCTTCTTTCCCAAGAATTTACAAAATTCCAACATGATTAGCGAGATAGGGACATTTAAAAATTTGCAACAAAAGTTGTCGGGTGTTTCAAAAATGGTGAATCGTTACAAATCCTTCATCATTATCTATTGTGGAGGAACTTTTTCATTCTCCAAGCATACTGAGACCCCTTTCATTTCATTATTTCATCCTTATCCCTTTCAAATTTTTACTCTGTAACTTTTTGGTTGAATATTTTGTCAAGACAAAATATGAGGTTTAACCTGGTGCATAAGATAAAATCCCTCCTTAAAGACGGTGAGGCTACTGTTTATTACTAATCTAAAACACAACAAAAATGATATGTACAGTATTCACACTAATCTAACCATTGGGGTTGGGATAGAATCCCATAATCCATATCCACAGTAGATGAAAATATTGCTGCTTTCGAAGTAAAATGGATTAGAAAGAATACACAATGGAAAGGAAATGACGGGAACGTATTTTCTTTCGAGAAAACATAGATCATGAAATAATCATACGAGTTCTAGATAACAAATGTAATGTAATGTTTGAAACCATTAAAATGATTGAGAATGCTAAACAAAGAATAGCTTAAGATCTGAACATAAGAACAATATCTTAAGAGGGATGAATCTCACAACACAAAGTTTGCAAAAATAACATCAATTTCTATTCCTTGAATGATTGAAAGAAAACAAAAAGTTCTTCTTCTTCACAATAGTTCTCAATATTCCAAAAATCTCAACCCTTTGGAATGCATAAGCATCCCTTATTTATAATAAAAAGAGTAGAGAGAAAATAGGATAAACCCTAGGAAATAGTCTTTAACAAGAGTTCTATTTTGCTTGACTCTCACGCAGGAGACCAAGTCAAAATTTGCTTCCTATGTGATGAAACAAAAATGAAAAAGACATGTCGATTTCAAGATTGAAATGACATGTTACATTGTGCCTAGTCTGAATCATCATCTTTCTCTTCTTCCAACAAAGCTGCTTGTTCCGAAATTCTTGGAATTTTGGATTATACCTTGCATTTCATTTTCATCGGTGCGGTGGAATGATCACTCAGAACTTCACATGTTTCCTGAGTATCGCTAGTGTTTCCGGGAAGCTTTTTCAATTTCTTGTTGAGTTTCCTCAGGGTCTCCAAAGAATGCTTGATTTTTACAAACCTGTCAATGACTTCCATGCCGAATCCGTAAGTTGGCTCATGCTGAATTGATTCTTGGATCTTTTCATAAAGATCATCGACAGGAAGGATACGAGCCTTCACTCAACACTTTCACACAGATCTTGACCAACTCTTCTTCCAGGTCATTCTTTCCATCGACCAATTGGTCTCTTGATTCTCTCAGTTTTCTGCAAGCTTCGTTGAGAATATTTATTCTGAATCTGATGGCTTTGGTTAGCTGGAAATGTTTATCTGCATGTGGGATGATGCCCTCTTTGACCAAGATGTGGGATGGAATTTGTTTCAGCATTTGGAGAGCTTCGAAAGTCAACTCCAGGTTCCCGATTTCTGAAGAAAACTCATCATCCATTTTTTCTCCATATTTCTTTATATCTCCTAAAGATTGATATACTTCAGCAGTATCTTGGATTACTTCTTTTCCTTGCAAGAGCAGCCTTTGGGTCCATTCATCGACCACTCTCCCCTTTTTGTTAAGCTTTTTAATCATGGGTACCGATGAGAAATCAAACCCAATAGGAGTAGAGGATAATGGTGCTGACTCAGAGGGCTTTGCGAGCTTAAGTAATACTTTAGTCAACTGCTCAACTTTCTCTTTAACCTCATCCTTGCTTTCCTTTGTTTCTTTTAACTTATGACATAGCATGTTCATAGCATCTCATGCATGTTGTTGTGCTCCTTCTGTCGTCACCTTCCCTAGATTGACCCTAGTTATTTGATAATTAGAGGCCCCTATGTCCTCTTTGGTCTTGTCAATTACGGGAGTGGCAATCTCTGCAAACTTGTGCCCCAAAGCATCCACTAAAACCCTTGAAACTATTTTGGGTTTCTTGGTTGATTTAGCAGTAGAAACCCTAAGTGAACTGAAGTTAAAGGCTGGTATGGGAACTACCACCTTCCTTTTCCTTGGAGTCTAATCAAGCAACCATTGAGGCATGCCAGAAGAAGTTACTACTATTGTAGGGTTTTGGGTCACACTTGCATGTGGAGGAAGACTTACTGGTGGAGTGGGAATGGTCACAATTTTGGTAGTGGATTCAGTGAAAAGAGGTGTAGAAGGAGGAGGCATATCTATAGTCACTTTAGTTCCAGCAGAGAGAGGTGAGAGTCTAGAGAAAATGTTGGCCATGGCTGATAAAGAAGAAGGAGAAAGAGGAGGTGGAAGTGGTTGTGAAGGAGGAGGTACAAGTGGTTGTGAAGGAGGAGGTACAGCTCCTGAAGCCAAAGCCTGGGAAGTGAGGGATAAACTTACTTCTGTTAGGCAATCAACAAATGGTGAAATTAGAGGTTGACTCACCTCTACCTCCAAAGAGATTTCCCCAATTTATGGTGGTGTTGGTGATTCTGGTATGTTCACCATTTCAATTGGAGTGGAAATTGAAGGGGCTTCTTGTTCTCCTCCCTTCTTGAAAATTTTGACCTTTATAGGCCTCTTAGAAGAGCTCTTGTCTTTTTCCTTTTGGAGGGTCCTACTTCCAAATCAACCAACTTTGAAAAACTATCTTCTTTGTAACTCATTCCCCAAGAGGTGAGCCATGCCTTAGTGTGTGCGAGAATTGGAGCTGATCTATCTGTAATAGAAGCTTTTTCACCGATAGACCAATCAATAGTTGGGAAAATGTATTAATCCTCATTGACCTATCATATGAAGGATCTAGAACAATTTCATTATCACCAGTACCTTCTGGGATGTCAGCAAGCTCGAGTGTCTGAATTTCTTCAAGTGTTAATCTACTATGATCCTTTCTATGGACAATGACTTCATCACGAAGATCAACCCAAATGTCTTCTATGCTAGGCATGTGCAGGTAGAGGGTTCCATATGACTTAAGAACTCCTCGAAATTTGAACCCATCTCTGGGCTTCATGTGCTTCTTTAAATTTTCCTGAAGCTCATGAACTACGTTCTTGGATTTTACCACCATTGAGCAGGTATACCTTCCAATAGAAATTGGGAAGGATATGGCGGCCTTGTGCTTACTCTGTTGGAACTTGTGAAAATCCAACAATTTCCTAACCAACTCCATCAGGACCACTTGTCTCCTAGATATCTAGGAAATCGAAGGGATCACCGGGTACATGACCACTCGAAGATATGTGAAATTCTTGAATTACAAGAAGACACAACCCCATTTTGAAACTTCAGCCCATGCCTCATTAGAGACTCTTGTTTTCCTTAGTTCGGGGTTCATCCTACAGATGTTCTCATAAAAGAAAGCATCATTTACTCTTCTGAATTGGTCCTCGGACCCCTTCTTTGTTAGCTGAGGAAAATACTGATAAATGTGTTCAGCTACCTTGTTCCCCTTTGTGTCCAATCGGGATAATTCCTCATACCAGCTGCTGCATAAGTGACATATGAGGACATATAAAATTTTCCTGTAGACAAAACCGTTTTCATCTAGGAGTCTATCTCGTCACTGATAAGACTACCCCAATCAATCCATTTTCATATGGGAGTCTATCTAAATCTTGATAAGACTACCCCAATCAATCCCTTGTTGATTCTTCTTAATGATGACCATGAATTGGTACATCCATCCTTGGAAAACATTTGACTCAGGAAATCCAAAAACCCGGCTCAACAAAGTAATGATATCATTGATCTCTTGAATGAAATCACTTCTAGGAACAAATCTTGGAAACCTAGAGACAACCAGCTTAGCTTTGATCAGGAACTTCTTATTGACATGTTTAATATAGTCTTCTTGGTCTTTGTCCCAGGATTTCTGGGCTGACTTGAGATCTACGTCCCATACTCCTCGAAGTTAGGAAATTTGAGAAGGTCATCGAAGTAACCTCCGTCCAACTTGACTATGACTTCTCCCACCTGATTTCTCACTGAACGAGAAGCAAAGTCATAATTCGAAGCGCATGCCAAGATGAACTCGGGGCATTGAGTAGACATGGGGAATCTTGCTGTAAGAGGGAGGCCACTGGCTATTGATCTCATCCAGGGGGTTTGGGAAGAACTCTTGACTCTATTCCAAAAATCTTCCATGTCTACATTTTCAAGTTTTGTATCCGGATGTCATAATTACAATCAATGTAGGAAGGAGACTCCACCTTCCTAAATTTGTACTTCATCTTCCTGATTTATCCGACTTATCCTATGATGAACCAGGATCCGACATGAGGATTCTTGGAGGAGGAATGCCTTGATCACTTCTAGTTTGAACACTCGGGTTTGAAAACTTGTTGAACAACCCCACAGACCCGATGCACTGCTGAGTGTGTTGGAGGTTAGGATTTTTCAGACACTATGCAAAACTCAATGCACTGGAGAGAATGTGTTGGAAGTTATTAGATGTTGGACACCTGTAGAAACCTGCCACACTGCGGAAAGTGGAAGATGTCAGACACACTGCAGACCTGACACAAAGGAAAATGGATGTTGGAAGATGTTAGATGTCTGGAAAGACTCAAGACCCGACACACTATGGAACTTATAAACTGTAAAACACCCTGCAAAACCCAAAAATAAGGGATCAGGTTTTTGAGATGTCCAGACATGAAATTTTCTGCCATTTCAATAGTTAGGATTTTGTATTCTTCTCTTTTTCTTTAAAATAAAAAAGGCATATTCTAAGGAATATAATAGGCAAACACCCTAAGGGTGAATTTTTAAACAATGATTTCCATTGGAATATAACTCAAAAGAAGAAGAAAAACCCTAAACCCTAAACCTAAAAAGAAAAATAGGAAAGGAAGGAGAAGATGCAGAGACCATCATAAAAACATTTCAACAAAACATCGCAAGCAAAAGGCGAGTAAATACCTTCAAAATCAAAAATAATTGAAAATGGACCGCAATCAAGCACAAGATCAAATCAAGTTTGGAAGTGAGATAGCACGCATGAGAAAAATCCACGTGTTATTTATAAAGACCCCACATTTATTACATCTCACTTGACACATGTGCCAACTACCCTACAACTCGGCATGAATGCCATGTCATCATGTTTGGATTGTCGGAAACCTGACACAAAGCATGATATGTCGAGATGCTTGAAGGTTCCACAAACTCCGACATAAGGCATGATATGTCAAGATTCTTTAAGGTTCTGCAAGCGACACTGAGGAGTTGAATCGGGTTTCAGGTTTTGGAAGTCATGTGACATGAAGCATGTTTTTGATCACGCATGTTCCGATGCTCAGGAGTTCTGAAAACCCAACACAAGGGAGTTGAATCGGGTTTCGGGTTTTGGGAAACAATGAGCATCTTGCATGTAAATAACCTGTTTGCATGTTGTTGAAACCGAAATACTCTTCAAATGGGTATTTTAGTCAATTTTTTCAAAAATTTCTATGGTTATCTTCATTTTAGCTAGAATCACTAAAATGGGATAACAAATTGGCTCCAGATGGGGAATTTCTTTGTAATGAAAAAGGAAGAGAACTCATAATTTCTAGCTTTATCCATTGGGCTATAGAGAAGAAAGAAGAAAACCAAAACAAAGAAAGAAAGAAAGAAAACAAAAGCAAACACACAACGAGAAAATAAATTATGTACAATGCAAGAGAGCATCTTGCATTACTGATGGAATAGCTTCAGATGTTGACCACTAAAAGGTAAAGGGAGAAACTCTCCATCTAGGTATGATAGATAGAAGCTATTTTCACCATTCAGCTGATGAATCTTGAAAGGTCCTTTCCACAAAGAATCAAACTTTCCATGCATTCCTTTCTGCTCCCTTCTCTTATCCCAAAGAAGCACCAGATCTCCAATTTTAAAGTCACGTTGCTTTGATTTTTTATCAAATATATTCTTTACTTTTCTCTGATGATCTGTAATGCGATCAACCACCTTTCTTTGTTCCTCTTCCATCCTGGCTAGGTACATTACCCTTTTCTCAATAGAGTTTTGAAAAGTCTCATCTTCGACTGCTTTGGCCAACTGCAAGGCTGGCAGTTCTACGGAAATGGGAATTTCAGCATCAATTCCATACAACACTTGGAAAGGGGACATTCCAATAGCTCGCTTTGGAGTAATCCGATCTACCCATAATGCATCATACAATGCTTTGTGCCATGTCCTCTAGTTCTCATCCACTAGCTTTCTAATTATGGTAACTAGGTTCTTGTTGCTGGATTCAGCTTGACCATTACCTTAGGGATAATAGTCAGATGAGTGAGCTAGGGTGATCCGAATCCATAACAAAATTTTGTTAGTTCATATGATGAGAAATTGGAGGTGTTATCAGCCACAATCTTGTGAGGCACGCCAAATCTGACAATTATATTTTCTGTAAGGAATTTACACATGGCTTCTGAGGTTGCCTACTTGATTGGCATAGCTTCCACCCACTTGGTGAAATAGTCTATAGCGGTAAGCATGTAATTATTTCTGGCACTAGAGGTAGGATTCAATGTTCCAATGAAATCAATTCCCCACTGGCAAAAAGGTTCTTCGATCGCTACAAGATTTAGGGGGAGAGCTGCTAGCTTAGGGCGACCAACAAAATGTTGACAAGCTTCACACTTGGATACCCATTCTATTGAGTCTCGAAAGAGAGTAGGCCAATAGTATCTGGCCCGTAGGATCTTATAAGCTATCACAGAAGAAGAGAAATTTCCTCCGCATGCTAGACTATGGAAGGATTCTAGCAACCTTACCTGCTAAGATTTATCAACACAACGAAGGAATACACCATCAATACCTTTCTTGTATATTCCATTATCCCATAGGATGTATCTTGTAGATCTTAACTTAACTTTTCTCTTCTCGTTTTCGCTTAAATGTGGGGGGCATTCACCATAAGTTAGAAAGAAAGCAATATCTATGTACCATTCGTCAGTTGTGCTCACAAAAAGCACCATGGGCAACTTTGAAGAGGTACCTTCGGTCCTTTTGCATTTTGTCTCAAAGCATTATTAATAGCAATCAATTGGCACAGGCCCTTCCTCATACCAACTTGGTAGGTCTAATGTCCAAGTCATACTCTTGAACTTTAGCTATCCAGTTACCCCGTTGACTACCCAGCTCTTGTTGAGTCAAAATGGATTTAACAATGCAGTATCGGGAACAAGAATGAGGGTATGAGAGCTCAGCACATAGTATCTAAAATGTTTCACCACTCGTACCACCGCATAAGCATGCTTTTCAATCTGTGACATCTTTAGTTCATGTTCCTTTAATGGGCAGCTCATGAAAGTGATGGGAGCTTCAATGCCTTCTTCATTCTCCTGCATCAGGATGGTTGACACTGTGTGTGTGGAAGCGTAGCTGTACATGATGAAATCTTTCTTGAAATCTAGACATACCAGAACAGGAGCATGAGAAATTTCCTTTTTGACTTCATCAAATGCAAGCTTCCCTTTGGTACTCCATCGAAATGGAGTTTTTCCTTTCATCATCCCAAGGATATCCTTGGTTTTATCAGCAAAGTCAGGTACGAACCTTCTTAGGAAATTGACCTTTCCGAAAAAGGAATGAACTCAGTTTTTCTTGTGGGTAGGGTAAGGATTTGAATGGCCTTCACCCTCTCTGGGTTGATCTTGGTTCCTTCTCTAGTCACAATATGACCCAAGCAATTTTCCCTCTGTCACTCCAAACATGGACTTCTTAGGATTTAATGAAATCCCGTGATGCCTGCATCTCAAGAGTACTTGCTCCAGATGATCATAATGATCACTCCATTTTTTAGAGAAAACGGTCAAGTCATCCAAATATACAACTATAACTTTTCCCATCAGATCTCTAAAAGCCAAGTCCATAACTCTCTGAAATGTGGCCCGACATTGATCAAACCGAAAGGCATCCTCCTGTAAGCAAAGGTCCCCCATGGGGTTGTGAAGGTTGTTTTATGCTGATCTTCAGCAGCTACCTCAACTTGATTATATCCTAAAAATCCATCAAGCATGGATAGCATCTCTGATCCAGTAACAGTCTGTAACACCTGATCCATGATAGGCAAGGGATAGTTGTCTTTTAATGAAGACTGATTTAGATTCCGAGAAATCCACACAAATCTTGATTTCACCATTCTTCTTCCTGACGGGGATGATGTTAGCAATCCAGGTAGAATGGTGGATTGGGAAGATAATCCTTGCATCTAACATTTTCTGAATTTCTACAAGAATAGTCCCTGAGATCTTGGGGTTGTAATGTCTTTGCTTCTTCTGTGGGGTTTAGCTTTAGGCTTCAAGGGAATACTATGTTGCACATCTTTGGGCTTGAAGGATTTTAAATCTGCATAAGACCAGGCCAGGACATCCATGTATCTCTTCAGGAGTGAAGTGAATTTTTCTTTCTCCTCAGGGGAACAAAATTTCCTGATATTCACCATCCGCAGTTGATTCGGAGAGCCCAGATTAACTTGATCTACTTCTGATGAGGAGGTGCCTTCAGTCTACCTTTTATTCTGGATAAAACGATCATGTTTATCAAACAGACATTCCAGAGAAACTAATCCCTTGGGGATCTTGTTTCCTTTTAGATGAATAAACTCACCGTCATCCTCTTGATATGAATTGAAAGCAGATTCACGGAAAGCTAATTTCGACCCTTCAAAATACTGATCCACTAAAATTATCAGCTTTCTCTAGAAAAGACAATATTTGTTGATCATCGTTAAATACTTGCCAATGTACTGAGTTATCCAGAACACTGGGACAATATACAACTTCAATGGTGTACGTGTCCCATTTGAACTATGGATGAGGAAGGAGAAGAGATGTAGACATGGATAAAGAATTAGCTTTATCATTATGATCCCTCAAAACTACCTTGATGGAAAAAGCATCAAAGCATTCTATGCTATCCCATACCTTATTCCTGTAATGCTTTAGGCGATCATTTTTCACTTGATAGATCCCTTTTACCTAGTTGACAATCAGCTCCGCATCTCCTTGAACCTTGAGATTTTGAATCCCCTTTTTTCTGGCCATTTCTAATCCTAATAACAAGGCTTCATACTCAGCTATATTATTAGTGTTATCAAACTGCAGCTTGAAGGTGAAGGGAAAGATTTCAGAATCTGGATATATAAGAACTACACCAGCTCCCGATCCAGTAGTTGAATAGCTCCCATCGAATTCAAGGGTCCAAATAGTATTTGAATCCTCTTCTTTGACATCTACAGCTGGTACCTCTGATGTCATGAAATAATTTCCCAAGCCAACATCTTTGAAAAGAATTTGAGCCTTGGGGTCATATGATTTAGTGACCAGATACTTCACTCGAGGTTCAGGATGGAGAATGCGAGGAAATCCATTAACTGGTATTTTAGCCTTGGTCTAGTCCATGTTGATCTCTCCCCCGATGTCTTTACAAAAACCTCTTCCTAAGAGAATGCCATAAGCAAATTTGGAATATCAACAACTTAATGGTCATTTTTACTCTCTTCCTCGGGAAGGAAACAAATGCAAATTGTGCATCCTTGATTTGACCAATCAAGGGGACTTTCTTGGTTTCCATGGAGTAACACCATCCATATGATTTGTTCAAATTAAGTCTAAGGGCATGGGCTACTTTTTGGGCATCACGTTATCAGAGGCTCCTGAGTCAATGATGCAATTGCTGAGTTTGAATCCATTTATGAGTAAGGACAAATAAAACGGTTCGATCTTTCCTAAAGAAGAAGCAGAGGCCATATTGGTAGAAGGTGAAGATTGATTAGGACTTGGAAAAATTCCTTTTGAAGGTGAAGGAATAGCAACCTTACTTCTAATGAATTTGGCAAGTTTCTCAAATTGTTCCAGGTTTGATTGAAGGTATTTTGCTTCTGACATTTGGATCTTGGTTCTTTTTGCATGGTCAATGATGTCAAAAGTAGTGTATGAAGGAGTGATGGTAGGTTCATTTCTGATCACATGGGCCTTAGGAGAAGGAGAATAGGAGGAAGTTGTTACTTTTTTAGTCATCCTTTTGGTTTGTGCTGAGATAGGAGAGCCTCTCTTAGCTATGACCGTGGGAGCATCTTTACTCTTCTCCTTGGAGCTTTCCACCGGTTTTCTAAGATTCTAGGATTGAGATTGAGTGAAGATCGTGAATGATTGACCGTCAGGTTTGCATCCATATTCTTCATATTCCAAATATGCAATGTTGGAGTTGCCACTAAATCATCATAGGACTCATCAACATATCCCGAAGCTTCAAAAGCTTCGTGAATCTAGTTCTTCTACTTCTTCATCTTCTTTAACTATCTCCACTATAGCATTAACAAGAGGAGCTTCAATAGCTAGTCTCGGTTGAGCGTAGTAGTCAACCATGGTCTATCTCTTGTGGGAGCACCGTTAGTATTATTGAAATTTCGTCTAGGAATATCCCGATACGGAACGTTGCTCACTTGTTGAGACATTTGCTTTTTTAAAGCAATCAATTCGTTAGCCATCTTCTAAATCATGGGATCAGTAGTACTCTGAGAAGAACTTTGATTTTTGGGCTTGGATGATTCTTTTCTAATTTTTCCAGCCAGAATAAGATCGTCCTCTATTTTGATGGCCGTAGCTTGAGCGGTGGCCAAATCAGGGATAACAGATCTTCTTAACAAAAAGCTCACATCCAAAGGTTGAGCGTTGATAAAGAAACACTTCTGATTTTCAAGAGTAGGAACAAGCAAGATTTGGAATCTTGCGGATCAGCTTGTTGAATTTGGCTATGAAGTCCCGCATGGGTTCATAAGGCTCTTTCTTCATGTGGGTAAGTTGTGCCAACAAGGCATGAGAATCTTTAGCTGGTTTGAACCTTGCTTCAAATACAGATCTCATGGTAGCCCAATTGGTAATGCATGCATTTGGGAGATGGTAAAACCATTCCACTGCTACACCATGCAATGTTTTAACGAAGAGTCGAATAGAGACATCTTTGTGAGTAACCCCAAGAACACCACATGCAACAAAGAATGAGGCAATGTGTTCATCAAGATGTTGTTTCCATCGCCGTTGAACTTAGGAATATTCTTCCATGACCCATGAGGTAGGTCATGCAACGATGGAGTAAGGGAAAGAGGATCAATGGCTGTGCCCCAAGGCATAGGTTATGTTGTCATTCTTCTAAATGAAGTCCAAACAGGAATCTAAATATCTGGAAAGAATAATGCATGACAAGTTGCAGAGACTTCTGGTTCTTGAGGAATACGATTCCTTTGGATGGGAAAAGAACTTCTTGCCTAGGTAGATACAACACTGTTGGGTGAAAGTTTGAAATTATGTTGTTGAAGTAGATCAAAGAACGGATCAGTTTCACCTTGGGCTCGGGTTGACTGAGTGAAGATCTTTCTGGCCAGCTTGAACTAGAAAATAGATCTTGTTGAAAATAAGGAAAATATGGAGTTCAGGACACCAAAAGGATAAGATTTATACTATCAATCCATATTCCCCAACAGAGTCACCAAAAACTGTTGGTTGGATATTTTTTCAAGACAAAATATGAGGTTCAACCACAGTGCATGGGATAAAATCCCTCCTCAAAGACATGTGAGGCTACCTATTTATTACTAATCTAAAACACAACAAAAATGATATGTACAGTATTCACACTAATCTAACCATTGGGGTTGGGATAGAATCCCAGAATCCATATCCACAGTAGATGGAAATATTGCTGCTTTCGAAGTAAAATGGATTAGAAAGAATACACAATGGAAAGGAAATGACAGAACGCATTTTCTTTCAAAAAAAAACAAATCACGAAATAATCATATGAGTTCTAGATAATAAATGTAATGTAATGTTTGAAACCATTAAAATGCTTGAGAATGCTAAACAAAGAATAGCTTAAGATCCTGAACATAAGAACAATATCTTAAGAGGGATGAATCTCACAACACAAAGTTTGCAAAAATAACATCAATTTCTATTCCTTGAATGATTGAAAGAAAACACAAAGTTCTTCTTCTTCACAATAGTTCTCAATATTCCAAAAATCTCAACCCTTTGGAATGCATAAGCATCCCTTATTTATAATAAAAAGAGTAGAGAGAAAATAGGATAAACCCTAGGAAATAGTCTTTAACAAGAGTTCTATTTTTCTTGACTCTCACGTAGGAGACCAAGTCAAAATTTGCTTCCTATGTGACGAAACAGAAATGAAAAAGACATGTCGATTTCAAGATTGAAATGACATGTTGCATTGTGCCTAGTCTGAATCATCATCTTTCTCTTCTTCCAACAAAGCCTGCTTGTTCGAAATTCTTGGAATTTTCAGATTATACCTTGCATTTCATTTTCATCAGGGCATAGTGGAATGATCACTCAGAACTTCACATGTTTCCTGAGTATCACTAGCATTGCAGGAAGCTTTTTCAATTTCTTGTTGAGTTTCCTCAAGGTCTCCAAAGAATGCTCGATTTTTACAAACCTTTCAATGACTTCCATGCCAAATCCATAAGTTGGCTCATGTTGAATTGATTCTTGGATCTGTTCATAAAGATCATCGATAGGTAGGATACCCGAGCCTTCACTCAACACTTTCACATAGATCTTGACCAGCTCTTCTTCCAAGTCATTCTTTCCATTGACCAATTGGTCTCTTGATTCTCTCAGTTTGCTACAAGCTTCGTTGAGAATCTTTATTCTAAATCTGATGGCTTTGGTCAGCTGGAAATGTTTATCCGCATGTGGGATGATGCCCTCTTCGACCAAGATGTGGGATGGAATTTGTTTCAGCGTTTGGAGAGCTTCAAAAGTCAACTCCAGGTTCCCAATTTCTGAAGAAAACTCATCATCCATTTTTTCTCCATCTTTCTTTATATCTTCCAAAGATTGATAGACTTCCATAGTATCTTGGATTACTTCTTTTCCCTGCAGGAGCAGCCTTTGGGTCCATTCATCGACCACTCTCCCCTTTTCGTTAATCTTTTCAATCATGGGTACCGATGAGAAATTGAACCCGATAGGAGTAGAGGATAATGGTGTTGACTCAGGGGGCTTTGAGAGCTTAAGTAATACTTCAGTCAACTGCTCCACTTTCTCTTTAAGCTCATCCCTGCTTTCCTTTGTTTCTTTTAACTTTTGACATAGCACGTTCATAGCATCTCGTGCATCTTGTTGTGCTCCTTCTGTCGTCACCTTCCCTAGATCGACCCTAGTTATCTAATAGTTAGAGGCCACTATGTCCTCTTTGGTCTTGTCAGTTGTGGGAGTGGTGATCTCTGCAAACTTGTGCCTCAAACATCCACTAAAACCCTTGAAACTGTTTTGGGTTTCTTGGTTTATTTAGTAGTAGAAGCCCTGAGTGAACTGAAGTCAAAGGCTAGTATGGGAACTACCACCTTCCTTTTCCTCGGAGTCTGATCAAGCAACCATTGAGGCATGCCAGAGGAAGTTACTACTATTGTAGGGGTTTGGGTCACACTTGTAGGTGGAGGAAGACTTACTGGTGGAGTGGGAATAGTCACAAGTGTGGTAGTGGATTCAGTGAAAAGAGGTGTAGAAGGAGGAGGCATATCTATAGTCACTTTAGTTCCAGCAGAGAGAGGTGAGAGTCTGGAGAAAATGCTGGCCATGGCTGATGAAGAAGATGGAGAAAGAGGAGGTGGAAGTGGTTGTGAAGGAGGAGGTGCAAGTGGTTGTGAAGGAGGAGGTACAGCTCCTAAAGCCAAAGCCTGGGAAGTGAGGGATAAACTTACTTCTGTTGGGAAATCAGCAAATGGTGAAATTAGAGGTTGACTCACCTCTACCTCCAAAGAGATTTCCCCAATTTCTGGTGGTGTTGGTGATTTTGGTATGTTCACCATTTCAACTGGAGTGGCAATTGAAGGGGCTTCTTGTTCTCCTCCCTTCTTGACAAATTTGACCTTTATAGGCCTCTTAGAAGAGCTCTTGTCCTTTTCCTTTTTGGAGGGTCCTACTTCCAAATCAACCAACTTTGAAAAACTATCTTCTTTGTAACTCATTCCCCAAGAGGTGAGCCATGCCTTAGTGCATGTGAGAATCAGAGCTGATCTATCTACAATAGAAGCTTTTTCACCGATAGACCAATCAATAGTTGGGAAAATGTATTGATCCTCATTCAGTCTGTCATATGAAGGATCTAGAACACTTTCATTGTCGCCAGTACCTTCTGGGATGTCAGTGAGCTCGAGTGTCTGAATTTCTTCAAGTGTTAATCTGCTATGATCCTTTCTACGGATGAGAGATTTCATCACGAAGATCAACCCAAATGTCTTCTATGCTAGGCATGTGCAGTACATGGTTCCATATGACTTAAGAACTCCTCGAAAGTCAAACCCATCTCTGGGATTCATGTGCTTCTTTAACTTGTCTTGAAGCTCATGAACTACGTTCTTGGATTTTACCACTATTGAGCAGGTATACCTTCCAATAGAAATTGGGAAGGATACGTGTGGCCTTGTGCTTACTCTGTTGGAACTTGTGAAAATCCAACAATTTCTTGACCAACTCCATCAGGACCAGCTTGTCTCCTGGATATCTAGGCAATCAAAAGGATCACCGGGTACATGACCACTCGAAGATATGTGAACTTCTTGAATTGTAAGAAGACACAACCCCATTTTGAAACTTCAGCCCATGCCTCATCAGAGACTCTTGTTTTCCTCGGTTCGGGGTTCATCCTGCATATGTTCTCGTAAAAGAAAGCATCATTTATTCTTCTAAATTGGTCCTCATACCCCTTATTTTTTAGCTGAGGAAAATATTGATAAATGTGTTTTGCTACCTTATTCCCCTTTGTGTCCAATCGGGATAATTCCTCATACCAGCTATTGCATAAGTGACATATGAGGACATATAAAATTTTCCGTAGAAAAAACCATTTTCATCTGGGAGTCTATCTCATCACTGATAAGACTACCCCAATCAATCCCCTATTGATTCTTCTTAATGATGACCATGAATTTGTACATCCATCCTTAGAAAACATTCGACTCAGGAAATCCAAAAACCCGGCTCAGAAAGGTAATGATATCATTGATCTCTTGAATGAAATCACTTCTAGGAACAAATCTTGGAAACCTAGAGACAACCAGCTTAGCTTTGATCAGGAACTTCTTATTGACATGTTTAATACAGTCTTCTTGGTCTTTGTCCCAGGATTTCTGGGCTGACTTGAGATCTACATCCCCATACTCCTTGAAGTTAGGCAATTTGAGAAGGTCATCAAAGTAACCTCCGTCAACTTGACTATGACTTCTCCCGCCTGATTTCTCACTGAACGAGAAGTAGAGTCATAATTTGAAGCACATGCCAAGATGAACTTGGGGCATTGAGTAGACATGGGGAATCCTGTTTGCAAGAGGGAGGCCACTGCGGCTATTGATCTCATCTAGGGGTTTGGGAAGAACTCTTGACTCTATTCCAAAATCTTCCATGTCTACATTTCCGAGTTTTGTATCCCGGATGTCATAATTACAATCAATGTAGGAAGGAGACTCCACCTTCCTAAATTTTTACTTCATCTTCCCTGATTTATCTGACTTATCCTATGATGAACCAGGATCCGACATGAGGAGTCTTGGAGGAGGAATGCCTTGATCACTTCTAGTTTGAACACTTGGGTTTGAAAACTTGTTGAACAACCCCACAGACCCGATGCACTGCTGAGTGTGTCGGAGGTTAGGATTTTTCAGACACTATGCAAAACCCGATGCACTAGAGAGAATGTGTCGGAAGTTATTAGATGTTGGACACCTATAGAAACCTGCCACACTGTGGAAAGTGGAAGATGTCAGACACACCGGCAGACCCGACACAAAGGAAAATGGATGTCGGAAGATGTTATATGTCCGGAAAGACTCAAGACCCGACACACTATGGAATTTATAAACTGTAAAACACCCTGCAAAACCTAAAAATAAGGGATCGGGTTTTTGAGATGTCCAGACATGAAATTTTCCCACCATTTCAATAGTTAGGATTTTTGTATTCTTCTCTTTTCTTTAAAATACAAAAAGGTATATTCTAAGGAATATAATAGACAAACACCCTAAGGGTGAACTTTTAAACAATGATTTCCATTGGAATATAACTCAAAAGAAGAAGAAAACCCTAAACCCTAAACCTAAAAAGAAAAATAGGAAAGGAAGGAGAAGATGCAGAGACCATCATAAAAAAATTCAACAAAACATCGCAAGCAAAAAGGCAGAGTAAATACCTTCAACAAATTTGAAAAATAATTGAAAATGGACCATGTAATCGAGCACAAGATCAAATCAGGTTCGGAAGCTGAGAGAGCACGTAGGAGAAAAATCCACGCAACCAAAAGCACAAAAGGTAAAAATGACATGTAAATCTAGCTATTTATAAAGACCCCACATTTATTACATCTCACTTGACACGTGTGCCAACTACCCTACAACTCGGCATGAATGCCATGTCATCATGTTTGGATTGTCTAGAAACCCAACACAAAGCATGATATGTCGAGATGCTTGAAGGTTCCACAAACCCGACACAAGGCATGATATGTCGAGATGCTTGAAGGTTCTGCAAACCCGACACAAGGGAGTTGAATCGGGTTTTGGTTTTGGAAGTCATGTGACATGAAGCATGTTTTTGATCATGCATGTTTTGATGCTCAGGAGTTCCAAAACCTGACACAAGGGAGTTGAATCAGGTTTCGGGTTTTGGGAAACAATGAGCATATTGCATGTAAATAACCTGTTTACATGTTGTTGAAACCCGAAAACCCGAAATACTCTTCAAACGGGTATTTTAGTCAATTTTTCAAAAATTTCTATGGTTATCTTCATTTTAGCTGGAATCACTAAAATGGGATAACAAACTTTTGATTTTATCTTTCACGTGTTTGTTCGAGCCTGAGTAAAAATTTATTTGAAAAATGCCCTGGATCTGCAAATTAAAATTTCAAATCGATCCCATTGATCCTTGAAGGCAAAAATGACATGAATTTGCCAAAAATTTGATGAAAAATGATGCAAAATTTACATTTCCACACTTCCTGGAGCAAAAATGGCAGCCAAAATGGAAAATGTACAGTTACCATTGATTTGCCCTTTTCCCTTCAATCTGGGCCCTCCATGTGTCAAAATATAATTGGGGACGGATTTGGGATCACTTTTTGACTTTTTAACATTTTTGGAAAAATGGAAAAAATTGACTCTTTTCTCCGCCCTCTCGCCCTTGAAATTTGGTGCTGACACGTGGCATATGGTGGGTCCCATGGAGTCATGGCTCAGTCTGCGCATTTTCACCTTTTTTAGAATTTGGAATATTTTCACTTTTTTCCTCGCGAGCCTGCACCTCTGCCTTTGTTATTGACATGTGTCCACCTCTCTATCGCTAAAAATCCATGGGCTTATTTCATGTTTTAACCCCTTTTTCGCCGAGGGAAAATTATCCATTTTTCTTCCGTGGGCCCGTGCCTTCGATTTCTTCCCTACCACGTGTCTCCTTCTGATTTGTCTTAGAGCCACGCCTCAAATTTTCATTCTAAGTCTTTTTGCAAATAAAGGAAAAATTCCCTTTTCCTCCGCCTGACCCACTCTGCCTACCACGTGTCTCCTTGTGGTTCGTTTGGTAGACCCACACTTCAAACTTCCATTTTAACTCCTTTTTCAAAAAAAGAAAAGTTCCCTTTCACCTCATTTGGCTTGCCACTCCACTGCCCTCTGCGCCTTCCATGTGTCCACCCCTTGCTCCATTGCGGACCCATGGCCCTTTCCACACCTTTTATCCCTTTCACCAAAAAGGCAAAAATTCCTAAGTCCCCCCATTGGCCTTCCATTTCACTGTGAATAAGAACATGACACGTGTCCTCTTCTTTGAGCCGAGTTGCGTGGGAAATGTGGATTTTTTGCCAAAACTAAAAAAATGCTAAGTCTTCTAAGAAAGCCACCAAACCCTATCCAACCACAAGCAGCCACGTAGGAGGAGAGTTTTGAGTTTAAATTTGATGGGCAAGTGACACTCGTATAACCATCAAAAAACATAGAATTTTCCATGCAACCTCTAAAATCAATTTTTCTTCGTGGGTGAAGGACTTTTGGTCAAAAACATATGGGAAGTGATTTTAAGCAAATTTTGACCATGGGGATATATTTTTTAGGGAAAACAAGTGCAAAACAAGTAACCATGAACTCCATAGGCTGGGAAAGAAGGAAAAAATGACAGAGGCCCGTGGATTTGAAAATCTAGGGCACAAAACAAAGCATGCATGTATTTTTCTTTCAAAATGGGGAAAAATAATAAGTTTGTGAGATTTTGAAAGCATTTAATCTAGAGAAAAAGTTTGCAGACCACCAAATTTGAAGAAAAATGTTTTAGATCACGCAGAACAAAGGAGAAAAATGGAAAATAGAACAGAGGATCAAAATGGGCACCAACACTATGACCTCTGTGTCTCCACCAGCATTACTCTCTCCTTCACCAAAGCATCATTCATGAATACTTATGCTTGGGTCTATAGTCTCGTAGACTACGTGCTCACCAATATCTTCATCTTCCTACATTTCCATGTTAGGGGTGGCCTATACTCTACACCCACCCATACTTGGAGTTTCCTCTTCTTCTTGCACGCTTGGTTGTGGGGATTCCTTCTCACTATCTTTAACAGGAACATACTTCCTATGCTTTCTCCTTTATTCCCCCTCATCATTCACGGAAGCTATATGTGGTATCTCCTTACTATCTCTAAATTCCCTATGCGGTGTCTCTCGATGTGCATCTTTCCCACATAACTCTCTGGTATGTACAAGTCCACTCTGTCTTCTATCTCTTCCCGATCAAGGATGTTTTCTAGTCTTACATGCACTTGATCCTCTTGAGCGGGGGTGCAGATGCAACATGCCTTGAATTCCCTACTTTCTGCCCCTTCTTTAGAGGTGATGGAACTACCATATCTACACCCTTCACAATTTTTCCATCCTTGAACCTTGGCCTCAAATACACACACACACACACACACACACACACACACACACACACACACACGTTAGTTCAATCTACCCCACGGCCAAACTCCCTGATGTGATGTCCACATTTCTTGATTCTATTGTTTCCACATAGGCCTATTTCCCCGGCCATACATATGTTTTGTGCAGAATGTGAACATCTGCGTCAAATCGGAGTTGGCATCCATCATGGAACATGTTTATGGAATCTTTAAAGTATCTTATGGTAAATGCAAAGGGAAACTTACACTAGGGGCTCTTCTCTCTAGACTTCACATAGAAGCACCCCAAGCTGATATCTTTGGTGAACCACAAATTCAACCTCTCTTTCCAACACCTTTGGCAATTCACGCGGAATGCACCATTCTCCCTTAAATGCCTTCCGCATTCCCATAAACCATTTGTATAGGAAATCCTTGTATGTATTGGAAGTAGTCCCCCAGAGTGTACTTGGCATATTTTTTTGGGGATTTATTCTCCAATGGAAACTCCCAGATGTTCTCCCTAGGTCGTTGGGTACTCCAATTTCACTAAATATAATCAATAATAAAATTGTGCCCTAGGTAATCTTCTCACCTTTATCTACTTGGACACGTGCCTCATTCACCAAGATTTCTACGACATACCCAGTAATGTTGTAGTATGTCTTATTCACCATTTTGTGCACTATATGTAACCAACGCATATTCACCTTGTTCCATCTCTTAGTGGCACCCGTCTTACTCCTTGCTAAACACGTTGCAACTTTGGTGGCCATGTCGTAATATTGGTGACTTTGAAGGCTGGCCCCCTTCTTATATTGATGTAGGGTTGTTGTGGCATCAATTCCCTCATCATTTGATAGGTCTCCAAGTGATCTCTAAGTCTCGAGTCATGTAACCCTATCACCTTCCCAATTAACTTGGTAGTGATCCTCATTCTCTTGTCCACGAATTACAAAAAGTCTTCATGGATGTGTGACATGAGACACTGGTACAACTATTTAGGTTTCCCAAAATAGGGTAACTCCAAAATTTGCATAACCCCTACATTTTAAGTAATTTATTCAAAAAGTCATCCAAGACCCTAGTGTCATCCACCAGTCACTGATTTTTCCTCCTGTAAACTTCTTCTACAATGTCCTTCAGAATTTTTCATTTCCGTGGTTATACTCTAAAATCCTATAGTGTGTAATATTTGTTGTCCAAGGCCACCCCTCAATAACTTCTTCTGGATATAACATCTTGACTAGTCACTCCTCTAGTGGGTCATCAACCTCCTTCACTACAATGGGAGCCCTTTATGGTGTCATTTCTCCTCTTGATCCTGTGAGTGTGAAATGAAAACCGTAGTTACTATACAAATGAAACATAAGTCACCCTCCTGTCGTGCACATGCATCACCACTTGAATCCTTCTTTCGTACTTGGATGCTCAACACCATGCTTAAAATTTGATAGGTTTACTAACTCTGCAAAGTTCTCATTGTCTTCATCTCTTCTTTTCCCTTATATATTTTCTTTGAACTCGCAAGGTAACAAATGTCATTGCAAATGTTAGCTTTAAACCAAATTTCAAAAATTCCCTTCATTAATTTCTCCACCTACCATCGTACACGGTATTAATTCCTATTGAGCGCATGTTGTGCCTCCTTATCCCATGCTTCAATTTATCATTCCTCAAACTTCGACACCTCGGTCATAAATTTCGGCATGCCACTTCTTATGTGTCACGAGATCTCCTCTACCCATTCTTTCTTACACCAAATTATTTATCCAATGTGACCCAAACATATGTAGTCACAAATGTTGCAGTGTCATTGAGTTATACAGAGCGCTCATCGCCTTACGTGTGGTCTTTAACTTTGACCAATCCTCTTAAAATTTTCATCACTTTTCAAAACCTATTCTCTTTATAGACACCCATGAGTTTATTTCTTTTTTGTACCAAACTAACCTTCTTTTATCCACCCCACACTAAGGGTATGTGTTGTCCTCTACACATAAAAACACTTGAGGTAGTAATTAACTTCTGGCACACAAATGTGCTTATTCCACAAAACACAGAACTAAATTGACAAAGCATAGTGATGAGGAAGGAAAAACATTAAAGGAAATACAATAAGGGAAATCTAATCTAAATGGAAATATTTCCTTATTAAAAATACCAAGAAGGCTTATTTATAGTAGGGCTTTAGCGTACTCTCATTCAAGTAACCGGGTAACCATTTTCCATCAAGAACCTCTAACTAGCAAGCTCCTGATTCAAATATGTGAGTGATAACATACGGTCCCAACCAATGCACCTTAAGCTTGTCTAAGTAGCACAAAAACTTTAAATTATAAAGAAGTACCATCTTCCCAACCTCAATCTTCTTTTCCTTGATGTTCCTATTGTTTCATGCCTTCTATCTAGATTTATCTTTCTTCTAACTCCAATGTGCTATGATACACCTCTCATCCAGTTGTATCGGCTTATCAATTCTTTCTTCCAATGCTTGTTCATCACTAGATCTCTTGCATGCACAATACACAAAGAAGGTAACATGAATTCCATGGGAAGAACTACTTCTACACCATACACCAATTGAAAGGGTGTTGCCTTATTCAACCATTTATAGGTTGTTCAATATGCCCAAATTATAGCAAAAACTTTATCATCCTAGTTTGTCCTTCCAACATCACAAATATTTTTCAAATTTTGGCTCAATATCTTGTTGAATGCCTCAAGTAGTCCCATTTTCCTGAGGGTGATAAGGTGTTTTCTTGTGGTGTGCGACCATAAATTCATCCAATAATATCCTGATTGTTGCATTTAGGAAATGAGTGCCCCTATCACTTGTCAAACTCAAAGGACATCCATACCTGGTAAGAATATTTTCCCATAAGAACCTTACTACTGTAGCCATTGTACAATCCTTTGTAGGTGTTTCTTTTGCCCACCTTGTAAGATAATCTGTATAATTGATTATGTAGCGTGATCTAGTTCTACACGCAATTGGGGAAATAGGACCCACAAAGTCTATTGCCCATTTTTCAAAAGGATCTACACTAGTAATAGGCCTCAAAGGCATTTCATCTCTCTGCCTATGTTTTCCAAGATGTTAAAGTGATCACACGCCTTACAAATCTCCTCGCAATCTCTTGTATAAGGTTTCCCACCATAAACCAAGGTGAGAAGAATATTATGTGCGAAGGCGTCATTTGCATAGTGCCCACCTACAATACCGCCATGAGCCTCCTCCATAATTGTTGTGCACTCGTGCTCTAGTAGACATTAACGTAATACTTCATCTCATCCTAGTTTGTATAAGTCACAACTGATCAACATGAAAGGTGTGGCTCAAATTTCTTATTTTCCAAGGCTTTCATTCCTTCTTGTGTTATACATGTGCATAAAAAGACATCAATATCCTCTAATTCCGAGGGCACTGGTTTAACCTATATAACTATGTATCTGGCATTGTATCTTCAATACTCTACATATCCTCTCCTGATTGAATCCTTGATAAGTGGTCTAGGCAGAATTGCTTTTACCTGGCTTTACCACAACTATAAATTCAAACTCTTGAAATAATAGAACCCATCGGCATATGTGCCCCTATAAAACAGGCTTATTTACCAAGTATTTCAATGCCATGTGATCTGTATAGAACACAAAAGGTGTTGCTAACAAGTACTATCTGAACTTATGCAACACATAGATCATTGACAAAGCTTCATGCTCTGTAGTTGTATAATTTTATTCTGCAAGAGTCAACTTTCTACTAGAAAAATAGATAGGATGATCTACAATACCTTCTCCAGGATGAGCTAGAAATGCACCAATGGCCATGCCAGAGGCATCCACATGTACGTGAAAGGGTAGATTCCATGAAGGAAAACGTAAAATATGCATCGTAGTAAGCCTTTCCTTTAGCACTTTGAATGTGCATTGTTGTGATTCTCCCCAATAGAACTTCCCTTTACCTTTTAATAACTCCTCCAAGGGCGTGGAAATCTTAGCATATCCTTTGATAAATTTTTTGTAATACCCTATGTGGCCAAACAATCTGAGCACCTCACTTTGACTGGTGGGTTCCTCCAAGCCTAAAATGATTGCAACCTTAGCTAGATCTACTAACAAACCCTCCTTACAGATGATATGCCCTAGCAGAGTTCCAAAAGGTGTAGCAAATACGTACTTCTTGATATTTAAAGAGATGTTTAACTATCTTGCACCTCTCAAACATTAACCACAAATTTTCACAATGATCCTTGATAAGCCCATACATGGTCCAATCATCTAAGTAAACCTGTAATAATTTGTGAATAAAATCCTGGAATGCTTGAACCATAATGCATGAAAATACTACAGGCACGTTCTTCAATCCAAAGGGCATCATTGTGTATGAAAAACTTCCCCATTCAATGGTGAAAGTTGTCTTCTCTTGATCCTCCTTAGAAATTCTTACTTGATGATACCTAGAGAATCCATCTGTAAAAGAGTAAATTTTACGCCCTGCAATGCCTTCCAATATTTCCTCAGTGAATGGTGTAGGGAAAGGATCAATCACACATGTAGCATTCAACTCCCATAGTCCACACAAATCCTAATTCTTCCATCTTTCTTTATGTTAATCACAATAGGGTTGACCCACTCTGATTCCTCTATGGGCTCAATAATGCCATATTCTAACATCTTGTCAATTTCTTCTTTAAATTTTATGCGCAAGTTAAGGTTCATCCTATAAGGTCTTTTCCTAACCGGGCACACACCTTCCTTTAGCTTAATTTTCATCTCACCCAAAGATTCATGCACCCCTTTCAACTCATGGTATCCCCTAGGAAACAAGTCCTGGAAATCACGTAGTAACTCAATTATCTTAGCCACTTCAGAGTCAAACCAATAATCTCCAATTATGGCCTCCTTAGGTTTAGCATCCATGCCAATGTTCACTTTCTTTATCTTCATAGGTTCATGGTAGGCACATACTTTCTCATCCACACTATCTAATACCTCGCATGTACCCTCTGAATGATATATGTCCAACTTTTCCACTTCTTCATCATCCACCATATAGACCATCTTTCCTTTCTCCTTCTCTAGGAAAGCACACTCAAACAGTTCTACATCTATCTCATCTACTTCATCAAAATGCACTTCTAGATCTGACTCACCAAATAACTCCTGAATGAGTTCTTCAGCCTTTGCACTATCTCCCATAGTCAATTACTTCATAACCTATAATGCCTCTTTCACCGAAGGTTTAGTGGAGAAGTATTCAAAATTTTGGATCATTCCTATAGTCAAATCTTGCCAATTTCTAGTCTCCTATGCAACTTCACATAAACATACCAAGCATGTGCGTAGCCTCACAAGGTGAAATAAAGTTTGTGAACCCACAAAAAAAGGTGGTAAAGCTTCATGCCCTTCTTTCTAGAGTCTCTCACACCGCTGAACATGGTGTTAAAACGGGACTATTAACTTGATATTCACATATTTGATTAGGTGGATTACTTATAAAAATCGGGATGATAGAGCAATTCTCACTTTTCTCCATTCTATGAGATTATCCTTATGAACCATCCACTAGCACAGTTGTTGTCCTACACAGGGTATACACTAACATATTCCTTTTGTCCACTTGATCCTTCCATTTTACTTCCATGGCTCATAGGAATACCTCATACTTTCCTTTGCCATTGTACTGTGGCTAAGGGTTGTTACCTAACCTCATAACACAACCTGCGCTTCTTACTTCATGCCCAATCATCTCATAAGTGTCATGTGCCCAATTTTCATAGAAAATACTTGTAGTATCACTAATGGAATGTGCATCATCCCATTAGAGGATTCCTTCCTTAGATGGCTCAAGCGCTTCCGGATCTCAAATGGTGCACACATAAATTATGTTCAGGTCTTCTTCACTTAAGGGATCAACATAAGGTGTAGATTTCCCATCTATCAAAGGGATAATAACCCATTCTTCCTTTTTCTCAAAACGGATATATCCCTTATTGAACCATAGCTCAACATTATTTACATAGATCCAAGGGCACCCAAGTAGAGATCCGGGAATTTTTCTACTGCAAGTGCTAATACCTCAAAATCCCTAGTGAACTTGGCCCCTTGTATAGTAATAGATGCATCCTTCAATACTCCAATAGGTGTGGCCTTATTCTGATTTTCCATATACAATACATTGGAATATGGCTACAATAGAGGTCGTCCCATTTGAACCCATTCATCTATGGTAAACACATTCACTTCCACACATGTTTTAATCAAAATATTTCTCAAAATCCATCCATCCAAAATAACATTTAAAGTTATCTCCTTGACATAATCCAAGATATGGGGAGGGAGATTATCATGCAATATATGTTGTCTAGTCTTAATACCCGGTGCTGCAGTGTTTCCCTTTCAACCAAACTCCTAGTAATGGAATAATTTTCTCCCAATGCAACATCTTCCATACCTCCTTAGATCATCAACATCTGATTGGAAATTCTTAGCTACCTTATTCTATTCCAACTTCTTGACATGATTTCTGAGTACCTCCATGGTTTCTTGATAAACCTCCTTTTGATGTGTAGGGTATGGGTATTTTACATGTAAAACCTCCTCCTTAGTGATGGTAGGCTTCTATTGTAGTGTTTCTATGGCACGCACAACCTTAGCACGTGTAGTAATCTTCATAGGTATTACCTCGAATCCGGTGCTAACTTTTGCATCCATTAGTTTTCCACAACGCATTGTATCCTAACCATCCCTACGCCCTTGATCTCCTATTTGTGCTTCTTTCTCAAGTGTTCATATAATTTCGGGAACTCTACATAGTTATGATTATTTTCGCAAAAATAACAAGTAATGTTTTGAGGAAATTCATGCTTGTAATGGTCAAGGGATCCACACGTATAGCATGTTCCATGAGGGAACTCACTTCGTCCACCGCCGTGGCCTCGACCTCGAATCCACCATGGTATCCTTGACCTCTACCATGGCCTCCCTCAAAGCGCCCTTCATTTTGATCATAGCACCCTTGAGTGTGATCATGATCATGTTGCTCACCTTTATCCTTAGAGTTATTTGAAACCCTCATCTATCATACACCAATATCAATGGCATCATGGATCTGATCAATCAACCTGCAATCTTCAATATTGTGAGTCGTGGACCGGAAAATTTTACAGTAGTAGGACATGTTCTTTCTTATCGCACATTGCAATAATGGACAATGAATTACATCATGGTCCAAATGACATATCTCACATTCCAATAATAAGGAGCGCACCGATCTGTGAGGACAACTATCCTTAGTATGCCCCTTTACTTCAAAATATGTGCACCAAATTCCACTGCATGTCTCATGTGCTATATTGGTTGATAGTTTCTCCAACTACTTTGACATTATTATAATATGAGCTTATAAGAATGGGCTCACTCTAGTGTCTATGCTCCCGATATCCTTAGTGTGCATAGTTGTTTCAAGTGCCTCGCATGTGTCCGGATAAGTCTTATGTGAGAGTTCCTTCCTAAAAGGTGTAATCAAGCTTCGCAAAGAACCACTATGTATGTTGACTTGCATGGATATCAATGATAGTTTAGACTAGAGATTTTTGAACCGGGCATCATATTCTTAAACACTCTCAAAGTAGTGCCCTACTTGATGTCCTTGAGTGTGCTTATACTTTTCTGCTCAAACTTAGGTATATAAAATTCCTTATTAAAATCATCTCGTAACACTATATAATCCACACAAGTCTAATCAGGGTCAAACTTTCTATACCAGTTGTGCACACGTCCCTACAACGTAGTTGTAAACCGATTGGCCTTGCACTCTAAAGTTGTTATTCCTTTTGTGTGCCATAGTATCTCACATGTATTACACATGCTCAACATTATCTTCTATTCCCCTATAATCTAGGAGATGAAGTGACATCTTTATGTAAGTATTTTGGGGTTGGTGAGGACCATGCCCACCAAATCCAGAACCTCCTATTTTACCTCTGCCTCCTAATCCACCAGATCTACCAAATCCCGAGTTACTTGTTCCTCCTGATCCTCCACCTATATGAGGAATTGGACCAGAGGATGTACTTCCTTGTGTCCCAACAATGGTGCTAAACTAAACTCCTACAGTCTGTGAAGTTGTGTTACTCCCGATGTGAGTCCAAATTTTTGTGCACCTGTGTTATGTGTAAATGACGCACCTAAAAAGGTTCCTCCAATCGGTCCTCCAAATAATAGGGAATATGTCTTCACCATAAATGCACTTGCTATATGATTCACTCTTGAACTTGTTGATAAGTCAACTCTACCTCTTGCTACTCTATTGCCCAAACTAGCTTGCTAACTACTAGTTGTATTAGAAACTGGAAAACCAAGCACAAGGGCTAGGTTTCCACGTAGATTTATATGCACACCCATGGCCCAAGTTTGTCTTTTCTGGCATGCTCTCATAAGAGGTGATGAGGGTTCCCTATAATTCTTTCCCAAATTGGGGAGTTCCAGATGCTTTGTCTCCATGTCCTCTACATGAGCTCCGAATCCTTCACGAGCCATCTCACTCCTCAATGCCATCCATTCTAAAATCTCATGATGCTTCCCTAAATCCCTCTCACACACCTCATTGTACTTCAATTACCTTTCTTCTCTTTTCATCTATGCCACTAGTTCCACCATCCTTTTCCACACATGTTCCTATCCCCATCGACTTCTCTTCCAAATTTAGGGTTACCAACAAGATTTTGATCACAGTAGAATGCCTTAAAGATAGGTTTCCCTAGGATAATGTAAAAATTGAAACTCAACTACCTCTGGGAAAGAATAAGTGAAAATTGAGTACTCCAAAATAAAGATATTTAGAACACCATGGAACCAAGTGTCCATAACACACATCCAAATAAGATCAACATCATAAAGGTCCTAAAATTATTTTTGCATATAGACAACAAGTGTGTGAAACCTTTAATTTCTTTTAGATGCATAAGTAACTAGCCACTTGTATAGCTCTATTTGAAAAATAGCAAAGAAGCTCTCATATAAGAAATCATACAGATTTTGTTCCACCCATGTGTGTGCATGAAACTCAAATCCAAGTGTTGAATCTTTGAGCATACTCTTCTTCTAGATCTATTATCCACTCCTCAACACTTGCCAAGGTCAACCGATATGTCTTCATCATGCAACATCTTGAAAACAACTAAGAAAGAGGTCCAAAAATGGAACCAATGATGCAGCCTAGAATTTATTGTTAATAACCCAAATGCACTGACACATCACTCAACTTGAGTGAGTGCTCACCCAAAGCACGCAAAGGCACTAGATCCCTCTTTAGAGTTTCTTATATATAATGTTAGCATGATGGTGCATATAGATATCCAGATTTATTATCAATAGTAAACAACACACAATGCATAAACCAGATCTAGCTCTTAGAATAGATCTAGAATGAACTAAACAATGACTATAACAAGATTTACCATGCAAGAACTAGATTCAGTCATGTTCAACACCATTATCCAGCCAATATGAACCATTGTATTAAGTATTGTAAAACAAAAAATCTTCTTACATTACATAAGTATCTCCATGAGTCATGCACGTGACAAAACCAGCAACATAACTCTACCATAGTTTTCATCCATTAACTTGTGCAAATCAATACATATATATAGGGGTGGGGACTTTCCCTTCACCACCCATGCACTTCTCAAAATAGGTCACATGCTAAATAATAGTCATGTGCCTTTACAATAGGATGCACAACATGCAAGTGCTCTAACAATAGACTTCCTATAGTTAACTCTGAGTAGAAATCCTATTATTAGCCTAAACTATGCATGGCGCTCAACTATCGCTTGTTCCCAAAATATCATTGCATGGAACGCAAGTCTTCATGTCTTTTTTTTCTCAGCACGCTAACTCCGAAAACATCCCTTATCCAAAAAATGACTAAGTCCTGATCATGGGTGCTCTAATCCTATCATAGCACTACATACTCTTCAAGTTCCCTAAATTTGTGCACCCAATACTTAGGCCATTTTTTCGATCAATAAGCAACATTGGTCTAACATACACCATTGTAAATGGCATCAGAATCGATCAATTAACTTAAAATTCTCTATATCATGAGTGGTAGACCTACAAATATTATAGTAACAGAACACATTCTTTCTTATCGTGCGTTGTTAGAGGGGGAACCTACTTGAATCATGATTCAAGTGAAAAATATGTAGTTCAAAGCAACATGGTATGCACCAATTTACGAGTGAAAATATCCTTAATATGTCATTCCACTTTCACAATGCGGCACTAAATGCCACTACGCATCTCATGGGCTGAATTAGATGACAAATTTTCAAACTACTTTTCCATCACCGCAATCTAAGCCTCAAAAAATTAGCTAACTCTAGTTTCTATGCTCCGGACTTCCTCGGTGTGCAAATCTACCTCAAGTGCCTTATGCGGATTTGTATGTCTTATGTGAGAGGACCCTTTTGAACGATGTGATTAAACCTATAATAAACCATTGAGCATGCTGACTCGGGTGAATGTCATAAGATAAATTTGATAAAAGGGTTTTGAATCATGTATCATACTCCCTAACACTCTCGGCTATACCCTATTTGATGTCCTTCAACGTGCCGATGCTCTTATGCTAAAACTTAGGTATATAAAAATCTGCTTTAAGAAAGCATCACACAACGTACTCATTGTCTACACAAGTCTAGTTTGAATCATATTTTATGTACCAACTATGTGCGTGCCCTTGGAATGTGGTAGAAAATTTAATGGCCTTACGCTTAGGATTCGTGATCCCTTTCATGTGCCATAGTATCTCACACATATGCATGTGCCCCATGCATTTTCAATTCCTCTATACTCTGATAGGAAAAGGGACATATTGAAATAAACTTTATGGGGTTGGTTTAGACCATGCCCACTAGATTTAGAACATGTGTTACCTCCTATTTTCCCTCCTCCTCTAGAGCCAATATATCCATTAAATCTTGAACCACCTAATCCTCCCCGTCACGGGAAACAAGATAAAGGATGCGCTACCTTGTGTTCCAAAAATTATACTAAACTAAACTCTCACAATCGATGAAGTTGTACTACTTTAAGATGTAATACCAATGTTATACGTGCCCATGTTCTATGTTGATGATGCTCCAGAAAATATACCTCCAACCGGACCTCCAAATAACACAAATGATGATTGTGCCACCATAGATGAATAAGCTATCGGATTAACTCCTGAACTTGATGAAAAATTAAATTTACATGTCGCTACTCTACTCGTCCATAGTAGCTTGCTTACTAATGAATGTCATAAAAACTAGAAAACCAAACGCAAGTGCTAGATTTCCATGAGGGATCAAATGTGCACCCGCGGTCCTGTAGTTTCCACTAGCATTCTCTCATCCGAGGTCAAAGAGGGCTATCTTCCATGCTCACCCAAATGGGGAGTTTCGGATGCTCCAGATTATATGTCCTCTATGTGAGCTACAAATCCTTTATGAGCCATCTTTCTCCACAATGCCATGCATTCTCAGTAACTTCATGTTCTACTCGAATCCCTCTCGTGTGCCTCATTAAACTTATTCTACCTTTCTTCTCTCTTCCTTTCTACCGCCTGTGTACACCATCCTTCTCTACACTGCTCCTTCCCCATGTGTGGTGGGGTTTAGCTAGCCATAGGACGTTGTTCTAAATTTGGGGTCATGACCAAGATCTTAATTGCTAAAGGGATAAAGACGCATGTAGGATCCCCGGGTTCACGTAGGAACTAAAACTTAGTAACCTCTAGACAGGAATAAGTAGAAACTATGTACTCCAAAATGTAGCTATTCAAAACACCACTCCACCAATGATCTACAATGTGTGTCCAAGTTAGATCAGCATCATGCAGAGCATGGAATTCTTCTATGTCCAAATAAGTTCTCTATAATTCTAATTTCTCTTTGATGCGTATGTTACCAACCACTCGTACAGTTCTATAGGAAGACAAGAAAATATGCCTTATAAAGTTCATGGTGCATGATTTTGTTTAACCCATGAGATTGCATCAAAATCAGGTCCTGTGTTAAATCTTTGAGCATATTATTCCTCTAGATTATCTAACCAATCTTCAATGTTGGCCAAAGTCAACCAATATGTCTTCATCATACAACATTTGGGAAAGTATCTTGAAATGAGGTCCTTAAACAAAACCAAAATGAAGTCTTTTATTTTATCAAATAGCCTAAGGCACACCGACACATCACTTAGACAGTAACCGAGCACTCATCCAAAGCACACAAGGGTACCATGTCCCTCTTTTATGGAATTTTTACTAAGGAGTTAGCATGATGAGCACATACATAGATATATTCCAGATCCATAATAACAATGTAGTGGAAAACCATAAAATGATCTAGATCACAACCATATGCAACAATAAATCACATAAGAATCAAGATTAGGTTTACCATATAAGAATTAGTCACAGATATGTCAATAATGAATATCCAACCATAAATATCCATTTTATTACTTACTATAAAAGACATAAGTGAATACATATATAAGAGTATGCGAATAAGTCATGTGTGCCCATAAACCAACAACATAACACTAATAGTATGTGCATCAAGATCTCTCTCTAAACCATACAAATCAATACATATTTATAGGTAGTGGGGAATTTCCCTTCACTTTGTTTATGTATCCTCAAAATAGGCTACATGCTAGGAATAGCCATGCGCGCCATAAGAAAACTAGAGAGAATCCAAGCTCTTCTAACAATAGATCATCTATAGATAACTTCAGTTCCTACCCTATTATTAGCTCAAAACATTGCATGTCACTTTTCCTTCTACTTGTCCCAAAATAGCCTTGGTGGCCTCCAAATCTTTAGACTTCATTCAAACTACCACCCCCTACTTCAAAAATAGACAACTCCTCCATGGATCTTTCTCTTATGTGTTGCCTAGGCCATATCTATACTTAGCATTATGCCCCTAGAATTGACTAAGTCCTCTTCCTTTCTCGGAAACAACCCTTGAGCACCCTTTTTCTCTTGTCTACATGTAGACATTAATCATCCTACATGCGCTCACCATTTCACTACCTACACAAGTTTCTCTTGTTATCCCTATGTGCACGCACTTCAATACTTATTCATTTTTAACACCCAACAGACTTATAAATAACATCCATACATGTTAGAGCCCATGAAACATATATTTGCAAACCAAACCTACTTTCCTCTTCACCAAATTAAGGTGCCTAGAAATAAGTTTTGCACAATCAACTAGTTTTCACCCTTGCTAACACTTACAAGACCTCCAACAAACCTTACATAGTGAAAAATGAATCCGTATTCACTCTCCAATTGATATAAATCATAAAATAATTCAAATTATTCCTTATTCACTTTAATCGTTCGCCCGAGCAATCTTGTCTTGAAAACCAAGTAATCTTCTTCCTCACAAAAAAACCTAGATGATCCATCAAACTTACTAATCACGAGACAAACCATATACCGTTAGATAGCTATTTAAATCTTATGTGTAGAACATATCACATTTCCTTTCAAATACAATTGGAAGGCCTCCAACCAAGTCCATATCTGAAAACTACTTAAAGCGCCTCAACCGCCTAATGAATAGTCTTCACAAATAAGGTACACTTTGCCATTTATAAACACAACCATAATCTGAAGTCGTCATGGACATCAATAAAAAGTCCCATACTAAAAAAATGTCAATTTATTTTAAAAATCCTTTGGAAAACCTTGTCACAAACTGATCTTCTTCATAAACTTGCTCTGTTTGAGTGGGTTCCACTCATCATCACATGCTCTACTATACCTTTCTAAAAACATGTAAGAGTTATCTACACCATAAAATCATCATACTAGCTCAACCAATCACTTATAGGAAATTATGAAGAAATAATCTCCTACCACTCAAGCTAGGGTTTTAAGCACACAAAAAATAGTTTGGATTCTTGACATTTGTTTATAAAAATATGACAATGAAGTGACCTAATTATTTTTGTGAAAAATTATTAACATAATGTAGAAACATCCCTAAAATCCATAAGGTCCCATGCAAAGCACACAATTCAGGATGAGCATCAAAAGGTGCAATTCGAGCTAGAAAAGACCTTCATCTTGACCATGTTTCACTAAAACCGACATAACTTGAAAAATACACATCTTGACAACCTGAAATTTTCCCACAAAGATCATGACACACCCTAATAACATTTTAATCATCATCATGTCACAAATAGGTATCCATATCTCTAGACACTAGGACTTGCATGAATATCCCTGGAGTTTTTCATGATTTAGTTTAGGTAAACTAAAACAACACTATAACTCATCATGAAACCTCTCCAAAAGGTCCTAACAACCTTAATACATCATGAATCACTCACCTATATGCATACATGAGCTCACATGACTCTACAACCCATCCGAATTCCTCCAAGCACCTAGACCTGGTCTAGATGAACACCTAAATCTTGGACTTCAACCTATACCTACACCCTGAAACTCATGTGAGTGCCTAAAAACTCCCCAAACATGCTCTCCATGTTGCTACCATGCACCTCAAGTCACTAATTAATTCAAACCAATATGTTCCATCACCTGGTGAGCTAGGTCACCTAACTAGGCTTGTTAGACCAATCCATTCTCATTGAATCAACTCATGCCATCATGCCAACACCTAAAACACCATGTCATCATCCTTCTAAGAAACCTATAACACTTCTCCATCATCCTCTTTGTCATTAATGAGCTTTTACATCAATGACAACACCTAGAACTCAACATACCAACAATATCCCCTTTGTCATTGATGGAAAACCACATAATCTTCTCCCTCTTTTTACATTAATGAAAAATTCATACATGTATCAACTCATATTCATATTTCTCAGCTTCATATGATCATATCTTGGTTGGAAACATCAACCAAAGTCTTCATACTAGTCAAAAAATTGACATTTCTCACTAAAACTCTTGTTTACCTTCTTTCTACACCATATAAACTCTATAAGATAACTATAATTGATGCATACAACTCACTCACATGCCAATAATAAGTAATTTGAGCTTAGAACACTGTATTTACCTTTTCATACCTTGAGAAATCATAATCTTAACTAGGTTCTTGCATACCTTATCTTCTCACCACTCTTAGGACCTGAAATCCCTAAGACCATCACTCAATACATTATAGACCAACTTCTAAAAGCCCTGAAATTTATAAAGACACTATGAAACATCTCTTTATGAATCCCCCTAGACTCATACCATCCATCTCTAGTAGTAAAACAAAAACTTGGCTTTACCTTGCTTATAAGCTATAGAGATAAATCTCACACATCGACTCCAACCTTGAATCATTTTCACAATGTTTTGGTTATGATTTCATGCTATTTAAATCTATTTGAGTCAAAAAATCACTTACTCTTGAATTACACCTATAAATCATCATTCATTTTCCACACAAGCCTTCATGGCAGCTTATACACCTAATCGGGAACCAATAAGCTCCCCTACCTTGATGGGTCATATCGTATACATGTAACACATTATTTACTCTCTTGATAGTCCCTAGACATGATTCAAGTGTATACTCAAGAGGAAAGATACCATATACTCAACTTGCAACATACTCATTCATCATTGTGTCCCATTAGGTCTCCTTAACACCTAGAGCATTTGATCCAAACTCATGGCTGGCTCCCCTATCTAAATAGTCCTTTTCAGCCTCGTAGGTCATCTTTTTTTCATGGAACCATTTAATACATTTTCAATCATGCAACTTAATAAAATCTTCAATACCGATACTCTCCTAGCTTCACCTTCTTAGCATAATGAAAATCCAAGATCCTTTTGCCAACATACCTGCAAACACCATTATCTCATCCAAACCAACTTTATTTCTATTTAGAACACTTGATTCAAAGTCAAAAATAGGTCCCCCTACCACAATAGGCCTCCATAGACTTGTTTTTCTGTATATGGGCAGGTTTTTGGCTAGTTTTTCCATTCTGTGAACTTGATAAGACCAAAAACACTATATCTTGTAGAATCCTTCAAACTAACACTCCAAACTTCATCAACATTCCTGAATTAACATGTCATACCTTTTTCCATGCATTCTAATCACATTCTCATGCTCAACCAATGATGTACAAATTTCACATACCTATGACTAACATCCATGCTTCATCCAAGCAACCATGACCATGTTTATACCTTTACATAATCGAGAACAATGTACATTACATCGAGCATGCCATTATATCTTCATACTTGTAAGGTATGCACCTTCAATTCGCTACACGTATCATTATGCACATATATAAATCTTGGCACTTGAGTACACTTGCAAAGATTTCAAAACAAAAATCATGTTCTAACTCTCCATTCTATGCATGGATAACCTAGCAAAGCATCTCATTAACCTTCAAATCTACTTGATACCTAACCACAAAACTCACAACAGCATACACAAATCTCTTAAGGATCTCTTATATCACCTTTCCACCTTCTTCATACATTTTCCATGAAGCGTGAGAGTACTTAAAGCCATTATGATTATGTCTCAATCAGACTCAACTAATTGACAACCTGTACATTTCATGAGACAACATGACAAACCTTGCTACAAATTGCAAAAAATAATTCTAGAAACCACTAGACCATGACTCTATTATAAGAAAGGTGTTCCTGACTCATGAACAAGTACTTATATTGACCAATGACACTTCACTCATTATTCATAGCTTTAAATCACCTTTTGAAAAAACATACGTACCTAGAACCCTAATGCCAGTTCACTATTTCCATGATATCTTTTAGATTCATATATCATACCTTTAAATCTATACAATGAGAACCTTCATAACTTAATAACATAACATGTCAAACCTCCATGAAAACTTTAAGACATAAATATAACTTATCACTTTTGTTTAGGAAATAATATACTTTTGACAAACTAACATGCCTACTTACTCAAACATAATAGCCTTGATATACCTTGATAATTATTTGACACATCATGAACAATACTTTTGAGGAACTAATAACACTTCATACTTAGATTATGACATTACAGACACAAGAACACAAACTGAACAAACTTAGAGACCTCTTAATTAAAAAAAAAAAGACTATACCATTCTCACTATTTAAACAACCAAGAAAGAAAACAAGACATTCTTTAAGACTATGACAACATACCTTGACATGTGATGACATACTTTGACATACCTCCTTCATAATCATGCTTCAAACAATCAGCTCCCCCTTGACATATGCTCCTTTTCAAGCTTCAGACACATGATGATGGCTCCATGAAGCCTAATGGAGACACCAATGATAACTACATTCACCTAGTAGGGTAAAACATCCATGCCCTTAAGGGACATGATACCAAGATCCTTCATCTTCATCAATTATCTTAACTTCTGTACCTTTTATTCTATATTACTCTTCTTGAGGTCTTCATGAGAAGATAACAAAAACTTGAGGTTATACAAAAAATATATATACCTTTATGACAAATAGATTCATCATGGCTGAAACCAACACCTTTAGAATAAATTTTTGTATTCTTGTGTTATTCCTTAACTTTCTCAACTTGTGTAGACTTGACATCATCCTTCTTCTTGTAGGTATTAATTTTGGCTCTACAGTATCTTGTAATGTGACCAAATTTTTTAAACTTGAAACAAATAAGAACACTCTTACCTATAGAAGCATCTATCCATTTGTTTGGAACCCTTTTGATGATAATAACTAGCTACATGACCAATCAAATTACAACTATAACACAAAATTCCATACTTCTTATCATTCCTCTAAATCTAATTAGGAGACTCATGGTGATAGAACTTAGCAATATGAACCTTCTTATGAAAATTATAACATGTAATGTCTCCTTAATTATATGAGTGATCATGCCAATCATTTATCTATGGAAATGCATTCTTGACAGATCTCTTACGGTCCCTATCTCTATGACAAAAATTATTGCAAGAGTAACAAACACCATTGAACTTACTTGTAGACTTCATTACATTGGGATTCATGGTAACCTTCTTGTTATTGTTAACATATTTCATATCTTTTATAGCATTAATAAGTCCAAATTTTTCATATTCATGCTTCTTTGAATGATCTTATTTGTAGATTAAACCAATTTTGTTGTTTTATGCTCTCTCGGTTATCTAACATATCACTTAGGGCTTCTAATATTTTCTCCAGCTTCTCATAGATCTCTAACCTACCGTGTACCTTATCCAAATATAATTTTAAGGATCTCAACTCATCTTCATACCTTCTACAATCTTCTTCATTGATATTTAAGGTTGTAAACATCTTCTCCATCTGTGACTTGACTAAAACCCGAATGACTTGATAATTCTCATATACAATGCAACTCATTTGCTTTTGTAAACTCGAATGATTTATTGTGTAACATATAATACTTCTTTTAGAGGGTTACTTCAACATATGATGATTTACCCATGGCCTTGTTCTTCAAGAGAATATCCTTCAAGTTGTCAAACTTCTCCAAAAGGACCTTCTCTGAAACCAATTGTTGTAAGCACAATGGATTAAGAAGGGGAGTGAATCATTTGTTTAGAAATTTAAATAATTTCATATTTACTTGCTTGAAACTTAAATCATTCAGCCATTAATGTGTGTACAACATCATACAACATACAATCAAATAACCATGATCAAGAGAGATACCACCATAACACAAGATATATGTGTGAAATCCTCAAGGGAAAGAAAACCCACTGAAAAATTTGGTGATATTACACACAATAAAGAATCAAGTGAATATTACACATCACAAGATATTTCTTTAGTGAGGCACCAACCCCTTAAATAAAACCAACCCCTAAACCCTTGTTGATATTAATAACAACAAGAGACTTGCATGAATATGAATCATCACACAAGATTTTGATAAGAAGATCGCTAAAGATATTTTGCAACAACTCAATTGTTGGTGATCATAAGATTTAGCTCCAAACTCCTTCAAACCCTTACTCAAACCCTCATTCACCTAGCTCGCTCTTTCTTCTTATTTCATGGAATAATTTTACATCAAACCCTTACATGCACACACTCAAACATTATTCAACTCATAAAACACTCTCTCATATCTGAAATCATGCAATATAAACTCATTCAAACCCTTGGGAAGGTCACATTTTTCCTATATAAGCACTATTTCAAAAATGAACTCTAAACTCACTTTTATATGCATTTCATTTCACCAACACAAAGGAGATCAATCCTAAACCTTTGGTTAGACCAATTAATATTCAAAAATACCAAAACCATGATTATTCAAGTTCCCAACTTCATAAAAATGTGTAGTATGATATTCTAAAACCATCAATGGTTGTACATTATCTTGCACCAATCAAATAATTCACAATACAACTCAAAAGGCTCATATCCTTCACCAAACATATATTTCTAGTACACTATCTTCACCTTTGGGCATCAAGACCACTAAAGAACAACTCAACTATGGCATGTAGCCATTCTAAAAAATCTGTAGGACCTATAGATCACATAAATGCATGTTATAGCTCATGAAACATCCATATGTCTAAAACACGCCTACTTTTCTCTTCACCAAATCAAGTCGCCTTAATGTATGTTTGCAAAATCAACCAATTTTCACCCTTTTCTGCCACTTCCAAGGCCTCCAAAGGCCTTAAATATGGAAAAACTCACCACTCTTCACACTCCAAATTATATAAATCCTAAAATAATCCAAATCATGCCTCATTCACCTCAATCGCTTCGACTTGATAAATCTTGTCCCGAAAACCATGTTCCTCACAAACGGACCTAGATGACACATCAAATATACTCATAATGATATAAAACATATACCATTGGAAATATATATGAATTTTATTTCTATAACATATCAAATTTCCATCTAAATCCAAGTGGAATGCCTCCAACCAATTCCATCTCTCGAAAACTACCGAAACTACCTCAAAACAAACCCTTTATGACTAGTCTTCAAAAATAGGGTAAACTTTTCCATTTATAACATCCACCATGATCTGAATTCATCATGGACATCAATAACAAGTCCCATGCTAAAAAAATGTCAATTTATTTTGTAACTCCTTTGGACAACCTTCTCCCAAACTGAACTTATTCATAAACTTTCTTGTTTGAATGGGGTCCACTCATTACCACATGCTATACCATACCTTTTGGAAACTTGGAGGGGTAATATAATCGATAAAATCATCATACTATCTCAACCAATCAATTATGGGTACTTATGAAGAAAAATAGTCCTACCACTTGTAAGTTAGGTATCAAGCACACAAAAAGTAGTTTTCCTTCTTAACGCTCATTTAGAAAAACCTGATGATGAAGTGACCTTAATATATAATTTAAAAATTATTAACTCAATTTAAAAACATCCCTAAAATCCTCAAGGTCCCATGTAAATAACACAATTTAGGGTGCGCATCAGAAGGTGTAATTCGAGCTGGAAAACACCTTCATCTTGACTCTATTTCACAAAAACTCGACATAACTTGTAAAATACACATCGTGGAAACCTAAAAAAAAATGCCCACAACATCATGACACACCCTAATAACATCTCCAATCATCATCATGTCATAAATAGGTCTCCATCTCTCTAGCCATTAGGACTTACATGACTAGCCCTTGGGGTTTTGCATGGTTTAGGCTAGGGTCAACTAAACCAACATTATAACTCATCATAAAACCTCTCCAAAATGTCCTAACAACCTTAATACATCATTAATCACTCACCTACATTCATCCATGAGCTCACATGGATTTATAACTCATCCTCATGCCTCCAAGCACCTAAAATTGTTCTAGATGAACACTTGAATCTTGGACTTCAACCTATACTTGCACCTTGAAAATCATGTGAGTTCCTAAAAATCCTCAAACATTCTTTTCATGATGCTACCATGCACCTCAATTCACTAATACTTTCAAACCAATATGTTCCATCACCTAGGCTAGTTAGGTCACCTAACTAGGCTTGTTAGACTAAGCCATTCTCACTTAATCAACTCATGTCATTAAGCATACACCTAAAAACACAATGCAATCATCAGGTTAAGCAACCTATAACACTTCTCCATCATCCTCTTTTTCATTAATGAAAACACCTAGAACTCAACATGCCAACACTTACTTATATAGTGTCTCGTAGATGATTTATCTAAGAAAGGCCAACCCCAATGAAGTATAAGAACCAACAAAAGATGTGAATTTGAAAGTGAAGTTGTAAGATATGTCACTCCAAGACCATATATATGGGTCAAGATTAGATATAGAATCCCGACCAAACTATACAACCCTAACTAGGATAAAAATCCAAACCAAGTTTGGAGCCGATAAAATGACGTTTCTTTATTGATTTTGGGCATTGTATTCTCATGATGTGTCGACATGTTAATGTGTAAGGATAAACAAGATAAAAAATGGACATTAGAAAGTGTTAAGAGTGAATGGATATTTATTTATCATAGTAAGAGTGTATATTCAAATCAGGCATTTCTAAAGTTAAAGTTACCAAATTTGAGTGTCTACATTTTCCCCTTTAAGTATGAAATTAAAAATTGCATTATTAAAGGAAATTGTACCTAAGTGTGTAAACACATTTTGCATTTTCCTGAATGTTTTTTTTTTATGGTTGTGTTGTTATGCTTGGTTTTGGCATGCTCCATGATGAAACCTACAACAAAAAGTTTAGTCAATGTTCATGATAGGTAAATGATCAGTAACTCAAATAAAACATGAAAATATTTGCATTTGAATATATATGAAGTGAAAATATATTAACAAGGAAAGAATACACTCATTTTCTCATGCTTTGATTTTCTTAGAGATTTTTATTTCTTGAACTTTTCTTGAGGGATGATTAGTCCCAAACCGATTCTAAGAAGAAACTAGAGTGTTAGGTGCATACAACCCAACATAGAAATGTACAAGAGAAGAAGAAGAAAGAGGTACAAATGTACCCCTACAAAGGAAAAATATCATGCATCAAAGTTATTCAACAACTTTGATACCTTCCCCTTTAAGTGTAATAAGAGAAAATCCTACTCACAAAGCTCTTAACTACTCATTAACTCCCATAACCCCACAAATCACACCGTTGCGTAAAAATATATACCCAATCAATTTTGCAAATAAGGACATATAGAATAAAATAGAATAGACCCCCAAACTCTCCTCGTATGATGAACAATTGAGTATAAACTGGATAAATTTTTAAATATGCTTAAAATGTGCTAACATTATTGGTGTAGGTTTTTATTTATCCTATTATTTGTTTATTAAGATAATTCTTGTAATTAGGTTATCTATACACTTATTGAGTTAGCTTTTCTAAGTGTACTAGTTGTTTAGAGTTAGCTTGATAGTTATGTGGAGTTAGCTTAACTATTAGTATTATTTATTGGGAGTTTTTCACCACCGATTTAGGTAGTAGTGCACTTCCCCTCATATGTATATCCCGATTATTGAGTTAATTCATGACATTATGATGGATTTCCATATATGATATTTTAGTTCTTTGTTTGTAAATCCTTTTGTAAGGTTATTCTGGTGAATTCCTTTCAAGTTATCAAACGTGGTGTGCTATTATCATGTGAGATATTTTCGGCTTAGAACAATTTTCTTGTCATTCCTTTCATAAGATTACAAAGTGGTAGATGATGTAGACATCCATCTGTAAGTGTTTTTACAAGAGAGGGTTTTATAATTTTCATAGGTTTTTGGAAATTATCGTATGTTTTCAAGCGTGTATTTTGCGTGAAACAAAAGGCACCATCAAATCTAGAAGATTCCAAAACTCCTAGAGCATTGTCAAACTTGAACACCGGTGAAAACATATAGTTTTGAAATTGTTTATTTTTTACAGAGTTATTCAAGGGTATGAAGTTCTTGACGGATCCATATGAGAAGCTACATAAGTTGTTGAAGGAGTCCGCAAAATGCTTTCTAGATTTTTAAAATATTTTCTCGGGTAGTTTTTGGTTTTTATGTAGGTTGATGGATATGGGCGTAAGAATTTTTTTAGTGCTCGAGGAAAATCCTCAAAGACATATACGTAAGGTGATACAATAATCCGCCTTTGTGCTTGTCGAAGGATTTAATGTAAAATATAAATTCACAAAACAACTTATCTCGTTGGTCACATGAGGGCTTAATAGGGGTGATTCCTACTAGTGGGTGCTTAAGTGTAGCCTCTTACAATTTTTTGATTAGAAAAGGTAAAAAAATTACTTTGTTTTTTACAACAACAAACATGTATTTTTTAAACTTAAAAACAATTAATACTAACATTGCATTATTTAAATGGACCATTACTAACAAAAACTATTTCCTTAATAAATTTTGATTGGTAGCTCAAAATTGAGCACCATATTTTACAAAAGTTCATTATTTTTAGTTTCCCATGCATGGTACCATTTATTTTGTAAAACACACTAGTTTATACAAAGTGCCAAAATTTGAGGGGGTTGTAATCACACACAAATGCATTTTCAGCTAAGTTCGATGCTTTGTTGCATTCTTTGTTATTATGAATTCTTACCCATCAGAGAATGAGATTCTTTTATACTAAGTGTGTGGACTTCATGAGGACATATTAAAGTTTGTAAAAGAAACTAGATCACTTAATAATCAAAACTCACTTCTACATAACCTCATTCAAAGAAAATATGACCTCATTCACTCTTTAAATTAAAAACTTGCTCACTTATAACATCATCCTCACATTGTGGACTCTTATTCCCATGCTCCTATTCCTCTTGAATTTGTTACTCCCATACCCATTGACCTTGATTTGTTAGTTTCGAGCCTACTTTTTTTCTTCCGATAATCCCAAGCCTATTTCCCTTTATTACTACATGTTCTACTTCCACACATATACCTATTATAGTAACACATTATTTGTATCTTATTTCTTCTCACATGCATGGATCTTTTGAGAAGCATACCATTGCATTTGGTTCTTACATGCTCCATTCTACGGGTTTCACCTGGCAAAGTGGTATTGGAAAACATTCACAGGATATCGCTTCTCTTATTCCATATGTTAAGTGGAATTCTCACCATGACATTGGTTTTCGAGCAGTTAATTCATTGGGATCACACATTGACATAGCTCCTATTTTTGTTCACTCAACTCTTTTCAAGGATCATGAGCTGCACATGAGTTATATGCCTTCACTTATGTTTGCAAAATCTAAGATTTTAGATGTTATACATGATCAACTCCGAACACATTTTTATGTTCCTTTGCATGAACATGTTGTGCATTTTACACTGAATCATATGTAGACATCTTCTTCATCTCTCTATGTTGATTTGAGGTGGATTTATGATCACTCATGGTGGTGAATTAGGTATTCATTGAGGGGACTCTAAAGGCATGGCTCCTCCACCATTTGGCTTCTTGCTCCACTTTCTATACCATTTAAATTGTAATTCTCCTTGTTTTGAGATTTTTTCTTTAGTAGGTGTAGCATATCTCTTTTGTTTGTTGAGAGATTTTGTATCTATATTTTCAACACTTTTAGGCATGTTGATAGTCTCTCTTTTGGGGGAGCTATTTTGGTGAATATTAGTATTAGTTTTTCGGTGTTTGAGTAGTTTTGATAACTCATACATATTTGTAGTGTCACTCTATTCATTCAAAGTAGTATGGGAGGGTATGGTGCTGACCCTCTACTTCTTCGGTATTGTGTCATTTCTTTATTGTCTTAGATATTCTTAGATTGTGGCACTCCTATTACTTTGGATCTTGTGTCCTTTCCTTATTTCCTTGGTTTTTATTCTTAGATCATGGCACACCTATTTTTGAATTTGATTGAATTATGTTTGTTTTTTTTACACTTTTGACATCACTCCATTGATATTCTCCTTGATGGAGATATTAAGTGCAGCCCAAAGTGTCATTTGTTTTTCGGTTTTATGATTGATAAATATATTCAGACACACGGTGCACACTAAAATTCTTTAACATTGAACACGTTTTTGATTCGAGCTTCTTGTATGCCTTGCAATGGGTTTTTTCTCTCTCTACTTTGTTATTACTAGTTTTGGGTACCTTACGGTTTTTCTGTTTTCCCTAGTTATTGTACATGGGTACCTCATCAAGCCTTGTTACTAGGAGCCACCTTATTTTTGACCACATAATTTATTCTTATAGGGGTGTTAGTGTAGGTTATTATTTTTCATTCTATTTATTTATTAGGATAATTCTTACACTTATGTTATCTCTACACTTATTGAGTTATCTTGCTTAGGTGTACTAGTTATGTGCAATTAGCTTGCTTGTCTTCTGTAGTTAGCTTAACTACCAATATTAGTTAGTGGGATTTCTTCACGACTAACTTAGGTAGTAGTTTGATTTCCCTCCTCCTATATGTACATCCCGATTATTAAGTTAATTCATGGCAATAAGATGGATTTCCATATATGATTTTCTAGTTATTTTTTTGTAAATCTTTTTGTAAGGTTATTCTAGAGAATTACTTTCATATGATCAAATGCACAGTGCTATTATAATCTATGATCTTTGGGATTTGAAATAAAAAAATTTATTCCTTTGAAACAAAGTTGAACTAGGAAAAGATTCATTCACCCAAGATTCCTAAAACCGAACCTAAAGCTAAGTCTTCATGCAAAGAAGGAATGAAAATTTTCATGCCCTATGTATTGATTTGAATAGAGTGATATGGATGTGAAAAATTACAGAAAATATTTATACACAACTGAAATTTTTAAAAACTAATTAAATTTCCCTCTAGTCAAAAAATTGTGGGCATTAAGACCATACCATACGGTCTTGACCAAAGTGTATAGTTTTTACCCTATGATTTTTTTCAAAATTATGTGTATGGCTACATTTCGAGTGCATATACCATGTCCGTACTTTCATCTACCCCTATAATTTTTCCGTGTCTTTTGAAAATGTAGAGAAAATATTGATTGATTCCCCCTCTTTTGATGTATGTTTGAAAACCATGTTTGAGCATGTGGCTCAAAAGAAATAGGTTTTTCCTACTAGAAGTGATTTTTGAGAATCTATGTAGAGTTTTGAAGAGGTAAATACATTAAAGAACATGTAACTATAAAGGAAAGGTGTTTGTGTATGGTGGCAACCATGACACACAAAAATAATTCTAGTGAAACTAATGATTATGATACTAAAGCAACTAGTAGAAATAATGTATGTAGGAGAAAAATTAACATTATCAATGTATCTAATTTTTAAAAATGACATACGAAGCATTCAAAATGGCTTGAGGCCCAAAAACATGGGAAACCCATAGTGTTGCAAGATAATCAAGGCATGTAGGCTTGGAAATAAGAGTAAGTAATCAGTAAACGAGATCGAACGATGTCACAAAAATGGGACATCCATGATGTCACAATAAAAACATGACACATATACCACAAGTAAGGAAAATAAGAAAATGGTAACACACATACACAAAAACTTACGCAGAAACAAGAGTGTTAAAACATGATAACATGATATAGTAGCTAACATAAGTGAAAAATGTGAAACAATAGATGCCAACGCTACACAAGACACATGTGTTAGTCCGAAAAGTAGAAAATATATAATGTATATAATTGAACTTGAATGTGGAAGTGTAAAGGAACTATAATAGACCAATGACACCTATATGATGTGGATAGATTTCCCTTAATGATGTAAATGTAAGGAAACTTGAGTTTTCCTATAAGATATATCAATTTGTGTGTCCTGCATTCATCTCAATATACCTAGTGAATTAATGTGTGTAAAGAGATAAAGCATGATATTTATCAATCCAAAGTAATGGAAAACATGTGTAATGAAAATTGATAACAACACAAGTAAAATCCATAAGTATTGATTTTTAATTTTTGTAAATATTTGAATGTTGTATTATCTTAGTGCAACTTTATGTAAAAAGAGATGGGTAAAGTAAGAAAACTATCCAATGAGAACCTCTTGAGGATGTGAAGGAGTTACCATATAAGATAAAGATTCAAGCCTCTCGTGGCAACCCAGATATGAGTGAGCATTTCATAATAGCATGTTTGAAATAAGGTATAGATGTAGCAATAACATACAAAGAGAAGTGTTGATGCAATGGATTAGAGGAATGAGTGTGACAAACACTATGAGAGTATCAAGAATATAAGGAGGTAGCATATGCACTAGAAAACCAATGTAGAACTCTATGGGAGGGAGAATGATGAGGAGTAACCTAGGATAATGTTATAGAAATATTGTTTCATAGCATGAACACTTAGGAGTGGTTTGGGTTATTTGGTAGTAATAGTTTTTAATATTTATAAAATAATATATGAGTGTGTAAAATAGTTGTAATGCACAACTCATAGTTGAGAGATATTTGGGATATTGAGAGGACTTAGAGATTAGCCTTGAATCCTTACTTATAGGAGTTCATTGAGTTATTTATATGTAATCTCTCCATTGGGAATTTGTCTCGAATGAATTACAATATCTCTAGTTTTATTATTTTATTGTGCAATGTTTTGTTTTTTATTTGATTAAATCATGGATATTTACAAGATTTGGTATCAGAGCAGGTTAGACCGCAATGATAACCTGTAGGAGTTTGTGAGGCATTTAGATCTGGAATGAATTTGTTTCATTGGAATCAAATATGTGACCTACATGTTTCATTGGAATCAAATATGTGACCTGCGTGTTTATCTACCAACAATGGTGACACTTCACTCAGGCAAATCCATACTTGGTTGTGATGTGACTTCTTGCAATATTCGGATCTGCACAGTGATAGAGGTATTGTGTTTCTTTCCTTTTTTGGATGCAGATGAAAAAATAGAATTTTTTTTTCCAAATTTGGAAAGGGTCCAGAAGATGTTGGAGTTATAACTTAAAATTGCCATAACTTTCAGCTAGTAACTCAAATTAATGTGCCATTTTTAAAAACAAATGTGTATTTTTTCGATCTCTACACATTGATCATGTGTTTTCTATTGTTGGACAAAAAAATATTTTTTCCATTTTTGGCAAATATGTCAAAAAATTTACTTTCAATGTTTAAAGTTATTGTAAGGGTGCATTTTCAACTAAGTTCAACACCTATTATGGAAATTCCATTAGATAAATTCAATGGATTAAATTTTCACACATGGAAGGTGAAAATACAAATGCAATTAATGAACAAGAACCTTTGGGGAATTGTGAGTGGAAAAGAACCAGAACCAACAGATGTTGCAAAATTGCTTGAATGGAAAACCAGGGATGACAAAGCAAAATCCATTATTGGGCTTGCTTTATCAGATACTAAGTTGCATTATATAGACTTAGAAAAAAATTCTAAATATATATGGGATTTGCTAAGTAAGACATTTGGTGCAAAGGCTGTGAATGCTAAATTCTCACTTAAGTTACGCTTATTCAAGTTGAAAATGAATGAGGGTGCAACTATTTCAAGTCATATTAACAATCTTAGATCTCTTCTAAGACAACTAGTGGGAGTAAGTTCTCAAGTAGATGAGGAAGATGCAAAAGCTATTTCATTAAATAGTTTACCTCCAAAATAAGAATGTAGTTTTTACTCTTGGTCAAATTCCTTTTCATTCACTTGAAGGTATGATTTCTACATTACTAGATGAAGAAAAAAGAAAAAAGAAGATATTGAGGAAGAAACTCGCTCTTTATATTAAAAGGAAGTATACTAATTTTTTCAAAAACAAAGAGGAATTAGAATGATTTTATTGTAAGGAAAAGGAAATAAATCTTCTTTCTCGTATTACTCGTGACAAGGACATCATAAAAGGAAAGCTGAAAATGGATGAAGCTAATGCAAATGTTAAAGAAGAGTCGAGAATGAAGAAGAATATGAACCTGAATAGAAGGAGGATGAAGATGACTACCTATATTAAGTAAAGTGCTCGATGGAGGATGGAGGCATATAAGGATGGAGTCAAATTGGCATCTCTTATTAGTCACCAACAAAGATATTGCTTCATGGTATTGGTGACATTTTATTTTTGTTGTGTGGTGTGTTTACTTTATGTTGTAATAATGAACAAAAGTAACATTCCTATTTAAAGCTATTGCATGAGCATAATTTCTATTTTGTAATCCCTCTAAGTTAGAAACAATGATGTGAGAAAAATAATGTACGTTGTTATGTAGTGGTTGGTTCCACAAGAAAACCATTTTTCGAATTGGAGGTTCTCTTTGAAAACCTCATATTGTTTGAGTTGTTGGTACCCATTAAAAACCTTCATTTATTTGTAGATCATGAGAAGGTACAAGATATAGCTTTCCCCATGTTCACACTAAGGGGGTGACTATTATAGAAATATTGTTCATAGTGTGAATACTTAGGAGTGGTTTGGGTTATTTGGTAGTAATAGTTTTTAATATTTATAAAATAATATATGAGTGTGCAAAATAGTTGTAATGCACAACTCATAGTTGAGAGATATTTGGGATATCGAGAGGACTTAGAAATTATACTTGACTACTTACTTATAGGAGTTCATTGAGCTATTTATATGTAATCTCTCCATTGGGAATTTGTCTCGAATGAACTACAATATCTCTGGTTTTATTATTTTATTGTGCAATGTTTTGTTTTTTATTTGATTAAATCATGGATATTTACTCGATGAGAAACCCTAGGGGAGGGTTAATGATGAGGAGTAACCTAGGATAGTAGTCTTATTAGGATTCCTAGAGTCTTGATATGTAGAGTGTGCAACCGAAGGCCAATTGGGAGACCTAAGAGGATCAAAATTAGGAGTGTGTGTGAAATGGGCCTAGGAAAATGCATATAATTGGAAATAGAGTGAAGAAGTAATGGCCTAGGGGGTAATGTAGAGGCTTTAGGGCCATGAGAGACATTGTATGTAAGCAAATACTTATTTGTGGGACTCGGATAAGGAACTACGAAGAAGAACTCGACATGATAGGAGGGGAAAACTCAAAGGGAATACCTATAATGGTGATAACCTATTGATTTTGGATGAAATTAACACATTGATGTATAAATGAGGGAATGGCCCTAAGAGTACGTAACCAAGGGAGACCTAACCACATGATACGAGAACTAAGAGTAGATGCAACCAAAAATGAAACTGATGTAGTAATAGGAACAACAGTGATGGGTAGAGTAATGATGTGATATCAATGATTTGTATCAATTACAATATTGTGTATAGAAATTACAAAAGATTGAAGCTATGTGAGAGAAACATTTTTCTTATTGTGTGGATCAGCCAAAATACCCAATATGGGTTTGTGATTAATGTAAATAGGATAGAAAATGTATCTAAAAAAAGAATAGTATCTATATCAAAGTCATAAAAGGTGATGATCATAGAAAAATATAGTGTATGATTAATTGTTCCAATCATTGCATCCAAGGGGTGATCATAAGAGGGTAGTGGAGGCACCACATGACTAGCATTATTTACATCTAAATAATATTTTGTAGTGTCGTGTTTAGGAAATGTATCATTGAAATTTATTTATTTTATAATATCATTTATTGGATTTTACTTTTTAGTTGGATCATCGCATTCAATAGCTTGAGAATTGAAAAGATTTTAAATAAGGTGATAAACCTTTAAGAATTTTTTTAGTAGAGTTCCCAACACATCGATGATAATTAAAATGGGAATTGACATTTAACTTATTTCCTTGATGTCTACTCATGTCAATCTCGAATGGTGGAGGGAGAGATATGAGATTGCACTCAAGCAATTATTTCAAGACAATGTGAGGAGGGTTTGACAAGAGAGTAATTTGACAATGCACAAGACATGATTGTAGCTAAACAAGTTGTAATATAGAATTATGGTGTCTTTAGATGCAGGTTTGACATCATGAGGATTGATTTTTAATGTGGGTTTTCTTGAAAACTTGGAATTGGATTCAGGAGGAGAGCTAGTGATGTACTTAATTTTTTCATATGTAACAATTTAACCTCACACTCTTTTAAGGTATGGAATAAATGGCTGCAAGATCAAAACACTATCAAACATGACAAAATATTGCAAGGGGATAATAATATTTGGGAGAATAAGTATTGGAATCTTTGATTTAGAGATCATATTATTACACCTTAGACACCAAATTTCCTCTCTATGCACTTGGGTCTTGTTGCATCAAAATAGATTTGATTATTATACTAGGAACCATAACAACAACATGAGAGTTCAAAAGATAGAACCTAAAATTATTCAAGGCCCTCACCATTGCATATGCATGATTTTCATGTTGTGAGTAGTTAATCTCATGTGATTTTAGAGGAGAGATCATGAATGTAATGGGTGACTAGATTTTCTCTTCATTCTCTTGAACAAGGACCACCGAAATAGTATGTTCTGAAGCATAGAAATAAAGAATGAATTCTATGTCGAAGTCATGGTACACCAAAGTGGGTGATTTTACAATGGAATTGTTATCCCAAATTCACCCCCCAAAAAATTTGGTCAAGACAACTCCTGCACATAAGGAAATTATGAAGGAAACGACTCAGACCGCGAGCTCACATTCTAGGACAACAAACAAGGTTGTATGGAGACTCTACAATGGAGTGGCGGGGCCTGCGAAGGATCAAACGACCCTGTGCAAGAAGAAAGAGAAGAAACAGCTCTGTCAAGTGAACCCATGCCTTAAATTCATCAAACAAGGTTATAGGTGGGCTTAGAAATGAAGGAGCAGTGTCACAGAGAAGCCAGGAGCAAGAAGGAAAAGAAGTAGTGAAGTTTCAAGGTCTTTAGGCTCAAAACCATTTAGGAAAGAATCCAGAATCGACTAAGTATGGAAGAGCCAGCAGAGAGAGCCACGTGTCCTAGTGGCACTTCTCCAAAGATGAATCCATAAAGGGAGGCTCAAACAATCCCCGCATCTCCACATGTCCCAGTCAAAGTGGGCCATTGGGGGGAAAGTTGGTTTTTTGCCCCTTGTTATTCCAAAAGGGGTAAAAGTTGCAAAATGGGCCGCAACTCCACCCAAGGGAAAAAGTCAGCATTTGAGCCCGAGTCAAGCCAAAGGAGGGAGTTAAAGGAAAAGGTGAAAATTTTCCTTTTGAAAAAGGTACAAAGGAAAGAATTGAAACGTATCTCCCCAACCAACCAAAGGTTTCCATGTGTCCCATATCAAAAGGGGACCCATTTTTCAATTTGTTTTCCTGCCCTCCTGTACGGACCCGATACAAACTTCGAAGGGGCATATCTTTCAACTTAGGGATCAAAATAATTCAAATCGACACTCGTTGGAAGTTTCTCGATGTCCTCTATGCCATGAAAGGATTAAAACTCATTTTTCAGGCCCTGGTAGGTAAAAAATGAAGAAGATTCTTTTAGGACATTAACGTAAAATCCAATCTCTTCAACTACTGATCTCGATTCAATTCAACCCACCGGGAAACCAAGTGACATATTGTGGGCAAATTTGTAGAAGGAATTGATATTCAGTGGTTGAGCTTTCAAGGTAGGATTCAATGCGTATCTCATGGTGGTTGGAATAGGATCCAACTTTTCCCTCTTCTCTCTTTTCTTTCTATATATACTATAACACTTCTAGTTTGAGAAGGAGAGACATTCGGGCATATAGAAACTCGCCAAATTTGTTTTTTTATGCCATTTTGAGTAACGAACCTTCTCCCACACCTGGAAAATGTATTTTTCCTCTATTCCAGAAATGTAATGGTCTGTGCACCTTCTAGAGCAATAAAAATGTGTTTTTGTGGTGTTCTTCAACCCTTTGCATCATTTTGTTGTTTCTCCGTGCCTCTCCCTTTTAGTCTTGGTTTTCTGTGCATGTATTTCACATTTGTAGGTGTAGGATGTTGTGTTTCATGGAGTTTAATGGATGATTTACAGATCTAGGTCATGTCACTTCTGTCTGACCTCCCTCATCTCCATTTTTTCTGTTTCTTTCTCCCTCAATAGAATATCTCGCTTCCTTTGTTGGTGTATCACCGCTTTAGTGTAGGCTCTATTTTTCCCTCTTTCTCTCTCCTTGGTTCCTTGGAATGGTTAGATTAGGTTAGATTTAGTTTTCCTACACTGGAGTAGCTCATGGCAAGTAGTTTAGGAAGAGGAACCAGCCTTCTCTAGAGGATCATTCCCATTTTCAAGTCCCATAGCTTGGGGAATGATCCAATGTTATGCAAATCACACCAAATGACCCTGCCTTAGAAAAGTATATCCATAACTCATTTGGGGGTGTTGTGATTTTGCACTAATAGTTATGACACACTTGATGGGACCAAAGGTCTTAACTTTATTTCATCAAGTTGATGTGTTCTTGGTGGGATTCAACCTTTTGAGGCACATTCAAAGCACATTTGTTGACTCCATCTATTCAAAACCCATTCTCTAATTTGTAGACCTTTTCCATCCATTTCCACTTATTTCATCCATTTTTATTCCATCTCTTTCATTTTCTCCCATTCCATGAGGTTGTGCAATCATGACTTCATTCCCTTCATGGAACTCACACTTACAAAGAATGCAATCCACCTCCAATGCATTTCCCAACTCCTCCAAATCAGCATTATGATCAGATCCAGACCATTATGCTTACCCATATGAGTAGAGTCAAAGTCATTTTGGCCATGGAGCTTATCAAGAACAAGGGGACGCATACAATGGTGACAACTATGTGGAGAATGTTGGTTTATTAGAGAAAATTCAAAAAATGGAGGCTAGCATGGTTCATTCAAGGGGCATAGCACAAATGAAGGCATTCAAGATTGGTTAGGGCACCTTGTCCATGGGAAGGCCCTTTTCCAAGACATTACAGCCCTCAGGAGAAGCTATACTTCATGGTTGAAATGCAGCCCCAACTTGTACAATGGGCGATGAGATCGGGGCTTATGAGTTGGAGTGAAGACAACCTCGTCTAAGTCCAACATCTCATAGCTTTTCTTTTTCTCTTTCTCAAGCAGCACCCTCTCAACCCAAGCTCCAATTTCCAAGCTTCTGGGATTCATGCTGCCGCAAGTATTGATTCCATTTCTCCTTTCCCTAGTCTTCCACTCCATTTCATTTCTTCTCCCTTTCCTTTCCCAAATAGTCATCCCCTTCAAACAAACAAGAAGTTCCACCTCCATCCCCACCAAAACAATTACAAAGCTAGTTGAACCTTAACTTGCCACTCCTCTTACTTTCCGAAGTCCATGTTGGGAAGATACTCAAGAATCCAGTCAAGGACAACAAGAAGAGGATCCCAACAGAAAAATAAATAAATAAAGATAATCCGATAAGTTGGGATGCTAAATTTTGGTTTACAAAGATTCCCTTGATGGTCAATCCAATAGAGGAGGTCAAGCTTGAAGATCCAATGGTGGCTGAGTTTGAATTTGCAACAGAGGAGGAGGACCATACATTTTCAGAGGCCCCAAGTGTGGAACAGGCTATAGAAGAACCTTCAATTCTTCCTCCCACTTCATCCCCTTCAAGCTCTGATGTTGAAGAAGAGTTTGATCTTTCAAACTTCATGTTTGAGAGTGAAGGGAGCCATGGTGATCAAGTTGTAGATCAAGAATGCACCATGGAGGAGGTAGAGCACATGAAACAAGTCAATAAAGAGGCAGACTGCCTATCAGACTTGGAAGATTACTTTAATGAAGAGAATCCTGAGGAGATAACATCATTTTTTCCTCCATATTCAACCTTCCAAGCACACAACCCTACTGCCATGAAGGAGAACATCCAAGTGTAACAACCTACATTCCATAATGGCCCTCTGGAACAAAGATTGGAGGATCTTAATATTCCATGTTCTTCTTAGGAGGAGGAAGGAAACAACGAAGACCTCATCTCTCTCACACCATCCACCCAAGAAGATCCACAAGAAGACTCCATTTTTGGAGATGAATTTCAAAGGAATGGGCACATCCAAAGGATCAGACCATGCCCAATCAGGTACTTGGCTTCATTAGATCCAAAGGAGAAACCAAAACCAGCCATGCCTACTTCAAGGCATGAGGATGAGCATCAAAGTACCAAATGTCACCATCAATACCTTCAGAGTCTAATACAAGTCAACTTGAGGAGGTATTTTTAATTAATGTTGATACCTTGATGGTTTGGGTGGAGGGATGTGCTTATAGCCAGCTTTTTCACTCATACTGGGCAGCTATATTTAGTGTCAAATCATTCGCATGATTGCCCCTCTTGAGAAAGGGAAGCTACTTCTCCCTACCTATTGCAAGATTTGTTTAGCATTATTTCCTCTAGTTATTTTAGGAGTAGGAGTAGATTTTGCTTTCAGTAGAAGAAGTGCTTATGCACACTCTGCATGTCTCATTTAAGGCATGTATGATTTGGTCTTTGTATATAAGTTTTTTCCATTTTTCTCCAAGGGTGCATAAGGCCAGGCTCTTCAATATTCATGGAAAGAAAACTCATAGCAGATCTACTATAACAATTGTTATCTCCAAAAGGGAACAAATCCATAAAGCAACTTAAGCCATTTCAAAACAATCCATTTTAGGGACAGGTGAAAGCCTGGGTCAATACAATTTTTGACTCTCAGAAACTCCATTTCAAGATTTTCTTATGAAAATTGAGAGTGCCAACACGCGGGTGGATTTAGAGTCAGGAAGAGGTCAGCAAAGTGTAGAGAGTCAGGAGTCCATTTTATAAGAAGGATCAGTGTCAGGACATCATTCTTGACTCCATGCCCAATGGATGCTCCAAGGCCACTGGTCTCTTCATCTAGCAGGCAGATGTCCCCATGAGTCACCAAATTGTTATCCCAAATTCTCCCCCGGAAAATTTGGTCAAGATAACTCCTACGCATAAGGAAATAATGAAGGAAATGACTCAGACCCGTGAGCTCACATTTCAAGACAACAAACAAGGTTACAGGGAGACTCTACAATGGAGTGGCGGGGCCTGTAAAGGATCAAATGACCCTATATAGTAAGAAAGAGAAGAAATGACTCTGTCAAGACAACCCATGCCTTAAATTCATCAAACAGGTTACATGTGGGTTCAGAAATGAAGGAGTAGTGTCTCATAGAATCCAGGAGCAAAAAGGAAAAGAATCGGTGAAGTTTCAAGGTCTTTGGGCTCAAAACTGTTCAAGAAAGAATCCAAAATCGACTAAGTATGGAAGAGCCAAGCAGAGAGAGCCACGTGTCCTAGCGGCACTTCTCCAAAGATGAATCCATAAAGGGAGGCTCAAACAAGCCCTACATCTCCATGTGTCCTAGGTCAAAGTGGGCCATTGGGGAAAGTTGGTTTTTTGCCCCTTGTTATTCCAAAAGGGGTAAAAGTTACAAAATGGGCCGCAACTCCACCCAAGGGAAAAAGTCAGTGTTTGAGCCCGAGTCAAGCCAAAGCGGGGGAGTCAAGGAAAAGGTGAAAATTTCCTTTTGACAAAAGGCACAAAGGAAAGAATTGAAATGCATCTCCCCAGCCAACCAAAGGCTGCCATGTGTCCCATATCAAAAGGGGACCCATTTTTCAAGTTGTTTTCCCACCCTCCTGTACGGACCCAATACAAACTTTGAAGGGGCATATCTTTCGACTCAGGGCTCGAAATATTGTGAATCTGACACTGTTGGAAGTGTCTCGATGTCCTCTACACCATGAAAGGATTAAAGCTCATTTTTCAGGCCCTGGTAGGTAAAAATGAAGAAGAGTCTTCTAGGCCATTAATGCATAATCCAATCTCTTCAACTACCAGATCTGATTCGATTCAATCCACTGGGAAACTAGAAGTGACATATTGTGGGCAAATTTACAAAAGGAATTGATATTTAGTGGTTGAGATTTCAAGGCAGGATTCAATGTGTATCTCATGGTGGTTGGAGAAAGATTCAACTTTTCCCTCTTCTCTCTCTTTTCTTTCTATATATACTGTAACACTTCTCATTTGAGAAGGAGAGACATTTTGGGCATAGAGAAACTTTGTCAAATTTGTTTCTCGATGCCATTTTTGAGCAGTGAACCTTCTCCCATGCCTGGAAAATGTATTTGTGCCTCTATTCTAGAAATGTAATGGTCTGTGCACCTTCTAGAGCAATAAAAACTATGTTTTTGTGGTGTTCTTCAACCCTTTGTATCATTTTGTTGTTTCTCTATGCCTCTCCCTTTCGCTTTTGATTTTTGTGCATGTATTTCACATTTACAGGTGCAGGATGTTGTGTTTCATGGATTTTAATGGATGATTTACAAATCTGGGCCATGTCACTTGTCTCGACCTCCCTCATCTCCATTTTTTCTGTTTCTTTCTCCCTCAATAGAATATCTTGCTTCCTTTGTTGGTGTATCACCGCTTTAGTGTAGGCTCTATTTTTCCCTCTTTCTCTCTCCTTGGTTCCTTGGAATGGTTAGATTAGGTTAGATTTAGTTTTCTTGCACTGGAGTAGCTCATGGTAGGTAGTTTAGGAAGAGGAACCAGCCTTCTCTGGAGGATCATTCCCATTTGCAAGTCCCACAACTTGGGGAATGATCCAATGTTATGCAAATCACACCAAATGACCCTGCCTTAGAAAAGCATATCCATAACTCATTTGGGGGTGTTGTGATTTTGCACTAATAGAACCTTTAATAGAGTTAAAGGATTATTTAGGATTCATCATGTTGACAATATCCTTTTTGAGCTTGACGAATTCGGGAAAAATATTCTTAAGAAATTAATCTTGCTAAATAAATAATGTACACATGGTTTATAGGTAGGTAGAGACAATCTCTGAATATCCTCCACTCTTTCCAGATCAATTTTGGTGCCTTCCTTTCTCAAAATGTACCTAAGGATTTTTCTCAAGAACCCAAAATATTGAATTTTTTGGGTTAAGGGATATGTGGTGCCTCTTGCAATGGATCAAAACTTATTAAAGTCTTTGCAAATTCTCCTTTATTTTCTTGGAGTATATCTTCAAGTCATCAAGGTACACCACTATATACTTCCCTTCGTATATTTGAAATCCAATTCCATACCGTCTCGAAATGTGGCTCTTGGGTTGATCAAGTCAAGGGCATGTGATGGTATGCAAATGTGCCCCATGGGGTGGTGAAGGAAGTTTTGAACTGGTCTTATTTAGAAACTTTGATTGTACCCCAAAATCCATCTAGCATGGACATCATCTCGAGCCATTCACTAATTACAAAATATGATCCATAAGCGTAAATGATAGTTGTCCTTTAGAGAATCTCAATTCAGTTCTAGAAATCCACACAAATGTGGATTTACCATCTTCTTCAATAGTGGTACAATATTGTCTATCCATGTTGAATGATAGATAGGAAAATGATGTGACCATTAAGAAAATTTTCAACCTCCTCTTTCGATGGTTCCAGAACCTTCAAATGTATTGTCTTTGCTTTTTTCGGAAGGATTTTGCATCGCTTCAAGGGTATAGAAATTTTCATGGATTGAGTTTGAAAATATTTCAAATCATCATATGAATAAGCAAGCAAATAGGAATACATTTTCAAAAAAGCTGATAATTTCCTCTATTCCTCGGTAAACAACATTTGTTGATTTTCACCATCCTTAGCTACTCATTTATTCCGATGTTTATTTTTTCATACTCAAATGAGGATCTCGGTTGATCCTTTGCCTTACCATAGATGAACCTATCATGTTTTTCAAATAATTCCTCTAGTGACACTAGTCCCTTCAAAATTCTATTGCCTTTCAACTAAATTATCTCGTCCTCATCTATTTGATCATTTGAATTATTGTCACTGTCATTATTGGTAATATCCCATGGGAGTGAGTCACTTCCTTAAAAATACATGGACTGGTCTATTGTAGGAAGGATAGAATTTTATTATCATCATGAAAATTTTGCTATTTTTTCAAAGTTATCTGGCACACTCGGGTGGAAGATCATTTCTACTAAAAACTTCTCTCCTTTAAAATATGGATGTGAGATCATCAAGGAGACAAATACTTCCAATGAATCATCCCTGAAATTTTGATCTCTAAGTTATCTTATGTCAAATACATTGAAAGCGTTAAGGTATTCCCACATATTATTCTTGTAATGGTGGAGACAATAATGTTTCACTTGAAATATGTCTCTCACCTATTTCATGATTAATTAAAGCATCATCCCGCATGATGAGGTTTTTGATCCCCATCTCTTTAGCCACTTAAAATCCAAGTAATAAGGCTTCATATTCGGTAGTGTTGTTTGTGTTTAAGAATTACAAATTATATTCCAAGGGGAACAATTCTCCTTATGGGGATGACCAAATAATGCATGTTCTTGAACTACTTGAAAAATTGCTTCCATCAAACTCCATAGTCCAAACTTCACAAGAATGTCAATTATGATTTCCTCAAAATTGTCAATTCTTCCCCTCACTCGAGCTTGTGAAGTAATACCATCACCTATTTCTTCATATGGAACCTTCCCTAATTCTTTGAATGAAGCCTTTCCCAACTCGTACTTTGGAAGAGGATGTTAGCCCTAGGATCATCCGACTTCGCACTATGTAATTCATCTTGGGATCAAGGAGTTTATTCATATTTCCCTTGATTACTATTAAGTCGAAGAATAATACAATCAAATTTCCCCTCCCATCTCCCGAAAAAACTTCTATTAAGGATAATTCCATATGTAGTGGCATTCCAACCACTAGGATTGTTACCTTTAACCCAATTTTTTCGGATAAGCCACAAGGCCATCAATACATGTTTTTTATTAAATATAAAAGGTTTTGGAGGGACCTTACCCAAAAGTACAACCAAAGGCTCAAGAGCCAAGATAAACAGAGTATAAAAATGTGGTTTTTTGATCCATAAGGGCCACACCCCAACCAAAAGAAAAGAAACATGAAAAAGCTAAGGCAGGGGCCATATGCCTACAAAGATCCCTACTACAAACCAACAACAAAGAAACTATTACGGCTAAACAACAAAGCAATAAAACAACTTGCACGAAGAAAAAGGATACTATGACACTAACCAATAGATTTGTTAAAAAATTTAAAGAAACTCTAAGGGCCTGATGGAGTTTCAGAGCAATAACAATAGTGGGGTCCTAGTTTGAAGCTTTAAACTTTTTGGTAATCTTTTTGTTCTTCCATACAGAGATTGGAATGTCGTTGAGTCACAAATTTGGCATATACGGACTTGCATGAGATCTAGAATAGCACTGTGCATGGCCAGATAGTTTTGTGTTTTTCCTCAAGGTCTTTAAGCTTAGATTCCAGAGTGGAAATTTCCTCTTTGAGGCCGGGGATAGGATCAGGAGCTTGTTCCTTAACAACAGACTTAAGAAGAAATTCCACATTGTCCTCAAGGGTTTTCACAGTCTCAGCTTGCATGATGAATTTATTTTCCAAAACAGAGGAGATGTCTTGTTCCATGGCAAGAAGAATAGTGGGGGAATATCCTCCATAAAAAATTATTTACCCTTCTGGCCAATGTCAATAATTTCCTTATCTTTCCTACTACTACAAAGGATCCTTTTAGGAGGTGGCTCAGAGGAAGAGTCATGGTACATGGGGTTTTTAGAGTGACAATGGGGTTGTTGGGGAAGAGGAGAGACCAAAGTGGGGTAGGGGTCGTGGGCCACAACATCTGAAAAGTATTGATTGATGAGGTAAATGACACCCTGGTGAAGAGGAACAATCCTCTTGTGACTCGAACTTCCAAAATAGACTTTTCCATAGAGTGCAGAATATAGTGGGATAAACTCACCTTCACCTCATGCTTGAAATGATTTAGTAGGACCAAGTGATGCAGTGGAATGGTGGAGAATCTTCCCTCAAGTGTGACATAACGAACCATCATTCAAGCGACCTCATCAAATGGTTACAGGATAGAGGAAACTAAAATGCCTTCCTTCTTGATATCAATCCTTTCTCCTTCATCCAGAAAGACCTTTTCCTCTGCTTCCTTATCAAATTTATTCCTGAATAATTTGTTTCCATCCATGCTTAAGCTAGTGATAAACAAGATAAAATCCTCAATGATATTAAAATCTTCACCTTTGAAAGTGATGGTTCGGTCTTTCCAATTCTCCACGAATTGTAGTGAGATGTATTGGTCATGCCCTTTAATTCGTTGGATGAAATATATGAAACCCCAAATGTTGAGGGTTTCCCATAGCTCAATCTGATCCTGCCACTGTGGGTCAAAGATGGGTTCTACTCTGCATGGGGCTCCTCCCATTGTGATTACCATCTATGATTGTGAAGGGTTGATTTGAGAGCAGTAGCATGTAGTCCTTCCAACAACCCTCTGACAACTTGTATTCCTATGAATTACAGAGCTAAAACCCATTTCCTTCTCCTATACTTGTTTAGTATGAAAAAAGCATTCAATTTTCAAAGTTAGGGGGGAATAAATTTGATTGTACATGATTTTCCTTAGAGATCTAGATAGTGGATTATGCACATGCAGGATCGCTAGCTGAGAAGTAAATGAGAGTGTTCGCTTCATTTGTGATGACGTTTCTAACTTTAGAGGGTGTGCCATAGAAATCATGCCATTCCTTGTAATCATTAATACAAACCCCCATATTTGGTAACAAATCTACTGAGTTGTTCCCTTCCCTATAAACATGTCGAAAAATGATGTTTAGACCATTGCATAAGGTATGAGCTTCATTGATGAAATATCTAATGGTCTAACTAGGTGTTAGAGACTTGGAAAGATTAGTGACAATGTTCATTGAGTCACCTTCGACAATGATATTACCCATGTCAAGGTTCCTAGCAAGTCTAATTCCCTAGAGAGCAGCTAGGGCCTCATAATAGTGATTAGTTTGCTTACCCATGGGAACAACATACTCAAAGAATTTGATGACCCTTGTGGTTTTTATTAGACCACCACCACCAGATGGACTAGGGTTACCTTTGGAGGCACCTTCAAAGTTCATTTTATACCAGCCTTCAAAAGGGGGAATCCAGGCACAAGATACATGTCAATGCTTTGAATGGGGGCAATACACTAATGTATATCAATATTCCAATCCTTGAGATATATGACCTCCTCTTGAGGATACAAGGATTTTTGGGAGGTTTAAATTTTAGAATGTTTTCTTTAGCAGCCACAATGATTTCATTTAGGATACTTTTGATGGTCCTGTTAGTATCTCTGAAGATGATTGAGTTACAAGATTTCCATATTCTCTAGATGGTGTGAGGGAATATAATTTTCCAAATCATGTGAAGAAGAGAATGCTTAAAAGGTGGCTTCCATTGCAACTAGGCTTGTATAATATCCTCTGGAAAAGACCATTTAACTTCAAACCTATTGAAAATGTGCTTCCAAAGAGAGCTAGCAACTAGAAAATGCAATAGAAGATGTTGGATAGTTTCATTATCCTTTTTGCAATGATAACATCTATTTGGCATGGTAAATCCTCTTTTAATGAGATTTTCAATGGTGAGTATGCCTTATTTTAGCACAAACCAAAGGAATTGGTTTATTTTTGTAGTAAGCTCTTTAAACCAAATCTTGTTCCAAGGGAAGTTACTAACATGTTCATTTACATATAGTTAATACCCTAATCTCACCGAATAATTACCATCAAAAGATGAAACCCATTTGAATTCATCTTGATTCTAGATTTGACTAATGGGAATGTGACTCAGTGTGGTTTGAAGTTCCCTAAGAAGCTCCTTGTGGTTAGGGATAATAGTCTCAAGATTTTTCTAATGTAGTTTGCCTTCAATGTTTTGAATATAGTCGCACTCACCGTCCAAAGGCTGCAGTGAGATTTTCTTTGAGTTGTTCTATTGATAATTATTTGTAAGTGTGTCAAGTCAACACGCTTGTCTTTCCAGAAGTTAATGCTTTCTCCCATACCCGAGTCTATTTCAGTAACCCAAGCAAGCTCTTTTCGATCGATCTTGACCAAATTGTTCCATAAGACTAAACCTGTGGGGTGGGTGGTATTATCAAGTAGTCCATAGCACTACCTTAGTTAAGGTATTTGGCTTTAATGAGATCGGACCATGGATGTTCTTCTTTAAAAAATATCCAACCCAGTTTAGAAACAAGTACTGCATTCATAATGTAGATATTTTTATGCCAATGCCCCCTACTTTCTTGCTATTATAGGCCTTATCCCATGCCACCAAGTGAATCCTATTATTTTCTTTTGTCCTTGTCTAGAGAATTTTTTTCGAATTATTTCTATTTTTTCCACGACAGCATCTAGAATTCATAATAAGGACATGGTGTAAATTGGCAAGTTTTGAAGTGTTCTTTTAATAAGTAGGCATTTTGCGCAAAGACTTGAAAGGATACTACCCTTCCAGCCAACAAGCTTTCTCTGAAACCTTTCCAGAAAAGTATTCCAAACATTCATATGAACCTTATTGGTGCCAAGAGGAAGACCAACGTAAGTAGTAGGTAAAGAGTTAATCTTGCAACCCATGATTTGTGAAATTTTCCTTTATCTAGTAAGAGGAGTATTGAAAATTTTTAAAGATCCTTTATCAAAGTTAATTTGTTGCCCATATACTTCTTCATAGAGATGCAGAATATGCTTTATAGTTTTGGCTTCTAGAATAGAAGCAAAGAGGAGCAGGATAGTGTCATTAGCAAACCGCTAATGTGAGACTCTGTGATATCAAAGGACGAGGGTTTGAAGCCATTGAGATAACCCATCACTACATCTTTAATCCTTCCAATAAGTTGGACTTCTTTTGTTTCCATCAAATAATAATGACTAAATGCCTAAAATAGACTCAAACTAAGGGCTTGAGCAACCTTGTTGGGAATGACATTATCGAAGCACCATCATCAATAATATAAATATCCGGATGGTATCCATTTATCAACAAAGAAACATAGAAGGGATCGATATTAATAGGGGATGAATGGGTAGAGGCTAAAAGGTTTTATCTTGGACTTGGCTCATGAATGGGAAGAAAACCTTTAGAGGTGGATGGTACTTTAGATTTGGAGCTTCCTCCTTTGATGAAATTGAAAAGCTTCTCAAACTACTCAGGGTGGGTTTACAAGTATTTCGATTCAAAAATATGAACTTTATACTTTTTTACATGGTCAATGATATCAAATTTTGATGAAAGGTTTTCAAGAGCATGGAAAACATTAGCTTGATTGGACTTAGAAGAAAGTGCTCACAAATTTTTTATTATTATTTTGACTTATAGAAGCAAAAGCATCACTTTTGGAATGGGTAGAGGTGTAGACACCAAATTTTGGTTCACTTGTCTCCCATCCCAAGTTCACTCACCCATTCATTGTCAGGCATGTTCACACCCCTATCCTATTCAAATTCCTATTTCCTCCTAAACCCCCACTTATTCCTCTTAATTTATTAATTTCTTATCTTAATCCCATCATTATTTTATCCAACATTATTCACCCTTAATCACATTTAATCATCCCTAAATGTATTTATTGTCCTAATCACATCCTTAAACCCCTCATATATCCTCCATAGACTCTCATCTACCCTCATTCAATGCCTTTCCACCCTTTAACTACTTTTTCTTATCCCTATGAAACCCTAATCCAACCTTAATAGGGCATCTTGTATTGAGTTGTGCATCATTCCCTCCACAAAAATAAAATCCCCTCCACATTTTATGGTGACCCTAGCGGGTTGATGATAACCTAGAAGTATGCCACTACCCCCTTCCTCAAAGAGGACGAAATTTTGGGTATTCGACTTCTTACGATATTTTCTTGTTTCCTTCTATTATTGTTAGCTACTACCAACATTTTGAAGCTATCTTTAATCCCTCATCAATAATATTTGGAGATCTGAAGTGTGGAGTTTACTTGGAGCCCTATCTTGTTTCATCATATTTTCATCAGCTTTATGGGTTTGTTCACCGTCTTAGACATCTATAGCCTCATCAACCATTCTTGTTTCTTTCTTATCATCTATTTGGAAACTATAAATCATCTTTAAACCCTAACCCCATCTCAATCATTGTTTATTCTTCCCAAGTCACCTTCTATTATTCCCCAGTCATCATTTACCCGATCTACATCAGTCCTTTTCCCTACATTTTGTCCCACTTGTCATCAATCTTGCAGCCTCTTCAACATCTAGATCTATATGTCTCTGTGATCCACATATCTAACAGCCCAAATATCACTTTTTCATTCCACAGTCATCATTGACTTTCTCAAATCTTCCTCAATCACCTTCAACTTGATCTACATCCTTTACATTTGTCTACGTTTACATCATTTCTATTTCAAAGGCTTCTATGCCAAATCTAGTCTATCCTCAACACCTCATAATCAGTTCCATATTTGTTTTTTTCACATATTTATATCTTCCTCGCTACAATCACCATCGATTGTCTTTGTTTATCTCTCGGTCATCATTGACTTCGTTAAGTTTGATTTCTCTTATCTAAATTTATCACCATCTACATTATTTGATCTATTATCTAGCATATTTCGATCTCTTTTCCCTTCTCGGTCATCTTTTGCATGCTATATATCTTTCATTTTCAATCAATCTTATAATCAAATGGGTTGACATCCTCCTTAGGAATTTTATCACTTCGAGGATTGGCTTTATTAGGTAGCCCACCATTTAATCCATGAATCTCTTTCTTTTCTAGTTGTCCCTTTGTTGTGTAGGTTATCGAGCTCACCGCTTAGAGGATCTTTGCACATATATCTCATTCTTCATCATCATCACACATTGGAGGTATCCTTAAATAATTCCATATTTTTTATTTTCTTATTTTCTTTCATACCACTTTGTTAACTTGAGACAAGAACAAAAACTCACAAACATTCTCGCACGCTCGGTGGGGCCTACCTAGCTTCTTTGGTAAGTTCATTGTTTATTTTCATTTCCTATTCTACATTATATTTTCCTCTTTCTCGCTAACCTTACATGTTGGATTTTTTAGCTTGCGTGCTTGGGGGATTTTTGTTCAATAATGAATGCATTTAATTTAGAAAGAAGGAAAAAAATTGTCTAGGTATTCTCATTTTTATCCTTATTTTCTTCTTTTTGCATCATTTCTCCCTCCTTTTTTTCTTATTCTCATCGAATATCACATTTAGTTTTGGATCTAAAAATAACACCTCTTCATGCTTGCTTGATCACATAGTTTAAGTAGGTGGTAATATTTTGCATTCACACTTCTTCACACACAACCAAACCACACAAACAAATCAACACATCTAAAAATTTCCTACCAGTGTGGATCTATTGGGATTTCATCACCCAATAAGGAATCCACCATAGTGTTCTGGTCGTGTAACATTTTATTTTACTATCGGTATAAAATCTAAGGACTCGACACCCATATCGTTGAGGGACCATGAAGTGAGGGGATAAGCCCTAATACCAAGCCATGTACCAAAGTAGTCATCACATATTTTTTCCTCATGTACCTTTGGGTATATCATGAACTCCATCCATAAAAACATGAAACCATCCTTAAGTTGGCCATTTTTTTATGTCACCTTTGAGCCTCTTTTTATTCTTCACATTTCTCAAAATAAACAAGACAATCAAAACTTTACTACTTCATTTGCTTGTTATATTAATAATCTACATAAGTTTTTATTTGTTTATTTCATGCCCATTCTTAATCGTTCTCAAGCCAAGAAAATGGAACAATCAACCTCTTCCAACAACATCCCCACCTTGAACAACCCTTCACAACAAACACACGCATTTGCCATTATTTCCTCTACACCTTTTCTCACCTCATCTTTGGTCTCCCAGCATATTGTTTCTCTTCATGAGTCTAATACGATCCAAACCAATATCCATCTTAAAACCAACCCTTCGTTTATCATCGGTCCATTCCCTCTATACCAAAGAACACCTCCTTTTGTTACTTCCTTAGGGGAATTTGGACCTCTCACTATCCCTCGCGGATGCATGGAGTTTCAGAAATCCTTGATGCTAATCTCATCACCCTTCATGATTATCTTGTTTGTAAATCCACCAATATCCCCATCGATGGACCTCCCCTTCAATAGATTTATGTTTATCCTCATAGTTTTAATCCACTGAGGTTCTTACTTCCCAACTTGTTGTCTTCTTTCCTAGGGCCATGAACGAGTTGGTGTTAGCCTAAAATGAACATGTTCATTGTTAATCTTCTACCATGGTCCCCCAAACTCATCAATCCACTCAATTGGTGGTCCCCATCCCACCTAATCTACCTCACATCAATACCATCCCTACATCTTCTATCCCTATTCCTTCTTCATCTACCCTTATGATCAATTCTTTCACCCAACCTCTTCAAGAGTCTAACCTACTTCCTCCACCACCCGAGAAATATGTTCAAAACTCAATTCCTCTCTTCACATCTCAATTCCATACAAATTTTATTACCTCGCAACCCCACCCTTTGGATCTGACTCTAATGAATCAACCACCACTCTAAAGCATATTTTAACACATCTTTCCTAATTAACCTACTCAACCATTTCATGTACACATCCCACTTACCAAACACAAACCCAATATAATCCTCCTATCTCTCAACATAATTATTTACAATCTCATCCATCCAACTATATCCATTCTCAACATTATATTTTATAGCCCATCTAATCACAAGCTTTCAATTATGTTCCTCATTATGAAAAAACCCCATAAAACTCGTACTTACACCCAACACTATCAATCTTACCCACAACCCAATCCATCTACCTCTTACAATCCAAAACCTCATCCATCATCTCCCCATCCCCACACATACAATGACCCCATACAAGCCTTGCTAAGTAAAATGAAAAACCTAGAAGCTTTTACTTTGGGTCCTAAGAGAACATTCACCTATGAAAAATCTGTAATGAATCTATCAACCCATCCATACCCGTTAAGCCTTATCTCCACATTGGGAGCTTCCTAAATTCTCTTAATTCAATAGTAATTAGGATCCCCAACAACATATTTGTGCCTTTAGGAACTCGTGTTATCTCATCGCCCATGATCAGGCCCTCATGTTTTACACTTTTCCTATGTCATTGGTCAGCCCTACCCCTGGATTGGTATAATGAAATTCCTTAATATTCCCTATTCTCCTTCACTCAACTTGTGCATCTTTTTTTAGATCACTTCTCCATCAATATCATGCTTAAAATTTCCATCAATGATCTCTATTCCATCAATCTCATCATTACGTGGCATGACATTATCAATCAACTCTCCTTCTCTCTACCCCAAACCAAATTGATCAAACTTTTCTCTAAATCATGTACTAAACATATCTTGTCCACCCTTACAATTCAATCTTTTTGAATCTTTGAGGAAGCCTTTACCATGGCCCACAAATTGGAATTACGCTCACTTGAGAAAGGTCATGTCAAGCTTTTCTCCAACAAACCTAATACTGAATTCACCAAATCATCCACCCATAATGTCAAATCCAAGAATGTGGCCAATTTCATTGTCATCAAAACTTCCTCTACATCCACATCTAATGTAGAGCTTCCATAGAGAGCTTCTCGGAAAACCCCAAACTATACTCCTCTCAAAGAATCTTATAGCTCTATCTTCGATAAACTCATGGCTTTTTAGCTCATCCAACTTCCTCCTATCCACCCCGTTAATGACTCACGGCCCAAACCCACATGGTATCACAAGGACCATTATTGTAAAAATCATCAATTTCATGGCCATGATATCGAAAAGTGTCATACCTTCAAGGACATGTTACAACAACTTATTGATTATGGGGACCTTCAATTAGATAATTTGAACATTCCTCCTAACCAACCATAGGATGTCTTCAAGAAACCCTTTTCCAACCATCCACCAAAGAACCAAACTAATCCTCTCACATCTCAAGAACATTACGCCCATGTGATCAATACTCTAAGTCGTTTCAACATATCCACCCAAATCCATTATACCCTTATCTACTGTACCTAAACCTATATCACCCCCATCTACTTCAACATCTATACCTAAATCTTTGATAATATCGAGTCGCACACATATCTACATCTATTATACCCTCATCTATTATACTCACATATACTACAACCACATCTATACACCCACATGTACTTGTTATCACCAAATTACAACACCCCTGAATGGCATGACTTGTGGATGGGGAATTTGGTGTAATTTGTGTAACATTGGTTTATCTCTCAAGCTGTGGGACTTGCGGGATTGAGATGACCCTCAAGAGAAGGTTTATTCCTACTCTTAAACTACCTGCCACAATCTACTCCTAATATAACCTTCCACGGGACTAGGAGAGAGAGTGCATGAAAAAAAAGCCTACACTAATGGCAATGATACACTAGAAAATAAGGTTGCTAATAATTTCCCGCCTCGAAACGAAGAGAGCTAAGTAATGGAGAGGGTGGAAAAGATGCACCATAGGCCAAAGATGATATTCACATAGAAAACGCTTCAAACCCATTAAACATAGCTCCCAAAACCTGCAATAGACATAAGAAAAATGCATAGTATACCCTACAATGAAGAGAGGCAAGTAGAGACAACAAAATATGTGAAGGATGAACAAAATGCATCAAAAAAACACAGTTTATTGCTCCATTATTTTACACAATATATCATCATTGGGAAAGAGGTAAGAAAATTCCATTACAAGCTTGGAAAGGAGGCTTAATCTCCACATTCAACCCTAGAAAAGAAAAAAATAGAGAGGGGTAGGAGAGAAAAAATGACCAACTCCTTTACAAATGAGCCTAAGAATACAATTTATAGAAGAGAGAGGATAGAGAGAATGCAATCCTGAAATTTTCCTTTCGATACTTGCAAGATGTCATAAATGTTCCCAAATGATGATACATGACCTGTAAAAGGCACCCCATACTGTCCCATGACTTGTAGTAGTGAAAAAAGTCTGCTCATGCCTCTTAATTGCATTTCCAACCACCATATAATCGATTGTTCGAACCTGGTCCATTTTCTACAAAATTATCCATCAAATCTAAATCAATTCTTGAATTTATTAGTTTCTATGTGACGGATCAGAGCCACGATTCCAACAAGTATTCATTTACGTTCATTTGTTGAGAATTGCTCCAGTTATGGATTCCTAAGTGATTGCAACCGCTTTGAGAAATTGTCGGGCTTTCTTGTTCCACGTGATTGAAAATTAATTCATTGTTGGAAATACATTTAAATTATTTTTCCTCTCCTTTAAATGTTTCTTGTATATCTTAAAAATTATTTACACTTAAATTTTGGTGGGCCCGTCATCATTTTGCATTTGAAAATGGAGGGAGGTGTAAAATTAAATATTCAAAACAAAACAACTCAGCTAGCTTGGCCGAGTTGGCTCTTGTCCCAATGTGTTGGGTTCAATGGTTTTTATCCACATCAGGTTCCTTCATCACTCGACCCCTCTTCACATGCATCATGCCTGAGTCATATTCTTAACTCCATGTGCAAGGTCATCCTTTGAACGACAAGCTCCACTTATTACACATCGACCCCACCTCACATTCCACCTCGACATTTAACATGACTCAACGGGGAGTTCGTTGCATTGGGCATGGATCTCATGCTAGCTCGAAGTTGACTGAGCCCTATGACCCAAGCTATACTATCATTTTTCCAAGCTTAGTGCCACGTCCAATCGTAAACTCGATCCATCTTTGGCGAGCCCCACTTTATCCTCGGTGATGGCCAGTTTTCGGGAAACTTGTGTCCTTTATGCTCTTGGGCCATTCGGGCCATCTAAACCTGACATACTCACACCACCTCCTTTTGCAGTGAGTTCGGACTTTCATTACATGCACATCTGAGGCCACATATGTCACCTCGACACAACTTGCACACAACTCAGACCTCCAACATCTCCTCGATCCCACAAATAACTCATCATCCTTTGCTGACCGACCATGAGGGCCATTGACCCCCATTTTGCTTACATCCCACTCTTACGTCAAAAATTTCAAACATTCGGTGCACACATGTCTTGATCCACTTGGGTCGGGTAGGCCATTTTTTTCCATGCTCGCCATAACTCATTCTCCTACGGCTATTTCGGCCTTTACACGCATTCGTGGCCTAACTCGGTCGGGTCAACCACCGGGATCTTTTCCTCTATAAATCCCGCATGGTCTACGTTGAGGATTTTGCAAACTTTTTTGAACCAATGACTATTCGATCTCACTCAGGATTTTACAAATTCGATACTCTCTTGCAATAAGCTCTATCTCACCATATCAATTTTTAAGCAAGCCATCCCCAAAATGCTACAAGATAGCCCGGCTTGTTTACAACAGAGGTCAACACACATCAAAATAGCTTGATGGACTTTTAAAATCACTTCTCCCACCTCAAATTGATCTCACTTCATACGATCCCATTCCTTTTCCATTTTTTTGATTCGGTTAAGTCTTGAAAAGTTCATCTGAAGTCCTTAGCTCAGTTTTCCATAATGACTCGACCCCTTCCAACTTCAATGTAGCTTGAGGAGTTTGAGGCAGCTCGGTTTGATATAATTCACAACTAGGCACTTCATAATATAGCCTAGTTCACTCTTCAACAGCTCGGTCTGAATTAATAAGGAGCCCAGGTCCTCTACATAGTTTGGTGCACATAATTTTGGTTCAGTTTTATTTCTAGCTTCCTCATCATTTAATTGCATGAGCTCGGTCCTTTACATATAGTTAGCTCAAAGTAACTTGATCTCTTTCAAATGATCTTGGCTACTTAAAACAACTTAGAGAACCATCTTCCTTAAAATATCTTGGCCATTGAAGGGGTGGTATAGTTTACAATTTAAACAATTAAGGGAGCTCGATTTTTCTCTAACTCGCAAGCTAGTGGAGCCATTTCAGTGAGTTCTTCTAGAGCCAAGGTTACTTTGCACACTCCTCATTTACCACATGCATTCCATGTAACCCTTTGATTCATTCTAGTTCCTTGGGGTCCTACAAGAAGATGTCTAGGACTTTCATGAAGTAATGCACTGTGATTATTATTTTTCAATTTCGATCCAATCCATTCACCTCTCTTTAACAACATCCGAACCTTGTGAGGACCGATAAGCATCCTGTGAGCTCTAGAGGGCTATGTGAGGTTATCTAGTTGACCAATTTCACCAAGGGGCAACATTGCATAGAAATTTGGTGACTTACGAGGACATTTACCTGCTAAATGGAATATGACCGATTGCTTATAGCAATCCATTGGGCATGGAGTCTATGTAATCCTCATAATCTGATTTGAACTATGAAAACTTGACCTGGAACATTTAGAGTACCGCTACCTACTTCTAGAACTTCTCTCCATTGTTTGCACTCTCAACCTTAATAATAAAATCTTGAGAAATATTTTGTGAGAGTATAAAATTGTTTTAAAACTTGAATCTCACCCATCCCCACAACCTGTGATCCATGAGGTTGAATGATGCACACCGTAACCACTACCTCAACATCTGATTTACATCAAGTGTGAATATCCAAGACTGATCTTCTTGACATCATAGAACTATATTAAAGTTTGGTTTTCTTTCTTCTTCTAAAAGTTCCATTCCCGAGATGTTGTTTGGGATACCGTTGAAGGTTTCAAAGACTATTTTCTAACTTGGGCTGCGGTTGATTTATTGATTGCTTGCAGGGGCATTGAGGCTTACTGCAGTTGTTATTGGAGAGAATCATTAAGATTTCCTCTTTAATTGATTTTAGTTGCTCTTCAGTTGTCTTGAATTGAAGTTTGCAACTATTACATGCAGCTATGAATTTCTTACTACAACAAATGAAGGGCATGATGCATTGCACTAACTGGACCAATACAAAAAAATATGAAATCATACATTTCTTAAGTAAGACATGTAGATTGTGCACAAGAAATTATTCTACTAAAAACAATCCTACTCCTACCCTACACTAACCAAAGAGATGGGAAAATTCAAACAAAACCTACCACTTGGTGATGAGAAATAGTTTCCCTTCCTTACAATTAACATCCATGCAAATTATTTGGCATTGAGTACAACTGAGATTAGGAGTAGAAGGTTGGCTGAAAATTGAATTCCCACTTCCTCCTTCATCAAGGTATCAACAATGAACAAGACATATACCTCTTCTAGTTGTCATTCAATTGGTTCCAAGAGGTATTGTTGTTGATCCTTGGCACTTTGTGGCTCTCCCTCATGCTCGTAAATAATCATGACCGGTATTGGCTTCTCCTTTCACTCTAATGAAGACAAGTATCTTGTGCACAAGCTCTGTACCATCAAATTTTCCCATTACTCTAAATTCCAACTTCAAAAAGGAAGTCTTCTCGCAAGCCTTCTTGGAAGAGGTGACTGTCTATAATTAGATTCTCTTATTCTTTCACATCTACAGACAATTGATGTGCCACCATGGTGGATGGTATGGAAGAGGTGATAGCTTCGTGTTCTTTTCCTTATGTGGCGAATCGAACTCTTCTTCAAAATAAACCTCATCGTTTTTAATTCCAAAGCATCTAATGAGGTTACATGTTCACTTATCGCAATCAATTGCAACACATCACTCATTTATGAGTTCCTCTTCTATTATTTAAAGACTGCATTTCTCTTAATACCCTCTCCTTCCTCAAGCATGAAGTTTGATGATCAAACTCTTCAATATGTTTCTCTAGAGGACTTTTTAGGACATCAAGATCTTCTCGTGTACTCTCCTCCACCATGGATTCATCAAAAAAATGAAATTTTCCAAATGAAATCAAGAAATATTCAATGATCCCATCTTCATTAAGTGCCTCTGAATCTGATTTGGTTTCCTCCAGTTGCTCCTCTTCAATGGAATTTGGAGCTGATTTTGCAATTGGTGCATGATCAACAACTTCTGAAAAAATGGTGTCAATGTGAACACTTCATTACGAGCGGCATGATTATTGATCACCACTCTCTTCTTTTTGAACTGCTGATGCAAAAATTGTTTCAAAATCATCCTTTCTCACTAGGTCCCTGACTTTGATGTTATATGTTGGTTTTACCATCATGGGGATTTTATCAATTCCAAATCTCATAGCCAAACTTCTCAAATTTTGTGTCATATTCTCTTCATTGGGCTCCTCCTTTTTTTGCTTCACATTGCTACAAAATCAAACTTGACCATTGGTTGCTCTTCAACTTTGGCCTCCTCTTTTTCTTCACCATCAAGGGAATCTTTTTAATACCAAACTTAAGAGCCCATCTTTTCAATTCTCTGTCATTTCTTGTTGACTAGAATCTTCTTCTTGTTTCCCTTGGTTGGATTTTTGATTGTTTTCTTCCCAAGATGAACTTGGAAATGCAAGAGGAGGGATGGGTTGGGTTACACAAACCGGTTTTGCAATTGCTTATGGTGGTGGAGGAGGTAAAATTTCTTATTTGTTTGGAGGGTAAGACTACTTGGAAGGTAAAATGGCATAATAATTGAGATGAGGAAGATTAGGATATAGAGAAGGGAATTCAACAATTAGGGAAACATATAGTGGGCTTGAATCTTGATACTGCTGAAATGATAAAGCTTGGGAAGGATAGAATGAAGAGTAAGGAGATGGTGATTAACTTACCCATTGACAAGGTTGTCCTGTGCTTTTCTCATATGCTTCTATCTCCTCAGTCCACTATACAAGTTGGGGCATCATCTCAAGCATGAAATCAAGCTTCTCTTGCGAGCTAAAGAGTCTTGGAAAAGGGCCTTCCTATGGACAAGGTGCCCTACAATCAATTATGAATGCTTTCATTTGTGTTGTATCCCTTGATTGAACCATTCCACCTCCATTCTTTGAATCTTCTCTAGCAGATCAACGTTCTCCACATAAATGTTGTCATCATATGCACACCCTTGCTCTTGATAAGCTCCATAGCCAAACTGATTTTGACATTGCTCATATGGGTAAGTATAGTGGTTCTGAATCTGATCATAATGTTGATCTAGAGGAGTTGTGAAGTACATTGGAGGCTGATTACACTGCTACAAGTGTGAATTCCACTACGAGACTAAAGTCATTATTACAAAAGTTCATAGAATGGGAGAAATGGAAGATATAGGAAGAGATGAATGAAAATGGATGGAAAAGGATAGAAGAAAGGTCTACAATTTCAGAGATGGGTTGTTGTACCAAATGGAGTCACCAAGTATGTTTTTACAAATGCTTCCAAAAGCTGAAATTTCAACAAGAACACACCAACCTGACAAAATGAATCCTTCTCTAGATATGAACTGCACACCTACAAATGATCTTCAATCTAACTCGTAATAGAACACCCCCGAAATATTAAAACTCTAACTTATTTAATGTCCCACTGGGCTTTCTAGAATCTGTTATCACCAAATTTGGTACTTCGAATGGCCCGAGTTGTGAGTGGGGCATTTAGTGTAATTTGTATAACATTGGGTTATCTCTCAAGATGTGGGACTTGTGGGCTTGAGATGACCCTCCAAAGAAGGTTGGTTCCTATTCCTAAACTACCTGCCATAATCTACTCCTAATGCAGGCAAGAAAACTAATCCTAATCTAACCTTATAAGGGACTAAGAAGAGAGAGTGCATGAAAACAAAGCCTACACTAACAATGGTGATGCACGAAAAGGATGTTGCTAATCATTTCCCAACTACCTAAAATTGAGAGAGGTAATAAATGGAAATGGTGGACAACATGCACCACAAGCCAAAGATAATATTCACACGGAACAAGACTTCAAGACCATTAAACAAAACTCTCACAAACCTATAATAGACATCGAAGTATGTAAAGTATATCCTGCAATGAAGAGATGCAAGTAGAGACAACAAAATATGTGAAGGATGGACAAAATGCATCACAAAAACATATTTTAATACTCCATGAGTTTACACAATACATCATCGGTGGGCTAGAGGCAAGAAACTACCATTACAATATTGGAAAGGAGGCATGTAAAAGCATGAGTAAATAAGAGTAAATGCAACCAAGATATGCAATATGTTGTGAATGAGGTGGAATGGAATGTAGTGTGAATGATAGGGGCAACATTCCCTCGAGCAGATGTGTATGTATGTAATGAGGTTCATTTATTTATGCCCCCTCAGTATTCAAGAATGAAACGTAAATGAGAGTGTGTCATCGGGAAATGGTTTGAGTGGTGTGTTATATGTAGAATGGGTTGATGCATTAAGTGATGATTATAGAATGGTAATGCATTGATGATATTGAATGCAACATAGGAATGATGTGGTAGAATGTGTGATGATTTATCCTAAAGTGTATATCACTAGACGTGTGAGTAAAATTCTAGTACACGTGATGATGTAGCACAAGGTGTATATCATGAAATAGATGAGCATGATGATTGGTATAAAACATGATGATGTAGCACAAAGTTTGTACCATTAAATGAAGGAATAGGAAATCTAGAAAGGTGTGATAATTTAGCCTAAAAGTGTATATCATGATATGTGTGAAGAAGGTGATGGCTAAATTTTTGCATAGAGTGATAGAAAGAATGGTTGATTGATTGTGAAGGTCAAATTTTAGAATGATATAAGTATGATGAGGCAAGGTTCAATTTTGATTTGGACCCTCAGTAGTCTATTATGAACCATTTTTATAGAGTGCGTCATCAGGAAATGGTTCGATCGATGTGTCGTCATGTGTTATAAAGAGTTGAGGAATAGAGTGTGGAGTGGTGATTGTAGACTAATAATGTAGAGATGATATTGAATGCGAGATAGAGATGGTTGATTTTGAATTTGTAGAATGAGCATTTTGTCGATTGTGTGATAGTTTGGATTAAAGTATAGATCATGAGATGCATGAATAAATTACTAGCTAATAATGTCACATGATATATAAATTGAATAATGTGAGTGTGATGAGGTCCATTTGAGATGAAGACCCTCAGCAGTCGAGCATGGACCATAGAACTAAAGTGTAGCATCAAGTATTGAGTGAAGCTCGTATAAGTAGATGAGTAAGATAATATGTGTAGTATGAGTGGTGAATAATATGTCATTAGTGTGTGATGTGTGAAATGTGTAATTTGAAATGTGTAGTGTAGTATGTAATGCAAGATGTGTAGACTATAAACACATATAATAATGTAGTGTGTAGAATGTGTGCAATGTATGGGTGTACAAAGCACAGAGTGAGGATGATGCATAGTAAATGGAAGATGAGGATGATGTATATGTACAAAATTACATGATGTGTGAAGGTGTGTAATGTATAGTTTCTACTATGCAAAGTGTGTGAGGTTCATGTGTATAGGATTACCTTAACAATCAAGTGTTAACCATAGAACAAGAGTGTGTCATAGGGTAATGACGGTGCTTAGTGCATGTGAAGATGAATATGTTAAAAGTGAGGTGTGAAATGATGCAAATAGAAGATGTGTTGATGCTAGGGGATAAATAATTGGAATGCCCCAAAGTGTGTGTTGATGGGTGTGTTCAATTAATGTCATCTAAGATTTCGTCATTCTCATGATCGAAGTTGAATGGTGAACCATATAAAACTTGATAAGTGATATTTTCACGTTGATCAAGTAAGGAGCCATTGAGGCGTAAGTTGTACATGCCCATAGTGTATTCCTCATCGGTGAAAGGAGGTAATTGACATCCGTGCACATACCAACAAGTGAGATTCGTGTATAGCCAAGAAATGAATTTTTGTAAATGACCACATGACAAAATGACACAGAAATGAGATATCGAGTGTGATAAGGATCTAATGTTCCCCTAATGTAATCAAGCCAAAACTATCACAATGTGATGTAAAAGTACGGGAGCACGTGCAAGAAATACCGTGAGATAAAAGACTCAAATTCCTTAAGCAACGGTGAGGCAAACAAACCCATGTTAGAGATGATGATCATAAGACCGGGAAATATGTCATTAATTGTGAATCTTAGCCAAGTCAATCCATCACATGTGCATACAGATTCGGATAAATTAGGATCGAATGGAATGTGTTCCCAATAAGATTAATTCATGAAAAATGTGCATGTAAATGGTGGGTGTACTAGTGGAGGTGTTCCATATGAAGGTGCAGGATAGATCGATGTCCATAGACCTGGGACAGTACCCAATAAAGAATCATAATAGTAGTAGTAGCAGTGGGGGGATGTCATAGATGAGATAGTATCAATCATGCAAATAGCACTTTCAAGTTGTGGAAAATAATTTGAAGTATCCAAAGGTTGGAGTTCATCAGTAGTATCAGTTCGTGGAGTAGGAATTGTAGTATTTGGATCATGGTTGTAATATTTTTATCGATGACAATCACAAAAAATAGTATACTTGATACCCTCATGTAGTAATTTAACACAATGGTGTATGGTAGAGGAAACCACTTGTATGGCATGAAGTTATGGCCTACCAAGTAAATATTTGTATGAAATGGGGAAGTCGGTGACAAATAAAATGGTGCTAAGAGTTTTGGTCCAGTAGTGATAGGTAAAGTAATGTGACCTAAGCATGGACGAACATAGGCATCATATGCACAAAGAGAAAAACATGATGGATTAACATTAGCAACTGAAATATCAATCATCTCGAGGAATGACATGGGACAAATATTGAGTTCATATCCATTATCAATTAAAGTATGCTTAAAACCCATATTATAAATTTGAATCATGATGTGCAATGTTGGGTCATTATTAATAATAGTAAGATCGGTATGAGCATTAGATGGGAAAGCATTATGCTTTGAGAGAAGGCATCTACAAATGTTTGATAGACTAAATCTGGATGCATATTAGCAGGAATGCAAGTGGTAGTTAGGATATTTTTTACTCTTTCTCTTAATTTAGGATTGATAAGCAAGAAATCATTAATGGAAATACTCATGATGATAAGATTCTCAAAATATGGGAAATAAAATAATGAGCATCATAGGAGCGTAAAGATCGAGTTTGGGTTCACTAAAATGATTAAGCTAAAATTTAATTTATGAGCCTAATCGAATGCAAGATTGTAGTAAATAGATGAATACTTAAGTACAACAATAAACACTCAAGAAATTAAGTAACAAATAATGAAACCACGATTACAAAGAGACAGGTAAGAAGCCTTAATTTATTCACACATTTTTGAGAATGCAAAAAGTTGGACAACTAGAAAATGTGAAGCACCGACCGCCACATTGGGGCATAGAAAAATGTTGATATAAGGAAATAGGCTAGATTGGGGTGCTGAAGAGGGAAAGGGGCACCCGTGGGTGCCCTAGACTTGTTTCGGGAACCTAGATCTTCATAAATGCTTAGAAAACCTCCTCCAATGTGTGTGCAAGGTTTTTCCTTTAGTCACCTTTGGTTATTCCGAGGTCGCTAGAAACCTGCAATGAAGTATAGACCTACAAAACCCTCGAGTAGACATCAAATACTAAAAAGAAGGATGAAAAATGAGGGTTGGACTATCCTCAATTATCACAATGGTGAACTTATGACTCAACACTATACTACATCTCGGACTCCAATGTAGTTACTGTGTGTGTGTGTGTGTGTGTGCAAAATTTTGCCCTAGTTTGCTCTTGTGTGTGTTGCACTTGGATAGCGAGCAAATAACTAAATGTAGAATGTAGTAAATGTGTGCATGGAATATAATGAAATTCCCTCCTATGAAGTGTGATGTAGAATACCATCCCTAGTTTCCCTTTTGATGGAGCTAGATGGATGCTGATGGAGCTCGTAGATGCCTTTATGGATGAAACCTTAGGTGGTGATAGATAGTTCTTAGCGCTTGGTCCCTTCTTATGATCACATAACTTTATATCAATGTGATTACCTTGCTTTAATTTCATAATTAACCCTAAAAAGGCCAACTACCAAAAATATAAGATGCTCAAAAGGCTAGAAAGGACCCAAAAAGTGTGAGTAAAGTGCAAAGAAGACAAGGGAACCCAAAGGGGAAGAGGGTGCCCGATGTAGGCTTCGGTTGGCGCTGGTGTCTAGGATGAAAAATTTTGAAGAGTAAAGATAGATAGAGAAAGTAATGGTGTAAGAATGAAAGTAGCAACAAAAATCAAAGAAAGGTGGCCAAAGACATAGGTTAATTAGTACTTTTCTTACTTAGGAATCATATGAATAGTAGTATGTGATTAGGACTAGATAATTACCCAAAGTGTGTGATTATGTGTCTACACCATGAATACATTAATGAAAAGGGTAGGATAAAAATGAGGGAAAAATTCCACTTGAAAATTAGTACCTTTCACTATTAATGAGATTATTAATAACATTAGGAATGTCATCCCCCTTCTCCCACACTTTAAAATTATTACCTTTAACCCCCAAATTGGCTAAAGAATCTACGCATTTATTACCATTTCTAGGGGTATGAATAAGATAAAAGCAATCAAAACCTTTAAACAATCCTTTAATATCATTAAGTATATTGCTTAGAGTCCAATTGTGAAACCTATCATTTCTATGTGAGTTAATAATAAGGAGGGAGTCCCCTTCAACCTGGATCCTCTTGAAGCCCTTTTGTTTAGCAAGATTAATACCCCAAAAAGCCATCATACCTTCGGCTAAATTAATAATTTGAACACCTAAAGGACAAGCATAAGAAAACAACTAATTTCCCTCATGATATCTGATGATCCCTCCCCCACTAGTAGGACTAGGGTTACCCTTCAAGGCTCCATCAAACTTCAACTAAACCCAATTTAATTTTGGAATAGACCACTTTATATCAAACTAAGGGAATTTAAGGATGGAAGTATTGTAAGATAATTGTTTAAGAACTCTAACCTCAAATTTGGGGTAGGGGCCTTCAAATTTACCCTTGAAGAGTCTAATATTTTTCTCAAGGGAAGAGACAATGTGACCAGACACTCTCTTGACATAAGCAAATTGATCCCTAAAAATCCTGTCATTCCTTCCCTTCCAAAGAATCCACGAGAAGATGGGAAGAGACATATTCCAAGTTACCACAAATACATGATACTTAAAAGTGCAAGCCCATTGTAGACAAATCTCATCACAAGAGTTGGGAAAAATCCATTGAAGATTAAAAATACCAATCAAAGAGGAGAACACATCCAAGGAGAAAGGACAATGGATGAAAAAAGGTTGGCAAACTCCTCATGTTGATCACAAAGAATGCATCTGCTTAGAATAATCATCCCTCCTTTTCTCAAATTCTCAAGGGTTGGGATCCTTTTTTGAATAGCTAACCAATAAAAAATGTTGACCTTGGGGAGAAAATCCTTAACCCAAAACTTACTCCGAGAAAACCTATTGTTCTATGGATCTAAAATTTAAAAGGTAGTTTGATTTAATAGAGTACTCACCTGTATCCTCCTCTATCCAAACCATTGAATCTTCCTGAAGATGGAAATGAGGAATATGAAAATTCTGAAGCTTGAGATTGATATCAATAAAATGTTGGATACATCCCTCAAAATTTGGTGGAGGAAGGATGGATATCCACTTTAGATCTTCTCTATCCCTTACCCAATAGTCTTGGACAAATCTTTGACCATTCTCCTCAAAGAGATGAAATAAGGATTTCCATGGTTCAACAGAAGACAAAGGTTTTTCCTCCAACCAGCTATCCTCCCAAAACCTAATTTTAGTTCCTTTCCCAATATTCCATTTAATTCCTTGGCTCAAAATATATATTGAAGAGACAAAGGAGTTCCAGAAAACTAATCCTAAAGGAAGATATTCATTCAGAAAAAATATCCATTCTATCAATATTCCACAAATATTTCTTTTTCAAAATATCACCTAAAGACCCTCCTCCTTGGTTAACCTCCATCCCACTTTAGCTAGAAAAGCCTCATTCATCAATTTAATATATTTTAATCCCATCCCACTACAATATTTGGGTTTAGTAATTGTGTTCCAAGCAACTAGAGGATATTTGAAATGTTCCTCATCCCTAGACTAGAGAAAACATTTTTGAATCTTTTCCAGAGAGGTTATAATTTTCATCGGAATCTTAAAATGGGACATGACATAAATAGGGATTCCTTGTAAGGATCTTTGGAGAAGAAGGAATTTACCTACTGGGATAGGAGAGATCCTTTCCAAGTGGAAAGCTCCATGTAGACCCTATCTCGAGAGGATTCCAAATTATGATATCCATTTTTCTATGAATGAGGGGAATCCTTAGGTAAGTATCTAGAAGGGATTTTATTTTACATCCCAAAATGTGACCCAACCTATTCCGGTGTTGCTCTTGAACATTGATGAAAAAAACTACACTCTTATGGAAGCGACAGTTGTCCTGAAACCATTTCATAGTCCTGTAACACATTTTTATATTTTGTAGCCTCCTAGACAAAATATTTCCCCCAAGAATAATTTTTCATTCACAAATTGGTTTAGACAAACAGTGATAACCCATTAGTAATTTTGAGCCCATGGATAAGATTTTGTTTAAGATCTTGATTGCATAATCTACTGATATTTTCAACCATGATAATATAAAGGAAAGGAGACAAAGGGTCTCCCTATCTGAGACCTCTGCTAGCCTGGAAAAAACCTTATTGTTTACCATTAAGAATGACCGAGAAACTTTAAGAAGTAACTCGGGTCATCACCAAATTAATAAAATGATCATTAAAGCCAATTTTGACCATAATAAACCTTAAGAAGGACTAAGATACCTTGTCATAAGCTTTATACATATCCAATTTCAAAATCATAGTTGATCTGCCTAATTTTTCCATTGAATGCATGGCCTCCTGAATAACAATGATACTATCAAGGATCTTTCTACCATGTATAAAATATCCTTGGTTAGGAGAAATAAAGTTAGATAGCACATTCTTGATTCGAAAAGATAGAATTTTAGTAGTCATTTTGTAAATGGTATTGCATAAACTGATGGGCCTAAAATATTTAAGGTATTTAGCACCTATCATTTCAGGAATAAGAACTAAGAAAGTGTTGTAAATATGTTTAAGAAGGTTCCCAGGATCTAAAAATCCTGGACATCTTCCACCAATTCCCGATTAATAATCTCACATAAATATCTGGAAAAATAAAGTTGGGAAACCGTCCGCCCCGGAGATTTATCGGAGTTCCATATCAAAAAAATATATCTATATTTCCTCCTCACCAGGGATAAGAGAAAGATCTTTGTTATCTTGGTCCGAAATAACTCTTTGAAAAAGAGCCAAGGCTTGATCATAGATAGTAACATCCGGATCTGGGGCTTTCAAAAATAGATCCTTAAAGTAGTTGATCATTGTATCTTTGATTTCCTCCTCATCTGAGGTGAGGTCCCCATTTTTCTTTCTGATTTCATGGACCCTAAGATGATTCGCTTTAGTGGTAGCTGTGAAATGAAAAAATTTCGTGTTCTTATCTCCTTCTTTGAGCCAAGTGACCCGATAATTTTGTCTCTAATACGTTTATTCGTTAACAAGGACAATGATACTCAACCGAAAAATTTTCTCTGTTCCTTAAGAGTAGGGTTTAAGCCTTCCAACTCAATCATTTCTTCAACCATTCTTAGCTCTTCCACTATCTTACTTTTCTAGAGAAAAATATCACTAAAAGTTTCTTTGTTCCAGGATTTAATCATAGCTTTGACATGCTTCATTCTATAAATTAACTTAAACATGGGGACACCATGAAAACCACTCCCCATCATTCCCAAACTTTGTTAAAAAAATCATCATGTTTCAGCCACATCTTTTCAAATCTAAAAGGTTTCACTTTTTAGGTAAACCCAATCCCAACTTCAAAAGAATGGGATTATGATCTGATCCAATCCTGGGAAGAGAAGAGAGAGAATAAAATTGGTTAAACATACTTTGATGACTAATCACAAAAAGATCAAGTTTAATTTGAATAAGGTCACCTCTTGCTCTCTTGTTTGACCACGGATATTTGGAACCTCCCAACTCCAGATCAAATAGTTCATTCATCATCAAAAAAAGCTAAATCTTCCATACCTTCATAATAAGACATAGACACTCCCTTTTTATTAGTACGGGATAAGGGCATATTGAAATCTCCACCAATTATCCATTCCTTATCTTTGAACTTTTTCTAAACTTCTTGTGATCCTCCCACATACTTCTTCTTCTTCCAACATAGTTCAGAGCATAAATAATAATCCAATTTTTCTTGGAAGAAATATCCCAAAAATTTAAAACAGCATGGTTTGGGGAAGTCAACAAAATTTCCCCTTTAACCACCTCAAAATTTCATAAACAAATAATACCCCAAAATATCTTGAGGAATGGACACAACCCATTTACCTTCCTTCCACACAAACCTGCTAATATCCTTAAATCTATCCAAAATTATTTTAGTTTCTTGAATCAACAAAATATATGGTTTATACCTATCCCTCAAATTCTTAAGAATTATCTACTTACTAGGGTTATTTAACCCTCTAACATTCCAAGAAATATTAATCATTTATATTTATGGAGGTTTGGAAAAGAATCCTTCAATGATCTTTGCTTACCTTTCTCAATTTCCTTGGTCACTGATCTTTCCCTTTTATCCTTGTTTTTCGATCTCCCCTTAGGCGGGATCTCCTTACCCACCTCGGCTTTAAGGCTACTTCTCATATTGGATTTTGACTTATTTAGAGGTGTCATAGGGGAGGAATCACCTTCTTGGGTATCAAGAATCACTTCCTCCAAGAGGGCTTCAAAGAAATTCGAGGTTACCACTATGTTCTCCTCTTGTCTTTGTCCAAAAGAAATTCGACCAATAGAAGATACCTCCTCCGAGGAAAATCCTAACGTTACCTTCGCGTGTAATCATCTAGGGAAACTAAAGGTAGAAACTCCATATCTAACCTCAATGCCTTGGAATTTGAAGTCCCACAATCCACTTAAATGTTCTAATCTTTGGTCAAACCCCAAAGATTCTCCACCATTTTCAAAGCATCAAGATCATTATTGTCACTCACATCCTCCATAAGCGGGAGGAGGGGAGATAAAATATCCCCTATCTTAAGAAACCATTTGTTTAAAAAAATTATTTTAAGGCTAACATCTTTTCCATTCCTCCCAACTTTCTTCCACTCCAAATTTTCCTTGACGGGGATTTTGAAGGCTTAGACCTATCCTCTATCTTTTTATTCGAAAGAGAACATCCCCTAAAATCATATCCCACCGATTTACATTTGTTGTAAATAAAAGGGGATGCTTCATATTCAAAACATGGGTTCCAATCTCCAAATTTGGAGAAGATTTTAATATTTCCTTCTAACAAAACTCCCTATTGCATATTAACAAAAAATCTAGCCTAAGTCGATCTGGTCCTAGCTTTTTTCACCAGATCAATAGTAATTGGGGATCCAAAACTTTTGGCAATGCCTACCAAAACTTATAGCTCCCAAAATTCTAGAGGCTTTTTTTGTAAGGATTGAATTTTGGTTCCCATTTTTGAATAACCACACGAGTCTTACATATAAACCATGGTCCTTAGAAAGGATCTTAGTCACCTCTTCTTTATTAGGAAGGGTGACCAAGAAAAAAATTGTTAGCATAAGCGGTTACCTCAATAATCCCTTTGATCACCTATTACCTCTTATCCCAACTTCAAAATAGATCAATTTTGGGTCAAGCTCCTAAGAATTTAACAAATAGAGAGTTTTCCATCGAGGCCTTATCCTGTCCAACAAGATCCCTAGCACTTGTAAATAAAGGCTTCCTTTTTCCTTGATCATATCCAATCCCTCCAAAACCTCCTTATCTATTTTTTCCCAACCAACCTTTCAGCCCACGTGAGCCCCACAAGGGGACCCTTCGTCCCATTCTTTCCTAGAGAAAGTCCCATGTGACGATCCACCGAGTCGAATTTCCGTTTAAATCCCCAAAGTCTACACATAGTTCCCACCTAGAACCAATTCAAATTTTCCTCTCTTTCTCCACTCTATTACATGTAATCTCTATACTTTGGATGGTAAACACTTTTATTATACTAGAGCTATGAACTGGAGTGGTGGAGGAGCACTTTCTCTAAGTGGGAAATGGGGGTGGGCTTGGGTCCTTAATGTCCACCGAGTGATCTGCATTCAGAGCACCCCACTATGTTTCACTTGGTCCATATGGAGAATTTTGACCCCTACCTCAAGGTGTCCCCATGGCCACTTATTGAAAGCATCCAATAAACTCAATCGGAATAGAACTGGGGTTGATGATGACAAACTACTTGTAACTCACCAATAGCCCGAGAGCTTGAGTTCTATTTTGACATTTTTGGTTGTCCTTTTGGTTTCCTCATCCTTATCTCAAGCTCATAGTCATCCTTTTAGGTCACTAGTGTCAAAATTCAAATAAGAGATCCATATATACACATAACATACTATCTATTATTTTGGTTGGCAATTCTAAGGGGAAATCACATCTACATACTATCACTACCATTACTGAGGAATGCATTTTTGAGCTATATACACTGCATAGGAAGGGGAAGTGCTCAATCCCATATCACACATTTTCATGTTATCTAGGCATATCCCACTATCTTGGCGTCATTGGTGTGAGGGAAATCTAAGGACATTATTACACACACAAGAACAAATAACTACATGGAGTATGGAATGTATTGCAGTGCTCAATCATAAGTTCACTCATGGGGTGACCTTCGGGGTCATTCCAAATTCACATATTACATTTTTCATTCCAATTTGATGTGTTTTGTGAGCTTGTGCAAATAGCTAGGTTTTATGTTGCAGAGTTATAGGTACTCTCAAAAATCAAAGAGAGAATATCAGGTGATCAATAGGAAGTGATAGTGAAACCCTAGTGACATAGAAGAGAGAATATTTTGATCTTACGTGTAATCACTAAGCACCTAGAACAAATCAATAGAACTCAGGCGCCCATGTCTGACATCATTCTCAAAATCCTGATTTTATAGAGAGAAGTTGCAACACAGTTCCAGCCATGTTCAACACTTGACACTTCCCATATCAATTCCAAATTGCATAGGATTTAGATAAATTATCTCTCTCTCTCTTATTTTCTTATAGTTTTACATTGTTTGAGTGCTTATAATTTGTATATCTACTGCATTTTATCATATATGTTACTCTGTAATTTGATTTAATTCATATTTTATTAAATCATAGAGTAATCTTAGATACCCCAAAAGATAATATTATTGGATCTGCATCGAAAATGTATCTGAGGTTTGAAAAGGATCATTTCCCCTAAGAAATCAACTTATGAATTGCAGGAAAGGGAAAATGAGAGCTGAAATTTCCCAAGGCAAAGTTATATCATGCGGGAAAAATAGTTGATTTGACTTGCCCTAAGAATATTTATCAACATTCAAAGGAAGATGATGTAACGTGATAGTCGTAAGATTGGAACGATCACTAGGGTAATGTTAAAAGTTTGATTTTATCAAGAGTGTGGTGTAATGCTATAATATTTTCTTGTGTTTTCAAATTTTAAGGATTTTGTGAATATTTGATTTTTTTGGATTTTTATAATTTATATGATTTTTTTTAATTCATGAATTCATATGATTTTTTTCTTTTGAATTTTGGCAAAGGATTATTTAATAAACTAGGATGATAACACAATATTTACAAGTGATTCAAAAAAAAAAAAAAAAAACAAGCCCGTCAAACAAACCAAATATAAACAGGAGTTAACTACATCAAAGTTATATGTGGACTAAGATGCTAATAAATGTCTTGTAATTGGTCTATAATAACAAAGTACAAAAATTAAGAAAATAACATGTTAACAAAAGCATCATCACAATGTTGACAAACTGCAACAAGTACAACATAATTTGCAATAATGACACCCCTAATGTGTTCCATATTGAATAATTAGAAAGATATGAATGCCCTCAAGTGATGACTTAGAAACACAAGAGGATTAGATAGGGCCGTTTAAAAGCGGAGTGATCTTAGATACTCCAAAAAAACACTCTTATTGGATCCCATTATAGTGTGATCTATATTGGATTAAATTTAAATTTAAGTGTGCCCCAAGAAAATTTATATTGTGAAAGGGTAATTGATTGTTTTTCCACGAGCATAGATATACACCACAAGAAAGAAAATTGATTATTGGAAGATGATTTGGAATGATTAGTAGGATTGTCGTCAAATGGCGATATTCTTTGAAGCTGCGTTATTCAGTTGTTGAGATTTTGTCACACATTTTCTTAATGTTTTTCTTTTTGCTAGTTTTATATTGTTTTTGGTTTTTTGAACATATTTCAATGTTTTTGGAGTTTTGAACATATTTTAATGTTTTTGTATTTTTAAAATATTTGAATGTTTTTGTATTTTTAAAACATATTTGAACGTTTTTGTATTTTTAAACATATTTGAATGTTTTGGAATTATTAAACATATTTCAATGTTTTTGTATTTTTGAACATATTTAAATGTTTTTGTATTTTTGAACATATTTAAATGTTTTTTTATGTTTTTAACTTGATAAAGGGGCACATGTTATCAATTCATGTTCAAAAACTTTGTGAGCATTTCATTCCATTGGCGAATGTAGATGATATAGTGATAGGATGTATTAATCCACCGGTGAATCCACCCAATTGGGGATATGTGAGGGATCATCACCAAGAGCCAAGAAGGATGTGAAAACTAGGAGAATAGTGATATGAAAATGAAGATAATGGATGCTAAGACACAAGGTGTAATAATGATCCATTTGGGAAAATGTGACTCATCTCTAGTCAAGATTATCTAACCGATTCCAAGATGATTTCACTTTATAAGTTTTGACTAGACTTAGATCTATTGATGGCCTATTGATTGAAAGAAGAATCTGGTTGAAGGAATTGTTGTCTCTCTTAACATGAACAACTTCTTGGGATGTATATGATCAAGCACTTTTGATTCATATTTTTTGAAGGCTTTATTTTGTTGAAAAAATGAATCGACCCCTACATCTTGCCCCATGCCACTAGTAAGAGGCAAGGGCTCAACACCGAAGAAAAAATGTAGGTGAGTAAGGATACTTGCCTCCTTTCCTAGTCTCACACTACTAGTAAGAAGTACATACTCATCTCTCGAATACCGTGAAGGATAAAAGGTGCAATGATTGATATATATATATATATATATTACCTTGGATGTTGATATTGTTGTCACACCCCACAATTTAGTGAGATTATAACAAGGTAAGTCATTAATCGATGACTTTAGTGCCTAATGTTCAGTGGATATTCCCTTAGTTCGTATGACCTCATCGCTATGTTTGGTAATAAAACTCATTTTGTTAGATCACCATTTACAAACGATCGTGACATCAAGGAAATAGTAAACTACGAAAGAGCTTATGTGTTATTGCATTATGCATTTAAAAGGGGGAAAGTATGATACACAATATACATATGAATGCATGGCATATTGCATTGTTACTAGCTCAAGTGGATCTTGACTATGTCTCTATTAGAGAATGAATATAGTATATATATATATATATATATATATATATATACTAATGATGTATGAATCTGCATGGAAGTGGTTTACTATTTGGAAACTAAAATTTTTCCTATTCAAGTAATATTCTAGTCTCAATGCAATACCAAACATAAAAGGGATTAGATATGAACTGTAGTAATAATACAATAGAATTTTTAAATCTGCAACTTATAAACACATTGATGTGTTGAATTTCTATAAAAAAGTATTAATATTCTTAAGTACCTTGTTTAGATCTTATGTACGGATTCTACCAAATTGTGAGTGACGTTGAAACTTAGACAAAGTGTCATGTCGTAACTTAATTAAATAACCTCAAGATAGGATTTTCTCATTTAGTGTAACTCAATGAGCCAACGATATGGTCATCGCCACATTGTACCCTCTTAATGATGAAGGTCATTATAAGGCTACAGCGGAGCAGCTGCTATGTAGATTTATCACATCTAGTTCTTATAAATGAGAAGGTCATATTAAGATGCAAGTTTCGTCCTAGGTACGAGTGTGGATTAAACCACATGGAAAAGTACCCATTGTCACCTTATGATGAATACAAGATAAGGAGTGACCCTTAATGATGTGAATCATTATGGAAATTCTCACTCTCCCTTGGTCATCCTAAGTTAGCATTGTGGAACTTACCCATATAGGTTGACCCGAATTGGTGCCTTGATCGCAACTTGTATCAGATCATAACTCCTTTATCATTAATAACTAGATAAACCTAATAATTAGGAATGAACATAAATGAATGCTAATTTTTTCAATTATGATCATAATAACTTAAGAATGTAATGGAATCTATATAATAGAATTGGGTGAAAGACAAGTTCCTAATGATGAGTGTGTCGTCACGGAATTGAGCATGGCATACATGACTCTAAACCTTTGATCAAAGTAGTGTAAGTTGTTGATTACATTGTCATGATTTCACCAAGGATCTAAGATGTATGATGCCATGATGGGATTCAATGACTGAGTTCCAGGTATGCACTTATAAAATTATACTTGATTTTCATTATCTAAAAAAGGAAACCAAATGATACACATGATGTATTGACTCGGAAAGAGTGTTGGAGGGGGATCAATGAGGATCAGCAGACTCTCATACGGTTGTACAAGGTTTCATGACTATTATTGGATGGACTCAATTTTAGATTATGTTGGTTCTAGATTAATTGATCCTAGAACAATGAAGCATGAGAAGTGATTATAAAAAAATCCCTAGATTTGAAGTGACAAAAATGGTTGTTACAATTGTGCTTATTAGGAAGGAACATTTTCCCCCAAATCTCAACCTTATGTAACTAGTAGGACACAAGGGTTCAACACCTTAGATAGAGACAACATCAAAAGATCCAGGTAAAGAAGTTTAGTGATTTTTGTTAAAGAGAGATCTTGTTTAAAAGGAGGATTTTCCACCAATAAGCTTCTAGATAAAACCTGTAGGTAAAAATATCTGAAATAATAGAAACCATAATAGGGATGAGACACACAATTCCTAATATGGACAATATTAACTTGTTTTCATATAAAATAAGAATGTGGAGAGATTAAAATGTCATGATTAAGATATTTTCCAATGGATGAAAAAATTTAACTTGTTTGTTAAATGAGTTAACTATGCAAGCGACCTACCCTAATGCAGAGATTACCCATGGAATAAGTTGATGTTTAGTAAAGTTGCATGGTCTTGATTTACGAGACTTAGATGGATGAGGTCCAAGTCAATGGAGTATCTAGAAGGATTTTCTTTGTACCTTCGATTTGATGAGCCTTGATTTATGAGATCTTGATGGATGAGGTCCAAGCCAACAAAGTGAATCAAAAGATTTTTGGTAAACCCAAGATTCAATGAGTCCTAATGTACATAACTTAGGTGAATGAGATCCAAGTCAATGGAAAGAATCCTAAGATTTGATGAGTCCTGGTATATGATACTTAGTCGGATGAGGTCCAAGTACATGGAGTGAATCAAAAGATTCAATAAGTCCTTATTTACAAGACTTGGGCGGATGAGGTCCAAGTCAACAGAGTGATTGGATAAGCTTTTAATGAGATCAAAAACCTATGTGATGTTAGAGGTAACTTTTTTATGTAGAGAATATGGTGGAATTCATATTCCCAATACCTGTATGAATGATTTCCAAATTAGGTGGAATAGAAGATTTAGATTATATGTGCTTTAAAATATTTTTACATTAATATGGCCATTATCTGTGAATGGAATGCTACGAGGAGTGAAGGATTGATCCGTAGATGGGAATCCAAGGATTTTTAGGCTTTATAGAGAAAATATTCAATGTTGCTCCTTTTAGGAAATGGATTAATTCGTTTGAAAATAAATTTGTGATTAAATATTGAAATGGTTGTGTGGGGATACCCTTAGGAATACGCACCTCATAGAGTGCATGCATATGGACGTCCTAACACATAGGAATCATCGTTGATTGTTTAATAATGTTATGTAAAGCACAAGAAGACTCTACATTGGATAACTGTTTTAAAACATTATTAAATTCAAGATTGATCATTTGAGGTACTATGGACATGGAAGGTTGCATTGTCGCAAGTGTCCAAACTTTTTGTTGTTGTGTTTCTATGAAAAGATTACGAATGTCGGGCATATGAACGCGAATTGAAAGGATATAATTTTAGTCACAAAATCATGCACTTACTACTATATTTATACCACCAAGTATGTTGTTCTATATATGGATCTTGCGTAAGAAAAGTATCCACTAATGACCCATCCCCTAGTCATGTCATCAGTTCATTTATTCGTTGTCATTGTTTGTCTTGCACATTTTTGATTACTCACACAATTTGGGTCATCTCTTAGTGAGTCTTAGTTTTCATTATTCACTCAGTTTTCATCTTTGTTCTTTGACTAGGGTGCTTAGGGAGGGATTAGGGTGCCCATGGGCGCCCAATCCTCATTTCTAGGCACCCTAGTCCGCATCACATTCAGTTCTCATTTAGATATTCAAGGTCAATCTTTTTAATTTTCCCTCTCATTCCCATAGGTACTAGTCGGCATGTCGGGTCATTAGTGTCAAAATTTGAGCAAGATATCCCTATATAAAAACAACATACATCATATCTCATGGGCGGACTATTTCTATTAAGGGCTAGCTATTTACATAAGGAAAGGAACTATATTTGGGCACTATTCTGCATCACACATTACATAGGAATGGGAGTCTATTCTATTTCATCTACCATTTTGCATTTGTATCTAGTTATTGCCCACTACTTTGGCGCTAGGGCATCCTAGGCATCCAACATTACATTACACACAAAAGCACATAGAACTACATCGGGTCTAAGATGTAGTGCAATTCTCAGTCATAAGTCCATTCATTTGGCAATTGAGGACAATTCAACCTATTCATTTACATCTTTTTTTTTTGGGGTTTGATGCTTTTGTGTGGGGTTTTGTAAGTTATTATTCATTCGATATTTACATCAACATCGGAAATCAAGTGTGACACCAACCAGACCAAAGGAAAATTACTGCGAAGGTTTAACAACCATATCAGATCTAGTCTCCGAGTCACTCCGCATACCAAGGAGCCCATATTTTAGACCAAGGTGCCCACACATTCCCTTGTTCATCCCTAGGCACCCAAAGATGGCGAGATCTGCCACTTTTGCAATTTTTGAGGTTCGTTATGACATTCAGTTCCACCTACACATCACCCTGTCTAGTCCCAAATTATTGTGAGGTAATTCTAATTCAAGTTAGTACATTTTCCCTCCTATTTCATTTATTTCATTTCATTTAAAATATCAAATAAATTATCTAACATTTATATTTTAGTATATTTCAGTTATTACATTGTTGTACTTCTTAGATTATTACTAAAAAAATTAGTTAATCATTTTGGTGAACCTATACTTTAGAACATTTTTCCCTAGGATCCACTACAAACCCTAATGGCTAAGGATATCTCTTCTCCTTCTCGGCCCATCATGTTTCACTTTAGCATCAATCCATCTATGATGAGGTTGTTATCGCTAAGCTCACAACTCTCTATAGTACTACTACTATACCAGATCATATTCAACAACAACTCTTAGACAGACAACAATATGTACCTACTAGTTTTGAAAATTCTCCCATTGGCATTATTATTGTTTCAAATCCAATAGCCTTCACTCATTATACACCATGTTATATGGCTATTAGTGATCCTCTGTTAATCTTTCTAAAGAAATTCTAGATGATTCTCTTATTGATTACATGTTAGGTCTTGACAATAGCTCTCATTGATTCTCCTCCTAATCAGACCACTGTTATGGCTACATCTCATGACTCTCCTATTTATGATATTGCTTCTCCTAATCCATCACATAATAGTTCACATACTCTCTCATATTATGTTGATGATCCTATTGATAGTACGCTTAATGACATTTTCATATCTAAGTCTTTATTTGATGTCGATGATACAATTAATAGTCATGATTCTACTACTTTTCATATTGTTGAGTCTGAATCTCCTACTCCACTTTCTCCTAAGGTTATATCTATCATAGTGCATGCATTGTCTCCATATATTAGTTCTTCTTCTCCTACCATTTCATCTCCTCTTAACACTTCACCTACATCTATCAGTTTATCTTCTCCTATCGAGGTATCTCCATCGGTTGCTTTACCTTCTAGGGATGTTTCTGATGCTAGTCCTACCACTACTATGGATGTTCCATCTTCTTCGTCTACTATCACTTCTCGACACCTACCCCTAGTGTGCCTTTAGCATCAAAATCTCCTTTATCTTCTCTTGAGGTACCTATGATTACTCACAATGGCAAGTTACAACCACTTAATACATTATTTCCATCTCATATTATTCCTTCACAAGACATTTTGTCTCTCATGCATGTTGTAGGTCAATTACAATCTCAAGTTTAGTCACTCACTTTAGAAAGTAAGGCTTACTATGCTTCTATTGATAACAACTCATTACATGGTAACCTTATTCCTAAGAAGATTCATAACTCTGCATTTCCTAAGGACTTTATCATGCCTACATTCACATGATTTGATGGTATTGGTGACCCTCACTTACATATCCAACATTACCACATGACTATGGCTTCCTATTCTAATGATAGATTATTTCTTAAGGCCTTTCGACATAGTCTTACTGATGATGCTTTACAATGGTACACTCATCTTCCATTTGGGTCTATTAGTACTTACTATGATATGGAGGATGCCTTCCTCCATCATTTTATCATCAACAATGGCCCTAGAGTTACTTATGATCATATACCTACTTTACATTAGGGTGCATCCGAACCTATCAAGGATTACATCTTACAATTCAATGCTTGTATGCATCAGTTAGTATTCTAACCTATTGATCTTGAGAAGCAATTCATCTTTTTTTGTGGTCTAACTCCGCTCTCAAGAAATGATTGTAATATGATACATGTGATTCATTCATACTTTTGTGCTATAAATTTATTGATCTAGAATAGGACCTTCTCTCAGCACATGTTATTGATATTCCACTCCCTACTACTACTATTATATCATCTAGTTCTTCTCCATTGGAACTAGTGATAAACCCACGCAATCTCCATCTCGCCTAGAAGCAAGCCCAACCTAATACATCACAAAATCACCCTTCTCCTCCTCCTCCATGATAGACTACTTTGTCATCCACTCCATCTATTTCACGTGATCCACTACACATATCTCATGACACTCAACCACATGATGTGCTGTGTGTTTTACTTAATGAGCATCTAATTCACTTGCCCTCTAATCAACATCATCCACAACATCATCTACAACATCAACGTCAACCCTATTGTAATTATCATTGCATCAATGGCCATATGGACAATGATTTCTTTTCCCTTCATGATAGATTGAAAAAATTAGAGGATAGTGACATCATTTCCTTTGGCTCTTGCTCACATGAGCGGTCCATCTCTCCTCTACCTCATCACCGCATTTCTACTCGGGTTGAGTTATCTCCTCCATCTAATGCTAAGGTTATTATTTGTCCATTACCATAGGTTATCACTCATGCACACTCTCCACCGCATCCATCCATCATTGCACCATCACATCCACTTCATCCATCTCATCCACCACATCATGCTATTGTGTCACACTGGCTTCCACAACCCTTGACATTCACCCATCCCACCATTGCTCCACATGATATTCAGTTCGGTTCATATGCTCACACTACTTCCATGCCACATGCTTCCACCACTTCACGCCACCTCGGTATTTGGTAGGTGATTGCTATCACCTTACCCCCTATGACACACTTGTGTTCTTACGGTTCTTACATGACTGTTGAGGGTTTTTCTATAAGAACCTTTCATCATGCACTTTTTCGATTCATCTAGTGCACTCAATCATTTCTGATGACATAATATTTCTTTCCACGACTCATTCTTGACTATTGAGGGGTCTTAACTAAATGAACCTAATCATTTATATGTTAGGGGGCATCGCTAATCTCCTTCCCTCCCATATTCATCACACTAACATATTATGATCACATCACATTATCATATCAATAAGAATTCATCATGATAGGTCATTTTACTAATCATACATTATTTATCTTCACATACATTATACTATCATCATTACACTAAACAAATAAGCATATCACTCAACCCATCAAGCATCATATCTAGCAAATCAAATTACATATGTTATCTATCATCATTCACATTACACATTTTTGTCTATCATTATCTACATCATAGTACAAGTACACATCAATAAACATGAACAACAACATCCAACACATCACATACATTACAATAATAAATTACGAGATCATACATCATCAATCAAATCAGGACATCAATACACATCAAAATACAATCATCATATACTAATAAAATAGTATATATATATCGAGTACAATCATCCTTGTAAAACATCTCATCACAAGTGGGAAACTCCCCTACATCATATACATTGATACAAATGAAATCTCATCATCACTACCACTCTTGAGTATTGTGAGAGACCTAGAATTTGATGCATAACCACTAACTCTACATCATTAGTCGTGACCTCGATACCTCTCCACCTTCCTACGTAATAGGGTATTCTCCATAGACTACTCAACAAATCGACTTTGTAGTGTGATAGATTACACAAACACATCTTATGCTAAGGGACCACCACCCACCACCTCTCTCGCTCGTCATGTCTCCTCACGTGCCTCGTCCCTCTCACTCAGTATCACCGTACACGTTGATTCTATTAGAGCAACTAGCTTAAACAAATGGGCAAGCTGGCCCGTAATGTCATCCACACGCTCTAGTATCCCACCACCTAAAAGCACGTTATTTGGCACATTACGCATGAAGGTGCGGATGGATGTGTCCGCTATCAAAGAGCAATAGGCATCACTTACAACACATATAGCACAACACGTTAGATAAACATCACTATCACATAGGTGAACAAAAAACACACAACACAATATATATATATATATATATATATATATATATATACTCACACTCTGTTATAGCCACTACCACATTATCTAGGGCATGTGCTTTCCCTCACCCTCTCCTCCTGTGGTAACCCCATTGTGTTCATGAACAATGGAAATAATAATGCCCATCGATGTGCTACCCACCATGCATGGTACTCCTCCGTACACCCCGCACCATCTAAGTCTATCGGCTTTATCGATGCATTTTCCTCATCTTGCCCAAGAGGTACTAGTTGCTCTCCTATTCAGCCCTTGTATGTGCTCAAATAGATCTCAAGCATATATATGGCTCGGGGGGGCACATCTTGAGCCATACCAAAATATCGTGATAACCTCTCTACTTGGAATAAATCAGCCATTCCTGGGAATCGGTCCTCCAACCACATAGTGCTTTGTATGCACCATAGCTCTATAGTGTCCTTTGGCCATCCTTCACGGTCTCGGTATGGCCTCTACATCACTTCCTCAAGCCCTATCCTATTTATCAATACTCTATACGTATTAGTTTCCTTCTTGTGCCCATGCACACAATTCCATCTCTTCACTTATATATCTAGCCTAGCCCACTATTTTCATGGACCTCCACTGGCCTCAAACTGCTATGTGCTTGTAGACCCACACATGTAATAGTGTAGTAGCACCTATCCTACATCTATGCTCATTTTTCATGAATCTATATAGGTATCTATATAGGTGGGCCAACATAAACCATGCTCACACATAGCCGGTGGTACTCTCCTCCTTTATCTGATGGCATATGTCGTGCATCTTATACAAGATGCCCATACCTCCCCCTCTACTACGATAGATGAAGTAATAACCACGGCTATGAACTTCATGCAAACATGGAACCCAGGACCTCAAAATAGCATCCAAACTGATATGGGCATTGACAAGTACTCGAGTCCCTACAAAATACCATCTCGCGGCTCACATATGTCTCTCCATATTCTCCAATGTCATAACATGTACTCTCTCCCCAACAACTGGTAATCATAGTATGTGATACACATCCTCCAATGTGACTATCATCTCACCAGTAGGCAACCAAAAATTACAAGTATCTGCATACCACCTCTCACATAAGGTTATCAACATAGGCATATTATAGGGCACATCCCCATCCGTGCTATGTGTCATAGGCCGAACGGTCCATAACATCCCAATCATCGTATGAAAAACCTAGCCCAAGCAAAGTACTCAAATGATGACCCCTGCAGAACTCCCTCAAGTGGATATCCCTTTACACAACACAAAACGACACCAAATGCAGCACTAAAACACTATAAAAATCCAATATCACTCACTTAAGACATTAGTGCACATCTAAAATCACATTTATACTATTTCGGATGAATACACCCCTCTCTAGACTGGGCACCCAAACATCAATATTGGAGCACCCGGGAAGAGGACACCAACGCCCAGCTCTGGGCGCTCCTGTCTCAAAGGCCATTAATGCCTTCATTGCTCTTGTCTAGGTCTAAAATGTTGAAATAAGTCAAAATGACAATTTTTCAAAATTCAACAAAAATGACTACCATACACACATTTTTTTCGAAAAAATTACGTACTTACCAACTCCGTCATCATACTTGATGCTATGATGGTCATTACCATCTCAAATCGACTAGGATATATTGTTCTCACTCATGCATCTTTCCCCACTCAGAGCTCAATCTCACTCATGCAAAAGATAAATGAAGTGACTAATCACTTTTTCACCTCCCTATTTATAGTTACTTTTACCTACCCATTTTACTATAGTCATTATTTTGCGATCATTTCCTCGATTAATACACACCACATGATTTTTGCCATATCTTAAGCGTTTTTACTCCAATTGACACCCCATTTGGGGCATTCTTTTCAAAATTCCACCTAATATTGTATCATACACATGACACACATTACGTGTGCATTATTTCTCCTTGACATTGTATTTTACTCAATCTATACACATTTTGGCGATATTCATCATACACTATCTATTTTATGCTTACTTTCAGCTCACTGTTCATTCTTTTCATCACTTCCCCTTTCACTAAAAGGGGGGAATACAATTGGGGTCATCCTATAATTCCCCTTACACCATTAAGTGATCATTCAATACTATCAATCCATCATTTTCAAACATTTACTAATGCACCATGCGACATTTCATTGATTCCCCCTAATGACCTAACTTGGGGGCAGCAAACATAAAATTTCTCTATGTGATATTTCATCAATTGTCATCACTTCCCCCTAATGACCTAACCTAGGGGAAATAAGCGTTAAAATATTTCCATGCGATCGTTCATCAATTCCTGTACATCCCCTAATGACCTAACCATGGGGAAACTAGTGTAAAATCTCTCTAAGAGTAACCAATCAATCAATCAATCCATCAACATGTTCAAGTCTCTAACAATTGAAATCATACCATTCAATCAATATAATACAACACAATAGAACTCTCCGATGACCTAACTTGGGATTTAAATTTGTTACTTTCCTAGATGACCTAACTTAGGAAGTTATTCTATATTTGGCATTTGCTTCTAGATGACCTAACTTGGAAGCCATCATACATTTCACGTTCGCTTCAGATGACCTAACTTGGAAGCCATCACATTGTGGTGACACCGTGGAGTGGGGCAAGAGTGCCTTTCCTATACCACTCCTATATGGGTCAATTGTTTGATCAAAATTATTTGGATCCAAAACCAAAAATATTTGATTTGATTTCTTCTACAACAAACTAGATCTTGAGGACGTAGTTAAAGGTTCAGAGATTAACACCTTTCTCCCTACACTCTTCCTCTAGTGGCAGGATGCCAAAATTCTCCGGTCAGTTATTCATATTCATGCAATCAGGTTGGGAATTGATCACTCCCCACCCCATCTCATCGTCATACTACAACATTTGAAATCATCAATTATCTAATATCACAATCATCACTCTCATTTAGTGCACTTCATCATGACATTACATTTCTCGCTACGTTACATGGATCAACACGTTGATCCATGGCTCGACACATTATATGGTTCATTCAGAAATTTTTTCGACCACATCCACATGTTTTATTACAGCATGGGATTCTCCATATTTCTCTCAAGTACGCATCTCTATCTACTTTATGTTACCGATATTTATCTCACCAACATAAAGTGGAAGAAAATGTAGTCACAAATTCATGCACTTACTACTATAATTATACAGCCAAGTATGTTGTTTTATATGTGGATATTACGTAAGAAGAGTATTCACTAATGACCCATCCCATAGTCCTATCGTCGGTTCACTTAGTCACCGTCATTGTTTGTCTTGCATAGTAAATCGATTACTCGCACAATTCTGGTCATCTCTCAGAGAGTCTTAGTTGTCATTATTCACTTATTTATCATCTTTGGTCTTTGACTAGGGTGCTAGGGAGGGATTAGGGCACCCATGGGCACCCCAATCCTCATTTCTAGGCAGCTTGGTCTCCGTCACATTTAGTTCTCATTTAGATATTCGAGGTCGGTCTTTGTAATTTTCCCTCTCATTCCCATAGGTACTAGTTGGCATGTCGGGTCATTAGTGTTGAATTTTGAGAAAGAGATCCCTATATAAACACAACATACATACTATATTATGGGTGGACTATTTCCACTAAGGGCTAGCTATCTACATAAGGTAAGGGACTGCATTTGGGCACTATTCTGCATCACACACTACATAGGAAGGGGAGTCTATTTTATTCCATCCACCATTCTACATTTTTATCTAGCTATTGCCCACTACTTTGGCATCATTGGCACTAGGGCACCCTAGGCACAACATTGCACACACAAAGCACATAGAACTACATTAGGTCTGAAATGTAGTGCATTGCTCATTCGTAACTCCATCCATTTGGAAACTGAAGACAATCTGGCCCATTCATTTACATCTTTCTTTTTTAAGGTTTCATGATTTTGTGTGGGGTTTTGTAGGAGATTATTTGTTGGATATTTACATCAACATCAAGTGAATCAAGTGCAACACCAACCAAACCAAAGGAAAAGTAATGTGAAGGTTTAATGACTATACGAGATCTAGTCTCTAAGTCACTCCATATACCACGGTGCCCATTTTTAGACCAGAGCGCCCATAGACCGGATCCGCCACTTCTATAAACTTTTGAGGTTCGTTACGACATTCAATTCCACCTACACATCACCCTGTCTAGTCCCAAATTACTGTAAAGTAATTCTAATTCAAGTTAGTACCTTTTCTTTCCTATTTTATTTATTTCGTTTAATTCAAAATATCAAATAAATTATCTAGAATTTATATTTCAGTTATTACATTGTTGTACTTCATAGATTTTACTAAAACACAAATTTTATTTAATCAATAATCAAGCTCAACGATGTTTGATGATGGAGCCTCTTCTTTAGAGTCTTTTTTATATCATGGGTTAAAAAGGAGTCTTGAATCAAGTTCAAGTCCAGACTTGATGTTTGACAGTTTTTTTCTAAAACAAGTTTAGTTTCTGATTAAACTAATGAAAGAACATCTGGAGGAGAGATTGATTTATTTTGGTTTAGAGATACTTGACCCTTGTCATCTTGATCTTGTTGAGTTTTATCTTGTAAAGAAGCTTGGACAAAGTTCAACTCTTCATTAGAACTTGTGGTAGCTGATGTATTTTTATTGTGAGAGCTTCATCTTCAATCTCTACAAAAATGACTCCATCATCAATTAAGTCTTGGACATAATGGCAGAGACTTATGCAATGATCCATATAGTGGCCTTCGATGCAATGGTATTCATAATATTATGATTCATTATACCACTAACGATTGGGTTATCTATTATACAAGGGTCTTATGATTGGATATTTGATTATATTAGCATTTGCTAATTGATGAAAATCACTAAAGATACTTTCTCTGAGGGGTGTAAACTAACATTTGACTTTGTACGGTAGTAGTGTCTTTGAAAAATGATATGATGGAATTTGTTGGTACCTAAATTTATTCTCCTTTTTAGTCTCAGCAGCATCAGAAATATGGCATGAAGCTTGAAGACAGATAGATCATGATGTATGTCATTTTGTAGTCGGGGATATGATCTAACTGGAACTCAGATTTGTGCAGAGATGGATAGCACTCAAATAGGACTTGATCTTGTCCTAACTATTTTAGGTTGTGCCTTTTAACCAAGGTAAGAGAACCTATATTACTACCTCTGTTTTGTGAAGGAGGTGAAGATATCCTTACAATGTGCAGGTTGTATGGAGATGGCCTTGAGAAAACATGATCAATTTCCCATTATTCAAACTCAACAGAGCTGTCACTACTAAATGATGGAAATGCTTTCAAGACAAGGCTGAGGTTCTAAAGACATGGTATGATCTTGATTTGCTTTGTGCATTTTTGTAAATGGATTATATTCTGTTGTTGACACACAATGCAATGTAGGGGTGGTATGGGGTAGGATTAGTTATTTTGAATGAATTTTTTGGTGGGAGATTTTAGACAAGACTAACCAAAATTTGCCAAACTCTTTGAGGACCTTTGCATGAAATTTGTAAGACCTAAACAGTAGAATACTTCAAAGGGATTTAAGGTACTCCTTCAACTAGGATATGTGTAATAAATGGAGGCCCGAGCTGCACTCTTCCACACAATATTTGACAACCTCCCACAAAATCTTGAAGTAGATGAACCAAAAAAGCATCCAGAAATCTCTATTTTATCATGACCTAAGGTGCACCCAAAGGTTTACAAAAAATCTCTGAATTCAAGGAAGGTAAAGTGATTTTAAATCTATTTATCTCTTTATCAGATGAAAACTCTTCTAAATGAGAGGTTGCAGATGCCACTAAAATTTCAACAAGAAATGAGACCATGTATGATCAAGAGATATTTTAAACACAAGATCGCAACAGAGCAAGAAACACAAATTGAAAAACATTTTGAAACATAAGTGCATGCAACTTTTGCCAAGAGACAACACAAAATAACCTTAATGACCAAATTTATTAGTAGGGGAATGTTATAAGAACAAGCTCAGAGCTTGTTGATGGCTTTACAAATAAAACCAACTCAACATGATACAAATTTGATGCAGAAAGGAATTAGAAATGGTTCTCAAAGCGGTTTCTCAGAGAATGGGCTTCTTCCCAGATTTTCTCATGAAATTCTAAGTTTCTCGACCTTTTGCATGTCTCAAAACATGCATTATATAAATTTCAATTACATTTGATCCTTCTTTCCCAAGAAAAGAATATGCCCAACATCAAGTTTGTTACAAAATTCCAACATGATTCGCAGATAGGGACGTTTAACAAATTTGCAACAAAAGTTGTTAGGTGTTTCAAAAATGGCAAATGATTACAAATCCTTCATCATTATCCATTGTGGAGGCACGTTTTTCATTCTCCAAGCATGCAAACCCCTTTCATTTCATTATTTCATCCTTATCCCTTTCAAATTTTTACTCTGCAACTTTGGATTTGATCTTTCACGTGTTTTCTCGAGCCCGAGTAAAAATTCATTTGAAAAATGCCCTGGATCTACAAATTAAAATTTCAAATTGATCCCATTGATCCTTGAAGGAAAAAACGACATGAATAAAATTTGATTAAAAATGATGCAAAATTTGCATTTCCACACTTCCTAGAGCAAAAATGGTGCCCAAAATGGAAAATGTACAGTAACCGTTGATTTTCCCTTTTCCCTTCAATTTGGGCCGTCCACATGTCAAAATACGATTGGGGATGGATTTGGGATCACTTTTTGACCTTTTAACATTTTTGGAAAAATGGAAAAAATTGAATTTTTCTCCGCCCCTCGCCCTTGAAATTTGGTGCTGACACGTGGCATATGGTGGGTCCCATTGGAGTCGCGGCTCAATTCTGCGCATTTTCACCTTTTCTTGGGATTTTGGAAAATTTTCACTTTTTTCCCGCGGGCCCGCACCTCCACCTTTGTCCTTAACACTTGTCCACCTCTCTATCGCTAAAAATCCGGAGCTTATTTCATGTTTTAACCCCTTTTTTTAGCGAGGGAAAATTTTCCATTTTTCTTCCGTGGGCCCGCGCTCCGATTTCTTCCCTGCCACGTGTCTCCTTCGATTTGTCACGAGCCACGCCTCAAATTTTCATTCTAAGTCTTTTTACAAAAAGGGAAAATTTCCTTTTCCTCCACCGACCCACTCGCCGCCACGTGTCTCCCTATGGTTCGTTTGGCAGACCCGCGCTTCAAACTTCCATTTTAACTCCTTTTGCAAAAAGGGAAAAATCCCTTTCACCTCCGTCGGCCTACCGACCCACTCTGCCCTCTGCGCCAACCACGTGTCCACCCCTTGCTCCATTGCGGACCCATGACCCTTTCCACACCTTTTATCCCTTTCGCCAAAAAGGCAAAAAAATGCCTAAGTCCCCCATCGGCCTTCCATTATGCCTATGAATAAGAACATGACACGTGTCCCTCCTGCGGAGTTGCGGGGGAAATGTGGATTTTTTTGCCAAAACTCAAAAAAATGCTAAGTCTTCCAAGAAACCCGCCAAACCCTGTCCAACCACAAGTGGCCACGTAGGAGAAGAGTTTTGATTTTAAATTTGACGGGCAAGTGACACCCGTATAACCGTAAAAAAACACAGAATTTGCCCACGACCTCCAAAATCAATTTTTTCTTCGTGGGTGAAGGAGTTTTTGGTCAAAAACATATGGGAAGTGATTTTAAGCAATTTTCGACCATGGGGATAGATTTTTAGGGAAAATAAGTACAAAACGAGAAACCATGAGCTCCATAGGCCGGGAAAGAAGGAAAAAATTACAGAGGCCCATGGATTTGGAAATCTAGGGCATAAAAGGCATGCATGTATTTTTCTTTCAAAATAGGGGTAAAATAATAAATTTGTGATCTTTTAAAAGCATTCAATCTAGAGAACAAATTTTGCAAACCACTAAATTTGAAGAAAAATGTTTTAGAGCATGCGTAACAAAGGGAAAAATGGAAAATAGAAATAGAGGATCAAAATGGGCACCAACACAATTGAAATCAATGTTGTTCATGAGCTTTACCACATGTACCATATTTGGGGAATGGATTTGAAAACACCTTTAGATTATCATTGGGTGTTTTTTGGTGTTAGGTCTTCGACCGTTTTGTCTCCATTATCAATGAAGTCTTGGATGTAGTTACGAATTTGATTGCATCTATCTATTTGATGACCATCAATGTGATGAAAATCACAATATGTATTGGGTTGATACCAAGATGGATTAGGTTCCCTTTGTAAAAGGCTTGCGTGATAGGTTAAGTGACCATATTTGCACTTACCAGGTTAGTGTAAGAAACTTGAAAGAGTATCTCCCACTCGTTGTATATTGTCGTCATTTGTAATCATGAGGAGTTCCTCTTCTTAGAATGGTGATGGCTTATTTTGACTTAGTTTGTTTTGCTTGATTATTTTGTATGTTGTGCACATTATGATTGTCTCGAGACAACATCATTGACAACATTATAGTTGTGATTGACATATTTAGATTTATCATGGTGGGTGTTATTGTTTTTGTTATTGTTATGCCCATTATCTTTGGGATGAGGCTTGATAAAACCTTTATCATTGAGGTGTTTTTCTATTTGGGTTCCATTTTCAATAACTTCCTCAAAACTATTAAGGTTATGCATTTGCATGTGAAAGGACAACTCCTTTTTAATATTTGGTATAAAGATGCTAACCAATTTTTTAAGGAATTGAACATGGGAACTGACTTATGATTCCTCTCCATCATTGTAAGAATTGTGCAAAGCTTTCATTTGTTCGTTGTTTTACATTACACAAATCCATCATTGTTATTTTTGAGTCGAGGTTGAATGAAAAATGTTTGAGGAACTTATCCAAGAGGTCCGTGAAAGTAGTGATAGATTCCTTCGGTAGGTGTAAGAATTAGTCCAAAGCTTTCCCTCCTAAGCTTCTAGGAAAGAGACGCAAGAGAAAGATATCATTATATGTCACTTCTTGACATGCCATGAAAAATTCTTTGATATGTTCTCGTGGATCATTTTTCCCTTGTATTTGTCGAATTTGGGCATCTCGAAAGATCATGAGAAGGTATGTGTAAGATGTCCTTTTGAAAGGATAAGTACACAATTCATCAAAGTTGAATTATTTGTGTTGTTGTTGCATGCCCGAAATTGTGTCTTTCATCATTTTCCATTCTTGCGCAAATGTTAAATTAGTTTTGGGATAGATGATGGGTTATCATTGTTTAGATTCTTCTTCTCTTTTTCTATCTCGAATGAGTTTTGAACGTGTCATCACTTTTCCTCTTTGATTCTTTAGCATTGGTGTTGTTAGTGACTACAGATGATATTAGAGCTATTTGTTTTACAAATACATTGACTTAATCAATCAAGGCTTGATTGGAATTGATGGCTGAAGCACTAGGTTTTCCTTTATTATCGGTGTTCATTGTACTCGGTCCTACGTTTTCATAGTTTTTTAATTCGGGTTGTGTACCCTTAGGTGATTTAGGTTGATCTCATAAGGTTTTCAAAATGTCACCGTCAATTCGAAGGAAATTTTTCTCCCATCTTGAGGAGATGAAGCAAAAATTGGTCCTTTTTTTCGCAAGAGGTTTTCAACTTGGGATTGTTCCTTAAAAGAGACTTTATTTTATTTTTCCTCAAGTTGGTCTTTGTCCTCGTCTTCGAAGTTAATATGGAAAGGATTTTCATCATGTCTTCCGAAGAGACTATAGTCTCGATGACTTGTTCCCACCATTTTTAAAAGAGGGAAGGAATGAAGAAAGGTGTGATTGATCACTTAACCCTTAGCAAAGTGAATGCTAAGATGGAAGAGATTTAATGATGAAGATTAATATAACTATCATCCAAAACACCCTCGGGTTATTTTGATAACTTGCACTTTTCTTGGACTTAGGGAGGTATAAGTGATCGAAAATGGAGAAAACTAGTGTTGGGGAACTCTATTCTACCTTGTCTAGTTCCCCTTTCCCATACTTATCTAAATCTCAAGAAAATTGGGAATCAATCAAGAAAATGGGCTAAATCAGGTTTTTGGGAACACAAGGAACTTTACCTTGTGTTCTTTGTGTTCGTCACATTACCACATCATCTCGCATAATAGGTGGGGGTATTTTCGTCAAGCGGGTTGGCTAAGTTGGGCACAAATGAGACCCATGGAACTATTCCATGGTTCTAATAGTTCATCAATTAAGTGATATAACTAATGGGATAGGTTCTGGTGAAGCTGATACCTCGGGAATAGAAGGAACGTTCCCACGTTCCATTGATTCCCTGGTGGGCCTACATGGTCGACCAAGAGCAAGGTAGGATGGATGAGTGAATGAAATCGGATAAGTTGGGCCCTGTGAATACACCATGAATAGTTCCACAATTCCCTCAATTCACCGATCACCCAATCCTTCCACCTCAATGTAATTTTTTTAAAGCATTCTGTTACATCCCACATGGAACTCTGTCACAACCCTCCCGAGATCTTCGAACTTCGAATGGCCATAACTTTCACCTTGTAACTCCAAATTGCACAAAATTGGACTTTTTAGAAGGTTTTATCATGAGCTTCACAATGTAAAGAAGAAATCTTGAATTTATTGAGGTTAGGTAGGTGAAAATGGAAATATAGTCCCATCATTAAAATAGCAGTTTTAGGTAGCTCAACCACCAGATTTGATGAGGTATGGTGCCCATTCCTTCTCCTAAAAGCAAAGTATCATGGGAAATGGCCTTGGCAGGTACCCATGCCTATTTTCAAACATTTAATGTATGTTTTTATGGTTGAAGGTGGAAATATGAGTTTCCCTCTCTTTTCCCTCCTCTCTCTTTCCCATCTTCTATATATTGTAAAATGATGCCCATTTGTAAAGGTTAGACCCTCTTGGAATGTTGGTGCATCATCCTACAAGTGTTGCATGTGTATTTTGAGTTGTAGGCCTCAGATTTGGACCTCTGTAGGGTTTTTTTACATTCTTCCTTCATTGTAATGGAATGTGCATCTCTCAAGCAATAAATTCACGTTTTTTTGGTTATCTTCTACCCTAACTAGTATTTTTATTGCATTTCCTTGCCTAGTCATCTACTCTTAGGCATATTGTGCATGTTTTCTCTCTTCTTTCAAGGTTTATTTCTATTTTGATCCATGGAAATGAGATTTTGAATGTTTTTTTGGACTGTGGCACCCATGTTTTCCCTCTCCTCCTTCATTTTCCTCCAATTTCCACCCATCTGAGAGTGTATTTCCCCATCTTCTTAGTGTTATCACCTATGTTAGCTTAGTATTTCCCCTTTTATGCATCTTTCTCTTCACTGGTCCCTTGGATTATTAGAATAGGATTAGATAGTTGCATTTTCTGATGTAGGAATAGTTTAGCATTAGGAATAAGTAGAGAAACTAACCTTCTCTTGAGGTGTGTATCAAGTAGCAAGTCCTACAACTTGATATATAGTCCCATATTACCCAAAAACACTAATTTCTCATCCATTCATTCATGATAAATCAGAGGGTGTTGTTTTTGGTGATAATAGTTTTGGCAAGCCTAGTGGGACTATTTTGAAGTTAATCTCTCCATTTTCCAAGGTCAGTGTGCTCTGGTAAGATTTCTAGCCTTTGAGGCTCGGGAGAACACATATGCTGAATCCTAACTACATATATGTTAGTTTCAAGTAGTTTAGTGAATCGGTTTCATTAGAAGAATACAAACAAGACAAAGGATGCCATCTAGAGATCTCTTTAACTACTTGCAGTTGTCACCAAGGAGAATAAAAAGGGGAAGAATAGTTCATAGATCACCATTACCACCAAACAGAGTCCTCTCCATTTCTCTTGGTATTCCCTTCTCGTTGTCCTCTAGAGATTTAAGACCCATTCCATTTATGGATCTTCAAAGAAATCTTCTCTTTTTCATCTTCAATGGTGGTATCCTTTGGCTCTCAATAAACAACATGATATACCTGTTTTTTTAGTTAAAAGTATCCCTTTCTTCACCTAGGAAAAGCCCATAATACTTTGGTTGATCATATCCAAGATGTTAATGTTTGTTCATCTTTTTACCGAGGATGATTTAGCAAGTCATACTCTTGGTTTCATCATTCAAAGGTAAATATTTTCAATGGTATAGGAGTTTAAGACCAACTTCAATTTGAAACTAGGATGAAATTGGCACAACCTGTGTAATCATTTTGAGGATAAATCAGATCACCTATCTTTGATAGAGAAACTAACAACTACAAAAAGATCCCCAAATGAGAAGATGACTGATTTTAACATCAAATTTCAAAGGACTTGGGATAGAATTCCTCAAGTGGTAATACCTACACCCTAATATACATTTCTCTATTATCTAAAGGCTTTAAACAATGATATTTCAGTCATGATTCAGTCTATGGGGGGTAGAACATTACCATGTGCTTATAACATTGCTATTAGGGTAGAAAATAGCCTTATTCAGGATGGGAAGCTTTCTCCTAGACCTCCAATGCCTATATTCCCAGATATTGAGACACCTACTTCTCATCAAGCTCCTGAGTTAGCTCCCATTCCAACCCTAAGAAATCAAAGTTCTATCCAAGAATCTACTTCCTCAAGTACCTCAACTGAGTTGCAAGAGGTAATGAAACAATTAAAAAATTTTGGGAATGAGTTGGTATCCATTAAAAGGCATCAATCCCAAAATTTCAAACCTAACAAGCCCCCTATCAACCAAAAAAACCTTCATTCTAAGTTGTTCCTAAAAATCAGAATCAATTTCCTCTTACAAGACCATTTCAACCATATAACTCAAATGTGGGTAGTTCATCCAAGGCCTTGGTTCCTGTTCAAAATAATCTAGTGTAAGATTATGAGTGGTGTTTCCTTGTCATCTTCCACACAACCAAACAACATGCCCAATGGAATTTTTAACCAAGCTCGATGGTGCAAAGTGCACTGTTCCTTAAGATATGCATACAAAGGAAAATCAGCAGTCAGATAGTCACTCAAGATACACCACCAAGTGACACTTCTTGTGAATTGGAAATTGGAAGAATTTTGTGCAATAAATCCAGCTCCTTCTCAAGGTGTAGCTACTAATATTGGATCTAAGAGAAGTTAGGTCCTTCTCAACCTTATTTGACACTCCAAGGAGATGGTAATTCAAATGTAGCTCCAAATGTACAAAATCATCCCAAGGGTCCTCTCATATCAACTCAAATGTAAGGAAAGGTTGTTACAAGTAAGGCACAAATGAAATATAATCCAACTCCTTTCAGCGTCCTTGAACAAATGAAGAAAAATAATGTGAAAATATCAATTTGCAAATCTTTAGAAATCCCAAGACAGAGGGATATCTTACAAGCAACTATGACCAACCTTTCCATTCCAAGTGAGTTACCTAAAGAGACAGATAATATGCTTACCAATGCACCCCAAAAAAGGAATGATCAACCAAGCAAGGATATCAAACCTCCACCCTTCTATGTATCTTTAATCATTGGTGATAATTTAGTTCAAAATTGTATGAGTGATTCGGAGCAAGTAAACTCTGTCATGCCCAAAAAATTACAGACTCGACTAGGATTAAGTACGAATCTTATTTTAAGGGTGTGGTGCAGCTAGATGGAACATCAGTGGGAAATATTAGATTTATCAAAGATCTAAACCTCACACTACATGCATTACCTGATTTCTCAGTTCCTCAAGATATATTCATAATTGATCTACCTCTACTCTTTTCTCTATGCCTATCTAGAGACTTCACTGCCAAAATTGGAGGATATCTATCAACTGATTGGTCTCATATGTTCTTCAGAACTAGGTATGGCACTAAGGCTACTATCAAGTCTAAACCAATCACTACATACCATATAGAGCCCTATGTGCCCAACCCCATCAATGTCAATTATACCATCTTTGATCAAGAGGATTGTCTAAATGCCCAAGATGCAGATACTCAAATTGAAGGCATTCCTAATTTGTTACTTGATGAATGAGGAAATGAATGCCATGGTTTTGACCCATATCAACAGATTGAGTTAGTTGGCCTCAATATCTATTGCATGCATGAGGAGAATTCACATATGTCTAGTATTGTGAAATAAAATGATCTAGAGGAGGATGGCATTTGGTAAATGATCTTTCACGGATCAAGAGGTAGACAAAGAGCGTGAGGAGGTGTAATCCTTGTGTCTCCTACTAGAATTAATTATTACTCCTCTTCGATTTCAATTCAAGCTGCTCCAACAACACAACATAATATGAGTCCTTTATCCAAGGCCTTCAATGGGCAAGAAAAAAAAAAAAAAAAATCAAACCTTTGGACATAATAAGATGATTGTAAACCAAGTTAGAGGATCAAATGCAGCCAAAAATGATTTACTAAAGGCCTACAAACATCGAGTTTGGGACCTTCTAGAGGATTCGAAAACTTCAACATACATTCCATTCTAAGAAAAGATAATGAAGTTGCTAACAAGTTGGCGCAATTGGGGAAATGTTTGATGTTGTTGAGAACATTAAGAGAGACACAATACCACATATCAAGGTGGTAGTGAGGCCTGCTATACTAGACAATGGCACATGTACGTACCCAAAATTGTAAGGTATCTGTCTTCGCTGCACAAATGTAACAAGTGCCCCGATGATGATACAGATCTCCTCGCAAGGTGTTCGGGATCTAGAAAAGCCCTCGGAGTATGTGTTAACATCCCGCATGCCCCACTTAGCCCCCGCACCCTTTGTTTTCCCCTTTTTCCCTCTTTCCTTGGCCTCTTGACCTTCAGTGACGAAACCGCCGCCCTGCAGGGCGGCGGTCTCGCAGTGACCGCCGCCCGAACAGGCGGCGGTCCAGTAACCGCCACCCGCCGCTCGCAGTGGCGGTCATGTGCGCATTTTCCAGAACGCTCTTTTGACGCGACTCGCGTGAAATATCATGTTTCACCAGCTTTTCTTTGCCGACTTGAGCATGCATTAATGTTTTTGGTCCCCTGGAATAGTTTTTTTCCTTTGTTTATTGTTTAGGAGTTCAATTTGGTTTTGGTTCTTGGATGTTTGAATTCCTATAAATGCATAGCTTGTGCTGAGGCAAAAGGGCCACCATTTTTTGTTAGAGTCTTCTGATTTTCAGTGGTTTGGTCTGTCAACTTGCTTAGGATTGATAGCATAGTTCATTTCATACTTGGTTAGTATTGTTCAGCTGTCGGTAAGCCACATATCCATCTTGTGTGTGCAAAGTCTTGTTGTTTCACCCATGGTCTGGAGTTTTTGGTCTCAAGCTTGGCTGGATTTCAAAGTTTGATCTTTGCTCTCATTCCCTCATTTTAGTGTTTTAGTTAGTTAGCTTGTTTAGAAGCCATAGCTTGAATTCACTTGCATCTTTTGTTAAATTGCTCATTTGTTGGTAAGCCATAGACCCATCTTGTCAGGCAAACAGTTGTTTTTTATCTAATCCATTAGAGTAGAATAGCTTAGGAAGCCATTAAAGTTGCAGGTTTTTCTCTTCATACGAGGATAGTTCAGTGTTCTCGACGCATTTTGTTGCATGATTTGCAGAGAGATCCCGCTAGGAATTGCATAAGCCAAGCTCTGTACTCTTGCGCTATCCCTCTCCTATCCGCATTCTATTCTATCTACATTTCAAGGTTGTCCTTGTTCCAAACACCTATTCCCGTTGATGCAAGTATTACACGCTTTTCTCGGATCTACGTGAACACAAAGAATGAAGAGATCATACCGAGGGGACAAGATCACACACACCATCGGATTCGCCACTGCTCGCTGGAGTCCGTGTTTTACATTTCAAAGTTCTAGTCGATTCATATCAAATAGAGTAGTTAATCGCTTTATTTTATTTCATTCTATTCTCGATATTGCCAGTGGAAGTCATGGGGATTGATAGTTTCGAGAAACTATGATTCACTCCTCACTTCGAGGTAGGATCGAGAATCTTGCATAGATTAGACAAATTTTGCATTTATTTAGAATAATTCTACAAATCGCATGTGCAAATAACTACACTCGGTTATCTTGTTATTTCAAATTATTGTTTAGTTATTATTTCTAGATATGCTTAAAATAGTTTGCTTTCCTTAAAATTATTAAAAACTTTTCTTAGAAGAATAAAAGTTATACAGCTTAGATTTATTTCACATAGTTAGATTTTTGCTTCATATAGCTTAGATTTGCATTTTGTTTCGTATGACAATCACGGACCTCAAGAGCCAGTGGAATATATATTTGAGCCAATCGTGCCTCAACCAAACCTAGTCACAGCAATAGTTGACATAGACCAAAATCTCAGGATACAAGTATTCCGAACAACCACAGATTTACAACTGATCAGTTCTCAGTTAAGAGGATTAAACATAGAAGACGACCAAGCACATGCGTTTTGGTCAAGTCAGCCAAACTACATATTACCCTAGAAAACATCCACATGACTGTAGAAGGGCTCGAAAGAGAACAAACATTCGGGTGTGATCCTCTAGTTCCACAGCCAGACGCTGGAGACACCCTCGTAGATATAGATACCGGCTTAAGAATCCAGGTGTCATGAGAACACCGTAAGGTATTCTGAGAAGATTGCACAACTATTGGTTCTAAACATAGAAGCTGAGAAAGCATATGATTACTGGATACTAGGGATTAGAACTTGATCCCGCGTATGACCATAACAGGACCGCAACAACCAAGAGTCTATGGTTGTGATCCATGATCCACACACCCAACGAATCTATAAGAGGGTTAGATATAGACGTTGGCCTACGCATTAGTATTCCAGGTCCACTCCACTTCCACCTATCATCATCGAACAACTGTCCTTACTAGATATAGCGGCTAACGAAGCTAGGGAATTCTGGACTAGGCCAGAAAATCGTCCATAGAGTCAATTATATTCATCATCCACTATATGACCTTATCGGGAGATATACACGAAACAATCCCAGGTCATTTTCCACGTATTCCGCAACCCATAGATCGAATCACGCCAGAGCTCGATATTGATTGGAGCCTTCGAGGTCATCCTCGCTGATCGATCTATCACACCAGTCCAAGTTAGAAGGGCCTTCTTTGCCTTAGATTCGCAAATTCCACTAGTGCGTGTCGAAGACATTAGACTGCCTAACTAGTTTGTCTCGCATATTCTACCCCCCCACTGCCTGTCTCGCACGACTCGGGAGGTCGGGCACGCAGAAGAGTTACTTGTTGATTCTCACGCCGCCTCGTCACTTTTCCACGCGTACAAAATTGGTGAACCCGACGTGAAACAAACAATCGCTTTCACCTTCGTACCTCATTAGCATTCACATCAGTTTCACCAACAAAATTGGTGAACCCGACGTGAAACAAACAATTGTTTCACCTTCTCTTTGAGAAGTTTCAAATCTTCTCTCATTCACCTTCGCTCCTTCCCATTATTCTGCGGGTATTCATATACCCCCCAAATATGTCGGGATTCGATGCATATGGCAGCACCCTCTTGGGTCTTGAGGCATACTACGCCCAAATGAATAGGCAATCATCACCTCGCTCTCGCATGGGGTGACAACTATTCAACTAATCACTTTCAACACAAACCCCAAGAATCGATATAGTTTGTCTTTTCAAACCGAGGAGTTAGATCAACCCCCTCGAACCCAACAAACAGAGCCTTCAGGTTCGAACAATATGACGTTTACCGGAGAATCTGGTTCGTCTCCTCAAATGCTACTCAGACCACAAGTTAGTAGGCAATCAGATCCATACCTGGTCTTAGATGATGGACAATCAATACGTTATCCTAGGAGTGAACAATGCTCCCGGGGAATGTACCCATCTATAGGAGGTTTACAAATACAACCCGAAATCTCTTTTCAAGAAAATACCTCTACGCCACCGCACACAAGAAATATTTCGGGAGAAACTTGGCAAGATAACGATCAGCTTTATGATAGGATATCACGTACCTTTACAACACCAAGGTATACAACCAACGCCGCTCAGGCAAAGTACCATGACTTCACCAAATGAAGTCATTTCAACATTAGTAGAAAGAGTGAGAGGGTTAGAACTGGCTCAAGCAAGTCACAATTCTCCGTTCATACAAACAGGAAGTTCCAATCCTCCATACCACTGCCGTAGATCTCTTACGGGAGTAGGCATGTTAGGCATGCCTCCTCAATATCCACAACAAACGCCAACAAGGCCTATCATCTCTAACACAATTCCTCCGGTTTAGTGTCGAACAATCCATTCCTCGACAATACCCCGTCCTACTTAAACATATACTCTAAATCACCACAAGGAGATATGTTCTCCTCTCCCGCATGTTTGCTCAAACACAGGACCTCCCTATGCCCCTCGCCAACACATACTTTGCACCGTATCAACAACCTATCCCACCGTCGCTCCTCAAAGAACCACCATCAATGGTCGAAAGCTATGCGATAGGGACTTATTCAGAATATCTAAAGGAACCCTTAGACTTCACCATAAGAAGCATCATGCTTCCAAGACCTCTCCCTGATTTGCCCAAATTCAAGGGTGAGGGAGATCCAAACGCGCATATCAAAGCTTACGCTACAGCCATTCGGGAATTACTCCCATGGGATGGGGTTGTTGCTAAAATATTCCCCAAAACACTGGAAGGCATTGCTCTCGATTGGTATTATAGAATACCTGAGGCTTCCATACATTCATTTAAACAACTCGTGTCAGAGTTCATCAAAGCCTTCGACATGAACAAACTGTTAAGAACAGGAATCAGGGAATTCTTGCATATCAAACAAGAACACAACGAATCTGTCGCCCATTTCATCCAGAGGTGGCGTACAGTTCTTTATTCATCAGCAAGTGCTCCAAACATGGATCAGATGGAACTATGCGATTTATTCCTTCACTCTCTCAGTAGAGAAGTGAAGGAAGAAGTCCAGAAGTTCCCACTAAGGACTTATGATGAAGTACTTGAGAGCGCTCTGCGAATAGATCAAGCAGCGATAGATAGTGGTCGTAAGACATATGGAACAAACGGGAGGTTAATCACCTCCACTCAAAACACTACAACTACCACAAATGTCAATCAAGGACCCAAAATCCTTAACAAAAATCGTGGGGTAACAACGGATGGGGTAACCGACCAGCCCAAGAGGGTAAATGTTGTTAATGCTCCATCACAAACAAATAACCAACGAAACAACAACTTTACCCCGACAATCAATACAGTGGATTTTAACCATCCACAACAACAACAACAACAACGGTGAAATCCCATACAAGGGCCAAGCCAAAACTCATTTGGTTACCAAAACCAAAATCAAAACTAGAAACAACAATTCCAAAACTTTGGTCCTAATAGGCAACAGTTTGATCGGAATTTTAGGCCACAATACACACCAAACCAACAAAACGGGAATTATAACCCCAATTCTTATTGTGGTTTCCATAAAATTCGGGGTCACGATACTAGAACGTGCCGTGACTACAATAAATTTATGCAATGTTCGCTTAAGAACAAAGACAGCTTCTTCTGCACTGTTTTTGGCAGATCCCGCCTCATCATCACCAAATACTCTCGCAGGGGCGTTTCTCCTCGTAATGCCCCTCAAGATCTTTAATGATCCACTCCCAAATCATGACAGCAATAGGGTGAATCCAACCGAACAAACAAAGGTGCAAAGTGACGGAAACAATGACCATGAAGCCTCGACTTCATTAAATCCACAACGCGCGCCACGCTTGGGAGCTCAACCGAGACCTAAGATAGTCGGGTTTGGTAGAATTAGACGCTGAACTACCTATCGAAGCTATAACAAGAACACGAGAGTATTTCTCTCAACCGAGCCCAAGTCATCTGCCAGAGATAGATAAGAGTCAACAAATAGTTGAAAAACCCATCGGTGCCTATGATTTAATTAGTGACCTAACAAAGACCTTTTCACACATTTCATTTTTGGACTTACTAAAGAACTCTCCCCCTCACAGAGCTGCTCTTTTAGAAGCATTAGGTCTAGGCCATCTAATTAACATCACTCCACCTCCCGAAACACAAGTAAATCACGTAGATTTTGATATCCACCCTCCGGGGCAGCCGGACAAGGATGTCGAATTCATCTTCGAAATAAGTAAAATGCCCACAGATGCTGAGATCACACGCCGAGGTGACCCAACCTTACACTTGCAAGTGTGGGTTTATAATAACTATGTAAAACGGGCAATGGTTGACGATGGGGCCGCAGTTAACATAGTCCCTTTCTCTTTCCTCCAAAAACTTGGATATGGAGAAACAAACTGTTCCACTACACGAAATACCTTGAGAGGCTATGATAGCCTTAAAGCCACTTCGATAGGAACTATAATACTGCCGGTCACCTTAGGGCCCAAAACCATCTTGACTGAGTTTTATATTATAGATCGGGAAACTAACTATAATATGATCCTCACCGACCTGGATACATCGAATGAAGGCAATCCCTTCCACGCTATTTCAAGAAGTAAGATTCTTGCATCCGGGAAAGGTATTTTTCACCAAAGGCGATCCAAAACCTTTCGATTTGCACCTAGCTGATTTAAAGAAAAGACCAGGGGTGCACCTTAATTTGAACTACCAACAAACCAACTTAATAAACCCTCGACCCAAAGCCGAGGAAAAGTTGATACCTACGACTTGACGGATCTTGAAACTACCAAAGATAGCCAAAACAATTCCAACCCCTAAAGGTAAAACTAAAGAAACAAGATCATTAGGGACTACCGCGAAAATCATTGAGTTGATAGAACAAGATTCACCAATGTTCTTACCATTCGATTCAAGAGGCATGGATTTCCCTAGGTGTTGGTTCCGCACAGCAGAAGATCTCTCTATGGTAGAAGTAGAGTGTGCAAACGCAGCAGATGCCCCAACATCTACACTCCCTGGCTAAGTATTGACTCTCCATTTCGATGGAGCTAAATGTCATTATGGAGCGGGGCAGGTATAATTTTACTTCGCCCGAGGAGAAGGTCCTCCCATTCTCTTTTAAGTTAAACTTTGAATGCACAAACAACGGCGCCGAGTACGAAGCCCTCCTCCTCGCCTCACCTTAGCCAAGAATTGGTATTAATAACATCGTAGTCTTGGGAGACTCACAATTAGTAACAAACCAAGTTTCAAGTATATGAAACTAAAGCCGAACATTTACAACTCTACAAAAACGTCAGTATTAGATTTAAGCAAGGCGTTTAACTTCATATCCATCAAGCGATCCCCGAGAGAAAAATCTTCTCGCCGATTCAATAAAGAACCTCAAAGATCACGTTTTACTCCAAGCAATGAGCTAGAAGATACTCACTTCACAAGATCCATTCGTGACGAACCATTAATAAAAACAATGACAAATCCTCTTTTAAGCGGAAGTGAATCTACCATCCCTAGACCATGTTGGAAATGATGTGGCTACTTTGGATTATTTAAATGCCTATGCAAAGCATTACATCTCTCCTATCACATGCTAGATTTATCCCCGATTCCGCATTCATCTTCCTACTTCGGAAATCCCGTAACGGATCTTCCTCACAAATGGAGCCTAGCATATACGCAATAGAAAATGGAGATGATCTAGATTTACCTCCAAAGACCACCTAAGTTCAAGAGGGTAACGCCTCTTTGATCGAGGAAACAATCGATGTCAACATCGGGACAAGATGAACCAAGAATATCAAACTAGGTTCTTCATTAACACCGTAAGAAGTGGAAATACATACTCGTGTTCTCAAAGAACATCGAAGGTGTTTGCATTTAATTACAAGGAGATGACGGAGTCGCACCCACATGCGGTGCACAACCTCGTCACTAGATCGATGCAAAGCCAATTAAACAAAATCAAGACCCATGAAGCCCAAAGTAGCTCTCATGGTAAAAGAGGAAGTAATAAAACTCCTTCAGGTAGGATTCATCAAGCCAGTTGACTACTCCCAATGGGTATCTAACATCGTTCCCGTTCTCAAGAAGAACGGAAAGATACGCATTTGCATAGATTTCTGAGACATCAACAAAGCATGTCCTAAGGACGATTTCCCATTACCATCCATAGACGTTATTGTTGATGCAACAGCTGGTTTTGAACTCTTGTCTCTCATGGATGGATTCTCGGATACAACCAAATCAGAATATCCGAGCAAGATCAAGCTAAAACCACATTCATAACTCCTTGGGGAACCTATTGCTATGTTGTCATGCCTTTCGGTCTCAAAAACGCTGGTGCTACATACCAACGGGCTATGACTTATATATTTCACGATTTAATTCATAAAATCGTGGAATCTTACGTAGATGACTTATTGGCTAAAGCTAAGAAGCGTTGTGACCATCCCGAAGTACTCCGCATCATTCTTTCACGTTTAATAGAATACGGAGTCACGCTAAATCCAGAGAAATGCGTCTTTGGTGTAACAGGAGGAAAGCTCCTAGGTTACATCATATCATCACGAGGGATTGATGTTGATCCAACCAAAATTCGAGCTGTCCTCAAAATGGTCCCACCTTCGATTTAACTCGAATCAGGTCATTTCTGGAAAGCTAGGTGCAATCCGAAGATTCATCCCAGACTTAAGCTTCGCCATTCATCCAATCAACAATTTACTCAAGAAAGACTATAGCATTGATTGGACCGAAGACTGCAATGAAGCTTTCAACGCAGTTAAACGTTTCTTGCTGTCACCACCTACGCTAATGCCACCTAAGCTGGATCGCCCGTTAATCCTATATTCGCGAGCTACCAATGTCTCGGCGGCCTTGTATGTTGGCCCAAGAAGACGATGACAAGAGAGAACGTGTGATTTATTTCATTAGCCGAACACTGCTCGACTATGAAACACGCTATACACAAGCAGAGCGAGAATGTCTCGCCATAGTCTTCGCAACCAAATGCCTAAGACACTATATGCTAAATCAAGAAACAAAGGTCATGGTGAAAACGGACCATTTACGGACTTTTCTCACACAAGGTTCCTTATCCAAAAAGGCTGGATGTTTTATAACCTTAATGGGAGAGTTCGAATTAACATTTGTAAATCAGAAGTCGGTTAAAGGACAAATCATCGGATTGGTTAGCTGACAACCCATTAGACGGAGGCGATCTAGTAGATTTGGATTTTCCAGATGAATGCGTATACTACATCGAAACTCGACCCGCTATCTCTGAGTGCCCTTGGTACACTGATATCATTAATTATATCATGGACCATACGTATTCTGGATGCGCTTACACCGCAACAAAGAAGGCGATTACGCATAATCGTAGCCAAATATGTCATTATAGAGTAGGTGTTTCTATCGAAAAGCATTCGATGGAATGCTCTTAAGGTGTGTCGACACGTAAGAGTCCAAGAGGATTCTCCATGAATCCCACACAATGTATATGTGGAGGCCACTTGGTGGCCATGCCATGCCACCGCTCGAAAATACATCGAATGGGCTATTTCTAGCCCACTCTAGAACATGACGCGATAGATTTTGCACGCAGTGTCATAAGTGCCAAGAATTCTCCCACGAGATCCACATGCCAAAGACAAGCTCGCAACCAATCGCTACTCCATGGCCCTTTTCTACATGGGGTCTAGACTTAATAGGGAAATTCTCTCCCTCATCCACAGACGGCCATAATTTTATAATCACAGCCACTGAATATTTTACCAAATGGGTAGAGGCCATGCCTCTTACCACTGTACCTGGTTCTGTAATCACCAAGTTCATTTTGAACCAAATCATTTGCAGGTACGGTATCCCGCAAATCATTATCTCAGATAATGGAACTTCTTTCAAGAATGAGGAAGTTCATGAACTATGCAACAAATTTAAAATAAGCCATCATACGGCTTCCTTGTATTATCCCCAAGCCAATGGGCAGGCTGAAGCAACAAACAAAACACTGAAAGCCATTCTCCTCAAAACAGTAAAAGAAAACAAATGAGATTGGCATTTAAAGTTATATCCGGCCTTGTGGGCCCACCGAACCTCAATAAGAACACCAACGGGAGCAACTCCTTTCTCGCTAGTATTTGGGGCAGAAGCAGTTCTCCCGCTTGAGGTCGAAATACCCAGTCTCCGCATTTCACTACAAGGGATTCTGGATGAAGACGCTTACAGAGAAGCACGTCTTTCCCAATTAGAAAGCCTAGATGAAACTAGGTTAGATGCTGAGCAGTGGCATAGAGCTTATGCTGACCGAATGTGCCGGTAATATAACAAGAAGGTCTATGAACACGATATATACGAAGGTGATCTAGTTCTAAGACTAGATAGCCGGATCGACAAAAATACCGACGAAGGAAGGAAATTCCAGCCCAAATGGTTGGGCCCATACCGAGTCACAAAAGACTACGAAAATGGTGCATACCTCTTATGCACGCTAGAAGGTGAGGAATTTGGTGAAACAGTCAATTCCCTGCACCTCAAACGTTTCTACGCATAAGCAGCCTAAGCATCGCCCGTATAACTATCTACATTGCATCTTCATATAGATTTAGATCATTTTGTCCACTTGTTCTTACACAAATTGTGATCAAGGAATCTATTCTCAAAGTAATTCATTACAAACTCATGATGTTTTTTTGGCACAAAACTTTCTAATCATATCTCTCCATTTTCACGATATCATCAATCACTGTAATCTTTTATCAAATAAAATCAAACATGACGAAGTCTTAACGGTAACCATACCAAGATCTGCAAGTTTGTTCTCGCTTTGATTTCTTCTTAGGATTGGTGTCTTGCCTATGGTTTGTTCTAGAAGCTTCATGGTGTCACATCTATCCCATATACACATCTCTTTGGAAACAAGCATATACTGACATTTTACTCAAAAAGACAAGTCAAAAAGTGATTAAAACAAAAAAATTATTTTTACACATTTCCTGCTCCCACCAACCTTCGGTGATGATGAGCTTCGTGATCTCTTACTAGTGACGTAGGGTTGGGAAAGGATGGAAATGCCCTTACTCGCCTATGCCTTGCCCATGGTGATAAACCCATGCTTCTTACAGGTAGCATGGGGCAAAGTGTAGGGGGTCCTCTAGACAATGCAAACGTTAAAAGGTCATAAACAAACTATTCAAACTTTGAGTCAAAAACGAATGAATCAGATGTTCAAAATTCCAAGAGAGTTAAAATCCTAAAAATCCAGATTTTGTCTACTATGTGGCCATCTACGGGTCTAAGTCTAGATAAACCGCAAAGCAAGTTGCATCCAAAACTATGAAGTCATTCAGGTGGAGTAAGCTTGTAGTTTTCAATTTGGTTCCACCAAAGCTTTGTCTGTCTTTCATCACTATCATTTCACCATATTTCATAACTTCGCGCCTTCTTGGCTCTTGGTGATGAGCCCTCACATCTTACTAGTCGCGTGGAGTTAGGAGTGGGGCAAGTTAACTGCTCATCATATTGGTTATTTTCATCACTTTGCCAAAACAAACATGAGATATCCAAATTGCTCACAGAAGCTAAGATTTAAGATCACAATATATCTACAATATCATGTATCAGCATCATGAAACACAAAAAGAAAGCAAGCATTTGCATCATCTGTTCTCCATTGCATACATATAAAAAAGCATATAAAACATACATCGTAGTATACACAAAGCTTGGAAACAGTAAAGGAAAACACAAAGTGACAAGTTTTGATCCAAAACGAATGCATATATATAAATAATCAATGTTTATATACAATGCCATCATGCTCTAGGCATGGTCAAAACGCTCAAAGAGCCCGTGATATACAAAAGAATCTATAGTACAAAACGCATAGGAGCCAAGTAGTCTCTCAACCCCGCGCGACCCCTCAAGGGCGCGCGCTTGCTAGGCTCGGCACGCCGGCGCCTAAATACACGGAGGGCTCAAGGTCCCGAGGGGCAGCCGCGGTCTTGCCACGAGAATGGCTCCTCATAAGACGCCGACTGTCCTATAGCCTCGCCAACTCGTACGGAGAGTCGACACCATCCCGGCCACGTGCCAAACAGAGCGAAGACGCAAGATGCCTACCGGCCGCCGAAGGCTCCCGGCATCTACAGATAGCTTCACACGGGTCTTATCCATAGGGATCATCGAGAATCGGTGCATACCCCGCGGATTAGATCCCGCCACTCGCAACAGCCTCTCGTAAAACAAAGAAGAAAACGAATTAGAAACTAGACAAGAGACTAAAAGATACAATATCAAAACACAAGGAGAGATAGCAATTAAAAATCCTAAATCAAACAAACATTGAAAAGATGAGAGGATAACTTACTCGATCACCGGCCTCCAAGATGGGTCAGCGGGGCCAAGACCCGACGCAGATGCCGCTACGCGACCGAGGGGCTGCTCCCGTAGTAGGAGCAACATGACGCCCGCAACCGCATGGCCTGGAGAGTGGCTGAGTCTCTCTCTCTCGAGGGGCTCGCTCGCAAAATAGTAGTAGAGCAAGATCGACTCCCCCGCAACCCGACTCATCCTCTCCACCATGGTCAATATCCCGGGAGAGTGGCCTCAGCAAGCTGCAGAGTGCCTCTCACTCGCACTCTACTCGGCCCTACCCTCCGGCCGCAATGGGAGTGCCAGAATCATGCCCAACCAGTGTCATGCCACTCACTGGGGATCGCCCTATCATCCGTCTCCGCCACCAAAAGGGATTCTACCTGGCCCCCTAAGCTGCCTCGCCATAAGGAATAAAATGCCGGCCTCGTACACCCAAATCATGACTAAGGGAGCAAGTCGGGTGGTTCACATATGACCATCTAGCTGCCCTCGCAAACGACACACCATAAGGTAAAATAAGTCACTAGAGTAGGTGGTCCCTGCAAACGGACCATATAAGTTTTTGCCGCCGAGGTGGCCCTGCATATATCCGGCCATGCCCTCTATCTCGTGCAATGATGGGGGCCCAAGAAGATAGTAAAGTATCTCCTCCCTTGTCCCCGATCAGCCTCGAGGCAAGGATCCCCATGATAGCCTCTGTCGAAATACGGGGATGGGCAAAGAAGGAATCGATCGAACTCTCACTCCCTTCTTCGACCCGTAGAGATGGCCGCATCCCCCATTAGCCTCGCCCACCGTGCACCGTGCTCGAGACCCCCGCTCTCCAGTGTGAGTCTCCTCCCGATGATCGGGACCCCTGTGATACTGGTAGACATCCTCCAAAGTGATGGTCCACTCACCGCTGACTCCCTGGCAGTCGGAAAGTGTTCCGATCTGCATCCCAATATGAAAACAAGTCACAAAGTATGTGACTGGATGGTGTGACATGGGGCACGCGTGATATATGCAATATGCCGGCCCTCTGTAATGTATCCTCCTCATCCTGAGAAAGGGCATCCAATACCCCAGAGAGCCAATCACACTCTCTCTCTCGGCTCCATCTGATATACTCTGCTCTCGCCTGCATACAACCAAAACACACAAAACAGAGCAAGTTAGTATCTAATCAATATCGAGAGAGTCATAAAAGCATATAGAAATGATAAAAGTACAAGTACAGTCTCCAAAATAGGTTCTTTTGCATTCTCAGGTAAAACCGCCGCCCGAGAGCAGGGGCGGCAGAATCGCCGCTCGTAAAGGCGGGTGTGTCAGTAACCGCCACCCCGATCAAGGTGGCTGTGTAATCGCCGCCTGAAGGTGGCGGTCGCGGTCCGAAAACCCGCGCGGGTTGTTAACCCCAAAAAGCCCAAAAATGTAAAAAATAGACCATTTTAACTAAAAACAAAGCCTACCCAGTAGGCGCCCCCACTAGATGGACCTTTTAAACCTAACATTTTCAAAAATAACCCCCCCATTGCAAAGAATTTTCCATTTCAAATTTAAAGGGGAAAAACACAAAATTGAGGAAAACCAACCTGTGATCGCTCGAGGGCGGTGTTCCGCACATGGAGGCATGCTCACGATCTCACTGCGGACGTTTTGACTCTATTCACGTGAGAAACCGTCACCGTGGGTCCCAGAGCTCAAAATCAATCAAATCGACTCGCGCAAATGAATAGGAAAATGGGCCCACTTTCATATATATATCGTTCTATTTCATTTTAAAGTGACTTTTTCGCAGGTTTGGAGCGCTGATGGAGGTAAGTTTCTATCCCCGCACGAATGGTACGTTCTCCTTCCCTATTATTTTAGCGTGTATCTTCCAAATTATTGTATCTATCTGCACTTGAGTTCTCTTTTCATTTTGCAGGTAGCGGGAATTTTGGATGGCGTCATTTCGACACACGGATGAGTAAGGTATAGCTTCTAACTCCCCATTTCGGGACTGCCATACTCGGACCCAACGTTTTATGCCTCTTCATGGCTAAAACGCTTCTCCGAGGGGGCAATATGTACGTACCCAAAATTGTAAGGTACTGTACTGCCAGAACAGTGTAACAAGTGCCCCGATGATGATACAGATCTCCTCGCAAGGTGTTCGGGATCCAGAAAAGCCCTCGGAGTATGCGTTAACATCCCGCATGCCCCGCTTAGCCCCCGCCCCTTTAGCTCTTTCCTTGGCCTCGCTTCAAAGGATTTAAACTGAGCGGCGAAACCGTGATCACCGCCTCGGTGGCGTGTGTCCTAACCGCCCGTTTTCCATTTTCCTGTATCGGCTCTTTTGACGCAACTAGCGTGAAATATCACGTTTCACCAGCTTTTCTTTGCCGACTTGAGCATGCATTAATGTTTTTGGTCCCCTGGAATAGTGTTTTTCCTTTGTTTATTGTTTAGGAGTTCAATTTGGTTTTGGTTCTTGGATGTTTGAATTCCTATAAATGCATAGCTTGTGCTGAGGCAAAAGGGCCACCATTTTTTGTTAGAGTCTTCTGATTTTCAGTGGTTTGGTCTGTCAGCTTGCTTAGGATTGATAGCATAGTTCATTTCATACTTGGTTAGTATTGTTCAGCTGTCGGTAAGCCACATATCCATCTTGTGCAGGCAGTGTTGTTGTTTCACCCATGGTCTGGAGTTTTTGGTCTGAAGCTTGGCTGGATTTTGAAGTTTGATCTTTGCTCTCATTCCCTCATTTTAGTGTTTTAGTTAGTTAGCTTGTTTAGAAGCCATAGCTTGAATTCACTTGCATCTTTTGTTAAATTGCTCAGCTGTTGGTAAGCCATAGACCCATCTTGTGCAGGCAGCGCTGTTGTTTTATCTAATCCATTAGAGTAGAATAGCTTAGGAAGCCATTAAAGTTGCAGGTTTTTCTCTTCATACAGGATAGTTCCGTGTTCCGACGCATTTTGTTGCACGATTCGCAGTAGATCCCGCTAGGAATTGCATAAGCCAAGCTCTATACTCTTGCGCTATCCCTCTCCTATCCGCGTTCTATTCTATCTGCATTCCGAAGGTTGTCCCTTGTTCCAAACACCTATTCCTGTTGATGCAAGTATTACACGCTTTTCTGGATCTACGTGAACACAAAGAACGAAGAGATCATACTGAGGGGACAAGATCACACACACCATCGGATTCGCCACTGTTCTGCGGAGTCCAGGTTTTACATTTCAAAGTTCTAGTCAGATTCATATCAAATAGAGTAGTTAATCACTTTATTTCATTTCATTCTATTCTCGACATTGCCAGGGAAGCTATGGGGATTGATAGTTTCTGAGAAACTATGATTCACTCCTCACTTCTGAGGTAGGATCGAGAATCTTGCCGGTAGATTAGACAAACTGTTTTATTTAGAATAATTCTACAAATCGCACAGGCAAATAACTACACTCGGTTATCTTGTCTATTTCAAATTATTGTTTAGTTATTATTTCTAGATATGCTTAAAATAGTTTGCTTTCCTTAAAATTATTAAAAGTTTTCTTAGAAGAATAAAAGTTATACAGTTAGATTTATTTCACATAGTTAGAATTTGCTTCGTTACAGTTAGATTTGCATTTTGTTTCGTATGACAATCACGGGACCTCAAGAGCCCAGGGAATATATATTTGAGCCAATCATGCCTCAACCAAACCTAGTCACAACAATAGTTGACATAGACCAAAATCTCAGGATACAAGTATTCCGAACAACCACATATTTACAATCGATCGTTCTCGCTAAGAGGATTAAATATAGAAGATGACCAAGCACATGCGTTTTGGTCATGTCAGCCAAACTACAGATTACCCTAGAAAACATCCACATGACTGTAGAAGGGCTCAAAAGAGAACAAACATTCGGGTGCGATCCTCTAGTTCCACAGCCAGACGCTGGAGACACCCTCGTAGATATAGATACCGGCTTAAGAATCAGGTCATGAGAACACCTGTAAGGTATTCTGAGAAGATTGCACAACTATTGGTTCTAAACATAGAAGATGAGAAAGCATACGATTACTGGATACTAGGGATTAGAACTTGATCCCGCGTATGACCATAACAAGACCGCAACAACCAAGAGTCTATGGTTGTGATCCACAGATCCCACAGCCCAACGAATCTATAAGAGGGTTAGATATAGACACTGGCCTACGCACACTAGTATTCCAGTCTACTCCACTTCCACCTATCATCATCGAACAACTGACCTTACTAGATATAGCGGCTAACGAAGCTAGGGAATTCTGGACTAGGCCAGAAAATCGTCCATAGAGTCAATTATATTCATCATCCACTATATGACCTTATCGGGAGATATACACGAAACAATCCTAGGTCATTTTCCACATATTCAGCAACCCATAGATCGAATCACGCCAGAGCTCGATATTGATTAGAGCCTTCGAGCAGTCATCCTTGCTGATCGATCTATCACACCAGTCCAAGTTAGAAGGGCCTTCTTTGCCTTAGATTCGCAAATTCCACTAGTGCGTGTCGAAGACATTAGACTGCCTAACTAGTTTGTCTGCATATTCTACCCCTACCGGCTGTCTCGGCACGACCTCGGGAGGTCGGGTACGTGGATGAGTTACTTGTTGATTCTCACGCCGCCCGTCGCTTTTCCGACATACGTGCACCGATCATTGGTGTGTTTGAGAATGATTAGCAAATTGTCAATTTTATTCAAGAAGAGGCTGATTTTTCTTCAAGAAATCAAGATAAGTTGGAGCAACAATATGGATACCAAGTTGTCCAACTTAGATCAAATAAACTTCTCAAGGGCCTAGTGACCTTGGAATCCATTTTCAACCCTAATGACCAATTTAGAAAAGAAAAGGTAAACATAACAGTCAAGGGTGAAGATTCATAACCCATCTCAGTTAGTGAAGGAAAATTTCTTCAAATTGGTAAGGTAAGCACTTCACAAGAAAAACATGCTTTTGTAGAAATTTTCCAAGAATTTTCTTATATTTTTGTATGGATCTATGAAGACCTTAGAGGTTTTGATCCTACTTTATTTCAGCACACTATCGACTTGGATTCAATTGCCAATCCTATTAGAAAAAAACAAATACATGTTAATCCACATATTGAGCCCCTAATGAAGAAGGAATTGAAAAATTTAATTGAGGTAAGAATAATTTTTCCCATAAAACATTCATCTTGGGTTGCTAATCTAGTTCCAATGCAGAAAAGGAATGGAGAAATCAAATTATGTGTTGATTTCAGAGACTTAAATAAGACATCTTTAAAGGACCATTACCCACTACCTTCAATGGAACAAATCTCGCAAAATGGTGTGCAGTCGAGATAGGTTTTCCCTTTTAGATGGTTACTTTAGCTACAATCAGATCATGGTAAAGGAGGAAGACCAATTCAAGAATACCTTTACCACAAAATGGGGAACCTATGCTTATAAGAAAATGCCTTTTGGTTTGTCCAATGCAAGAGTAAAATTTTAGAGAGCCATGGATATGGCATTAAAATGGATTATCAATAAAAATTTCTTGTGTATCTGGATGATATCACAATGTTCTCTAAGATTGTAGTTGATCATCTTCTCCATCTCAAGTAATTTTTTGATAGATTTTGGCAGTTTGGAGTTTCTCTCAACCCTAAAGAAATGCATCTTCCTAGCTCATGAAGGTAAAATCCTTGGCCATATTGTCTCTAAGGAAGGATTAACTATTGATCTAGAGAGAGTTAATGTCATCCTTGCATTACCATTTCCTAGTCACAAGAAAGAACTTCAAATCTTCTTAGGAAGAATCAACTTTTTCAGCAGTTCATCCCAAATTTTGCCAACCTTGTCAAATCACTGATGTTGATGTTGAAGAAGAATATGGCCTTCAAATGGACCACTGAAGGGAGAAGTAGCTTTAAAGCTATAAAACAAGCAATAACACATGCCCCAAATCTCATTAATCCTTATTTTACAAAATATTTCACCTTGTATGCTTTTGGTGGCACAAAAACAATATCCGCCATACTAGTGCAACTAAATGAAGAAGGCTTGGAATAACCTGTTGCATTTTTTAGCAAAATTCTTGAGGATTATGAAGTGATATATTCATTTATTGAGAAACATGCATTGACGATTAAAAGAAGTTTGAAGAAATTCAAACATTTGGTATCCAACAACAAGATCCACTTAATTGTCTCACATGTTGGTATAAAGGATATTATTCTAAACAAGGATCTCGAATGAAAAGAGGGCTGGTTGGATAACCAAAGTAATGGAGTATGACATTGATGTCAAGGTAAACTAAGTTGGTCATAGGCAAGGGGTTGTGTGAGCAACTAGTTTTAGACCAACATATTGATGAATAATCCATCCTCATGCTTCAACATGATCAAGAGCAATCAATTGATGCCTTGCTTACTCCTTGTTGGACTCATGATGTCGTAAACTTTCTCCAAATAGGCCAATGCCCGCAAGGTTTGGACAAGGCCAAAATGAGGCATGTTAGACTTCAGTACACATGCTTATTGATGGAATCCTATTTAGCAAACACATGAATGGTGTTCTCTTTAGATGTGTTAAGACAAACCAAAATTGAAAAGGTGTTGCATGAGTTTCATGATAGAGAAGCATGAGGACACTTTTCTCCAAGGACAACTCTCAAAATCATGAAAGTTGGTTACTATTGGCCTAATATTTTCAATGATTTCTATGCATGGGTCAAGAAATGTAGAAAGTTTGCCTTCTTTACATGTGAGAAAAGGTTAGCAGCTCTTCCACTCCACCCCATCTTTGTAAATCAACATTCATGTAATGGGGATTGGATTTCATTGGAGTGATAAATCCACATTCAAGTTTGGGTCACAAGTGGATTCTCATAGCCACATATTACTTCACCAAATGGAAAAATGTAATTGCATTGAAAAGAAGCAAATGAGGCCAACATTCTAGACTTTTATGAGGGCATTGTGACTAGGTTTGGAGTCCCTTCCACCATCATTTTTGACAATGCTCTAGCTTTCCTTGGCATAAAGATCTTTGATTGGGCTATAAAAATGGCATATACTTGAGCACCTCTTCAAACTATTACCCCTAAGGTAATGGGCAAGATGAGTCCACAAAAAAAAAATATTTTGAGGATCATAAGGAGGACTTTGGATGAGAATCAGAGGACTTGGCACACAAATTCAAATTAGCCTTGTGGGCTAATAAAATCACTCCCAAAAGATCAACTGGTAGCTCCCCCTACAAACTAGTTTATGGTAAGGGAAGTAAGGCTACCAATATCTCTCAAATTTCCAGCCTTAGAGCTCATCAAACAACTAGAATTATCTGAGTTTGAATCCATGGAAGTTAGGTATGTAGATCTCATGGAGCTAGAAGAATTGATAAATCAAGCAATGCAGATAATGGAGAGAGATCAAGCTCATATTAACAAGTGTTTTGACAATAAGGTAAAATTCAGGAGTTTCTAAGAAGGAGATCTTGTCCTTAAATGAGACCAAGACATAGCCAAACCAGGAATGCATTCAAAGTTTGATGTAATATGGAATGGCCCCTACATGATTTCAAGATGCAAGTCAAACAATGCTTTCCAATTATCAAAATTGGATGGAGAAGAGTTGCATATCCCAGTCAATGGGATCTATCTCAAGCATTGTTATTAAAGGAAAGAACCTCCCTTGTACATAGTAGTTATTTTTTAATTCCTCCAAGTGTTCTCAGCGCATTGTCTTGTTAGTAGTGTAGTTTCCTTTCCCTAACTACTTTGCACAATGTTTTGTTGTCCTTGGATGGCATGGTTCATGAAGGACTCCAAAGAAGATATGTTCGATAGGGTTGAAATTCAAAAGGATGAGTTGTAAGAGAGAAGTGTGGCAGAGAATCAATTCAAGATAATTTCCACTCCCGTTAAAGTTTTATTTAGAACACATATCATAATGGGGATGATCAAGTCCAAGCAGCCTTATGCAGATTAAAGGGCGATCACTTCACACTCTAGAGTAGTCTTCAAGATTCTAATGTTGACTCCATGCCCAAAAAATGTTACAAGGCCACTGATATCTTCATCTAGCAGGCATATAGCTCCGTTGAGTAGCCAAATTGTTATCCAAAATACCCCCGGGGCTATTTTGATAAGTTACACTTTTGCTTAGACTTGGGTAGGTATAACTTGATCAAAAATGAAGAAAAATAGTGTTGGGGCACTCTATTCTATCTTGTCTAGTTTCCCCTTTCCCATACTTGGAAAAATATTAAGAAATTTGGAAAAAATGCAAGAAAATCGGCTAAGTTAGGTCTTTAAGGAACACAAGGAATTGTTCTTGTGTTCTTTATTTTTGCCGCATTACCGCATTATCGCATAAGAGATCGGGGCATTGTCGTCTGGCCAGGTCGGTTAAGTCGCACAATCGACACTGTGGAACTATTCCATAGTTCCAAAATTTTACCGATCGGGTGATATAACTAATGGGATAGGGTTGGGTGAAGAAAGTACCTCGGGAATAGTTGAAACATTCCCACATTCCATTGGTTCCCTCGCAGCCGACATGGCCGACCAATAACAAGGCAAGATGGATGAGTTGGCAAAAAGGATGAGTTGGGCCCCGTGAGTACACCGAGAAAAATTCTGCCTTTCCCTTCATTCATTGATCAACTAATGCTTTCACACTAGTGTAAAAATGTTTAAAGTGGTTTCATTACTGACCCCACAAAGAATTCTCATCACGACCCTCCCAAGATCCTGAACTTCAAACGACCATAACTTTCACCTATAACTCCAAATTTCACAAAATTAGACTTTTTGGAAAGGTCTCATCATGAGCTTCACCATGAAAACAAGAAATCTTGAGTTATTTGAGGTTAGGTAGGTAAACAAAGGAAATACATTCCCATCATTAAAAGAGTAGTTCCATGTAGCTCAACCACTAGATTTGATGAGGTATGGTGCCCATTCCTTCTCTTATAAGAAAAGTATCATGGGAAATGGCCTTAATAGGGTACCCATGCCTAATTTCATACATTTAATGCATGTTGTTTGTGGTTGAAGGTGGAAATCTAAGTTTCCTCTCTTTTCCCTCCTCTCTCTTTCCCATCTTCTATATATTGTAAAATGATGCCCATTTGTAAAGGTTGGACCCTCTTGGAATGTTAGTGCATCATCCTACAAGTGTTGCATGTGTATTTTGAATTACGTGGCCTTAGATCTGGACCTCTACAGGGTGATTCTTTCCTTCTTCCTTCATTGTAATGGATTGTACATCTATTTGAAGTAATAAAATTTATATTTTGTGGCTATCTTCTTGCCCTAGCTAGTATTTTATTGTATTTCCTTGCCTCTTCATCTACTTACAGGTATATTGTGCATGTTTATTCTCCTCTTACAGGGTTTATTTCTATTGTGCTCCATGGAAATGAGAGTTTGAATGTTGTTTTTGGACTATGGCACTCATGTTTTCCCTCTCCTCCTTCATTTCCTCCCATTTCCACTCATCTGAGAGTGTCTTTCCCCTTCTTCTTGGTGCTATCACCTCTGTTAGCTTAGGATTTCCCCCTTTTATGCATCTTTCTCTTCCCCTGGTCCCTTGGATTGTTAGAATAAGATTAGATAGTTGCATTTCCTTTTGTAGGAGTAGTTTAACATTAGGAATAGGTAGAGGAACCAACCTTCTCTAGAGGTCTGTCTCAAGTAGCAAGTCCCACAACTTGAGAGACAATCCCATGTTACCTAAAAACACTGATTTCTCATCCATTCATTCATGACAAATCAAAGGGTGTTGTTTTTCAATGATAATAATAACTCTTCCTTTAGCAAAGTGAATGCTATGATAAAAACGCAGTGACAATGAAGATCAAGATAAATTCAACCCTTAGCAAATTGAATGCTAAGATGGAAGAGGGGTTTGATTTGATTGAATGTACTCGACCTCTAGCAAAGTGAATGTTAAGATAGAAGAGGCTTAGCGATGAAAGGGGAGTACTCAAATATCAACAATTTGAATGTTGAGATAAGAGGTAAATTTAACAAAGTGAATGTTAAATTTATAGATGTAAGATGGGCGAAAGTGCTTAAAGTTTAACAATTTCTATGTCAAACTAAAAGATGTAGGAGAATGATAAAATGATAAGATCTTGATGAATGATAAGATCTTTTTATGACTTAGATTGTGAATGAAGGTGCTCGAGTAAGGATGTGGGTATCCACAACTCAAGGCTTAACTTTGATGGGAAAGAAGTTGTTTAAAATTTGGGAAAAGATCCAAAGATTTAAGACTAAGGTAAGATAAAATGAATTCAAGATGAAGGAATTTGGAAATTTTGAAAAGAGGTGATGAAAAATCCAAATGAGGGATATTTGGAGGTTTCAAAAAGAGACATGAAAAATCCAAATGAAGGATATTTGAAAGATTTGAAAGGTCTGATGAAAAATCCAAATAAAGGATATTTGGAAGGTTCGAAAGAGATGATGAAAAATCCAAATGAAGGATATTTGGAAAATACGAAAGGGATGACGAGATATCCAAATGAAGGGTATTTGGAATATTCGAAAAGAGATGATGAAAAATCCAAATGAAGGATATTTAGAAGATTTGAAAAGAGATGAAAATGGAGAGTGTACGAAATGAGTGTGGAACACAAACTCACTAACATGTAGAAAAAAATAGACGAAAATGATGTTTATGGAAGGAGGGCCTCTAACTTAAATTGGTTTGGTCAAGGTGTGGTTTCCTAGAATAAAGTTCTCTCCCTAAATGTCAATAGACTATCCGAGTGAGCGCGATACTATTGCTAGTTGTCGACTTTACTTTACCTCCTTCATACGATAAGCCATATTTTACTCCGCTTAAAGGATCAAACCGGGGTCGCCACTATGGATAACTTTGACTCTAATCTCTCACAAAAGGCGTACTAGTCAAGTGGGTGGGGGTTCCCATTTCATTGGCTAGTTCACTCAAGGTGCCAACTACTTTGGGGGTTCCCGTGGTACTCCTCACAATGAGTTTATGGCCCATATCCACGTACTTACCACATTTATAATCGGAGGGAGAATAAACCATCTCCGAAAATTTGAAATTAAGCAAGTTGTTTTAACGTTTAAGAAAAGGTGATAAGGTGTTCTCAAATCCATGAACAAGGCAACTTCAGTAGTTAGCAGCTTTAAAATCGGTCTTCATAAGGACGGTCCTGTAAACAAATGGTTATAATTTTCCCTGTGGTAAACACACAAGAGAAAACACAAAATAAACCCATATTTTTATTTTCAAGATCACTTATAAAAATGCGAGAAAAGAGCATACACGTGAGTGTATTACGATTAGATTAAAAACATTTTCCCGAAACACAATGAAACCCCCAAAAAGCGTTAAAACGTTTACAAAATCCTCCAAAAAAACAAATTAATGGAATAAAAACGCCCAATAACCCTATATTGAAAGTTTCATAGCTAGCTTATTCTAATATAATGTGGTAAAAATTGAATTATACGTGAATACAAAAACTATGCATAAACAGAAAGACAAACAAATGATTAAACAAACCTTTCCTCCATGTTTTCCTTCCAAACCTTGGATAAGGTTGTGGAAGCGTTCAAACTTGTAGAACCTCGTATGCAGAGAATGGATTGGGGTGCCCTGATTAACCTCCAAAATGAGAGATTGCAATGCTACGAACACAAAAATGACATCGGGAAAGCTTCCAATACAAATATTGGATGTCAAAATAACATAGTTTTATTGTTTCAATCCAAGAGAAATACAAGAGGATTATTGCAGAGGATTGGCTTGCTTGTTATAGCCGAGGGGAAGACCATGAAAAGTGGATCTAAGTCTGAATGAGCTCCATGACCATGAATGCATTTCTGAAATAACAAGTGAACTTGGTTTGTGCGATTCTTAACTTTGAAGGGGCAATGGTTATTTGGTTGGCGAAGATTTCACCCGAGAAAGTGGTTATAAGTGCAATCTTATTTACCCCACCATTATAGGGTTTTAGAAGTGGAGTGAAGTGAAGTAGTATAGGATAGTGAAGTGGAGTCCAAATACGAAAATATATTTATTTTTCAATTTAATAACTAATTTAACTAGTTATGAAGTGTAAGATAATTAATCATTTATTTAATAAATGTTAATTAAACTAGTTAAAGGTTTAGGAATTAATTTAATCAATTCCAAAGGGTAATAAAATTAACTTAATTAATTCTAAGGGTGATAGAATTGAAGCATGAATTAATTAATTTAATTAATCAATTCTAAAGGCTATGAAGGATAAGCTAGAAATAAGTATGTAGTTTTGGGGTGTCTACAACTATCAACCCATATTTTATAACATCGGAAGACAAAGAATCATACATGGAATCCCAAGTGGTTAAGCTTCCATAATTGTTCATGCCTTCAAGTATTTGTATATACATGTACACATGTAAATTTAGATAGGTAGAAGATAAGTAACCATGCATCTTTCTCAAGAGCATGCCATCTATAGAAACGAACACATAAATAAATAAATATATTTCCTTTGTTTCGCTTAACACTTCAAAACTTTCACACTTGCTTACAAGACATCGATATTCTATGCAAAGCATGGTCCCTTAGACCCATTCAGGGTCTAGATTATAATCATTGGTCATTGGCCAATACTCAAAGTGGAACATTGAGCTTAGTAATACTATTTAAAATCAAATTTGAGAATGTTTCTCCCAAATTTCTAAACCATTCCTATATAAATTAAATTAATTTATAAATAACAAAAGTGAGTGGGTGGAGAATAGAAAGAAAATATACTCAAAATAAATAAAAATATATATGTGTCAATTGTCCAAAACTAATGCTACCAAATGCCATAGACCAGATGTAAATGTCTACACAAATACAAATGACTATTGGGTAATAAACTCTAACACAGATCGATTAAAACAATCATGAAGATCCCACATGACTTAGGTCAATGTCGATTCAACCCAATTCACAAGTTTTTTTTTGTTTTTTTGTTTTTGGTGAATGGTTGGTCCATGTACACAATCTGCTGAACTTTTATGGATTGCGACTGCACACTTCATCCCTGTCATAAGGTGGGTCACATACACATCTTTACATTCCAGCCATTCATGACACAACATTTACCCAAATCTCTGCTGAAAGCAAAGAAAAGTAAAAAGAGTGTCTTCCACTAACTGTTGAGAAATTCATTTCAGGAATATATTGGTGGACAAGGCTGTGCCTTGAATCAGTCTTCGATAATTTCTATTGATTTTGTTGGGTTTGTGGGTGAATAAGATTCCAGTTACTGAGCCAAAAGTATTGTAGATTTTAAAAACTAATTTTGATACTGTTACAGATTTGGCCGTTATGGGGAATAAATGAAGGTAGCTTGATTCCTCTGCCTGTCGGCACCGACTTTGCAGTCCTTTCTATCCTACCGCGTACTAATAATTATCTGGGTATTATTATAATTTGAAACCCCCTGCATTAAATTTTGTTTGGCCTTGCTTTCAACTGCTCTGCATCGTGTGCAAAGTTACAGCAGACCTGTGGAGAAGTGTTTGTGGAGGAAGAGAAATAACTTGTTTTCGATAGCTGTAAGAAACAGCAAACAGCACAGGAGAATGAATAGGAAAATTGGAAACGTTTCTTGTACCACATTCAATATTCTAGCCCCTATATACAAGCGCATGAATAGCGAGGTATGATCTGCAATGATTTTTTTATAACTCAAATCAATGGACGCACTGATCTATATCAGTTTATTAATATCTGGGTCGCTTTTGTTGTCATAGTATGGCATATAATTATTTTTTTGGGTCGCTTCAGTTTTCGTATCTGTTAGATCTGTAGTAAACCATTCTTCTGGGGTTGTATCTGTTTCCATATTCGGAAAGTGGGTATGAATGTATATTTCCTGGGCCGCTTCTGAATTCATATTCGTAAACTGGGTATGAAATGTATACTTTCAGGGTTGTGTTCATTTCCATGTCTGGATTACTAGCTGTAGGAATTTTGTGGCCCAGTTGTATCATTTGTGAGAGATGAATGTTACAATAAATTAAAAAACTGTAAGTGCATGGTGTTGGTGTTGGTGTCTTGGTGTGGATTTACATCTACAAGTAAATTGATCTATTATGTTATGCCCTGTTCTCTTAGCATTAAAGCATCTATTTACTATTGAAAAATGCTTGTTTTTAATGGGAAGGAAGGTTTCTTTTCTTTGGTTGTCTCCAAATATGCTCATGTATTTTCATTCTAACTAAATCTCTGGCTATTATTGACTTTTGCAGAGCTGCCGTGAAAGCCAGTTCAGGGAAGATTGGTGGAAGCGCAATGAAGAAATACTAGACATGCTGCTCGCAAAAGGATCATCTGTTATATGTTTGCAAGTAGGTGATTATAATAATTCAGTTAACAGGTAGCAGGAATTGCAGTTAGGTGCAATTAGGAATTGTTTACTGCCAGGCCAATTAGGGATGTTTTGCTGCCAGTAGGTTCTAGTGTTTGGGTTTAGAAAAAAATAGGCTAATTGTTCGAATCTGATTTGGTTCTATACATATTTTTTTGCCTTGCGTGGAAACTTAGGAGTTTTGGGTTGGAAATGATGAGCTAGTGGAGATGTACGAGCGCAAGTTGGGGAACAATGGCTATGAGATTTATAAATTTGGCCGCCCCATGGACTGTGGAGATGGTAATTCTCACTTCTTTTCTAGCTTTTGCTTGGTATACCTAATTTGTGCCCTAGTCCAGGGTTTTATTTTGGGTGTTGCCAGTTGGATAAATGGGTCTTAAGCAGCTCGAAACTGAAAATGAAAGTTAGTAGATACAATTCAAGGTTGCTTTTGGAATTCAGAAAACGAACGTATTATTGGAGGCACATCTATTTTTTTACCTTAGGCATTCCCTTCACCCGTTTATATATATTTACTATTTAAGTGCTCCATATGGGATGTGCTAGATGATCCTGTTTGGACTTTATTTTTTTGACACACTGCCGAACCCAGAGATTTTCATTGGCTGTGATTCTGGAGGAGCAGTAAAAATGTTTTAACAGTCTTAACGTCTCATTTAGGGTATTGGATTTTTCAAACTCTGAACTATGACATCATGGCCTGGAGGCTAGATACGATTACGCTTTCATTTGTGGTACCGGTAGTCAAAAACTTAAGTTGGAATATTCTATGAAGTATTATTAACAAATTATTGAAAAGATCCTGTTAAAAAACAGTGGTCTATTTGCTTGGCTTTCAATAAGCTTTAGACAGGCTATAAAATATATACTAAGAAGGCTCCAGATTTTAGAGAATAAACCTCTAGCCTAGTTGAATTTGATAAGATATTAAAGATGATAAGATAATACTTAAGTTTAACAGTCAACCTCTATACCTACTTCTCATTTCAACAGGTAGGGCATTGACCGTTTCCAATTTGTCTCCAGTTTCTCTATAGTTGCAGTTTTCAATGTTTTATTGGTTTTATATTTGGTTTTATCATTATTAGTACATTTTCTTTTTGTTTTCTTCACTTCCATCATTGTGTTATTTGTTTAATGAACTTGAACATGACATTCAAATTATACTACTATGCTCATCGGTTCTGCATGATTCGAATAGATTCTATGTTGCATAGCAAGGCTGTGGTGCTTTGAAACCCAATAGCTTATATGGGTGTTTAACAAATTATTCTCTCCATGATCCCTGTCACAATTCTCATCTCTTTCCAGTTAGGTATTTCTTCTTTTGAGGCTTTTTGCATTATAAATCTGAAATACTTGATGTTTTGGTAGGGCTTCTTACTGCAGTCAGAAAGGATCATTTCAGAGTAGTAAACTATTGGGGATTACTATTGAATTCCAATGGAAATCGTGTGGCCCAGCTCTTACATCTTCAGTCTGTGATTCCATTTTGGCGAAGTCAGAGTGGGAGCATTCAGCAGGAAACTCTTGTTGTCAATACACACTTAATGTTTCCTCACAATTCAAATGTTTGCCTAGTTCGTCTTCGACAGGTCTTTTTCTTTTTCCTTCAACTCATTTTGTTTACTCTAATTTAGATGTCAAAGTTTTGTTCCAGCAACAGTTCTTATTTCCTATTTACAATATTTTTTGTTGTTTCTCAATTTTGGAGCTTCCCATGTCTTTTTAATATCCATTTAATTCAAGGATCAAATCAAAGAAGACTGTCATATTTAACAGGTATACAAGATCCTAGAGTACTTGGAAGCCTTCAAAGCAGAATATAGTCTTCCCTCTGTCCCAATAATTCTATGTGGGTAAGACCTAGAGTTTGTTTTATTGTTTCTGAAGTTTTGGTGGTTTACAGATTTGTATGTATTGTTCTAAATAATGTGTATCCTTCAGGGACTGGAATGGAAGTAAACGTGGGCATGTCTACAAATTTCTACGCTCTCAAGGCTTTGTTTCATCCTATGACACTGCTCACCATTACACAGACAGCGATGCAGATGCTCATAAGGTCAGTGCATTGTTGCTAGATGCTACTAGCTGATTTTCATTGGTTTCATTTCTCCCTTTGTATCAATTAGGCAAGAAACTTACATGGGCCTTATACATATTCTGCATTGCTGATTAATGACTGGTTTGAGTTTCACACAGTGGGTTAGCCATCGTAATCATCGTGGGAATATCTGTGGAGTGGATTTCATTTGGCTTCGTAATCCCACCAGGTGTCACAAGTCTTTGAAGATCAGCTGGAATGAAGCTGTACTTGGAATTGTAAAGGTTGTTACGAACCTCAAAGTCGTAGTGCCGTTTGCAATTGTTACCCACTTAGTTTGCTGTAACTACTAAACATTGTTTTTCAAAAAAAAAGTGAAAATAGGCATTGTATTTACTGGTAATATACAAATAAAAGTGGAAAGAGTGTTTTCCTTTGAACTGGTTTTCTTCTTGTTTCTTATACCCTGACGATAGGGAAACATTCCTTAAATGCCATGCACACACCTTCATGATGCCTATTGTCATTTTTCTGATTGCAGTCTAAATTGCATGAAGCTGGTTTGAAAGATATAGATTCATTCTGCTTCAAGTCGGAGAACAGTTCTGTTGATTGTGTAAAATTGTCGGACTTCTATGAAGCTCTGCAACATGTAGGTTTAATATCATGTTCTTTGACATCAGTATGAATGTGTGGATGGCTAATATTTGACTTTGGTGAAATTGCTCATTTACTTTAATTCCAGAGTGCCTAATTTTGTGTGATTAATTATCCTTGATCTGGAAATATTGTAGTTAGGGTTAACAGAGAAAAAAATTCACCGGTCTTAGTACTAAAGAGATTGAGGACTTGTGGGCAGCAGTTGATATCGATAGGAATGGACTTGTTGATTATGAGGAATTTCAGGCAAGTGCAACCATTTGTTGTTCTCTTTCTTTGCAAACGCAAAGAAGTTATATTTCACATGGTATAATTGTTAATTCTATAGGATCTGTTTCTTATTTTGGACTGTTTCTCATTCTACAGAGAGTGCTATTAGGATTACCCATGGAGCAGTCCGCAGCCCCTATATTTGGCAGACAATCTGCTGCTCAAGGGAAATGGTTGGCAACAAATTGTTCTGAAAATAGCAATAGGAAAGCATCATCTGAGAAACCCTGCTGCATCTCGACAACAGTTCAACTTAATGGTGTGTTAGGGAAAAAGTTGAAACTGAACCCAGTGCTTCATTAAGGTTATTTGAAATTGATGGAAAGTTGCAGGATCTCGAAGATATGCAAGAATTGGCAATTGGTTTTGTTGTTAAGAAAGCATTTCTATTTCCCCCAGAGGTGGAGAGGGAATGTGGCCTGACAATTATGTTCTATCTGACCATGCTCCCTTAACTGTCGTGTTTACTCCAGTAATGTTACCAAGGACACATGAGACTTTGTGTAAACCCTCGACTACTGATGCTAACAACATTGTAACTGTTTTAGATAGACGATAACAAATGACCTGATTATAATAAATAGAACCTGTTAGTTCTGAATGTAAAGCTCTATAGTTGGGGACATTCTGTGTACCTGCACCATATACCATAGTTTTGAAGTTTAAACATGTGGGAAGATCTACGTTGTGTATCCCACTGATTTTTTATACAACTTTTGACATCCCCATGGTTTGAAATTGGACTTTGATGTCCCAAAAATTGAAACTGATATATTGCAGTGATGGGATGGAAGATGTATGCATATCAGCGACGGAATGTAAATCTGTAGTTATTAATCTTACTTTTGGTCCACGTCAGGAGAACATTGTTATACAGAATGTAAATCTGGAGTTATTAATCTTACTTTTGGTTCTCTTTAGAGAAAACATTGTTACTGCCTCAAATTGGCTCTCTATTATAATTACTTTTGACACAACCTGGGCCCATGTTCGTTGTATTCAAACAACCAAATCTTCCTTTTCTTGTTGTAGGAAAACAGATTTTTTTTTGATTGGTAAATTTGGAGGCTTCTATTAATATTTTAATAGGGGTTGATTGGGGAGTATAAGAGACTGTACAAAGCGAAGATTTTTGCCTGATGATGAAGATTGCAATGTAACCATCAAGATTACGCCAGGCTAACAATAGCAAAATATGTTGCCAAACCAAAGAGAGGCAAACATAAACAACCCAAACGACCATAATAATTATCAACAAATTAAGAAGGCCAATAAGAACAATGCCACACGATTTAACTAAAAGTCACTGACATTTATTGTGGACATCCTCCCAGGCTGTAACAAGCCAGGAACTACCATGACTGTCAAACTACCCTATAGGAAGGATATAGCTATTTTCGCTTTAAAAGCTGCCATTTAAGTGGTTTCTGGGCTATCCTAATTCATATGAATATAAATGAAAATAAGAGCGTGAGACCTCTAATTGCTCCATATTTTAACTGTTTCTCACCTCCCAAATAGTTTACCATATCAGCACCGGCATATCTGTTAAAAACAACTGTCATTGAATGAGTTTCTAGTATGTCATATATTTGTAATTGAACACGAGGGAGGGGGTCTCTAATCTATTCACTTGAAACTGTTTCTTTCCTCTCAAAAAGCCTACCCAATTCTATAAACAGTGGCATGTTTGCTTTTAACAAAGCATCAACAAAATTTGTTTCTCGTTGTCACATGTATGTAAATGAATGAGATGAGGCAGCCTTTAATCTATCCATTCAATACTTTATGTTTACCTCCTCAGAAACCTAAAACAACACTGTAAACACCGGCATCTGCTATCAACCACCATCTAAATCAGTCTGCCGTCCATGCACGCATTTGGAGTCATTTTGTTTTTAATTGATTGAAAATATTTGCACATTTTGAAAGACCATATAGAATGGTTTGGACGGACCATCTAAAATCTGGAAATTTTCTAGAGGCCTGTTTTGGGAGACAGACAGCCGCTTCCATCCAGTACACCAATAAATCTGCTATTGGCTAAGCTTTTAGTTTATCATATGCATACAAGTGAGGATGTGAATCCCTTCAACTCCTAGAACGTTTTAACATAGGCCATATTCTTTTGTTCGAGCTTAGGCAAGATACTATACATTTCACTCTTAGAAGGTTTAACATGGGCCATATTCTTTTGTTCGTGCTTACGCAAGATATTATACATTTCACTCCTAGAAGATTTTAATGTAGGCCATATTCTTTTGTTCGTGCTTATGCAAGATACTATACATTTCACTCCTAGAAGGTTTTAACATAGGCCATATTCTTTTGTTCGTGCTTACACGAGATACTATACATTTCACTCCTAGAAAGTTTTATCATTGGCCATATTCTTATGTTGTGCTTACGCATACGCAAGATATTATACATTTCACTCCTAGAAAGTTTTAACATAGGCCATATTCTTTTGTCCGTGCTTCCACAAGATACTATACATTTCATGTTAACCTTAATAATTTTTTTCTATCAAGAATTCTATTCAATTATATAGTTTTCTGTTTTGTGTAATAATCAAATCATTTTTTTAATAGATAGAGTCCACGAAATTTGTTTTCCTAATTTATGATTGAGGTTTTAATTTTGAAAAGACATTTTATGTCTTGTTGCAATATATTTTTAAATCTAGAAATTAGAGAATTGTCATGTGTAACTACTTTTACATGTTGCGACAAAGTAGCAACAAGTGTGGCTTATAAATTTAAATGTGCCAAGTAAATCATTTATTTCAACATTATAGGTTAATTCTATGTTGCACTAGTATACCTCAACCCACCCACCGAACTCGCATCGTACGTCCCGCGCATGAATGTGCCCATGGTATGTTCAGGTATGTCCAAGATGTACCTAGATGTAACTACTGCATTTTGACACTAGAATTACAAAATAAATAAATGAATTTATGGACTCATTCAATGTAACTCCTAAAAACTCATAAATAAATTAAAAATCAAATCCTAAACTCTTTTAAAACCTATAAAAATATACTCAAACATTAAAAAAAAACACAAACAATTCATTGTTAGTTTTTACTCGTGTAAGAGCAAAGTGCCAAAGATGAATTGAGGCGGTGACTCCCATGGAGGCAAATATTGCAACGAGGACGAGATTGGATGCTTCCATTACTTTTAAGGAGGAAGCTAGACAAAAAGCAGAGCTAGTGGGAATGGCATGCATGAATTTGATTTTATGATATATTCTACTTGTATTCATATATCACAAGTATTATGACACAATTATTTCTTATGAACTACAAAATGAGTGTTTGTGTGTGTGTACTGGGACTTTGTCCCTTACATGCACGAAAAGCTTGAGAAACCTCTTGAAGCCTAGAATCTATATATTTTTTTCGTGTCCTATCCCAAGCAACTCGGCTCTCGATATACCCACACATTCCAAGCTTCTTCGACGGGAGGTACAATGTCCATTTTCGACCCATTTTCACTTTGAATGTGTGGGATCCTTTTCGATCTTTCAATTCCTCTACCTTAGTAGGCCCCTCTTCCACATATTTTGTAAGGGATACAACGATTCGCAATACACAAATTGACATGACGACTTTCTTGAAAGCTTAATGTTTTAAATTTAAAAACCCTCTCTTATTATTAGGCGTAATAGATTTTGGCTTGAGATTTGTTGATCATAGGGTGTTGATTGCCAATCTTTGGAGCTTCATTTTGTGTCTTTTTGAGCCATTGCTTTTTGACCTCTACATTAGCTTCTCAAACTTTACTGCAAGAAATTTCTTGATTTCCTTTCAAAAGAGGAGCATTCAACCACTTCTATAGTGGATTTGTCGCGAGGCCTTTGTTGAGTATAAAAATCGTGGCATTGTCCCCAATATCTTTGCCAATCCATCTCATCCCGATATGGATTTCTCCCGCTTGCACGCATTCGATGCACATGTAAGCTAATCGAAGAGTCATGTAGCAATGCTAAATGTCAAAGGAAAAACTAAATGCAAACTATTATTGATACAAAACCCAAAAAAAAAAAAAAAAAACTTATTCAATTCCATGCCCCCTTAGAAGAAGTGCTAGAGTAGATAAAAACAAGTGAGACTTTTTGCAGTGTTGGCTTATGAAAATGTGTGCCCAAGCACACCTTTGCATTGAGGTCGATGTCTCAACAACAATAATGGGAATGCCTAAAAGGTGTGGGGCCTCGAATCTTTGAGATAGACCTTGAGAAAAAATCGACTCTTATCCTAACTACTATAATGCTACCTCTAATCTAATCTAAGGAAAAGAAAGAAAGAAACACTTGTAATTGAAAATAGTGATGCACCAAAACAATTGGGGATCACTCTCCCTCTATCTCCCTTTATCCGTGATTGACACAATACAATTGAACCATGCAAAATATAATCCACACACATTATAACACAACAATATAAAGCGCAAAAGAGTAATAACGCATGCCAAAGGGCGGGTATATGCCACAATAAACATGATATTAATGTTGAAAGTATGCACAATTTGTTATAACCATGGTAAAGACCGTAGGTGCATTATATAAATTCAAACTAGAGGTCTCGGACACGAGAGAGATGATTGGTACTCATAAAGAACAAAGAAACACAACATTCCAAAGGAGAGAATCCTTTTACAATGAGAGCAAGCTAACTTTTATAGAAGAAGAGGAAAAATGAGGGAGGGGAAGAGAGAGAGGAATATGTTGGCATATCGAATGTTTAGGTTGAAGCAGATCCCAAAGCATATCTACAGAAACCTTCCCCAACTAGACTAAATATTCTTAGTGGGCAAGCAATGACAACTAGCAGCAATGATTACATTGGTTCTCAAAACGTAAAGAGATAGTGCCTTAAAACCTCCTCAATGTATAAGAATGCTTCAAGAGTTTTCCAATGAATCTACTTGGCATGATTTGGAGTTGGGTAGTGAAAGCTATGGCCACTTGAATTTTTCCCTAGTCACACTGCACAAATGACAACCATAGGGCCATCAAATTTACCCTCAGAGTTACCCTATCACTTGTCTTCTCGTCATTGGTCATCGTTTTAACCTTCGTGGACATTTGACTTGTTAGTGCACCTAGAATGTCCATCTAACATTGAGCAAGGAATTTGAGTTGCACGCGCATTCAAATTCTCTGCCTTAGTATTGGGGGACTTTTACAGGGGTGTAAAAGTTGTAATATACTAGAAAATGAACAACGCATAACACTAATTTGACATAGGGAAATCCTTATGGGTGAAAAAGCCCCACACATAAATGTAGAGTCCTTTTATTGAATTGAAGAAAAAGAAATCCGATTCCACAATATTTCTCTTTTCACTTCTTCATACAAATTTATTTCACGTGATTCAATGTTTGGTCAAACTTATCACATATTGAAAGATCTCCTTATAAAGGAGTGTGATCGATTATAACCGTAAAAGTTTGTATCACTTTGTAATTAATTAAATAATATTTTATATTTTATATTATAGGTTATTATTAACTTCATAACTTTATGAATATTAATTGTTTGTAAGTGAGGGGTCCACAATACGTGTGTTCCCACAAACATTAATTTCTCTAACACTCCCCCTTAATTTTTAGTGGGGACACGTGTCATCATCACTAGTGAGGGTCATTGTATCCCCCACTTTAGTTAATTATATATCGGACCAAGACGAAATCCAAGGCTATATGCTCTAGGTAACATGATGAAATATGTTTCCAATAACCCTATTAATCTAAGCTACAATAGTAAACATTCAAATGCTACAAAAATATGGAAAAACAACAAGAAACCTTTAAACTAAATGCATAACAAAAATAAATAAACCTTTAAATGAGCTATATACTCTACCGGTTTGTAATTCATTCAAATGTAGAGTAAGAGAATTAAAACTAACTAAGAAACTACAGAAATATCCTCCTCCTTGGGTGAGAGCGGGCCCTTGCTTCCCCCTTAGATTTAGCTCAAAAGTAATCATAAATCTTCAACATAGATATCCAACAACTTCAATTATATTGACTAACTTGATGTTTCTTACAAGAGATATAAACAGAGATCAACTTCTTCCAAGTTTACAATGAAGTATTTATAAGATACTTGAGTTTGAAGCTTTTAGCCTCTCATGAATGCAAAACTACCTTCTACATTCATGGCGGATTATTTGAAGACAATTCCTATTAGAACTAGATATGACTCCAACTTGTCGACTAACAAATGGATGCTACTACAACTATCATATTACTAAGCATTTATGAACTTTTCAATTTGAAAGTTGCATTAGAAATTTTCTCAAAAAGGCGAGAGAGTGTCCTTCCTTTCCTTTTTACTAATTGTTGCATTCACGACATTAGATGACCATGTGCTGAATCGAAGAACTCTTCTTTAGGGTCTTCATGGATTGTAAAATCCTTCTTAACCTTTTACTGTTGCATATCTTTGAGAGTTGAGCACCTTTGTAGTGAGTCCATATCTTTTGGGTTGGAATCCTTAGTCTTGAGTACGATTCCTATGCTTTTCTTAGGAGTCTTACACTTCTCTTAGGAGACTTGTGTTTTTCTCGGGAGTCTTACATTTTTATCCTATTAGTCCGAGCGTGAAGCGATGAAGTCTCGGAGTTCATTTACTTAGACAAAATTGAGGATTTTGATCAACTTGTTACTCATTTCCATTCTTGTTACGTATTTTTGCATGACAAAACATCTATTTCACAAGAACACATGTCATCATCATCTTTGGTGAGGGTTTTGTATCCTCCACTTTAGTTAATTATATATCGAACTAGAACAACATCCAAGGCTATTGGTTATAGGTAACATAATCAAATACGTTTCTAATAGCCCTACTAGGCTAAGCTACAATAGTAAACATTCACATTTCTACATAATGTGAGAAAGCAACAATAAATCATTAAACTAAACACATAACAAAAATAAACAAATCTTTAGCCGAGCTATCTATTCTAATAGTTCTTTCAAATGTAGAGTAATGGAATTAAAACTAAGAAATTACGAGAGATATCCTGGACTACTTAGGTGAGAATGGCCCTTGCTCTCCCCCATAGATTTAACTCAAAATTGATCATAAATGTTCAACACATGTATCCAACAACTTCAATTATATTGACTAATTGATGTTTCTAACAAGAGATATAAAAATAAAAATCAACTTCTTCCAAGTGTATAGTGAAGTATTTATAAGATACTTGGAGTTTGAAACTTTTAGCCTCTCATGAATGTAGAATTGCCTTCTACATTCACAGAGGCTTATTTCAATACAATTCCTATTAGAATTAGATACAAATCTAGCTCGTCGACTAACAAATGGATGCTACTACAACTATCATATCACTAAGCAATTATGAACTTTTCAATATGAAAGTTGCATTATAATTTTTCTCACAAAAGGTGGGAGAGTGTCTTTCCTTTCCTTTTTACTTTTTTTTTTGTGTTCACGACATTAGATGACCATGTGTTGAATCAAAGAACTCTTCTTTAGGGTCTTCGTGGGTTGCAAAATACTTCTTAACCTTTTACTATTGTATAGATTAGACAACCGAGCACCTTTGTAGCGAGTCCATAGCTTTCAAAGTTGAAATCCTCAACCTAGTGGTATGAGTCATGTGATTTTATTCAAGAGTCTTGCACTTCTCTTAGGAGACTCACATTTTCTCGAGGGTCTTGCATTTTTATCCTAGTAGTCCGGAGCAAAGCGATGAAGTCCATATTTCATTTACTTGGTCAAAATCAAGGTCTTTTATCAACTTGTTTTGTTTACATTCTTGTTACATGTTTTTACGTGAAAAATATCTATTTCAAAAGAACCTTTACAAGTTAGGAAACAAACAATTCATATTCTTCAAGGTAAATTCATCATACATGCATCGTATTTAATCTCTTTAACAAATAAAAAATTTCAAACATAATTAAGAGTGTTCCAAACTTAGTTAAAATGAGGAATTAAACTCCCAAAAGATGAGATTATTTAAGTCTCATCACTTTGCCTTAAACTTAGAATTCTTGGAACATCCTACAAGCTTTCTATCTTCCCTTATTCATAGATTCAACAATCTTGTTGTAATCATCATTTCGAGTGTGTATATTCTAGGTTTTGTCTCCTAAGGTTGTATAACCTTTGTTTAAAACAACCCAAGTTCTCCATTCTTTGAACTCTTTATTAGATAGTTGATCCCATGAATTCCATGTTGGTGTGGGTGCTCAAAGTAGAGGTGATCAATAATGTATTCCAATCCACTCATGTTCAAGTGTTCTAATTATGACAACCAATGTGTGTGCTCTTTTGAAATCCCAATTTAAATTATTTGGGAAAACTTCCTCCCTTCTCCTCATCTCATTTGATAGATCATGCCATTTTTTTTTGCATGCTCTAAAGGTTTCCAGGAATGTTCTGTTTGTGTAATTGTTAAAGTCTCTAACGAGACTCTTCCATTTTTTCTACATATTGATCTTTGAGATGGGGCATATCGACTTGATCTCGAAGGCGGCAATAAATTTGTTTGGAGCACAAAAATCATGCCTCACTAGGAGGTTTGAATTTTCTTGTATGTGTTAGTGAGAAAATTTCCGATATGGCAAATTAGGTGTCTTCACCGGCATTCACGGGGCTATGCCCTCTGCGTTGAATGATGTAACTCCCATTTTGAATGAAAACTAACCTATTACTACCTAAGTACTGTGTTTTGACCAAATAGGCCGAGGATCACATAGGGACACCGAAAAGAATCAATCCGATAAACTAATAAATAAGAAGGTATACTGAAAAGAATATGCATGATAATAAAAGAAAACAAATGACAAAACACAAGATTTAACCTGGGAAACCCTTTAGGAAAAAACCTAGCACAGTAACTTCTCTCTCTTATTGCATTAAATTAACCGTTTACAATATAATAATGTACTTCCAAGTTTTGCTTTACCCTACTGCATCTCCATTTATTTGTAAGCAAAACAGTAAGAAACTATCAAAGCAGTTTTACAATACAATGGGTACCAAAACCATGGGCTAATAAACACCCATAACAGTTCCCCATAATTCATGGATTATGACACCACCCATATATATGTATAGATAAAAACAACATATCTATACTCCCAGAAAAATAGGGATTTTGAAAAAAATTCTTGTGTTAACGCTCGTGGAAGAGGTGTGTAGTACTCTAGGTATACAATATACAAAATATACAAAGACATTCTAATAGAAACTCCATTGAATCTATGGAAAAGTGCTGCACGAGGTACAAGGAGGAAATTATAGCGATGAGGGGTGAAGGAGAGAAATTAGGAAAGGAAGGTTATTGTTGTGAGTAGGCCAATTGCAACGTCCACACCAAATAACTAGATTAGGTTAACATTCAATATAGAGGAATTCAACAATGAAGCTACCTAGTGAGAAGAACAAACCCAAAAAAAAGCTCTTAGAATCATTTATCAAAGATACAAAGCTCTTTCTAGATCACTATGCTTGCAAATTACATAAGAGAGAAATAGAATAAACATAGGAAAAAGAGAATGGAATAAATGTAGCTTTTATTTCATGTGCATTGATGACACAAAGTCCAACAACAACAATCCACAATTGATACAACATAGATGCTATCACAATCTAGCATTTTGAGGATCCTTTGGAATTGAGTAGCCATGCATATTTATAACAATGTGAATTGAACTCTCATCTCCCCTCTCATGACTCTTCATGTTCTTATTCCACTTGTGACCTTTCATTTGCCATTAGAAAAAATAAATAAATAATTTCTCTTATAATTTTGAGAAAATACTTTTACAATTCAAAAATATGTCACTTAAGTGAATAACAAAAAAATACAATGATTATGCCCAACGAAGAATTAGAAGAGGGAGAGAAGAAAGAGGGAGAAGTAGAGAAGAAGGGAGAAGTTGAAATTTCGATGAAGAATATTTCTTGATGAAGAACTTGTTGATTCATGTTTCCTTCTCTTGTTCCTTGAATTCTTTGTTGAACTGAGTTATCACAATTGTCAACTTATCCACCTATGGAATGCACACACAACCCAACACCTTGATCCATGTTCCAGAACATCACTGATCTTCTTGCATTGATTGAGCCATACTTCATGATCCATTGCATTTGCGGGAATGAAACCTCTGATGTTGGCCAGGGACTCTAAATTGTCTTCATTGAAGGAAAGAGAGTCACCTACATATTTCTTGACCTGCTCTTGGAATGAAATGATGAGCTCTTCTTATGATGAATCCTCTATGAGTGGAGGAGACCCAAATATCTAAAAAAATGGGAGACATCGTTCAAGATATCTAAATCCTGTTTCCCACAAGAGTCCAATTTAGATATGACATTCTTGAGCATTACATATCTTGCATCCATGATGCAAATCCAAACTTGAGACAAGTTCTCGACAGTTAATACAAACACTTTTTCTCACGAGAGTGTGAGAATTGAAGGAAATGATCTCAAAAAATAGTGGGAACACCTCAACCAAATGGTTGACCTCTTTCAAACTCCTTCTTTTCTTTCTTCACTTCAGAAAATGTTGCAAGAGCATACTTGATGAGAGAAATGATATAAGGAGACAATGCCTTGCCTTGCTCAATGATTTTCTCGATCCATTTCTCATTGGCCCTCCCTTGCATCATGTATCCTTGTGCTTTCTTGATTGCCTCAGGATCAACACTTCGATTGGAGGGATGTCTTCTATCGAATGGAAGATGTTGATTGAGGTTTCAAGAAGAGTTGAATCTAGGCATTGAGAGCTTTTGCTTGTTTCTCTAATTGTCAATTGTTTTCTTGTATTCTTCATTTCGAGAAAGGATATGGGAAGAGGATTCCTTGAACAGTGGGAATCACCCTCGTGCGAGGCTTGGCCCAATGAGATATGGGTCAAATAATAATATGATTGAGTCATGTCTTCAATGGGCTTTTTAATATTATGCCTAACAACTTCAACAATCTTGATTGTCGTAGGTTTCATTAAAGAAGTGAGATGTTGTCTAAGATTTATTTATCTGTTTGGACTTCCATGTATCTCGATATTTCCTTAATAATTGACACAATAACATGTTGCATTGTGCTTGGATCACTTCTGATCATTTCTAGAATCCATAGGAATGGCTCATCGGTGTTTCCATTGTGTTTTCCACTAGAGCATTCTCAAAATCTTGTTGTGGAATCAATTATTTATTGCCACAGGGAAGCTCTGGCCTTTGGGGAGACATGTTGGGATGCTTGAATGTTTTGCAATGAATTACTCCTATTCGATGAATTTTTCTTGTCTTAAGAGATTCAACCCAACTTTCTCACCTAGCCCACCAAGTTCAACTAGTTTGGATCACTCTTAACAACTCACCAAGCTCAATCAACTTGCTCAATGGGGAATATCGGATGCTTTCAACATTATTGAAGATAAACAATGATGATATTTGAAGCTCTTGAACCTTTTTTGAATATCCTCTTGGAATGCATGATGTTTCTTGTTTTCCACTCATGCGCCCTGCAATGTTCATCTTTTCTCATGCACATCACGGTGACCAAAGAGAGGCTTCGGGATCCTTGTAAAGTATGGATTTCCTTGTTCAAGCTGTAGTGGTATCAGTACATCCCTATGACGATTTTGGAAAGAAGAGACATGAATGAAGATAGAGCCAACAACAAATTCTAGCACTTAGAAGAGGATTCTTTTTTTAGAAAAATTCCTTTTTCCCTTTTTCACTTTTGACCACCTTTTTTGTTTCCTTGGTTGTTTCCTATGAACACTTCCTTAAAGAAATCGACCTTTGTAATTGTTTACTATTTTCAAGAAGTGCTTGTATAGAGAATTACTATTTTTGTAAATTACCCTTCCACACTTCAGATTGCGATGAAACCACCTCCATTAGGGTAGGTTTCTTATTTTGATTTCACGTATAATTTTTTTAGATTAATCCGATCATTAGAGTGGCGGGAAATAAAAAAAATACAAAACTAGGGCATGAAGTCAGGGTTTTTTGCCGGAAAAATTTTGGTACATGCATGCAAATGAAATCACCTATGTATTGAAGGTGCCTAGAAATGGTGAATAACATAAAAAACCCCACCTCGATACGTGAACTAGTTTATGAGATATGAAGATTTCACTCTCGGGCAAGAAAATGCATATAGAGATTTTAAAAATTTAATTTTTTTATGAAAATATTCTTTTTGTGACCATGGAAACATGGAGGGAGGAATGTGAAATATTAAATGAAGGTGAAATATTCTAGATAAATTTTACAGAGTCATGGGTAGATTTTGAGAAAAATGGGGGGGGGGAGATGAAAATGGCTATGTCCTTGGTTTTTGAGCTTGATGGGGAGGGGGCACATTTTTTTTTCCCCATTTTCCCCTTGGAAAGGGACGAAGGGGACAAAAAAAGTGTGCCCTATACCCGAGGAGGACATGTGACGATCGTGTATTGGCAAAGGAGGAGAGAGGAAGGAGCTTAATTTTTAATACATGGGGCTGATTTTTGGTCATGTGAGGAATCAAATGGGAGCAAGGTGGGGGAGGGGTGAATTTTATGTCCCCTTGTCCAATTTGAAAGGAATGAAGGGCACACAAAATGTGCCTCACCTCATGTTGATACGCCTTGCACTGGAAAAAACTTCTAACTGCGAGAGCGTTCTTGAGAAAGAGCTTGAAAATGAAGTTGCAGGAGATTTCAAAGGTCTTTTTGGGCACTTATTTATATGAATTTGACTAATTTTTTAGAAAAATTGGATGGTTCTCATGGTCTAATTCTTCCTGAAACACCCTAAAAATAACCCTTTTTCTTAGGACCGTGAGGTGTGCTCAAAAATGGATTGTGGATAAAAGCGCCTTAGTCTTGTGAGAAATATGAAAATACCATCATGTAGGGAATCAAATTAGATTTCCAATGGTATATTTTTGACCTCTAACTCATTCTGGAGCTCCTAGAATCATCTTCCAAAGCTCCTGTGCTTTTTTGAGCTGTCAACTCCTTCACCTTCAAAAACCTGCTTTTGCTAAAGTTGCTCCTAAACCACCGACTATTCCCTAAATAAATTTCAGTATGATCTTAGCTCCTTGATACCACTTCTTGATGATTATAGGCCTTGAAATATACTCTGAAGAATATGTGTTTGCCTTAGAAAGACTAAAAATAGTCATTTCTAAGCTTGTTGAAAGATATACCTTGAGAGATACTTTCTCGAAAGAACCACATGATCTTGTTTCTATCTTTCCAACACATGGGAAAGATCATTACAACACATGAGATCACTAAAATTATTGGGATAGGCCTGACACAAGAGATGAACTGATCAAGGGAGTTCAGAGAGGGTTAACAATCCAAAATTTTGACACGGGGTCTGTTGTCATGCTTGAAAATTTAAAATTTTCATGTTACACATTTACATGAAAACAAATGGACCTAGATTGGGGACATGTTTTGGATCAAGAACATCAAGGAAAAAGCATGCGGGAATCCCAAAATATCAATTTACTTCATGGACTAAAGGTGCCTTATCCATTGGGCTTACAGAGTCATTTCTTCCAAACACACACACATGAAAAACACATGGAAGGGAAACACACCAAAAGAGGAAAACAACACATGAGAAAAGGAAATTATGTTACTATTAGAGCAAATTCACAAAGCACCCCTGGATGTTTTCTTAGATTTCTAGTTTGATAATGGGCATCCAGTGTGATTGCACAACATGGAATCTTTTCCCCAAGTGTGGGACTTGTAGAAATGGGAAAAAACTCTCTAGATTAAAGACTGGTTCCTCTACTCCTCTGATCAGATGTATGCATGAAATTTACAGAGGTTTAACTCAAAATCCTACTCTAATTTCTGTTAAGAAGACAAGGATAGAAGAGAAAAATGAAGATAAAAATAAACTAACAAGGTGATACACCAAAGGAGTGGTGAACATCTATTTCTATAGATTGACACAGATTATAAAAATGCAACACGAATCATGCACAAATTGCTAAAATTGTAATGAAGGATCAAGATAGAGAAAACAACACAAGAAAGGATTGAAAACTCATTCAGAGAGCTTGCATTGTCATTTCCATTTTAAAATACAAAGATTGCATTACAACAACAATGAGGTAGAAAACATGTTACAGCCCTAAAAGGTCTGATATTCCACAAATCCACTTGCCAGGGTGAAGGAGGGAGTCTGCAGAACATAAAAACATCCAACCCTTTACAAAAGAGCCAAATCTAGCTTTTAACAATGAAAACCCGAGTTCAGGAAGGAGAAACGTGGGAAAATTGAAATGAATGATTCAACCACTGACCAGATCCATCAAAATATCATGGGTACCCTTAAAAGTTCATTCCCCAAGATTTTCAACCATATTGGAGAAGAATGGAAGCCATACTGCATTAAAAATGGTGGTTGAATGTCGGTTCTGCTATTTTCCCCATGCCAAAGGTGTTTTTCTCATTTTTATCTCACTAAACTCCACCAAAAAACAAAATTGAATATTCCATCGTGTAGAGGAATTCAATAGATTTCCAATGACACCAAAATCGAGAAAAACTGAGCTCTGGATCGAAAGATATGCCCCTCTAAAGATTTAGGGAAAAACTGGGGCAAAAATCGGGTCGGCGGGCGAAACCTAAAATTTTTCCCCTTTTTTGAATTTGGGAAAAATTCCCCAAAAATCTCTCGTGCCCTCTTTGCTCCATCGCCACGTGGCACATTCCCATTGGTTCATGGGTTCAAATGGCTATTTTATGACTTTTTTGAATTTTGGAAAAATTCCAAAATTTCTCCGTGCCCCGCCGCTCCACTGCCACGTGGCACACTCGATTTGGCGCGGGCCTTAATCAACTTTCTTTCCTCTGCGGGCCCGTGGGAAAAAAATTTCCTTTGCGCCATTTTAAACATTTTGGCAAATTTCACCAAATCCTTCCGTGCCTCTAACTCCCGCCTCCGACTAGACACGTGTCATCCTCCGGTTAGTCACAAGCTTTCACAAATTTATTCTCCTCCTTCTTGGCGGGCCTGCGGGCGGTTTTTTCCTTTTTCCCTTTGCTATTTTGGCAAAAATCCAAAATTTTCTCTACCCCTCCGACTCCTACAGGTCTCATAGACACGTGGCGTATTCTCATTTGACGCGGGGCTTCTGGGCCAAAATTTTCTTTGTGCCATCTTTGGAAAGTTTTTCAACTTACCCCGCCGCTCCGACCTCCACCGCCACATGGCACATTCCTATTGGATGTAGGCCTTCCCAATCATTTCTTTCCTCTGTGGGCCCATGGGTGAAATTTTTCCTTTACGTCCCTTTACTCCTTGGCAAAATTTTCAAATTACCTCTGTGACACTGCCATTCCGCCACCACGTGGCACATTCCCATTGGATGCGGGCCTTCCCAGGGAAAATTTCCCTCAAAAACTCCACTGAGCCATAACTTGCAAAATACAAGGAGTTAGAAGGAAAAATTTACCTTTATGGAAAGGTGAGAAAATTATCTATCTAATGAAGCCATTTCCAAATAATTTTGAGTGCCTGAAAAGTGGAAAAATTAAACTGAGGCACAAGGAAGGAAGGAATGAAAGAAAGTTAGTCAAAAATAAGCAAGGGGCTTATTTTGGATAACAATTTTGGCGATTCGAGAGGGTTATCTCGCACGATGGATGAAGTGACCAGCTGTCGAAGCAATCCATTGGGCAATGGGATCATCAACTTAAGCGCTTGGTACTCACAACCCATTAGAAAATTCATAGAAAAAAGATTATGAGAGTAGAACATCACTTGATCGGAACATGGTGAGTAAAGATGCATCCTTGGGACAACAAAGCCTATGCCAAAGCACTTAGGGAAATGCAAAACTAAGCTACAACAAAACAATGTGCACAAGCACTTGGAGGAATGAAAATCTAAGCTAATATGTACAAGGTGAGGAGTTTCCCTTCTAGTAGCAATGCTTCAGATGGATTCCATTGACTAGAATCTGTAGTTCTTCACCATATAATGTAGACAATTGGAAGACATTGCTGTTCTTATATTTGGTGACCATGTAGGGGTCACTCCAAATGGCATAAAAATTTGAATCCCTTCCTGGATTTGCTTGGTCGCATCCCATTTCAACACTAAATCTCCAACTTGGAAGGTTCTAGCCTTAGCTTTCCTATCAAAGGTTCTCTTGATCAAGGCTTGGTCCTTCTCCATTATTTGGGCTGCATGCTCTCTGATTTCTTAGAGTTCCATCAATTCTACATATCTAACCTCCATGGGTTCAAACTCCAAAAATTCCAATTGCTTCATGAGTTCCAATGTTGGCAACTCAAGTGACATAGGCAAGATTACCTCTCTTCCATAAACAAGTCTGAATGGAGAGTTACCGGTGGATCTCTTGGGAGTTATCCTATCAGCCCATAAGGCTGATTTAAGTTTAGTGTGCCAAGTCCTCTGATTTTCATCAAGAGTCCTCTTGATGATCTTTAATAGGTTCTTGTTGGTAGAATCAGCTTGGCCATTACCTTGAGGGTAATAATTTGATGAAGTGCTTAGATAGATCCCATTCTTAACAGCCCATTCAGTTACCTTTGATCCTATGAATGCCAATGCATTATCTGATATTATAGTGGCAGGTATACCAAATCTGGTTACTATCCCCTCATAGAAGTCTAGAATACTAGATTCATTTGCCTCTTTGAGTGCCACCGCCTTAGTCCATTTGGTGAAGTAGTCTGTTGTTGTTAGAATCCACTTGTGTCCTTGGCTTGAGTTTGGGTTAATAACTCTAATGAAGTCCAAACCCCATTGCATGAATGGCTGGTCAACTGAAATTGGGTGCAATGGAAGGGCTGCTAATATTTCCTTATGTATGAAGAATGCACAATTTTTGCACCTGTTGATCCATGCATAACAATCACTAAACACCTTGGGCCAATAATAGCTAGCCTTCATAATCTCGAGGGTCACTCACTCTTGGAGCAAAATGACCCTGACTGATCCACCATGGAACTCTTCTAACATCCTCTTAATTTGATTTGTCCCAATGCATCTCGGTAGCACTCCATTTATATCCCTTTTGAACAAGACACCATCAACAAGTGCCTATGGAATAGCACGTAATCTGAAGTGTCTTCTCTTGGTTTTGTTCATCTCTGGAGGGCATAGGCCTATTTGTAAGAAGTGCATTATGTCTTGGGTCTAGCAAGGAGTGAGCATACCACCATTCTCTTCTTGAACACCTCTCTGTTCTTGGTTGTCTTGCAATGCCAAAACAACATCCGTCTTATTGATTGCTTCCATTGATTTTCTCAAGACCAGCTGCTCACACAACCCTTTTCCTTAGACCAGCTTGGTGACTTTGATCTCAATGTCATACTCCATGACACGAGTAATCCACCCTGCACGTTTTTCATTTAGGTCTTTGTTGAGGAGGAAGTCCTTAACTCCCACATGAGAAACCAACAATTGAACCTTGTTGTTTGAAACTAGATGCTTAAATTTCTTCAAGATCCTAATCACTACAAGAACATGCTTCTCAATGAAGGAATACCTCACCTCATAGTCCTCCAAGCTTTGGATAAAGAAGGCAATTGGCTGCTCTGCATTTTCTTTGTTCTGCTGTACTAAAATTGTAGAAATTATATCATCACCTCCAAATGCATAAAGGATAAAATCTTTAGAGAAATCTGGGTTAATGAGAGTTGGAGCTTGTGAGATAGCCTCTTTGATTGCCTCAAAACTTGCCTTACCTTCATTTGTCCATTTGAAAGCCATACTTTTCTTCAACATCATAGTTATTGGCTTGACAAGGGCTGCAAAGTCTGGAACAAACCTTCAAACAAAATTGATTCTCCCCAAGAAACTTTGAAGGGCCTTATTGTGACTTGGTAATGGCAGTGATTTTATTGCTTCAACCCTCTCTGGATCAATTGCTAATCCCTCTTTGGAAACAATGTGGCCTAAGAGCTTTCCTTCATGAGCTAGGAAAATACATTTTTGGGATTCAAAGATACCCCAAATTTTGTACATCTTTGGAACACTTGTCTCAAATGAAAGAGATGATCTGCTGTAATTTTTCGAAAATACAAAGTAATATCATCTAGGTATATTAGAACTATTTTTTTGATCAATCCCTTGAACTCCATATCCACGCCCTTTGAAAGGTAGCTTTAGCGTTAGACAACCCAAATTTCATTTTCCTATATGCATAGGTTCTCCATTTGGTGGTGAAGGCTATTTTGAACTGATCATCCTCCTTTACCATGATCGATTATACCCCTGAATAACCATCTAGCAATGAAAACCTCTTAGAGCTAACAACTTGCAAAATCTGCTCTATAGAAGGAAGTGGGTAATGATCCTTGAGGGATGCTCTATTCAAATCTCTAAAGTCTACACACAATATGATTTCTCCACTCTTCTTTCTAACTGGAACCAAGTTTGTAACCCAGCTTGAATGCTTGATCGGAAATATGATACTTGCCTCTATTAACTTATTCAATTCCTTCTTCATAAGAGGCTCCACGTGTGGATTGACCGGTCTTTGTTTTTTCCTGATAGGTTTAGCACTTGGATCTAATTCAATTATGTGTTGAGCTAGCTTGGGATTGAAACCCTCAAGTCTTCATAGCTCCAAGCAAATATATCTAGGAACTCTTGGAAAAGTTGCATGAACTCATACCTTTCTTTCTTAGTTGTCGCTTTACCAATTTGAAGTGATTTTCCTTCTTGCATTGAGATGGGCACTGAATCTTCTCCTTGATTTGTATGTTTGCTTTCTCTTTCCTAAATTGATCATTCGGATTAAAGATGGAATCCAAAGTGACAAGTCCTTTTCGTAGTTTGTTGGTTCTCAGCTGTACCACTTGATCACCATATTGCCGTTCTAACTTTTCCTAATTTTTGGTTGAGAACTCAGCTTCTTCTTGCAAGAAATTGATGATTTGTTGGTCACTTTCAAACACTTTCTAACTTACATTATTGTCAGCGGCACCGATGGCCTTACAACCACATGAATTTTTGCTACACTTTATCTTCCTTGATACTCTCCACAACATCAAAGGCTGCTCCAACTGCTGCAAGCCTATCAGCAGCTTGGTTTTATTTCCTAGGGATGGAGTTGATGCCAAAGCCTTCAAAATCCTCAATGAGGTCCCACACCCTATTCTTATAACACTTGAGCAGGTCATTTTTGGTAGTATGTTGTTCTTTAACTTGATTAATAATCATCTCACTGTCACCAAAGACTTGTAAGTTTTTGATGCCTCTCTTTCTTGACCAATGCAATCCTTGTATCAAAGCTTCATATTCAATACAGTGTTGTTAGAACATGCAAACTGAAATCTAAAAGCTGAATAATACTTAATGCCTTGAGGTGAAACAAGCATAGCTCCCCCTACACCTTGTCTACTTCTTGATCCATCAAAGAACAAGCTGCCATACCTCATTGTCATCTTTATGGTTTGGCTTGGTGATGTTAGGAATAGGCTGATTTTCTTCATGCATGTAATAAACTCCTAGTTCAGATTCCTCTATTTCCTTGTAGGGATCAAAAGCATGTACCTTTCTTGCCCATTCATCAAGAGTCAAATCTGGGATGCTTCTAACTTTGGTGTCAGCTTCATCTGTGCTTGGATAATCCTCTTGATCAAATGCTGAACAGTTAGCATTGATTGGGCTTGGAGTATGAGGCTCAATGTGAAAGTTTGCAATAGGTTCAGACCTGATTATGGCCTTAGTTCCATATCTGGTCCAAAACAACATGTGTGACCAATCAGTAGATAAATAGCCTTCAATTCTAGCTATGAAATCCCTTAACAAACATAGGGAAAAGAGTGGTGGTAAATCTATCACTGACACATCTTGCAAAACAATGACATTGTGACATGCATGCAAAGTGAGGCTCAAATATTTAATTACTCTAACTATTTTTACTGTTGTCCCATCCAATTGCACCACCCCTTTGGATATGACTTCATATTGGAGGCCCAGCTGATAAGCTATTTGCTTGGGCATCACAGAACTACTTGCCCTATAATCAATCATATAATTGTGTACTAATTTATCCCCAATAATCAATGAAACATAGAATGGAGGGGGCTTCAAAAATTTACCTTGCTGTCCTCCAAGCTTCCCCTCAGGTTGAGAAACATTTATGAGTACCTTCTCTTGCATATGAGCTTGCTGATTTGAAGTTGACCAATTCTTCATGGTAGCTTATAGTAGATCCCTTTGGCCTGGGATGGATAGTGATTCCCACATAGATATATTCACATTTGTCTTCTTCATTTGTTCAATGATGTTAAATGGGGATGAAATATCTCTTTGCTGCCCCTTAGCCTACACACTCTTTTCTTGTACATGGGCTGCAACAATTGGCATTTGAGCTGGTCTAGAAGGTGGCTTGGGCTGTCCTTACACATTTGGAACTGCATTTTGCTTGCCAACACCTTGTGGAGTGATGGAAGGTTGTGGATCACCTGGAGCTAATGACTTCCCTTCACTAATATTCCTCTTCTTTGACTGTGTGTTAGCTGCTACATTATGAGAAATTGTTTGATTCATACCACAAAAATCTTCAGCCTGCCAATTCACAAGTGTAGTCTCATTTGGAGTTGTATTTTGTTGAGATGTTCCTTGTTGTTGGTTTGTTTCTTGACTCACCTCACTCTCTACGCCAGTTGTTGTCACCATCAAAGCTTGGTTCAAAGCACCATTGAAGCACATAGACTGGTTGTGAGGTTCATTGCATGGGAAACACCAATCATACTCTTAAGCTATATTATTTTACACTGGCACTAAGGTTTTAAAGGTAGATGCAACATTGGGGTTATAGGGCTGAAATGGTCTATTGGCAGGAGTCCTTACTTGATTTTGATTTACAGTTGGATTGGGTGGCTTATTAGGCTGATATGGTTGCCTATTAGGCTGAGTTTGAGACCGATAAGAAGGTCTAAAACTTTGGGCTTGCTTCCTCTTGAGTGTAACCAGCTCATTGCCTAAATTTTGTAATTGTTTCATGATGAGGCACTAGAGGATGAAGTATAAGTTTCATTTGAACTCGATTTCTAGGAGTGGGAATAGGAGCTAAAGTAGGTGCTTGACTAGTACTTGGCTTTTCCAAGTTTGGATATAAGGGCTTGGGAGGCCTAGGCGCCACTTTACTAGCTTGGATCAAACAATTCTCAGCTCTAATGGCGATGCTATAAGCTGCAGGTATATTTGCACCTCCCATGGATTGGATTAACATAGAAATATCAAAATTCAAAGCTTTGAGATAGTATAAGAAAGAACCTTCAATTTGTTGGCCTTTTTATCAGCCACCGGGATTCTATCCGAGGTCCTTTGAAATTTGAAATTGAAGTCTGTCAGTTGCTCATTGGGAGCTCTCTTGATAGTTTTCAGTTGTTCCAATAGAGACAAATTATCTCCCTTTTCTCCAAACTACTCATGGAGAGCTATGCACAACTAGTTCCAATTTTGGCTAGAGCCTGCCCCAAGGCTCTTGAAACACTACAAGGCTTTCCCTTTGAATGAATATGCCAACGGTTTTGACAAATTTGCATCTCAACAATCTCGTGGATTGTAAAAACATTAGCAATGTCTTTGACATGATCACAGTGTGGTTTGATTTTCCCAGTAAAGTATGGGATATTCTTCAATCTTTGCATTTGGGCTGGGTTTTTTACATTGAGAGCAAGTGGGTGTTGCAATGAAGTTGACATAAGGGTTGTGTTGTGCCATTCTGATTAGTCTGAGAACCCTTGTTGATTGGGTGAAAGGTCTACTAGGTGGAGGAGTTGATAGAGTTCTGTTTGGTGGAGATGGAAACCTTTGAATTTTCTTCCCCTCTCTCTTCTTCTGGGATAATTGTAGATACTCAAAAATCCTTCCTCTCGACCCTTGACCTTGTTTGAATCCTTCTCATGAATCTTCGGACTTGGACTACTGAAACCAGTTGATTTTATCTCTTTGGAGTTGCCAGATGTGCAAATTAGGGCTCTTTTAAGCAAGAAATTTACAACAAATGCACATCAACTTTGTTGTAATGAAGATGAAGAACTCCGAGGTCCCTTTGGGTATGCCAAAATGGTTAGAGAAAATTCACGGCACCCTGGATATTTTATCGATTTCTAGTTTGATAATGGGCATCTAGTGTGATTGCACAACATGGAATCTTTTCCCCAAGTGTGGGTGCAGTAGAAATGGGAAAAAACTCTCAAGATTAAAGGATGGTTCCTCTACTCTCTACGATTAGATGTATGCATGAAATTTGTAGAGGTTTAACTCAAAATCCTACTCTAATTTCTGCCGAGGAGAGACAAGGATAGAAGAGAAAAATGAAGATAAAAATAAACTAACAAGGTGATACACCAAAGGAGTGGTGAACATCTATTTCTCTGATTGACATGATTATAAAAGCAACAAAATCATGCACAAATTGCTAAAATTGTAATGAAGGATCATGATAGAGCAAACAACACAAGAAAGGATTGAAAACTCATTCATAGAGCTTGCATTGTCATTTCCATTTTAAAATATAGTGCATTACAACAAAAAGGAGGTAGAAAACATGTTACAAACCTAAAAAGGTCGATATTCCACAAATCCACTTGCGGGGTGAAGGAGGGAGCTGCAGAACATAAAAATGTCCAACCCTTTACAAAAGAGCCAAATCGGCTTTTAACAATAAAACACGAGTTCGGGGAAGGAGAAATGCGGGAAAATTGAAATGAATGATTCAACCACTTGACCAAATCCATCAAAATATCATGGGTACCCTTAAAAGTTCATTCCCAAGATTTTCAACCATCTTTGGAGAAGAATGGAAGCCATCTTGCATTAAAAATGGTGGTTGAATGTCGATTCTGCTATTTTCCCCATGCCAAAGGTGTTTTCTCAATTTTATCTCACTAAACTCCACCAAAAACAAAATTGAATATTCCATCGTGTAGAGGACTTCAATAAATTTCCAATGACACCAAAATCGAGAAAAACGAGCTCTGGATCGAAAGATATGCCCCTCTAAAGATTTAGGGAAAAACTAGGGCAAAAATTGGGTCGGCGGGCCGAAACCTAAATTTTTTTCCCCTTTTTTGAATTTGGGAAAAATTCCCCAAAATCTCTGCGCCCTTTGCTCCGCCATGTGGCACATTCCCATTGGTCCGTGGGTTCAAATGGCTATTTTACGCCTTTTTGAATTTTGAAAAAATTCCAAAATTCCTCCATGCCCCACCACTCCGCTACCATGTGGCACACTGCGGTTGTGAAGGCCTTAATCAACCTTCTTTCCTCTACGGGCCCATGGGAAAAAAATTTCCTTTTCACTATTTTAAACATTTTGGAAAATTTCACCAAATCCTTGGCACCTCCGACTTCCACCTCCGAATGGACATGTGTCATCCTTCGATTGGTCCATGGGATTTCACAAATTTCTTCTCCTCCTTCTTGGTGGGCCTGCAGGCTAGTTTTTTCCTTTTCTCCATTTGCTATTTTGGTAAAAATCCAAAATTTTCTCCACCCTCCGACTCCCGCCGGTCTCATAGACACGTGGCGTATTCTTATTTGTGTGGGGCTCTACGGGCCAAAATTTTCTTTGCGCCATCTTTGGAAAGTTTTTCAACTTACCCCCACTTTGCTCCATCTTTGGATTCCATCGAGGAGTTTTTCAAATCCTTTCTCAAAAGAAACTCTTTAACACTTAGATGAGAAACCATTAAATGAATCTTGTTATTTGAAACCAAATGTTTGAATTTTTTGAGACTTCTAATAACTGAAAGGACTTGTTTTTCAACAAAATAATACTTTACCTCATACTCTTCTAATCCTTGACTGAAAAAAATAAATTGGTTGCTCCAAATTTTCATCATTTTTTTGTACCAACATGGCTGAGATTGTGTCAATTTCTCCAAAAGCATATAAAATGAAATATTTGCTAAAATATGGATTGATAAGTGTCGGAGCTTGTGAGATAGTATGTTTGATTGCTTCAAATGAATTCTTTCCTTTTATTTTCCAACTAAATACCATGTTTTTATTTATCATTGAAGTTAGTGGCTTCACTAAATTTGCAAAATTTGGAATGAATCTTCTGAAAAATTAATTCTACTTAGAAAACTTTGCAATGCCTTCTTGTGCTTTGGAAAACATAATGACAATTACACTTACCCTTTCGTATTAATGGTCAAACCTTTCTTAGACATAAAGTGGCCCAACATTTTACCTTCATGGACTATAAAAATACACGTTTTTAGATTGATTGAAATGCTATATTTGCTTGCACCTTTGAAAAACATGTATGAGATAAACCAAATGATTTTTGCATGTTTTGAAAAAATGGTTATATCATCCAAATAAACAAGAAAAAATTTATTAATCAATCGAGAAAAATCCAAATCCATTGCAATTTGAAATCTAGTCTGCATTGCGTTTGTGATCCAAATGACATTTTCCTATATGTGAATGTGCCCCATTCATAGTGAGTGCTATTTTAATTGATATTATTTTTGTACCATTGTATGATTATAACCTGAATAGCCATCAAGTAGTGAAAAAAATTCTAAACCACTTGCTCTTTGTAAAATTTTCTCCAATAATGGTAGTGGATAGTGATATTTTAAGGACGCTCTGTTTAAATATCTAAAATCTACACATATGCACATTTCTCCATTTTTATTTCTTATGGGAACCAAATTGGAAACCCATGATGAGTGCTTCATAGGGAAAGTGATGTAAGCTTTGATAAATTTATCCAATTCTTTTTTATGAGAGATTCAATTTTAGGATTGATGGGCCTTTGCTTTTGTCTACCTAGTTTTGCATTTAAATCTAATTCTATTGTATGTTGAGCTAAATCTAGGTTGAAAATTTTTAATCACCATTTCTCCATGCGAAAAAATCATCAAATTATTGATAAAGTTAAACAAAATAATTCTTCTCATATTATACATACCTTTCCTAACTTGTGCATTTTCCATGCTAATTTGTTCGTAATCTTCTTGCTTGATCAACATATTATATTTCTCACTTATGACATGATCATCTATGTTAAAAATAGACCAAAGAGTGACTAATCCACGACGTATATTGTTATATTTCAATGAATGATATGACCTTCATACTATTGTTGAAATATACCCCAATTTTTTTATTGAAAACTCAATATCCTCTTACAAGAAATTCACATTTTTTTGATATGATTTGAATATTTTCCAATTAACATTTTTATCATTGATAGAAGGTATTAAAATTTTATTGATGTATTTATGATTTGTATTCTTGTTGATCTGATATGGAATGCCAACTTGAGCATCAATGGAAGCTAACCTATTTGCAAGTTTATTTTTACCTCTAGGAATGGATGAAATGTTGAAAGCATCAAAATATTCTATCAAATCCCATACTCTGTTTTTGTAAGATCTTAACAAGTTATTCTTAGTTGCAGCTTTTCTTATTATTTGATTGAAAACTAACTCACTATCACCAAACACCTACAATTTCTTTACTCCTCTCTTTCTTGCCCATTGAATGCCATGAACAAGAGATTCATACTCAACTATATTGTTAGTGCAAATAAACTAAAATCTTAAAGTTGAGAAATACTTCTCTTTTGTTGGATAAATCAACATGATTCCCCCACTTTCTCCATTCTTTCTTCTTGATCCATAAAATTACAATTGCCACAAACCTTCATCCTGCTGATATGATTTGACAAGGTTAGGAATAATGGAATTTTCTTCATGTATACAATATATTCCAAGACCTACCTCTTCAATATGACTATATGGATAAAAAACATGAATTTGAGTAGCCCAGTCATCAATTAATAAACCTGGTATCCCCTCAAGAAGCATGTTTGGTTCTTGGTCAACTAGCTTATCTTCCTCATCTATGATCATACAATTGGAATTAATGACAATAGAAATATAATCTTATTTATAATTTGTTGAGATAACTTAGACCTTATTATAGATTTGGTGCTATAATTTTTTCTAAACAACATGTGAAACCAATATGATGATATAAGTAACCTCTAATTTTAGCAAAGTAAAATATGTAAAAAGGTATAAGCTAAAAAGAGGAGGAAGATCAATAATGAAGACATCTTGAGGAATGGAGAAATTGTGACATGCATAAAAGGTTAGGCTCAACCCTCTAATGACTCCAGGGTCTCTACTGGGTGTTCCATCTAGCTAAACTAATCCCTCGTAAAGGCTCATATTGTAGACCAAGTTTGTCAATAATTTACTTGGGCATAACTAAACTGGAAGCTCTTGAATCAATCATGTAATTATGGACTAGGTTTTGGCCTATGATTAATGAAACATAAAAGGGAGGTGGTTTACAACTCTTGATTTCCTGGGATTGTTTTTGATTAGGTGTGTTAGTAAGCACAACTCTAGATGGTTCTTTTGATCATTGGTTATAGAGATCTTGAGATTAGAAAAATCTTCTTGCAAAAGATATTTTTGACCCGAAATAGAAAAATAATCCCACATTGTCATGTTAACCTTAGTTTTCTTCATATGATCAAGAATATTGAAAGATGAAGTACTAAAATTTTGTTGTACTTTGCTAACAACAATACCTTCTTATATTGGTGGTACCAAAATTGGAATCTCTTGGTGACCTTGAAATCTTATAGAATGATTTTTCTGAGTGCCTTGCTAATTAGAAACTCAAAAAAACTTTAAAATATTGGAGAAGGATGAGAATTACTCTTACCAATTGGTTGATCCACTTTTATTGCTCTTTTCTTAGATCTCGTGTTCACTACGGAAAAATTAGAGGACTAATGTTTTTGATTATCCAAGTGATTTATTCTACAAAAATAAACCTCTTGCCAATTTAGATGTGTGACATCATTATGCTCTAATTATTGAGAAACCTCTTGATGTGGAGGGGCCTTAAGCGACGATTTTGAGACATAGAAGAATTTTACACCATAAGGGCTTGGTTATTGAGACAAGAGGCCTAGTTATGAGCTAAATTGCAAGGATAACACCACTCATAGTCTTGTATAAAATTGGTTTGGACATGTACAATTTCATTTGAGGTGCTTAGTAACATTAGGGGTGACTAATTGAATAGGTTTAACATTGGTCTCGCTACACTCCTGATTGGGTGGATAGTTGGGTCTATAAGTCTGATTTTACAGTCTTTTGAGGGAAACTATCTCATTCCCAAAATCTCTTAACACTCTCCTAAAATATGGTAAGTCATTTGATTGGCTTGGGGCTGAATTAATTTGACTAGCAGCCAAGCAATAGGTGTTGGAATTGGAGCTATTGTAGGTATTGGAAGGAAGTGGGAAGATGAATATCTAGAAATATGGGCATGGGAGGCCTTGGTGATATTTTTCTAGCTTGTATAAGACTGTTTTCAGCTCTAATTGCTATGTCATAAGAGTCAAGGAGTGTCATTTCACCCATTGATTGTATCATCACTGAAATATTAGAATTCAAAGCCCTTAGATAATATAAAAAATCATATTGAGGAGTAGGCCTTACCAATTGTGGAATTTTGTCCCAAGTCTTTTGGAATCTATAGTTGAAATCAAACATGAACTCTTGTGGTGCTCTCTTGATGGTGGTCAATTTTTCCACTAATGAAATATGATCTAATTTGTCTTCAAATTGCTTGCAAAAATTCTCCTAGTTGATCCCATGTATTGATGGAATTTACTGCCAATCCTCTGTACCACTGCAATGCCTTTCCTTTGAAAGAGGCTACTAATAACATAACCACAACATTGCCTTGTGTAACGTGATAAATAGAACATATATTGGCCACATCCTTAATGTGTTTTATGGGTGTAACTTGATTTTATCTGGTGAAAAATGAAATTCTCTTAAGGGCAAAAATGGGATATCATAAATGATGAAAAAGAAATAGTGGGTTGTCATTATTGAAGGTAATAAAAACTTGATTTCTTAGAACAACCATATTTAGATTTAGACTGGGTATGGGGAAATTGAGAAATGAACTTGGTTTTTGTGGAGTGGGAGGAGATTTAGGATGTTGTTTGGACTTCAATTTTTTTATTTTTGTTGAATTTAAAGGTAACTCGATGAAATAAAATTGAATACTTTTAATTTATGATCTAGTTGTAACCTTTGACATGAAATACGTGCATTGATTTGTTACTGGGATGTACTTTGAAATTATGGAGCCACAAAATTATGAATGAATGTGTTTAAAACAATGATAGTTTCCAATAACAACATCAAATCTTTGAAAAATCATTTTCTTCTAACTCTCACATAGGTGTACGAAACTATTGTCACTTTGATATGCACCTAGCAGAAAGTGGTGCGAAATATATCTTTGAATTGAAAAATGGAAACACTCCTAGGTTGTGGGTGACTTGTATGTTGGAGTGAGTCTTCAGAGAGGGCTAGTTCCCCTAGTGCAACACCTAGGACCAGTTCCTATTGATAATACTACTCTACTGTTGAAACAATGAGGAAATGAGTGAAGGAAATAAGGGGAACAACTAAAAAGATGGTGATACACAATTTTTTTGAGGATCTTAGACTAATTTTAACCACATGGATGGACCAAGAGAACCATACACACCATACATAACCTACAAAGGAAAAAATATGAATGCAAAAGTGTTTCAAAGAAGGGTTTGAAGTTTATGACAGAATAAAGAAGGGAAACAAATGGCTTGAAGGAAATTTGGTGAACTCCACAACAAGATCCTACAAAAAAATTGGTTAAACACAATCTATGACCTATAAATTGACATTAAACTACATATAGACATGGAGATGAAAGCGTAATATAAGGATAAAACAACATCGAAGATAAAACCAAATTAAAAACAAGATTTTACACAATATATATGTTGTAGGAAGGTAAAAACAACTCTTTTATTGATCCAAGAGGTGAAATAAGTACAAAAATCACCCATGAACCCTATTCCATGCAGAATAAACTCTATAATGGAATGTGTAGAGAGATCTTAGATCCTCCTTGTTTACAATGAATTTTGGGAGTTTTATAGAAAATTAAAAGAGATGAAAAAATACATACATGTAATTATGGTTCTAAAAATAGACAAAACATGAATGGCATGCACGAAACATGATTATAAAACCAAAATGCATGTTCAAAATACCAAAAAAATGTCTAAAAATAGCCAAAATATATTCCCGAGAAAAATAAAACGTATTTAAAAAAAAAAAAAAAAAAACACTCATCTCGCACGATGTGTTTCAAAAATTATCAACTTGTGCATGCTCTAATTAAGTAGTGTTGCATGCTCTGATATTCTTTTAGATTTTAGATGCTCTAAAATTAGATTTTTGATTAAAAAAATGAAGCAAAAAATAAATTTGTGTTTGTCCCCATGCTTTGCGAATTTTCGCATTTTTTTGCTTTTTTCCATGGTTTTCCTTTGAATTGTAGATTTTCCCATGAATTTTCCTTTGTACCACATCTTTTCATTTTTATCGCGGATTTTCCCTTTGTCTTTGTGACTTTTCCCTTTATACCATAGCTTTTCCTTTGTATGACAACTTTGCCTTTGTATCATGATTTTTCCTTTATCTTGTGGTTTTTCCTTTGTCGATAATGGATTTTACCTTTATCGTGGATTTTACTTTGTATTGCGGCTTTTCCTTTATACCATGGATTTTATTTTATACCACAACTTTTTCTTTGTACCATTGATTTTCCTTTGCATTGTAATTTTTCCCTTTGTACCATGGGTTTTCCTTTTTACTACATCTTTGATAAAACTTCATACTCGCATAAATTTTACCCTATGCTTGCATGACTTCATGAAAATAATTTTACATACATGGCGGCCTTTTGTCTTTGTTCCAATACTTTGTTTAGCTAATTTTGTTAAATTTTAAAATTCTCCCCATCCTCCAAGTATGCCTAAGCTTGAAACTTGAATAACTTGTGCAAATAATAATTAGTCTTATTTGGATAATAGTTGTTTTAGTATTTCAATATATTTGTTTTGCATTAGTAAATAAAACTAAACTCTAAATAGGGCCATTACCTTATTCATTTTTATATCTTCTTTGTCAAGTGAACTTGGAACTTCCTCAATATGTTGTGGATGGTGGCATGATTCTTCATCTAGTTGAATGGGGGCCTTCTCTTTATCCATTGTTTGAGGTTGAGCATGACATTATTCGATTATTTTGTTGATAGAAAACGGTATAAGGTGTGATAATTGAATCCTCAAATTCCTCTTGTTTGAGTAGTTGCCTTGAAGGTTCTTGTGGGGAAGTGACGGGCCTCCCAAAATTTATGAGGGTTTATGCTTTAGTTATTTCTTCTTTAGCCTCTCCATCCTTCGTAACACTAGTCTCCTTCTCTTATATATCTTCAAACAAGATGTTTCAACTTGTGGACGTGGTAACTATTGTAAATTGAGCAACAGGGGCGGAAGCTTGATTATCTTTATTAAACTCAATCAACCAAGAATACAATGGAGTGCTGAAATTCTTATAGGAATTGTACAACATATGAATACAATAATAATTGTTACAACAGCTTCCAAAATGCATCGGGAAGCACATAATTGTTATAACAATCATAACAATTATACACTGTGGAAATAAAAGACAAATATGGTTTAAAAACCATATAACAACATTATTTAATTAATAACATTAATTAAATAATTAATTATATGATGCATAATTAATATATTAGGTAAATAATAATTAACCTAACATTCCCCCCCTTAATTGTGCATAGTCTCAAGGGATGAGGAGAGGAACTCTCTGAACAACTCGAACTTGTCACATGCAAGTGACTTTGTGAAAATATCTACCCGTTGTTCAGCTGTTGGACAAAATTGAAGCTGGATGTTGTGCTTCAACACATGCTCACGTATGAAATGAACATGTACCTCAATGTGCTTTGTTCTTTCATGAAACACTGGATTGCGAACAAGTTTGAGAACACCTTCATTGTCAACATACATGGTGGTCGGTTTGTCCTATGGTATTCCAAGTCCTTCTAGTATGCGACGTAGCCAAATTGCTTCACAGATAGCTTCTCTTACGAATGATATTTGGCTTTATGGAAGAATGAGAAATAAAGTGTTTATTTCTTACTTCCCCATGATATTGGTCCAAATCCCATTAAAAATACAAATCTTGAAGTGGATTTTTTGTCATCAATATTGCCTGCATGATCTAAATCTGAATATTCAGTCAAGAAGAAGTTGTCATTCTTCTTGTATTCTAGACCAAGATCCACTGATCCTTTGAGATATCTTAAGATGAACCTTGCTAATTTCCAATGAAAAACTTTGGGTTCTGTAAATGAGAAGTGGCACTTACCTCGGGGATAAATAGATCAATACTATTCTCCGTAAAGCTGATATCCATCATCCCGAATTTCTTGAGTGTTTAGTATAGGTCGTAAATGAGACTCCTAATAAACCGATGATAGAGAATGTAAAATGATCGATTAAGATCTTTCTTCGTTGCATCGATCATCCTTAATGAAGCGCGGTGATGACTATATCATCAACATAGCCAATAAAAATCACAATCTCCCCCTTACTTTTTGAGGTAAAGATTGGGATTGTATGGATTTCTAACAAATCCATGTTGTATGAGATGCTCATCAATCTTGATGTACCATGCCCGGGGTGCTGTTTAAGGCCATACAAAGATTTCTGAGTCTGCATACCTTTACTTCTTGACCGGTACTACATATCCCTCAGGTTGAGTCATGTAGAATTCTTCTTGTAAATCTCCATTTAGGAAGGCACTTTTTACATCCATCTGATGGAATTTCCAACCAAGCTGTGCGGCTAGAGAAAAGATCATCCTGATCATTTTGATCTTAGCTATGGGATAAAATGTCTCCTCGTAGTCAATGCCTTATTTTTGTGTGTACCCCTTTTTACTACTAGTCTTTCTTTATACTTTCCTTTGTCCCATCTGCTTTATACTTTATTTTAAATATCCATCCGCATCCAATGGGTTTCTTCCTGGTGGAAGATCGACAAGCTACCAAGTGTTATGCTTCATCAGCGATTGATATTCAGAATCCATGGCATCTTTCAAGAGCTTTTGAGGGATTCCTAGACTATAGAGGGCTCATCAGATTCAATAACTCTACTCATCAAAGAAAAGTTAACTTCTTCTCTTGCTTTACTATGAGTTTTTGGTCTAGGGGTGGATGTATCTAGTAGAGCATCCATTCTTACATCTTGTAATGTGCTAGTACACCACTTGGGCATACACTAAACTATTCCCGTGGGTCATGGTTCTATCTGATCAACACCATCATCCCCATCTTTAATTTCATCATCTATGGGAACATCAGCTTCAATTTTTACAACTGGTGAAAAATCTACATCAGGTGAATCTAGAGGAGGAGACTCTACTTCCTTCTTATAAAAAAAATCAACATCTCTGCTGGTATAGAATTTTTTGGTCTTCGGATCCATCAATATGTACCCAAGATTCTCTTCACTGTACCCAATGAAGACGAGTTTCTATGAATTCATGTCCAATTTATTTATGTTTTGCTTGGGTATGTGCATACTTACTTTGCACCTGAATACTCTAAGGTGTGCAATAGATGGTTTACACTTTGACCATGCTTCTTGTGGTGTTACTCCTTCAAGAGCAACTATGGGAACTCTGTTCAACAAATACTTTGCTATTTTTTTACTTACTTCTACCCAAAAATGTTTTTGCAAGTCTAGAATCATCGATCATGCATCACACCATTTCCATGATAGTACGATTTCTTCTCTCAAAAACACCATTCTATTACGGTGTGTGTGGAGGAGGCATTTGTCGATGAATCCTGTGAGTTTGTAGGTAGTATTTGAACTCATTCACGGAGAATTCCCCCTCGATCGAGTGGAGAGTTCTGATGTGATGACTAATTTCATTTCTCAACTACTACTTTGAACCTCTTGAAGGTTTCAAAAGCTTCACTTTTCTTGTGAAGAAAAAAATCCACATTTTCCTTGAATAGTCATCAACACAAAGCATGAAGTACTTGAAATCTAGAATGAATTGGTTACATCGGACCGCAAAGATCGGTATGAACCAGATCAAGCTTACCATGAGCTCAATATGTACTCTTTATGGAATGACGCTCTGTGTTGTTTTCCTACTAGGTAGTGAGGACACTTGTCTGTATCCTTCTGAAGAGATGGTAGCCCATGTACCATATTATGCCGGTGAAGTGTCTCGAGATACTTGAAACTTACATGACCAAGTCTTCGATGTCATAACTGTGTTGAGGTGGATTTCTTAGTCACAAGTGCTTGATCGATTGTCTCTGTGAAAAAAATCAAGTTGGAACATGCGTCCCACATTAGAGGCTTTTGCAACTATTTTCGAGCCTCTTGATTTGTCTCGAATCAAACATGTTTTCTTGCTGGAATGACTATCAAAGTCAATTTTTAGGTTGTGATCAAGGAGTTGACTGACTGAAAGAAAATTATTTTTCAACCCAAGGACATATAAGACATCTGATAGTCTGCAGTTGCATGAACCAAGGGGTAGAGAAATGTTCCCAATCCCCTGAACTATATATGAAGAATCATCTCCCAACAAAACATGATTTTTGATGGTGTGTCCCTCATTTAAGTAAACCAGTCTCTGTGGCGATCATGTGTCAAGTGGCCCCGAATCAACATACCAAACATCACTAGATGACGTGGATGGTTCACTTGATAAAGCAATGAACAAGTAGTCTTCATTTTTTGAATTGTTCTTCTTGTTACTCAAACAATATTTCCTTCTTTGATGGGGTCTTCTTTATAGTTCCCCTTTTTCTTCCCTTGATTTTAGTTAGAATGTCCCTTGTGAGATTGTTGTGGAGGTCCAAAGTTGCTTGATGAACCTTTCTTGTAAGTATTGTACCAACAATATTTTAGGTCATGTCCTCTTTTACAGATTGGACATTACTTCTTTGTTGTTGTCTTGTCCCTTGATACTTGATTTTGATGTTGGGAATTTTGATAGGAATTAGGTTTTCCTTTACCTTTTCCTTTCCATTTTTGATGTGAAGAAAGTTCCTACTCTTCTTCATCATCCTTATTGTGCATTGCTTCCTCTTGTTGCAGTAGGTTTACCAATTTGTCAAAACTAACTATCGTATCTAACAAGTTTAGTGTTGTTACAAAAATATGGTATGAAGAAGGGAGTGCTCTTAGAACAATGGGAATGAGATCATCATCTTTGACCACTTCTCCTAGGGCTAGAAGTGAAGCCCTCAATTCTGTAACTCTTCTTAAGAAAGCTTCTATTTTCTCATTCTGCTTGAACTTCAATGTGTGTAACTGACTCTACAAATTCAAGTATAACATTCTTATTTTTGGCCTCGTATGTTGTGCTCAAACTTATCCCACGCTTCTTTTTCTGTTTTGGCATCTCGAATGTGGGGTTGCACATCATCGGACACTCCAAACAAGATGATGAGTTTGGCCTTCTGATTTGCTTTATCAAACTACCATTGTTGTGTTGTATCAGTAGTTGATCTAGTCAAAGTACCATTCACAGCAGGCCAGATCTCTTCAAACTCAAGTTGTGTCTTGATTTTTGTCTTCCATGCAACATAGTTGTTTCCTCTAAGTAGTTGTGAATCCAAAAGAAAACATTTGGGGGCATTGGTGCCCATTTTGTAAAAAACACTGATAGGGTTTGGCTCTTATCACTCAGGTATAAGGTCTCCCAATCTATATACCGTCAGTCTGATATACTGAACCTTTCTATATACGCTGCCCTTTGATATACCCAATGGTACATGGAAGAATCTCACCCTTTCTATATACCTGATGGTACATGAAAGAGGCGTTAACGTATGTGAAAGAATTCAATACATGGTACCAAGACAATACTGAAAGGGGTATGTGTGATTATTGACACTAGATCAAAGAAATATCCTCATACACGCACGTAAATTTGCTATATACTTGGATAATTTCTCAGTATGGATTTATGTCGTGCAATCGTTCATAGATGGATGGGATGGCTCATAGTGTGTGCACTGTGACCTTATTACTCCTCATTGATTTAAAGGGTCGATGCCTAGATGATGTTGTTGCAGCTATATTAGGCATTAAGTGTAGTAGTAGTTCATGATGGAATTTACCCATAAGTGCTTCCCAGAGGCACTGTATATACCGAACACTGCGAATGAGATCTAGGATCTTGTGAGTGTTTTAGAACCAATTTTTATTATTTTTGAGTACAATATTCTGCTAGTTTCTGAGCTAGTTACAAAGTTTGCAGTTGACTATGGAAACCTACAAATTAGTGCAATATTTTGAAGTATACAAATTACATTCAAATTTTTTGAAAAATTGAATGATAGGAAAATTTTTTTTTTGTTTTGCGGGCCTGGTGGCCTCGGAGCCCAAAATGACCCATTACGCAAAAAAATTGCCAAAATATAGCTGAAAATGCAATTTTTGGATAGGCCTCCTTTTTAAAAAAATGCCCGGAATGAAAAAATAGGCCTATTAGGAGAATTTTTTTACCCTAAATTAGGGTTTTTCTTGCTAAATATTTAGTGACCTATTTAGTTATAACTAAATGGTTTAGCAATGGTTTTTCCACTAAATATTCCTCCAACTTTGATTGTTTTTCTAAATTTGCCTCCAAATTTTAAAATTCAAAAAAACTTGTGTTTTTGTGTGATTCGAACCATGCACCTCCCACTTCTAAGTCTATTCCTCTATCCACATAGGCACCTTGTGCACTTAGCATATGAAAAGAACAAACTTGTATTTAAAGAAGATGAATTTCGAACTCACCTTTTGAAAAAAATGTGACCTTGCAGTATTGGAGGCTTGCGTGGAGTGAGCTTGGAGGGATTCCACATGGTTGCAGCTGAGTGGAGGATGAATTGCATGTGAAATAGGGTTAATCCAAGAGTGAAGACTGAATCTTCAACTTTATCTCCTTTTTTGAAATGCCTTTGCATATATTTTGTATTGACACCATTTTTTTTGTTTGGTTGCAGGTCTAGGTGGAGTGATTGGAGGATGGTAGGGGTTGGAGCTCTTTCCAAAAAAGTTGCTGCTATTTTGTTTCTACATTTTTTTATTTGTTACCACCGTGATTTGTTTGCATTCACATTTTATTTGCAAGTCGCGTGCGTGGAGAGGGGTCATTGTTCCTCTTGTGTAGGTGGAGCTTGTTTGTTTTGAATACTTCCCAATGCAAAGTGACCCACTTCAAATGCAATGTGGGCTTGTTTCAACACTGCTGCAACAATGCAAAAACCTTGGAGAAAATCAACCCGACCCCATCAATGAAACAACTCGGTGATGCATTCAATAAAATGTAACTATCAATGCGTTGATAACCCGCCGATAATGACATACGGGTAGCTCGATATGAGCTATACAACCATCATGGTTTCTCCAAATATATCAAAGCGCTAGATGTAGCATAGAATAAAATATATATCTCTAATATTAGAGACAAAACCCTTAATGGGGAGAAAATTAATAATTTTTTTTAATACCTGTAACAAATTTTTCACAAAGTCTTAGATGCACCAAGTCAAAAAACAATTTATGTTCCAAACACCTGGAATCACAGAGGGGTTGTGGGAATGCGGGGATGTTTGGAAGTTCTTTGGAGGTAACACGAGGCTCTCTAAAAAGCAAATTCTTCTCCAAAAACTTATCTTCCTTTGCAACCTTCTCTTCAACCTTTGTTGCTTCACGAGTCTAGATTCTCGCTCTGGTACCAAATGTAAATTGAGCAATAGGGGTGGAAGCCTGATTATATTTATTAAAATCAATCAACCAAGAATACAATGGAGTGTTGCAATTCTTATAGGAATTGTACAACATATGAATACAATAATAATTGTTACAATAGCTTCCAAAATGCATCCGGGAAGCACATAATTGTTATAACAATCATAACATTTATACCTGTGGAAATAAAAGAAAAATATGGTTTAAAAACCATATAACAACATTAATTAAATAATTAATTATATGATGCATAATTAACAATTAGGTAAATAATAATTAACCTAACAACTATTCCTTTGGAACCTCTTTTTTATCAGAGAGAAGAGTTACAATAATTGGCTCATTGATTCAACCTATATTTCAACCTCCTCTTCCTCTTTTCTTTTATTTTCCTTTTGAGGGTAGGGGATTTGATGGAATGTTTTCCCCTAGCTTCCTCCTTACTAAATTTCTTCAAAAATATCTATCATGTTGCCTCTCCATTTTGCATCTTTACAAAATGATGCTTGTAGATGATGTTAATTAGGCCATGATGCCTTAAGGGTGCTCATTTTATGTTTAATTTTTCTACCATAATTTACAAATAATTACAAAAACATTCTAGTAAATTGACTCTTAACTCATGATGTGATGTCCCATGGCATAAATGATTTAAAATGTGTATGGTAGGTTGAAGTACAATTGGGTATTTACCTTCAGTAGGTAAGGTATTTCATAACCCACTTGGCTACTAATTTTCATGGGTCAAGAAAATGTCTCTTACAATTCCTTTTTTTTCGAGTGCTATCTTGACATGACCTAAAAGTGAGCACTCTTGTGATAAAAACTCACAATGACTCAATTGTAAGGAACTCTAGAGATAAAAATGCTACCCTAATCCTAAATATTTTTCTTATGATTTTGATTCTTACCCTTATGATAGTTCTCTAGAATTTGGATATTTTCCCTTATAAAATTTGGATAAATTCTTCAACCACATCTTGGTTAACACCATCAATTTATTTTGTAGAAATATCAACCATCCGGTGCTCTCAAATATTTTTTTGGAGGCCTATTTTTGTATGATTTTTCTAGAACTCTTTGGCTCTAGTTGTTTATTTTTTTCCCATTTCTATGAACTGCTCTTATATGCATGACTTTGTGTTTGAGTAGGAATTTGCTTTGGTATGCAAGAATTCATATCGAATGAAGTGGAGAGGAATTGGAGAATTTAGAAATTATAATAGGAGTTATGTAATAATATGCTATGTTATGAACCTTGTGTTTGAAGTAAATCATAATCATTATACATACTTGAGTTTAATTTGCTTTAAATTTCTACACTCACACTTTGATCTTCAACCGTGTGGATAAGATTTCACATGTTTCACCAATTATATTTTAAACTTGAAATGTCATGTTAGTTCAATCATCATGCATGAAATTTATAATTACCTCATCTTTTTTAGATCAATTATGTAAAGACACTCAATGGTATTGAAAAGACTTTTATACCATAAAAAGAACAAGATTCGATACACATAATGAATAATTCCTTTGTCAACATGTGTCATGTTGTCCTTATGGAGTAAAAAGGGATTTTCAACATGCTCCAAAAAAAAATTCATCTTCCAATATACATTTTTCTCTTTTTTAATATTCTAGAAGTCGTAGCATCTCGGTTTGCAGCCCGTTCCTTTTTTAACTTTTTCAAAGAAAAATGTCACCATTTCTAGGCTTTAACCTTATTTTTTATTTATTCTCACCATCATTTAGGATTGAGTTGCAAAGAAGGAGGAAACCTCCCTCATATAACAAAATTCTAGACGTGTCTTCACTTGATTTTCAAATAGTTCTTTTGAAACTAGTTTCTTGTATATGATAAACCTATGACCATTAAATAGTAGTGTCCTTTGTTCACTATCAATGGATTTGAGTTGATTAGATCCGATTACTCTATAATTATTGAATCTAATAGGGACCTAATCAGTGAGTCCATATCTTTCCTTTGAAGTCCTTATAATTGGAATCGAATAACAGTCCCTAATCTCTAACTTGAATTTATTTTTGTAAGATATGATGATCATGCCACACTTTACTTTGTTTTTGAATCAATATTGTATGGTGAAAAACTTCTAATCTTATTTCATCCAATTTATTGAGTTGCAAGATCCTTTGTTTTTGTGTTGGTGTCAAGTGTGTCCCTACCTCTATTGCTACTTTCATAGTATTGAGCTAAAATTCTATGGAATTTTTGGTTTTTTCCCCATAAACTAACTCATATAGAGAGAATTTAGTAGTGGATTTCCGTGTTGTGTTATATGCATAAAAGCTGTTTCTAGTAACTTTAGTGCCCAATCTTATTGTTGATGTCTATCACTTTTGTCAAGATATTTTCTATCTCTTTGTTGGTTACTTCAATTTTTCCATTTTATTGGGGCGACGAGGTGAAGATTTTCTATGTCGATCCAATATAAATATGCAAATGCTTTGATCACATTAGACACAAATTGTGGCCCTTGATCTAAAAACAATAGATCTTGGCACCCCAAATCTAAGAAATATTCTTTCATATAAGAATTCAACCACCTTCTCATCCCTAAATTTTTTCAAGGCTTAAACCTCTATCCGCTTGGTAACATAAGAAATACACAAAAGAATGTATGCCGTCCTTTGTGAGGTTTGATCAATTGAGATATTGAAATCCAATCCCAATTTCTTATAAGGTTCCAAAACTAGTTGAGATTAGAGAGAAATTTCATTGGATTGAGTAGGACTTCCCATTCTTAGGAATTGGCTACATTTCCATACATATATTTTTGTATCTTTATATAAATAAGGCCAATAATATCCAACACCCAAGACTCTTTGAATAGTATAGAGTTTTGAGTAGTGACCTCTTGATGGTTCATCATGGATTTCTCTCAAAACACAATAAATTGCATCCTCTCTTATGCACATGTGCATAAAAAATGCACAACCACGTTTAAATAACATTCTTTTACCCATGTGAACATTGTCATGTCTTTTATGAGGTGCTTGTTTTGTTTAGGAGTGAAAGAGGATGGAAACATCCATGAAGCAAAATAATTAGTCATGTCAGCAAACCATGGTGATGTAGAAGATATGAAAAATAAGTGTTCATATGGGAATTCATACTCCACTTGTTCATCTTGACCTGCAATTGTTAATTTTGACAAGAAATATGAAAATACATTAGCTTTTATAATATTTTTAATTAGTGTTACATTGAATTCTTGTAAGAGCAATAACCATCTAATAATATTTCCACTTACCAATGGATTTTTCATCAAATAATTTATAGAAAAACAATTTGTATATACTATCACCTTGTAACCAATGATGTAATGGAGCAATTTTTGATATCATAACAAGGAATTATTTTTCATTTGTGGTGTAGTTTCGATTCAACACATATTAATTTTTACTAATGTAGTATATAACATCCATGGTTTCTCTTTCTTATTTTTGACCAAGAAAAAAATCTTATTACTTCATTAGATACATCAATTTGGATATAGAAAGAAATTTCATAATTAGGTCTTCTCAAGATAAGAGCAGAAGTGATATTTTTGTGATGGCCTCAAAATGTTGTTGAAAATCATAAGTCTAGAGAACTTCACATTCTTTAGTAAGAAAAGAAAACACAAGGGATGACATATTACTAAAATATTATATGAAGCGCCTATAATAACTATCATTACCCAAGAAAATTCTCACCTCACTATAAGTGGAAGGTGCTGGAAGTTATCTAATCAGTTAAAGTTTATTAGGGTATACCTTGATTCCTTTTCTTGAAATATGATGCCCCAACAATTGACCTTGATTTACCATAATCAAAAACTTTTTATGATTAAGAGGTAATTGATACTTTTCACACCTAGTCAACACATTCTCTAGAGTATATAATAATTATATAAAATAAATTCCATACATTGATAAGCTATCTATATAAATATCAACACATTCAATTATTAAATTTGAAAATATGGCTACCATTACTCTTTGGAAGGTTGTAGGTTCATTGCACGAGTTTAAAGGGAAGGCCTCTATATGCAAAGGTTCCCTAAAGGAAAGTAAAGGTGGTTTTATCTTTATCTTCAAGTGCCACTTGGATATGATTGTATCCAGTAAACCCATACAAAAATGATTTTTTTTTCCTTTCATGCTAAATTATCCAAAACTTGGTCAATAAAGGGAAAAGGAAAGTAATCTTTCCATGTAGCTTTGTTCAATTCTCTATAGTTTATTTAGATTATCCATTTTACCATTTTCATAGGCAATAATGACCAAAGTAGACACCTATTGGTTGTCTGCGAGATAAGGTGTATAATACCTACTTATAATATCTTCTTTATGTCAATTTTAACAATGTCTATAAGTGTATGTTTTATTCTTATTTGGGGTTGCCTTATCAGTTTTATGTTATCTGTATAGATATGGTGGGTGGAGTACTATCATGTAAGTATATTCCTAAGTAAATGATTTTAAATGAGATATTAGAATAACAAACGATTAAGACTCATATTTATCTTTCAACCAACCTGTTAATGTTTAATGGCTTACCTAGTTGAACTTCAAATTGCTTGGTTTTTATGTGGTTTGAAATTAATGAGGAAAAATTACTCAATAATCAATTCATTGGGCATATAAGAGGTTGTAATTTATGTAACATTATTTTGTCCTCACTAGCATTTCCTCCTCCAAATGCATGATAGGGGCGAGAGAGAGGATGCAATGGTTTAGAGTTGTATAACTTCTTCCTCGTGGAATTTTATCAACTCATTTACATCTCTGAACTGTTATGAATGTCGATGAAGAAATGCATCTTCAATGTTAGTTTCATCAAGGTCATATACCCATAGAGAGTTATCTAGAAATAAAGGATTTACATGTGGGTGCAAAGATTATCTTTGACATTTAATCCATTTGAAATGGTCATATCCCTTGACTTGTGATGTAAAGTCATCACTCAAAGGCTTGTTTAGGGTTATTATGATAAATTTGGTTTGTATGGGTCTTAGAGTTGTCTTAGGAGTTTATAGATTGCATTCCATGTTTTACTTTGAGATATTGAGGTCAAAATTTCAAGTTATGGAGTTTCCCTCCGGTTTCACAAATTTTAGTTTTTGAATTCCTTTTGACCCATTTTGGCTTTTAGCTAAGTATAGGGGTTTAGTAGTGTTTATAGCATGTTTTTAGTTCATTATGGTCATTATGTGTCTTTGAGGGATCTTATTGAAGTGGATTGGTCATGTAACTCAAAAATAGTCACTTAAGTTCTTTCTTGTAATGGAACCTCAATTGAAATCTTAGTCATATGAACCAAGAGGTCAGTCATGGGCAAAAAAATTGAATTGAGGAGGTATTAAAAGATAATTTAGTTGTTTTCTCATCATTTATCAATCGATGCAAGAAGTATTAGAGCTATAAGAAACGTGTTAAAGAGATATATTAGTGTGTACAAATTTTGTAAGATTGAGGTGTTAAACTTATGCATGAGTCTTGCATGGATCTTTAGGCTTGTTTTTTCAATAGAGGAAGAATTATTTGACTAGTAAGTTTTAATTATCACTGTGGGTGATGAGTTTAATACTATATTCCTTGATTACATGTGATTAATGTGTGGAAAACAAAGAACATTGTGGTTTTTGTGCTCTGAAGATAGTTATGTATGAATTTTGCTATGGATGGGGTAGGAGATATCTAGTAGTTTGGAGAGGCAATGAAGACAAGAATTAGAAAGCAAGTATTATAAGGTCATCATGTGTATTTTTACCTCTCGAGTCCTACTTAGTAAGGACCAACCAATATTTTCCTTTATAAATTCTTGACAAAGTTGGTATACTTTGCTATCGAGGCCATAACAAGGAGAATTGATTAGTTGTCTTAGTTTATCGAATCCATTGAGCTCCGGCAAGATATTGAACTTGTGTATGTGAAAATAGACCCCAGGAATAAATTTTGAGTATTGAAATTGAGTTAGAAGTATTTTATGGTAAAATTACCCTTCTCGGGCTTAATACAAAACCCTCTTAAGGTTTACAAAAATTATAATGTTTAAATTCTCCAATCCCCTTATCATGAACTCGTGATCTTTAAAAAATCATCTACGAGATCCTGGTGAATAATGTTTTGAAAAAAATTCCTGTCAAAGTTACCAAAAGTGAGAACAAGATGATAGTCTCTATTAAGATATGTACATGCATGAATGAGACCTAATTAAAGGTCTGAGGTAGGGCATTTGAGACATCCTTAACAAATTAAGTTAGTGTGATATTTCTCCTACTAAAATTACACCCAAATGGGTGATATAATTGGTGTTGAGATTGTAAATTGAAGTTTGGAATCAACAATTAGACTTGAATTTTAGTGAAACCTAGGGCTGGTAAAGAAGAGCTAGCTTAAGAGGAAGATTGTGTAGAAAGAAGCATTTGCATGAGGAGTTTATCTAAACCCTTTCACCCTCACCTAAGTAATGATAAAGGGTATTCAAATCCATTTATAACTTCTTTAGGGACCTAGTGGAATGCTCTAACTCATAACCTTCCATCATCACTATTCTCAAGTAGCCGAATTAGATAGTTTTAGCAAAAAGTGGTCATGTTGATTGGATCTTATAGTTCCAAATTAAAATTTTTGTTTGGGATAGAAGGCTTAGAAAATGATATATATTTTTAAATATTAAAAAAAAGTCATTGCGAAAGGAATGATAAGAAGATCATTCCAAGCCGTGAAGATCTCAAATGATCATAACACACCACATTTGATAAGCTGAAATAAATTCACCAGAATAACTTTACAAAAGAATTTGCAAACAAAGAGCAATAATATCATATATTATTATGGAACTCTCATATATATTAGTACAATGAGAATGGGTCTTGCTTATATAGGCAAGGAAGATCAATCTAAGAACCAGTCAAGGCCATAGATCAAGCCATAAATCAAGGAAAGAACTAGTCATCAAAGAACTAGTTATCAAAGATCTAGTTAATACCATAGATCAAGGAAAGAACTAGTCATCAAATATCTAGTCAATACCATAGATAAAGGAAAGAACTATACCTAACAACTGAATAATATCTTCCTAATATCTAAACAAGATAAAAGAAATATCCACACACATAAGTGGGTGAGGATAAATACACGAAAGGTAAAAAAAGTACCTAGCTAAATATGAGCTAAGGTAAATACGTACTCTAACACCCCCTCAAGTGAAGCTAGGGGCCCAAAATAAAAGTGGCATATCCACAGTATGACTCTCGACAACTAGGCCTAATGAGGTACTCATGTACAATAAGCTGGGGAAAAAGGACACATGCAAGGTACCCAAAACCAAGTAAAAACAAAGTAGAGAGAGAAAAAACCACATTGCAAGGCTTCCCAAGAATCTTAGCTAAAAACTCATACAATGTTGAAGAAGAATTTTTTGGTGTGCCTTGTTTGTGGTATGAATCTACTTATCGATCACAAAACTAAAACACAATTGATACTTGGCTTCACGAGAATAGCTCCATACAAGGAGATTGTCAGCAGAGTGATATCGAAAGTGCAAAAAACACCAAACATAATTCGATCAGCTATTTACAAATAGGTGTGCCATGATCTAAGAAAATTCAAGGTAACAAGACAAGGACATAAAACCTAAAGAAGTAGGATCAACACCACACCCTCCCATACTATTGAATGGGTGGAATGACACTACAAATATGCATGAGTTATTAAAATAAATACACCAACACTAGAAAACTAACACTTTGGGCTTCACTAGAATATCTCCCCACAAGAGACTATCAACATGCCAAAATGTCAAAAATATAGATATAAAATCTCTCAACAAACAAGAGAGATACACTACACCTTAAAGAAAAATGCTCAAAACAAAGAGCATTACAATGTAGAAGGTATAGAAAGTGGAGTAAGAGGCCGAATGGTGGAGGATCCATGTCTATAGATTCCTCTTAATGAATGCATATGTCACCGCCAAAAGTTATCAAATATCCACTATCCACCACAAATCAACACAGATGGATGAAGAAGATGCTGCATATGACTTGGTGCAAAATGCACAATGGGTTCATGCAAAGGAACATTAGAATGTGTTGAGTCGATCATGTCGACAAATGAAATATTAGGTTTCTCAAGCATGAGTGAAGGTGCTGAAATCATGTGTAGCTCATGATCCTCGGAAAGAGTCGAGAAAACAAAAATAGGAGCTCTGTCAATGTGTGATACCAATGAAGTACTTTCTCGAAAATCAATACCATGGTAAGAATTCCACTTAACATATGGAATAGGGGAAAAAATAACTTTGTGAATGTATGCCAATACATCCATGATGAAACCCATAGAATGGAGCATGTGAGAACCGAATGCAGTGGTATGATTCTCAAAAGAGCCATGCGAATGAGCAAAAGTAAGATACACAACACATATTATTGCCATAGGCATAGATGTGGAAGAGCATGCAGTAATAAGCCTCATAGGCTTAGGAGCATCAAGAGCAGGAGTAGGCTTAGAAAATGACCTGATTAAGGTCAGTGGGTATAAGAGCAACAACTACAAGTGGACTAGGAGCATGGATATGACTTTCCACAATATGAGGGTGATGTTGTAAGTGAGAAAGTGTCTATTGTAGGGAGTGTATTAGTGTATCCTTATCGTGAATGAGTGCTTGTAGAAGAGAATTTTTCTTTTTGAGTGATATATTTTCTTCCAAAAATTTTACAATATCCTCTGAATTCCACACACTTTAGAGAAAATCATATCATTCTCAAAATCCATGATAGATACAAGAATGCAACACCCAAAAGTTTAGGACGTCAAGCTCAACCGAAATTACGTCCACAAGTGATTACAACACCCCTCCAAATTTGGCACTTTATAATTGAGTGCATGTAAATATTACAATGAGTAAAATTACATTTTACATTTGAAATATGTGTATAAAAATGTCACCAATGCGTAGATCTTGAAAAAATACACAATTTCAAAAAAATGATCACCTTAATCTAAGCTACAGATCAAAAGTTATGAGCTCTAGAAGGTTTTCTATTAAAATAATATTTTAATGCAAATGTTTTTTGTAAAGGTACACATGACAACCAAATTTCCAAAGGGTAAAAGAGTGCATCCACTTGATACAGGATTGTGACCAAAGGATAAAATCATGTACCCAAGACCTAAATGTCCAGAGGGTAAATCATTGTGTCTAGAGGGTAGATGTTTATATCCAATGGATAAAAGAATGCACCTAGAAGGTACAAATATGTGTCAAGTGGATAAAATACTACGTCCAAAACTAAAATATCCAAAGGGTAAAAGAATGCATCTAAAAGGTACACACCTTTATCCGATGGATAAAAGAATGCTGACGGAGAGGGTACAAATATGTGTCTAGTGGATAAAAGCGCATCCAAAACTAAAATATCAGAGGGTAAAAGAATGTATCTAGAAGGTACATGCCTATATCAATGGATAAAATAATGCACCCAAAAAGTACAGATCTGCGTCGATGGATAAAATAATACACCAAAAAAGTATAATTGTTAATACAAACTTATCTTTGCAAATATCTCTTTTTTGGCATCTGTATATATATAAAAGAGAAACCCATCAAGTTTCTCGAAAAACCAAGAAAGATGATATAAATTGTGTCAAAAAAATTTATACGTACATAATTATCTGATTTTTGAGAAATGTGCCAAAAAACCCTTAAAAATGTTCATATTTGATTGTCTCGACATGTAGTCGAGTTTACTGATCGATTATAGGGTTTTGGCACCTTTCAAATCAATCGTGCACTTTGTTTTTCATAAAAATGCATGCTGTAGAAAAGTGCTGAAAAATTGAATACATGAAAATAATAAATCCTTACTTATGAAGAAAAACTTACGGATGGATGTCTACATCATCTATCACTCACTACACACAACACAACATGGGCTTCAAATACAAAACTCGACTCGCATACGGATATCACAAGAATCATCGACTCACATAGATGCACGAAAATTATGTAGGCATGTCGACACTACACTTTTCCCAATGGAAGGTTACTAGTAAAGACACAACCACAAGAACATGGCTTTGAGGACGGCGAACCCATAACACATCATTTCTTTAAATGTATTTTTGTTAAAGTTAACATTCGAGGACATTACGAGCAAGGATAAATTTTCTCGTTTGTTCACCTACGTTTTCTTAAACTTATTCCGCGGTTGAACATACGATTCGACCTTCTCAAGTTGGCTTCTTATACTTTATATAAATTTCCATAACTGACATACATATTTGGCATGAATCAAATTGCATACAAAATACTTAATCATCTTCTATTATGTAAAAATATTCTTCTCCAACGTTTATTTGATGTCTACAGTTTTACCCTTAAAACTCAAGCGAGAGAGACTTGATGTCCAAAATGCACTTAAGGGATTTGACAGAGATTTAGATACAGGGAAGCTTTGCACAAAAATGTTTCTCGATTCACGCTGGATTTATTTCTCTACCATTGTTATTATAATTTGAAAGCTTATCGAATTCCTATAAGATTTATATATATCTATATATGCATATCTTTTGTTTTCTCAAATTTTGTGTCGCACCAAGGTAACTTATATTCTTTGCAACACATGATTATTTTTACATAAGTTTTAAGGACTTCATGAGTGACCTCAATCCTAATCTCCAATCTCGTTCTCATCTTAGGATATGCTTATACATCACACTATGGTCTCGTTCATAGCATTGTTGTGTAATCAGGAGTTACAGAAGTATTTGACTACCATCTTGAAGGGGTATATGGTGGAAGAATTGTAAATCATACACGAACCACAAGTGACACCTCCTAATCAGCTGAGGGTTGGTTTCTTCCATTATGCACTCAATGATCTACGCCTCAACTATATAAGAGTTTAAGGTAGGTGGACAAAATTATACTAAACCACATTCAAGGACATACCAAGGGGTTATTTTGATAGAATCTAGGGTTACCGCTTAGTCGTTCCTTCGAATAAGGACTCATAAGGTGACTTCTAAGGCGGTCTTCAACACTCAGCCTGGTGTTGGACCTGAAGAGGGGACATTCTTCTTGCAATTACCAAAACTAGAAGGAAACCACATACTCTGGATAAGGTTAGACCATGACATTCCTAAATAAGGGTTCACGAAAATGACGCTAGAGAAAAAGACTATGACGGTAAACTCCAACTAGGGGTTTGATATACCTAACCTATGAGGTCTCATCAAGTGAAAAGTTTAAGGTCGTTCTTCGGTTTTAATTTTCTTATATGGTAGAATGGGATCACACATACAGGCAAGTTATGCATGAATATTTTATTAGGGTTGAGTGTTCCCATTAAAACTCATTATTGTGTTTGCAATGTAAGAAGGTAACCCAATAATTAATTTAATCATTTATTAAATACTGAAAAGGTACTACAATGTATTAACTTCGATTTCAAAATTTGCTTTATATAAATCAAACCCCTTTTTTTTTTTTATACACAACTAAAAATCAAATTGAACTGGTGATTAGATGCACATTTCTTAAGTATCCCTAAAACTAGCATATCATGCATATTAACAAATTTCATTTATAACTTTTCGGTAACAAGAGACTACATTACACAGTTATTCATTTTACAATGACCTATAAAATTCAATAATAATAATTAAATTACACATCGCCTTTGCGTCGTCATTCTTCCATCTGCAAAACCCACGTGAGCATGATATCGGCGATAATTCACTGGCATGGCATCCACCTAAACAATCATAATTATCATTTTCAGTTTCCCATTTACATCTGACAATAATTACAATTATTTGCAATCGAAATAAAAAAAAAGGCCTAGAAACATGTATTCATTGCATTTTATTTTTCTTCATTTTATAAACTTAGAAGAGAGAGAGAGAGAGAAAGGAAGAGAGAAAAAATCATTTTGTCAAAAGTTCCAAAACACACTACAAGTTTCATTATAGTGTTTTAAACAGTTATTTACGTGTGTTAAAGTTTTTAGGGTGATTTGGAAACCCTACGAGGGTCCGTAGTTTTCTACTTTTACATTTTCTCACTAATACAAAAATGTTCAAAACGGGCTTGGAGAGGCTAAGAAACTAATTTCAAAAGTTATCTTCAATGAGAACGCTCATCATGATCAACTTTCTACGTGTCCCCGGATATACCAAGAGTTCAAAGCAAGCGACGGAATTGAAAAAGAGCACACGGTTTTCGTTTGCCGGTTAGTTCTACGGGGTCACTGGTCGTAGTTCACCTAGCTGTAAAAGGACAAAAATTAGCTCGAGTGGCCCAGAAAACCGTGTCCCAAATGACACGTTCGACGGATGCATGCAATGAGACTCTTCCTACTAGTTCCCTATATAAGGAGAATTCATCAGAGTCGACGGGATGGAGAACTAGAAACCATGTTCAAACGGTGACAAGTTTTCTAGAGCGACAAGATGAAATTGGACTAGTTTGACCTCGTCAAACCACGACCGGAGGCCTACAAAACGGCTTCACCAAACTATCCCGAATGGTCTCTTTCCTATACCGAAAGTTCCATGCATTTGTCTAGTATAAACGCTAGAGGTTTGTGAAGACAAACGTGATTTCTCTTTCCGGGTTTCAAATGGTGGTCCAAAACGAAAGCCAACTTTCTAGTTTTAACAACTCTCTACTGTTGTAAACCGATGTAACAAGGCTCCTATAAGAGCGTCAAAAGGATGTCATATGATCGTTTTAGGTCAAACCAAAAATCAAGGTGACTCCTCGTATACCAAGGTACACGAATGAAACTTCACATCTTGTTTCCAGAGTTGCGAAGGGTACTTAGTGAGTCTCCGAAAATTGCAAAATTTAACTATTTTAAGCAGGAAGAAGGTCAACTTAATCAATGGAGAGTCAAATTTGTCTAGTCGATAAAACGATATTGGAGCGATCAAAAGAGTAAGAGTTTTCTAGATCATCTCAAAGTGAGGGTGGTAGTTCATGGTTTAAAGTAGGCGAGTTATAATGGCTTCGAGAGTTGCGACACTGACACAATTTATTGTTTTTTGCAATGAGTTGAAGAGACATTTAGCTATATTAAAAATCTAGTAACTTAATATTCTATTTAGTTGCAAAAGAGAACTAAAACACGAGAATTATGAGAGGTAAGGGAAGAAGGACCATGCCTGGGGAACGAAGTCGGTCGAAGCCGCAGGATTGGGTTCAATCTCTTGCTCGGGCACTTCGCCAACCGGTTCACGAGCCTGGATCTAACCTCCACCACGTCACACCCACTTCCCGATCACTTGATTTTTTTCAAATAGAATAAGTAGTTGCTTGAAAGTTTCTGAGCTTTTTAACATACCCCTTCGTACAAATCCTGTTAATAGATGATGCAGTGTACGAGGTGCCCCAAGCTAGTTAGAATGCATACAAGCAACAAGTCCACCACACAACAATCATGCTCCAAGATTTACATTTCGGCACAAGGAGTTAGGATGCTTGCAAAGGTTATGAACACGCATATCTCCATGAATGAATTCCAAGCTCAACCGATCTTTATGAGCACCAACTTGTTTGTAAATCAACAACTTGCATCCATGTCTAACATACCCATTTTGTGCAGATCCTGCAAATCATGGCGCTCCATGAGACTGCATTTCTTTGAGGCATTTTGTCGAACAACTAATGTGTCTTTTCTATTCATCCATTTGTGCATATGCTGCCATCATGGCATTCCATGAGACAACATTTCTTTGAGGCATTCTATCAGACAGTTCATGTGCATTGTGTATGCCTTCCCATGATGCTTTGATGTATGTCCACGCATTGTTCTAAAGCTCCCATTTTGACAGCAGCTGGGAGGTTATCAGCAAAAGTTGTGGGGTGTGGCTTCCAACCTGCCAACCGTATTTTGCTTGGAAAAGCTCCAATGCAGTTTCAACAAAACCATTTTGTGCAAATCCCGAAATCATTGCAGTCCAAGGAACTGCATTTTTTTCCCCACGCGTTTTTAGATGAACAGTTCACACGTTTCCACATTTTTACCTGTAAATCTACTAGGGCGCTTGCAACTGCAACATCTGACAAAGCCCCTTTGTTTTTTTTTATTTACGGGAAGCCCACGCAGGTCTGGGCGTGGCTGGGAGTATGCTGGCATAGATACACATCAAACAGACACAAAACTTCCTTTGTTTTGCATTGTTCTCCCACGCAGGCATGTGGCGCGGCCTGGGAAGGAGCTGAGAACGGCTGTGGCGTCTGGCTTTACCTGAATCAAATGCATCTGCTTGAAAGCTTCCAAGGCCTCTTCAACAAATTCCTTTGGAGCAGATCCCTGCGCCCCCAAGCCAGCCGCCCCATGCCCAAAACTAACTCATTCCAAAATCCAAAATGACAAAACCCTAGCTGCATTTTCAAAACGTGGGAAGGGTTTTGCCTAATCCGCCCCACAGAGAATCACGGGTTTTCTTAGTTTTTTTATTATTTTATTTTATTTTTGCTTGTTTGTTTTAACTAGATAAAAACACAAACAAGCCTAAAACGAAGAAAAAGATAATAAACACACAGTAACGATCGCCAAATTATTAATAATGATAACACGAATTTATTAATAGTAATAATAATAATAATAACACAATTTTATTAACCGTATTACTAATGATCACCCGACAACGAGGAGTAATACAATTAATAAGCACAGATCGACCAATATAAATTATAATATTATTACAAACATTATTATTACGATTTTACGGCTTAAAATAATGATAATAATTATTATTTATCCTATTAATGTCGATGACCCGACAAACTCGAAGAGCCGAGAACCAAATTTTCCTTTAACCGTATAACCGTCCATGACGCTACGGGGTCCACAGTTTGGGGTGTCGACAACGACCCAAAGGGAAAGAAGGAGAGAGAAGGTGAAGCAATCTTCTCTTTGACCTGGACAAGGTCAACAACGGTCAACGAAAGCACACACACACCAGTCTCCCAGGATTAGTAACAGGGTCGGCAGGTCAGGGACTAGGAACATTGAATGGGGCATTACATTCTCCTCCCCTTAAGAAAGCATCGTCCTCGATGTGACATAACACAGAGGGAAGAAATGGTGCACGCAACTAAAAAAAAATAAGGAAAAGTACACCCTATGGTTTAAAATTTTAGCTACTTAAAGCATGGCCACAGGGTAGTCTTAGAAACATTTAGTAGAAATTTTAACTTTCAAGGTTCTGTGAAGATTGGCAGTTCTCTCTTATTCGTTATTTCATTAATCTCTTTCCATTAACATTATTCTTAATTCAAGTCCTTTAGCATTTCATTGTTGCATAACTTTAGTTATTTCATTCCTGTGGGTTCCCATCATGATCTACAGTCACAACACCCTACCAGGGTCATACACAACACCAAATTTTCACAACATACTCTTACATACTTTCACGACCGTATCACATTACAAGGGTTTCACCAACCATGGAATGACAACAAGTAGACCACATAGCAATTAATTTCCAACAATTACGTCCTAGACATAGATCTAGTACACACATATGACTAACAAACAAAATCAACACGTTGATACATATACAATGGGTATCACAAGCCCCCAAAATCCATGACTATAACAACATAGTTCCAATCCAATATCCAACCATCCATACCAACCAAGGGAAGAGTCACGCCACCAATCATAACAAGTCTAACCAGAACTCACAAGAGGACACATACTCACTATACCAACTCCACACATAATAAGACATCACGAAACAAACCCCAGATATCTCCAAAAGTACCAGGTAAAACTCCATATATCTCCTGAAGTATCATAAAGCAACTCCATATACTCCTCGAAACTCACCAAATAATCTCCATATACCTCCCAAAGAGAAAGAAACATAGTGTCAAAACCAAGTCGGGTCACTCAACCATAGAGCCCCATCCAGAATAACAGGTCACTCAACCATAGAGTGCCATAAGAAATAATATCGGGTCTCTCAATCATAGAGGCCAATCTCCTTTCTCCTTTTAATGAGGCCGGGTCACCCTATTGCCCTGGACACATAGAGCCCCGTCACCCCCAACCCAAGTGACATAATAACTCGTGGTTCAACAACCCGCTAGTTATCTGTAACTCCTTGGGGCGTACCCCCATACAACGAAGTGGGTCCATAGGTTCAACCACTCCATGGTTAACCCCATGACCCTATTCCAACACATTACGACATTAGAACCAACATAACAATCCATTCAAATGCCAAGTGGCAAAACCAAAAGCCTTGGGCTAGGCTACAAAACTTTCAGATATGGAAAGAAAGTTTTAAAACCAAGAAAAACAAGTGGCTAATTAGCCATGGTTAGTGTAAAATCCAACTGTTAGTGCAACAATCAAATAAATGCCCAAAATATAAGAACATGTCAATCAAGAAAACGGCTGGTTCTAGCTAAAAGAGAAAGATTAATTTACGAATAAAATACGTAATGAGAAAATAGCACATCACAATCACTATGTGGCCTCATATCGCCACCAAAGGGGTACTCATCGAGTTGCTGGCACTCGGACATCGAGCCTCAGCTCGTGAAAATATACATGTAACCAGAAATGAGTATATCAAATAATGTATCTGTCATCATCTCTGCCTGAATCATACTCCAAACTCCCACAAGGATCAACATAGTCAAAATCACATAGGATTATTCAATGAACAATCCAATAGGAAAGAAGCAGGGGACACAAGGTTGCATAAGTTGAGCCTAAGGTGGTGCGCATCCACAATATACTAAGCAAGCTCAAAGTATACTAAACAGATAGAAGTGGATTTTCAGTCTATGTAAGACTCCACTTCCTCACTCGTACTCGGCTCAAGATTATGAAAACCTGGTCCACGCCTCCTCTCTCCACACATACACTCTTGATGAGTTTATCCCCTTAGGGTCGTCGAGTGTAGGGTACACAACATACACATAACTACATTACAAACACAATGGTAATTCACACACAACAACCATAACATATGCATGGTTTATATATACCAGGGTATAACGCAATCACTACTTCCACGGGTTACGATACATCACATTACCACATCCCTCACCCAAGGTGTAATCACTTTGTATGCAATAGGGTTCATAGGCTCCCATATGCCCCTAAATCACAACATGAACTATCACATATTACACAAATTACACAATGGACATAGTAACATCACAACATATCATTCATTACATACATCAATTGTGATACAACACACATTTCTTCAAAACATGGTAAAACATCATGATACAATTCAATTCACTTTACATAAATTTTGTCATGCAATACATCACTACATCATCACATCACATAAGGTCAAAATGTTCCAACACTCTGCAATTCACAATATCATTCCATTCACACAAAACATGGTAGTACATCACACATGGATTCCTCATTGGATCCACGAAAAGGAGAGTCAATACTCTCATCACAAGCAGTAATTCACAAGTGAATTCTTCATAGAATCCACATGAAGGAGAGAGAATACTCCCATCCCCAGCACATCCACATGATAACAAAAGCACACTAAGTGACATACACCTCATGTGCGTTCACACTATCACAATTACGACATAGATCACATCACTCTTAAAACACATTACTCTTCCAATATTTATCACCATCATGAAACACCATCACCATCATGCAACCCATCATGTAACAACATCTCTATCATGAAAAATCATCACAACTCCAATCCGTCCCAGAGGTTCGAGAGCATGAACCTCGCTCTGATACCATATGTAGTGCCCACATTTTACACACCCAAATACAACAGTAAAATACCAGGATAATTTTTTATTTTTTTGACTTACATTGCTCACTACACACAACACAACATGGGCTTCAAATACAAAACTCGACTCGCATACGGCTATCACAAGAATCATCGACTCACATAGACGCATGAAAATATGTAGGCATGTTGACGCTACACTTTTCCCAATGGAAGGTTACTAGTAAAGACACAACCACAAGAACATGGCTTCAGGGATGGCGAACCCATAACACATCATTTCTTTAAATGTATTTTTGGTTAAAGTTAACATTCCAAGGACATTACGAGCAAGGATAAATTTTCTCGTTTGTTCACCTACATTTTCTTAAGCTTATTCCGCGGTTGAAAATACGATTCGACCTTCTCAAGTTGGCTTCTTATACTTTATATAAATTTCCATAACTGACATACATATTTGGCATAAATCAAATTGCATACAAAATACTTAATCATCTTCTATTATGTAAAAATATTCTTCTCCAACGTTTATTTGATGTCTACAGTTTTACCCTTACAACTCAAGCGAAAGAGACTTGATGTCCAAAATGCACTCAAAGGATTTGACAGAGATTTAGATACAGGGCAGCTTTGCACCAAAATGTTTCTCGATTCACGCTGGATTTATTTCTCTACCATTGTTATTATAATTTGAAAGCTTATCGAATTCCTATAAGATTTATATATATCTATATATGCATATCTTTTGTTTTCTCAAAGTTTGGTCGCACCAAGGTAACTTATATTCTTTGCAACACATGATTATTTTTAAATAAGTTTTAAGGACTTCATGAGTGACCTCAATCCTAATCTCCAATCTCGTTCTCATCTTAGGATATGCTTATACATCACACTATGGTCTCATTCATAGCATTGTTGTGTAATCAGGAGTTACAAAAGTATTTGACTACCATCTTGAAGGGGTATATGGTCGGAAGAATTGTAAACCATACACGAACCACAAGTGACACCTCCTAATCAGCTGAGGTTTGGTTTCTTCCATTATGCACTCAATGATCTACGCCTCAACTATATAAGAGTTTAAGGTAGGTGGACAAAATTATACTAAACCACATTCAAGGACATACCAAGGTGTTATTTTGATAGAATCCAGGGTTGCACCGCTTAGTCGTTCCTTCGAACAAGGACTCATAAGGTGACTTCTAAGGTGGTCTTCAACACTCAGCCTGGTGTTGGACCTGAAGAGAGGACATTCTTCTCGCGATTACCAAAACTAGAAGGAAACCGCATACTCTGGATAAGGTTGGACCATGACATTCCTAAATAAGGGTTCATGACAATGACGCTAGACAAAAAGACTATGACGGTAAACTCCAACTAGGGGTTTGATATACCTAACCTAGGAGGTCTCATCAAGTGCAAAGTTTAAGGTCATTCTTTGATTTTAAATTTCTTATATGGTAGAACGGGATCACACATACAAGTAAGTTATGCATGAATATTTTATTAGGGTTGAGTGTTCCCATTAAAACTCATTATTGTGTTTGCAATGTAAGAAGGTAACCCAATAATTAATTTAATCATTTATTAAATACTGAGAAGGTACTACAATGTATTAACTTCGATTTCAAAATTGCTTTATATAAATCAAACCTCTTTTTTTAAGAATCTAAAATCAAATGAACCGGTGATTAAATGTACATTTATAAGTATCCCTAAAACTAGCATATCATGCATGTTAACAAATCTCAATCATAAATTTTCGGTAACAAAAGACTACATTTGACAGTTATTCATTTTACAATGACCTATAAAAATTACAATAATAATAATTAAATTACACATCGCCTTTCTCGTCGTCATTCTTCCATCCGAAAACCCACGTGAGCATGATATCGGCGATAATTCATTTTGGCATGGCATCCACCCTAAACAATCATAATTATCATATTTCAGTTTCCCATTTACATCTAACAATAATTATTATTTAAAATGAAATAAAAAGGTCTAGAAACATGTATTCATTGCATTTTGTTTTTTTCTTCATTTTATAAACCCAAGAGAGAGAAAGAGAAAGGAAAGAGAGAGAAAAACATCATTTTGTCAAAAGTTCCAAAACACACAAAAGTTTCATTATAGTGTTTTAAACAGTTATTTACGTGTGTTAAAGTTTTAGGGTGATTTGGAAACCCTACGAGGGTCCGCAATTTTCTATTTTTACATTTTCTCACTAGCTACAAAACGTACCAAATGGGCTCAGAGTCTAAGAAACTACTTCCAAAGGTTATCTTCCGATGAGCACGCACATCATGATTACATTTCTACGTGTCCCCAGATATACCAAGAGTTCATAGCAACTGACAGAATTAAAAAAGAGTGCACGGTTTGCATTTGGCGATTAGTTCTCCGGGGCCACTGGTCGTAGTTCACCCAGTTGTAAAAAGACAAAAGTTAGCTCGAGTGGCCCATAAAACCATGTCCAAAATGAAATTTGACGGATGTACACGCAACGAGACTCTTCCTACTAGTTCCCTATAAAGAGAATTTGTCAGAGTCGACGAGATGGAGAACTAGAAACCATGTTCAAACAACGACAAGTTTTCTGGAGAGACAAGATGAAATTGGACCAGTTTGATCTCGTCAAACCACGACTGGAGGCCTACAAAACGGCTTCACCAAACTATCCCGAAAGGTGCTCTTTCCTATACTGAAAGTTCCATGCAGTTGTCTAGTATAAACACTAGAGGTTTGCGAAGACGGAACGTGATTTCTCTTTCCGGGTTTCAAATGGTGGTCCAAAATGAAAGCCAACTTTCAAGTTTTAACAACTCTCTACTGTTGTAAACCGATGTAACAGGGCTCCTATAAGAGCATCAAAAGGATGTCATATGATCGTTTCAGGTCAAACCAAAAATCAAGGTGACTCCTCGTATACCAAGGTACACGAATGAAACTTCACATCTTGTTTCCAAAGTTGTGAAGGGTACTTAGTGAGTCTCTGAAAATTGCAAAATTTAACTATTTTAAGCAGGAAGAAGGTCAACTTAATCAATGGAGAGTCAAATTTGTCTGGTCGATAAAACGATATTGGAGCGATCAAAAGAGTAAGAGTTTTCTAGATCATCTCGAAGCGAGGGTGGTAGATCATGGTTTAAAGTAGGTGAGTTATAAAGGCTTCGAGAGTTACGACACTACAATTTATTGTTTTGCAATGAGTTGAAGAGACATTTAGCTATATTAAAAATCTAGTAACTTAATATTATATTTAATTGCAAAAGAGAACTAAAACACGAGAATTATGAGAGGTAAGGGAAGAAGGACCATGCCTGGGGAACGAAGTCGGTCGAAGCCGCAGGCTTGGGTTCAGTCTCTTGCTCGGGCACTTCGCCAACCGGTTCACGAGCCTGGATCTAACCTCCACCACGTCACACCCACTTCCCGATCACTTGATTTTTTTCAAATAGAATAAGTAGTTGCTTGAAAGTTTCTGAGCTTTTTAACATACCCCCTTCATACAAATCCTGTTAATAGATGATGCAGTGTACGAGGTGCCCCAAGCTAGTTAGAATGCATACAAGCAACAAGTCCACCACACAACAATCATGCTCTAAGATTTACATTTGGCACAAGGAGTTAGGATGCTTGCAAAGGTTATGAACACGCATATCTCCACGAATGAATTCCAAGCTCAACCGATCTTTATGAGCACCAGCTTGTTTGTAAATCAACAACTTGCATCCATGTCTAACATACCCATTTTGTGCAGATCCTGCAAATCATGGCACTCCATGAGACTGCATTTCTTTGAGGCATTCTGTCGAACAGCTAATGTGTCTTTTCTATTCATCCATTTGTGCATATGTTGCCATCATGGCATTCCATGAGACAACATTTCTTTGAGGCATTCTATCAGATAGTTCATGTGCGTTGTGTATGCCTTCCCATGATGCTTTGATGTATGTCCACGCGTTGTTCTAAAGCTCCCATTTTGACAGCAGCTGGGAGGTTATCAGCAAAAGTTGTGGGGTGTGGCTTCCAACCTGCCAACCGTATTTTTCTTGGAAAAGCTCCAATGTAGTTTCAACAAAACCATTTTGTGCAAATCCCGAAATCATTGCAGTCCAAGGAACTGCATTTTTTCCCTACGCGTTTTTAGATGAACAGTTCACACGTTTCCACATTTTAACTTGTAAATCTACTAGGGCGCTTACAACTGCAACATCTGACAAAGCCCCTTTATTTTTTTTTGATTTACTGGAAGCCCACGCAGGCTGGGTGTGGTTGGGAGTATGCTAGCATAGATACACATCAAACAGACACAAAACTTCCTTTGTTTTGCATTGTTCTCCCACGCGGAGCATGTGGCATGGCTTGGGAAGGAGCCGAGGAATTTGTGTGTGTTTGGATTTACTTGAATCAATGCATCTGCTTGAAAGCTTCCAAGGCCTCTTCAACAAATTCCTTTGGAGTAGATCCCTGCGCCCCAAGCCAGCCACCCCATGCCCAAAACTAACTCATTCCAAAATCCAAAATGACAAAACCCTAGCTGCATTTTCAAAACGTGGGAAGGGTTTTGCCCTAATCCGCCCCCACAGAGAATCACAGTTTTCTTAGTTTTTTTTATTTTATTTTATTTTTTCTTGTTTGTTTTAACTAGATAAAAACACAAACAAGCCTAAAATGAAGAAAGAGATAATGAACACACAGTAATGATCACCAAATTATTAATAATGATAACACGAATTCATTAATAGTAATAAGTAATAATAATAACACAATTTTATTGATCGTATTTCTAATGATCACCCAACAACGAGGAGTAATACAATTAATAAGCCCAGATCGACAATATAAATTATAATATTATTGCAAATATTATTATTACGATCTTACGACTTAAAATAATGATAATAATTATTAATCCTATTAATGTTGACGACCCGACAAACTCGAAGAGCCGAGAACCAAATTTTCCTTTAACCGTATAACCGTCCATGATGCTACGGGGTCCACAGTTTGGGGTGTCGACAACGACCCAAAGGGCAAGAAGGAGAGAGAAGGTGAGCAATGTTCTGCGACCTGGGCACAGTCAACATCGGTCAACAAAAGTACTCACACACACCAGTCTCCCAGACTTAGCAACAAGGTCGGCAGGTCAGGGACTGGGAAACATTGAACGGGGCATTACAATCAACTTGTAACCTATAAAGGCACCAATTGTGGTGAGCTAATGTCTACCTATAATTAATGAATGACCTTTCCATTACATCCAAGGTTTTATTATTAAGAAGCCTACATGGTATTCTTAGGATCATATTGTGTTCATGAAATGTATTATATAATCCATTTTGGATTTGCAATGGTATGGTCATCAATTGTAAGATTGTGATAGTTGGTTACACATTGGTTGAATACAAGGTTGAGATCTTATCGAAGATCATGACATTGATGAAAACTCTTAAATCTACAAGAACATTAGGTATGTTGATATTTCTAATAAAAAAGTAACCACAAGATTTCTTGTATCTCCATACTTGAGAGGAAGAAAATTACTTTCTAAAAGTTCAACCAACCTCCCATCTACTTGGATGGTATTAGGATATCACTTTTCTTCTTCTTGGGGTTTTTATGCATAATTATTTAATAGTCTTGTTAATCTTAGGAACATCTTTGATTGTTTTTATTAGAGGAATTCCAATACTAAGACATTTCATTTCTTGTATGAGCTCAAATTCAAAATTTTATGATGGTGTTGATTTGCTTTTTTTTCTCTTAATCTCTCTGGAAATGGTATAGTTGGTGAATAAGAAGTTTTAGCAAGTTGTTCATCATGTAGAGGTATTTTATGATTTGTTTCCTCCAAATCTCATTTTTTCGCATATATTTCCCCAATGACTAGTGAAGAAGAATGTGGAAGAGTGTTTCTTGAGTGTAGTTAAACATTAGCACAACTAATGGTATTTATATTATCAAAGTTTTCTTTTTATATATATATATATATATATATATGTATATATATATATATATGTATATATATATATATATATGTATATATATATATATATATATATATATATATATATATATATATATATATATATATATATATATATATATATACATACATATATATATATATATATATATATATATATATATATGTACATATATATATATATGTACATATATATATATATATATATATATATATATATATATATATATGTACATATATATATATATGTACATATATATATATATATATATATATATATATATATATATATATATATATATATATATATATATATATATATATATATATATATCTACATATATATGTATATATATATATATACATCTATATATATGTACATATATATATATACATATATATATATATATATATATATATATATATATATATATATATATATATATATATATATATATATATGTATATATATATATATACATATATATATATATATATATATATATACATATATATGTATATATATGTATATATATATATATATATATATATATATATATATATATGTATATATGTGTATATATATATATATATATATATGTATATATGTATATATATATATATATATGTATATATATATATATGTATATATATATGTATATATGTATATATATATATATATATATGTATATATATATATATGTACATATATATATATATGTACATATATATATATATATGTACATATATATATATATATACATATATATATATATATATGTACATATATATATATATATATATATCTATATATATATATATATATATATATATATCTATATATATATGTATATCTATATATATATATGTATATCTATATATATATATGTATATCTATATATATATATATATATATATATATATATATATATATATATATATATATATAGGGGATAGTTGTTTCACATTTAAAGGATTAGCCATAGGTTGAGCAAGAAATCATGGTTCATTCACTTTCTCTAGTTGAGGTTGTTGGTTATGATTGAAATTTCTAGGCATCAAGGCTTTCTATTGATTTTGTATGTTTTGGTTACACCTTTGACCTTGGAATTGTTTTTAGCTTTGTTGGTTATAGTTATGTTGGGGTACCCATTGGTGTTGATATTTTTGAGTTAACCTTTGCTATTGACATTGGTTTTATGATGGTGGATTATTCCATTATTGAGGAATGTATTGACCTCAAGGTTATGGGACAATCATGGTGTATTCCATTTATTTGTAGGCCATTGGTTTCTAGAAAAAAAAAGAATTAAAATTTTGGTTTGAAGGAAATTTTCCACCTTGTCTTTGACCTACATAATTTAGTTATACCTCATGGTGGGTGTTTTTCTTCACACGATCCTTAATGGCTGGGAGTAAGTTATATTGACTAGTGGAGTGGTTTAAATCATAGATACCACAAATAGGTGCCTTATTTAGAGGATAATCCTTAAGTACATGTTTATATATATATCTAGGGAAATAAATTGATAGAGGCTTGGAAGCCTTGGATTTTTCTTGTATAATGTCTAGAGATGTGTTTAAATGTACTAGGATATCTAATGTGAGATTAGAAAACTTGATCATCAATTGTCTTAATTTAGTAGTTGTTTTCTTTTATTTGTTCCTTCAAAATATTGGTCTAGTCATTGAATAGTTTATATCAATACCAGGAATATCTCCAAGCCCTAGTTTTTACATCACCTCTACATATGAAATTTATAGCATCTCTAGATTCATCATCCAACCCTTTGAGAAATATAGTTTTTATCAGCTCTTGTTCTAGTGCATTACCACATCATTTATTGAAAAATGGGTATCTAAAAGATAATCCTCAAGGCTTTCATATTCCTTATGGGTCTTCTGAAGAGTTCTTCTTTACAGTCTCGAACTCTGCAATAATATCGATATTCATCCAAAAATATGTTTCCATTTTATCCCAACTATGAATAGATTTATGGGCCAAGCCCATAAACCAATGCATGAATGAGCCTTTGAGGGTTAAAGGGAATAATTTTAGCTTTTAGTTATCTCTGATGTAACCATAAGTATGGAAAATGACCTTTCACTCAAATATAATCTTACCATGGTTTTCTCAAGCTATTCCCCTAAAGGTAGGTGATGATGATGGGGATATATTATTCATAGAATATTTCTCTTCATAATTTATTAAAATGGGATAAGTGAATGTCATTTCTGTGGATGAACCGTATTTTCTAATCCTTCCATTTATTCTTGTAGTTGAACTGAATTTTGAACCCATGGTTGATTTTGATTCTAAGGAAATTATATTTAATTAATCTTCCTTCTAAATCTCTAATACTAAGCACTGAACTATATAAACACTTTTTAAAATCCTAGACTTAACTAAATTAATGCTCAAGGCATTATTAGATCAATATTTACCCCAAACTAAGAGATTGTAAAATGTTTCTAGTTCCATTTACTACAAGAAGCTCACAAGGTATACTGTTGTCACATGTAGGTTCTTGGATCATTAGAGGAAGTAAGAAATCAAAATTATTAGATGGAAACTTACAAGAAAAATGTTCATAACACTCTAGCTCTAAAAATATCTATTGATACATATCCCGACATTGGTGCCAAAAAGTGGTGAGGTTCGTTGTATCCTCCACTATATTTAATTATAAATTAAACCATGATGACATCCAAGGTTATCTTCTATAGGTAACATGATGAAATACATTTCCAATAATGTTTAATATAAGATAAAATAGTAAACATTCAAATGATACAAAAATGTGGGAAAACAAAAATAAAATAAAATATCAATAAACCATTAAAATAAACACACAAAAATAAATAAACCTTTAATCTGAACTATCTATTCTTACAATTTTACAATTCATTCAAATGCAGAGTCTAGGAAATAAAACTACAAAATTACAAAAATATCCTCCTCCTCCCACGGGTGAGAGTGGTCCTTTCTCCCCTAAATTTGGCTTGAAATTAATAAGAAATGATCACTTTAGATATCCAATAGCTTATATTATATTGACTAACTCGATATTTCTTACAAGAGAGATAAAAGTAGAGATCAAATTCTTCTAAGTTTACAATGAAGTATTTATAAGATACTTGAAGTTTTAAACTTTCATCCTCTCATGAATGAAAAAATACCTTCTACATTCGCGGTGACTTATTTGAATACAAGTCCATTTAAAACTAGATACAAACCTAGCTTGTAGATTGAAAAATGGATGCTACTATAACTATCCTGTTACTAAGTAATTTTGAAATTTCCATTTTGAATGTTGCATTATGAATCTTCTCACAAAAGGTGGGACAGATGCCTTCCTTTCCTTCTTATTAATGACTGAAATTAGGGAATTGGAATATCACGTGTTAAATTGAAGAATTCTTATTAAGGGTCTCCATGAACTGCAAAATCCATCTCAACTTTCTACTATTGCATAAATTTGACAATTGAGTGTCTTTGTAACAATTTCATAGATTTTAGGTTGGAATACCAAGTCTTGAGGTATGAGTCCTATGCTTTTCTTGAAAGTATTGCACTTTTATCGATAGTTTTACACTTTTATCTTGTTATTCGGAGCAAATAGATGAAGTCCGAAGCTAATTTACTTAGTCAAAATCAATTCCTCGAGATCAACTTATTACTCATTTTCATCCTTGTTACCCTGTTTTACATGATAAAACATCTATTTCAAATAATTACTAGGATTTAGGTGAAAAAAATCACAATACCTTCGAGGTAAATTCATCAACATGCATCATACTTAATATCTTTAACATATAAAATAATTTCAAACATGATTAAGTATGTTCCAAACTTAGCAAAAATTAGTAATCAAACTCCCAAAAGGATGAGGTTATTTAAGTCTCATCAATCACATTTTTATCAAAGAAGGAATTACAAACACACATTTTCATCGAATGATTTTATAGTTATCACCTTTATATAAAAGGAATTACATACACCTTCATGTTTTATCTTAACAATAAAATACACATCACCTTATTATGGAAAGAATTACAATTATCACATGCCTATAAAATAATTACATAAATCATATAGGATGATTTTAGGATAGAATGTTAAAGGTATAAAATAATAATATCCCTAAGTTCCTTAGGAAAAGTGCATTCATGAAGTCTTATATGAGTTTTTGAGCCTTTAATAATACAAGGAATCTCTATAACACAACACTTCACTAGGTTCTCTTGTAAATTCACATAGGGTGATGTTAACATATAATCACATCAGATGATTTGTTTTTATAGTATAGAAGTATAAAGAAGGAATATAAAATAAGGCCAATAGGAGGTTGCATTGCCATGCACACTCCTCCATGAAAACTCCAAAATGCTGAGTATTTCTAAAAATGTAAAAATTCACAACACAGATGGAATTCATGAATATATCTTAAACTTGATCTTTTGATAAGAAATATGCTACACAATCATATAATTCAAAGGTGAAGATCAAATTTTTCCACATGATCATCTGATTTAGAGGTGGAGATAAAATTCACCATTGATGACCTCTTTTTGAAATGCATATAAATTTTGATATGTTTCATTCATTGACATTGGACTAGATTATTTGCAAGATCTATATAACTATGATTGTCAAACATGAGTGTAGTTCTTCCTTCGACATTTAAATGGAGTTATTTCAACAATATTTTCAGCCACATGACTTCTTTAGTTGCTTCTATGGAACTTTCTATATCTTGCTTTAGTAAATAAGGAAGACACTCTATGCTTACATCCTTATTAGATTTAATATGAAGCCTAATTGGTTTTCTTGAATTAAGTACACTAAAGGATGTAAGGGTTAACAACAGTGGATATTATGATTAATTAATTTATAACATTAATTACTATGATAAGAATAATATTTTTATACTAGTAATTAATATGGTAAAAATATATGAACTCAAAAATACAAAGAAGTGAATGCACTTAGCTGATTACAAATGATTCGGGAAGATGCATTACATGAAAAAGAATATATAAAATTTATTAAGCTTAACTATGGAGACAGGTGGATTGGAAATCATCCTAGGGAAGGACTGTACAACTCTTATAGTGTTGTATTGTATGTGTATGCAATGGAAAGTTGCAAAAGCTATGGAATGAGGCTAAAGAACCTCAAAGATTTGATAACTCATCCATGCACCATGAGATAAGAGCTAAACAAGATTTAATCCTATACATGCATCATAACTTTGACAAAAACATAAAAAAACTAGCATATATACTACTCTCTACTCTTTAGATTACTTAATTAAGAAATTGAACCTAAAAAGATCAACTTAGCAATCAAAGGTGTGATGTTTGATATGAAACTCAAGCTTTCAAGAATGGAGTCTCACCATTAATGGCTTCAAGGCCAATGGTTCTCTCCATATTACTCAAAACTTGGATTATGGAGTGGATGGATGCAATATGGGGAGCTCTCAACAATGGATTATGACCGAGATCAAAATTTTCTATAGCTTAAAGCTATCACAAATGATTTCTAATGCCTTTCCAAAGTGCTTGAGAGAGAAGGACTTGTGAGTGAAGTTGTAAGTTTGAATGGGAGGGTGACCCTTATATTTATAGATTTCAAATGAGAAGATGTTGAAATTTGGGTGCATGTGGGACTAAAGCTCAAAAAGAACTTTTAGATTAGATTAGGATAAATATGCTTTAGGCTTAGTTGAGCTAGGATTAGGCTAGTTAAACTTGATTAGTAAGTGATTATAGACTCATTAACAATTGGGAGGGGTATGGATAACCAATGTGGACCGATAGATAGCCTACGAAGCCAATAGAAGTGGTCTAGAGAGAACTAGGGAGGTTCTGAATGCTCGAAAGGAAGAATGTTTAGCTAATAAGAGAGATATTAGCCAAATGAGCTGATTATGGGAAGAATGCGATTGAGAAGGTGTCATAAATGGGTATCGAGAGTGGAGCAAAGAAGGGTTGATTAACAAAGTGTTGTCAATTGGTTGAATTGGATGAAATGCTAAGTGTAAGCATATATTAGGTGTTTATATTTTCCATTCTTTGGGGTGGCATAAGTGACGTCACTTCATACTCTTACTCTAGGTCGTATATTGTTTCACAATTTGTGACTTTGGCTAATCAATTCTTCATTGCGAGGCTTCTAAGATACATTCATATCATTCACATCGTTCTTCTACTTTGTTCAGAACATCCATGTGTATAAGATTAATTTTTTTCCATGTTTTCAGACACCTTTGTCTTTTTCACAAAAACAATCTTCTCCTTCCTTTCTATCATGTGATTTTAGTCCAACTTATGCTAGGGGAATCCTTGCTTCTTCCCAACACTTAATTGGTTTACGTTCATCATCATGTTGAACCTATCCATAATGGCCTTGGGTCCCGCTTCTACCCATGAAGATTTTTCCTTTGAATACTACCACCTAATCGCTGGGGCATTTTTACATCTTCACCTTTCTCGTACGCACATGTCCTTATGCCCTTTTACATGCCATCTATATCTAGGCACATCCACACTTCCTCATCTTCCTGTACATAGTTTCAGAAAACTTTCAAAATCACAAAACATTCGAATATGTTAGAAAAATCACAAAAACATTCAAATATGTTTTAGGAAACTTATAAAAATTGAAAATCATCCTACAAAATGTCACTCTTTAGTTCTCACTTGTTCATGTGCGTGACTCATAGATCATCTTGATCTACCTTCATCAACAAAAGCTAAGCTACTTACTTCATTTGTACTCTAGGGCACAATAAGTTGCTTGGTAATATTTCATAGTGCACATTGTTTTTTCATAGGACTCGAGATGTCCTCCATTATTCCCCTTTCATGTATCCTTGCTTGGGGCATCGTCATTAACCCTTTTCGTTAATTTACATAGGTCGGAAGCTGAAGCTCGATAACAAAAACATCACATCTTGTTTCTCTGTTGGTGTAGTTCATTTAATTTCTCGTATTGCATTGCATTATATATGTTTTATGGAGTTAGGCATCTTTTACTATCTTGTATTGTATTGCATTTTGTATGTTGCATGGAGTTTGTGTTTTTAGCAATGTACATTTGTTCGTATATGGTTTTTCATGTCATACTACACTTTTGTTCATTCTTTTTAATAAGGACCGATGATGAAGATCATTAGCAATATGATGAAAAATAAAGTTGTTTAAAAGGCACTGGATGGATGTTAGCTCATTCCCTCTTCCTCATAATCCTTTTCTTTCATATCCCCCTTCTTTTCTTCTTTTTCACACTATTCTTTCTTTTGTTCTCTTTTTTTCATCTTTTTGATCGTCGATCAAGTTCTTTCATCACCCCATCGACAATCAAGGGGGCATCCTTCATTCTACTCATTTTTCTTTTATCCCTTCAATTTTTTTACTTGTTTATGCTTGTATACTTTCTTTGAAGTGACATCACTTACGCCACCCCAAAGAGGGGCAAATGTAGACACCTAATATATGCTTACACTTAGAATTTCATACAATTCAATCAATTGACGACACTTCGTTAATCAACCATTCTTTGCTCCACTCTCGGATGCCCATTTACGACACCTTCTTATTCGTATTCTTCCCATAATCAGCTTATTTGGCTAATATCTCTGTTATTAGCTAAAAATTCTTCCTTTCGACCATTAAGAACCTCCCTAGTTCTCTCTAGACCACTTCTATTGGCTTTGTAGGCTATCTATTAGTCACAATTGGTTATCCAGACCCTTCCTAACTCTTAATGAGTCTCGAATCACTTGCTAATCAAGTTTAACTAGCCTAATCCTAGCTCAACTAAGCCTAAAGCATGTTTATCCTAATCTAATCTAAAAGTGCTTTTTAAGCTTGAGTCCCACATACACCCAAAGTTCAACATCTTCTCATTTGGAAATCTATAAATAGAAGGGTCACCCCTCCCATTCAAACTTACAACTTCACTCAAAAGTCCTTCTCTCTCAAGCACTTTGGAAAGGCATTAGAAATCATTTGTGATAGTTTTAAGCTATAGAACATTTGGATCTTGGCTATACTCCATTGTTGAGAGCTCCCCATCTTGCATCCATCCACTCCATAATCCAAGTTTTGAGTAATATGGAGAGAACCATTGGCCTTGAAGCCATTAATGGTGAGAATTCATTCTTGAAAGCTTGAGTTTCATATCAAACATCACACCTTTGATTGCTAAGTTGATCTTTCTAGGTTCACTTTCATTAAGCTTTCAAAAGAGTAGGGAGTAGTATATATGCTAGTTTTTTTGATGTTTTTGTCAAATTTATGATGCATGTATAGGATTAAATCTTGTTTAGCTCTTATCTCATAGTGCATGGATGATTTATCAAAGATTTGAGGTTATTTAGCGTCATTCCATAGCTTTTGCAACTTTTATTGCATATAGTATGGTCTTGACCTATCTCGTATGGTCTTAAAACTACTCAGTTTTAGGCTCTACAAATTTCTAACATTTTTAGTTATCGAAACTCTTTGTTGTCAAACCCAAGTTTGAGATCATTATGTAAATATCTTTGAATACTCTGATCATCATTTGAAACCCTATTCATGGATGAGAAGTGTTTGATTAAGAAAATATTAAAATAAATAGATGCCTGATTATATATATGTAACAATGTTGAATATAAACAATTAAGTACAAATTTGATCCAAAAAATAAACAATTTATATTTGAAACCCTAGTTGCAAATGGTAAGATAGAAAGACTTAGTTGATTCACAAATAATCCCGAAGGTATGCCGAGCTGGAAAAATGTAGGAACATGAATTCAGAGTGTCACAATCAGACCCAAAAATTTACAGGAGTGTCAAAAATGTCATGACCAGGGTTCCTATGAAGGGTCAGGCGACACTGGGTGCAGATACCTATTATGAGCACCCGTGATTTCTCGAAGTTGTGGAACCAAATTTCGTAGGGTGTGATATGCTCACTAGTTATCACCTTTGATCACATGTACTTCCCTGGATCTCATTGTTGTTCACCAGAAACCAAAGCAATAAGAAATAAGCACATATAAACCCCTCAAACTACATCAAATCCTAAAAAATAAAGATGAAAAATGAGAGGTCAAACTATCCTCCACTTTCAACAAAGTGAAGTTACGACCAAGAATTATACTATATTGTAGACCCAATATAGTTCTATATGTGTGTGTATCGAAATCGTGCCCTAGGTGGCTCTTGTGTGTGTTGCACTTGATAATGAGCAATAACTAGATGTATATAGATATGTGCATGAAAGAATGAACTTCCCCTCCTATGTGTGTATGTAGAAATGGAAGTCCCTTGTCCCTTGTGTGGAGCTAGATGGATGCTTGAATGCTTTTAGAATGCTCTTGGATGCAAACTTAGGTGGTGATAGATAATGCTTAGTGCTTGGTCCTTTATTATGGTCACATAACTTTATATTTATATGATTCCCTTGTTTGAATTTCATAATTAACCACTAAAAGGCCAAATAGTAAAAAATAAAGATTCCCAAATGGATAGAAAGGACCCAAAATATTTGAGAAAAGTATAAAAATCTGGGAACCTAGAGGGGACAAGGGAGCCTGGCGCTAGCATCCTGGCTGGGTACTAGTGTCCAAGATGAGATATTATGAAGTATGAAAAGAAATAATGGGAAATAAGGTGTATAAGACCAAGAGAGACAGTAGAAATCAAGTAAAGATGGCCAAAAACAATGGTCAATTAGTAATTTTCTTGCTTAGGAATCATATGAATAGTGGTATGTGATCATGACTAGAAATATACCCAAAGTGCATGATTTAGTGTCTACATTTTCCCCACTTTATGTTGTTGAGTGAATGATTGATAACATAAAGTAGATAAGATATGCATACCTGATAACCATGTAGATCGATGGTGAAAAGCGTCTTTGAGAGAGACAAGAAAAAGTGTGGAGTGATAAAAATGTGAAGCATGGAAGCTAGAGAAGAGGAAGTGAAAATAATGATGATGAACCTAGGGCAAGAGTGTATGTGTAGATGTCACATTGTACCTATTTTTATGTTGATTGTTGTGTGATTGATGATGTGATTGATGTGACTACTGCTTCCCATAAGGATAGACCTGCAAAAGAGAAGAACAAACAAGTAGTCAAATACATACATACATACATACATACATACATACATATATATATATATATATATATATATATATATATATATATATATATATATATATATGATAAAAATGTGTGTAAAAAGTATGTAAAAATGAAAAAATAACATGTGCACCTGATCCATGATGAGTGAAAAAGATAGAAAGGATCCTAAAGATGTTGTAGAAGAATGAGTTTTTTGGGCTCACGCCAGTTGTGTTGAGTGTGAGTTTTTTGGGTGATCTCACGCAAAGGCAAAAGAAGTGTAGGGAGAAAGGTCTAGTGTTATTCTCCAACCTTTGACTACTTCCCAAAGTGTAAACACCACTGTAGATGGTGTGTAAAAATCTGATCTGGTTTGATCCAATGTGAAAGTAGAAAATAAGATGTAATGCATGCATGCCAAGTGTTGAAGGACTGTGTGTCCTATAAAAGCCACTATGTAAACTACCAAAAATTGTACATAAATGAGAAAATATGTGTAATCGACCCCGGTCACATGAATATAGGAATAGTTAGGGGTGCCCAAACGCTTCTATTTGGTGTTGGCCTAACCTTTGGTGTCTATGTTATCTTTGAGGACCCAAGTCAAGTTCTGGGCTGTTGTTGAGATTGAAGACTGTGTTGAATGTGTGTTGAACTATACTTGAACTATGGCTATAAAATGATAAATGGGGTGATTGATGCACCCAAATGATGCTCCCCTTGTTTGGGGTGCTTACGAGGTTGTGAGGAGTATGCGGCCCAAAAGAGGACTAGACGTTGTGGTGATACTTGATGCCCTATATGGGGAAGGAGTATGCTTGGTATAAAAAAGGAAAATGAAAGAAAAGTGGCTGGAAACAAGTGTTAATGCAAGCAAGATAAACATGCATATGGAAAACAAGATGTAAGCTAGCAAAAAAAGCATACAAAGTGTAAGCTAACAAACAAGAAGAAAATATAAACACACAATAGTGTAGAAAAAATAGACTACAAAAAGTTGGTTTCAAACATGGGACATCACTCATAATGTCACAAGACAATCGAGGCCGATATGGTGACAAGCATACAATAAATCGAGAACAAGAAAGACATAGGGCATAGCTCACAAACAATGGCATACAATGACAAGAAAATAATCAAACAACCATGGAAGCAAATAGATCTACAATACAAATGTTACACATAAAGCACTTGTTAGAATGTTAGAAAGATTAAATGTATGTCAAAACGTGTATAATCTGATATAGTAGTGTGATATTAAAATGAAATAATAACACTTGTAGTGTGTATGAAAGTGGATGCCCCTAGGAGCGAATGTGGGACTCGTAAGAGGTAATGCACCAAGAATCCGTGTTTCATGTATCAATTTGTGAAGGGTCTCGATACAACTAGAAGGATAGTGAACACGCATATGTATATAAAGAGATAATTACATACAATGTATCAAGATAACATAGTAAGCAAAGTGTATCATGCAAGTATAAGTAAATAATAATAAATGTGACCAAGATATGCAATATGTTGTGGATGAGATGGAATGGAATTTAATATGAGTGTGATAGGAGCAACATGCCCCTAAGTGGATGTGAATGAGTATGCATGAGATGAGGTTCATTTATACATGCCCCCTCAGTAGTTGAAAATGAACCGTAGAAAAAAGTACATCATCGGGAAATGGTTTGAATGTGTGCAATAGAAATATGTGATTGATAAAGTGTAGAGCATGTAGTGTGAGTGATGTGGGGAGGTTCATTTTATATTTAAACCCTCAACAGTTGAGTATGAACCATGGAACTAGAGTGTGTTATAGGGTAATGAGCGTAACATGTAGAAGTAGATGCAAGAAAGATGTATCGTGAATGTGTAGAGTGTGTATGATGCACAATAGATGCTATGAGAGGGAGATTCCATGAATGTGTGAAGTGTGAAGTGTGTAGTGTGTGAGGTTTATGTATATAGTATTCCCTCAACAATCAAGTGTGAACCAAAAACGAGAGTGTGTCATAGGGTAATGATGATACAAATGTATCAAAATGTGTGAGGGACTATATACGAAGTAAGAAGTGAAATTTTATAATTGTGGGACACTTGATGATGCTAGAAAAGGGGGGTAAGTAAGCGTGATGCCCCCAAGTGTGCAGATAGTGAGTTTGCTATCCGATAAAATTGAAAGATGAGGGTCCTTCACTCAATGCTTATGGAGATAAAGGCATGTGACCACACTCTAAGATTGGCAATGAATGAGACTGAAGATGTACCATGGAATGAGACCTAAACGATGATGAAGACTGTGTGAAGTAGAGTGTGAAGGTGAGGGACACTTTTGTGAAGTAGAGTGTGGAGGAAATGAATAACTATGTGGAGAAAAACAAGGTGGTGATGTATAATGATATGAAGGAGGTGTTTAAATGATGTATTTAGACTGGTGACATGGACTAGTAGACTGTGAGACTGAGTAGGCCATGTGTGAAATGATGAGCTAGGAGTAGATTTTGATTTTGATTCGAGAGGTCATGAGGACCTAGATTCTCTAGTGAGTGTAATGAAAACCTCAAGAGGAGGCTACGACCATTGTGTGGATGGAAAAACACTATTGATAGTAATGAATTGCCTATTGTGAATGAACTTTAGACACAAATGGTGCATGGAAATAATAGCCTGAGTTGTATGGAGCCAAGGAAGACCTAAGAGCATGTCACACCCTTTGAATGAAGGTGTGAAAAGAAAGGGCACAAACATGGTAATAGGACCGATTGTTACTAGAAGCTTGACATATCCATATGAGTTAGGAATTGGATATGAAATTTGTGAGAGTGGATAGCCAATAACAATAAGAAGTGCAATAGAACATGCACTTATGCAAAATGATGGATCAACCATAGTGTTATTGATAGAAATAAATCCAATAAAAGTACTAATGTGCAAGTGATCAGAAGAGAATGTAGCATGATAGTCATGATCAGAGAAATTAATGATTGGTGGAGATGTCTCAACATGAGCAACTAGAAAATCAAGAGCCCCCGATGCAGGAGGAGGTATTGTGTAATATGTATGATTGGATGAAGATTCAACCACTTGTTTATCATGTTTTGGAAGAGGATTTTTAAATATATTGAGCTTGTTATTGTCTTTGATTGGTGAAGAATTCATAGGCTTGAGAATATAATTTCATTATTATCAATGATATCTTGAATAAGATTGCGAAGTTTGAAACATCGATCTTCAGATTTCCCAATGCATTGATGATGGTCACATTTGAAATTTTTGTTGTAATTATGACCTTTAAGATGAGATGGGTCTAGATTGAGCAAGTGAGGAAGATTAATAATATTTCTCTCGACGAGTTGTGGAAATAGAAGATGTGGAGCAAAAATAAGCTTAGTAAATGTACACTAGGTGTTGCTATTGAAGCTTTTTGGTATTATATACAACATTTATAGTAACTTTAGCTTCAAAGTAGGTTTTGTAGATGGCTTGAAATTTGATTTTGTTTTGAAGTGTGCCAAAGATGAACCTTGTTCATGATACTTAATATTTCCTATAGATAGGAATTTAGTTTCACTTAGGTTAAGAGTATGACACAAATAATCAAATGATGGAGATGTAAAGAAGATAACACTCTCCCAAAGAGGCGGTAATAGGCTTTGGAAAAATATATCTTGAATTTTAGAGTCTCCAAGAACATTAGACATATTAGCTAAGTTTTTCTTATATCACAAGACATAATCTACTAGATGTTCATTAGATCCCTTTTTAAGTTATGTGAGTTGAGCATAAGATTTCTTAGAGTCGATATTGATAGATAATTGAGAAAGAAAAACATCGGCTAAATGAGTAAAATATGTAACCGAGTGGACATGTAGACCATAGAACCAACACATTACATAATCTTGAAGACTTATAGGAAAGATATTTGTGAGTAAAGTGTGATCATCTCGTATAGTCGAGACATGCCACATGAAATTCTATGAGATGCTCTTGAGGATTGCCATAGCCTTTTAAAGTAAGCGGACTTAGGGGTGATGAAATTGAGAGGAAGAAGATATGAGGAAATAATGAGTGCAAAAGGAGTGTGAAGGAGTGAAGTGGAATCCAAAGATGGAGATGCACGAGAGGTATCCAATTGAAGTTGGTGAATTTGTATATGCAGATCCTGATATAAAGAAGTTAAATTAGGAGTATTCAAAGAAGAGCCAAGATGTGCATTAGAATCATTAGGTTGAATGATGGGAGCGGTAGTAGTAGGAATGGAAGAGAGAATATGAAGGGGTTGAGTGGAGGCCATGGTAGCAAGGAAGAACCTACAAGAGGTATCGAAGTAGTATCATGAGTATTTTTAGCAATAATAAAAACATGAAGAATATGTGAAAGATGAGAAGGATTATCATGCAAAGCTTGACGAAAATTTGTGAGCTTATCTAATTGTTCTTGATCAATATTTGTGTCTTCATCATATGAGTGTTCACTATCATATGCTTCAATTTATTCATCATATGAGTGTTCACTATCATATGATTCAATTTCTTCATCATATGAGTGTTCACTATCATATGCTTCAATGTTTTTAAGAGGAACTTGTTGAGAGTTAGTGAATGGATTATCAATTTCAGCCATTGATTTAGAGACCCTACGTGAAGAAGCTCAAGATGCAAAAAATACCCAAAATGACCACTACGGGTGATGGGCATAAGAAGAAAACCCCTAAAAATAAGGTTGGAATTGAGTGATGGGTTCACCAAATGATTAAGAAAATATTGAAATAAATAGATGCCTAATTCTAAATATGTAACAAAGTTAAATATAAACAATTAAGTACAAATTTGATCCAAGCAAATAAGCAATTTAAATTTGAAAATCTAGTTGAAAATGGTGAGATAAAAATAATTAGCTGATTCATAAACAATCATGAAGGCATTCCGAGGTATAAAAATGATGGAAAAGGAACTCATAGTGTCGCAATCAAGCCTAGAAATTTGTATGAGTTTCAAAATTCCGGGACCAGTGGCACCTATGGAGGGTAAGGGGTGCTAGAGACCTATCCCGAGTGATTGTGGATGTTATAATTTGGGGAACCACATTTCACAGGGTTACAAGATGCTTGCTAGTTGTTTCCTTTTATTTCATGTACTTTGCTGGATTTTGTTGTTGTTTTCTTGAAACCTGCAATAATAAATAAGCACTTACAAAACCCCAAAACTACATCAAATCCTAAAAATTAAAGATCCAAAATGGGAGGTCAAACTATCCTCAACTGTCAACAAATTGAATTTATGAATAAGTGTTGTACGCCATTATAGACCCCATGTAGTTCTATGTGTGTGTGTTTCGAAATCATTCCCTAGGTGGCTCTTGTGCGTGTCACACTTGAAAGTGAGAAATAACTAGATATAAAAGATATAGATAGATGTGTGTGTGAAAGAATGAAATTTCCCTCTTATGCATGTATGTAGAAATGGAAGTGCCTTATCTCTTATGTGGATCTAGATAGATGTTTGAATGCTCTTGGATGCAACCTTAGGTGGTGATGGATAATTCTTAGTGCTTGGTCCTTTAATATGGTCACATAGATTTGTATTTATACGATTCCCTTGTTTGAATTTTTTAATTAACCACTAAAAGGACGAGTAATAAAAATCAAGATGCCCAAATGAATAGAAAGGACCCAAAATATGTGAGATAAGTATAAATAGGTCGAGGGCGCCCAAAGGGGAAGGGGTCACCTGGCGTTGGCATCTTGGTTGAGTGTTGGTGTTTAGAATGAGAAATGTCAAAGTATGAAAAGGCAGACTAGGAAAGGAGTGTAATACTAAGAGAGAAAATAGAAAGCAAGAAAAGATGGCCAAAAATAGTGGTCAATTAGTAATTTTCTCACTTAGGAATCATATGAATAGTGGTATGTGATCAGGACTAGAAATATACCCAAAGTGCGTGATTTAGTGTCTACAATCTTACAAAAAATATTAGTTTGGTTGTGGGAAGCCCCGTACACCATTGAATTTTTCACTTCACATCTTTCTTTACCTAACATGTGATATATGAATGAATGAAAATAATTTTGATAACCATATTTGACTATGCTTGAATCAAGTTTTCTTTTTCTAAGATACTTTGGGAAGGGATCTTTCGGGGCTTGTAGATGAGAGAGATTATTTTATTAACTTGGTAAGAAGCTTCAAACCTATAGAGATTACTACCCTAATAATTGTATATGTGTTATTACAAGATTTAGTGAGCCTTGGGTGCCTTTTACAATTATGGGAAGTGAGTGTATCAATGTAGTTTCATAAAATTTATAGTTTAGTGAATGAGGTAGTGTTTACTTAATTATATAGAATTCCATAGATTATTTATCAATGAAAATATGACCTAGAGAGATTACAAGACCCGACAAAATATATGAATTTGAAGTTAAATTTGGAGGACATGTCTATACAAGACTCAGTAAAATTCAATTAGGACCGGAAATACTATCCGACCAATCTATAAGGACTCTGTCTAGGGAAGGAAAACATGTAAATTGAAGTTTGGCACTTATTAGTTTATGTTTTTTATGCATTATGTTCTCAAAAATTGATGATAGGTTAATGTGCAAGGATAAAAATCTAAACAAAGGACCTCAAAAATTTCTAAACGGAAAGGGAAGGTTGTACTTATCTTAAGCTAGAGTGTATTGTAAAAACTAGTAGTGTCGGTGAACTGCCAAATTTGAGTGTCTAAACTTATCCCCTCTTTAAATAGGAAATGAAATGATTAAAGGAAAAGATACTGATGTGTGTAGACACACTTCATCTTCTCTTGAATATTTGTTTTACATAATCATGTTGTTCTTGGTGTTAGCATGCTCCACGATGAAAATTGTAACATGGAGTGTAGTTAATTTCCATGGTAAAGAATTGAACTTTAACTCTATATGTAAAGTGTAATACAAAATATTTGCATTTTCATAAGAATGAAATGCAAGTAACATAAAAATCAAGCAATACAATTGTTTGTTTATTGAGGGAGAAATGCTCGTTCTTTGTTTGTGCTTGGAGATGTTGAATTGTCAATTTTGATGAAATTTACCAAATGATTGAGGGTGATCATTCCCAAATTGTGCTAAGGATAAAATGAAGTGCTAGGTGCATACAAACCAACACATAATTCCAATGATATAAGAAGAAGAATGAAGTTCCAAAATAACATGCTAAAGAGACCAGGTATCAAAGTTATTTAACAACTATGATATCTTCCCCTTTGATTGTAAGAGGAAAGGAAAGTCTACCTACAAAGAACTTAGCCACTTTGATACCTTCCATAAACCTACATACCACACCCCTACAAATGTATCTAGGACCAATTTTATAAATTAGGACACACAATATAAGAGATAATGGATTCCCCACGCCCTTTCAATGTGCATGCAAAACTACAATGGATTGAAATACTAATGGATAAAGGGAGTCATGCCCTTAAAATATTTGAAACAATAGCAAAAATTGAATGACATAGCGAAGGAGTGAAGTAATTCATGCCCCATATGTTGGCTTGAACCATGTGAAATGAGCCTAAAATTGTGCCAAAAACCTAAGTATGTAGCCGAAAACTTAAAGATGCTGATAAAACTAATGTTTCCACCTCTTGGGAAAAAACATATGGGAAGGTCCATAGTGTACCATATTATATTAACCAATCTATATGGATTTGAACATGTGAAATTTTACTGAATTTCCATGTTTTCTATATTTCTAAGTACTTATATCATGTTTTCACATGTATCATATCCCAATTTTTTTCCTATGTTTGCTTTGTGAGTGTAAAATATATCCAAATGAATGCCCCCTATTTTTAGGCATATGAAAAAACCATGTTGAGCACTTGGATCAAAATAAATAGATGTGTTCCCATACACCAAATGTTTGAGAAGTTGTAGAGGATGGTAGAATGTTAGACATGTGACCACCTTGAATAACTTGTACCTATAAAAGTAAGATGTTTGCACATGATGAAAACCATGGTGCGTAAGAAAACTAATGATAACAACATATATAACATATAGTGGAGAACAACAATAGTTTAAATGTATGTAGGAGAATACAAGTACAATAATAATTAAATTAAATGTAACAAGTATGAAAACAAAGTCACACAAAAGGAATAAATTCAAAAACATGGGACACCCCTGGTGTCGCAAGACAATTAATACCCCTAGGCCTGTAAATAAGAGAAAGTAATAAAAAACAAGATAGGTATGATGCCAAAATCATAGGACACCCACGATGTCAAAAGATAATCAAGTAAAACAATCCACAAGTAATGAAAACAAGAAAACAATAATACACATGCAATAAGAAGTATGCATGAAAAAAGAGTGTAAAAACATGATAACATGATATAATAGCCAAAATATGTGAAACAAGAGATGTCAATGCTGCACAAGACACATGTGTTAGTCCTATTATCTCAAAAGATAACATGTACACAATATATGTAATCAAGCATAATGAGGAAGTAGAAAGGAACTATAATGGAACCATAACACCTAGATGTAGTGTAAAAATAGATGCCCCTAGATGAATAGGAAGTCTAGGTAAAAGAGTGGCTAGCACCTATCATCATGTAATGCTTTGTGTATGTCCTACATCATGATAAAAATACCTTATGAACACATGTGTGTAAAGAGTAAAGAAGCATGCTATCTATTAAACCAAAGAAACTAGCAACATGTAAATGTAAAGTGCTAACAACTCAAGTGAAATGCACATGTCCTAATTTTGTATTTTTACAAATATATGATTTTCTCTATATTTTCAAAGTGTTAGCTATGTACATATGAAAGAGGGGTATTAACGATATATCAAATGAGAAACCCCTAAAGAGGTGGAGAAAATGTTGTGGAAGATGGAGGCTTGGCCTCAATTTTGACCTAAATGTAAGTGGTACAATAATAGTGATGTATGCCAAAGAAGACTTGAGAGATGAACCGGGTAGAGTTGGGCCACAAGTAGTGTATGAAGGAGAATGAGGGGAGAAATATATATATTCCAATAGCTCAAATATACGAGTATTAAGTGCAGTGTTTTTCATGATAAGAGTGTGTACACTATGAACAACTAAAAGAGCATATATAGAGGCATGGTTGTCAATAGTGGAAAAATTGTATGTAACTAGTGCAAGTAAAAGTAAAAATCTGTGAAATAAAAGATGTGAAAAACATGTAGTGCCATGAGGCTTCCCTATATCAACCTGAATAAATGGAGGGAGATACACGTGACTCACTATAAGAAATATCCATAAGAGATAATTATGGGAAGTATTAGAACCATATGTATGAGGCCATATGAGTGTAGAAAAATCCATAAATATAATAGTAGTGGAAAGAGGGGAATTGGGTGTCCCCATGGATGTAACAAGACTAGGTGTAACCATAGTGGATGAGTGAATCATAGAATATTGAGAATTTTTTTAAGAAATATTAATATGAATATTTTTCAAATTAGCATATGGGGCACCCAATTGTGGTGGAGTAGTCATAGCAGGTGATATGACATTGAAATCAGTAGTAGTAAGATCAATAGAATTGTATCTAGAGGTGATCTAAGAAATAGATTTGAAATCCATGGCCATTATAACATTCTAAAGGGTGATATGGGTTTCCCCTAACATCATAGGTACCATAGATATACTAACGTCCATAAGAGGAAAATCACTAGATATAGGTAATATAACATTTCGCATGTGGAATTTAACACCTTTTATAGGAGAAAGAGATGCATAAAAATGGGATTATATATATGAGGAAAAAGTGGGTCATGTAAATCAATAACAATGGGGTCCATGTCAATAAAAGAAGTATGTTCAGTGTAAGTGGAGTCAATGTAAGTATATTCCTCATGAGCATATATGTATGGGAAACATCACAAATAGGATCACCACAATTGACATGTTCCACTATAACAATATCCATATTAAAAGGAATTTCATGTGTATCACAAGTAACAACATTAATTATATCATGTGCTATGTCATCAATAGATAAAGAATCATTTCTAAGTGGTGTCACATGATGAGGTGTAAGATAAGAATCATCATTACTATTAAAAAGGTAACCACATGTACACATGGTGCATTGATTCCAAATAGGTTCTACAAGGTTAAAAATGTTAGTTTATACAAATAATAGTAAAGTGGCCATGATATTGGTCCAAAATAATTATCTACCATTGGAATACCATTTTCCGATTCACGATTCCTATATTTAAAGCTAAAGGAAGATGATCACTTCATTATATTATGAGAAAAATGATCAAGTGAGTAATAGTTTCACGTTGATTCCAAATGGGCTTTACAAGGTGAAACAAAATTTGTTTTTTTCTACCTTCCCACATGATACAATGTTAGAAAAAATAATGCTTTCAACACGTCAAGATTTAATGTGTTTCAAGGATAAGTCAATCTCCTGTAGAACTTTGAGTGGTCACAAAGTGAACCAAGGTACAAGTGATCTTAATAGTAAATTCTTATGTAGTGCAAAACTTAACAACATTTTCATTCATTTCACATTACTTAAAAAATATATAACTTTTTTGAGAAGCAACTATGATATCTTATGATACCAAAAAAATATAATGACTTTTGATAACATGTGCTAGAAAGGGAGATAGAGATTACATGTCCGAAGGAAGCAAGAGCTTTGTAGGGGGTTGATTGAGAGTTCATCAAATGTTCTCTTATAAAATGAACCACATGCTTTATTGATGAAATCCATGAGAATGTAGTCTTATAAATAATGAAGGTATTATTTTACCTCCCTCACACCAATTATATCATAGTAATATGGAGATAAACTCAGTTGTAGCATGACAATCAACACCTACCAGAGTTTCCTACACCAAATTCTAAAATGCTCTACAAGCACTAAACAACCACATCCATACAACCATGACTAGTCTAGTTGGTATTCTGATGATAAAGTTTAGAGTTTCTTGAAGATAGAAAGTAGATCCATGAAGGTTAACTATTCACACATCATGCAAAATCGTTGGCCTAATGCCATAAGAATCACTAATGTCATTGAAGTATTTCTAACCCTAATATGATAAACTTGCATGGTTTCATACCAATAACACAAAATAAAGCTTACATGGTTTGGGGTGTTTTATAGTACCCCAATATCAATTTCATTATCACATCACTATGTAGAGAGAATCAGTTGGAGGAGGAATTACATAGTTTTCCTACTATAACCAACACACATAGCCATATTCTACTCAAGCCTATGATTCTTAGGCTTCTTTTAAGTAACCATAAAACTCATTATCTTCATCTATTACCTTATTCCTAACATTTATAATATGGGATACACCCGATTCATCATAATAATGAGATTTTTAGCTGAATAGTCCCTTTATATATGAAAAATTGAACTTAGCGTTGTAACTTTCTCTTGATCACTAACATTATTACATGTTCTATTGGAGTGGGACTTTACGGGTGCACACATAGATTCAAATTCCTACATTTCAAAATTTTAAGAAACATATGTTACTTTGAATTAGTGTCTTCAATATGGGATATGGGATTTAACATCAAACATTGGTCCCAATTCTAAAAACTTGATCTTAGTACAAAATACTATGGATTTGAGTGAAAGTTATGAAACTAGTTTACATCCATGATTTTCATTGGATTAAGAGTTTCTTTGAACAAGATTACATCTATTGCTCACCATGAAATTAAATGTCTTTAAGGTATTTCACTAAATAAAAGTTTGCATGCCTTTCATATGCTTCCAACATTTGCATTCATGTCTTTCAAAGAAGCTACAACTGAAATATCCTTTCTTTGCCATCAATAAGAAGCTATGTACAATAAAATATGATCTGTAATACGAATATAAGTAGGACTACCAACATGTTATCCCATCAAAAGGATTATCAAGTGTAGGTCTAGGATATATAGATATAACTATAACATGTCATAGTCAAACAATAATATGCATATCACTAACTAAAGTAAATAAATGAATGTAAGAAGTAGAATATCTCAAATTTTCAATATTGTTGATATAATCATATGTGTTACATAGCTCAATAATTCATAATAACCTATGGAATTTTTGTATGTTAGAAAAATGCGTTGTTGTTCTTTGTGGAACATGCTCACAAATATCTTGTAATACTATTGTAGGGAATGATATAATCAGTAAAATATGTTGAAATTTAATAATGTATTGTAAGTATGTCCTCATAAGTTGTGGAAATCAGAGAAATTATTGTAATGCAAAGTCAATTGGTTTCACTGAAGTTGAATATGAATTAGTATTAGAGGTCGCACTTCTAAAGGTTGTATTATAAATTATTATAAAATCTCATGATACAAAATTTCAGGTTGAAAAGGATTCTCATATAAAACACCATGGATTATAATCGTATTTTCTTACCCTTAGTAACATTTTCTCTTCATACCTACAATTGGGGCATTGGATTCCTCATAATGATGACCTCGAGGATATTTTCGGAAGAGGGGTGATAAAATATAGTTACATTGACTGGTGGGTAGTGTTACTTATGAGAGGACCTTGATGTACGATCAATGTAAAAATACCTTAGATATCTTTTATACCTCTACATTCATCTTTTTCAATCTCCTTATGACATCACCTTACTATATTATTATAATGAGTCTCCATATCTACTTACATCACACATATACATTCATCGTATCATATTTTAAAATATTTAGGTTCTTCCTCCCTCATCCGAGACATCCTTTTAAGACTCGTTGATAAAGCATTACCTAGAGATGATGTTCAGTTTAGATTTAATTTTTAATAGTTGACTTCATCGAACACAATCAATGTTTTTGACTAAAAGAAACTATAATTCTTAATCAATATCCATACATATACATAAAATTTGAGTCTTCTTTCCATCACATCAATGGTCACTCATACTACTTGCACTAGGAAATATTCCCTTGATGTCTTAAGGTCCTTGAATTTATTCTTCTTTATCATTTTGAGTCTATACTTGGAGTATTCGGTAAATAGGATTCCTAAGCATAATAACTACACTTTTTGATTCCCAATTTTACACCCCTTGGGGCCTCACAACACTTTCAGAGAATAGAAAGGCTTAGATGATGAAAGAATATGTGATACATGTCATTATCATCTAGGGAGGTTTCTAGCATTATCTTTATAACCAAGCTCTTGGGATGATTAAGAGGAAAATACAAAGGTGATGGCCTAATCCTTCTACTTTTGGTATTGCATAAACAAGGGTGAGAGGACCCTTGGGTTAACTCGAATGGAAGAAGAAAATTCAACAAGCGTGTTCTTATTGATTTGAAAATGATGGGTCAATCTAGGTTAAGTATGGCCATAAAAGAAATATATACTTGCAAGATTTGTCATAGGAATATTGAATATACTCAATACCTCAAACACGAGTTACTAAAGAAAATAGAACTTGGTTATTTCCACATCAATTAATGAGAATTCAAATTTAATGCATTTTTAGGGATGCTTTTATTATAACACAAGTAAGGTATATTAGATTTAATAGTTATGGTAGCAATGGTAGGATGGTAAGATAGGTTTTTTTAATTGGAAAAATGGAGGAAAAAATTGATAGACAAAAAAATTACCGGTGATCACTGAGACAACATGCCTTTTTAGAAATGTAGTGAAATGAAAATTAAGTAACAATAACTTCTAAGAAAATATTTGTATTCATTGATACCAAATCAACAAAAATATCTCCAATGTAGTCTTTAGAAAACTTAACATAAAACCTCTAACAAAATCTTCATTTCCTTTGTATTCATACACCAAAGATACACTATAAGGCTAACCAAAATCACCCAATAAGGATTTTACAATCATATCAAATATTGCAGAGTAAATGCTACAATACAATATTGATTTAATGACCAAAATGCAACAACCAAGGAATAATCTAGTGCATTATATAAATGCAATGAAAACAAAGATTACAACATAAACTGGTATTCATTAATCTCTATTCAACATACAAGATACCAAAACACATACTGAAAATTGTAGACAAACATATTTCATTTCAAATTCTTCATTCCTTAACAAGGGGACAAAATAAATGTATTCAATGCTTGTCAATGGTCACATAAAGTGCAACCACATTGGCATAAAGAGTCTAGAAATCAAATTTCAATGTTTTCTATTGATGGGAAACAAAACTAAAAAGTTACATTGATATTTTCTAAAGTTATCAGATAAAAACTATCCATCCTCTTCATATGAGGACATATCCTCATATTTATACAAAATTTGTTATGAACTTCCTTTGATTCCCCCCCAAAAATCATAAGTGAACGATCCTAAAAGGCATGTAAATGAATTCCATCTTTGGAAAATATCTTTTAATTTCCAAGATTCTTATGTCAACCATAAACCTGATTCTATTGTTGGTTATAGATTTTTGTAAAATATCCTATTTGCGCTATCTAATCCTCTTTTGTCTTGTTCATCTTGTCACAATCACTCATGTTCCCAATAACAAACCATTTGTTCCTTGATGTCATTATTCCAATTGACTTGACATGTTTATTTTTAGAGAATATGTATTTGGAAATGAATAACCATGGATATTCATTTGAATTTGATGATTTCCTTGTGTAAAACCTTTAATCAAGCAAAAAGAACACTTTTTAACAAACATCATTCTACCTTTCCCTTTTTCAAATCTATGTGAGCATCCAAAATTGATCTCACATTCAATCCTGACATGATAATTCATGTAAAATTCTCTAGATTCATCCTCCTATAAATTATCATTGATTTCTTATGAATTTGCAACTTCCTTGGGTATTACAAGTGATTTTTTTTTGTGAAAAATATAATAAGTGTTATCCCTTTATTGGCAATGGCTAAGATGGAATTGGGAAGAAATTTGAAAGAGATTTCTTCAGAATCTTTACATGTGATATTTAATCTTTCTGGCCCTAGTGAAGCTTCCATTAGAATTTTTTTTGGTTGAAGACCAAATATAACCCATAGGACCACCGATTTGTCAACATGGTGCAGATTTATTTGATGATTAAACCGATCAAAATGAATCCCTTATTCTTCGTTTTCCAAATTTTAATTCATCATTTGTTTCACCTAGAGGACCATGTAACTGTAGAGAAGTTAAAGAATTTTTGGATTCATTGTATGTTGGTGATTAATGAAAATTCCATATGGATATCACCCACCTTTTTCAACAAGGAGATGGTAGAAAGAGAAATTCCACATGATGTTCATGTAGTGTCTGATGATGAGTCTCAAAAGAACATATCCTTAATTTCCTCTGAGAATGGTTCTTGATAGAGAAAAGGCTCACCAATATTGAAAAAGCTTATGTGAAATATACCTTTGAGAAATATCATGAAGTGCCTTTACCTCCATTGAAGAAATGCAAAAGGGAACTGGTTTATCCAATAAGTGCATCAATCCAATCTCTATTGATCCGATTGATGTGCCTAAGTAAGTTCTTGCTATGTCAATTGATGTACCTAGGCCATCTAAAATATCCAAAACTACTACTCGGTGGGGTACCAAGGCATATATTATAGGAGGGCTTAATATTTTTGAATGGGAATCCTCTTATGGGAAAAATTAAGATTTTTGGAAGGCCCAAGGATAAGTATCAAGGAACTTATGGACAAGGGTATGTCTCATGATTTAGCAGGAGATATACAATATGTGTATGGAGATCAAGACCAGAAGGAATTTGAGTTTAGGAAAAAGAAGTTGTTATCTCATATCCCTAAATTTTTGGAGGATTTTGTAATCATAAATTGAAAATGTATTTAGTTACAAAAAACACCCTTTTTTGTATATGTATACCAAAAATTATATGAATTTCAAGGGCAGGGGCCCCTATAGAATCCCTTTTTTGTACCTAGTATATACATATATTATTTTTCACTTTATTTTTCAATTTAGCTATCATTTATCCTAAATGAACATACATCTGGATGGTAGAGTAATTACCTTTCCAACAAGATCAATCTTGCATGATTTGGTTTACTGCAATGAGAATTACATCTAAAATGCTCCATCACTCGCTCGTGGCTTTTCCACTTGTTTGATAGATTCTTGAGTACCCCACAAATTTTAAAGTATGTGGAATACTAACCTCTGAAACACCTGTAAAAATTGAGCAAGTGTGCCAAAATTTTGTTACATATCCACACTTCTCAATACTTCATAAAAGGTCAACCACGGTATCGGATCCTCCACTATTTGATCAATTTTACTTAAAGCACCATAAAATTACTTCCCTTTTCCTTGAGGATTTTGTCCTTAGCCAAATTTAAAATCTCCCATGGGCTCGAAACCTAAGGTACCCGACTTGTTGTAGCTTATGAGACCAACTTGATGCCGTGATGGTCAACCATGCTATAATCCCGCCTAAGACCCGAACAAATTTTTGTTGTTCCAGGGAATCGGAAAAACCCATGGAATAATATGTTTTGCACTTCACAGATGACTTGCTTAGTGTATTGTGGCCTTCTTAGAGCATAATGGTCAAGCCCATTTTACAAGTTGTTTCAAAATTATGGGAGGGATCCAATTTTAGATACTGATTTAGAATGAGTACCAATATTGGCTCCTTCTCGGGGATGGGCACCCCCTGCGGGTGCCACAATAACCATAAACAAAAAAAATTCATGAAACACAGAGCAGGTGCCTATTCCATTGGGAAAGGAGTTATAGGAATAAAATGGTCATGGATTTTTGACAAGTTCAAAGCATACTCAAAAGTATAACAACAATGGGAAAAACCTGATCACTTTGTAGACTAGAACAAATAAAGGGAAACAACAACTAAAATAGACAAAAACAACATAATCAGTAAACTATACAAAACCCACATGAATATATCCTTTAATCCAAGAAATTCTTGAGATGCCTACCATTGACAACTAGCTCGAGAAATTTTCCTTCCAAGTCTCTTAAGAAGAAATTGTGTTCCCAATTCTAACGTTGATGGAGTAAGGACCCATCCACAAGGCATCAAATTTTCCATGTTTTCCCTTTTCTTCATGCCTATTGTCCCATAACAGAACCAAATCTCCCACATGAAATGTTCTTGGAGTAACTTTCTTATCAAATATTTTATTGAGCTTCTCCCTAAACTTAACATGCCTTTGGTGGGATTCTCTTCTTACTTCATCCAATTCTATAATTTGGTTGATCCTTACATCATAATGACTCACCCATAGTTGTAAATGAAGGGGGAAAATAGCTTGAGCCCCATTAAATAGTTAAAAAGGGCTCTTACCAGTGGATATTTTGGTGGTAACTCTATCTTCCCATAGTGCAAACTTGATTTTCTCACCCCATTTTCTTTTGTTCATTTCTAATGTTCTTCTGAGGATTTTGAGTAGATTCTTATTGCTTGATTTTGCCTTCCCATTTCCTTGGGGATTGTAGTTTTATGCATAGGCCAAGGTTATGCCATATTCATGGCACATTGTTGCCAATGGTTTTTCTCTAAAACTCATGGCATTATCAGCCACCAACTTGGTGGGACCCCAAATCTACAAATTATGTGATTGAGGATGAAGTCCATAACCACTTGATGAGTTGCCTTCTTGGTAGGGATAGCTTCAACCCACTTGGTGAAGTAATCAGTGGCCACCAATATCCATCTGTGACTTGCACTTGAAGAATTTGATATCTCACCTATGAAATACAACCCCCATTGTTTAAATGGAGCTTCTATTGAAACATGATGCAAGGAGGGATCTAAATGATTTTAACCCATAAGAGAAACATTGACAACTTTCACACTTTCTGACCAATAAAGCCACATATTTAAAGAGGGAGGGCCACCAATATCATGCCCTTAAGATTTTATGGGAAGTAAATCTTCCAGAAAAATGGCTTCTACACAACCCTCCATGAAACTTAGGAATTTTCTTTGGGGTCTCATCCTCATAACACATCTCAACAGGATTCCTTTCGGGATCTTCCAAGCCAGTCCATGATAGACTAAAATGTATATTTGGGAAACCAACTTGAGTGTCCTCCTTTGATTTTTTTCTAGGTGAGCAAGAAAATTCAAGATTCTTAGGTAGTATACTATGTCTTTATACCAAAATAAGGTACTTACTTTTTCATGAGGGTGTTGTTCATCCTTATCAACATTGTGTATCTCAACTTTCTATAAATTGTTTTCTGCCATCATCCTAGCTAAGCCCAAACATCTAACCAATTTTGTAGTTTGAATTTCCATATCATATTCTTGAATTTTATTTACCCACCTACACCTCTTGCTTTACATCTCCATTTGGGATAATATATCCTTTACCATTGTATGAGGTACATAGGCTATGATTTTGGAACTCATAATATAGGGTCTAAAAAATTTAGTATCTTTTACCAAGGAAAAATATTATTTCTCCATAATATAGTATTTTAACTCAGAATTCTACAAGGATTCACTTTGAAAAAATCAATGGGTTTCTCATTCCCTTATTCATCTTTCTACAATAATACAGAAGCAAATATATTTTTTGAGGAAAAAGAAAACATCTTGAAACTCCTTTTTATAATCAGGGTTAGTTAATATAGGGGTAGTCTTGAGTGCCTCCTATATCCCTTAAAAAGCATGGATAGCTCCATTTACCCACTTGATGATTTGATCTTTCCTTCACATGCTTGTGATGGTGAAAGTTATTTTAGAAAATTTAGAAATAAACCTTCTTACAAAATTTATTTGTCCAAAGAAGGATTGGATGCCTTTCTTAGACATGGGGATGGGAACTTTATCAATTGCTTCCACCCTTTTAGGGTTTATCATAACTCCCTCATGTGACACTATGTGTCCCAACAAATAATCCTTATGTACTCCAAAATTACACTTCTTTGGATTTAATGAGATCCCATATTCTCTACATCTGATCAATATCTTTTCAAGGTGCACCAATTGGTCACCCTTTTCATACAGAAGACAATTATATAATCTTGATAAACTATAGTACAATCATTAATGAATCCTTAGAAAGCCACATCCATGACCATTTAAAAATTTTCTCCTACATTCATTAATATAAAAGGCGAGTCTTGAATTGTTTTGGTTTTTTCAACACCACCTGGTTATAACTTAAGAATCCATCTAATGTGGATAGTAACTTAGATCCTGTCACCTTTTTTAGCATATTATCCATGTTGGGTAATGGGTAATTATCTTTTAGTGATGTTTTTTTAATTCTTGAAATCCACACAAAGCCTAATATCCCCATTCTTGTTTCTAATTGGTACCAAGTTTTCCACCCATAAGGAGTACATAGTGGGTTAAATTATCCCACCATATCTTAAATTTGTTAACTCCTCTTGCATATTAGTTCTAAGGATGGGGTTTATAGGCCTTTTCTTCTACATAAATGGCTTTGTATAAGGCTCCAAATGTATTTAATGTTGAAACAAATATTCCCTATAATCCTTTAACTTAGAATAAGACTATGCAAAACAATCCTGATACTTTCTCAATATTTTAGTATAAGCTTGTATTTCTTATTCATTCATGTTGCTCCCTAACCAAACCTTTTCGGATTGTGATAAGTTCCTAAGTTGTATTCCACAATATTTCTAGGTACATGGATAGGTTTTCCCATAACTTTTTCTGTGTTGTCAAAATTGGACTCAAGGCTAACAAGTCCCTAGGAATAGTGTTCCTTTTAGTTGAATTACAACATTCCCAAAAAGGGTTTCTTTTCCTTCACACAACACCACCATAGGTTCAAGGTCAATAAGTTGATTAGTGAAATCACCTCTGCAATTCAAAAACCTTTGGATTTGAGCATCATCTTCAAAAACTTGCCAATGTTGAATGTTGTCAGGGACTGAGGGCCTAACCAACACCTCTACCTCATAATTTCAATATGGAGACACTATTTCATTATCATATTGAGAAGCTAGAACAACCAATATATCATTTGTTGTAGTCTGAATTCTCTCATGGTAGAGGATATTGAAAGAATCAAACAATTTAATGAGATCCCAGACCGCATGCTTATATTGTTTAACCTTTGGTTTTTTGTTGCATATATTTTTCTAACTTGTTTCAAAACTAACTTAGAATATCCTTTGAAAATGAGATATTTAATCCCATGTCTCCATGTAACTCTTAAACCAAGGAGTAATGCTTCATATTCAACTATATTGTTGGTACATTCAAATTTTAATTTGAAGGAGAAATTGAAAGAACCATGGTTTAGAGAATTCAAAACCACTCTAGCTCCATTTCCAATACTAGAACATGCTCCATAAAAATTCATATTCCATGGGACATTAGTATCTTCAAGGTGTGAATTTATATCCATACATTGATCTTCAAAATCAGCACAACCTATAAAGTTACCTACGCACTGTATCAACAAATAATACTTCATAAGATGAATTTAAAGGGTATTCAATTAGGTGTATCATCTTGTCCTCTCTGTGTAGCTTGACTATATTTCCTTCCAAGGGTATGGAGTAAAATGACATATCTATTTGGACACTTCCTACACCTGGAATCCCATTTTATTGATAGCAACATGTCCCATTCAACAGGGAAATCAACTATAACACAATTCATAGTTAAATAATTACCAAGGTAAGTAATGAGTTGTAATACCCACCCTTTGGCATACCCAAACACTAACACTTCCCTAGAATCCATGGAAAAAAACTTCCCAAAATTAGTTTTTATCTTGATGACTAACTCATTCATGAATTCTAATGGCATGATGTTACAGGAAGACCTTGAATCAAACATGCAATTATGGAGAAGTAATTAATTAACAATACGATCAATTGTGATTCTTCTAAGGAGGTACCAAAATACACTTTAGGGGTTATTTCTACAATTATTAGCCATATTTTATTTCAGCTTCAACAATAGTGGGAGGGGTCACCATACTATTTACATTCCTTTTTTGACAACCACATCCTCCTTCAACCCCAAATATTCAAATTCCTTCTTCTATGTTCTGGAATCCTAAGTAATTCCACAATAGGGATAATGATTTTTATTTGACTTAGGATCTGGGCCATATCACATGCAACATACTTGGGAAAGGATACGTTAGGGGCAAGGGTTACAAATTTTTCTTATGAGACATTGTCCTTTATTATTTGAGATGAGGCAAAAGTGCTTGGTCTTGGGGTAATGAGAGGGCCTTTATCTAGCATGATTCTCTTGGGAGTATCTTTAGGGATATTAGTCAAGATAGGAATTTTGGTTTTGGAGGTTGGGGTAGGTCCCTTAATTTTACTATTGTGTAGATTATATTCCTTCTCTTGAGAAACAACAATTTTTTTAGTAACTTCATATCCTCTTTTGAAGGAGTCTCGCCATCATATTTTTTCATCATTAATGCTCTCAAGTATTCAAAATAATGGCTATGGAGCTTAAAATATTGATCCATGTCAACATTAGTATTTACTTTAGAAGGGATGGAGAATACCCGATTAGTGAAAATTTAAAATTCTTCCACATTTTTGGCACAAATGAGGTCAGTAGAAGTTGGCCCCTTGCATAAGTCCCTTCGACATTCTATCATACATAAATAATCACAATCCACGTCTTCATCTTCATGTTCAATAGGCTAGTCATAAGGACCATGAGGAAAAGAAATTTATTGCACTAATCAATAATGTGTTCCTCCATCACAAAAACTCTCATTGTTAAAGGATTTGGGGTTGTCTTGTTTTCCCTGAAGGATTATTGTTTATTTCTTAAACCCATGGGACATTTTCCTCTGTCCTCATCCCAATGATCACTTTTGGGATGATTCCCAAATTTATTATTCCCGGGGTTTGATGTTGAGCTTGAAGATTTGGATTTAATCCATTCTCTTCTCTAGAAAGCTTGTATGAGATCTCTTTGACCACTCCGGACCAAGGTTTTAACCACCTCTTCTAAGTTCATATGCTTACTTGTTTGAGGATCTTGGATTAACTAATTTGACACCTTTCCTCTTTAGAGACTTCCTAGCTTATTTGATATTGTTATCTCTTTTGATAACCATAGATAAATCTTTCCTCATAGTTATAGGAGCTTTGTATCTCAAATAATAAGCTTCTTTCATATGAAAAGAAAATGAGTACTTAAATAGGTAAGACACATCACTAGGACTTACATTATTTGGTAACACAGTCAGAGTTATATTGAAACTTGTATTAAAATATTATACACACTCATTGGGGTTATTTATATTTTCAAACTTAGATATGAGAAACATGGGGTCAATTCTATCACCACATTATATCTGAAATTCCTTTTTCATTTCCCTTAAGAATTAATGGATCTTGTAGGTAATAAATTATACCATTATTTTACCTCCTCTTCCAATGTGTGTATGAACAAGTTGACATAAAAATACTCAAATTCAACCTCATAATCATCCATGAAATTCTGGAAGAAGTTGATATGTTGGTTTTCACCGACATCATTATATCCTTGAAACCATGAAAATCTATTTATGATCTCATTTGGTACCTCATTAGGATAACCCACCATGCCATTGAAATTTATTGGTTGATATGTAGTGACTACAAAAGGATCTCTAATGGTAAGGGTCCATATTATTTGGTGGAGGATTTTTAGATGGAGGATTGAATCTATGGGGAATATGATGCCTTTGGTTTAAAGGGGTATGATCCACATAATGGAATCTGTAGGGGATTGATTTCACGAAAAATATATTCTCTTAAGTAAACAAGTGTGAAAGCTAAGGATGATTTCTATCAACAAGCGCTAAACCCTATCGAATAAGGAATGCATATGGGAATTAGGGATACTGATTTCATAAATGTCGGATGTCTTTGGAGTAATCCTCTATTAAAGGAGGATAAAACTTAGGGGTTTAAAAACATTTACCTTCTGACCTTTGACCCTCTACAAGTTTCCAAATTTTCCTCCTTAATTGCACACTTTCTAATTCTAGGAGTAATTTTGTTGTGAGATCAGATATGAAAAAATACATTCGTCCTTCCTATTTTGTGAAATGGAGAGTTAATCAACAAGGAAATATAAGGTGGAAATAAAATTTTTCTAACCCAAATTCTTCTTTAAAAGGTAGAGTTGTCACTAGAGTCTCGCACTCTAGAAATGTAGATTAACTTAACAATATTTTAAGGAATCCACTTCACAATCTCAACTTACTTCCAACTTTTTTATAGAAACAATTCACACAAAATCTTGATTATATTTGGAAAACCACAAACAACACACCAAATTAATCCTTACTTGTAATATTTTAGAAAATTTCTTCAAAACCTACTATCCTGAGCCTAATATGGAGTAAAGAATTTCCCAGAGTGACACTAGAAAACATTTTGGTTCCCAATTTTTACACCCCTTAGGGCCTAACAATACTTTTAGATAATAGGAAAGCTTAGAGGATTATAGAATGTATGATATATTTCGTTTACATCCAGGAGGTGTATGACATTATCTTTAGAACCAATCTCTTGGGATGATTGAGAGGCATGTACAAAGGGATGGCCTAATACTACTATTTTTGGTCCTTCCTAAAATAGGGTGAGAGGACTCTTAGGGTAACCTAAATGGAAGAAAATTCAACAGTGTGATCTTCTTGATTTGTAAATGATGGGTCAATCTAGTTTGAGTATGGCCATCAACAAAGGTGTGATCTTCTTGATTTGTAAATGATGGGTCAATCTAGTTTGAGTATGGCCATGAAATGAATATCTACTCAAAATAGTTATCACAAGAATATTGAATAAATTCATTACCTCGAGACACAAGTTACTAAAATAGTGGAACTTAGTTATTTGTGCATTAGTTAATTAGAATTCGAGATGTAATGAATTTTATAGGGATGTATGGATTAGAAAATAAGTATGGTAGATTAGATTTAATAGTTGTGGTAGAAATGGAAGGATGGTAAGATATGTTCTTTTATTGGAAAAAAGGGGAAATAATCGATAGCCAAAATAATGTACTAGTGATCACCGAGACAACATGCCTTTCTAGAAAGAGAGTGAAATGGAAATAAAGTAACCACAACTTATAATTTTTTTATTAATTGATACCAAATCAACACAAATATCTCCAAAATAGTCTTTATAAAACTTAACGCAAAATATCATGTAATAATTCTAACATAATATTCATTGCATTTTTGTATTCATACGCCAAAGATACACTCTTAGGTTGAAAAAAATTCACTAAAAATATGGTTACACTAAATATTTTATAATCATATCAAATATTACAAAGTAAGTGCTACAAGACAATATTGATTTAATGACCAAAAATGCAACAACCAAGGACTGATCTAGTGTATTATATAAATGCAATGAAAATAGAGATTGCAACAGAAGTTGGGATTCATTAATCTCTATTCAACATACAAGATACCAAAACACATACTTGGAAATCATAGACATACATATTTAATTTCAAATTATTCATTCCTTAACAAAGGGACATAGACTAAATGTATTCAATGATTTCTAATGGTTGTACAATGCAACCACCTTGGCATAAGGAGTCCAGAATTCAAATTTCATATGCTTTCTATTGATGGAAAACAAAAATACAAAGTTACAGTGATCTTTGCTCAACTTATCAGATAAAAAATATCCCCCCTCTTCATATAAGGACAAAATCTCATATTTAAACAAAATTTACTATGAACTTCCTCTGATTTTACCCCCAACAAGCATACATGAGAAATCCAAAAAGGCACGACAATGAACTCCATCTTTGGAAAATATATTTCAAATGCAAATATTCTTTTGTTAGCCATCAACCTTTGATTCTATTTTTGGTTGTAGATGTGTACTTGTGTAAAATATCCTATTTATGCTATCCAATCCTCTTTTACCTTATTCATCTTGTCACAATCACTCATGTGCCCAGTCAAAAATGTTTGTTCCTTGATGTCATTATTCCAACTGATTTAACATTTTCCTTTTTAGAGAATATATTTTGGGAAATGAATAACCATGGATATTCATTTGAATTTGATGTTTCCCTTGCACAAAACCTTAAATAAATCCAAAAGAACACTTTTTGATAGACATCATTATTCCTTTCCCTCTTTCAAATCCATGTAAGCATCCATAATTAATCTCACATTCAATCCTAACATGATAATTCATGCAAAATTCTCCAAGATTCATCCTCCTATAAATTCTCACTGATTTCTTATGAATTTACAACTTCCCTTGGGTATTACAAGTGAATTTTCTTGTGAAAAAAATTCATTGTTAGTTATCCTTTTTGTGAAATGGAAAATATGGAAGGAAGCAATTTAAAAGATTTTTCTTCTAAATCCTTACATGTGATATTTAATATTTTTGGCCTAAGTGAATCTTTCAATAGGATGCTATTTGTGGTTGAAGACCAAGTAGAACCAACAAGACCACTAATTGTCAACATAGTGTGGCTTTCTTTGATGATAAAATTAATCAGAATGAATCCCTTCTTCTCTATTTTCCAAATTTTAATTCATCATTTGTTTCACCCAGAGGACCATGTAACTCCAGATAAGTTGAATAAGTTTTGGATTCATTATAGGTAAATGATTAATGAAAATTCCATATAGATATCCCCAAACTTTTCAACAAGGATATGGAAGAAAGATAAATTACACCTGATGTTCATGTAGTGTCTAATGAGGATCCTCAAGAGGATATATACTCAATTTCTGTAGAATAGCCACAATCGAGAAAAGGCTCACTAACATGAAATCTACCTCTGAGAAAGCTCCTAAAGTGCCTCTACATCCATTAAAGAAATTCAAAAGGTGAATAGTTGATCCAATAAGTGCGTCCAAGTTAGTCTTTTATGATCGATTGATGTGCTTGAGATAGTTCTGCTATACCAACTAATGCACTGGGCCATCCATAACCTCCAAAACTGCTACTCGGTGGGGTACCAAGGCATATCTTATAGGAGGGCTTAATATTTTAAATGGGTCTCCTCTTATGGTAAAAATTTTGAGTTTATTAATATTTTGGAAGGCCCAAGGACAAGTATCAAGGAGCTTATGGACAAGGGTATGTATTATTATTGAGCATGAGATATACAATATACGTGTGAAGCTCAAGACCGCAATGAATTTGAGTTCACGAAAAATAAGTTGTTAGTTTGTATCTGGTTTTTTCAAAGGATTTTGTAATCATAAATTGACAATGTATTTAGTTACAAAAATTCCCTTTTATATATGTATACCAAAAAGTTATATGAATTTCAAGGGCGGGGACCCCTATAGAATCCCCATTTTGTACCTAGTATATACATATATTCTTTTTCACTTTCTTTGTCAATTTAACTATTATTTCTCCCAAATGAACATACCTCTAGATGGTAGAGTAATTACCTTTCCAAAAGATCAATCTTACATGATTTGGTTACCCACAACGAGAGTTACATGTGAAAATGCTTCATCCTTTTCCACTTATTTGGTGGAGTCTTAAGTACCTCACGTATTTTTAATTCCACAGGATACTAACCTTTGAAATACCCGTAGAAAGTTGAATCAATTTCTCATGGGTTTTTTACATAGCCACACTTCTCAATCCCTCATAAAAGGTCACTCGTGGTATCGTATCATCCACCATATGACCAATTTTACTTAAAGCACCATCCACTTACTTCCTTTGGTTCACATATTTTGTCCTTATACAAATCTTTAATCTCCTCCAGATTGAAACCTAAGATACCATAACTTGCTATAGATTATGAGACTGATTTGATGTTACGATTGTCAACCGTGTCATAATCTCACCTAATTCCCAAACGGATTTATGTTATTTCGCTGACTAGAAAAAAACCCATAGAATACTATGTTATGTACTCCACAAATGACTAGCTTAGTGTACCACATAATTTTAAGAGAATAATGGTCAATCCCATTTTACAAGTTGTTTCAAAATTATGGGAGGTCTCCAATTGTAGATAATTGTTCAGAATGAGTACCAACACACTTTTCATGATTTACCTAGCATTTGGAGTCTTCAAAGAAGTGGATTTTCTAAGTCTTCTTCTATTCATACATAATCCTTCAAATCAATTCTCTCATAAATTATTTCTAACCTTAGAGGAATTTAATGTACTAATGGTGTTTAGAAAAATTTAAGTATATCGACCTCTCATTTCCTTATGGTATTTTTAGTTTTTTTGGTCTTGCATATGTTAGAATATATTATCATATTTTTAATCTATTGGTCATTACCTTGTGGATTTACATAATATCGATCCTTACAATCCATGTTCTCATTTGTATCATAAGTATCTATATCTTTTTACAAATTTATTATTATCAATATATTATTAAGACTTATTTAAATGACGAACCCCTATGTGAGGTCTAAGATTTGAAACCATACATATATCATATATTATGGATTCATTTTTCTAGATCCACTTTTTTATCAACTTACACCTATTGTGTATATCTTTAGAATGGCCACATTATTATCCTAGTATATATTACCTAAAGAGAAAGAGGAAAAATAAGATATGATGGTTTAATATAAGAATTTGGATAAATTCAAAGATTGGAGAATTAAGGATGATGTTGGATGAGTGCAAGTTTGTAATATTTGAATTTTGTTTGGTATTATCCATGATGTAGTTATATGTGCAAGGATGAAATAAATTTTCACCGGGTTTTCGAGAAATTGGTTGATGTTGTTTGTATAATGAGGAAATAAAAAATGCGTCAATTTTTAGGAAATTGGTTGGTAAAGAAGGTATGCCTGATTTTTGTATTGATATAATATATTTGAAAGTTTTGAAGCACTGAATTGGTGTTTTAAAATAAATGATAGAAATCTCGGCTCAAAAATGAAATCTCATCACTAATATTAAGGGAAAAGGCACTATATTCAAATAGGAATGGATCATAAATAGGAAGATCATCATTTGGATCTTCGATCATATAATTTTTGCAAAGATATGGAATATCCTCTGGTGTATATTATTCCATGATAGTGGGATGAATAATGGGAATATGATCTTTTGGATAGTTTTAATAACATATGTAAAATATTGGAAGATCATCTTTCTCTTATCATTAAATCAAAGGAAATTCAACTCCAATAAATCTTCAAGTAATAACGCCTTCTCTTTGAGGCAATGCCCAACCAAGGGCATGCTTTCCTTGTGTATTTATTTATGAACTACACATCATATGTAGTAACTATTTATACTCTCCTCTTATCACACATATATCTCAAATATCTTATCTTGATCCACTATTTTCAACTTTCTTGTACATAACTTTATTTTATTATTTTTGTACTTATATATGTTTGTCAAAAAAATTTATTTAGTACGTTTTAATTATGAATTTATATACTAATATGATACTAACATCTTATGTTTCCTTTTACGAGTATCTTATATATCATTATATTCATATGTTTCAACCTTTTATTTGTAGGCATGCTAGTTTGGTTGAGCCGTTGTATCCCTTCAAGAACCTTACATCCTATATCATTTTTATAGGATATATATCATAAAACTCTTAGCTACCCCTTTACATATTACATTTATAGGATTTCTTATTTTTTGAACCCTAGTATCCCATCTAGTTCCTTAAATCCTATATGATCCTATATCTTATTTAAAGTAAAGTTAGTTTAACATTCTCAATCATCCCTTACCATCATATATGCATATTAGTTTGGTTGACACCTTTTTCATGGATAGTTCCTTACATTCATATATTTCCCACAAGACTTTTAGATCACTCAATACCTTTTCTCGACTAGTATAATCTACTTGGGTTCATATGTTTATAACCTAATTTTACCCACCTTTTGGTTTTTTATTTGATCACAAAAATTTTAACCATTGGATATTACCACCTACCTTATAATCTAGATTGTTTTACCTTATAATATTCATTTTATTAGTTTTATTTGTAAGGCCTTTGGTCCTTTCTTACTAATTCCTCTCCATTATGATCCTCTTTATGACACATTCATCTTGCTCCCTTATCTAAGCATCCTCTCATAAAGGAATAAAAATGGTCAAGAGTATTATTGTGTCTCCTTATATCTCAAATATTTCAATCTATATATATACTTATCTCTCGTCAAAAATTAACCCTCTCTTATGAAATAAGTATCAAATATTTATGTCACTCTACCATCCATGTAGACACTTAAGTATGAAAATTTACGCTTTGACACTATCGGTTTTGACAATGCACTCTTGCTAAGATAAACACACTCTTTTTATCCTCACTTTGTGCATCCTGAGATCTCTTGTCTAGATTGCTTATTCATATAGACTGATATGTTGATAATTTTTGAGATTCAAATGCATAAAATCTATAGAGAAAATCCAATTAACAAGATGCAAACTTCATTTTTCATGTTTCTCATCCTTGTGTAAAATCATCCAGTTTGATCATGAGTTGATAAATGGTCCTATTTTAATTGTAAGGTTTTTACCAAAGATGTCCTCCATATTTTATTTTAGTTTCATATTCTTTGTTAGGTATTCTACACCCTTTGGGTCATCCTTTCTTCAATAATTTACCTTCATAACCGTATATAAACAAGTATACAATATCTCATTTAGACACCTGGAAATCATGTGGCACTACATTGATACACTCACTTCCTACACTTGCAAAAGGCATCCAAGGATCCCTAAATATCATTAAATATTATGCACACTCATTATGGAAGTAATCACTATATATTTGAAGTATCATTCTAAGTAAAAATTCAAGCTATCTCATTTGCAGGCACTCAAACACCCCTTCTCCAATTATTGTAGAAAATTCAAAAACTCAAATTAAACATTGTCAAAGAAGTTAAATTTATCAAACCATAGTTATATTCATTCATATATCACATGCTAGGTGGAGAATGACATGTGGTTTGAGGCCTCTTAGATTAGTTCCAACAACAACAATACATGGGGGTACACACAACCTAACTAATGTTTGTTTTGTGGGGTCTTTAACCCATGGATATGGTTTGAGATATTATTCAAAATGTTCGAGGGAAGGATTTGAAACATAGCTGAAAATTAGTTTTTAATAGAGACATGTGATGTTTGAGCACTCAGTTAATTATTAACCAAATTTAAATATTACATGGATTAATTTAAATATATAACATTAAACTATAATACAAGAAAATACAATAACACAGAGACAAAGATTTAACGTTGAAAACCCCCAAAGGGGTAAAAATCACAATGAAAAGGTAAGATTTCATTTAATGCTTATTTCACTAAATCGGGACATATTCCAGTGAATTGGGACTCCAATATTACAAGTATTTGAAGAAATCCATCTCCATTTTTGTGTATATTGGATTTCATTTTTTGGGCTATACTAGATTCCATTAGTAGTAATATTAGATTCCAATATTGTCATTATTGGACTTATTCGAGTTCTAATTTCTCTATTATTGGATTCCAATTTTTCTATTATTGGATTCCAATTTCCTATTATTGGACTCCAATTTTGCTATTTCTGGATTCCAATAACGCTATTATTGGATTCCACTTTCACCACATAAGCCTAACGGCCACCCACTTACATAAGCCTAGTGGTTGCTATCTTACATAACCCAAGTGGTTGCTAACTTACATAAGCCAAGCAGTTGCTAACTTACATAACCCAAGCAATTACAAACTTACATAAGCCAAGTAACCGCTAACTTACATAAGCCAAGCGGTCACTAACTTCAAGATAGTGCATAAGTGATTGTTGTCATTTATGCCACATATAAATATTAATATCATCATACATATACGAATATCCATGCATACCTTATTCAAATCAATAAACGTTGACGTTGAAAATCCCTTCCCTGAACATCCTTGAATGGTGTTAAATTTGATGGCTGTTTAGACATTTTTTTGTGATTTTAGACATAACATACTTTCAAATATTTTATAGAACTGACATGTGTGACTCGAATATATAAAAGGTGACCGTAAATATTTATATACATTTATATAAAAAAATTATTCGTATATATTAAGCATAGTTAAAAAAATTGGCATTTTCATTTAGAAAATTTGTAAGTAGTGTATAAGTGTGATTGGTCACATGTCTAAGTGTAAGCATTAAGTCGTACATCTATCGACTCATACTTTAGGTGTGATTCTTGACCTGAAGGCTGCTAAGTATGAGTATTGACTCACACTTCTAAGTGAAACTCTTAGCTCACACTTCTAGGTGTGAGTCTTGATTCACACCGCTAAGTGTGAGTCTTGATTTGCACAACTAAGTGTGATAACTCACTGTCAAACAATTTTTGGGTAACGGTAATTTTTCAACATTGCCCTTCAAAAATACAAAACAATGTTTATTTATACCAATTATTTTGTATAAATTTCATTATTTTTAATATATATTGATGTAAATTTTTATAATTTATATATAAATCTATATTAATAATTGACGGTTAAATATTAAATATGCAATTCACGTGTGACGTTTATTACAAATATTTGCAAGTATTTTATGCTACAATCAAGAAAAAATCTAAACAGGTGTGAAGAATTACATGTCGAAGTGCAAGCACAAGAATTAAGGGCTTTATTTTTACCCGAATTATATACGGAATTTTTTTACAGTAGAAAAATTATAATATTAAATTCTTACATTAATTCTTTACAATACCAAATCAAGTATTAATAATAACCATTTTGTAAGGAAAAATGATAATTAATGTTGTGTTTGCCTCAACATTAATTCAAGCTATGTAAAATTTTACATTTAAAGTACATGCACCATTCGAAATATGTGCGCCTTTTGGAGCATGTAACTGTTGTTAGCCATTAATTATCCATTCAATGAAAAGCAATGTAGAATCATACGCATGCCCTCTTAAATTTTCGTGCCAAAAAAATTGGAAGATGGATTTGTCAATTACATATCACTATAAGTAGACAATTTTTTAGTTTATATATTTAACATTTTCCTTTCTATTCTCTTTGTCAATGCGTAAGCTTATTCATCAATAGAAAATCTCACGGCAAAGATAAGCATAAAAAATTATGTGGTCAAGTTCGAAACATTTTGATTTCCTCTCTGTGCTAAAAAATTGGTATGCATTCTCACCTTCAGTCCCTCAAAATTATGAAATTATGTTAATATAAAATTTTCCATAGCTAATTAGGGCTTATATCCATGTAGGGATTTTGTAGATAATTAAATGGAAGCAAGTTTTTATTCAATATTTTATAGAAGGTAGTTTTGTTTATCAAATAAATAATTTTGTAATATAGTAAACATTTGTTAGAGTAGTGAAAGAGGAAAGAATGGAGCACATCTTGACAGAGAAATGACATAGCTTAATACGTAATAACATGAGAGGAAGATTTGCGAAATTCAAAAAAACCCAAAAGACCTACCAACAACTTGTTTTGTTGATTCTTGAAAAATAAGCCTAGTGGTATCGCTAGTGGCTCAATTTGAACAATAAACGAGTGAATATCATAATTGATTTATGGTCATGGTGGTGCACAAGAATATAAGAGCATATGTATTTTATAAAATTAATATTATTTTTTTGGCATTATTATTGTCCACAAATAGTCCTCCACTACACATACTCAGTAAAATTCAATGGCTACGACATCATTGACATTGTCAATGAAAATATTTTAGAAGATATTCATGTTAAGACTGAGTTTCCATTAAATGTGTTGGTGTTGGATTACAGTGAACTATTTGTGAAAAAATATGGTAATGCAAGAGGAGGAGAACAAAATAACGAATACATATTTTTGAAAGGAGAGTTTGAGGAATAAGCAAACTATAAGATGTTGTTACTATGGAAGCAACAGATAGCCTCAAAAATTTTCACAAAATGTAAATTTGTTCTGTTTGCATCGTGGCTATGTGGATTTTTGCCTTTTTCTACATACAAGATTTCTCTCTTCTATGCTTCAATGTCATATCTTGTCTTAAGGACCATTTTTTAAAAGGATGCGGGCCCTTTCAAAACCCCCATATTAACCCTTATACAAAAAAATGGACATAGGTTTTGTACATCGAAATATGTTGTTGTGGCATAACCTAGTAGACTATATGATGACAATATCTTACTTTATTTTGTTAATTCCTATCGATCAATATCCAATTACTATGGTGTCGCATAAGCTAGCGAGACACTAAGCTAAAAATAATATTCTTTGACTTGTTAAATGGTAGTGATCCATAAGCTCAAAATTTTATATTGTGGAAGTATTAGGTTACCTTAGTGGGTGCTAAGCTCAAAACATCTTACTTAAAATTTCTCCTCAATCCACCAATCAAAATAAAAAAATTCTATAACTTTTCAACTTTCTAATGTTTGTAATTTATTTAAATAATATTTTAAACTACGAAACTTATTTATATTTTTCTTTATTTGCTAGTTAGTATTGATTTGACAAATATGAGGCCCTTTTACAACATTAATTTATTCTATCTAATAAAAATCACAATTCTATGAAAACAATCACACAACTAGCACATCTAGCACAATAGCACAACTAATACATCTCCCATCCGTGAGGCATGAACGTGTTGGTCTGTCTTGTTTAATTAAAATTTTCGTTAACAAAATTACTATTAACAAGGTTTATTAAATATATGTGAACAAAATGATTGACTACTTTATACGAGGATTAAGGCATCCATAAACCTTACAATATAATGCATCATGAGCATAATCAAGAGTGAATAAAAAAGAAATAGGACAAAAAGGGATAAAACAACTTATCCAAAACTACATTCCAATAGATCAATATAAGGAAAAATCACAAAACATGGAGGGAAAACATCCCAAACAATACAGTCCACAAACAAATCAAACAAAATCTCTAAGAGCCAACTGACTAGTTAGTATTCAAATGTTTCATATTATCATCCTACTTGCTCATGATAGGGATGTCATCTTCAACCTACTCTTCCTCATCAGAACTACTGAGGTGGAGATTATACTGCGAACTTTGTGTCCCTGCTCTAGCTTGACCACACGCCCTTGAAACTCCAAAACCAAACTTTTGATCTCTACCATATCGGCCCTGATAAAGTTATGGGTGATGTAAATTTTCTTAGAGGTGTCAATGCAATGCATGACACTGTTTCCTATAGAGTTCCAACTTCACCTAATGACTCCATATCCATTTCCACATGACTCACCCCGAGAGAAATTTTGTTGAAAACCACATTCCAACACAACTCCACTCTCTATTTCCCTTTAGATGACTCCCATTTTGTATCAATTAGAGAACATACAGCCTCAGTACCAAGATTTTCATTCCTCCGAGGTACCTTAGTCTTCTTTCTCCTAAGTTTGTTCATATTGTCGCAAGAGTAAAATTTTCATCCGAATCCCTAGATTCAAACTCTAATTCCTTTTCCACCTTTGGTTTACCATTCTTAAAAAATAAAAGAATTACTCCATGGTGTATCAAGGTATCAATATTTCGTGTTGAAAATCATGCACCGATGCGTAGACCGACATAAACAAGAAAAAGGGAAGGTTCATATAAATCTTATGCCTAAACATATTAAGCATAGTAATATGGTGAGTAAATATATTTTACGTAATTCACTTCTAGAGTAATGTACCTCATAAGGTGGAGGCACACCGTATTCCAAATATTAGGGATGCAGAATCTAGCTATACTGCCTATCAGCAGGTAAACCATTTCTTTACCATGGAATAAAATCTTAATTTCGTGCTTGCGTCAGTGCAACCTTTGAATATCTTTAAGCCCTATGTATCCATTCTAGTCGCTTGTGCTATCAAATCCTCTGAAAGCTATATTTCCATTTCATGGATCACCATGTTGCCATTGTTCCATGCCCAACCAAACTCAAATGTAAGATAAGGATTAGACCCCGTGATTTTTGAGATGAAATTCCTAAACCCCCAATTTTAAGAATGGACGACAAGGAGGGGTTTTCCTTTAGGGAACCATAGCTCGTGGGATTGGTTCTCGAATGAACAACTCCCATGGTTTTAGTCGACTGAGATTGAAAATGGAAGAAACAATGGCCAAAATGAATCGTAAGAGAAAAATTAAAACAAATCCCACCATATATCATGCACGTGCGAAACGTCCTGCTAACCATAAGTACAAGGATGAAATCCCAATGAGAGAAAACAACCACCGACACATCAATACTTAATGTTCTTAATGATATTAATAACATTGCTGATATCATCTCTCCTCTCACAAAATTTGAAATTACTACCTTTAGCCCCAATTTGGCAAAATAATCCACACATTTATTACCCTTTCTAGGGGTATGAATAATTACATTTATCAAACTCTTTCAGAAAAAATTATTTAGTATCTTTATGAGTATTTCTTATGGTCTAATTATTAATTGTATCCTTTCTCACATTGCAAAGGGTTAAAATCTTGTTTTGTATAGCTAACCAGAAAAACATGTTGACATTGGTGAGTAAATCCTTAATCAAAATTTTCCTCTACAAATCCTTTTCAAGACAACATATGCTCGGAAAATGAATATTTTGGTTCAATAATTGATATGTTAGGTGTTATACTTGAGCATTATAGTCATTGATCTCCATCAACGTATGTATAAAAATCATTTATGTGAAAATAATTTATCTAGGATGTTTAAAAGACATCAAAATATTTTAGAAACATGTTCAATATTTTTCATTCAAACAAAAACATATTATAAGTACAACATAAAAGGTATTTTGTAGTAAGTAAAAATATTTCAAATAAATACAATTTTCATCCTCCAATCTTTACAATTCAATTCTTGTTAAGGTAGGCAATCTTCATGTTGTTGACCTTGGGGACTAAATCCTTAGTCAAAATTTTCTTCCATAAATCCTTTGAAAATAACATATGTTTTGACAATAAATATGATTGGTCCAATAACCGATAGGTCACTTGCTATAATTAATCATTGTATTCATTGATATCCATCAATGCATGTAAGTAACGCATTTTTTGAAAACAATATATCTAGGACGTTTAATAGACATCGACTATTTTGGAAGCATGTTCAATATTTTTTCATTCAAACAACATATTATAAGTACAACATAAAAGGAATTTTGTAGTAATTAACAAATATTTCAATCCTTCCAATAAGAATAACTTTTAACATCCACAACGCTAGTCACACACATTCGATTAGTAAAACTTTTAAAAAACAAATTACAAATTTCAATTTAATCCCAAACTACTATACCTTTTTTTGTTATATCAATTCAATCCTCCAACCAGGTGGAAGTTCATTACAAGATTAACACTGGAGATACTAGTGGAAACTAAACTCAATATGTATTTCTTTATCTTGTTAAATGATAGTGAATCTTTAGCTCGAAATATTATATTCTTCAAATACATTTGGTCACTAAGCTCAAACTAGGTTGATTTAATTTTTTAAATCCCAGTGACCACTAAAATCAAAATAATATCTCACTTTCTTTTATCAAAACCTTGAGACTGCGAAGATACAAATATTATGTTGTGTCATTAGCTAGCGGACGCTAAGTTCAAAATATCATTCAATAACTTGTTAAATGAAAGTGACCACTACGCTTGAAGTAATATAAACAACCAACTACTAACCTTATCTACAACATAAAAATATTAATTCAAGTTAATATATATACCCACACCGATGAAGTCACTTAAGGGTTTAATATAAGAATAACTTTTAACATCAATGAGGTTGGTTAAAAGATGAAAAAATATTATTCTTGTCATGTACCTATAATTATGCCTGTAATTGTGAATGTAATTGTACCTATAAGAGAACAAAAACCCAATAAGCATATTATTCTTTCCACGTACATGTAATTGTAATTACATTTAATTTTATCTTGGTCTTAACTAAATATGCTTCTCTCCGTTGAAAAAATCATACCTCGAGATGAAGAGGACTCCTGGCGATGCATTTTTTCGAGATGACATTGTCCCTGTCTCATTCCAATCAAACAATGTTTTGTGAAATCACCTCACAAAATCTTACAAAAATTCCCATCACCAAGATCGCTTGTGCTCCTGTAACATCTCAGTGCTTACCCACTTCATTTCCATGTGTATAATGAGCAACCTTGGAAAACCTAAATGTAACAAAAAGATGTGTCAATAATGAAATTCTAATAAGATATTTCTTTATGATTTTTTGTATGATAATATATACAATATGAAATAATGTATAGCAATGTTATTTATTTCACCTTGCTTCATTTTGTTTACTGATTCTTCCTTTATAATATATATTAACTAAATCCATCTAATATCACTAACATTCAAACCTTCAATCTCCACTAAATGTAGTAATTGCATGAACATGAACTAATTAATGTTGTGGTTGGCTGAACATTAAATAACATTACAATAAAAGATGTTAGGCTATGTTGAGGCATAACCTCTTTAGCGATGGCAAGAGGATATGACGTTTTTGGGGTTTTGGGAATTTATGGCACTCATAGATCCCATTCGTGTGATAGGTGGGACTAATTAATGAATATTACTAATTATGTTAGATTTTAATTAGAAAGCTTCGAGACACGTGTTAAAGATTGGAATGAAGGTTATCGAAATCTCTATTTAAGCATCATCTATATCGGTCCTTTGGTAATAACTATGAGAATAGCCTTGTTTACTATGGGTGGCACCATCAAACACATTGAGACTTCTTCCTGTGAAGAGGTCAAGGACGACCAGTAGTATGGAATATTTTTCATGAGGGTGGTGTTATGTCGTTTATGGAAATATTGGCTGGTCACTTTGTCCGAGTGACCAAAAATGTGCTAGAAACTTGGAAGAAATGAAGAGTCAAAATGGGCTAGATAAATTTTTTTATTTCGATAGAGTCCATTGTAGCTATGATAGGGCTCCCCATGGAGGGAGACATTTATTTTAAATGCTTGCTTCAAGAGGAGATGGATGATTTCTTGTATCTTGGTGAAAATATGACAATGTATCACTCGAGCTATAAATGAGACTTACTTCCACAAGCTTGGGATATGGTTATTGAGCAATTGAGGTGGCACTTCACACTGCAGCAATGCTACAAAGTGATCTATGGACCTCATTTTTTTCTTCTTGTGCATCTTCGACATGATCGGAAGGTAAAATTTTTGGATTTTCTATTTCAATCACTTGAGAGGTCCCTTAAACTAGCTAGAGAAGATGAAGTTCCATTCCTAAACCAAGGCCTTTTGTATTTTCTCTTTAAAATTAAATCTTCCCAAAAATAAATCTCACACTTCCCCTCTAAGCCAGTAAAGCAGCATCATGTCCCCCCTCCTCTTCTGCAACCAACTCCCTCTTTCTGTCACTGTCATCTCCACCTTCATCTCCCTTTTGACTATGATTCAGACATCATGATCATTAGCCCTAAATATTTCACTCCCATTCTTTCACTCTTGTCACTCCATCTTCTCTCGATAACTCTTAACCCTTAGGACCCCTTAGAGCACTCTCCTAAGGTCTCTGAACTGCTTTTAAACCCAACATCTACTTCATCTCTACCTATTTTTGATGCTTCTCTAGATTCTCCTCTCGTCTCCACTGACATTGTAATGGATACAACCAACTCAACTCACCTGATCACGGAAGCATGTGTGGATGCCCTCCCACCTTTTTGCATGGAAGTTAGCATAGACTCAGAAATTTTAGATGTGTTGTGGGATATATCCTCGGTTTATATTGATTATCCTCTGTCAGAGAAAACGAGCTCCCTCATTTCAGCTTCGTAACACAAGGAGCATTTAGATAAGATCTCTCCTGATCCGCACAAGGCCATTGAAGATTATGTTACACTCAATATCTGCTATCAAGGAATGGAAAAGTCACATGGACATGACCTAGATGAAAATAAATGAAGACTTCTGGAACACATTAAGTTAGTGGACATGCTAGTTCAAGGAATCCCTACTGCCGATGCTAAGGATGAAGTAACTACTCTCATGAATATTCATAAAATGTAATTTGGCTTTGTCCAATTTTGGATTTTTGGTTTTTTTGATACACACGGGATTTTCTCTTCTTGTTTCACTTTGTAATACCCGGTTGTGAGGGTTTTTTTGTGTAAGTATGTGGGTCATTTGGGAAAACCCCCTTTTACTCTAATTCCAAATAGTTTTATGTTTTTACATATCATAGTCACGGCTAAGCTCCTAATATATTAATAAGTTTTCTTACATCCTTAAGATCGCTATGATCCAAATTTTATGTCTTGGTATAGCCTAGTGGCTTCTTCGATCACATTATCCTACTTTATTTTGATAAAACATGGTAACAACCAAGCTCTAAAAATTTATGGTGTGGCATAACATACCATTGTCTAATATCAAATTATAATGCTCTTACTAGTTAGGTACTAGCAAAAACTAAACTTAGAATATTATATTGTGGGTTTTAGCACTAAAACATTTATGAACATATGCCTCTAATTTGGTAGATGCTAAAAATATCCGATTACATTATTTTGTTGAGACCCTTTTATTGAGCATATTTTGTTACCCGAACCTTGCTTATTTTGTTCACTTGAAACCCAAATTGACTAAGTATGGAAAACTAAGTAGAAGTCCTCCACATGTCTCATCGACACAACTTCAAAGGTAAAATTCAAACCCGGGTTCCCAAACTCGCATAGGCTCTCCATGTGTCTAGGGATCGATAAAGTTACTCCCAAATAGGTTGAAAAGTCAAAACACAATAGAAGTAAGTGGAAGCCCTCCATGTGTCTATCTAGCGCACTTTAGGTATTGGGCTAAAGAAAGGCATCCCTAAACAAGCGTAGACCCTCCATGTGGTAGAAAAAGATTTTCTTTGGCTAGAGACTTGGCGGTGAGACCAAGTGAAAGTAGTTGTACGGATCCCTATAAATAATCAAAATATTTATTCCAGATCAGAAGATCAAACATCCGAATTAAATACTGATAGTGGTAGCTTTGTATTTAAAAGATTGGGGCAGGATCCAAAAAGATAAGAACGTAAGCCCTACCCAATTGAAGGAGAGACAGAGAAAGGATGGGTCTTTAAAAGGAAGCATAAGTTTTATATATAAGAAAAATGATTTTACGAAAAGAAAAGATAGAGGGAAATAAGGAGTTATGGTTTTAGGAGTCTAGCCTTAGTAATCCTTTATCATAAAAGAAAAGTGTAATTTGTGCCTTTGAGGGCCTTATGCATCATTTCCTCTATAAAAAAAGATTTCTTATTCTATGCAAATTGACTTTTTATGTTATGAATCTCTGTTCTTTCACTATAAGTAGTTCTAAATAGGTCAGGAAATTCATCGTGCTTGATGCCCTTGGAATTTCTCTATTTGTTACTATCTATGAATCAATCACTTTGCTTCCTTAGACACTAATGTTATCGGAATAGTAGACCATGTCGAACAACTCTTTAACTATTCTAGATAATCCCTTTTAAGTATTTCGTATCTTTCTATTTCTAGATTGGCGCATCGCCTTGTATTTTAAGTTATTTCATGTTTTCTTCTAACCCTACCCTACTCAGTAGAGAAGATCCGACTCCTTTAAAATATAGAGGTTACCTTAGGGCACATGTCCTACTAACCTAAGGTTTTCAATGACTCTGATGATTCATCTTCAAGAATAATCATCAATAGTTTTCCTGGCATGCCTGGTGGGACGTTCAGCCTGAATTTTACATCATCGAAGATCTACTAGTTGGAGCAATATCCAGTCCGCCTACTTGAAAGAAAAAAATGAATGCGGACAAGGGTGAGAGCAAGGGAAGAAGGAGTAATCAAATATTTTTAGCTATCTCCTCCACATCAAAGAATAGGTAGAAACGTTCAAATATCTTTGTCCCCTGTGTCGGACTCTCTCAACACCTCCACTAGGCAGGCCTTTTACACAGTCAACTAGGACCCTCAAACCTATCATTATGGCTCACCTTCAACCTCAGCCTCCCAGGTAGTTTGTTTTATGGAATCAAGGGAGTCCGCTTGTTTTACCCACACCCCCAACAACATGGAATCCAATTCCCGCTAACATGCTAAAGGCGTTACCCAAATTTAGTGGAGAGGATATCAAGACTCCCGAAGAACACCTCTAGGATGTAGGAGAGATATTTGTGGTACATTACATTAGAGAGAAAGACATCGCTTTGTGACTATTAACCACTTCCTTCAAAGGTAAAGCACTAGATTGGTATCGGTCCCTGACTCCCAACAACATTAGCACTTGGGATGGATTAGGAGACATGTTAGTAGCAAGATTCAACGAAAAAGGAGATAGATCACCACTTCTACAATAACTCATCAATATAAAAAGGGGCCCGTAAGAGCTGATGACCAATTTTAATACCAGGTTTCATAAAACTTGGCAAAGGATTCGCCTTGGCAAGACCACCCACAGGTATGGCTATCGTCTTTTACTTAAAAGCTCTAAATTCAGATGTCTCAGTAATGATTCAATCATTAGGAGGGGATTCCTTACCACAGGCTTATAATATTGTTTTCCAAGCTGAGAAAAATTTAATAGATGCTGGGAAGCTTCCTCCCTAGAACCCTCTTGCCAATGTGCCCCGAGATGGCCCCTCTCCCTCAAGTCCCAAGCTTGGCTCAAACCCCTACGTCACTATATAGCTATCCATCTACTCATTCGTCTCCAGCCCCCACTTCCACATCATCAACCTCTAACCCCGAATTAGAGGAAATGAGAAATATTCTGAGGAGATTTTCTAATGAAATAGTGAATCTTAAGAGGAATCAAGCCGCTTACCCAAAACCAAACTACCAAAACTATCAAAGTAGCAGGCCTACTTTTCCTCCTCAATACCAGAATAACCAAAGGCCACCATTTGCACAACCTTCTAACCAACTAGTGCTCATACCAATGCCGCTCCAGACTATCCCACCTAATAGTGGAAGAGAAATGGTACCCGGTCAAAATCACTTTGCTGAAGATCCTAATGCATGGTGTTTCCCCTGTAATGACTCCCACATGCCAAGAGATTTCCCTCAAGGGAACCTACAACAAAAAGTATCTAAGTAGTGATTAAGAGAAGGCTATGAGATAAAAAAATCCATGCCTCTCCACTCTTTGAGAGTTCGAGAATGCCCCCACACTTGCACAGATTCAAGGAATGTCCTTAGAACAAGAAGTGGAAATCATGTCGGAGCATGCTATTTTTTCCTGGATAGAAGGAGAAGAATCTGTGTTTACTAATGAAGCATCCATTACAAAGCCTATCCAATCTAACTATAATACTCATTTCAAAACAAGAATTGTGGAAGCAGATGCTCCAATTTCAAGCATGATCATAGAACCCCTGTAAGGGCCTTTAATCACAAAGCCGCATCGCAACCTATCACCAAAGAGAAAGCTCAGGAAGTTGTTTAGAACCTAGATTTCACCCATGCAGAAAAGTAATAAAATGTGGATCATCATCCAAATCATTTCTTTCGGGACCAATGAATGTGGTCCAATAACTCAAGAAAGCACTAGCTAACACTTCCCTTTGGGATCTTCTGAGTATTCCAGATCAGAGAGTGATGCTTCAAGAAGTGATTAGATCGGATAACGATCCAACTACTTCTGGAAAGGAGAAGGAAAGAGTAAAATCTTTGAGAGACTCGGCGTAGAGCGACACTATTGAATCAAAAGGAGGAGGTTAGTAAACCAAGACCAAGTCCCTTTTTCATGACTCTTATTATAGGTAAGAAATTACTGCATAATTATATGATAGACTCTGGTGCTAGTACTACAGTCATGCCTAAAGCAATTATGGATGCCTTGGGTATTAAATATGAGCCTTAGAGAAAATGAGTTATGCAACTAGATGGAAAGTCTATTCAAACCTGTGAGAATCATTAAAGGACTCTTATTACAACTCTACTCTTTCTAAAATATAAATTTTACACAGGATATTGTGGTGATTGACATCCCGAGTCTTTGGCCTTTTCCTCTCCCATGATTTTATAGCTAAAATCGGAGGCTATATGTCTCTTGATTGGTCTCATTTGATTTTGTGAACCAAGTATGGGTCTAAAATGAAGGTCCTATCAGAGCCCCTTACCAGATAAAATATAACTAACAGATTAGCTGCAAGCTTTGAGGTTTCCCATGTAATGATCACCTGAGAAGAATCATATAAAGATGATGAAACCCTCCCATGCACTGGTCATCTGGTTAACCTTCTATCGGGTGATCCTTTCAGAAATTTTGACTCCATTGGGTTGGGAACATATGTCATTTTCAATGAAGATCCAAATATTCCTAGGATAACTAAGAGATATGATGAAAAGAAAGGGGATCCTCCCAAAGATCCTCAAATATGGACCCTACATTTTGATGGGGCCAAAAGCAAGTGGGAGAAAATTACTCTAGTATTTTCGTTTCCAGTTCTCTTGTACTAGCAATGAAGAAAAATATGAGGCTCTGTTGCATGTCTTTATCAAGCCGAAAGGAAGGCATTAAGCAACTGAGATTCTTTGGTGACTCAGAGTTAGTAGTAACATAGGTAAGAAATATTTCTACCACAAGGAATCTTAGGATGAGATCCTATCAACATCATGTCCGGGATCTCATCGATGATTTTTACAATTTCAACATCAAATTTATCCCTTGAGAGCATAATACTGAAATAAATAGAATGGCCGTGATTGGATCATAGTTCAACCTAATTAAGGATTTAATAGCAAATGAGAACACCATAGGGCTGATCATTTGCCCCTTTATCCCGAATATTTCGATCATTGGAAGGTCTTCGATGACAACTTGAGAAAATCATACATTTTCTTCAATAGTCTAATTAATTCACGGACCAGCTCCAGCCCTAGATCAAGGAAGCATATGGAGATCAAATTATCCAATTGAAGACAAAAATTTCCAAAAGGGTTAATAACCCTAGAGATTCTTTTTGATTCAAATGATGTAAGTTCTGATCAAAGGAATTTTGTAGCTATGAAGGAGGACTATGTAGAATTAGAAGTCAGTAAGGAAAGGAGACTAAAGGTAGAAAGATCGGTGACCCCAGAGGAAAAAGAGAGACTTGTGGCCCTATGCCACAAATATGATAAGGTGATGGCTTGGACGTATGATGACTTGCATGGCTATAATAAAGACATCATCCAACACACCATAGATCTTGAAGAAGGGACTAATCATGTGTACCAAAACCAAAGGTGGGTGAATCCTAAAAGTGAATCTATCATAGCTGAGGAATTACAAAATATCCTACATGCTCATATCATCTTTCCTATAAAGCATACAACATGGGTTTATAATATGGTTCTAGTTAGGAAGAAGAATAGAGAAATCTGACTTTGTGTAGATTTTAGAGACCTAAATAGAGCCTCCTTGAAAGATCATTATCCTTTACCCTTCATGGAGCAGATATTACAGACATTAGTTGGCTCAGAGATGTTCTCCCTATTGGATGGTTTTTCGGGCTATAATCAAATATGGTTCACACAAGGAGATCAACATAAAACTACATTTACAACCAAGTAGGGAACCTTTTCTTATGTAAAAATGCCCTTCGGGATAAAAAAATGCTAGGGCTACCTTTCAAAGGGCCATAAAATCCATTGTTTCACCTGATTCTTAGACATTTCTTTGAAAATGATGAAACAGATAGGGTAACGGGTGTAGGAGGAATACTTATTGAAATGCTGATTGATAGGTTGTTACACACGTGTTGAATCCTTGATCCAAAGATGATCATGAGAACTTCCTTTTGGCTGGGAGGAACTACCTGAAATAAAAAATCAAGACCAATAGAAAGTGTTAAACAATATATGCAGATGACTACCTAGCGTATGCTATATTCAAGAAGTGTGATACTTCCTAGATGACTGTCAATCCACAGTTTAAAACAATTTAATGCTGGTAATAAAGTACATCCTATTTTAGTTAAAATGATTTATGTATCTCATTTAAAACACAATAAGAAATATCTAATCTAACAGGCTAGGTTAAAATAAGATCCGAAGGTCAAGTAACTGGTTCTAGGTCTCTGCAGGTGACAAAGGTCTTAGGCAAGTCACAGGTGAGTAAGGGTGATGTGGGAATAGGTAGGTAGGTTACTCTTCCGGGCTCAATGGTGAGAGGGTGAAAGATGGTTAATTTTTATGGTAAGAGGTAACATGCTCTTTGGGCAAGAGATCCAAGGTCACAATGGCTAAGTCCATGACTAAAAGTCTTCTTTTTTGACTTGTAGTTGAGATAGACTGATCGATGCGGGAATTCTATATGGGATGAAGAAATTAAATCCTTGAGGTCTTCGTGAAGTTGATCGATGTGGGAAGCTTCAAATTATCTCACCTCCTTTTTTTTTTTGAAACACTTCACATAAGCCTGTCCTTCGAGGGAGCAGTCTATTTATAGTAGCAATTGCCGAGAGGAAGATGTCCTTTTGAGGGAGTCATATTTTTATTAGAAGTTTGACTTAAGGAGTTGGGTCCCAAGTGAGGGTTTCAAATTCATGGACAAGACCAAGGTGAGGAATAGGATTCTTGTTCAGATAGCAGGTGAAATGACCATGGGATCTCATCTAAAGGTAGATGAAAAGTATCCATGAGAATCATGCTATGTGCAGTGCCGTGGTACACATATTCAAGAGAAGATAAACAAGTGATAGGTACTCACATGATTCTTGTTTAGTCGTTGGTGAGGTGTAATAAGTGGATAGCACTCAAGGGACGAGCATGGACGGAGGTAAAAAGTGATGTCGGACTAAAATTCAACAAAGAGAATGGTCGAAGATGCAAGGCATTGAGGGGCTTAGGTTTGGGTTTACCATCAAGTGAAGATAAACAATAAGCACCGATCCCTAAGTATGGGTTACGATGTATGGTCCAAGCCAATTAGGAGCAAATATGCCTCGTTTACTTTTTTCTACTTTTGTTACATGTTGATTTTCTTTCAGGACTAGGTCACCAACTTGGAAGGTTCATTCATGGACATGCTTTTCGTAGGCACGTTTGATATGTTTTTTTGTAAACTTGAAGGTTATCAAGAGTGTTAAGATGACGTTCGTCTAATAACTCAAGCTGTGCTAAATGGTATTGATAGAAGTCATCATCATTGAGCATGTCATGGATATAAATGCAGAGTGAGGGGATATGGACTTCAAGAGGCAAAAAAGCCTCTATACCATAGACCAGAGAAAAAGGTGTAGTGGCAGTGGAAGTGCGAATACTAGTGCGGTATGCCCATAGGGAAAAAGGAATGTGTGTATGTCAGTTATTCCCAGTATCGTTAACCACTTTCATGATAATTTTGTTTAAGGTTTTATTAGTGGATTCAGCTTGGTCATTGGTCTATGGGTAATAAGGTGACACCTTAGTTGAATGCCGAAGGCGTCATAAAGTTTTTGCAATGTTTTTTTGTTGAACTTTTTCCATTATTAGTGATGAGGTGATGAGGAACACCAAAGGGACAAATGATGTGATGATTAATGAACTCACATATTTTCTCAGCTTTTGTGGAGATGAGTGGTATGGCTTTAACCCATTTTGTGTAGTATTTGATAAGCGGTGATAATCCATTGATGGTGTTGGGAAGAATGGGGTTTGATCTCTCCGACAAGATCCAAACCCCATTGAGAGAAGGGTAAAAGGTCACGAGCAACCCGTAAGGTGTGATTTGGGTGTATGATGAAGGTTAGAGTGTTGTTGGAATTTTACACAATGTTTGACATAGTCGCAACAATCATGGTTGAGGGTCAGCCAAGAATAGCCTAGGTGGAGAATATGCTTAAGAACAACAAGGCCACTAAAGTGACCTCCACATATGCCATCATGAAGTTCAAATTTGGCTTAATGGGTATGAGCACATCATTGAACTTCAAGAGGAAACAACTGGATAAGGATGGTTTTCAAAGCCTTGTAATTTTCCACATTGTACCTCGGCACATAATGGTAGGCACAAATTTTAGTGTCATCAAACCCTTTTGGCTTGGGTTTGAGGGGGTCATAAGGTATGAGTGGTGGTAATGTGATGAAAGAAGTTTCAAGGAGGTTGGTTAAGATTTTGGCATAGGACCTTGCTAGTGGGTCATAATGGGAAGTGAAAGTGGGTTTTGGGCGTAAGTGCGGTTGATTGTTGAGGAACAGTCCTTGCAGGAGAGGGAGTGGGTCGAGCTATGGTTTTGGGTGTTGGAGTGGTCTTAGGTGTTGGTCATGTTTGTTTAGGTAGGGGTATGGTAGATGAACGGGCAGGAGGGTGTATGGTTGTTTTGACTACCTTATTGGAGGGTAGTGGATTTTTGTCTTTGGGTTGCACCTTCTTGGGTAAAGGTGATACGGGTGTACGAGATATAGAGGGAAAAGTAGATGGGGGAAGAGGGTGAGTTACCCACGGGGATAACGGAGGTGCTATGAAGGTAGATGACACGGGTCGTGTAAGGGGTGTGAGGGATAGAGACTGAAGTGTAGTGGGTGCGAAGAAGTTACAGAGGGTATTGGAGGTATGGGTGGTAAAGATACTATAGGTGTGGGTGTAAGTCGTGTCGGGTGCCTGGGTATGTTATATGTTTTTGAGGAAGGAATGGGTTGTTGTGTTTTTGGTTTTTTAACGGGTGGAGGTTTCTTAACCACGCTAGAAGGTTGAGGTCCTAAGACAAATAGAACGGGAGAAAGTGATGAAGGTATGATTGGTGCAGCCGGGGTGTGATTTTTATGGTTTTGGTTCTTCTGTTTGGGTGTCGAGTAGAATTGGTGTTGACTTTAGAGAATGTAGCTAAATCTAGTTTGATAGGTGGATGAGTAAGGCTGGTGGTTAGGGTGACCCCTAAGGTAATAATAGGTTTAGTCGAGGAAGATGATGTGGGTGTGGGTTTGGATTTAGATGTATGTTGGTTTATGGGTAAGGGTGTGTGTTGAGCTATGATGGGTGTCATGGAAGAAGTTGTGATAGAGGTGGTTGTGCTTGGTTCGATTGGTCGAAATATCTTTGGGTAGATAGTGGAAGTGTCAGCAAGTGACATCTGCATCTGTGTTGAAATAGGAAGCAAAAGACGCCCCCACAGTAAGGCTCTGTCCACATAATCTAAGTGATCAGCTAAGCATGAGAATGACATGTCTGTAGGTGATGTTGATGAGGACCTAATGGTAATTCCTATAAAATGTGTCTTAGAGATGGGGAATTTTCTAGCTTCAGCTTCCGTGGGTAAGAGAGCCAAAAGTAGGTCTGCAGGATCTTGGGTAGCTGATGGAGAATGCTCACCTAAAGGAAAAGGTATCTCTACTGGATCCTTGATAGATGGAGGAGAAAATGGGTGCTCCTCTATAGGTGGAGGAGATAATGGGTGCTCCTCTTGTAGGTGGAGGAGATGATGGGTGCTCCTCTGTGGGTGGAGGAGGTAAACAAATATCCTCCATGGACTGAAGAAGTGCCGTGGGTGACGGTTCTCAAAGCGGAGAAGCCAAAGGTGAAATAGTCTCGATATTAGTGGAGGGCTCCTCCACGGGTGATGAAGGAAGTGAAAGGTGTTCCTCTATGGGTGGAGGAATAGGTGAGGTGGGTTCAAGTGTAGGTGGAGGACTTTGGGCTAGAATTTCCTCTATGGAAGGAATATGAGGTAATTGGGAAGCAACGGGTGCATCACTAAAAATAGCGTGGACCTCGCGGGTATGGCTATCATGAGTTGAGGTCTCACTGGTTTGATCAGGCGAAGGGGCATGATTGGGAAAGGGTTTCTTGAATATGTGTAGGTTTTGATTGGCGGTGCATTAGGATTATCCACAGTTAACTCACCTTTCTCAAGCATTTCTTGGACAATGTTTTTGAAAGTGATGCAATTAATCGCATCACTGTGACCCTTTACTCGATGATAGTTATAGAAATCATGTTCTTTATACCATATGGGTGTGGGGTGAGAAGGGTCAAAACCAGTGTGTGGTTTTATAGGTGGAAGGGTGATGGCCCTAGCTTTAATGAGCTTTTCTAAGACAAAGGAATAAGGTTCCCCGATTGGTGTGTATTTCTGTTGTTCCCATCTAAATTGAAAAGTTTGGACAGGGGAGAGATTAGATGAGGGGATAGCCTGATTTAATGGATGAGATGGGCTGGTCTTGAGTACCACTGTGTTAGCGGTGCCCTTGGACTTTGAATAATTATTCGTGGTTTAGAAGAAGAAGAGGTATCATTTGACTTGAATGCCAAATTATTTTTGCATAATTGGATTTTCTTCTCTTTGATGGCCCGAATCTCTAGCTTTCATGCCATGGTGAATGCTTCGTCGAAGGTTCGGAAAGTTTGGACCTACAGGGTCGGCGAGATATGTCTAGCACAAGCCTGCATGAAGAGCTCGATGAGTTCGGTTGCGGTAGTTGGAACGTGAGTTGATTAATCAGGCTACGCCAGTGAGCAATGAAATATGCGATAGATTCATCATCATACTAACGCATGGAGTATAGGTCAGTCATGGTAACCTTCTTAATGATATTGATGGAGAAGTGATCCAAGAAGGCTTGGGCTACCTGATTAAATGAAAATATAGAGTGTCTAGGTAACCCAATATACCAATCTAATGTGGATCCAATCAGAGACATGGGGAAGGTCCTTAAGAGCAAAGCATCATTGTGGGTGATTAGGTAGCACCCGTGTTTGAAAGACTACAAATGATATTGTGTGTCTTCCTTGCTATTTGAAACTTGATTGAATTTACACATCTCCCAATGCACGAGATATGGATGGATATGAATGGATGGGTGGATAGGCTCATTACAAATCTTGTCGTAGGTGAGAGTATTTCAGAACTAGAAATTGATGCCTCATTAATTTTATTAGGTCATTGGTAGGTTGTGACGATTGAGTGCCTCCTATAGCGTAAGAGGGTTGGTGTTGGGCATATGATGGGGGTGACATTCCAGTATATGGTGTTTCCATATATGTAGACTAAGAAAGAGGGAGTGAGATAGGGGTACGTACTTGAATGAATAACAAATGAAACAGGAGGCTACCGATAAGTACGTATATGGAGGTGGAAGGGTTATGGTAACCCTAGTGGCAATGGGGCTAAATATTGTGGAATGGAAAGGACCATGCTTTGAAAAGGGGTAGGGGTCACTGACACTGCGGCAAAGTGGTTGTGTAGCTATGGGTATATGCAACATAATAGGGGTGGATGAGGTTGTGTTTTAGGTGGTTGTCAAAGGTTTGGTGGATGTGGTAGGTGCAACGGATGTAATAGACATGACACGCGTCATAGCGAGTATAGGACCTAGTTGCGAAATGACTGGGGGTAAGGTAGATGTGGGTAGCACAGAGCGGATGGGGCTGACGCAGGAGTGGGAATGAGAGTAAGGGGGATAGATACATGTATGTCATATATCAAATGACCCGAGGCATCTCGAGTTGATGAGTGGGAAATATAAAATTGCAAGGGACAAGGTCTTGGTCAAGGAGTCATGCAAACACCTCATCTCCTGTAGCAATAAAGATAGGTTGGATAGGTTCCATGGCTGGAGATAAAATGGAAGGTGCTGAAGGACTAGGTGGGAGTGGTTGACAACTGGTGTGGAATATGAGGGAACTTGCTTGTCGATGCATCAACACCATGTGAACAGGCACTAACGGGGTAAGGCTACTTTTTGTAAGTGACACAAAAATACAACACTAGATAGGATAAATAGACGGTGGTAGGTGAATTGGGGCTAAAATGGTAGCTGGAAAATGACACAAGGCTAACCGATGCCGGTTAGGGTAAACTGACGCGATCACAGGTAACTACTACCGATCACTGTGGAAAGTGGACAGTTGCTCAAAAATAAGGTATAAGGCTAATTTTGCTAGGTATGCCAAATATTGATGAGATTTACTAGGTCAATGAGAATGATAATAGTGATAAGGACTCTAAATAGTCAAAGAAGATGAATAGATGTCCTTTTGGGTAGGTTAACCAAAAGGACCGGGAACCGATCGCTGGTTGGGTATAACCGATGATAGTCGAGAGGCTAATCAACGATGGTCACCGAACCGACACGATCCTTTGTGAAATTGAAATAGTGATGAAAGAAAAGTGGTTGTGAATTAAAATTTGATGTGGAATCAAACCCAAAATTCTAAGAATGATGAGAATATGGTCCAGGCACACTCAGATGAAGCTGGAATACACCAACTATGATGAGGAGCATGCAAGGAGAAACCAAAAAAATGAAGAACGTGACCTCTCACCTCAAAACACAAGCCAAGAAGAAACACTAAGAAAAATGTGATCCTAGGAGTGCTTTTTCTATTATGTTTATTTAGCTTATGCTATTTAAGGACTGACTCATGAATTGTAGAATATAGTTTTTGGTGAGGATGGCTTCCTACAAAGAAGGAGATCTAAAAGGTGAGGTTTTAGGTATGTTATGGCAGGGGTGGGCTTCACTTTGAAGTATGACTCGACAGAGTAGCGAGCTAGGTGCCCACTGTGTCATGATCGTGTGATCACCTACAACTTCTTCTAGGAAAGATGTTGTTTAAGAATGTGGGTGTTTTATATTTTTGTGGCATTTGGTAAGACTTAGAGAGGAGAAAAGGAAAGAAGTGATTTTCTACGATTCGTTTGTCAACCATCAGTTGGGCATGACTTCCAATGTATAGGTTGCCCTTAATTAATGTGAGCTAATGCAGAAAATTAGAATGAAATGCAATGATTTTTAAGCCCAAATCGAAATATGGAATTCGATGACATAAATAGATGAAGAGGGAGAGGGATGCTCTTTCACTAAAATGCCGAAAACAAGAAGAAATAATTCCTTTTAAGTACACCAAAAGAAAGGTTTTCTTTTAGAGAAAATAGAAAGAAAAAGAAGGTTACCAAGGAAGAAAATTAATGTGTATGCTCTTCAGAAGGGAAACAAACACACAACTTTTCCTAGGAATGAATAAAATGCAAGGAACCCCAAATGGGTCCCATCGGGCGTGCCAAAATGTTTCACCTGATTCTTAGACGTTTCTTTGAAAATGACGAAACAAATAGGGTAACGGGCGTAGGAGGAATACCTATTGAAATGTTGGTTGATAAGTTGTGCGCGTATTGACTCCTTGATCCACAACTGATCGTGAGAGATTCCTTTTGGCTGAGAGGAACTACCTGAAATAAAAAGTAAGATCATCAGAAAGAGTTAAACAATATATGCAGTGGACTACCTAGCGTATGCTAGATCTAGGAAGTGTGATACTTCCTACACAGCTGTCAATCCACTGTTTACAACAATTTAATGTTGGTAATAAAGTAAATCCTATTGTAGTTAAAATGCTTTAGGTATCTCATTTAAAACACAATAAGAAATATCTCATCTAACAGGCTAGGTTAAAATGAAATCCAAAGGTCAAGTAATCGGTTACGGGTCTCTGCAGTCCGCAGAGGTCTTAGGCGGAGTCATAAGTGAGTAAGGGTGATGTGGGAATAGGTAGGTAGGTTACTGTTCTAGGATGTATTGGTAGATACAGAGACCGATGCCGGTTAAGGGTGACCGACGCTGGTTTGGGAGAACCGGTGCTGGTTACTGTGGGGTACTGGGAATGTCACAAAATGAGCTTTAGATCTCCCATATGATTGCACAATGGACTAGGCTGGTCAGAATGAGGTATTAAGTTGTTTGGATTGGATTTGGAAAAAATTTATTAGGGATATGGAGGGTTGAGTATTAATGGAGGTCAGTGGGTGGCTAGGAGAACAAAGGATGAAAATACGATGATGAAAATGAGTGAACCAGAGGAGTAAAATGTTCTACTTGCTTGGAATCCGAGTTATGGACGTCGTGAGTGAGGAATGAAGGTGCTTGATAAGAGGTTGAATGCTACAGAGGATCACCAAATGTTGGGGAGCTCTTGCATGGGCTGTATGTGCTATCCTTATTGCCTGTTTGGATCAAATTTGTCTTTGGGGTGAGTGTTGGATGGTAAGCGGGTGAATCTTGGATGTCTGTGCAAGAGAAAATACTTGATCTCCTTCTTTGCATGTGTGTTCTCCCTAAAACTTGTTCTTAAAAGATGTGATATCTCTCAGGAATCTTCCAACCTCAAAAATAAGGTTGTTTTGGGGGTTAAAAGGTGATTGACAGCAGTTTCGGCTTAACCAAAGCATCGGTTAGGGCAAGATTTTCTAGGTTTACTAAACTAGGCAGATCCCCTTGATTTTCTAGGATCTCGTGTGTTGGCCCCGTGGATTAGGATGGAAGCTTCTTTTAAGCATGCAAGAATGTGGTTAGAGGGAATGTAGGCATTGATTTTTAGGGTTTGGGTAGGTCTTAGTTAGTTATGGCAACTTACTAAGAATAGGTATTAGGGTGAGGTGGCTAGATGAGGTGTCTAGGTGAGGTGGATATGTGGGCATTATCCCAATTAGGAGATTTTAAATGATAAATATTGTGAGGATAATGAATTAATTTAATTAAATAAATTAAATTAATATTGGAGTGGGAGTGAAGGGGGCCATGGTTAGGTGAATGTGATGAAGGTGTTTATTTGTTAAGGGACCAAAGGGGAACATGACCTAATTTTGGTGCCTACATCCGCATTCAACGCGTTGATCAACAAGGTAATTCTAATATATCTTGATGACCTCACGGTGTTCACCAAAATAGCTGAGGAGCATTTCGATCTTTTTGGAGGCTGTGTTCAAAAATGCCAAGAATTCAGAATCTCTCTAAACCCGAAGAAATGTGTCTTTGGAGTGCCCCAGGGTAAACTCCTGGGACATATCATATCAAAAGAAGGAATATCTATCGACCTTGAGAGGGTTAGAGAAATCTTGTACTGCCTATGCCAACCAATAAGAAATTAGTCCAGTCTTTCCTAAGAAGGATCAACTTTGTCAACAAGTTCATTTCAAACTTTGCGGGAACGATCCACCCAATCACTCTCATGCTTAGAGGGGGTCTTAATTTCAAATGGACTCCATAGGGGTGTCAATCCTTTGGGATGATAAAGGAATCCATTACATTTGCCCCTTTGTTGTGAAACCCCGAATTTTCAAAGGATTTTATTATGTATGTATACAAAGGTGAACACAACATTGCATCTATATTGACACAAAAGGGAGAATCACAGATGGAGGAACACCCGATCACTTTATTTTCAAATAATCTCCATGATTATGAGACAAGATACAATTTTTTGAGAGACAGGCCTACGCCATTGTCAAAAACTTGAATAAATCCATGCACCTGGTCACTCACAATAAAATTCGGATCATGGTGGCTCACTCCAGTGTAAAATAATATATCATGGAGGGTGAGATAACTGAGAAAAGAGTGAATTAGATCACTAAGATCCTATAATATGATGTCAAGGTGAAACCCACAAAGCTCATAAGAGGAAGAGGTATATGTCAATAAATGACCTAAGTTTGCATCCAAGACTCCATGCCCATAATCGATAAGGAACATGACTAGATACTCTATCTCCGGGAAGATGATTCATGCAAACTGGGTCTCGAGATAGGATTCGCTTCATGTGGAATGGAAGATACCGGGTTGTCTCCCCTTAAAAAAGAGAAGGTACTATAGAAAACAAGGGACTCATTTCACCATGATTGACAACTTCCTTTTTAAGAGGAATTTTAATGGATTAATGTTAAGATTTCTGGAAAATGAAGAGGCCAAGAGAGTCTTACGGGAATTACACCATGGGAACTTGGGTGGTCAATTTTCGGCCCAAACCACAACCATAAAAATCTTGGGAGTAGGATACTTCTAGCCAATCTGTTCACTGATAGTCAAGCGAGAAATGAACAAATGCAAGGTTTTTCAAGTTTACACGGGTTTTCGAAGAAACACGACATTGCCCCTCAATCCCATCCTAGTTGAGGAACCCTTCACACAATGGGGTCTCGATTTCATTGGAATGGTTAACCCAACTTCAAGTGTCAGACACTAGTGGATTCTCACAACAACTGATTATTTTACCCGATGGTCGGAGGTAGTTCCACTTAAGGAGTCCACTAAAAATGTGATCCTAGGAATCTTGCAAGATATCACCACATGCTTTGGTCCCCCCGCACTATTATATCTGACAATGCCAAAGATTTCTTAGGGGCTAAGGTATCTAATTTTGTGGTCAAGCATGGGATATATCTAAATTCATCCTCTAACTATTACCCACAAGGTAACGGTCTGAAAGAATCTACTAATAAGAATCTGATAAGACTCATCAAAATAATGGGACATGAGCATAAAAGACTATGGCATTTGCATGTTAAAATAACCTTATGGGCCGATTGGATCACTCCAAAATAGATCTGAAAGCTTCACCATATGAAATAGTCTATGGGAAAAGTGTTTTGATGCCAATTTCCTTAGAAATCCCTGCATTACAACTATTAAAAGGGTCCGAGATAGAGGAAAATGGAGCGATGCAAGTAAGGCTTACCGAGCTAGTGGAACTCCAAGAGAAGCGTGAACTTTCCCATGAGGCCATGATCAATCGCCAAAAATATTCAAGATGTGGTTTGATCAGAAAACATCAAAACCAAATTTCTAAATTGGAACCGACGTCTTGAAATGGGATGCAAGAGAATCCAAGCTAGGGAATTATGGAAAGTTCGACCCCTATGGACCGGTCCCTTCATAATAAGCACATGTAAGAAACATAACTCTTTTGAACTTGAAACCATGACGGGAGATCACTTAGCTATTCCAGTGAATGGGATTCACCTTAAGCCTTTCGTATAAGTCTCTTCAAAAAATGTATGATATGTACATTTTTTTCCCTTCTTTTTGGATTTTGTTTGTCCCCCTTCTTTTTGGGTGTCTTTTACATGTGTCCCACCACCTCTATCCACATCTCTTTTTGAATTTTGAGGGAAATGCCCGTGCTTATTTCTCTAGAAATTAAAGTCTCCATCAAGAGTAAAGCCGTTCCTTAATGTCGAGATCCACAATTAATGCAAAATATATCAAAAGCAACCGAGTTTGGCACTTTGGGTCATCTACTCAAAGAGACCATTATAATAAGTGGCCCGAGTATGTGCAAGCTTTTACTCCCTAAGTATAAGTGGATATTAAAGGTGTTTCAAGTTTTTGACAGCGGGGGTCATTACAAAGAATTAGAGTCTTATGAATTAATCGATGTGTATCGAAGCCTCCAGAGTCCTTTATAAATTCAGAGAGACACCATGGCCACCTCCAGCTCTGTTCAAGCATAAAAATCCTATGTGGGACAACCCCTTACCCCCAACCTCTGCAACCTCGGCTAAGATTCCTTGATCCATTGTCTCGATACAATGACCCTTCTATGATAAGCGACCCGATCGATGATGTCTTCAACCTGATTGTCTCATCAAAATCCCCAAAGCTTTAAGAGAAGTAGCATTCACTAAGTTCAAAAACACACTGGGTGATTTTGAGTCATTCGGCTCTAGAATCTAGTGCATAAATCTCACCCAATATATGGTTCCCCTTACGCACCCATGCCTAGATCTCCTACAAATGTATGTGGCCTGTTTTAACTCAGAGAAGCATATAATCTAGGGCCAAAATTTAGTTGTGGTAATTACTTGACAATCTGTTAGGGACATGTTGGCCCTAACCTATGACCAAACGGCCAACTTCTATAATGTGGCAAAGATTCTAAATGTATGGGCCCAATGCCAAAATAAGACCTCTTTCCTTAAGAGAGTTGAGGTAATAAAAAACCAGGTGGTTTAGGGACTCGGGCTTCCCCATTCCCTTAAAATCCCTCATGGATGACTCTCAAGATGCCTGCTCTATGTTGGCCTTTATTTTTGGGCAAGACTTTGATAAAGGAGTTGAGGATTGGCAGATGGAGGCCCTATTCTAGATGAGGACTGTCAGCCAGAAACAAGCATATAGATTCAACTTTGCGGAGGTTGTCATGGGGTCAATTTATGAGAAGCTTGAACATTTATTGATGGCATCCACCTTTAGGTATTCGTATTTTCTCTTCCACCTCATCATGTACCAAAATGCTCAATATTTCAGTCAGTATATGACTCTGACCTTGTGGGATGCGGAGGTAAATCCCCAAAAGATCATCCTAGTATCTGCATGGACCCATATATTGTCTGTGCATTGGATATATATGAATTTTTTAATGCTTTTGTGGAGCCCCTCATGCTAGAAATTGATCCTGAAGGGATCAATCATAGAATGAATGACTCTACATGGTCTATCCTCTCGAACCTTTGCACCCTTGCGACTACTACTTCGCTAGATGTCATTCCATGATTGAGCCACGTGATTCAAGGGCAAATCCTTCATGCTCCCAAGGGTTCTCATGCCTTGGGTTGTGGGTATTGAAGTGTCCAGAAACTCTTCCTCTTGGACATTGAATTCGGCTCAAGCCAAAAGAAAAATCACTCTATGATCTCCCCTTGAGTAGGGGAGGGGTTACCATACTCAAAAGGTGAGCGGACCACTGCCTCTCACATAAGTTAGCCTCCTATGGCCTCACATTTATCAAATATTCATAGAGGTACGAACAAAATGGGAGCATGGATACTACTACGGTTTCAAACAAAGTCTCCGACTCATGTGCCAAGATCATTTTTTGATTTGCGAAAGAGCCCACATGATGAGTCACCTAATATATTTTTTGAACTCAAGGACATTCCAAATGTGGGCTAGGAGTTATTCCACTAGGTCAAATACAAATTTGATCCTACTTTGACAATTTCAAAAGGACTCTGAGCAGCCCTAAAAAGGAAGGACTGGAGCTCTAAAAAAATTGAAGCCTTCTGGAAATATAGGTAGGATATTGGCGAGACCACACAAAACTTTGAGGATGTCTCTAGTGATGAGATGTGGGAAGAAAAGTGGGACTCGGAGCATAACATTGATTTAGATAGTGAGGACATGATTATGTTGACTTCCAAACAGTTTATTAGATCAACCACAAAATCCTTCAGGATTCCACAACAACAAATACTAGTACCACCTTTTCCTGCCACTTCTCTTCAGAGTCCCCCAGCAGTGTTTCCCTCACATGCCCCCTTAGAATCGGGAGCAGGGGGAATCACCTTCAAGCCTAGCTTACAAGAAGCTAAATTCAGTTGCGGCATTTGGTTCACCTCCGCCTCCACCTCCACTTACCCCTTCTGGAGGTCCCCCTTTTTATATCACTCCATCACAAACTCTTCCTCCTTCTGGCACTCCCCTTCTTCCACAGTTCTCTACCACCATCCCAAGTTTCTCCCCCACATAATCACACCCCCTCCTTCAACCCTAGTAATCGTAACATCTCAATCACTAGTTCTTGTTCCATATAGCCTTCCACCTGGGTTTCCATTTGCAGGGGGAATGGTCTCTTCTCCCTCCGAGCTTTTGAGTCAACTAGAGTCCACTAAGGTGGCCCGAGATCAAAGGAGGGTAAAATAGAAGAAGAAGGAGATGGCATCTCTATCAACCAAGTAGATACGGTCTTTATACAACCATCAACAGAGCTCCTTGACCATTACCCACATTTTCCCTCAAGTATCCAACCCCCGCAGAGTAGATGCATCTTGATGACTCCAATTAAAGCTATTGCGGTGGACCTTACTAAATTCTAGCCACGAGATAGGGTTGAGATGATGAATGAAACAATGGCAGTAGTCACTACAGACTACTTGAAACTCAAAATCAGCTTAAGAAGGTACAATCTAGCCTTCGAAAAGTAGAGGCCATAGCGGCGGGCCGTATGGATGAGCTCAAAGCCAAGGAAAGAGAGGTAGATCAGCTCAAGAAGGATTTGAAGGATACATCTACCAAGAAAATCCTCATAGCTTCTCAAGCAGAGGCAAAGAATCTAGCTGACTAAACTTACTCCATCCAAGTCCCTGGTCAGTTCACTCTCGTAAGATAAAGTCTTCGAAGATATGGTCAAGGACTTGAACAAAAATTTGGGAAAAAATCCCAGAAGGCGGAGATTGTAACATTAGTACAGGGATTGTATGCCTCCTATTGTGACATGATTGCAACCACTACCGCAATCTGGCCCAAACACTCAGATTTATATCTAACACAAATGAATTAGGCTCCAAGGTAGATAGTGTAGTCTCCACCATCAACAACACCTTATCCACCAAAGTCCCTGAATCAAATATTTTTATTTAGAAACTCTATGATGCCTTGGACCCTGCGCTTCAAATTTTAGGGATCATTGATGGTGATTGATTGTTACAAAGATCAATGAGATTTTGAGTTGTAACAAAGCTTCTATCAAATGTCAAAATATCTTGGCACAACTCCACCAAGGAATAAAGGAAAGGAAGTAGAATATCAATGAATTGGTGTAGCTAGGTTTCCCCTCTCCCTTCCCAGATGAGTCTATAGTCCTATCAAAGGACCAAATCCAATAGCTCTTGATCACCAATCGCCAGGAAAAGACCGTATTTCAGTATTTGAAGGAGGACTCCAGTGTTGCCAAGGTGGAGGCCATCATAAATCCCATCATACAGTTAGAGTTTCTCTTGCATGTAGTAATGCAAAGCCTCTAGGGTTTCTCTCGATTAGGAGATAATTGAGCTAGACCGAGTGTTTCAAGCCTTGCAAAGAAGGACCTATCCAACAGAGCAGGAATGGCTTGGATACCAGGCTTCTTTGCATAAGCTCTAGGTGGAGTTCTGTAAGCCACATTTTTGAGTTTTTAAAATTAGAGGATGTTGGATTCTTCCATGGCAAGCACAAAATCCCTTGGTGAGTCGCCAAACTGATTACATTCTTTTGTTGAGACTCTTTTATTGAGCATATTTTGTTACCCTGACCCTCACTTCTTTTGTTCACTCGAAGCCCAAATCGACTAAGTATGGAAAACTAAGTGGAATCCCTCCATGTGTCTCATCGGCGCAACTTCAAAGGTAAAATTCTAATTCGGGTTCCCAAACTCACGCAGGCTCTCCATGTGTCTAGGGCTTGATAAAGTTACTCCCAAATAGGTTGAAAAGTCAAAACACAATAGAAGCAAGTGGAATCCCTCCACGTGTCTATCTAGCGCACTTTCGGTATAAGGATAAAGAAAGACATCCCTAAATAAGCGTAGAACCTCCACATGGAAAAAAATATCTTCTCCACCCAAAGACTTGGTGGAGAGACCAAGTAAGAGCGATTACACGAATCCCAATAAATAATGAAAATATTTATTTTAGATCAAAAGATCAAACATCTGAATTAAATATTGTGAGTTGTAGATCTATATTTAAATTATTGGGACATGAGATAAAAAGATAAGAACATAAGCCCTACCCGATTGAAGGGGCGAAAGAGAAAGGATGGGTCTTTAAAAGGAAGCAAAAATTTTAGATATAAGAAAAATGATTATACATAAAAGAAAAGATAGAGGGGAAGCAAGGAGTTATTTTTAGGAGTCTAGCCTCAGTAAGCCTCTATCATAAAATAAAAGTGTAATCTATGCCTTTGAGGGCCTTATGCATCATTTCCTCTATGAATAAAGAGTTCTTATTCTGTGCAAATTGACTTTTTATGTTCTGAATCTCTGTTCTTTCACTATAAGTAGTTTTAAATAGGTCAAGAAATTCATCGTCCTTGATGCCCTTGGAATTTATCTATTTTTTACTATCTATGAATCAATCTCTTTACTTCCTCAGTCACTAATGTTATCAGAATAGTAGACAATGTCAAACAACCTTTGACTATTCTAGAAAATCCCTTTTAAGTATTCTATATCTTTCTGTTCTAGATTGGCACATTGCGTTATTATTTTAAGTTATTTCATGTTTTATTCTAACCCTACCTTAATCAAAGAGAGAAAAGCCAGCTTCTTTAAAATATGGAGGTTACCTTAGGGTGCACGTCCTACTAACCTAAGGTATCTAATGACTTTGATGATTCATCCACAAGAATAATCATCAACAATATCTTAATTATGAATTACTAAACCCTAGTGATGAAATCACCAAATAGCATGTTGTGGAAAAACCTAGCATCACGAAGATCAAAATAATATATTGTTTAGGTACCTAATGACCACTAAGCTAAAACTATGTTGATTCAAATTTGCTAAATGCCAATCACCATTAAGATCTAAATATTATGTTTTGGCATAACCCACCGGTAACCAATGTAATAATATCTTATTTCTTTTGTTTAAACCTAGTGAGTTCTTAACACAAAATATTATGTTGTGTCATAATATAAGCGGACACTAAGCTCAAAATATAATTTAGTAACATGTTAAATAATAGCAACCACTATGCTCGAAATAATGTATTATTAATGTACCTAGTCTCCGCATAGTTCAAAATTTGAAAATTTTAATTTGTTTAATCATATCGACCGTAGCCTCCATATATTATGTTGTTGTTTAAAATAAGGTCAGCTAAGTTCAAAATATCTTCCTGTAATTTTATAACTACCTTGTAAAATATCGTAACTATGAATTATTGAACCCTAACGAATTCAATCTCTAAATACTATGTTGTGGCAAATACTACCAATTGCTAAGCTTAAAGTATATGAAACCACCGATAGTATCCAAATATTATGTGGTAGTATAACCTAGCAGGTGATAAGCTTGAAATAAGTTAATTCCAAATCTTAAATGCATAGAAAAATTTCAACTAATTTATACTGGTATTGATTGCTATAAAGATCTCCAAAGTCAATGTTTTTTTTTGTTTGTTAAATACTATTGTTTTTTAAGCTCAAAATATTTATATTCTTAAGTTCTTACTTTCTTTTGTTGAAACCTAGAGACTGCTAAGATCCTAATATTATGTTGTGGCATAACCTAGTGGCTGCTATGTTGAAAATATCTTAATTTAATTTATCAAATCCTAACCACCAATAGGCTGCAAAGATTGTGTGGTGGCATAAACTAGCGGGCACTATGCTCGAAATATCTTAATTTGAAATCTTAAAATCATACAATAAAGTCGACTAATTTATACAGATCTTGATTGCTATACATTTCTCTAAAGTTAACATGGTTGATTAACTTAGAGGTTGATAAGCTCAAAACAACTTACTTTAATTTTTCAAAACGTAGTGACTTATAAGATTTTAATAAAAATTGTTAGATTATTTTGAGGGTAACCTTTTTTGACAACAACAAGAGGATATGAAATATGCTTATTTAATGTTCATTTATGTCATCAATAGATTGCATTCATGCGATACACAAAATAGATTAAGGGTTATACGCACATGACATGTAAGATGGCATTGGGAATTTAAGAGTTTTAATGGGAAGCATGATATTTATGATAAGGATATATAATTGATGATCTTGATACTGTCACACTTAACTCCTTTCGTGTGTTGTGAACTGGTGGATTTATATCTTTGGGTCAGCTTGAAATTTCACTACCCCTTTCCTTTTTTCATCTTTGGTCGTTGTTCTTCCTAACTCTCTGAGATGCTGACGTGGGGGTGTTGGTGGTTTCCTGGGTAACATAGAGTGTGGTCCTAGAAGGAAGAAACAAAGAGATATGATAGTAAAGGACGTTTGGGAATCATTTACTTCTTAGATGGATAGGAAAATTGAACGTGGATATCCGAATTGGCTCGAGAAGGCACGGTCGGTCACAGAGTGATTCGAAGAAGAACATAAAGGTGATATTTGTGAGAGCATGCATAAGATAATGCTTGACCTAAACTAGTCCAAAGGGTGGAGGAAATTTTTTGGCATGGCGCAAGGGTTGAGCAAAAAAAACATAATGTCTAACTCTTCAGGAAAATTTGTCTTACATAAGGAGAATGAGAAGTAAGGAAGAGCACCTAGTCAGCCTTTACTATCATGTCCATGCATTGATGTAGGGGATGTAGAAGATTACACGTGGTCTGGAGGTAGTTGCGGAAAATCAGGGTATAGAACTCTCTGTTTGCGCTAAAGTGAAAATTCTGAAATGCTATGTTGATTCATCCTCCTCTTATTATCATATTAAAGGGGACGTGGATGTCAATATTATTGATGAGGTGGATCGAGAGGCCAGATGGATTAATATTTCTTAGATGCATTTGTCTTTAGTGTTTTTATTAAGGGCTGGAATGGCTATTTGTATAACAAAGTGTATAGATATAGGAAGCATTTGTGGGTGAAGTGAAGATGATTACAACTCTTCCCCATATTTTAAAATATATTTAGTAATATAAGTTTCTTGTAATCATCATGAGAGTCCACTACTAGAAGACTTATCATGGACTAGTTCCTCATGTACTTTTTTTGAAGACTTATCATCGAAATATCCTAGTTTAAAATCTTAAAATCATAGAATGAATTCAACTAATTTATATATATCTTCATTTTAAAATTTGTTCATTTTAAAATCTGCCTGAGCCCTAAAATGATCACTACTTGAGACTTGACTCTAAAATTTTGAACCCTAAAAATACAGCTCTACGCAAGGATTCAACAAAAGCTCATCGGGGGAGATGGAGATGGAGGCATCAAGGCTTCGGAATGGTCTGGATTGATCACGTCTTCAATAATAATGTAGGGAGCTCCACTCAAACTTTATTTCAGGGTGGTGGCACAAACCCTAGCCATGGATCTTTAAGTATGGATGGGAATGATAGATCGACTCCACCTTTGATGCTGGAAGGTTCTACTCTAGGAAAAATTGAATAGGGAGACACAGACATGGTAATACATGTTTTTCTATCACTAGATACAAGAGAGGCTAGACGCGGCCATTTTGGACCCCCTTCAAAGACATTTTAAATGATAAGGAGTCTTCCATGAAACCTGCAGACATTACCCCATGTATTTCATTTGGGGAAGAGGTCATTTCAGATGAGATTTACTACAAAGAACATGCATTGATTTGTAGATTCGGGGGACTTTGGCCTAGCCTTCCTATTCTTCACGCGTGGATCTCTGAGCACTGGACTCCAATTCTAACTGGAAGGATAGACTTATACCCATGTGCTAAAGGTATTTTCATTGTGACTTTCTCTTCAATAGCTAATAAAAACATCATTGCTTCTAAGCTCTGGACCTACTAATCTAAATATTTGGTCATTAAACCCTGGTTCCCCTCCTTTAACCCGCTCACGAAATCATTCTCTTTGAAACCTATTTGGATCAAGCTGCCCCATTTACCCCTCCAATTATAGAGTCGTGACTATTTGACATCCATTGGAAACACCTTGGGAACTACACTCTTTATAGATTCTCAAACCACTAATTACACCCATACTACCTATGCCCGGATCTTGGTGGAAATTGATACTGATAAAAACCTTCCAATGACCATAGATCTTAGAGTGCAAAATAGAACTTGGTCACAACCTCTAGATTATGAAGGTATTCCTTTCCGGTGTAGAAGGTGTTTTTGCTTAGGACATACCTCTACTGTTTGTAGGATGGCAAAACGTCAACCTACAAACCACAACTGGTGGAAAGATGCCCTCCGGAACACCTAATTTTCGGTGCAAAAGAGGATCTAGACTCAAATACTGATACAAAAACTGAATCCATTTTTGCCCCAAAAACCCCTTTATCCGAAACTCAAATTGTGAGCAACATGAAAAATGCACAAGTAGTAGGTGACAACAAGGAAAACGATAAAGATCTCTTTTAGGATAACAACATGGTTGTCCCAACTGGTATAAATGTGACTAAGGAAAATACTCCTCCTTTATCTTTTCCTCCAATCGCGGAGGCTTCATCAGGTTGGGTAATGGTCAGCAAAAAGAAAAAAATTATCTCTAAGAAGGACACCTCTATGCCTTGATGATGTTCGGCTTGGTTTTTTTTGGATAACAACTTGTTTTTTTACAATGGTGTTGTTGTGCCATTGTTGTTTGGTCACTACACATCAGTTGTTTCTTTGTTGATGCGTTGTTGGATGTTTGTTTTTTCTTTGCAGATAGTTTTTGCAGTTGGGCTTTATTGGTCTATATGGATTCGATCTCTTATGCTTTAATTTTCAAATCTAGCTTCTGAGCCTTGTTGTACAAGGGTATAGTCCCTTTCAAAAAACTATTTACCAATAATAAGATTTTTTAAAAATTATATATATCTTCTTTGCGATACATATAATGTTTGTGATACATAAGCTAGCGAATTAAATACTCAAATACTATGTTGTGGAATAACTTAGTAGCCACTAAGCTCTTAATACCTTAATTTAGTTTTTAAATCCTAACTACCGCTAGGTTCCAATGAGTATGTGGTAGCATAACCTTGTGGGTGCTAAGATAGAAATATCTTAATTTAAAATAGCATATCATGTTTTTGATACATAACCTAGTGAATTGAATACCCAAATAATATGTTGTGGCATAACCTAGCGGTCGTTAAGCTCCTAATTCCAATATTCACTAAGATCATATTATTATGTTTTGGTATAACCTACTTGCTGCTATGATTATAATATTTTACTTTATTTTACTGAAACCTAGAGACTTCTAAGATCCATATATTATGTTTTGTCATAAGCTAGTGCATGTTAAGCTCAAAATATAATTGGGTAACTGGATAGATTATAGTGCCCACTAAGCTTGAAATATTATAGTGTGGAAGTACCGAGCCCCCACTTAGCTCAAAATATTTTAGTTTAATTTGTTTAATCCAACCCATTGTAAGTTCTTAAGGCTATACAACACGATATAATTGATGATGCCTAATGGCCATTAATCTATTCTTAGTCGTAAACAAAGCGATCGCTCGACCTAAAAAGTGTGTTGCCTAAAAATAACAAAGCAATCACTTGACCCAAAAAAGTGTGTTGCCTATAAAAAAATCCACTTATCCTTGAGTCCGCAAAGGTAAACAAAGACTTCATCCAAATAAGAATTATAGCCTAGTAGTTGCTAGAGTAGGCAACATTTTTCATTTATATCGTTTTCAAAAGGAGTGTATATAAATGGTAAAAAATAAATATGGAATTTATATAATAATATACGTATAGAATTGGACTCGTTGTACCTAGTGGCCACTAAGTTATCCTTAAAGGAAAATATATCATGTTCATAATGAAGTTGTGTACATTTAGAATCATGTTTTTCATGTGTTACATAGCTAAATGTCTATAAATCTATATTTCTTATGATATTTTGTGAGAATATTTTTACATTTAGGAAAATAAAAGAAACTTGGACTAGCAATCAAGAAGTTATACTACAAATTTTTAAATACAAAGCAATCTAATCATTGCACCTGGTGGTCGCTAAGCTATTCCTAAAGGGAAATTATCATGTTCATAATGAAGCTATGATATAAATCTAAATTCTTAATCTTTCTAGAAATCATATTGAATAAATGGCGGGAGAGATGGTGGTCCAGTACTAGATCCCGTAGCAGCACTATGGTGAACTAATTACGTACTGTTGCTGCCCTTTTTTTTGTTTACTTTCCTTTGTCTCTGTCCCTTTGGGACTTCAAAAAACTCTGTATTAATTTGCAAACTCTTGTAGTTTGGCCCATTTGTGTGGGGGCCTATTGTCAATTGTTTTTAATCTACCTCTATGGCTCTATTTTAGTTTTTCTTTGAAAAACTTTCTCCTCTTTGTATGGGGTTTTTTGGTCCCTGTTTAAAACCAAACCTTTTTTATCTTATCTAAAAAATATTGAAAACCTATAAAAGATAACAAATAAATATGGCATTTATATAATTGATAGATAAATATATGTGTAAAATCATATCTTTAATATGTTATATAGGTAAACGTATAGTTTTATCTACTTACAAGATTATGGCGGGAATTATTTTACATTTATGAAAAAATATGGAAACTCATAATCACATTTTAGAATCTATTATTATTTTTACATGTGATGCCATCTACTCGTTGCATCCTAGCAGCCGCTAATCTATTCTTAAAGGTAAATATATCATGTTCAAAATGAAGTTGTTTTATAAATCTAAATTGTTAATATTTGTAAATATAATAGCTGAAAAAGAACAAAAGCGATCACTAGGACCAAAAAACGTTGTGTTTCCTATATAAAAACAACTGATCCGTGAGGGGCCAAGGAAAACAAATGCTTTTTCCAAATTAGAATTATAGCCTAGTGGACGCTAGGGTAGAAATTTTTTCCTATGGTATAGTTTATTCATAGAAAATAAATCATATTGAAAAGATATAAATGATAACAAATAAATATGGAATTTATATAATGGATATATAAATATACGTGTAAAATCTTGTATGTAATTCGAAATAGAATTGGGGTTTCGTAAATAGGTTGTCGAAACAACCAATTATATCGTGGAAGCCTCAAAGCTATGTTAATTTTTGGCATAGATTAGCGGGCTCAAAAGGAAGAATATATTAATTGTAAAATATTTATTAATTAGAATTAGATTTAATAATATTATTGCATATATAATGTGTTTAACTTCCAATGTACATACCATAAAAATGATGAAGACATTACATTTGGTTAATTCTACATGGAAACACGTATATAATTGGAAATAATTATCATATAATTGAATTCTTAATATAGTTTTATAGTTTTGAATTAATTTTTTAACCTCATATATTTTCCTAAAATATCTAAGCGACAACCATGTAAAAATGTAATATGCATTAATTAACGAGGTTTCTTTGCATCATCTTGATGAACAACATTAAACTATTTTTGGTTCTCCTAACAAAAATAAAATAAAAAAGAAGGTGATCTGTGCGTCTTGAAGCTATTATTATCCTAAAAACCGATTGTAGGAACGAGAACAAAAAATCCAAATCGAAATAGCCAAAGAGAGACATAGAATGGCAGAAATGGGAAAGTGTTAAATAGAGATAAATACTAGAGTAGAAAAATGATTAAAATTTCTTTCGTTAATGCACAAAAAAGTGAGTTTTCATGAAGAACAAGGTAATTTGGCATGGAGATCAAAATCAAGTGCAAAGTAAGATCGACTACGGAGCACGATTAATAGGACAAAGAAAGGCTTGTGTGGATCATGATTGGACTACCGTGGAAAACATATGAACTATTCAACTATAGAGCAACTAATAGATCCTGTAATAAAAAAGGTACACCTTTACTATAAATAATTGGTTTAGTAATATCTAGGATTATTTCGTGTTTTATGTTGTTTGTGAAACCTCCATTTTCTATCTCATTCAAACAATCATCACGATTATTTTCACAACATCTGTTGTTATCCTCCTTCATGTGCATCCTTTGTGTGATTCTTTTGTGTGCCTTTCTCTGCAAAAAGATTATAATCGCATACAAAAATCGGGATTCAAACACATGACCTTGCGATCTATGTCTGCGTGTATTTTTAATTTTAAAGACATGCTTTTACGATTGACCCAAAAATGCGAAACCCTACTCAATATTTATTCGAGGTATTTATAATTTATTTAGCACATTCCACAAAAGATATTTCAAAAATAAGAAAAGTGTGAGATACGAAAATTTTAAATTTTCACTTTCCCCCTCTAAAAACAAAAGGGCGGGCTATTGAAATTTCAAATATCCGAAAATGCAGGGGAATTCAAATTTCCCTATTTTATTTTTCCATGGTTTAAAAATTAAAAACTAAACATTTTTCATTGTCTATAGCCTATAATAATATAAACATAATAAAAAATATATTATACAACATATAATTGAACCAAACATAACAAAAAAATATATTAAAAAAAACAAAGAAATAAATCTTAAACATAGTTTTGAATATTATTATAATAATATATAGACATTTACATTCCATTTTTTATCAAAATTGATTTCTACATTGTTAGATATAGTGTGCGCTAATTTAAATTAATTATCCAATTAAAATATGCCATGTGGCAAGTTCAAACAAGCTATTTGGGATACATAATAAGGCTAGTGATCCAAGACTGTACAGATAGTGTTACTATATGGCTATTTTCAAAATAAGAAACATTTGAGCCTAGGGTCTGATATGCCATTTCACAATAAGTAAACGAGTATATCAAGAGTTAAGCATTTTATTTGTTAAGAAACAATGTGAAATATGTTTTAAAAACCATGTATCTTATGAAAACTACATACTATGCCTAGTGATCCACAACTTTACGAGATAGTGTTTAAGATGAGAAGAGGTAAAGGTAGGAGCTTAGCGGCCACTAAGCTAAACCCCGATTTATTATTTGTCTAGTTTCAAAATAAGAAACTTTTGAGACTATGGTCTACGATATGTTGTTTCATTAATAAGTAAATTATCTTAGTGGACGCTAAGCATTTTATTTGATAGGAAATTATGTGAATTATAATTTGAAAACCATGTATCTCATTGGTATTACATACCAATGCTAGGGATCCAAAACTGTAAAGATAATGTTTAAAATGAGAAGAGGTAAAGGTAGGAGCCTAGCGGCCGCTAAGCTATACCATGATTTTTGTTATTTTATGGCTATTTTCAAAATAAGAAACTTTTGAGACTATGGTCTGATATGTCGTTTTTGTTAATAAGTAAAGGATCTTAGCGGTCGCTAAGAATTTTCTTTGATTGTAAATGATATAAAATATGAGTTGAAAACTATGTATCTTATGGGAACTACATATTAAGGCTAATGATCCAAAACTGTAAAGATAGTGTTTATATTGATAAGAGGTAAAGGTAGGATCCTAGCGACCACTAAGCTATACCATTCAATTCAATACATTATGGCATTCCATTCAATATGTACAAAATCTTAGTGGTCACTAAGCATTTTCTCTCGTAAAAATAGATGTGAATTATATGTTACAAACAATAAGTATTGTGAGTACTACATAATAGATGAAACACAGTAGTGACCCAAAGCTATATACATATGGTATTTATAATTACTGGTAGTAATGGTGGGAGCCTAGCGACCGCTAAACTAGAGCATGATCTTTTATTTTATCATTGTTTTCAAATTATTAAACTGTTGAACCTAGCATCCACTATGCCCTTACTTTCGATAAGGAAAAAATTCTTAGCATTCACTAAGCATTTTCTCCCATAAGATCCGATGTGAATTATGTGTTTCAAACAATATACCTTATGAGAACTATGTAAGGATTGATCCCTCTATATGGTATGTAGTGCAACTATTGTCTCTGCTAGGCCCATTCCATCCAACATGACATAATTATAATCAATGAAGAAAACTAGAGATTCAAAGTTGTACATATAGAGTTTACAATGACCGTAATGGTAGGATCCTCATGGTCACTCAGCTAGGTCACAATTTATTATTTTACCATAATTTCCAATAAAATAAACTATTCAAACTAGCGTTCAGTGTGCCGTTACTTTTGATAAGTAATGAAACTAAGCGTTAGGTAATCAATTTTATGATATGAAATGTGTGAATTATATGTTACAAACAATATATTTTATGGACAATACATATGGCTTGATCGCTATTGAGGATTTGTAGTATATCACTTGTTTTCGCCATGGATACGAGCTAAAAGTGTACAAACAATAAATGTTTGCAGCCTAAAAATACTTGCACTATAAAGAAGTTAACATATGTTTGAAAGATTTGGAATAAATTTCTTCAATTAGTATTGTAAATCTAACTTATAGTCAGAGTAAGAGAGAATAGACCCTTGTTTTAGTGGTTCTCAAAAAAACATTGTTAATAATCAAATCACTTCTCAAATAGGTTTAACCCACCACGACCTTATAGAGAGCATTATTTCCACAAAAATGGATATTGTGAAGAGGGCCATACTTACGTTTAGAAAAAGTGTAATCCTTTCCCATTTGTGTTTGATATCTTGTAGTGGACTTGCCCACCAAATGTTATGCTTAAAATATCATACTTAGATTACTTATAGACATTAAGACATAATGAATAAAGTATTTCCGATATACATATATTTCACATTTTCTTATATAACAAAAATGATGAGTTATCACTAACTCGTTAATGTGATTTGTTTCTCAAATAATCTCCTTAAAATACCAATCATTATATCTTCCAACCACTATCCTTTAAACATGTTTATTAGTCTTGTTACTGGGAATCTAATCCTTGCCACTACAATATGATTGATATACACATAAATAAAAAGTCTTGTAAAACAAAAAATCCCAAGATACCACAAACTCTCTTCAAAATACCAAATATTACATCTTAATTTCCTCTACGATTTATCATTAAAAAGGTGTAAATGGATTACAAATTGTTTTAGGATGTTCTTTTATATGTTGACTAGAAGTCTATCTCGCCACTAAAGTGTGTATTTTTTAACATTCATATCATGCCATCTATATAATTTTATAGCTTGTCCGGCTCATATGTAATACTTTAAAAAGGGTTTAAATGGTTTCGTATCTTTCAATACATCATAATTTGATTTCAAAATTTTAGGGAAAAAAAAATATTATTGATTTGATCCATAAAATAATAATTATGTAACTAAAGTTGAATGATACATTTGAGATGTCCTATCGAATCCCAAAGCGGTCACTAACCATTAAGTTAATTACTCTGTTATGATACATAGTAAATAAATCTAGAGGTTGGTGTCCGCTAGGGTAGTATTTAAATTCCTTAATGATAATGTGAGAAAAAAACTTTAAATTTCGGAAATGACCTAATTATTAATGTATTTTACTCTAAATATAGGTAAAATGTCTTCTATTATTCATACTCCATTCAGAACAATTCCATTCATCGCAAGCGGTATTTTTGGAAGAAAAGAGACGAGGAATGGTTTTTGGAAATTAATTCCCCTGAAAACTACCACGTCAACCTGTGGTTGTTTTTTTTTCATAGATGAACAATCACAAGGAAGTTGGTATTGTTCTATTGTTAGAAGTTATTGATTTGGGGACACCGTATGTCCGGTGCAACACTTTAACTTTGAAAACAATAAGGTTCTTATTCGGATATGGATTTGGAAGTTTCTTTGTTCAAGAAATAGGAAATGCATGCCTCCATAAATAACAGACCATATTCCTATTCAAAATGCATAAGTCATTCAAAATGGTATATCTACAAAGATTCGAGAAAATTGTATAGAAACAAGAAAAACATCTTCTGTTTGTCATTTCTTGCATAGAAAGGTTTTCTTTCACCTCTAAAACATGCCAATTTTTTTACTATGCCTTTGAGGAGAACATATTTGACTAAATTGGAGATAGACCCATCTAAATAAAAATTACATGGGTTGAAAAGGAATAATAAATCAACTAGGTATTTTGAGGCTAGTGTAATAGTAATACATTTGATTCTTACCGCTTTGCAGAGAATATTTAAGGAGACAACAAAATGAGAGAGAAAAATTATACATTTTTGGAGAAATAAGCATCCGAATAATATTTATTGACATCCTGTAGGTGAATCCAATGTAATAAAAAAATTGAATTGCATGAATCACACTACCACCAGTTGTCTATACTATTTGGTGAAGAGAGCAATGGAAAAATAAAATTTGATTCCCATATTAGGGAAACAATGGAAAAATGAAAAAAAGATCATGAGGTGGAAGAAGTTCTTCCCATCATGGCTCATACAATATTAGACAATTGTGTGATGTCACTGGAAGGAAATATACCAAATGAAGGGTGAAGTTCACATAAAATTTTTCTTGTAAATGTGCATATCCATTCCATCTTCCATCAACTTTATCAGCTATTCCTTTGAATAATTCTTTCAATGTTGAATGTGTGATCGTTGATTTTTACAATTTGGCCAATGATATTTCTTCCAATGTCATAATGGAGCTTCTAACAATTATTGAAACTAGTGTGTTGGATTATATTATTATTATTCTAATACCAACTGGTTATTCAAAAAAATTAAGCGACACAGTATAAAGATACATGGAAAAGGTTAAAGACATTGGAGTATCAATTTTGGATGGATGCTACAGACTCTACGATAGCAATGGGATATTCAAAATTTTATGTCTTATGTACACAATATCTTGTGTGCACAACCATGATAATAATGATGATTATAGAGAAGAGGTCAGTATGGATTAGATGGAGAAACTGCCACAAAAATTCATAACTACAAGAAAAAATTTCCTATAAGGAAACATCCATCCTTTTCTTTGCGAAATATCGTATGAGTTTTGGGTTGAGATGTTCACTCGATGTTGTTCCATAAATTCTCTAGTACTAGTGCTTTACGGTGGTAGTGTCACACTGTGCATTGGTGGATTCCAAACTATATTTTGTTTTTATTGTTGAGACACATAGTCAAGTGATGTTTCTGAAAAATTCCTATTCTCATATGAAGAAAGGTTTGTCTCCAAAAATAACTTCAACAAGTTATTTTGTTTAATGGATTTTAACCTAAATATGCCACTTATAGAATTATTTTTTATGCAGACAACCAAAAAGCTATAAAAGCTAATGTACAACCATTTCACGTGACACTACACAACCAATTCAACATGGTGATTTACTTTCAATCATTTTATAAATATTTTTAATGAGCTCTATCTTCAATTGCCATGGTTTTCAATTTTTTTAACAAAGTTATGTTTTTTACAATTTAGATGACAAATGTGGAGGACGTGGGAACATTGGCCATAAATACACCATCAGATCCAGGTATGTTAATCGTGTGAATTTACAAACAAAACCACTAATAAGCCCCACAAATTTATAAGACAATAAATGATTATGCACAACCAATAAGGCCCACAAATTTATAGGAAACGATATGATATCCATGTGTATTTTACAAAAAAATATTTATAAGGCCCACAAATTTATAGGAAATGATAACTAACAGATATTAGTTTATATGCTTGGCTTAGGGTCAAAGAAAATTTTTAATCCATTTGTAAGCTATGATAATAATTTAAAACAAACTATATAGAGCTTAGTGGAATCTATGCATCCACGTTCAATACAAAAATGGTTTGACTAAAAAACCTTACATTCATCAATATCTCATTGATTTACAACTGCATATTGTCTACAATGTTTCACTGATTCACTACTACATATTGACTACTTACATTGAATTAACATTGTTTTTATTCTACATACTCATAAACAGAACTACATATGGCTTGATCCAGCTCGTATGTATGTAAAGAAACACTTGGCTGACCTCATTAAAGTTTTTCCAGCTAAGTGTAGTTTAGTCAATGATGGTAGCCTAGCGGTCATAAATCCTCATCAATAGATGAGGAATTTTCTCCGCCAAAGGGTGGTTCGAGGAATATAAGCGTAGTGTAACGACTGCTAAATTTTAATTATAAGACAAAGAATAATTGATATTGTACTTACCATATCACCTTAAAAACACTATGTTTATCCATTTAAGTTTGCCACAACATGAAATCAATTATGAATTGATTAATATTTATTTCAAATACATTATGCTCGCATTTTCAATAGGAAGAAATAGATTATGAATTGATTATTTTTATTTGAAATAACTCTTGCATCAACAGATCCAACAACATGTAAATGCGGTGTAATCCAAGCCACAATATCAATTGGTAATTATTAGTCGTAAGCTAATTTTTTATTTCAATTGGTTGTAATTGATATGTGGCCGACGAAAATAAAATTTGTTTACTTCCCTACATGTAGCAATAAGAGTTATTTACTTATTTTGGATATGGAGGACTTGCTATATGGGATAAACAAAACATACAATAGGAAGATGTCATTCAAGTTCGGTATGAAAGTTGTCAACCTGCGAGGTGGTGGTAAGAATTTATAAAATTATTATCACCATACTGTGAACTAGGATTCTAGTCCGACAATCTCATTTTTGCTAATGTTAAAAATATATCAACGGGCTTCAATAAAAAAATATCGACTGTATTGAATCCAAGACTCACTTGGGGAAAGGAACATTGCAATATAGTCAAGGGAATAACAATAAGAGACCTAGAAAAGGTTTGGAGTAGAAACAATTTTTCATATAGTTTGAAAAACACTTTGTGTATTACATTAGGTACAAAGGGAAACCCTCTTGAAAATTTTATGGTTGGTATGAAAAGTAGACGCAAAGATTGTACAAAATATAAATGGTTGATGGCCGATTTGTACAAAAATATCACAAATAGTGTCTCAGGAATTGAATGTGGTAGAGGGCATCAAATACTTGGAGCAAGAAAATGCTAAATAACTATTTATCTTTTCGAATGTTGTTATGATGGTACTGCTTAACATTGTCAATAATATATACATACATATGTTATTATGAAAGTACTATGTAACTCTATTATATTATGATGAGATTGTCAAAATATAAGTTGGGTGGATTTATATTTTCACTGATTATAAGATGACAATATGATTGAATAACTTCTGTGGTGAATTATCAAAAAAACTTGCCCTTGAAAATTTGTAAAATAGTATTTTTTTACACTTGTTCATAAAATAAATATAAAATTATACTATATATACTTAATTGTTTTTTAATATTTTTAATATAATTAATATATATATAATCTATAAAAATTAATGGTCATATCTAAAATATGAAAGTCATATGTGACGGTTATTTCAAAGATTTACAACTATTTTACAAATAAAAATGATAAAAAAACGTCTAAATGGGCATCAAATTTAACACCACGTTGTGGCCTTTGTTGCAACCATTGAAGGACAAGAGAAGATGTTTAGGATGATATTTGATCAAAAATTGAATTCGAGGGAACTTATTTTTTGGAGCTTCACTATGAAAAATCATAAATAATGCTTAGCGGCCGCTAGCCCGTTTAAAACATAACATAAATAATGGTCAAGCACGCTAGCCCTTACAAAATAGAAACATATTTTGTACATAACAAATCATAAATAATGCCTAGCGGCTACTAGCCCGTATAAAACATATACATGTTTTGTTTAGTCCAAAGCATAGATAATGCCTAGCGGACACTAGCCCATATAATGGATTCCAATATTTGACATTTTGGATTCCAATATATGGGACTTTGGAGTGCAATAAATTCCAATATATGTGATTTTGGATTCCAATATATGTTATTTTGGATTCCAATCTATGTGATTCTGGATTCCAATATATGCGATATTGGAATCCAATATGTGTGATTTTGGAGTCTAGATAATTCCAATATTTAACATTTTGGAATCCAAAACAAGTAGTTTTGGATTCCAATATTGGCTATATGTTTTTACTTTGTTGGGACTGGAATAAGTCCCAATTTAGTGAAATAAGCATTATTTATGAAAAATATTGTTTATAGTCTAGTAAATACCCTCCATTCACCTCACTCCTCTCCACATAAATTTCAATTCACCAGATTGAATTCTTTTACCGACATGCAGTCAATTTAAATGGTTTAAAAGGGTGTGTCTTCTCGTGAAGCACCCCAACCATTAATTTAATTGATTATAAAAATCAATTTAACCATAAACATAAATTTTATATTAAATAAATTAAAATATAATATATTCTAATTTATTTAATTATAAACTATAGTTTATATATAACTAGAACACTTAATATTAATGTTCTAACACCCCCCTTAATATTAAGTGGGGATCATATGCCAACGTTACCTATTTATACAACAAGATTTACAATCCTTAAACCATAGTTAGGGTTTAGGCTAGCATATCACATTTAAAGGATTTATACACCTTCATCATGTTAAACTTTCCTTTTGGTACAAAAGGATTATGAATTCATAAATCAAAAGTTATGATTTAGGTTAAACATGATTTGTGAGACTACATATCACAATTTCTCATGGAAAATCTATACCAAAATCTCTAGGATCCTTTTATAAAGTAAGGACCTCCTTTACAACATGATGCAACATTATTGGACTACACAATAAACTTAGAGTTATAAGTTTACTAAGATCATAAAAAGATATTTTACAATGCTTTTAAATTGGAGCAGAAGTATAGAAGTGAAGGATAAAACACATGGCCGACCATTAGGAGGTGGAATTGTCATGCACACTCCCCCTCAATGACAATTCTGAAAGGCTAAGAATTGCATGAAACTTGTAGAAATGTACATCACACAATGGTTTTGTAAACATGTATGTAACTTTTTATTCGGTTGGGAAGTATTAGAGATCTATATCACCACAAAGCACCTTCTCTCGGATGAAATGTATATGTATCTCTATATGATTCATTCTTTGATGTTGAACTATATTATTAACAAGAGTAATAAAACTATAAATATCAAACATAAGAAGAGTACTTCCTTTAATTTCCATGTGAATTTATTCCAACAATCGTTTTACCCACATGGCTTATTTTGTTGCTTCCATCACACTTATTTATTGTGCCTCAGTAGAAGAGATGGAGATTGTCAGCTATTTTTCTTACTCCAAGTAATGAGACTTGTACCAAGCTTGAACACATTATGTAGCTGTATATTTTCTATCTATCACATCACCAACATGGTCATAATCATAAAATCCATATAAACATGCATTATCACAAGAAGAATAATGTAAACCAAAATTAAGTGTTCCTTTAATATATCTCAATATTATTTTGTCTAACTTCCAATGATCCTAATATTTTTCATACATTAATCTAGATGCAATATCTACTACATATGCAATGTCAAGTCTAGTAATAGTTAGATAAATCAAACTACCTACAAGTTATCTGTAAAGAGTAGGATTAACTTTTTCACATGCAGGTTTAGGATCAAGTTTACAACCAACTTCAATAGGAATAACAATTGGTTTATAATCTACCATATTAAACCTTTTAAGAAAGTTAGTAGCATATTGTGACTGAGATACAACAATAGAATTTTTATCTTAAAAATTTTCCATGCCTAAGAAATGATGCAATAGTCTTAAATCAATCATTTCAAAGTATTGTTTCAATTTAGCTTTAATTTTGAAAATTAAACTATTAGAATTTCTAGTAATAAGAAAATCATCAACATACAATACAATAAGAATAATATGATTATTTTCAATTTTAACAAAAATATCATTATTATAAGAATAGTTAGTGAAACTAATATCTTTGAAAAAACTATTTATTTTTACATACCAAGCTCTAGGAGCTTGTTTTAAGCCATATAGATATTTTTCAGTTTACACACATACAATTATTTTCTAGGTTCCTCAAAACCTTTAGGTTGAGTCATGTAAATTTATTATTTTAAATCACCATTTAGGAATGCATTCTTAACATCCATTTGGTGAATTTCCCAACCATATTGAGCAGTTAAGGAAATAAGAATCCTAACTATGCTCATTTTTACAATGGGTGTAAAGGTTTCTACGTAGTTGATATCAGATTTTTGAATAAACCCATGAGCTACTAACTTGGATTTGAACTTATAAATATTTCCATTGGCCTTATATTTGATTTTGTAAAGCCACCTAGAGCCAACAATACTATGTTTTTCCGGAGGAGGGACAAGATCCCAAGTCTAATTTTTAATTAAGGCAGAATATTCAACTTTCATAGCTTCTACCCATCTTTCGTCATGAGATGCCTCTTCGAAATATTGGGGTTTTGGATCATACATAGTCATTAAGACATGATAGGTATGATGGATTATAGTCATTTTACTAAGGTTATCAGGATTATAATTTTGAAGAAGATATTGAGCCCATTTAGATATTTTAGCTATCAAGGAAATACGAAGAGAAATTTTCAACTATAGAATCGTTATAAACATCTATTTTATCATTACATCGATCATTATCAAAATTATTGTTTTCTAATTCATTAGGTTCATCATAGATAATAGAAACTAGAAGAAGATGAAGAAAATGAAGAAGAACAAAAGGGTTTTTCTAAGATTTTTACATTCATGTTCTCAATAACTTCATGTTTTGCAGGATCATAGATCCTAAGACCTTTTTTACCTCCATATCCTACAAAGATGCACAAATAGGAGGTTTGATATAAATTCTTCCTTTTTTATTTAGGAATGAAGATAGAGGCAAGGATTTCAAAAATTCTCAAATGAGATATACTAGGTTTCTTATTAGTCCACTTTTCTAAAGGAGTAGATTGAAAAAGGATTTATTAGGGACTCTATTTAGAATATGAACAACAATATTCATTGCTTCAACCCATAGAAACTTAGGAACTTGAGATGAGTGTAACATGGTTTTAGACATTTCAAGAATGGTGCAGTTTTTCCTTTCCATAATACCATTCTCGTTGAGGAGAGTAGGGAGTAGTTAGTTCCCTTTGTATTCCACATTCGATAAAAAATGAATCAAATTATTTACTAATATATTCTCCTCCATTATTTGTTCTAAGTATTTTGATTTTATGACTAGAACTATTCTCAACTAAAGCTTTAAATTATTTAAATTTTGATAAAAACATCTGATTTTTTTTTATAAAAAGGGACACGGTCATGCAAGAATAATCATCACTAAAATTAAGCTGTTGATGAGACATCCTTGGTGGATAGAGCCATCAGAGTCATGGGAATCCTTAGGTTGGTGGGACGTGCGTCCTAAGGAGACCTCCAGATTTTAAATAAGTTGGCTCTTCTCTGATGGGGGAGATAGGGATCTAGAAAAATTGGAAAGAAGAACATAAAAACAAACTAAGGCAATGCGCCGGAAAGAATACACCAAGAAGCCAACTGAATACACAATCATCTCAAACTACTTAAGCACATCACTAGAAATTTGCAACAACACCCAAATATGCACAGTTTCTAAATGAAAATAAAGGTGATCAGAGATAATAAAGATATGTGAATGATGAACCGGAAACACCACGAAAACATATATATTACTCCAATGGTTGTGCACAGTATTACATCAGAAAGAGGCAAGATTTCTATTACAAACTCAGGTAGAAGGCTAGAGTTCCAAGATCTCTACCTCTTATAGAAGAGAAACTTGCGACAGAGAGGAAAAGATTAACTCTCCTAGTATCTAACTAAAACTATCCTCTAGCCGAAATCTATCTTATATCATCCTTGTTTTTATCGAAACTTCATTACAATTTATAGGGTGAGGAGGAGGTAAGAGAGAACTTTGAAACTCCTTTTCAACTGCCCCTTAATCATGATAAATGATATGAAGTGATAGAAAAATATTTTCTCAAATATTTCTCACAAATTGACCCCTTCGGAAAAGTGAGAGCCATGCCTATTTAATGCATTTTCATTATTCGCAATGACTGACCCTTGAGATGGACTCTACTTTTGGGAAGAAACACTTTTGGCTATTTATTACATAGCCAAATATTTTGACCCTTTATGCATTGGTTCACGGCCCCTTGACCCAAACGGTGCCTATTTTGTGATGAAATGACCCTTCGCCTCTGATCTTTTGAAAAATATTGAGCATTAAATCTTACAGATAAGACCCTAAATCACTTATACATGGTGGGTGGCTTGTCATCTTTATGGCTTGCTTCAAGACATAGTCCATTTTACAAGATCCATGTGGAAGCCTCATGCATCCTCTTGACTCTGATTTTCTTTAAGGATTTAGGGGATGTGCGGTGGACACTTGGCACCATCTATGGGATCATTGTTTTTTCTTTATTGGTTCCACATTTCAATCCCACGGGAGTTCGATACTTCATCCCCTTTTGAATTTTGAAGTTACATTGGCTTTACAGTTTTTCACAATCTACAAGATGTTCATTTCTCTTTATAATTTGGTTAAGTCCCTCTCTTGAAAAATATTTTAGCTTCAAATGGGTTTCTCTTAGCCATGAAAATTCAAATAATAGTCTGGCGACTCACTGGGACCATTTAGCCTACTAAATGAAAAGAACCCACGATCCTCCGCTATGAAACTTCTTCTTCCTACTCTCATATTGAACTTAGTAAGATTTTTATTTTTTCTGAGAGTAGAAAATTGAAAAGGGTGGCTAATGGCAACCTTAGGCTGATTTTAGTTGCTCTGCATTTGGTTTGAAGTGAAAACTACAACTGTCTTCAGCTGATGGTGATTTCCTTGGTGAGTGGGGCCTTTATCAGAGCTAGCACATCCCTTTTAGAGTAATATAGGAGCGGGACTATACAAAAATAAAAAACATACATGTCTCAAATGAGATATGTAGTGTGTGCATAGGCACTTATTCTACTGAAAGCAAACCTACTCCTACTCTAACTGGTTCTGCATAAGCTAAACAAAACCTAAAACGGGCAAGGAAAAGTAGCTTCCTTTTCTTATAAAATGTGGCCATGTGAATAATTTGGCTTGATATGGCTTGTAGTGAGAGTGAAAAGCAGACCTTCACTCTTCCACCTGTGGTATCAGTGAATAGTATGAATACCTCCTCTTGTTTATCTTGTGGCTGGAGGTGTTGCAATTGACCCTCGGGGTCTTGAAGATCATCCTCATGTTCTAAAATGAACATGATTGTTGTTGGCATTTTTCTTGATAAGATACAGCCTAAGGCGAGGCTTGGTCCTACCTCCTACTTACATCCATCGTTCTAGTTGGTATCTTTTGGATCAAGGCTCCCTTATGGATTTCTTTGAAGGGATTCATCTTGTTCATCTTCTTTCCGCTCTCCCTTTCTAGCAGCTTCACCTGTGAATTTAGGCTCTTTGATTGAAAGCAAAAAGATTCCAATGATACTTTCTTCTAGAGCCTCTGAATTAGGTCCGGTGAAAAGGTCATGAGAAATAGGTGGCCTCTATCATTTTTCTAATGAAGTGAGAAAATATGTAATTTCAATAGGCTCCTCTTCATCGAGACATTCCCAAGATCTGATAAGCATTCAAGCTTATCTCCTTCCTCCTCTAGAAAATATTTATGCTTCGATGTGATGGTTTTTGAATCTGTAAATTCTCCATCATATGTGGCTTTATTTTGCAGAATAAAGCCCATTGATAAGGATTCTTTCAGGGGAGTTTCTTTGTGGGGAGGAAAACAGAGGCAACTTCGTAACCTCTCCTCTGTTGGATAGGTGACGTGAACCTTGTGAGTGCATATCACTTCCTACTATATGCTCCTCTTCTTTTGGATTTGGAGCCTTTGTTTACTGGTGTGTGAGGTATAGCTGCTCGAAGATGGTGGTAGTGTAGAAATTGTGGTTTGGAGATGAACAAGGGAAGGATCCCTTGGTGGTAATGAAGTCATGATTGCACGACCTCATTGGATGAAGAGAAATGGGAGGTGTGGAAAGGCAGATGAATGAAAATGGATGAGAGGGAGCTCTGCAAGCCTTTGTAATGATTTGGTCAGACCCTGGGGAGTTGTTGGATGTGCTTTGCAAAAATATTGATGAAAGTTTTAACTTTTTTGAGAATCAACCAAGCTGATGCCATAATAAAGTATCACTCTGAGTCGTCCCACCGGTGTGCTAGAAAAAATGTTGACGGACATCCTTGGCGGATAGAGTTGTCAGAGTCATGGGAATCCTTAGGTTGGTGGGATGTGTGTCCTAAGGAGACCTCCATATTTTAAAGAAGTGGCTCTTCTTTGCGGGGAGATATGGATTAGAAAAACTAGAAATAAGAACATAAAAAAACTAAGGTGATGCGCCAGAAATAATACACCAGAAAGCCAACCGAATACACAATCATCTTGAACTACTTTAGTACAACACCGAGAAATTTGCAATAACAACCAAATATGCACAGTTTCTAAATGAAAATAAAGGTGATCTGAGACAATAAAGATATGCTAATGATGGACTGGAAACACCATGAAAACATATATATTACTCTAATGGTTGTGCACAGTATTACATCAGAAAGAGGCAAGATTGCTATTACAAACTCAGGTAGAAGGCTAGAGTTCCAAGATCTCTACCTCTTATAGAAGAAAAACTTAGTGATAAAGAGGAAAATTTTAACTCTCCTAGTATCTAACTAAAAACTATCCTCTAGCCGAAATCTATCTTATATCATCTATCTGTTTTCATCTAAACTTCATTACAATTTATAGGGTGAGGAGGAGGTAAGAGAGAACTTTGAAACTCCTTTCAACTGCCCCTTAATTATGATAAATGATATGAAGTGATAGAAATATATTTCCTCAAATCTTTCTCACAAATTTACCCCTTCGGAAAAGTGAGAGCCATGCCTATTTAATGCATCTTAATTATTCTACAACCGACTCCCTTGAGATGGACTCACCTTTTGAGAAGAAACACTTTCGGCTATTTATTACACAACCAAATATTTTGACCCTTTATGCATTGGTTCGCGGCCCCTTGACCCAAATGCAGTGCATATTTTGTGATGAAATGACTTCGCCTCCGATCTTTTGAAAAATCTTGAGCATTAAATCTTACAAATAAGACCCTAAATCACTTATATGTGGCGGGTGGCTTGTCATCTTTATGGCCTAATTCGAAGAAAAATTCCATTTTTTACAATATCCACATGGAAGCTTCGCACATCCTCTTGAATCTTATTTTCTTTAAGGCTCTATGGTATGCGTTGGGTGGACACTTGGCACCATCCATGGGCTCATTGTTTTTTCTTTGTTGGTTTCGCGTGTCAGTCCTGCGGGAGTTTGATACTTCATCCCCTTTTGACTTCTGAAGTTGTGCCGGCTTGCCACTTTTTATAGTCTGCATGAGCCATTTGTTTCTCTTTGTAATTTGGTTAAGTCCCCTCTCTTGGAAAATATTTTATCTTCAAATGGGTTTCTCTTTAGCTTTGTGTGAAAATTCAAATAACAAGAATAACATACAAGTAACCATTTTAGGAAGGAACTTCTAATGGTTGTCTAACATCACTATGGAAATTTTCCAGACGTTCTGAGGAGTTAGCATCATGATGAATATGGAAGGGTTTTTAATTTCTTACCACATAAGCACCCTTCACAAGTTTCATGAGTAATCGAAATGAGAGAATATTTCAGATTTCACAATAATATTATTTTGTTTTAATATATTTCCTACCACATGAACTCATAATTAGAGCCAAATATATAGGAAATAAATATCCTATAATAAGGGAGGTAACATCCCATGATTCTCTCCTAGAATCATGTGATTGTTGGACCTGTATACAAACCACAATAACCCAAACATATATATGAGTTTGTTATAAACAACCCATATAATAAACAATACTAATACTACACATAATTACATTTACCATGCAACGTAATTATTATTCACTCATAAAAATATGTGAGCACTAACCATTGATTTCCTAACATTCCCCCTAGTGCAAACATGGGAGAAAAACAATCACACTTCTTTCGCAACTTTCCACCCTTTCTTGCTCATGATCTTGGCTGATTGATGGTTTTGAAAAGGCTAACCAAAAAGCTTGGTATGAACCCATGTTCATAAAATATGGACCCCTTTCCAAGGTATAAACCCCTATTCATCAAATACAGACCCTTGTCCAAGATATGAACCATTGTTCATCCTCTTGAGGATCATGATGCAATGTTTTCCTCGTGCTTTCATTTTTCCACTATATTTTCACATCAGAAAGTACTTTGCTCACTTTATTAAAATATGAACATATTGTAAATTGAATATGAACAATGAAAAATATATTAAAACTGAAAGAAATAACACTAAAACAAAATGGAACAACCTCATTTTTCATCCCTATCACTTGCGGCTAGTGAGAGGACGATGTTTTCCCTCCATCCTTAGTTGCTTTTGACTCTCAAGTAACATGCTCCTAGTTTAGTTGGATTTAACTTGGACACTCAATAGTTTCCAAATTGGGTTTGTTTTTTCTCCCCCCACAATGTAAAACACAATATTTTCCGTACATCGAGTAACACTGAAAATTCATCCGTAAGGATTTTTTTTTTAAAAAAAATCAAACTTTTTAATTCGACTCAAAGTGAAAAAACTTGATTGTAAATAATAATAAACACTTAACTCTTTTATAATAAAAAAATAAACAATTTTAGATATGGTGGACGCTTGATAACTTGACATAGAATGACCACTTGACTCACAATTTCATTAATATTTGTTAAGACATACGCAAATGAATAGTTTATAATAGGAACATAAGAAATGACTATGTGAAATTATCTGAATGTTAAACATGTGTAAAAATACCACACATGATACTTTTATTTTTATAACCCTTTTTTAAAACATTTTCTTTCAAGTGGGGAACATAACATTATAAAAGGAAAATATTCTAACTTTTGACTATTTAAAACATTGCAAAGATGGAGGATTACATGGAGACTAAATACACACAGACAAGAGGATAACTAGACGAGTGCTACGTGTGACCAAACTTGAATACAAAAGAAAACATGATTGAAAAATTACATGAAAAATGGAGCTTAGAATGTATGGCACGTACAACTGCAAGTGGACGCGTGTGGGAGTATAAACTCCAGAGATCATGTAATAATGAGATGCTTCTTGTAAATGGTTACTTGAGTTTTGAGTGTGCTTAAAACATATCTGAGTCATTGAGGTCGGTGGCTTAAGGGGAGGAACAACCAAGAATATTATCTAAAAAAATTCCTTTCCACACTTAGACACCTCAATGCTCTACAAAACACCTTGTTCGAGCTTTAGACCAGATGTCTTAATTGCTTGTGAGCTCAAAATGACCAATGCATGAAAATTTTCAATCTTCAGATCAGAAATGTCAACAATTTCACTCGCAAGCATAAGATAAAATGCATGGTTGAATATGGCACATAAAATGAAGTAATGGCTACTACACAACTGAAAAATCATAGCCTCAAAGAAAAGCTAATAAAAACATCACCAGATGCAACTGAAATCAAAGGCACTATCACACTAAATTTTTCAAAATAAAATTGTCATTATGTAGGGCAATAACCAAGTGAAGTGCCCCTCAGATCATTAAAAATAGTCTTTCCATCACACAAATTCCATATGCTCGTGGATGAAATACCTAATCTGTTGATGTCGTTTATAAAACTATACAAATCTCCACCAAATATGGACTACGTATTTCAATTGGAAATAAATATCATTTCAGGATTAAAATCATTTCATAGACTCTCATTTGGAAACCACCTCACATCCACTCTCAAATCTTCATGGCTTCCAGGATTGACCTAGTTTTCTCTTATATCACTATTACTAATAAATGGAGATTGTATAATGATTTAAATAATGCAAAGATTAATGGAGAAGTTGCCTTTGAGAGGATATTTCAGATTTCACAATAATAATTTTTATTGTAATATATTTCCTACTACATTGACTCGTAATTAGATCCAAATATATAGGCAAGAATTATCCTATAATAAGGGAGGTAACATCCCATGATTCTCTCCTAGAATGTTGTTTTTGGACCCATATACAAACCACAATAACCCAAACATATATATGAGTTCGTTATAAACAACCCATATAACAAACAATGCTACTACCACACGTAATTACATTTACCATGCTTAATAATTATTATTTACCCATACAAAAATATGTGAGAACTAACCATTGATTTCCTAACATGAGAGATATGTGGAATACCAATAACAAGGTTAATCCAAGACATGTAATACATGCTCCTAAAATTAACATGACCGAATATTTCATGCTCTGTTGAATATCATTCTTATTTTGAGTATAAAATCATGAATCGGATGCAAAAACTTTAAAAACATATAAACCATTATTTTATATGCATCTACTAATAGTAACATCTTACTCATTCTTAATGATCATTTATCCATTAATAAAATTACACTATAATTATTTTGAGTTAGCTATGAATAATAAATAAAACTCATTTTCAATTTAGGAACACACAAAACATCATTTATAAAACCATTGAAAACTTTTGATTTTCCTTAACTCTGAACATCGAGAATAGAATGATCACCTAGATAAATTTTATCATTACATTCTTTGATATCAGTTAGAATATCATATCTATACGTCATGTGCCTAGATGCACCATTGTCTAATATCCATTCATTTTCTTTGGCAAAGTGACTAATGCAACATACAAAGAAACTACATTAGGTTTTTATTATTCTTTTGATTTTTGTTTTGATTTGATTTGGTTTATTCCCTTTTTTATTTTTGAAATTTGGCTTGTTTTTGTTTACCCTACAGTCTTCCTTTTGTGATCAAATTTCCCACAATTTTGACATTTCCCATCATATCTAACTCTTGAATTTCTTGATTTCTTATCTTTACTAGGGTTTTAGACTTTGATTTTGATTCTTGTTAAACCTAAAAATGTTATTCTTATGTTGTTTTTAAGGTGCATTTTAGTTTATTAATTATATGACAAATGTCAAAAAAAGGACTCGAGTTTTACGATACATGTGTTGATAATACAATGTCGAGATGAATGGATGCAAAATGGGTGAGGGACTCTTGCTTCGAGTGAATAAGAGAAACCTTCAAACATAAAGATAATTGAACAAGATAAATATTAGATAAAAGATATGAAGATTTTATCGTCAAAGGTCGATCCCAAGAACCAAAGGGATTCCTTGAAGGGTGTAAAGTCAATTTGCAATAAAGTGATGATGATAGCAAGAACTCCATAGGGATAGAGAGATCTTGATCCACGTGATAAGAAACCCAAGCAAGGGATATGGTGAGCTCAAACTCCTTTAATTATCCGAACCAAGAATATTCAACAATGTCTCATTCTTGTTGTATGAATTCAATTTGATCTTTGATGTCTTCAACATTTGGTGTCAAGGAGATGGCAGAGAGACTGAATTATTGTGAAATTTTGATTTTTTCCCAAGTAGTGGTTGTGAAACAATATGAATGTCATATATGCTTGTAATCAGATGTTACTGACTTGGTACAGTCATCTGCAAAGAGAAACAAATTGAATACAAGTAGATTACATAGATAATTTATTGATATAGTGATTGTACATATGAGACATATGATTAAATCTATAAAAAGAAAGGGATCATTGATGATTTGAGGTAATCACTAATGATTAAAATAAATAACTTGTGATTACTTGTGGAAAAGGCTAATTTCTAAACAAGATATGAATAATGTGCGAGAATAGGTGATTTATAAATTGATTCAAGCTTTTAGGTGATACATTAAAACCTGAATATGAAAACATATGACCAAAGCTTACCTCAGATAATGAATTCTAAGAAATGACATTATGGGAATCTTACAAGATTTATGAAGCTTCCAAGGATGTGATAGGGATGTAGGTGATGTCAAGGTATATGCAATGATGTTATCTACATTGTCGATTATTAGAGATTTGCTGATAATGTCTACGGATCCCCTTTATGGAAGTTTGATGTTTCTTATATAATCATTGATGATTTGTTAGAATCATTGGTGATCTGTAAAAAGTGGGGAAATCCTCTTGGAATTGGTTCCAACCACTTCCAAACAGGTTGATTCAAGTATGTGAATGATTGAAGATCATTAAGATTATGTTGAGGAAGTTAATAGGTTAGAAGGTTAGGGTTAAAATGGGTTAGGATGAGTTTTAAGTGGTTAGGGTGGTTTAGGGTGAGTGAAATAAAGTTTTACTAAGGGTAAAGTGTGATTTTATGAGGGTGAGGACATGGTTTATAGGATAATAAGATAGTTTGATGTTTTTGAATCGGTAAAGTGTAGCAATCGATACCCATCACCATTATCATGATGAGGGCCCAACCCTCCTCATCCTCACTATATAATTGTCTATATGAAAAATATCCGAAGTATAAACCACATCATCCTCATACAATTGTTGGATCACAACACTCCTACCGCCTCATTAATAACAAACACCGCTCACCCCTGTATTAGTAAAGTTAAGATCATGTGTATATCCTTCAATGTTATTATCATCTCTCTTATAGAAACCATAATATGCTTGTGACATGGTCCCATTTCTTAAAAAATATAACAATAACCCCATGTCTTTATGGATGTGCCTATAATGACTCACCACTCCTAATCTAACGTCCTCAAGGTGCATTTAATTGGAATTTGATAATCAATCTCAAACACCGTATAGATCTCTTGGGATCCTATCCTTTGTCATCAATCTCTCTATATCCTACATCCACAAAAGCCAACAAAGATACTATAAAAAAATCCATCAAAAATCAACCAAATGCATTTTTAAAAATCACAACTTTTATCAAACCACATGAATTTCCATCAATTTCACTTGAATCACTAATGACCTCATCAAAATCACTAACGACCCATAAATCGCCATTGGTTTCATATGAAATCGCCACTAGTTTCATAAGAATTCCAAATTTTTAGAAAAAAAAAAAACCAAAAATCTAAAAAACATCACCTACCTCAACAAGTGTGGGCCTCCTTCACCTTTGCATAGCTCCAACTTCCTCCATCTCGGTTAAAATATTGAAAAACATAGACATTAGGGTTTTTTGGTCTCTTACGTTCTAAAATCACAATAGTAGCAAATGAGTTACCAAAACACCTTTTATATCAAACTTCTTCCCATGCACCGATTTTGGTGATTCGGCTAATCACCGATTATTTTTGTCAAATCACTAGAAATTTAGGTAATCACCAATGATTCCCTTCCCTTTATCCAAAATATCATTGTTGGCCTCCAAACCTTATCAAATCATCATTTTTTCATCATTCCTTACCAAAATTTCATGTTTTAAAGTGTGCTTTTCTTTTGGACCCCAAGAACCTCTCAAAATCCAAATTTAATCAATCTACATAGAGTCTACCTTTGTCAAATCCACCTCAAATTTGATAAAAAAAAATTCTTTTTGAAAATCATTTTCCATTTCTGTCATTAATTCATGTCAATAGGTCGATAATCCATTAGTTCCCTCATCACTTGGCTTTTGGTCTTGTAAACCCACCTTTGTGGAAACATCCTTTATATTGAGCCTACGATTCCGTTACACCGTGGATGCTATAAGATTTCTAGGAATATTTTTCCTTACCATCATTAGCCATACATCCATAGGTCAAGAACCCATTTTTTCCCCTATCACTTGATTTCCTTACCATGTAATCCCACCTTTGTGGAAACATCCTTTATATTGAGCTTACGTCTCCGATACATTGTGGATACTATTAGCTTTCATGAACCTTTCTCGTTTCTTCCTATGAGTCATACTTATATAGGTTAAGAACCCATTGGTTCCCCTATCACTTGAATTTCTATTTGCACAAGCCCACCATTGTGGCAAAATACTTTCATGCCCAGTCATGGGGCATCCTAAATTGAAACAAAAAATAACACAAGCCTATCCCTTCATCAAACTGGTGATCATTGTACTTCATCGCAATAACCCCGGTTTGATGGGGAATCACCTATCCAACACAAATATGATCATTCCACTTGTTTTTGTCCAACGACTTGTCCATCACAAACCACTTGAAAAAAGGGGAAAATGTAGACACCTTTATTTGGTACCTTATATTGTTTATTCATACCCTCACATTTTCATTCCGGGAGGCTGATTTTATTAGATGTTGACTTGGGTTATAGCCGATATGATGGACTACGTGACATATTTTTCTTGTGCCCCTGATTTTTGGCACAATTTTATAGGGAGCTATCGTCTTGGAGGGCTTGACACATCTTTGGGGTTGACGTATCATTTTTATTGGAGTTTTGGGCCTACGAGCACATTGTAGTGGCTCAACTAAGGGGAGTGTCATGGATGAGATGGGTTGACTTGGAGTATCTAGTGGGATTTATGAGGTGGAAATCATATCACATAGCCATGGGGCTAGTTAGAGGAATAAATTATTATAGATAGCTCTAGGCTGGGCTTACAAGGTGGAGACGTAGTTTAGAGGCCTTATATGGGTTTTCAGTGCATTAGGTTCAGAGGAGTTGAGGGACATGCAATAGGATAGGTGGGTGTGGGGTCGGAGGGAGGACTAGTGGGATTTTATCAGATTTGGTTGCATCAGAAATAATATAGACATATTCAATATGTATTGTAGGTAGTAGTGTCTTATAGATGAGATGATGGAGATTTGGATGTGGCACCGCCACTGTACAAGTGCCAATTGATATGGAATATAAGGATGGGGTATGGGTTATATTGGATGAACAAGGAGAATCAATGGGGTATGATTATGTTGTTTTGATGGAGGCTTGCATGGCCTAGTGACAGGACAACTACATTTATTTGAGAAGCTATAGGTTGTTGCAGAGTGATGTTGAGATAGGGGATGAAAATGATAGAGTGTATTTATTGGAGGCCCCTTTGTAGTGAATTTAGAGGCCAAGAAGGCCACATTGATTGGTGAGAGGGACACTATGACTAGAGATAAATTGGATGAGCTAATATGTCACTCTTTGTATAGGAAGAGATCACAAATTCTAAAGATGATAGAGAAAAATATATTTAGCGAGACAGAGAGATCTTGCAAAGGTGTTTGGAGTGACAGACTATCGATCTCAAGGGATGTGCTGAATGTAGCAAGAGCTCAAACTAGTGGTCAAATGGGGCCATCTGGTGATATGAGTGTGGCTAACTACCAGGCCTTATGTGATGGGCTTCGTTATTATGAGGAAATAGTGAGGTGGAGGCTTCTAGATGAGCCTCAATATACTATGTTTTTGGATCGCGACAATAGGTTCCTTTAGGTAGAGCCCCAAGTGTGGGTCATCCACCTAGAGGTCCAGGTGAGGGACCAACCAAAGGCCCATATGATGATAAAGGGAGCAATGTCTGAGGGAGTGTTTGATTAATGGAAATCTAATTCAAGTAGGTAGTTTTGTAAATAGATTTTGATGTATGAGGATTTTTTTGAAGCCCTTATTGACGATGTATAAATATATTTTTTTATACCCGAGAATCTTTGAATCCTTGATAATGTATATACTCTTTTTATATGTATATAGATTATTTTTATATTTGAGTTTGTAATGATTGTAATGTGATGAATATTTGATGAGTTTAGTTATGATTTTTATATGATGAGTTATGGATGTATGTGAAATGTATATTTTTATATTAGAGATGTTTGATGTGATTTTGATGATTTGGATATGTTTGTGACGAATGATGATATTTTTGTTTGATTAATGCACTATATGATGCATAATAACAAAGGTGGGATGTGTGCTTCCTTACTATTATAGACATATATATAGTGTATAATGATAAACTTGTTTTATATTTATGACACTTTGCACATGCAGATTTATAAATAATGTTAACATATGACTCACAATGGTTAGTCATACTAGGATCATAAATGGATGTGGGATAGTTGTATCTATCCTTTTCTAACATGGGAAAGGTTTGTTTGTAGCAAGCACGAGGAAATAGAAGGGCATAGCACCCGTAAGGGTTCAAAAGATGATTCGATATTCCCATAATGCAAATGGGATTTTAAGATGCCAATTTCTACCAGCTTGGTTGACAATTTTCATTAATATTTTGTTGAGTGTTTTATTGGATGCTTCACTTAGCCATTAGCTTGTAGATAGTAAAGAAAAGAAAATATAAGCTTGATGTTTTAAGTATCGTAAATTTTGTGAACTTTATTTTTTTGAATGATTTTCCATTATCTGTGATGAATTTATGAGGTATACCAAAGCGATAGATAATGTGATGATGGATGAAGTTGACAATTTTATCTCTTTAATGGAGATAAGGGGAATCACTTTCAACCATTTGGTAAAATATTCGATCATTGTGATGATGGATTTATGTCATTATGATGAGTGAGGGTTAATAAGGATAATAAGGTCAAGCCCCCATTGTGAGAAAGGACATAAGGCTTGAGCGGGTTCAAGAGTGTTATTGGGGATGTGGGTGAGGTTGTAATGTTGTTGATATTTGACGCACTTCTTGACATAGTCCAAAAAGTCTTTGTCAAGCATGGTCCAATAGTATCCCATGTGTAGGATCCATTTAGAAATAGCTAAACCATTGAAATTTCCACCACATATTTTGTCATGGACTTCTTGGATAGCTAGATGAGCCTCCGAGTTTTAAGACACTAGAAGAGGAGGACTTAAAACCCTCTTTTGTAAAGGATCCCTCTTAGTATGACATGTAATGTTGAAAATATATTTTTCCATTTCTGGATAGATCTATGTGTACTTTTCTAGTGGAAAGATAATCATATGTTTGTGTATACTAGGTGTCAGATGAGCTATTTTCTATATTATTAATAGTTGGAATATCGATGTTGGTATAGGATGGATGGTCGAGTTTGTGTAGAATAATGAAGAGTTTGGAATCATCGGTGATAAATGGATGAGAGGGGCAAGTAAATCTATGGTTTCTATTAACTTGTTAGATGAGTGAGGGTTAGTTTTAATTTTGTAATGGTCAAATAACTGTAGTAGGTCATTGGATCGTGGTTTTGTATTTTTGTAGGACCTCATTTTTACATTGGTAGATTCCTTTGATTTGATTGATGACAAGTTGCGAGTCTCCATAGATTTCAAGGATTTGTACACCAATAAAGGTGGAATTCTGAAGTCCCATGATGAGGTCCTCATATTTTTCCATGTTATGAAATATCCCTTTTAGGATATCACTCTAAAACTCTCGAAATTAATTAAAAATCTGAGATTGTAATTTGATTTTTCCAGGACATCAAGATACAAAATTCTTAAAAAACTATATATTAAAAATATTCACTTTCAAAAATACCGGAAGCTTCAAAAGATGTAGAAAAATATGGAGAAAACTAAACAACTGAGAAACAATTTTTAATGTCCAGATATGAATTTTTAATGATGAAAATATAGTTGAAACTTACAAAATTAATAACTCTAGAAATACTTTGGATCTGATTACAAATTATAGCTCAAAATATAGATGCATCCAATATATATCTAATGAATATTCAACCGTAATTTTCCAATGGGTGGAAGGCACCCAAATTGCTCCTCAAAACTGGAACTTAGTAGATAAAACCCTAGAAAATAGTTGTTCCAAATATGAACTAAAAATTTGAATGTAGAAGGCTAGGAATATGAAATATCCCCAAATACAAACAACAAGCTAGGGATATGGATCTGAAACCCTCACCGAAGAATGCTCTACCAACTAGGGATGGATCTCTCACCACCGAAGCTAGGGATCCTATAGAATCTGACCTCCACAAGCAATAAACTGAAAATAACAATAGCTCCAAAATGATTGAATGTCTGAATGCCTCTCCAAAAGACCCCAAAGGTTTATTTATAACATTTTTCCTCCAAAAACCCAAGTCACATTTTCCTTGGGGAAATTAATAAAATAAAGTGACTTTATCATTTATTTCTTTTTATTATATCACTTTATCTTTATCTTTTATTTTTATTTTAACTTTATCATTAATATATTAATATAAAGTGATTATAATAATATTTTATATTACACTTTATAATTAATTCAATATGACTAAGTTTCCTTTTTATTTCACCCTTAGGCCGTCGGGAAATAATGATCGGGCTAAGGGTCTTCGACCAACCGCTTCGAGAAAAGGGGATACTACATGTTATTAGTGCATTCAAAATTGAGTTTGAAGGATAACAGAATATGAGTGTCCTAAGGGGGTATTATGACTATACGTGTACCTCCACCCTACCTACATTTAGACCAATCGAAGAAGAAGGTTATTTTAAGATGGGTTTTGTCATGATCTAGTGTTGATAGATTTGTCAAGGAAGTGTTCACAAGGTAGTTGATTAGTAGGAAGGGGATATTTTGTGAGCTGATCGAAAATGACTTGTCCCTTAATGGATTTTTTCAAGATGAATTCCAAGTCGAATTCGAGTCATGAGCATGAGCCATCTGGTCATAGGGGAGTTCATTCTCTATGTAATATCCTAACACATTCATTCATATTGAGGTAATTATAATTGATAAAATAACATTAAATATACCTATTAGACATTAAGGAGTGAAAGGGTTTAATTTATTAATATTTTATATTAGGTTTTGGGGTAGGTTCCAAAGGTGGGCCAAAGGAGATCTAGGGTTAATTTTAATATAAAACAAAAGCATTTGAACCCTAGTTTTTCAAACTATATACATTAAAATTAAAAAGGGGGTGTGGTCATAAAGTTAAATTATAATATTTGTTTGAATAAGAAAATATCGGTTAGGATATGGGAAAGTACATGGAGATGGGGTACCAAAAAGTGGCCAATTTTTTTATTTGAAGCGATATGCGAGAGAGTTTTGGGAAAGTGTGACCGTGTTAAGAATTATTAGGATTGGTAATTACCAAGCCTAAAATTTGAGTGTGTTATAACGCAATCGTGTTCCTGTTTTCTATGTGGTATATGTGCTTTTTGGGAGGGATATATTTACTAATATTTAATAAAAATTTATGAATATTATTTTTATACTTTAAATTTATTTTAGTAAATATAAGAAATTAAGGTCACTTTGCACCTTATGGAACTAGTCTCGCAGCTCCATCAGTCACAGTTTGGAAGATATTTTTTTATATTCTAATTTGGTTAGTACATAGGTATTTTTCAAGATTTTAGCATTCAACCTAAAGCTTTTAGGGTTTAAATTCTACAATTGATATATGTTTTGTGAAATAATATAGTTATTGTTTAGGTTTTAGGTTATTCTTGATTGGTTATTGACATTTTTAGGAGTTTTAGATGTGTCAAAACTATATTTTATAAACCTCACAACTCCCAGAGGTAATAAAAATTGCTCGAATTTATGGACTCATACAATTCCTTATAACACATAATAAATCAAAACATGTGTAAGTTTTTATCAATTCAAATAATTGATGGAATGTTCATCATGAGTTATGTGAATTATCTGAAACATCATAAGGACAATGGGTGCAATCAAAAAAATCATGAGGTTTGTGAAACATCCGAAACATCAAGAACTTTATTGAGATTCAAATCATCAAGGGAATGGTCATTAGGAGCATGATAAGAGTATCTCACCATGAGTGATGGTGGCAATAATATTAGGCTCATAAACAATGCATATTTTATGAGAGTGTTTCTAAACACTTAATAAATTTTTACTAATGAACTCGCATCTTGCAAGTCGGGAAGGTGAAATTTGCGGTGTTTTAGTATAGAATGGAGGTCAAGAACATGGAATTCATTCTTAGACATTCCTCCAAGTTTCATTCTAGAATCAATCCATATATGAGGAGGAGGAAAACTATCTCCATGAGGATAAATTGAGAAAGATGGTTTCTAGACATCATAAGCATGCGTCCAATCAGTGACATCTTGGGAAGGGGGTGAATTATGAGATTAATAAGAGATCATCATGTTCAAATGTGAAACTTGAGGATCAAGGAGTGAATTTATTTTCATCATATCCTAATTCTACCATTGTGTCTAAATATATTTAAGAAACAAACCAAAATGAGCTAGTCAATTTATTAAGGCATTGGGACCATCATGTGTGAAGGATCAAGCGATCAACTATTTTTGTGAGAGGGATATGAGAAAGAAGTGTATGAGCATCCTAAATCTAATTCCAGTCAAGGAGGATTTTAAATTCTAGAATGTAAATAGGATGATGTTCATGTGGATATGTTGTTATGTGAATTGACTAACCCAAAAATTTAAAACTTAAACCATGAAAACCAAGCCACACTCTCAAATCTTACTCCCAAATCTTCTTGAATCCCTCTTCAGGGTAACCTGCCTCATGTGTCATGATCACCTTGTCCTTGAATGTATTCCTAATTCATTTGGTGAACATTTATAAGTTTTAAAATGGTTTAACAAAGTCCATTATTCCATTCATTGAAGTGCAGTAAAAGACTAATTCTCTGGCAAACCTAAAAAGGCCATTTTTGGCCATTTCAAAGCCTGTATGCATCCTCCGGGAGGGTTATGAAAATGTATTAAGTATCCAAAGGGGGAATTTTAAATCCTTGAAGGTGTTGGAATTATTTTATGAATATTTAGTAACTTTTTGATCATTTTGGGATAGTCTATTCAATAGCTAGTTTTCAGTGCAAGGAATGAGAAGTCAAATTTTGAACCTTGATTTCTCTGGTTGATTCTAGGAGATCCATAAGGAATTAGGAGGAAAATAAGTAGGAAATGGAAATATTTGATAATAATTTACATTGTGGGAGCATCCATTTTTATCCAAGGCCACCGAATATGATACTATAAATCATCTCATACTCTGCAGCAATTCATACCTCCCAAAGAGTGTTTCTAAACACTTAATTAGTGCTTGGTAATGATCTCAATACATTTTGTATGTTGGTAACATGTGATTCACCATCAAGTTCTAAATCAACGTGGATAAAATTTATCAAAATGGTTTTCTCACCGATGGTATTAGAGTCTTCTCCACAATGGTGTGACTCAAGAAGATTCCTAAGTTTTATAACCTAATTCTAGGTAGATTTATCTTATAAGAATCCTTATCAGCTGAGATATTAATATTTTCTTATTGAAACCCCAAAATAGGGTTTTAGATAACCTGATAGGGAGAAAATTCATATTTCTTATCATACACACCCTTCTTGACTCATTTACCTATTGAATAAGCTTTAGGAGGATTAAATTCAAGTTTCTTATTTTATAACCCAGATATATGGATGCTTGATATGCTCCCAACATTAATCTTTAGGTGAGAAAAACCATGAGAGTTAACAAAACACATTCAATGTTGGAATTAAATGTTATATGTCATGAACTAACACTGTATATTTATAATGAAATTACTTAGATAGATTTGAATATCAGCAGTAATAGAACACCAAAATGTAGATAAATGATCACAATATGCAAGTATAAGTTATAGGACTAAGGGTGTAGCAATATTCAATCCCTTTCCTCTTGATAGACATCAATATGTGCATCCTTCCTCTAACTATCCTACCTTTAGTTCAACCTTCACCATGACTCAGAGGAAATTCCTAACAAAGTTTTAAAGTTTTTTTAGTGTGCAAGGATGATTACCCAAGGTGATAAATTAATTCAATAAGATTCAATGAAATATAACTTCCTCTGGAGGCCTAAAAAGGACATTTTTGGCCATTTTGCAACTAGTAAACACACTTCAAGAATGTTTAGGGAAATTATAAAACATCTGAGGGTGATTTTGAAGAGAATTGAAGGTGTCTGAAGTAATTTAGGAAAATTTAGGAAAGAAAATATCATTCAGGATCCATCTGTTCAACATTGAGTATTCAAGGTGTAGGGAATGAGAGCTTCAATAGTGAATGTTGTCTTCTATGGAAGATTTTGGGAGTTCCCAAATGAGTTTAGAGGAAAAAAATATGCATCAAAATCCATAATAGATGGTGACTTGGACAATGGGTGTAATCAAGATAATTATCGGTCTATGAAAGATCGAAACATCAAGAACCTAGTTTAAATTCAGTTCATCAATAGAATTATCATCATGAGCATTATGAGAAAGGATCACAATTAGTGGTGATGGTAGTTGTATAAATATTAAAAACATGGCATATCTATTGATATTGTTTCTAAACACTTAATCAATACTTGGTGATGTTCTCACATATTACAATTCAAGGAGTGGCTTTCATAGTGCTTCAATGCAGTTGGAGTTCAATAAGATGGATCTCACCCTTAAACATTCCTTCAAGTATCATTTAGGGATAAATCCTTCCATATAGAGGAGGAAACCTATTTACATGAGGATAAATTGAGTGAATATGTGTCTAAATACTATAAGCATGTTTCCACTCATGTGACATCTTGGTCAGTGGAAGTGAATTGTGAAGTTAAAAAGGGTGTCATCATGTTCAAAGGTGAAATGGGAAGCTCATGGAGTAAGTTGAGGATCATCATATCTTGACTCTACCATCATGTTCAAACCTCTTCAAGGAACAAGCCAAGATGAGCTAGTCAAGCTATCGAGGAATTCATGACCATCATGTGTGAAGGATCAAGGCATCATCTATCTCCATGAGAGGCATATGAGAAAAGAGGTGTATGAGTATCTTAAATTTGATTCCATCCGAGGATAATTCTAGAGCCAGGAGGGGTAAGAGGATGATCTTCATATAGAGCACCATGTATGTAAGAATGAGAAATTTTCTGAGTTTCACTTGATGTCACTCACTTGGTAGTGTTCTTAAACACTCATTCAAACCTTGTAGTGTGATCACACTTCAAAGGAGGAAGGACTTTACAACCACCTCATTTTAGTCCAATAGGTGGTCACATGACAAAAATATCATTTAGTGATAAATCCTTCCATCTACATGGTTTATACCTATTTCATTAAGTGATAGATATTAGAAAATAGTTTGAGTATCATGGAGTTGATTTGTGATAACTAGGGTTAATTTTCAAGGCCTTGAAAAGTAAAAGAGTGATCCTCTCTCTTACTTTGTAATTAGAAGAGAACATCCTGTTCCCATAAAAATGTAGATCTCATAAAAGTGTTTCTAAACACTTAATTCATCACTTGAGGTTTTAGAAACATGATTTCAAATCATGGTAACTCATTTTTTACCACTTTTTCATGTTAGAAGTTTCGTCACTCAAAAACACAACCTGGGGTGTTAAGAAGGTGTTTTCAACTCACAAAATTTGGCCCCATCCTCATGAGATCATCACCCATGGTAAATAATAGTCTATTTATGACATTACCCATTTCGAGAGGTACTTATCAACATTTACAAATATTCACCTATCACCATGTGGTGACCATATCTCTAGAGCTTGCAAATTTAGGGCCATTTTTGTCTGGAACTAAAAGGGGCAAGCTGCACTATTTTTAAATTCTTCATGAAACCTTCAAGTCTTAGATAAAAATGGATTTTATATACATGTATAAGAATAAAATGTCTTTATATTTCCTATTTTTTCCCTCCTAAATCCTTCTAAAGCTCCCAAAATCATCCGAAAAGTCGATTTCACCATTATAGTGTTTGTTGCACCTGCACCTAGAAAACTCGTTATTGAAGCAGATTATCCTTGAATGAGAAAATTTTCCTAAATATTCCTAAATTACCTCCAAAACTTCCAAGATTCCCTGAAATCACCTCCGGATGCTTAATATATTTCTTAAACTCTCCTAGAGGGTGTTTGATTAGCTCAGAATGGCCTTTTTAGGCCTCCAGAGGAAGTTATCTTCCATCAAGTCACACTAAAATCATCAATCATCGTATTCAATCATCCCTACACATTGAAAAAAACTTAAAAACCTTGTTAATAATTTCTTTTAAGCCAGGTTGAGAGTTATATTGAGGAAGGCTAACCAAAGGAAGGATACACCAAAGTGACCGAAAAGAGAAATATTCAACCTGTGAGCTTAGTTATCATGCTCAAACTTTCAATTTTTCATGCCATACATTTTGCATGACAACGCCCTCTTACCACTTTTACCAAATTTATATTTTGTAATGCATGAAATAATTTCATTGGTTTATTTTCCATATATGAAATTAGTTCAAGTGATTTTGGAAAATACATGAATGTATTTATGAAAATCATCTCTCTTAATGTTGATGTAGATTTGATTTCTTATGAAGTATGTGGCGCCTAAATCAACCTTCCTACTCCTACACTAAGGTGAGAATATAAGTAATTTACTTATCATAAATCTTGATGAAATACTGAGTTTATTTCTCCATAGAAAGTAAATTAATGTGTGGAATATTTTGAACATTTTCACCTACTCCTACCCTAAATTTTGTTGAGTGTTATAAATATATCGACATGATGCACTCTTTTAGATTCGACTCTTTAGGTTACGTCTTATTATTTTATTGAAGAAATAAAGATATTATGGGGTCTCTAGATAGATCAAAATTTTGTCCAAACCTTATTATTATTAATCTATATTGTAAGGATCAATGGTTTATATACATGCCAACATGGGAACCAAGGTCACTCCCTTGCATTGTTAATTGTGATGATCATTCAAGTGGTCCTCTTAAATATGTATTCCCTAAGATTTTCAAGTAGGTACTCATCCATATTATGATTCTACCATATTCTAAGATGAAATTATGGATTCAACTCCATGCTCATGGTAAAATTCATGAGTCCATATATTCGATCAATTGTCACTACCTTTGGGAGTTGTGAGGTTTGAAAATTCTAATTTTAACACATGTAACACTCCTATAAACATCAATAAACAATCCAAAAGTCCCCAAAACCTAAACAATGACTATATTATTTCCCAAAATAGACATTAATTGGTGGTGAAAATCAACTTGTAGAAATTAATATGTTTTTCACTAATTCACAATCATTTAATCATCAAACCAAGGGACGTAAACTTTCAATAATGCCAGTGTTGTATGCATAGTTACAGGGAAATTGAAAGGTATGGAAAGAAATAGTTGTCACTACAATAATTAAAATATCAATTCTTAAAAGTAAGATGTTTGAATAAAACTCGAACTGAAAGAAAATGGTTTCTAAACACTATGACTAAAGAAAAGCTTGTAAATTTAGAATGCAGATAAAGAGATAAATTGCTTCCTAGTCTAATCATGCAATAAAATAGAGTAAAAAAATGGAGGGGTTTAGTATACCACAAATGGGCCCTATCTTGGGTGTTGATCCATCCTAAGGCCTGTAAATAAAATCTACCGAATAGAACTTAGATTATGTATTGAATTGGCATGCATGTTACATCTAGGAACAAATAAACCTTTCAGATACTGTATCTTCTACTCTATACTTCCTCTCTTCTCTATATTCTCCATCTAGATCTCCATTTCTATCATTAATTATTTTCTTTTATACTTCTCAATGACAACAAGACGTGAGAATAATATTTTAACTAAGAGTTCAAAAAAATTAAGTAAAAGATTCTCAGTAGAACAAGTGGAATATCTCAAAAAGATTAACAAAAGATTCAACGCATGCAACAAAACTAATTAACAGGTGTTCAGATATCAAACACATAACTGAAGTAAACTATTAGTTCATTAAATCATGTGTTAAATAATTAAGCAATCAGTTATTCAGTAAGTTGCAGCAAATAATCATATCTATAGTTGAGTTATCTTCTAGTTCTCATATTCCAGTTGTGAGCGCTCCTTCAACGACATGTACATACTCGAGTGTCATTATCCACATTCCAATAAATCTTTGTAATCATGGTTTATTTTTTATAGGTGATCCCCTTTGGTTATGAAAAATTTGTCGTGGACATGTCCTTTGGTGTGGAAAATTTTTTTGCAGATGGGTCCTTTGTTACATATGAGTTGCTGCATATAGCAAGTTTCTTACAAACAAGAGTGGCATCACACATATCATCATTCAAAAAATTATTGAAATCAAGAGAATAAATGCACACACACAAAATACCACAAAATATAAATAACTAGTATTTATTCCAATAAGCTCAAGTTATGATGATAGTGTCCAACAATATCTAGGATATACAAGGACATAGCTTTAATGGATTAACAAAAGTACAGATGATGGGTTGTTTCTAAAGGAAATTTTCACACTCATCACACCCTCGGGATTAATTATTTAAATGTCCTCATTAAAGTGGATCAATATCCTATTTCCTAATGTTGCATTCACATCTAAAAGCAACTAGAGTATATATCCCTTCCATTATGATAAGAAATAACCACCGTTTATCCTAAACCTATGCATAACTATATTCTCGTATCATTTCATTCAATGGTTTGTCGCATGTCCATGGTAGTGTTAGAAAGTGGAAGATTGGGGGGTGATAGCCAATTAGAAGCCATGTGTCTACACATTCAAAGAGAGATGTCAATGTATGCATCCACTCTTCTTAAATTTGGAATTATGTTAGGGTAAGAGTGCATCTCTTTATTTTGTAGTTCAAGAGACATCTCATTTTAGCTCATCCTGCATGCTTGTACCACCTATATTCTATGGACCCTAATCATGTTCCTAACTTCCTCATGTTCTTATTTTCTCATTTACCATACTCTCCTTCTGATTTCTTTCTTCTTCGATATTTTGCATATTGTTCTACAACTTCTACATTTTTTAGCTTCATCCTTGACCATCAGTGGTTGTACCTTCTTTAAATGTCTATATTCCTCCATTTTTCTTTTTATATCCAACTCATTCAAAAAATAAGAAAAAAGTCCTTTAACCTGAACATCTCCAATGTATAGGATTGGAATCCAATCTCTCTCATACTTAAGAACATAGTTGTACATGTAAAGTTCACATAAGAGGAGATGAATTTCATGAGTGCAGTTCTAATATAAACTAAAGAAGATCCTAAGCGAACCGATATCAAAAAGCAAGTCGAATTAATACGAGATGATTTTGAATAACAACAGATTTTATTTTAAGAAAATAACATAAACATTTGAAGGAGGTATGCACTTGAATATCTCATGGGCCACCTGAACTGTCTCTTCTTGCTTCGATTTAACCTTTTAATTTCTTTGTCCTTTTCCTCCAATTCTTCCTAATGTTTGGAGATAAGGGCTTCCTTTTCCTTCTCCCATTTTCCTTTTATCCTATTAACATAGGTCTCAAATTGTGACATCAAGTAGTCAATATTAGGCAGCATTGTTTATGTGGCCATCTCTTTACAAGGTGGTTTCATAGGTTCCCTTTATAATTTATTTAATAACAATTTGTGGCTGCAATGGTGCTACATTCAATTGTTGTATACTAGCATGTGGTGTTTGTTCCAAAAATGGTTTTTTCTGCTCCAACACTTTCTTAATTACATCATCCACTACTACAAAAAAATCTCCTAGTTTGTTTCCATTAATGGTTCAACTTCTACATACATCTGCTTTTGTTCAATTCCATGCACTTGGTGCTCAATGACCTACTCAATAACTTGTGGCACTTGTTCATGTTCACTTTCTACCGCCTTAGGCCACATGACCTTCTCAACAACTTGCAGCATTTGTTTAGTATCTACTTTTACTTCCATATCAAAAAATTCCCCATCATTCATTTGTCTCCTCATGCTCCTCCATGGGATCTTCAGGGTATTCTTGTCCAGTTTCTCCTCTAACTTCTTCTTCCTTTTTCTCCACATGACCCTTCATTACATGCACTATCTCCACATTCTGATATTTCTCTTCTTGTCCCTCCATGGGCTACTTAGGGAATTATTGCTCATGAAATGCAACATCAATACCTCACTACCTTATTTCCATTAGGTTGGTCTCACTGTTTTCCTCTGTAGCTTCCACATCACTATCAAGTCATATGGGCTGTGATTTTGTTGGCTTGGAGGTTTTTAGCTTCTTTTTTAGCCTATAGGAGCACCTAGGTGGTGTAGGTGAAGAATGGAGAGATTTCCTTTTTCCCTTTGAGGTAGAGTTTGCAGGAGTAGATAATTCCAATAGGGTTTTGACAATGAAAATCCTTTCAAGAGAAATAGGTGTAGGTTTTTCCTTAGCAGATGGAAAAATTTTAGAAGCAAGGTGTTCTAGAGGTTGGGAGGTGGATGTTTCACGATCGGTTGCATGGGTAGATGAGATTTTAGTACTTCTTCTCCTCTTTCTTCTAATTCCCAAAATATTATTTATACTCCTAGCCCTTGAAAAATATTCCCACATTATCTCAGGATAATCCCTTTACAGGGTGAGTTTTACTATCAAGGTAATGAGGCAATGGTGTGACAGTGTAGACCTGCCCCTCTGTGTCTCTCTACTCATCCTATTCAATATAGCATACAATAAATTGGGTATATTCAATAGGTGATTTAACAATTTGAAGTGAAATGTATTCAATCTAGAATATCTTCCCTCACAGGTAAACTATTTAATTATAAAATTGTAACTTCAACCCATAAGGGTTTAAGGGAATCATTTTCTTTACCTTTCCTATCAGTGATGAATGCATCATCATCATCTACAAATTCTCTTCGGATACTTCCGCGGATCATCCTTTTCTAGAAATAGTTATTGTGGGGCGGGTAGGCTAGATACTTCCACCAAGATGTCATCACCGACTGGTCGATAAATGTTTCAATTTTTCCTCCCCATCACTAAATGTGTTGGAAAAATCTTCAACCATTGCTTCATTGAAACCCTGAAACTGGTTTATGTAATCTAGCCAACCATTATCTTGAAAATAATGTAAAATTTGAGGGTGGCTAAGAAGTTGAGAATTCTCAGTGGCTTCATGTCATATAAAATCTCATCCCATTGTGAATATGTAGCCTTATTTAGTCTCAATATGCAATAACACAATTATGCCTTGAAATAATGATGTAAAATTGAGTTGTGTTGAGTTATTTTGATTTTTTTCCTTTTTTGAACTTTGGGACCGAGAGGACACGTAGCACGGATACGAGAGAAATCATTAATTGATGTGATTGTATGACACATGAAAAGTGAAGTGATTTGACAATATGTGCTTATGTGGAGGGACACATCATGGCTTGAAAGGTGACGGTCTTTATATGCAACACACGCACAATAACTTGGCATAAATACTAACTAACTAAAATTAAACCAATTATATTTTATTTAAATGGAAATTGAGTGCACTTATCTCGATGTTTGTGTGGCATGATGACTGTGCATGCTTATTGAATTTATGCTTTGCCTACATGTAAACTTGTTGTGATGTTGTGGAAGAGTGTTGAATTGATGTTGGGCACTCCTTACTGAAACCAGATGAATTTTAGAGGGGATTCCAATATGTTGGGGTGTTAATTAATTTTTTTCCATATCTCACACTTGTAGATATACTTGATCTTCATCATGTCATCATGAGTTCTACCAAACATGAAAGAAAAAGTAGGGGTTTGATGCATGTTGTTGCATGTAAAACCTTTTGTCATTGCACTTTCTCCTTGTGATGGAGAGCATGCACTCTTGTAATCACCTTCCATCAAACCCTGCAAAACAAAAACTCTAAGAAATAAAATTTTAGTAGAGTGTTATTGATCACAAAAAGGGATGATCACAACACTTTTATTTTTCCTTGGAATAGTTAATAAGCTGAATATATCAAGGCCACTGAAATATATCAATCCTATGGAATCTCGAGAGAAGATGATTCAACATGCTCAACTCCTGATTTTAAATCTTATGTCCTTACTTCCATCCTACTTTGACCTCCTTTGAAATATTACATGAATGTATTCATGTCAACTAGATTCTTATACAATCTCAACTGTGATCATTTACCAATAAATTGAACATCACAAGATTTATGGTGGTGATTTTTACAGCTCCATTGGGAAATATATTCTCAATCTCATAGGGGCCTAGCCACCTTGTCCTGATTTTTCCCATATGGTCCTTGTATTTTGAATTAAAAAAGAGTGCCCAGTCACCTTCTTGAAAATGTATGGTCTTCATGTACCAATCATGCCATTTAACTCTTTTCTTCTGCACTACTTCTATGTTATGTACTACTTGTCTTCTTAATTCATCCAACTCATTGAGTTAGAGAATCATCTTGTCTTTGAGCTTCTAATAAATCTATTCCTAGCTCAAGTGCAATCCTCAATTTTTTGTGCTCAAATTTAATTGGAAAAACAACAATCTTACCATACAAGAGTTCAAATGGTGTGAAGCCAGTTTTGGTCTTCCATATTGTGTTAAATGCCCATACTGCCTCTAGAAGCCTATCTTCCCAATCTTTTCTGTGAAGTGCAATGGTCTTTGTCAAGATGGCCTCTATTTCTCTATTTGTAACTTCTACTTGGCCATTATATTAGGGATGGTATGGTGTAGACTCCTATGCCTGATTTCATACTCCTTAACTAGATCAAAAATTACATCAGCAGTAAAGTGTGTACCTTGATTTATTACAATTTCTCTTGGAACTCCATACCTGGTGAAGATGTGATCATAGAGAAACTTGGAAAATTTCTCACTTTTATAATTTGGAAATTCCTTCACTTCTGTCCACTTAGTTAGATAACTTTTGCATACTAATATGTACTACTTTTGCTAAGATTTAGGATTTATAGGCCCAATGAATTCTAAGCCCCATTTTTCAAAATGTTGCAAGACTAGTTGAGGATACAAAGTGGCATTTCATCAGATTTGGTACACTTACCCATTCTTTGACACCTATCACATCTCTTGGTGTATAGTGTTACATCCTTATGCAATGTTGTCCAATGATAAATAATTGTCAACACATTATGTGTTTTTCTTTTTACTGACAAAATTTCCTCCACAAGGCTCATTGTGACGGGATCTAAGGACATCATATATCTCTTCATAATCTATACACCTCATCATTTGATCATGTCTTATATGAAATAGAAATCTAGCTATCCAAGAAAAATGTACACTCTTTTCAACTATGTATTTCTTTTCATAGTATAAGTAATGTGGAGGTGTTTTACCTGAGACCAAATAGTTGGCTATGTCTACATACCAAGGTGTTTTTATAGAAATGGAAAATAAATGCTCATCTGGAAAGGAGTCATTAACTACTTGATCTTTATTGCATGTTTCCATCCTAGAGAGGAAATATGTTACCACATTATCCTTTCTGGATTTTCCACTATGGTGACATCAAATTCTTGCAAGAGGAGTAGCCACCTTATGATTCTACTACTTACTACTAGTTTGTTTATCAAATATTTGATTACAACATGATCAATGTGAATGAACACTAGATAACCTATGATGTAGTGTTTGAATTTGTTGATAGCATATACAACTACCAAGAAATCCTTTTCGTGACTATGTGATTTAACTCAATGTGCTATAAGTTCTTGCTAACATAATAAATCGAGTAATTCATAACTCGGATTTTTTTCCTAAGACAACTCCAATAGCATGGTCAGATGCATCAGCATGGATGTGGAAGGGCTGGTTCCAATAATGTCCTCTAAATACAGGATTAGTAGTTAGCATTTGTTTCAAATTTTGAAAAGCTTCTTCATAATGTTCGGTCAAAAAAATAACATCTTTTCCTAATAATGTAAAAATTGGCACTGCAATCTTGCTGAAATCTTGTATTCACCTTTTATAATAACCATCCTAGCCTAGGAAGCTCCTAACATCCTTTTTGTTCCTTGGTGTTGGAAAATTTATGATAACATATACCATTTTTGGATAAAATTGAATTCCATCTGAAGAAAGATAGTGTCCCAAAACTATACCTTCAGACATCATCATGTAGCATTTTTCAATGCTTAAGGACAGATTGTGCTCTTTTCATCTCTTCAAAACTTTGTCCAAATTTTGCATAGCTTCTTCAAAATTTCTACCATGTACTGTGAAGTCATCCATGTAGACTTCCATGTAGTCATTTGTCAAATCTGAAAAATATGATCAAGAATGCCCTCTAATAAATGAAAAGAAGTGGAAAATGATATTTCTTTGTTGTTGCAATCAAATCCTCGTAATCTACACATATCCTCTATTTTCCATTCTTCTTTGGCACAATAAAAATTGGTGATACCCATTGACTATCTAATATAGGATATATAAATCTAGCATCCAGTAATTTCTTCAATTCTCCTTTTACAATCTCCCTCACCGTTGGGTTCATTATTCTTTGTGGCTTCCTTATTGGCTTACAACTATCTTTGATATAAATATTATGTGTGCAGAGCCTAGGATGAATTCCATGCATGTCACCATAATCCCATGCAAATGTTGTTTTATGTTTTTGCAGAAGAGAAATAAATAATTACTCTTGTTGTCTATCCAACAAACATGTTAACATTTAGTGGTTTTCCCGTTGTTATTTCCACTTGTTTGGAGAGATCCATCATTGAAGATATGTTTCTACCGACAAGTGAACTCAAGTATGAATTTTGTGGGAAGAAGATGATGAATAATATAGTTCTTACCTGAATATCCATAGTGCTTTGTTGTGATAGAATATGGTTCACAAGAAAACTTAAAAACCTTAATATGTCATCCACTTCTTCATTTCTTCCATAGTTATTCTGCAAAACATTAGAGAGAACACCATCTTCTTCTTGTCATTCAATTGTACAAGACTTCTCCAACATCATGAGATTTTATATAGAGATCTCGATCTCGATTTAGGTTCTTCAACCCAAATTGTCTAATCTTTATCACGATCTACAAAAATTTGGTTCATCCGTAATCTCTATAATAGTGGGTTTACTTGATGAAGGAAGTTTTCTTCCTTAATAAGATGGATTTTATTAACATAAAATGGGTAAGTAGGGTATTGATATGATTCAGCGGTATAGGCTAGTTGAGCACCTTTATTATTGGGGTTATGTGTTGGTTGAGTTGATAGATGAGTAGATTTTGGTTGAGAGCCTACTTGGGGATTCAAAGCATCATAGCTTTTTGTTATGGGTAAGGATGTTATTGGCAAGATTGCTGATAGTTAGGAGGTGGGTTGTTCCATTGCTACCCTCCTCTCCAAGGATTCTACCAATAATGAGGGGGTTGTTGAGATTGTTGGCCGAAAACCGAGGTTACTATTTTTGTTGATATTGGGTAGGGTATGGAGCCCAACCTTGCTATGTATTATCCCAAGGTGGGGGTTGCATATATAGATTACTAGCCCAATTTTGAAAATATGGCATAGGATCTTATGAAAACCCTCCTTGTCTTGGAGGCCATGGATTTCTTTGAGAAATATAGAAGACTTTTCCATCCTCTGTTTCTATCATCTTGAATTCTAGTTCATCCTCATTTTCTTGTGTAATGTTGGCTAATCCTTTGCATCTACAATCAAATTTCTTCCTTCTACATGCATGGAAGAACTCTATGAGTGTTTCCTCAACATCTTCTCTTTTCTTCTTGGCATGCAGAGAATCAAGTTGGGTGGCCATGTCATTAACTATCTCTTGTTTCATGTTATTGAACATATTTACAACATCTAATTTGGATATCTCCCCAATTCCTTTGGCATTTGATCCACCCTTTAATCTAGCACTTCTTATTATCTTCATAGTTACTCTGGAGTAATTCTGTAGTGTTAAACATTTTCCTAAAATGTAGATTTTGAGATATCTCTAGCTCCTATCAGGTCCAAAGCATCCATATCCTCTTCACTGAGTCCTTTTAAGAAAATTATCTTAAGAGACTCATTAGGTAACCTTGTGTGTTTTGAATTCTAGACCTTTGGATAATAATCTTTCCATGTAACCTTATAGTAGCTCATCTTCCTTTTGCATTATCTCGAAGAATTAATCACCTCCTCGACTACATGGCCTACAATAATATTTATATTTTACCAAAAATTCCTTCATCTGCGGTCAAGGTTGTCATAGCATATCTTCCTAAACTAATGAACCATCTCAAGGTTGTATCCTTGAGTGTAACAAGGAAAAAATTTAACTTATATTCATCTCGTAGTGTAGTCATGACTCTTGCATAAAATGTCAAAATCAAACAAAAAGGTGTTTGGGTATTCAGTTTTGAATACATGAAAGTATGGAAGGGCTGAGGGAGAAATTTTCTTCATTGCAGCAAGTTGATTTTTGTTGGATATTGGGAACTCAAAGGTAGTTTCCATGTATTTAATATTTTGGCTCACTTATTCTACCATGATAGGTTGATCAAGAATAGACTTAGAAGTCTCAATTAGAGGGGGATCTTCTACTATCAAACCCTGTGTAGAGGAAGATGTGTCTTCTTGAGAATCATATATAGCAATTTGTGATATTAATGGACGAGTAAGAATCTATGATGGGCATCTCTTGGATAGTGCATGTATCAACTAACTCAAATCACTCAACATACACTAGTGGGGGGTTTGGAGGTGGAATTTCTAAACCTAAACTACTTCTAAGAAATGTAAAACCTCTCAAAAAAATTATAGCTTAGCAAAGTGTCCCCGAGAAACGGAGCCAAAAATAGTGGTGCAAAATAACTTGTAGCAATTAATATGTTTTTCACTAATTCAAAGCCATTTAATCATCAAACCAAAGTAGGTAAACTTTCAATAATTCCAGTGTTGTATGCATAGTTACAGGTAAATTGAAAGGTATGGAAAGAAATATTTTTCACTACAATACTTAAAATATCAAAGATTGAAATTACGATGCTTGAAACAAAACTCATAAGCGAACGCAAATGATTTCTAAACACTATGAATAAAGAAAAGATTATAAATTCAAAATGCGAGATAAAGAGATAAATTGCTTCATGGTCTAATCATGTAATGAAACAAGGCAAAAAAACTATGGATGGGTTTAGCAGACCAAAAGTGGGCCTTACCTTGGGTTTTAATCTCTCCTAAGGCCTATAACTAAAAGCTACTAAATAGAACTCAGATTATTTATTGAATTAACATGAATGTTATATCTTGGAACAAAACAACCTCTCGTATCTATGTATCTTCTACTCTCTAATTCCTATTTTATCTATATTCTCCATCTAGATCCCCATTTATAGCATTAACCCTTTTATTTTACACTTCTCAATTACAACAAGACATGAGAAGAAGAGTTAAACTAGGAGTTCAAAAACATTAAGTAAAAGAACTTTGATAGAATAAGTGGAAGATCTCAAATAGATCAACAAGAGATTTAACGCATGTAACATAACTAATTAACAAGTGTTCAGATATTAAACACATAACTCAAGTAACCAATCAGTTCCTTAAATCATGTGTTAACTAATTAACCAATCAGTTCTTTAGTAAGTTTCAACAAATAATTAAATTTATATTTGAGTTATCTTTCGGTTCTCATATTCCGATTGTGAGTGATCCTTCAACGAAAAATATAGACTTGAGTTTCGTTATCCACATTTCAATAGATATTCATAATCATGGATTCTTTTTGTAGGTGATACCCTTTGGTTGTAGACGATTTACTATAGACAGGTCCTTTGGTTGCAGACGAGTTTCTACGGATGGGTACTTTTCGCATATAGGAAGTTGCTTACAAACAAAAGTGGCATCACACATATCATCATTCAAACAACTTATTGAAATCAAGAGAATAAATACACACAAAAATACCACAAAATAAAGATAACTAGTTATAACTATATTAATCAGTATTTATGCCAATAAGTTCAAGTTATGATGATAGTGTTTAGTAGTATTTGGGAAATACAAGGACATAGCTTTAATGGATTAACAAAATTATATATGATGGGTTATTTCTAAAGGGAATATTCAAAACTCATCATCAATTATAGAATATAAACCCTAAAATATTTAGGTTGAATCCGAAAAATACCTATGTACCGACCAAATTAGAATATAAAAACTATCTTCTAAATCGTGACTAATGGGAGCATGTGAGAATAGTTCCATAAAGTGCAGAGTGAGCCTAATTTATTATATTTACTAAATTAAATTCAAAGTATAAGAAATAATAAATTATAAATATTAATACATGAAAAATTATACTTAACGTTCTCGCGTTATAACACGAGCGTGTTGCATCTTCTTTGGATTTGAAATTCCCAATCCATAGGCTTGGATATTCAAACCTAAGGTTTGGACTATGTAATCTATAAATTTATTCATGTTTTACAAAAAAACATCAAAATATCACGTGTACACCCCGATATCTCATGTGTTATAACATAATAATCCAAAACATATATACTACGATGTCAAACTCGTTTTTCCTTGGTGACAATATATTTCTTTCTAAAATATGATTAGTTTAAGGCTTTCATCCTTAATTTCTTTTACTAGTGCCTTCTTTTCTTGTCAAAATGAATGCATACATTTTTTACACAATTTATTATTTTTTCATTCAATTTTTTTTTTTTAAAATGACTTTTTTCTCAAAGTTATGGGGGTGTACACACAAATTTTTCATTTTCGGGATGTGTGCACTTTGAAAATTAATAAAAAAATTATATTTATCCAAAAATTATGAAAAATTAGTGGGACCTCGTACATGGTCTTAGCTAACATTCTACAAAAGGTATTTGAAAAATAATTTATAGAACTCAAAAATGGAGGGGGCGACAACGTAATAGGTTTTTATCTTTTTGACACATAAATAAACATACTTTATGTGTGCACCAAAGTTGACCTACTTAATCTCGACCATTTAAAAAATAGTATTTTAGAAACTAGATTATGAGCACTATAATACTTATTCTTATCACATTATCAAATTTTGTTCATATGCATGCCAAATTATTAGATGAAGTTCAAGTTTTTTCGATTTCGGGGAAAATGTGTTCACTTTTGACCCCATTTTTGTCACCCATTTCCATGCACTTTCCCATATTATTAATAAAGAAATAATAACATGGTAGAAAACTAGGATTGAGTATGTTTTTCAACACAAATGATATTATTTTACTATCTTAATGTTGGAAGCACAACGACCGAGAGGGGGTAAATCAATCCTTTAAAACTTTCATTCAATTGTATTTAACTTATGTAAACCATTAACCATTCTTTAAATGTTTGTTTATTAACATGAAATAACCGTTCAAAAGAATATGAAGCAAGAAAAGCATATTTAAGTTGGAAACACTCACAGGAAGGAAACCCACTAAACCTTTGCATAGATTACTTAACACAAAGGGCTCCTATGAATATTATACATCACAAGATATTTATTTTGTGAGGAACCAACCCCACAAGGAGCACTAATCCCTAGTTTATTTTGGAACTATTATCCCAAATTAACTCCCTAGGTTAATTTAGATAACTTATCTTTGAGATGGGCTTAATTATTTGAAAAGGGATAATGACATGCAAATGGCCACCAAATTTTAGACCCCTAGGAAGCTTGTGGGTTGATTCGAATGAGTCGGTCTTCATGAGGTTCAAGTTGCAATGAATGTTGATTTAGGTTGCTAGCAAGTGAGTGAGTTATGGTGAGTCGATGAGATCGTACCACGCTATTAGAAAGTATGGATGCTACCAGTTGGTAGCATGATATAATGTTATCGGTCAGAGCATGAACAAGGATGGATGATGAGTTGGCGGTGCATTGTATGGTGGTACAGATGCTACCAACTCGATATTATGGAAGTGTGTTACCAATGACAATAGGATTTAAAAGGTGAATATGCAACCGACTGAACGATGAGCCAAGGGATGTACGGATGCAATTGAGAACGGTAGCAGATCAATGTTATTAGCTAACAATTGAAATATAAAGCTACCGACAGGGAAAGGAAAAGAAACACTATCGGTTGACTCCTCAGCATTAATGAATATTATACGAAGTAGCTCAACCACCTTCTAGGAAATTAATGCCTGGTAGGTGGGATCTCAATTTCTATAATTATTTAAAACTCACTCATTTGAGGGGGTTATTTTAGCGCTCTTTTTTGTAGTGGCACCATGCCAAATGGTGGCCAACTTCCCATGAGTTCTAGACCTCCAATCTGGTCCTTCTAATGTAACTCATGCCTTCCGCCATGACTATAATGCAATTGTGAATATTTTAATCAATTTAAAATCTGTTTTGTGGCATGTTTTTTCTAACCTAGATAGTTTTAGTTGCATTCTTTCCTTTCTATTCATTTTGGCATGTTGCGTATATTTCTTGCTTGTAGGTTCCATTTTTATTATATTATCAATGTGTGGGTGAGTGGAGCATGCATGGTTCTTGATCTATGGCATGAGTGTCTACCCTCTCTCCCATGTTCCTCTCACTTTATTTTTTCTCGTGGAGAGCATTCAACCCCTTTTTCTAGTGATATCACTGCCCTTTTAGCCTAGGATTTCCCTTTTATGCCTCTCCTTCTAACCCTAGTCCCTTTCCAACATGTTAGTTTTGGATTTGATTTCTGCATTAGGATTAATTTTAGCATTAGGGATAAGTAGAGGATTCGTCCTTCCCCATAGTTATGTCTCAGTCACAAGGTACCACAACTTGGAGATAATCCCATGTTGCCTCAAAATCTTGGGTTATATATGACTCAGGGAATGGTGTAATTTTGATCTCCAATGGTTTTGGCATGCCGTAGGACTAGTTTGAAGTGATTTACAACTTCATACTAGTAAGGTTTATGTGTTCTTTATGGTATCCATCCTTTGGAGGAAGTTCTAAACACATTTGGTGTGATATTGAGAACAAGGATGGAAGCCTGGTTATTTTATTAATAATCAATACAATCAAACTTACAATGGAGTGTTGCAATTCTTATAGGAATGGTACAACTAAATACACACATGGAAATATGTTACACATGTGCAACAATAAACTAATTTACATAAGCTTCCAAAAGTATACACGGGAAGCAAGTATAACAAACATACGATTAAGCAATAATGCAACAAATAAAAATACACGAATAATATGGTTATTAAAACATAACCATATAATAAATAATGCCATGTACCTAATTAAAATGCAAAATTATTATATATCCTAACATTCCCCCTTAATTTTGCATTTCCTCAAGGGATGAGGAGAGAAACTCTCTGAAAAACTCAAATTTGTCAAGCGCAAGTGACTTGGTGAAGATATTTTCTCATTGTTCAGCTGTTGGACAAAACTAAAGTTGTATATTGTGTTTCAAGACATGCTATCATATGAAATGTACACTGTACCTCAATGTTATTTTTCTTTCATGAAAAACTGGATTGCAAACAAGTTTGAGAACACCTTCATTGTCTACATACATGGTTAGTTTGTCATGTGGTATTCCAAGTCCTTCAAGTATGCGACGTAGCCATATTGCTTCACAAATAAATTCACCTGCGTGAACGATACTCGACTTCACGTGGAAGAGTGAGAAAAAAATTGTTGTTTCTTGCTTCCCCATGATATTGGTCCAAATCCCATAAATAAAACAAACCTTGAAGTGTATTTTCAGTCATCAATGTTTCGCATGATCTCGAATCCGAATAGCTGACAAGAAGAATTTTTGTTCTTCTTATATTCTAGACCAAGATCCATTATACCCTTGAGATATCTCAAGATGCACCTTGTTTCCTTCCAATGAAAAAATTTGGGTTCCTACATGAACCTGGATAGATAGCTCATTGCAAAGCTGATATCTAGTCTAGTGTAGGTTAGGTAAATGAGACTCCCAATCAACTGCCGATAGAAAGTGGCATTTACCACAGGAGATGGATTTGAATAAGATAACTACAATATGTTCTCCATAGGTATAACAATAGGTGTGCAATCCATCATCTTGAATTTCTTGAGTGTTGTCTTGGTATATTTCAATTGAGAAAAAAAGATGTGATTCTCTTTCTTCCATACTTCCAATCCAAGAAAATAATGCATCATCCCAAGATTTTTCATGTCAAACGATCGATTAAGATCTTTCTTCATTACATCAATCATCCTCACTAAACTACTAGTGGTGACTATATCATCGACATAGACACCAAAAATCACAATCTACCCCCTAATTTTTGAGGTGGAGATTTGGGATCATAAGGATTTCTAACAAATCCATGTTGTACGAGATGCTCATCAATTTTTTATGTACTAAGCTCGGGTCATGAATCTTCATACCCTTGCTTCTTGACCATGTACAACATATCCCTCAAGTTGAGTCATATAGAATTCTTCTTGTAAATATCCATTAAGAAAGGCACTTTTAACGTCCATCTGATGGACTTTCCAACCAAATGTGTGCAGCTAGAGAAAATATCATCTTGATTGTTTTGATCTTAGCTGTGGGAGAAAATGTATCCTCGTAGTCAATGCCTTCTTTTTGTGTGTACCCCTTTGCTACTAGTCTTTCTTTATACTTGTATATGGTCCCATCTGCTTTGTACTTTGTTTTGAATATCCATCTACATCCAATGGGTTTCTTCCCTGGTGGAAGATCGACAAGTTGCCAAGTGTTGTTTTTCATCACTGAGTTGTATTCAACATCCATGGCATCTTTCCAATATTTTAATTGTAGGGCTTCCTAGACTGTAGAGGGCTCGTTAGATTCAATAACTCTACTCATCAAAGAAAATTTTACTTCTTCTCTTGCTTTGCTTTACTGCGATTCTCGTGGTCTAGTGGTGGATGTATCTGGTGGATCATCCATTCTTGCATATCGTAGCATACTAGTATACCACTTAGTCATATTCTAAACTAATCTTAAGGGTCATGGTTGTATTCAATCATAACCATCATCCCCATCATCACTTTCATCATCTGTGGGAACATCAGCTTCTATTTTTACAACTGGTGAAAAATCTACATCAGGTGAGTCTGAGGAGGAGTCTCTGCTTCCTTCTTCTCAAAAAACTCAACATCTCTGCTGGTGTAGACTTTCCTAGTCTTAGGATCCATCAATCTGTACCCAATATTCTCTTCATTGTACCCAATGAAGATGAGTTTTTGTGATTTCATATCCAATTTATTTTTGTTTTACTTGGGTATGTGCATACTTTCTTTACACCCAAATACTCGAGGTGTGAAATAGATGGTTTCCTCTTTGACCATGTTTCATGTGGTGTTACTTTGTCAAGAGCAACTTTGGGCACTCTATTCAACAAATACATTGTTTTCTTTGTTTCTTCTACCCAAAATGTCTTTACTAGTCTAGAATCATCAATCATGCATCGCACCATTTCCGTGATAGTACGATTTCTTCTCTATACAACACCATTTTGTTGCGGTGTGTGTGGATGAGGAATTTTTCGAATCCCATGATATTGTAGGTATTATTTGAACTCATCAATGGTGAATTCCCCCTTGATCTCGAGCAAGAGAGTTTCGATGTGATGATAAGTTTCATTTTCAATAGCCACTTTGAACTTCTTGAAGTTTTAAAAATCTTCACTTTTCTTGAAGAAAAAAATTCAAATTTTTCTCGAATAATAATTAATACAAAGCATGAAGTACTAAAATCTAGCATGAGTCGGTTACATCGGATAGAAAAGATTGGTATGAACCAGATCAAGCTTACCATGAGCTTGAAAATTACTCTTCTAGAATAAATCTCTATGTTGTTTTCTTACTAGGCAATGAGGACACTTGTCTGTATCCTTCTGGAGAGATGGTAATCCTTTTACCATATTGTGTCGGTGAAGTGTTTCGAGATACTTGAAACTGATATGACCAAGTCTTTGATGCCACAATTGTGCAGAGGTAGAGTTCTTAGCCACAAGTTCCTGATCATTTCTATAAAAAAAATCAGCTTTGGAACATGTGTCTCACATTGGAGGCTTTTACAAATATTTTCAATCCTCATGATTTGTCTTGAATTAAACACCTTTTCTTGTCGGAATGACTATCAAAGTCAATTTTCAAGTTATGATCAAGGAGTTGACTAACTGAAAACAAATTTTTTGTCAACCCAGGGACATATAGTACATATGATAATCTACAATTGTGTGAACCAAGGGGTAGAGAAATGTTTCTAATCCCCTGAACTATGTATAAAGAATCGTCACCTAACGAAACATGATTTTTTGAAGGTTGGTCCCCTCGTTCGCGTAAACTGCACTCTCAGATCTGGTCATGTGTCAAGTGGCTCCCAAATCAACATACCATATGTCACTAGATGACGTGGAGGGTTCACTTGACCAAGCAATGTACAAGTAGTCTTTAGTATCTGAATGTTCTTCTTGCTCAATAATATTTCCTTATTGATAGGTTTTTCTTTTCTAGTTCCCCTTTTTCCCTTGATTGTAGTTAGAATTTCCCTTGTAATATTGGTGGTGTTGAGGTCCAAAATTACTTGATGAACCTTTCTTATATGTATTATACCAACAATCTTTCAATTCATGTCATCTTTTGCAGATTAGACATTTCTTCTTTTGTTGTTTATCCCCTTGTTGATTTTGATTCTGATTTTGGGGTTTTTGATGAAATTTTCCTTTTCCTTTTCCTTTCCATTTCTGATGAGAATAAATTTCCTACTCCTCTTCATCATCTTTATTATACATAGCTTCCTCTTATTGTAGTAGGTTCACTAACTTGTCAAAACTCATTATCGTATCTGACAAGTTTAGTGTTGTCACAAAAATGTGGTATGAAGAAGGGAGGGATCTCAAAACAATGGGAATGAGAGCTTCATCTGTGACCACTTCTCCTAGGGCTAGAAGTGAAGCCCTCAACTTTGCAACTCTTTGAAGGAAAGCTTCTATTTTTTCATTTTGCTTAAAATTCAAAGTGTGTGTAACCGACTCTACAAATTTAGTATGACATTCTTATTTTTGGCCTCATATATTGTGCTTAACTTATCCCACGCTTCTTTGGTTGTTTTGGAATCTCGAATGTGGGGTTGCACATCATCGATACTCCAAACAAGATGATTATTTTGGCCTTCTGATCTGATCTATCAAATTATTTCTGTTGTGTTGTATCAGTTGTTTATCTAGTTACTGTACCATTCACAACAGTCCAAATATCTTCAAACTCAAGTTGTGTCTTGATTTTTGTCTTCCATGTTGCATAGTTATTTCCTCTGAGTAGTTGTGAATCTAGAAGAAATAATTTGGGGGCATTGGTGCCCATTTTATAGAATCAACTGATAAAGGGTAAGGCTCTTATCACTCCAGGTATATGGTCTCCCAATCTATATACCATCAGTCTGATATACCAAACCTTTCTATATATGTGCCCTTCCAATATACCCATCAAGTACATGGAATAATATCATCCTTTCTATATACCTGATAGTACGTGAAAGAGGTGTTAACATACGTGAAATAATTTGATACGTGGTATCAAGATAGTACTAAAAGGGGTCTGTGTGATTATTGACACCGACTCAAATAAAAATCCTCATACACACGCATAACTTCAATATATACTCGGATAATTTCTCAGTCTGTATTTAAGTCAAGAAATTGTTCACAATGGATGGGAGGGCTCAAAATGTGTGCACTATGTCCTTATTACTCCCCCATCAATTTAAAGGGTCAATGCCTAGACTATATTATTGTAACTATATTAGGCATTAAGTGCAGTAGTAGTCATGATGGATTTACCCATAAGCGCTTCCCAGAGGCATTGTTTATACCAAACGCTGTGAATGAGATCTCGAAGATCTCGTGAGTGATTTAGAACCAAAATTTTAATATTTTTAGTACAAATCTCTTCTAGTTTTACAACAGTTACAATGGTTTGCAGTTGAATATGGCAACTTGTAAATTAGTACAATACACTGAAGTATATAATTACATTCAAAATTCTGAAAAAATGAATGGCAGGAAAAAAAAATTGTTTTTTTGGGACTCTGATGGGCTCCAGAGCTTAATACGGCTCTCTGAGCAAAAGATCATAAAAAAATGGCTCAAAATGAAGTTTTTAGGTAGCCCTCCTTTTGTAAAAAATACTTCAAGATCCAGAAAATAAGTACTTTGGGAGAATTTTTTTCCCTATTTTAGGGTTTTCTCCGCTATTTTTAGTAGCTTGTTTAGTTGAGGCTAAGTGGTTTATAGGAGATTTTTGCTGCTAATTTTTCCTCTACAATTGGTAGTTTTTCCAATTTCACCGTTAAATGTCAATAGTTTTAAAAAGGCATGTTAGTGGTGGGGTTCGAACCAAAACTTTACCCACCCAAATTGGTTTCTCTATCCAACTGAGCACTACCAATGCTTTGCTTATGAAATGAAGCAAATAGAATTTAAACACACTAGGAAAATGAGCTAACCTTTACAAAATAGACGTGGCTGAATGGTGGACTCCATGTGGTTGTGAATGGCTTGGAGGATTGACGAGGTAGTGTCGAGGTGGATTGGGTTTTACGTGTGAAGTGGATCTCGAGCCTATCTCTTCTTTGTTGGTTTATAGTGACCTTCACTCGTTGTATTTTTATTTGGTATTCCACCATTTTTTACTATCCTTGGCCTTTATTTGTTTGACTGTGCTTTTGATTTCTTTTCCTCTGTTTTGTATTTGATTGGATGGACCATTTTGTGCAAGTCATAGGTGATTGCTCGATTAGATAGCTCGGTCTACTCATAGTCTCCAATGGCGCGAGGGACATTTTCACCAAACGCTCAACACGGTTTGATCTTTGTGTTGGCCTGATATGGTTTGATGGCTTTTCTTTCAGCTCGGTCGTGTGATATAACTCATATTTGGCTTCAAAACGTTGTTTCTTTATTGTAGAGACACCACTCAAGGCTTGGCTCACCCGTTAATGGCTCATCCTTAGCAAATACAGACTCATCTCGCTTTGCACAATGTTCAACTCACCTCTAAACAAAGGAATACTACCGGATGGTGTGAGCTTGGTTGTGGGGTAGTAGCTTGGCATTTGAATGGGCTCGGTAGAGTCAACCTAACTCGGTATAAGCTCAGGAACCCAAAGTAACGAGTAACCTGCCAATGTAATGCTTAGAGAGCTCAAGATGACAAGCTCTAAATTTGATTAGCTTCCAAGAGAAAATGTTCCTAGTGCAGAGGGCACCAAGGAAAAAAATTCTTTACGTTTACCTAGAGATATCTCAAGAGGTTGTGGGGATGTAGGGAGATTTAGGAAGTTGTTGAGGCGGGCGGCTCTAATGATGCAAATTTCTTCTCCAAGATTTGTCTTCCTCTGCAACCTCTTTCCAACCTCTTGTCAGAGCTTCAACTTTCTCTGGTACCAAATGTGAGACTAAGAATAGGGATAGAAGCCTGATTATTTTATTAATAATCAATCTAATCAAACTTAAAATGGAGTGTTACAATTCTTATAGGAATTGTACAACTGAATACACACACGAAAATATGTTGCATGGTGCAACAATAAACTAATTTACATAAGCTTCCAAAAGTATACATGGGAAAAAGTCTAACAAACATGCAATTGCAGCGATGAATGCAATAAATAAACAATACATAATAATAATATGGTTACTAAAACATAACCATATAATAAATAACGTCATATACCTAATTAAAATAAAAATTATTATATAACCTAACATTTGGTGACTCCACTGTTTCATAAAAACGCATTCTCTCATGTTTCAATCCTTTTCCTTCATCCCCTTAGTCATTTCCATGCACCCATTTTGTCACGGGTCTCTAAATATTTTTTCCATTCACTCATTTCAGTTCTATCCCCTTCATTTCCAGTAGTGGGATGATATCCCCAAAATATGCTTGAAAAAATTTCCTCTTTTCCATGGGAATGGAGATCAATATCCTGTTGATCACATTCAAGATATAAAAAAACCATTGTTTCATTCATAATATCATGGAAGAAAATATTTTCCTTAGACTGTTAGTGTCATCATTCAAAGGCAAAGAAAAAGATTGGTACAACAATTTGGCTCCATAATCCATTTCCCCATGGAATCAGCTGAGAGAAAAACTAAACAATTCGTTCAAGGAGGATACATATGTCATTTTCCTCATGGAACATCTTAGCAAAATACAAAGCGGGCTCTAATGGAGTTTATCTCTGATTTCAACATCAGATTTACAAGGACTTGGCATAGAATCCCTCAATAATTTATACCCCCACAAGATATGAAATTCTTGTATTATTTGAGGTCCTTTGATGTTGATTTAGCTGTATTGATTCAATCCCTAGGAGGCAGTAGTATTCCTCAAGATTTTTCCATTGCATCACAAGCTGAGAAGATGCTCATTCAAGATGGAAAGAGAAAACCCATCTCTGTTTCTATAATTATTCCCTCATCACCTCAAATTCTTCCTTCCCCTTGAAAAAATAAAGGAAAATCCATCGTTCCATTTCAAAAATAGGAAGCTCTTTTACTTCCTTGTCCTTCATTTAATGCTCCTCATGTCTATCGGGCCTAAAGCATTCCCTATACTTTGCATAATTCCCTTCTATCTCCACCCAGAGCACTACCCAACTTTTCTAAACCATGCACTAATATTCCTAGGAGTTGTGGTATTTCAAATGTTGTCCCTAGTTTCTACCCAACCCTTACTAGACCAAGTTATCCTATAAGGTTGGTAGAACATGAGGTCTACTATGCTTTTGGAGAGAAGGAGCAGCCCATGCAACACTCCAAACAACAAGGCTTCAGCGCAGTTCATGTATCTTTTTGGAGAAAGCAAATCAGCAAAGTAGGGAGTATGTTTTGGAGGATCATTTGGCTTCTCCAATTGATCAAATCAGGTATTTTGAGCATCAAACATCTCTTCCCAAGAATGAAACAAATCAAAAACCCTTTTTTATGCCTCTTTTCTAACCAATTCTACTAAAGAAGATAATTCCATATCCATTGAAGATTGGTTTGATTCATATTGGGAGGATGAGAGGATTCAAAATGTGCAAAAGGAGGGGCTGAATATCAAAACAGACCAGGAAGATGTAGAGGAAAATAAGAACGAATCAAGGGGAGGAGATATTTTTTTAACGCTATTTGCATCCAAGACCTTAAGGAAGAATGTTTGGATAGTGAGCAAGATACTTTAATGGAATGCAATGATCCTCATTGCATTGCATGTATGGAGCTTACCATACTTTTAATGAAAGGGACTAGAGATTTCAAGGAGGATGAGTTTGAGCTCTCTAGCTTCTTGTTTGAGGAAGCAAGGCATGAGAACACAAGGGTGGAAACAAATTTGTTTGTAGAAGAAGTAGTATTAATTCCTAGATAAGCTTGCAGACATCCACCATGAAGAGGAAAGTGCCTCAACCAAATCCATTAATGGAGTTAATTGCAATGAATATGGGAAAATCAAAAGGATCGGCTCTTTCCCAATAATATATCTAGCTAGTTTAGATCTAAATAGGGAGTTACAACCGGTCATGCTCATTTCAGAGCATGAGGAAGAGTTTTAGTGTACCAACGGTCAGTAGTAATGCCTCCCAAATCCAAATGCAGAAAAACTAAAGGAGGTGTTTGTCTTGTTTGTTGATAATTTGAGGAGAAGGGTGGAAAACCAACTTCAACATAGTTTTTCACTCTTAGTAAATTCCATGACCTTTGTAAAATTAATTATATAGACACATTTTGTAAATAAAGGAAACTATTTATTTTTGCATGTTACAGGATTTGGTTAGCTTCTCTTATCTCAGGTGAGGGTAGAGTAGGTAGGTTTGTTTTTTAGTAGAACAAGTGCTTGTGCACACTCTACATCTATCCACTTGGAAGAATCAGATGATTGGATTGGAGCATATGACTTTCCTTTTGTGTATAGATTTTAAGGCCACATAGAAGAATCAGATTATTGGAGCAATTTCAGAGATTCATTTAAAGCTCCATATATCGTGCTAAGGTCACAACGGATTCGGGAGAAAAATTTTAAAGGGAAAGATCAGTTTCTTCAAGGTTAGGCTTGACTCCATGCCCAATGGATGCTTTAAGGCTACTGGTATTTTCATCTAGCGAGTAGATTTCCCTAGAGGTCACAAACTTTTATCCCAAATTAACCCCTCAAAGTTAATTTGGATAACTTATCATTAAGATGGGATTAATTATTTGAACAAGGAGAATGAAGTGCTGATGGCCACCAAATTTTAGACCCCTAGGAAGCTTGTGGGTTGGCTCGGAAAAGTTGGTATTCATGTGGGATGAGTTACAATGAATGACAAGTTGGAATGTTAGCGAGTTGTGTAATTTGTGGTGAACCAGGTGACCTCAAACCCCACCGGTAGCAAGTACGGAAGCTATCGGTTGGTAGTAGGATCAAGGATGGATGATAATTTGGGAGGGTGGTGTATGATGGTAAGGATGCTACCGACCAATAGTATGAAACCCGTATTTACCGACCAATAACAAGATTCAAAGGGTGAAAATGTAAGCCTGAATCCGATGAGCTAAGGGATGTATGGATGCAACCGATCGGTATCGATCAATGTTGTTGGTTAACAATTGAAAGCTAAATCTACTAACTCGGGAGAAAGGAAAAGAACACTACCAGTCGACTCCTCAAACATTAATGAACATTATATGAAGTATCTCAACCAACTACTAGGAAATTAATGCCTCGGTAGGTGGGATCTCAATTTCTATAAGTATGGAAAACTCACTCATTTGAGGGGATTCTTTCGATTCTCTTTGTTGTAGTGGCACCATGCCAAAATGGTGGCCAACTTCCCATGAGTTCCAAACCTCAAATCTAGTCCCTATAATGTAAATCATGCCTTTTGTCATTAATATAATGGAATTGTGCATATTTTAAGAAATATAAAATCTATTTTGTGGCACGTTTTTTCTGCCCTATATATTTTTAATTGTAGTATTTCCTTTCTATTCGTTTGGCACGTTGTGTGTATTTCTTGCTTCAGAGGTTCCATTTTTGCTATGTTGTCAATGTGTGGGTGAGTGGAGTATGCATGGTTCTTGATCTATGGCATGTGCATCTTCCCTCTCTCCCATATTCTCTCTCTCTTTCCTTCCCCTCATGGGCAACATTCAACCCCTCTTTTTATGTTATCACAGCCCTTTTAGCCTAGGATTTTTCTTTTTGCATCTCCTTCTACCCCTAGTCCTATGGCGTGTTAGTTTAGGATTTTCTTTCTGTGATCGGTGTAATTTTAGCATTAGGAATAGGTAGAGGAACCAACGTTCTCTCGGAGGTCTGTCTCAGGTTGTAAGGTCCCACAACTTGGAGACAGTCTCATGTTGCCTCAAAATCCCAAGTTGTCTATGACTTGAGTAGGGTGAAATTTTGAGCTCTAATGGGCACCAACCTTACAAGGAGCATTAACCCCTAGTTTAGTAGAGCACAAAATCTAAAGGAGGATACAATCCCATAATATGACCTAACATTGAGATCACTTAATGTCTTTTTTTCTCAATCAACTAATTGTGATCAATTTTTCTCTCCTCTTAACTCACAACTCTCTCAAAGAAACCTTATTGTCTTCTTCACTCTAGGGATTCTTCAGCAAGCATGATTAGTACAAGTGACCTATCTCTCTAGATGTATAACACACTCATAAAATGAACATCATATATTCCCTCTCATCATGATCACTAAGACCTACAACACATCCTCAATCAACCCTCTACCTCACTCATCCTCATGCACACCAATTAGGTCTTCTTCTCCAACTAGGTCATGTATGGATGACCTTATTCAAGCTCACCATTTTCATATTAGAAATATAGAATCATTCTCCATCATTTTCAATACCTAACACTCTTCAATTATTCCCTGTTATCTTGCTCATACCTTCTTCAAAAAATTGTTACTATCCCATTCTTTCTACTAGCTCAAATAAGAAAATACAACTACTTTTATACAAGTCACATCCATTCAAGTCATTTAGATAGGACTTCATAGATAATATAACACAAAAATAAAATAAAAACATCATGAGGAAATCATACACAAGTCCATATAGGTGGGCCATATCATCATCATACCCAATTTTCTCCAATAGGCCTAATTGCACCAAAATGTGCCTTCTCATCAAAACCAAACTACTTTGTGGCTACATAGCCATCACCAATCTTTAACTCACTTCACAAATATCATTAAAAACCTCATCATGCTTCCACTATACCTATAAATCCATACATCATCATCTCAAGCTCTAAAACCATCTCAAGAACATGTTTGTTCTTATGCACCAAACCCTAGACCTTAAAGATGAGGCTCAATACCACATCAAATGACCTCAACTATGCAAGTGTTATATATCAATGGAAATTTCTTGATCTCAAATACATCACCAAGTTCTAATACTTCCGAAAATCAGACATTAGATGCTTCAAAACACCTTTGCAAGAAGACTTCCTAAATCTACCATTTCATCCCCAAAGACCAATCTTGAAAGATAGGGAACACTTGACCTCCTAAAGGCTCAACCATGGTCCAATAGATAAATTTTCCACAAATTGAAAATATTCATAAACTTAAAAATTTGAGTGGGGTCCACACATATTCAACACACCAAATAAAAACCATTAAAAATATGCAAGAGTAATCTACAACATCTAATAATCAATTTTTCTCAAAAAATCAATTTTGGGATTGTACACCAAATTTTTCTCAATTCGCTCTCAAACTAGGGTTTTGAAGCCATAATAGAGAATTTTGGTGTTAACGATGGTTCATAAAAATATGACGATAAAAATACCTCATTCCACTTGGAAATTCTTCTTAGGATACCTCTTCAACTTTCCCCAAAATCTCATCCTCCCATGCAAAGCACACATTCTCTAACGAGCATCAAAAATTCAACTTTGAACTCAAAAAATCACCTCCTTGAACTTGATAAGGGAAAAAATCTCATAACATGCTTAAAATTACAAACCAACACCTGAAACTTGGTCCAAACCTCAATAATAACCTGATACACATTTTCCAAAGCTTACCTTTTCATTTCCATGCTCAAATCTCTCCAAGCTATCTCATTTGGCCACCTATGGTTTGAGAATAGGTCTAGTGTAGACCTAGAAAACATGCCTTCACCTCAAACCTGCACTCTCAAAAACTTATGAGTGTCCTCGCACATCATATGCATTCTTATTATTCTTTATCCATGTTTGACCAGCTCAAACATAATGTACTTCACCATACCATACTATACATGCTTGCACTAGGTCTAGGACTGGGCCTAGATTGACTTGCTTCAACACATGTTTCATGGAACCTAATTTGTTCTCCATCTTGCAAAAATCACAAACCTTTGACACATATATATATATATGATCATTTTAGACACCCTACCAACCTACATATAACCTCGGAGCTCACTCAAAGCACCTTATTTGCATGAATCGTGCATCAAGAAAATGCATACACTCTTAGACACCATGCCACTTCACTATAGTCACAAAATCACACACTTGCTATTACATTTATACCACCAAATATGTTATTTTATATATGGATCTTGTGTAAGAAAATTATTCACTAATGACCCATCCCCTAGTCTTGTCATCATCGCCTAGTCATTTTTCATCATCATAGTCATCACTTCTTTCAGTATAGTTTCGATCGTCTCTGGGAGTATCAGGTGTCTTTATTTGGTCATTTTTCATCTCTAGTCTTTAAAGAGGGCACCTAGGGTAGAACTGGGGTGCCTATGGGTGCTCCGGTTTTTATTTTAGGTGCCCGGTCCCGAAAGTAATTGTGCTAATTTAGATTTTCTAGGTTAGTCTTTGTAATTTTCCCTCCCATTCCCTAGGTAATAGTCGACATGTTGGGTCATTAGTGTCGAAATTTGAGTAAGAGATCCCTATATAAACATAACATACTTATTATCTTATGGGCGGACTATCTACCACCAAGTGCTAGTTATCTACTAAGGTAGGGGAATGAATTTTGGAATCATTACATCACACACACTACATATGAAGGGTTGTATTCATTTTATTCCATTCACCATTTAAATTTTATATCTAGTTATTGCCCCTATCTCTTCATCATCGACGCTAGGGCACCCTAGGCACACAATTAAGCACACAAGCATACAAAACTACATTGGGTATGTAATGTAGTGCAAAACTTAGTTCAAGTATGCCATTGTGGTAGGTAAGGTCGATCTCCAACCCTACATATGCTTCTTTCTTTTTAGGGATTTTATGCTTTTTATGGGGTTTTACGGGTAGATCTTCATTATAGGTTTATGGTGACATAAGTGAAGTTACTTTTAAAACCACGTGATAAGGATCGATACATTTTGAATATCTAGCAACACTTCTAGATTCGTGTATTGAACTATTGAGCAGACACTGAGAGCACCCCTACTAAAGACTAGGTCACCCACAGGCACCCTGATCCTCTCCCGTAAGCCCCATTCCATTCAAATGTCCATATGTTGTAATTTTTTTGGGTTATACCATCATCCTCAGTTTCATCTGCACATCATCATGTTCATTTCGTAATCATAGTGAGGTAATTTATTTTTAGGTTAGTAGCTTATCTCTCCTATTTCAATTATTTCATTTCATTTAAATATCAAATAAAATTATTTAACATCTACATTTCAGTTTACACTATTTATTTCATTGTTATACTATCTAGATTAACTCTTAAATTCCATATTTTAGTTAATCATTTTGGTGAACCCGTACTTTAGAATATTTTTCCTTAGATCTGCTTTCAAACCCTAATGGCTAAGGATAGTTCATCTTCTTCACCTATCATGTCTCATTTTAGTGTTAACCCTATCTATGATGAGGCTACCATTATTGAGCTCATGGCTCTCTATGGTAATCCTACTCCTATTCCATCTCATATCAAACAATAGCTTCTAGATGGTCAACAATATGTGCCTACTTGTTTTGAATATTCTCCCATTTGCATTAGTATTTTTGATGATCTAATAACATTCACTCATTGTACACCATGTTATATGACTACTTGTGATCCTCCTTCTGACCTTTCTAAGGAAATTTTAGATGATTCTCTTATTGATTATTTTCTTAGTATTGACAATCGCTCACATGTGCATATTGATTATTCTCCTAATTCAGCCACTATTATTATTCCTTCTCATGATTCTCCTACTTCTGATATTTCTTCTCATGATACATCTCATACTAGCTTGCATACTCCTTCATATTATGTTGATGATCCTATTGATAGAATTCTTAGCAACATTCTCATTTCTGAGTCTCTATCTCGATCTTCGATCAAGAAATTAATAGCCATGGTTCTCCTTCTTTTCATACTATTGAGTTTGAATCTCCTATTCCATCATTTCCTTCTCTTGAGATTGCATTTATCACTATGCATAAGCTACCTCCATTGACCACTTCTTCTCATACCATTTCATCTCCTCTTATTACATCATCTGCAACCATTTGTTCATCTTCTCCTATAGATTTATCTCCACCAGCCTCCTAACCTATTTTGGATGTGTCCGATGCTAGTCCTACCACTGTTATGGATATTCCATCTATATCATCCTAGTCCTAGTTTTCCCTTAGCATCGTACTCTTCTCCTTTATCATCTCTTGATATTCCTATGATTACTCATAATGGAAAATTACAACCTCTTAATACATTATTTCCATCTTCCACTATTCCTTCATAGGATATCATTTCTCTCATGCATGTCATAGGTCAATTACAATCTCAGGTTCAGTCTCTTACTCTAGAAAGTAGGGCTTACTATGCTTCTATTGATAACAACTCATTACATGGTAACCCTATCCCTAAGAAGATTCATAATTCTACATTTCCTAAGGACTTTATCATGCCTACATTCACATGTTTTTATGGTACTGGTGACCCTCATGCTCATATTCTACACTAATTCATGCTTATGACCTCTTATTCTAATGATAGATTATTACTTAAGGCCTTTGATACAATCTTATTGATGAGGTGTTGCAATGGTACACTCATCTTCCCTTTGGGTCCATTAGTACTTACTATGACATGGAGGACACTTTCCTCCATTGTTTTATCATCAAAAATGGCCCTAAAGTTACTTATGACCGCTTACCTACTTTACATTAGGGCTCATCTGAACCTGTCAAGGATTATATCTTACGATTCAATGTTTGTATACATCAACTGATATTCCAACCTATTGATCTAGAAAAGAAATTTATTTTCTATCATGGTCTGATTCCCACACTTAAGAAAATATTGCAGTATGATACATGTGAGTCATTCATTCTTCTCTGCTACAAAATCCTAGATCTAGAGCAAGATATTCTTTTAGAAAATTTCATTGACCCTCCACATACATATACTTCTATTATACCATCTAGTCCTCCTCTGTCGAAAGTGGTTGAGCTTCCTACATAGTCTCCACATTTTCCTCACAAGAAAAGGAAGCAAGCTCAACCTACTCCACCACCTTAACATACTTTTTATCGTACTCTGCGATAGGCCACTTCTCCTTCCACTCTATCTATGTCATGTGAGAAATTTCATTTCTCCCATCATCCTAAACCTCACGATGTGTTGTTTTCCTTACAATAAAAATGCATAATTCTCTTACCATCCATCAAGCATCATCCACATCAAAGGATACAATGTCATCATTACCAACCTTATTATAATTATCATCGCATAAATGGCCATAGGGATAATGATTGTCTTACCCTTCATGATAGATTACAACAATTAGAGTATAAGGGAATCATCTCCTTTGGATATCGCTCACGTGAGTGATCCATCTCTCCTATACCTTGTTAGAGAGTTTCTACTATAGTTGAGTCCTCTCCTCCACCTAATTCTCAAGCCATGATACATCCATCACCATAGTTTTTTACTTATACATGCTCTCCACCACATCCATACATTGTTACATCATCACATCCAATACATTCACTTCATCCATCGCATTCATGTTATCCAACGCATCATGTTTCTCCTTCACATTGGCTTCCATAGCCCACTGCCTTTACGCATACCACTACAGGTTCCATATGAGAATAATTTTAGCACATATTCTCACGTTGATTCTATCCCATATGCTTCCACCATTTCATGTTCCCTTGGTCTTTAGTAGGTGATTACTATCACCTTACTCCTTATGAGGAACTTGTGTTCTTACAGGTTCTTACATGACTGTTGAGGGATTTTCTCTAAGAACCTTTGTGCAACTTGCATCATCTACGGCTATCAAATTTATGCTGCATCTACTCTCATCGGCCCAGGAGGTGCTAGATGCTCTCTATGGGCCCTAGTCTTTCTATGAACCTCCTAGGTGCTCGATAGCTCTCAACCATATATATGACACTTTGGGGCACATCCCGAGCCATTCCTAACTATTTTGTCACTCTATCCACCTATTATAGTAATTCACTCCCCGTGAATCAATCTTCCAACCACATAGTCCTATATAAAAAACATTTTAACTCTACCGCATCCTTGGGTCATCCTTCATAATCACAAAGTATGGCCTCCATGTAACTACCTCGAGCCTCATCTTGTCTATCATTTCTATGTAGGTATTTTTGTCCATCCTACACCCACAAATATTGATCCACCTCCTCACATATATTTTTGTCCTAGCCCACTCTCCTCCTGGACCTCTCACTGATCTCAACACTAATATGTCCTCATAAGCCCATACGTACAATAGTGTAGTGGCTCTTATCTCATCGCCATGCTCATCATGAGTAAATCAATATAAATATTTGTATAGGTGGGCCAACACACACCATTCCCACATGTATCTAGTACCCTCCTCCTCTATCCACCGAAAAATATCATGCACCTTATAAAATATGCTTACACCTCCTCCCTCCACTACTATTAATGAACCAATCAAAACCACTATGAACTTCCACAAGCATGGAACCCTAGACCGTAAGATAGCATCCAAACTTATATGGGCCTCAAGAAATACTCAAGTTCACAAAAATACCATTTGTTAGCATGCATCTGTCTCTCCATATCCTCCAATGGCATCACCTTTACACTCTCTCCAATAACGAATAACCTAATATGTGATATACATTCTCTAAAGTAATGTGATCATCTCCCATGTAGGCATCCAAAACGTACACGTATATGCACACCATATATCGCATAGTGAACTTAACATAGAAATATTGTGGGGCACATCCCCTATCTGTGCTATGTGTCATAAAGGCGACACGGTCCATGAAATTCCAATCCTCATCTTACGGACCCAATCTAAGAAGTGTACTCAAATTACGACCGAGAAACTCCCTCAAGTGAATATCCCTTTACACATCACCAAAAAACAACAAACATAGTGTTAGAACACTACACAAATCAAAACACACTCGATTATCACATTACAAACACTACAAATCTGATTTTCACCATTCTAGGTCACATACACAATTTCGGACAAGGGCACCCAGATATAGGACCGGGTGCCCAAGAGAGAGGACACTACCACCCGGATCTGGGGCATTCCTATCCAGGGGTCATTAGAGCCCTCGCCGCTCTTTTCCAAGTCTCAAATGCCGAGAACATAAAAATATCCAATTTAGAAAAAATCAACAAAAATGACTACTACAATATACATTTTTCAAAAAACAACACACTTACCAACTCCAATGTCGTATGTGACGCTCACAAATAGCAGATTACCACATCTCAAACAGACTAGGACGTATTGCTCTTACTTACATAATTTTCACTCACTTCGCGCTCAATCTCACAATCATGTAAACAACAAATGAAGTGACTACACACTTTTTCACTTTACTACTTATAGTTACTTTTTCACCTACTTTACTATGGTCATTACTTCACACTTATTCTCTAAACTAATACACACTACACCGTTTTTGTCATATCTTGAGCTTTTCTACTTTGATTTACACCGCATTTGCGAAATTATTTTTAGAATTTTTCCTACCACCCTAACATATGCATTACATGCACATTATCTCCTATTGAATTTATATTCCATCCAATTCATACACATTTTTGGAAATTCTCACTTTTTATCTATTTTGGTGCTTACTTTTGGCTTAGCATTTCATTCTTCTCATCACTTCCCCTTTCACTGAAAGGGGGCATATCATTGGGGTCATCCTATAATTCCCCTTACATTACCATGTGATTAATCAACACTACCAACTCATAATTTTCAAACATTTACTAATTCACGCGTGACATCTCACTATTAATTCCCCTAATGACTTAATCTGGAGGCAAAAATATACAATTCTTCTATGCGACATTTCATCACTTCCCCTAATGACCTAACTTGGGGAAACAAGTGTTAAAATATTTCATGTGATTTTTATCGATTCCCTCTAATGACCTAACTTGGGAAAACTAGTGTAAAATATCTCTATGGGTAACCAGTCAATTAATCAACGTGTTCAAATTTATAACAACTGAAATCATATCATCAACACAAATTCAACACAATTGGCCTCCCGGATGACCCTTGGAGATGACATAACTTGGGATAACGTGGGAATTTATTTTATCAATTTGGTGTTTACTTCCAGATGACCTAACTTGGAAGCCATCATCATTTTGTTTTTGTTTCCAAATGACCTAAATTGGAAGCCATCACATTGCGGATATACCTGTGGAATGGAGGCAAGAGTTCCCTTCCTATACCACTCCTACATGGGTCAACTATTTGATCAAAATTATTTTGATCCAAAAATCACAAATATTTGATCGACTCCGTCTACAAGTGGATAGATCTTGAGGATGTAGTTAGATAGTGGAGAAAAATACACTTTTCTCCCTACACTCTTCCTCTTGCGACAGGATACCCAAATCCTTTGGTCGATTATTCGTGTAAGATAATTTGGGTCTAGAACTGATCACTCCTTACCCCATCTCATCATCATCATACAATGCTGAAATCATCAATCATCTAGAATTTCTATCATCACTCTCATTTATTACACTTCATCATGACATTACACTTTCACTACATTGCATGGATCAACACGTTGATCCATGGTTTGGCAAACTATATGGTTGTTTCGGCACACTTTTATTAGCATGTTCTACTACAACATGGGATTCTCTAGATTTTCTCTCAGGTATGCATCTCTATGTACTTTATGTTATTGATATTTCTTCTCACCAACATAAAGTGGGGGAAAATGTAGTCATAAAATCATGCATTTATTATTACATTTATATCACCAAATATGTTATTTTATATATGGAACCCATGTAAAAAAATTATTCACTAATGACCCATCCCGTATGCCTATCATCGATTAGTTATTTTTCATCATCATTTGTCTTACACAGTCGTCAATTGTTTCCACAATTCTAGTCATCTCTCAGGGAGTATCAAGTTTCGTTATTTGGTCATTTTTCATCTCTAGTATTTGACTAGGGCACCTAGGGTAGAATTGGGGTACCCATGGGTGCCCCAGTCCTTATTTTAGGCACCCTGGTCGTGGTAACACTTGTGTTTAATTTAGAGTTTCTAGGTCAATCTTTTAAATTTTCCATCGCATTCCCCTAGGTACTAGTTGGCATGTCAAGTCATTAGTGTCGAAATTTGAGCAAGAGATCCCTATATAAACATAACATACCTATTATCTTATGGGTGGACTATCTACCACTAAGGGCTAGCTATCTACTAAGGTAAGGGATTGCATTTGGGCATCATTGCATCACACACACTGCATAGGAAGGGTTGTATTCATTCTATTCCATCCACCATTTGCATTTTACATCTATTTATTGCCCCCTATCTCTGTGTCATTGATGCTAGGCCACCCTAGGAACACAATTGCACACAAAAACACACATAACTACATTTGGTTTGGAATGTACTACATTGCTTAGTTGTACCTCCACCATTGTGGCAGCTAAGGTCGGACTTTATATGTATCTTTATTTTTTAGGGATTTGATGCTTTGTATGGGATTTTGTAGTTAGATGTTCATTACATTTTTACGACGACATAAGAAAATTTATTATGACAACCACATGATAAGGATCAAGACATCATTGCAAAGATATAGTGACACTTCTATATTCAAATGTTGAGTTGTTCAAGAGACCAAAGCACCCATACTATGACTAGGGTGCCCATAGGCACCCTGATCCTCTCCTAGGCACCCCAGTCCAGTCAAATCTCCATCTCGATGCAATTTTTTGGGTTTTACCATCATCCTTTATTTCATCCACACATCATCTTGTTCATTCTAGAATCACAGCGAGGTAAGTTATTTTCATGTTAGTACCTTATCTCTCTTATTTCAATTATTTCATTTCATTTAAATATCAAATAAAATTAGTTAACATCTACATTTTAGTTTACATTATTTATTTCATTGTTATACTATCTAAATTAAATCTTAAATTCCATATTTTAGTTAATCATTTACCAATGCAACTTTACCATGCCACTTGACACCTCATGCCGACTCTTATGCCACCTAGACACCCTTTCGACATCAATGAAAACACCAAAGACACTATGTGCAACACTTAATTGTTTAAACAAGTATTGATAAATGATTAAATATAAACATTAAGTTAATTGGTAACAGCTTATTAAATGGATTCAAACACTATTAATAGAGAAAATCCATATTAATAAAATAATAATTGAGTGGTAACATGGTATATTTTCTTTTATTTATATTAAGGTAGAAATAAAAAGGGGTAAATAAAATTGTAATGGAGAAATGGGTAAGTAAGATACATGGAAAAAAATATGGGTTTTTTCATTCTAATAATATAATAGGAAGGGGTATTATCAATTGAATACTTAGAGATAAAATCTAACCTGTAGGGTATTTTGTAATACCCTTCAAAAAATGTGTTACACCATACTTTTACTAAGTGAATCCATTGTACATCCGGTGATGCAATCATTGTGATAAGGCTTAGAATACATAGTTTTGAGTGGATTAAAGTTTGTAACAAATTAGGTTCTATGATTGATGAGGTAATTGATGGAGTTTGGAAGTTAAAAAGTACAAGGCATAACACAACTTTTCTACTTGTAATGATGAGATTCGTAATCATGGAGGGTGCAGATTATGTTATGGATAGTTTGTTCCTTACCTTGTTTATTTCAATGTGGCACCATGGCTCCAAATACATGGTCAGTCACAAAGATATAAAGGTAGAATGACTCCCCTTGCATGGAGGTGTAAGCATTGAGGAGATAAAAGATATTGTTTGAGGGTGTTAAATACTTGTTGAAAATTATCATCCCACTTGAAGTGGGTTTCGTTTCTTAGAACTCGATGGAAAGGTTGACAATGGTTTGATAATTGAGAGATGAAACAACATATACACTCAATTTTTTCTTGAAGGCTACAAAGTTGCTTGAGATTAGATGATGCAATCATTTCAATGATGGCCTTGAATTTGGTCGGATAAAATTCAATTCCTCTTATGACACAATAAATAGTAGGAGTTTTCCTATGATAACTCTGAAAATGTACTTAGTAGGATTAAGATGAAGAAAGAATTATAATAGACGTGCAAATATCACATCAAGGACAATTAGATTGTATCTTTAGTGTTTGTACTTACCTAAAATATCATCAACATAGTATTCCGTCATTTCTTTAATGAGATCATGAAAGATGTAGGTCATGGCACATTGATAATATGCTCTGCATTTTTCAAGTCAAAGGGAATTACTCTATAGAATAAGGTTCCCCATGAAGTGATAAAGGATGTCTTGTGTTGATCTTCTAATGCCATAAGGATTTGATTGTAACCATAAAACCATCCATAATAGGTAAAATCTCATGGCCTACTGTTAAATTGATGAGTTGGTTGATGTTGGGTAGAGAAAATCATCTTGGGGGTAATCGAGGTTCAAGTCTCGGAATTCGTAGACGCGCAATTTTCCAAAGGGCTTTAGTGATAGGTGAGATGTTGGAAACCCGTTACAGGTAATCAATAGGTAGTATGAATTTGGATAAAAGAAGACGCGTTGAAGTTCTTCCTGATAAGTATTTTAACGTGAGGATGCACCCGAGAAGTTTTTTTCTCTGACAAGTTTAGCATATGTGATGGTAATGATGTTATGGATAACGATGTTAGGGTCTATACTGTGCATGCCACTATAGGACTATATGAAGGCTTGAATGTGTTTTGATAATAAATTGGTGAATTGTTGGAATTCACGTGAGTCTAAGGATTGGCCAATATTGACAATGTGTGGCTCTTGTGGTGTGCCAATATTAACATCAGTGGTTGATTCATGACAAGTGTAGACGTATTAGAAAGTAAGGTCTTTTGAATATAGTGATCCTCAGAACCCATATAAGTTAAGATAATATCATCGTTGTGACACTGGAGAATGCCAAAGGTGGGGGAATCTTCCTCTAACATTTTTGGTAACATTAGGGGAAGGGTTTCAATCATACCATTAGCTTGATAAGTTAGTGTTCTATGTGTAACAATATTGAATAAAAACATTATGGGAATGGATATAGTGTTGTTGTCATCAAATGATGAGTCTAAAAAAGGTGACACTGACACTTGATAGTATGATGTTGATAGTGATAAATCAGCAAGGGATGTTTTGAAGCTAACGCCATGTTTTTGGTGAGGTTTCTTCTTATTTTCAAAGGGCAAGTCATGTGGACCTTGTTTATATAGACCTAGACTGAAGCCTTTCTATGTGCAATGGTAGAGGTAAGTTTGGATGAACTATGGTTTTCCTAAGAATGAAATTTTTGATGAGAAGAGTTTTACATGTGGTCGATCGTTGAGATGAGATGAAGGGCGGTTGATGCCTCCATAAAATGGTTGTGTTCGAGGTAAGGGGTACCAAAGGAAATGATATTTCCTACGTTAGTATCATAGAGGTTGTTTTTCAGTTCTCCCATATGTTTTAGGTGTAGGGAGTGTATTGAGGGTTAGGGGGTGATATTCCCTCAGAAATAGATGATGCATGACGTCTTTGAAAGATTGATTATATAGTAGTTTGGATGAGGGAATGGAGGATCTTGTTTAAGCTTGATCTAAAGAAAAAGAGTTTGATAATGGAAGTAACACATCGTTAGTCATGTAGGTCATGTGACAAAATTTTAATGGATTTGTATTAGTGGGAACCGTAAAGGTTTTACCCTCATGTTCATACTTTAGACATCAATGTAATGTGGATCGGAATAATTTTTTTACCATGTATCTAGGGATGACCTAAAGAAGATATTATTTTGGAACTCTCCTTCTATGAGATAGAAGATCTCATGGAGGATTTTAACACCTATTTTAATAGGTAAGATGATTGTGCCTAATGTGGGGGTGATTATGTCATTAAAGGAATAGAGCACACCGTGTGACCGAGTAACTATGGTGTCGTGTAATCAAGCTATTTAAAGGTGTGAGATGATATTATGTTGATTTTTTCACCATTTTTGTTCATCTCTCTTGATGAGAGTGTCATTGATTTGGGCGGTGATGAAGATAGGAAGTTCATGATCCTCAGGTTTTAAGGAGGCAATTTTAGAGTCGTCAAATGTGATAGTAGTAAACATTTTAAGTGTTCTAAAAAGGTTGTAAAATGTATGGGGGTCATTTGATGGTACTGAAATGTCCTAAAGGGATTCAATCATGGATTTCTAATTTTGTGGAGATTTTTGAATGAGCTCATAAAGAGACATCTTAATAGGAGCATGATGTAATTATTGAAGGATCGTGTTTTATATGGATGTAGTGGATTGAGTTTGAGCTGTCGCGAGAATGGACACCTTGGTTATAGAAGTTGATGGGTTGGGTGACTCGGAAGGAGCGATGGAGATAAAGGCTTTAGGGAATTATTTCAAATCTTTTATGCATGATCTTGTGGTTATACAAATGGAATCTATTTGGAAGCATGTAGATTTACTAACAAAATCCTTGTTTTTTATAGATATGATATCAAACAATGATTTGGAATTTATATGTTTAAGGGATTGTAGAGTCAGTTTGAGTTGATGTTGGGATTTGGTTGTATTAATACTTGCGGATGGATTAGGATGATTTTTGTATGATGGAAGAAGTCTTTTTCTCACGATACTTCTAATTATGGCATGGAGGGATTTTTAGTCTTCTGTGTAGTGTCCTTGTATTTGATGATAAGCACAAAATGCCTCATAACTACACTAGGGGAAATGTTATTACTAATAATCGCATGAACTTCTTAAGTATTTTATTATAATATCTTATTGTGGATGACGATATGATTATGGAGGTGAATGATTTTAGATGTTGTTTACTTGATTTAGAGGTATGAGATACAATATTCATGTTTTGTGTGGCATGTTTAGGTGTTGGTCAAAAACAACCTTATATTATGTATGTTTCACCTAGTTCTTAGATCATTTCTAGGAATGTGATGAAACAGATAACAAGAATAGGCTAGGAGGAATACCTGTTAAAAGTTGGTTGAAGGTTGTTGCATGCGTATGACTTCTTGATCTGCAGCTGACCATGAGAGCTTCCTTTTGGCTAGGAGGAACTACTTGAAATAGAAAACAAGACCACCAAATAGAAGTTAAACAAGATATGCATAGAGATGACTAGCATATGCTAGATCTAGGAAGTATGATACTCCCTAAAAGGCTGTCACAATCCATTGTTTAAAATAATTCGATGTTAACAATAAATTAAACCCTACTATAATTAAAATGATTTAGGTATCTCATTCGACTACAATAAGTAGATTTGTTCACAACAAGCTTGGATATGATTAAATCTATAGTGAAGGTCTTTGTCGAGTACTATTACACGGTTAGGTCCGGTTACGGGCTGTTTTGGGTATTTGGTGGAGATTTTAGGCTCTGTTCTTAGTCCGAAAGTAAAACATAGATACCAACATCGTTTAAGGGAACCGGTGCGGTTGTGGGGAACCGGCGCTTGTGATGGTCTGGGTAGAGAAAAATTAATAGAATATTGGTGTGGTGACATATCTGAGGCTAAATGGAAATGGATAGGGTCATGGCAAGGTCCAGTGTAGGTCTTAGGTGTACTGGGGTAGTTATCAATATGATATGGGTAGTGTAATGGTGTGGGTGAAGGAATGCTCAATTTTGTGTGAAGGAAAATGATGGGTGAATGGGAATATAAATAGAAACTGATGACATAAGTAAAAGAGTCTACTAAGATGACATCAGATGAATGTTGGTTAACAAGATACTTACTGTTGTGTGACCTTGGTTTCTGGATGGCAATGATAGTTGATCAAATGGATGGATTTTGATGTGGTGATGGTGCTTCCTCGATGCTTTAATGAATGTAAATGGCTCGTGATTGCTTCGATGTTGGCTGTGAATGCTCTGATGCGTGTACGAATGTTGGTTCTGCTTGCATGTAACTCTGGTTTTGTCTCTTGCTCTCAAAAAATGTGCCAACCTTGAAATAAGGTTATTTTGGGGAATAAATGGTAACCGATTTACGGTTACGAGTCGACCGGCGGTGGTTTATGGTAATTGGCGCGCTGTTAAGGCAAGATTTCCTAGGTTTACTAAAATGGGCATATCACCTTGATTTTCTTGGATCTCGTTCATTTTCCTTTCGTGGATTAGAATGGAAGCTTCCTTTCTAATGGGTGGGAATATTGTTAGCGGGAATGTAGGATTTTTATTTTTAGGGTTTAGGTAGGTGTTAGTTAGTTATGGCAACATACTAAGAATATGTCGTAGGGTGAGGTGGCTAGATGAGGTGTATAGATGAGGTGGTGGTGTAGGCATTATCCCAATTAGGATTTTTAAATAATAACTATTATAAGATAATGAATTAATTTAATTTAATTAATATTAGATTGGGTGAAAGGGGCCATGGCTAGGTGAGTGTGCTCGAGCTGGTTATTTGTCAAGGGACCAAGGGGAGTGTGACCCAATTTTGGTGTCTACATTTTTCCCCTTTTTTGTGTATCTTGTATTGGTAAGCAACACTGACAAAAATAAGATGTGGTTGCCCCATGTGTTGGTGAAGGTGATTCCCCTCAAACTAGGAACTGATGAGGCAAAAGGTGAAATCGGTGAGTGGTTTGATAAAAGGTGAATGTGTTGAAGAGGAAGGTGGCCAACAAGGATAAAAAGGGGTAAATGTCTACTCGGGTAATCAAGGTAATGGGTCGAGACAAAGGTAGTAACACTCAAACACACACACATGTATAAACCGTCAAGCACGTTACGAGGTGTCAAGAGCATGCAAACTCTACATTGTCTAAGGTTGATAGGTTTATCCAAACAAGGTTAAGGTGATTTCGGTATCCAAGGTATAGGATATGATCAGACACATGATGGAGGTCAGTGCAGGAACGGTTAGGTATGTTCCAGACACCAAAGGTTGGGTCAGATAAATGGTCATGACAATAGGCAAGCTAAGGTCAAGTATGCCAATCAACATAGGTAATAATGCCCCAAGGTATAGCGAGCACATAGGTCAAAGATCACTAGAAATGTTCCAAGTCCAAGTAACTAGATCGTAGCACTTGGTAGTGTTGAGGTATGGGTAAAATAATGAGTCCTCAAATGGGGATGAGGTGAGGTAGGAAATGATAAGGTCATGAGGATAAAGTGAAGTGTCCAAGTCAAGTGTGGGTGGTAAAAATGATTCAGGTAGGCAAATTAGGAATAGGTGGTAGGAAAATGACTAAGTGAAGTAACCGATAATGGTTAGAAGGAACCGATGTCGGTCGCGATGGACCGACCATGGTAAGCTAGGCACAGACCAATGTCGGTTAAGGTAAAACCGTTGTCGCTCAAGTCGGGTAGGCTATAAAAAATAAAAATGTCATGTTTTTAAAATCATTTGTGATTGACCAAATTGGAGAAAATGAGGGGTGAGAGAGAGAGAAAGGTCGAAATCATCTGTGTGGAATGGATAGTTGAGTTGGAAAGCAAGTGTAAAGCGGGTGATTAGCAGTTGATAGTGGGTCCATGAGATTGGATTGATTGATTCGGCCTGGTTGGAGGTGTTTAGGTTGATTAGGTGATGGCAGAGACAGGAGAGGGATTGGGTGGACCATCGGTGCAGTGGCTTGATGTGCCACCATGACGGCGGCAGCATGATGAGGTAAGAGGCAATCTTGTTCTTTGTTTTGTGTGTTAGATTGAGTTAGATGTCAGGTGGGGAAAAATAGGTTTGGGGGAAATGAATTTTGAATTGGTGGGAGGGAAAATCGGGTAAAATAGGCATGGGGAGGAGGTGATTGGGTGAAGGAGGGGTGGAGGAGGGTGGAGGAGGGATTTGGGTAGGATTGGGTGGGTAGAAGGAAGAAAGGAAGTTTTTAGAAAAAGGGGGTTTGGGAGTCATAGTTTTTACAACGACAAAGTGACCAGCGTTGGTTGAGGATTAGCCGACATCGGTGGTAGCAAACCGGTATTGGTCACAAAAAGGTGACCGATGCCGGTTTATGGGGGACTAGGGTCGGTTAGAGATAACTAGGACCGGTCATGATTTAGGGAAAAAGGGGTCAAAATTTCCCTAGGTTGGGTGGGTGAGGTAGGTAGGGGTAAGAGAAGATGTTGTGGGGAAAATCAAAACATAGGTAAGGGGTAAAAATAGGTAAGGGTGAATGATAGTGGGTTAGGGTTGAGGTGGATAGATAGACGATGGGATATGAAGATAAAGAGGTCTAGGGAAAGAGATGTAGGGTGGTAAGTATAGGTGATGTCTTTGAGAGTGATTGTGGGTATGATTAAGGTGTAGTAATGTGATGTTTTACCTGGATGGTGCAAGAGATCGATTGAGGATGTGAGACAGTGCCACCTCCTCTTGATAGTTTGTGGGGCTATGATAGTCAAGGAGGAGGCATGTCATAGAGATAGGCCCGAGTGGGGTCGGGCACTACCAACATGTAGTCCAAGAGCAAGTTTGATAGTCGCTCTCATCGATACATGGGATTCGGTGACCAACATATTCCACTTACCGACCTGGTGAGATGACAGTCACCTTGGAGGATGTGTACAGGATCCTAAAGTTACTTATATTGGGGATGCGGGTATACTTAGTCTCCTCGAGAGGCATCCGAGGAGTTGATTCTGACAGCTTTTGGTGAGGGACTCGGTGAAGATGACATTCCACAAAGTGCTGCCCTAAGTTATGGAGAGATGTACCTAGCTCATCCAGAGGAGACAAAGCTAGTAGTATTATTGATGGAGGTGATTTGTTGTTTTTCACTTCCGGATGCAGAGGTTGGGAGATTCCCATGATCACTGATGGGGGTACTGCATGATATGATGATGGATAGGACCTTCTTTGCATGGGCACTAACATTCCTAGTGTAGTTATATATTGAGCTATCGGCATATGGGTGCTCCACTGATCAAACCTTATGTTGCACATTTATTCTTCACTTTGTTGTGCCTATGAATACATTATGTGTGTTTTTTCGATTGGTATGCCCTAGCAGAGATGCATTTGAGCCTTGTTTTTCTTGAGTGGGCTATAGGTGATAGGTGCTAGTGATGGGAGAGCGTCGATTAGACATGGCTACTCATAATGTAGCATATTATTGGTGGTTATTCGAGGGGTTTCTGGGTGTGGACATTATTTGGAGACCGTATGTGGGTTATCCCTCATGCGAGCAGATTCTTTGAAGAGTTAGACAGTGTGTAATTACTCAAATGGATTGAGGGGCGTCATGTAGGGGAGCACAAGATGATCCCAAGAGAAGACAGATCGACGGCAGTTTGGGCTGCGCCGCAGATATACCACCACCCTTCCCACAAGATTGGAGAGATTATGTGGAGAGACCATTGCCACTACCATAGCTAATAGTGCCCATAGAGGCAGGAGGAGAAGGTGATAAACCGAAGGATTGATGATGTGAGGGTGACGGATAGATATAAACAAGTGGTGGGCTGCTCATTTACAAGCAGCACCACCGAGTGCAAAGCAGCTGACTTAGCCACCATCACCATTTAGAGAGATGCCCTACAAGAGCAAAGGAGACCCCGATTACACGGTTGGGGATGGTATAGGGGAAGTTGGCAGCATTAGAGGTGGAGGTGGCCATTTTACATGCACATGTGGCCATTCTATAGGCCAAGATGGCCTGTGGTGGAGATAGAGATGGTGATGATGATCGGGTGGCCGCCCTATAGGTGTAAGTTATAGGTTTCTAGGGCCGGTTGGCCACCGTAAAGGTACAAAATGTGGCATTATAGGCCCATTTACAGCACAAGGTGTAAGTTGATGGCACCACCACAGCACGGGACAGTGGTCCCGCTTCATAGAAAGGGCAGGATAGGGTCCCATAGACAAGCACAAGGGTAGAGGCCGATGTAGCCACCACATATACTACATGTATCCATATCGGGCAGATGCCCTAGGTGAGGCGAGATATTATCATGATCGATTGATGGCGGGGATATATTTTCTATTCTACAGAGAGTACATGGCATAGCATGAGGCCTCGAGTGAGAGGACCATATCTTGCACCCATAACGTGGAGAGCACATGGGGCCATCAAGCCCCGAGACATGATCGGGTGAGGCCACCATTCACGAGACCAGCCCTGTGTGATGTACCAAGATGGACTCGCCACGACCCATGACAGTAGTGAGATGTTATCAGCCGCCGAACAAGAGCCAAGGGGAGGAGGAGATGGGAGAGACCAATATGGAGGATATCCAACAAGATGATGCCTGATGTATGTCCCTCCATTTTGATGTGTTTATTGATTTTTGATATATACCGACCTATGTGCCGAAGAGAGTGAGGATGTATACGAGAGTTTTTTGTATATTTTTTTCATATACCGACATGCGTGCCAAAGATAGTGAGGATGTATATGAGATTTTTGTTTTTTTATCATATAACGCTCTGCGTGTCAAGATGGTGAGGCTTTATATCATATTTTTTGAGAGATGCATATTATTTGATATCAGTGTATATTGTATGGATACACAAATTTAAATGATGAGATAGATGATTTGGTGATGATGTATGTGTGTTGATGGCATTTGATTGTTATGCATAGATGGATTCATGATATGTGTGTTAGGCATGATGGATTCAGGTCATAGCCATGGTTGAGTTAGGTCATAGGCATGGATTGAGTCAGGTTGTGGTTTAGGCATGGATTGAGTTGAAATGGGTTGAGTTTGTAATTCATTAATTTGTGTAATTAATGATGACATAAGTCACGTTGAGATGTTTTATAGTAACATGCATGATAATGGTAAAGAAATTGTAAACATAATGAATGTATGAATGATGATGATAAAGATGTGAAGTAATTTGTTGTTTGTTTGGTTTAATTTCCAATTATTGATATAAAATGGAAACTAAGTAGGGTAGGATGTGATTAGGAAAGGGAAGGGAGAATTGTTTAGGGTAGAGATTGGCCGAGCTAAGCTCTAAGGGCCCCATGCCCTCGGAGTGCTGCCTACATAATCCCGGTGAAAAGGGACCTCAGGCCGATGTAGTTCTCCCATAAGCTATGGAATAACGTGAGGAGGTATGAGAATGATTTGGTAGGTTATAGTCATGATTGAGTCTAGGTCTTTTAGGTATGGGTGAATTGTGGGCACATTGGTATGGGTGATGTTGAGTTGATTGTGGTGAAAGAGGAAAATTACCCAAAGATAAGAGTCAAGGATCTAGTCCTGGATAAGATGATCAATATGTAATGAAGAATGTGAAAAGATAAGAGGAAGCAAGAAATCCACCTAATTGGTAAGGATCATAATGGGTGGGTCATACCTTAGATAGGATGATGAACGTAAGGCCCTAAAGACATTGCATGATTGATTATTCTAAAGGTGAAGAATAGTCACATGATCACCAAATGTCAAGGTCCCAGCAGGTCCCTTGAGGTAGTAGGAAATGAAGGTGCAAATGGTGAGAGGGTGAAAAGTGGTTAGTTTATATGGTATGAGGTAACATGCCTTTTTGGCAAGAGATCCAACATCACAATGAGCAAGTCCATGACGAAATTTTTTCTCTTTTTGACGTGTGTTTGAGATAGACCGATCGATGCGGGAGTATATGGGATGAGTAAATTAACTCCTTGAGGTCTTCACGAAGCTGATCGATGCGAGAAGCTTTGGATTCTCTTTCCTTTTTTTTATGAAGCGAGGCTTTACATAGTTGTCCTTCGAGGGATAATTCTATTTATAACAACAATGTAGAGAGAAAAAGTTCATTTTAAGGGAGTCATATTGTTATTGGAAGTTTGACTCAAGGAGTTGGATCACATGTGAGGGATTTTAAGTCATGGACAATACTAAGGTGAAGAATCGATTCTTGTTCGAGAAAGCAAGGTGAAACAACCATGGGATCTCATTTAAAAGTAGAAAAAAGTATCCATGAGAATGATTTCATGTGCAATGCCATAGTACACATATTTAAGAGAAGATAAAGAGTGACAGGTATGCACATGATTATTGTTTAATCGTTAGGGGTGGCATAGTAAAAGGAAGGAAATGACAAGTGCTCAAGGGATGAGCATGAAAAAAAGGAAGAAGGCGAGGTAGGATCTGAACGTCAATAGTAGAATGGTCAAAGATCCAAGGCACTAAGGGGCTCAGTTTGGGTTTACCATCTAGTGAAGATAAACATAAGCACCTCATCCATAAGCATGAGTCACGATGTATGGTCTAATCTAATTAGGAGCAAATTTTCCCGTTTACTTTTTTCCACTTTGGTTACATGTTGATTTTCTTTCAGACAAGATCACCGACTTGGAAGGTTCGTTCATGGACACATTTGTCATAGGCACGTTTGATACGTTTTTGGTAAACTTGAAGATGGTCAAGAGCATTAAGACGACGTTCATCTAATAACTCAAGTTTTGCTAAACGGTCCTGGCAAAAGTCATCATCATTGAGCATGTCATGGAGAGAAATGTGAAGTGAGGGAATCTGGAATTTGAGAGGCAGAACAGCCTATGTACCATAGACCAAAGAAAAATGTGTGGCAGCAATGGAAGTGTGAATACTAGTGTGGTACGCCCATAGGGTGAAAGGAATGTGCATATGTCATTCCTTCCCAAAGATAAATCAACCAATTTCATGAGAATTATGTTCATCATTTTATTAGTGGATTCGACCTGACCGTTGGTTTTTGGGTACTATGGTGAAGAGAAACTTAGTTAAATATTGAAGGCATCGTAAAAAAGTTTCCACAAGGTTTTATTTTTGAATTGTTTTTCGTTATTAGTGATAAGGCGATGTGTAACACCAAAGCGACAAATGATGAGATGATTGATGAACTCACATATTTTCTCAGCTTTTGTGGAGATGAGAGATATGGCTTCAACCCATTTGGTGTAATATTCGGTAGCGATGATTATCCATTGATGTCACTGGGAAGAATGGGGATTGATCTCTCCGACAAGATCCAAACCCCATTGAGAGAAGGGCCAAAGTTCACGGGTGACCTGTAAGGTATGACTAGGTGTATGATGAAGGTTGGCATGTTGTTGAAATTTTACACAAAGCTTAACGTAATCGATACAATCATGGTTAAGGGTCGGCCAATAATAGCCTCGGTGAAGAATACACTTAGTAATAGCAAGGCCACTAAAGTGACCTCCACATATGCCATCATGAACATCCTTAATGGTATAAGGAATTTCATAACTCATAAGGCACCGTAAGAGAATACCATCGAAGCCATACTTATAGAGTAAGCCACCCACGATGAAGTAACAAGATACCCTTTTAATAAAGGTGTGTTGTCCATTATGAGTGAGGCCGGGAGGTAAGACAGAGAGGGAAATATAGTCTAAGTATTGTTTATACCAAAGGTCACTCGGGTCGGGAGCGGCGGTTCCGATAGAGTAAAATTCACAAGGTAAATAAGAGGGTGATTTGATTCTTTGTATAGTGATAAATATTTTAGAATCGGCGGGCGAAGTAGGTATCTGAGAAGCCATGCAGCCATGGTATCTAAAAATTTGTTGGTAGAATGTGGGACGCTTTGAAGGGCGTAACGGTTGAAGGTGGTCAAAATTATGTCAATATGATACTTATACTTTTGAATTATCTCATTATGACATTGGTATATACCTTTGACTTGGTTTATGACCAATTGAGAATCACCAAAGATGTTGATTGACTTAACATCCAAGGCATAGGCAGTGCACTGGAGACCCGATACGAGTGCTTCATATTCAGCAATATTGTTTTTACAATCAAAATCAAGTTTGAAAGACAATGACATGGTTCACCATCAAGTGGAATGAGAACAACACCAGCCCCACCCCCACATTGACACTTAGAACCATCAAAGAAGAGTGCCATTTGGTACGTGGGTTTTTCTAAGGAAAGGGTAGCAATAGACTCATTTGGAAAGTCAAAGTTAGAGGGTTGGTACCTGGAAATAGGTGCGTTGGCCAATTGGTCAGTGATAGCCTGGGCCTTGATGGAATTTTGATGGGTGAAATTGAGGTCGAGGTTGGCCGAAGCATATAAGCAAAGACATGCACTCATTGATTTTGGTAAGGTTTGGCATACATGAAGTGGAGGGGTTGGTGTTGGTCACCACATAGGTTTTGTGATTAAGTAGGTAATGGCGGAGTTTGGTGGCAACAAAAACTAAGGCTAAGAAAAAAATTCAGCATGGATATATCGGGTTTTGTAGTCCAAAAGAGTATGGCTTATGTAATAAACCGCCCGCTTTCTCTCGTGTTATTCATCAAGATGAGCGAGCATGGCCCCTGTGGAGTGATCGGTAGCTAATATGTATAGGTATAAGGGTTGATAATATTTAGGTGGAATGAGTACGGGTGGTTGGAGAAGGTATTGTTTTAAGGCTTCAAAATATTTATGGTAGTCCTCATCCCATTTAAAGGAAACATCCTTTTTGAGAAGGTGATGAAATGGTTGACACCGATCAGACAATTGCGAAATGAAATGGCGAAAAGACTAAAACTTACCTTACAGGCTATGGATCTACTGTAGATTAGTGGGCACAAGAACTTCAAGAATGGCCTTGATTTTAGCGGGTTCAACCTCTATGCCATGTAAAGAGACAATAAATCCCATAAGCTTTCCCGAGAGAATCGCGAAGACACACTTCTTGGGTGAAGGTGAACACAATACTTAATGAGGCAAGTCAAATATGGTTTTTAGGATGGCGAGTTGCTTGAACGGCATTTATAATTGTCCATGATATCATCTACGTAATTTTCTAATATACGGTGCATGATGTCATGGAATATGTAAGTCATAGCCACTACTGGTATATGGCACCAAGCATTTTTAAGGCCAAAAGGCATGACTCAATAGCAGAAGCTTCCCAAGGGGTGATGAATGTAGTTTTGTGCTGATCCTCTGGGCAAACAAGATTTTATTCTAACCCAAGAAACCATCCATGAGTGATAGCATCTTGTGACTAAAGTGGTAAGGTCAACCAATGGTCAATACCGGGCAGAGGAAAGTCATCTTTCTGGGAAAGCTAGGTTGAGGTCATGGAAATATATGTAAATGGGAGTCCCCTATCACCTTAGTGATAGGGACAATGTTAGAAGTCCATCAAGGATAATCAATGGGTAAGATGAAGGAAACGAAAAGAAAGCACTAAAGTTCTTCTTTGACTAGAAGAGAAATGTGAGGGTGCATTTTCCTCATCTTTTGTTTTATGGGTTTAGCATTGGGAATGGTTATGATATTATGATTTTATGAGTTTTTATGGTGGTTTAGATGTATAAGTGGTAGTATCAAGTCCCCCATAGGTGAGATAGGTGCGAAGGTGGGGAGGACCATAAAGGAGACGCTCCTATGTGGTGATCATAGTGAGGGTGCTAGTGAAGACTTCCATACTCTTGTGGAGTATGGAATGTGTCGACACTATATAAAGCGGTACTCCCCAGTGAGGTGTTAAAAACACCTTCCAAGGGATCAATGGTCAATATGTGGGTAGTTGGGATGGACGATGTGCTTTGGAGGTTGGATCGGAGGTGGAGCTAGCTGATTAGAAGGTGAACAGCCAGTTGTGAAGGTCATAGCAGAGAGAGTAGGAATGAAGGATATAGGTCCGGTTGAGGTAAGCGGCGGACCTTTGGTGGGTGGAGGTGTAGGTGAAGATGAAGTAGTCCTTGATGAAGACGCTTTAATGGGTATGAGCACATCATTGGGTCGATAAAGCGTGTTGCAGGTTTTAAAAGGTGATGGGTCGATCGGAATGGTATAAGTGTTCCCTTCATGCTCAGACTTTAGACAATGGTGTAAAGTGGAAGGAACACAACCCATGACATGAATCCGTGGTCTACCAAGAAACAAGTTATATTGAAACTCCCCCTCCAAAACGTAAAATAACTCGAATAGTACGGGGGCCTATGCGAACATGGAGGATGACGGTGCAAGTGTACATGTGATAGCATCATTAAATGAACGCAACATGACGCATTGGGATGTTTATGCATGTAATTGTCGGTATGCTTATTTGGTCGAACGCATGGGAGGATATGATGTTAATACTAGCACCCCCATCGATCATAACATGTTGTACACATATATTGTCAATACGGAAGGAGATGAAAAGGGCTGGATTTGGGTCATCGGTTTGGTGCGGTGTGATATCTTCATCCGAGAAGTTGAGGGTGGCTGTTTGGTGAGTAGGTGAAGGTATAGAAGAAGATGGAAATTTGGTAAGAGAGGCTCCATTATGAGGTTTGATGATGAAGGCTATGGGTGTAAGATCATTGGGTAAAACCTCCATAGATTGAAGGACCTCCATGAGAGCTTGAGGATGGGATTCATAGGTTTGGATGAGGTCATATAGGCACATCTTGAGGGAGTATTGGTGTAATTGTTTGAGCATGGCGCGATGTGTAACCTCATTATAAATAGGATATGTAGGGCCGTAGATAGTGATTTTAGGTGTGGGTGCATATGGTATGTTAGGTATAGGGTTGGTTGATGGGTCGCTTTCCTTTTCCTTGCCTTTATCCTTCTATGTGCGGGTATGAATGTGGATCATGTTGATTTGAGGAGGGGAGGTAGGTGAAGTAGGTGAGACATGGAAGGTATAGGGACAGAAGGGAAAAACCCAAGTGGCGGGAAGGAACCTTGTGAGATGAGTTGGGCACACTGACATTTGGGTGGAGGTTTAGTGAGTTCTCTGATATGCACCATGTTAGTTTCAAATCTTGGAGGTGGCTCTAAGAGTTATGGGGGTGGAGGTCTTGGTCATTGAGTAGGCAATGAAGGAAGAACTATGGTGGTGCTAGTGAAATGGGGTCCTCATTGAGAAGGTCATCATCGTCAAATTTTTCTTTAGGAGGACACAACTCAATAAGAATGGTTTTCAAAGCCTTACAGTTCTCTACATCGTGTCCTGACACACAATGGTAGGCACAAATTTTGGTTTTTTCAAACCCTTTTGGTTTGGGCTTGAGTGGTTCGTAAGGTCTAAGAGCGCAAGTAATGTGATGATAGAATTTTCAAGGAGGTTGGTTAAAATTTTGGCATAGGAACCCACCGGTGGATCATAATGGGAAGTGAATGTGGGTTTGGGTGCAGTGTGGGACGATATATAGGAAGGGTCTTTGCAAGAGGGGGAGTGGTTCAAGTTATGGTTTTTGGTGTTGGTGTGGTCTTAGGTGTTTGTTGTGTCTCTGCTTTGGTAGGGGCATGGAAGATGAACCGACAATAGAATGTGTGGTTGGTTTGACTACCTTATTGGAGGGTAGGGTATTTTTACTTTAGGTTGCACCTTCTTAGGTAAAGGTGATATGAGCGCACAAGATCTAGAGGAAAATCAGATGGTGGAATAGGCGAGTTACCCGGGGATAACCAAGGTGTCTTTGTGAAGGTAGATGGCATGGGTCATGTAGGAGGTGTGAGGGAAAGAGAATGAAGTGTCATGGGTAGTGAATAATTCATTGATGGTATAGTACGTATGGGTGGTAAAAATGTTACAAGTGTAGGCGTAAGAAGTTGTGTTAGGTGTTTAGGTATGTTAGAGGTTTGCGAGAGAGGAATGGGCTATTACATTTATAGTTTACCAACAGGTGGAGGTTTCTTAACCAAGCTAGAAGGAAAAGGTCCTAAAACAAATGGAAGGGGTGAAGGTGATGAATGTGTGATCGGTAAGGTTAGGGTACAAGACCTAGGGGATGGATTCTTCTATTTGGGGGCTGGATTAAGTTTGGTGTTAGTTTTGGAGGATGTAACTAAATCTAATTTGATGGGTGGATGAGTAAGGTTGGCTGTTGGGATGCCCCCAAAGGTAGCAATAGGTTTAGGCAAGGAAGATGATGTAGGCCTAGGTCTGGATGTAGAAGCATGTCGAGTTATGGGTAAAGGTGTGAGTTGAGCCATGAGTGGTATCATGGGGGAACTTGTGATAGTTGTGGTTGTGTTTGGTTTGATCGGTCGAAGTATTTTTAGATAGATAGTGGAAGTGTCAATGAGTGACATCTACATTTGTGTTGAGACAAGAAGTAGAAGACACCCCCAAAATATGGCTCTATCCATGTAACCATGTGGTCTCTGCTAAGTGTGAGAATGACATTACAAAGTGGGTGGAATTGATATGGATCCAATGGTGATTCCCATATAATGTGTCTTAAGAACGGGACTTCGCTTAGCCTCAGCCTCTGTGGGTAAGAGAGCTGAAAGTAAGACCACATGATCTTGGGTGGCTGATGGAGAATGGTCACCCAAAGACAATGACATTTCTAATGGATCTTGGATAAGTGGAGGAGATGACGGGTGTTCCTCTTTGGGTGGAGGATATAAACAAGCATCTTCCATAGGTCGGAGAGGAACTGTGGGTGACGGCTCTCTAGGTGGAGAAGCAAAAGGTGAAATGGTCTTGATGTTAACAGGAGGCTTCTTCATAGGTGAGGGAGGAGATGAAGGGTTTTCCTCTATGGGTGGAGGAATAGGTGAAGTGGGTTCATGTGTAGGTGGAGGACTTTGGGCTAGAATTTCCTCTATGGAAAGATATGAGGTAATTAGGAAGTGGTGGTGATCTTTGAAAATAACATGGACCTCGTGGGTATGGCTATCATTAGTTGAGGTCTCTCCAATTTGATTAGAAGAAGGGGCATGATTAGGAAATGGTTTCTTGAAGATGTGAAGGTTTTGATTGGCGGGTATGTTTAGATTATCCAAGGTTAACTCACCATTTTGAGCATTTCTAGACAATATTCTTGAAAGTGATGCAATTTGTCGTCACTATGACCTTTTACCCGATGATAGTTACAGAATTCGTGCTCCTTGTACCACGCGGGTGAGGCGAGTGGGATAAAAACTAGTATGTGGTTTTATAGGAGGAAGGCGATGGCCTCGGCTTTAATGAGATTTTCTAATACAGAAGAATAAGGCTCCCCAATTAGGGTGTATTTCCGTTGTTCCCGTCTGAATTGAAAAGTCTGGACAGGAGAAAGATTAGATGAGGGGTTAGCCTAATTTGATGGATGAGCTAGGCCGGCCTTGAGTACCACTGCGTTAGTGGTTCCCTTGGCTTTTGAATAATTGTTCTGTGGTTTTGAAGAAGAAGATGTATCATTTGACTTAAATGTCACATTCTTATTTCGTATTTGGATTTTCTTTTCTTCGATGGCCCGAATCTCTAGCTTTCATGCCATGGTGAATGCCTCATCAAAGGTTCAAAAAGTCTACACTTGCGGGCAGGTCGAAAAATATGTCTAACACAATCCCGCGTGAAGAGCTCTATGAGTTTGGTTTGTGGTAGTTGGAATGTGAGTTGATTGATCAAGCTACGCCAACGAGCGACAAAATTTGTGATAGATTCATCGTCATATTGACGTATAGAGTAGAGGTCAGTCATGGTAACCTTCTTAACGACATTAATGGAGAAGTGATCTAAGAAGGCTTGGGCTACCTGATTAAATGAGAATATAGAATGTTTAGGTAACCCACTATACCGGCCTAATGCGGGCGCCCGATCGAGAGACATGGGAAAGGTCCTCAAAATCAAAGTGTCATCATGGGCGATCAGATAACAACCGTGTTTGAAAGACCGTAAGTGTTGTTGTGGGTCCTCTTTGCTTTTCAAGTGGTTAAATTTAGGAATTTCCCAATGTACGGGATATGGATGAATAGGAATAGATGGGTGCATGGGCTCATTGCAAATTTCATCGTAGGTGAGAGAATTGCGCGAGTTGGAAACCGATGCCTCCAGTGTCTGCATATTGTCCATCATTAACTTGATTAGGTCATTGGTAGGTGGTGATGGATGGGTACCTCCTGTAGCATAAGAGGGTTGGTATTGGACATATGATGGGGGTGGCATTCTAGTATATGGTGTTGGCGTATATGTAGATTGAGAAGGAGGGATTGAGATAGGGGGTATGTACCCAAAATGACTGATAGATGAAACAGGAGGCTACTGATAGTACGTATATGGAGGTGGAAGGGTTGAGGTGACTCTATTAGCAATGGGGGCTAAGGACTAGGGAATAGAAAGGACAATATTTTGAAAAGGGGTAGTGGTCATCGACACTAGGGGTGGTTGTGTAGCTACGGGTATATGTGAGATAATAAGCACGATGAGGTTATGTTCTAGGTGGTGGACAGAGGTATAGTGGATGTTGTGGGGTGCAAGGGATGTAGCGAGATGCGGTCATAGTAGGTACAGTGCTTATCTAAGAAACGACTGGGGGGAAAGCAGATGCAGGTAGCGCGGAGCTAGTAGAGGTTGTCAGGCAGTAGGAGTGAGTGTTGGGGGATAGATACAGGCATATTGTATATAAACTGACCCGAGGCATCTTGAGTAGACGAGTGGGAAAGATAGAACTGTAAGGTGGCAGTGTTCTGGTCAAGGATTCATGCGAACTCCTCATCCCCTGTGGTGATAGTGATAGGTTGGGTAGGATCCATGGGTGATAAAATAGAAGGTGGTGAAGGACTAGGTAGGATTGGTTGACAACTAACATGGAATATGAGGGTGTTTTCTTGGCTACGCATCAGCACCATGTGAACAAGTACTGACGTGGTAGGACTGCTTTCAGTAAATGACACATAAATACAACAAAAATAGGAAAAATGGGTGGTTGTAGGTGGATTAGGTATAAAATGTCAAATGGAAATTTGAACAAGGCTGACCGATGTCGGTTAAGGTAAACCGATGTCGGTCACAGTAACCATGGTCGGTCACTATGAAAAGTGGACAGTTTGTCAAAACAAGGAAAAAGGCCAATAATCTACCAAGTAGATAAGATGTTGATGGATTTTATTAGAGACAGAGAAAATGATAAGAGTCACAGAGACTCTGAAAAGCAAAGAAAGTGAAGTAAGTGTTCTTTTAGGTAGGTTAACCAAAAGAAACGAAGAACCTGACACCGGTTGGGTAAAACTGATGACGGTTTGAGCGTAACCAATGATGGTCATTATACCAACACCGGTTATTGTGAAATTGAAACAGAGATGAAGAAAATGTGGTTGTGAGTTAAAATCAAATGTGGAATCAAACATAGAATTCTGAGAATGATGAAAATGGAGTCCAGGCACACTCAAATGAAGCTGGAATACACCAACTATGATGAGGAGTGTGCAAGGAGAAATGAAAAAGTGAAGAACATGTCCTCTCACCTCAAAATGCAAGCCAAGCAAAAACACTAAGAAAAATATGATCCTAAGAGTTCTTTTTCTATTATGTTTGTTCAACTTATGCTATTAAGGACTGACTTATGAACTTTAGAATAGAATTTTTGGTGAGGAAGGCTTCCTACAAAGAAGGAGATCTACAAGGAGAGGTTTCAGGTATGTTATGGTGAGGGTGGGCTGTCTTCTGAGATATGACTCGACAGAAGTAACAAGTTGGGAGTACCTGCCAATCCTCTGATCAGTGTGATCATTGACAAGCATTCCCAGGAAAGATGTCGTTTAAGAATGTGTATATTTTTTTGAATTTGTGTAGTTTGGTAAGACTCGGAGAAAGAGAACATGTGTTTTCTACGATTCGTTTGTCAACCATCAATCTGGGCATGACTTCCAGTGATATAGGTTGCCCTCATTTAATGTGAGCTAATGCAGAAAAGCAAAATGAAATGTAGTTAATTTTAAACCCAAATCAAAATGTTGAATTCGATGACACAAAGAGGTGAACAGGAGAAGGGATGCTCTTTCACTAATGTGATACTAATGAAAGGAAATAATAATTCTTTTTATAGCACCAAAACATGATTGCTTTGAGACAAATAGAAAGAAGAGAAGATTCCAGGGGAGAAATTTTAGTGTGAGAACCTTTCAGAAAGGAAAAAAACATGCAACTTTTCACCTAGGAATGAAGAAATGCAAGGAACCCCGAATGGGTCCCACCAGGTGTGCCAAAATGTTTGACCTGATTCTTAGAGAATTTCTCGGAATGTGATGAAACAGATAAGGGTAAATGGGCTAAGAGGAATACCTGTTAAAATATGGTTGAAGGTTATTACACGTGTATGAATTCTTGATCCATAGCTGACCATGAGAGCTTCCTTTTGGCTAGGAGGAACTACCTAAAATAGAAAAAAAGACTACCAAATAGAAGTTAAATAGTATATGTAGTGGACTGCCTAGTGTATGCTAGATCCGGAAGTATGATACTCCCTAGAAGGTTGTCAATCCACTATTTAAAATAATTCAATGTTAACAATAAATAAAACCATACTGTAATTAAAATGATTTAGGTATCTCATTCAACTATAGTAAGCAAATTTGTTCACAACAGGCTAGGCTATGATTAAATTTGTAGGTCAGTCTCTCTCAGAGTACTAATACTAGTTAGGTCCAGTTCTGGGTTGTTTTTGGTATTTGGTGGAGATTTTAGGATCTGTTCTTGGGCTGAGAGTAAAACACAGAGACCGACGTCGGTTTAAGTGAACCAACGCCATTGTGGGTAACCGGCGTCAGTATGGTCAGGGTAGAGAAAACTTAATAAAATCTTGGTGTGGTGATAGATATGAGGCTAAATGGAAATGGAGAGGGCCATGGTAAGGTCTGTGTAGGTCTTAGGTGTACTCAGGGGTAGTTATCAGTAGGATATGGGCAGTTTAATGGTGTGGGTGAAGGAATGATCAAGTTTGTGTGAAGGAAAATGATGGGTGAATGGGAATACAAATAGAAACTGATGACAGGGGTAAAATATTCTACTAAAATGACATCAGATGAATGTTGGTTAACAAGATACTTACTTGTTGTGCGAGCTAGGTGGTGGATGGCAATGACAATTGATCAGATGGATGGAGTTTGATGTGGTGATGGCGCTTCCCCGGATGCCTATGTGAATGCAAATGGCTCTGTGATTGCTTATGATAATGACTATGAATTCTCTAATGCGTGTAAGAATGTTGGTTCTACTTACATACAGACTTTGGTTTCATCTCTTGCTCTCGAGAAAAATGCCAACCTCAAAATAAGGTTTTTAGGGGAATAAATGGTAACCGAATGATTCTGTTACATGGTTGAATTTTGCATAGTTTATGGTAACCGGCGTCGGTTAAGGAAGGATTTCCTAGGTTTACTAAAATGGGAAGATTCTCTTGATTTTCTTGGATCTCGTTCGTTTTCCTTTCGCGGATTAGAATGGAAGCTTCCTTTCTAACAAAGCGGGAATGGGGTTAGAGGGAATGTAGGCTTTTTATTTTTAGGGTTTAGGTAGGTGTTAGTTAGTTATGGCAACATACTAAGAATAGGTCTTATGGTGAGGTGGCTAGATGAGGTATATAGGTGAGGTGGTGGTGTGGGCATTATCCCAATTAGGAAATTTAAATAATAAATATTATAAGATCATGAATTAATTTAATTAAATTAATATTAGAGTGGGGTGAAAGGGGTCATGGCTAGGTGAGTGTGCTCGAGTTGGTTATTTGTCAAGGGACCAAGGGGAGTGTGACATGATTTTGGTGTCTACAATGTAATCATGATTACAAGCTTTGATGAAGGATGAGCCCCCAAAATAGAGGGTAGGGATCGTATATTTCATGGTATGGTTGTCTGGTGAATATTTGGTAGAGTCTTTATATTTATATATGAATGATTTGTTAGCTTTTGAATTGGATTAATCAGGTTTTTGATTTGATGTTGGATGATGTGGTATTGTAAAGAGCTATTCAAAATTTCAATGACGGGTTCCTTTTCTTGAGATTTTTAGGGGATGATAAAGGACGTTTCTTTAGGAGAAAATGTATAAGAATCCATATGTTGTGATGTGGATGGGATTGAAATATCATTAGTGAGGAGATCCAAGGAGTGATGTTGTTTGGTTAGTGTTTCATCTATGGAAACATTGGGTATTATATGTGTTGGTGTGAATTCATTGACAATGTTGATGATGTGATGAGATCCTAACATGTGGGTCGAGGTTGACTACTGGATGGGGAGTGGTTTGGAAAAGGTTGTTTAAACATGCCCAAGTCTTGATTACGAGGTGCATTTAAGTTATCAAGTTGTAATTCACCTCGGTCAATAAGGTTTTAGAGGATGTTTCTAAATGAATGGAACCTTTCAATATCATGTCCTTCGAATTGATGGTATTTACAATAATCATTATCCTTGTACCATGAAGATATTTATTAATCATTGATAGGTCGGATGGGAGGGAGCTTAATCATACAAGTAACCAAATGTTTTTCAAATATAACACTATAGGACTCCCTTAAATGTCTGTATTTACATCAATCTTTGGGAACTTTCGATTCTGAACAACCTTTGGATGAAATTTTCAAAAAAAGCTGTGTTTTCGACCCTTTAGATTTGTCATTATTGAAAGAATTATTAAAATGGGACTCGGGTTTTGGTCTCTTAGATCGGAATTTAAATGTATTGTCCTCGAGGGTATAGAGTTATAGTTTCAAGACATGGTAAATATCTCATCAAATGTTTGAAAGGATTGAATTTGAAAAGTTGGTGATTAATGTTCATCACATGATCGAGAAAATAACTCGATCATCTCATTTTTTCGAATAGAGAAGGACAATTAGTATACAATTCCTCGCCATCCAGAAATGAAATTAGAAACGGACTCATCCTCAAAAAAATTTATGGCATAGAGATCATTGATGGAGATTTTATGAGCGATGTTGATGGAAAAGTGTTCTAATAACAACTACATAAGTTGTGCGAATGATAAAAGGAAGTGTTATGGGATACTATTGTACCAGTCAAGGGTAGGGCCAGCCAAGGACATAGGGAATGTCCTTAACATGAGATCTTCGTCATGAATGATAAGATAACATGCATGATGGAAGGCCCTTATATTATGTTTTGGGTCCTCTTTACTATAAAACTTGATGAATTTTGGGAGTTCCCAGTATGGAGGATAGGCCTAGAAAGGCACGAATGGGTTGATAGGTTCATTACATATTTTCTCGTATGAAAGGTTGTTTTTAGGTCCCATAGTGGCAGCTTCAAGGCTAGCTATTACGCTTTATAGTGCTTCGCATGGGATCATTATGAGACTATTAAACATTTGAGGAGGAAGTAATGGCTTGATTATAGATGTGAGAGTTTGATTGTTAATACAAGTGATATGGTAATAAAGAATTTTAAAAAGGGGGAATACATGTTGGGATATTATAAGTGTACTGAGAGACTAATAGTCATGAAGATTGGATGTATTGATATGGAGGATGAATAGACGTGATGACAGAAGGTTTTGATGGTTGTGGGATATATTGATAATATATGTAACTATACTATGAGATAGGCACAACGGATGCATATTGTGAAAAGGGTAGAGTACTACAAATGGTACTCGTATTGATAGGTGGTATAGATGTAGGGATGGATATGACTATATTTTAGATAGAAGACGTAGGTTTTTGTGAAGAAATAGGCTAAGACATGATCAAATGATTTGTGGAGAGAGGTAAAATTGATGATCTTGCAAGAGAGGGATGAGTGACATAGGTTGCATGACTATATGTGGGTGGGGAGGTAGTACTATGAGTTTTTGTATCATATGGGATTGGTGAGGAAGCCGATGATATAGGTTTTTGTCGAGATAGTCATGTTATCTAAGGATATGGAATTGATTTAAAAACTAGCAACATGAGTGGATGAAGTGGGTGTTGACATCCTTATATCACTAGTAGAGGGGTAAGGAGAGATTTACTCAATAATGGGTTGATATTCAGGGTCGTAAAGTTTGGAATAGTCGTAAGTGTCAATGATAGAAGATGGAAAATATTTTGGATAGGGGGATAACTAATACAAATACCTTTGGCATCAAGGTAGAAATAAAGGGCAGTTAGATTATATTCTAATATTTTTACAAAGACGGGTCACCACTCTAGAAGAACTACAGAGGGTCAAGACAAGGAGCTTTTGATGTCGCAGATTGAAAGTAATCGGGAAAATGTGGAGGTTCCTGAGTTGTTTCTAAGGGTGGTTGTAATGGATTTTTCATGCTTGGGATGTTTTTAATATGATACTAGATTGATTCTAAGGATTGGTGAAGTGGGTCTGTCATGTTTGAAATGTTTTGAAGGAAAGACTATTGTCTAGTCATAACCATGAACTAAATAAACAATAAATAAGGAAAAGAAAGATAGTTGTTATTTTTAAAAGAACCACACAAACACAAGGAAGTTTTGGATTATCTTGATTAACTTAAGAAAAGTGTGAAATGAAAATAAATGGTTGAAATGGAACTAGGAAAAGGGGTAGCTAAGGTTTGTTTTAGGTGAGTTAAGGCTAGAGTCCTCGATATACCCGAAGGTACATGAGGCCCAAGTCTATGTTGGTTTTGGTATGAGGCATAGTATTAGGGCCTATCCTCTCACTTCATAGTCACGTGGTGATAAGGGTGTCGGGTTCTTAGCAAATATACCACCCACCAATTATTTATACTCAAAGCAAGAGCACCGAGTCGTCTTCCCCTTTGGTGATGAAATCTAAGTAGGTAGGTCTGGAAGGGATTGTTTAGATGCAAGTTTGATTTTTATGTGGTTATTTTGTGTGTGAGGGTAATTTTGAGAATGCAATCGTTTAACCCTTAACTAAACTATGTGAGAAAGTAAAATGAAGGTATGTTTTAACACCAGAAAGGAAATATTAATTTCAATAAAGACAAATTAAACATAAATTTGATGCTAAAAGAGAATGACATAAAAGAAACGTACTTGTGTGCTATTCATTTTTATTTTTCTTATTTTATGTGTTTTTGAAGAAGTGATAACAAAGCACTCAAAGATGTAAAGTTACATTATTTGAAAAGGAAAGAAAACAACAAGATATTAAATATGATCAAAAACGGGTTAAATTTCCCACTAGGTGTATCAAAATGTTTAAGGTGAATTTTGGTTTTTAATTATTTGACAAATATAAAAAAATCGAAACATGCAAGGGTTTACAAATACCTACACCGAAAATACAATGTTAGGATGAATGGATAAAAATTGGGTGTGGGACTCCGCTTCTAAAGCAAATGAGAGAAACTCCGCACACGAAAGATAGCTGGACAAGATATATATTACATAAACGATATGATGAGTTGGTGAGAAAATCCAATCCGAGGAACCAAAGGAATTCCTTGAAGGGTGTCACCTCATTTTACAATCAAGTGATGATGATAGCAATATAAATGATAATAAAAGGATGAATATAACTCCAGAGGGATATAGAGATCATGATCCACGTGATAAGAAACCCAAGTAAGGGATACGAAGAGCTTGAACTCCTCGACGTATTCAAACCAAACATGTTTAGCATCATATTTTTCTTCTTGTATGACTTCAAGTTGATCTACGATGTATTCAACGATTGGTATCAAGGAGATGTCACAGAGACTAGGTTCGCATGTAATGTCAAATTTTTCCCAAACTAATGGTTGTGAAACAATAGGAAGGTTGTATATGATTATAATCAAATGTGCCTAACCTGGTATAGTCATCTATAAAGAGAAACGACTTGAATACATGAAGATTAAATAGAAAACAGATTAATATATTGATTGCAAATATGATTAATATGATTAAATTGATTAAAAGATAGGAATCATCTTTGGCGATTTGAGATAATCGTTGGAGATTCAAATAAATCATAGGTGACTAATGTGAAAAATGTTGATTTCAAAATAATATGCGAATAAGGTGTAAAATAGGTGATTTTTAAATCGATTTGATCTTTTAGGTGATGCATTAAAACAAATTGAATACATAAATAGATGATTTGGAGCTTACATTGGATGGAGAATATTAAGAAATAGAGTTGTGGGAATATTTCAATATTTTTGAATCTTCTAAGGACATGACAGGGGATGCAGGTGATGTCAAGGTATTTATAATGATGTCATATAGGTCATCAAAGAACCAGATCTTTGATGCAAACATCTGTGGATCCCCTTCATGGAGGTTTGATGTTGATTAAGAAAATATATGATTTATAGATGCCTAAATCTGATTGCAATGTAGTAGTAAATGAATGAGAAATTAAGTACAAAATAGACCCAAGAAAATAAGTAATTAAGATTTACAACCCTAAGTGCAAATGAAAAGTTAAAATGACTTAGTTGTTTCATAAATAATCTTGGACAGAAGTGTTCAAGTGATGAACTAATGAACAAAGAGAAAAATTTCACACCGAGCCTCAGAAAAATGAAGAGATGTTGGAATAGGCTAGACTAGGGAACGTATGGAGGTCTAGGAATGTCCGGGGCACCCTAGACCTAATCTTGGAGCCCTGTGACTTCTCAAGACCTTAGAAAACAAGTTTTTTTGGATTCCAAGATATTTATTGTCCTTCACTTCTTGTCACACCAAGTCCGCAAATGTCGTTGATAACCTACAATAAAGAAATGACCTACAAAACTCTCAAAAGAGTATCAAATCCCAAAAATAAAATAATACAAATGAGAGGTCAGACTGTCCTCATATATTAAATGATTGTTCTTATGGCTGATCATTGCATTACATTTCCAAACTCAATGTAGTTCTATGTGTGTGTGCAGAATTGTTTCCTAGGTGGCTCTTGTGTATGTCACGCTTGATAGCAAACAAGTAGCTAGATGTAATAAATGTAAGTAAATGTGTGCATGAAATAATGAACTTACCCTCCTATGTGTGAATGTGGAAGTATCAGTCCCTTGCCCTTATCTATGGATGTTATATGGATGTTTGAATGCTCTTGATAATGCTTTTAAGATGTAACCTTAGGTGGTGATAGCTAATGCTTAATGTTTGGTCCTTTATTATGGTCACATAAATTTATATTTATATGTTTCCCTTACTTGATTTTGTAATTAACCCCAAAAATTCTGACTAACAAAAAGATAAGATGACCAAATGGCTAAAAAGGACCCAAAATATGTGATTAAAAAGTACAAAAGGATGGGGGTGCAAAGAGGGCATAAGGGCACCTAGACTGGAATCTTTGATGGATTTTGGTGTCCAAAATGATAAATTCTAAAGTATAAAAATACATCTTGGGTAAAGTGTGTGTAAGACCAAGAAGGATAATAGAAAGCAAGCAAAGATGGCTAAAGAAATGGGTTAATTAATATTTTTCTTGCTTAGGAATTATATGAATAGTAGTATGTGATCAAGACTAGATAGATACCCAAAGTGTGTGATTTAGTGTCTACATTTTCCCCCACTTTATGTTGTTGAGTTAATTCTTAATAACATAAAGTAGATAAGAGATGCATATCGATAACCATGTAGATCAATGGTGAACATCATGCCAAGAGACAAGAAAAAGCATGGAGTGATAAAAATGTGAAGCATGGAAGCTAGAGAAGAGGAAGTGAAAAATTGATGATGATGATGACCCTAGGGAAAGAGCGTATATGTAGATGTCACATTTGTACCTATTGTTTCTTTCGATTATTGTGTGCTTGATGATGTGATGATTTGATTAATGTTGTTTGATGTGACTACCACTTCCCATAAGGACGGACCTAAAAGAGAAGAACGAACAAGTAGTCAAATACACATGTATATGATCAAAATGTGTAAAAAAATGCGTAAAGAAAAATGAAAAATGAACATGTGCACACTGATTCGTGATGAGTGAAAGATATAGAAAGGATCATGTATGATGTTTTTTAAGAACGAGTTTTTAGGCGATCTCAAGCTAGTTGAGTGAAAGATATAGAAAGGATCTCACGCCAAGAACGAGAAGAAGTGTAGGGATAAAATTTTGGTGTTATTGTACAAATATTTGACTACTTTCTGAAATTTGAACACCACTACTGAGATGGTGTGTAAAAATATGATCCATTTTAAATAATTTTGATCCAACGCGAAATTAGAAAATGCAATGTAGGGCATGCGTATGTCGAGTGTTGAAGGATTGTGTGCCTTGTAAAATACACTTTGTGTAAACTATCAAAAACTATTTTGAACTAAGAAAAATTGGGTAACTTCCCCCTAGTCATAGGTGTCAAGAAAGGGTTAGGGGTACCCAGACACTATTGTATAGGTATAAGCACAAGTGATTGTGTTATGCTGAGGACCCAAGTCAAGTTTTAAGTCGTTGCTAAGACTAAAGATTGTGTTGATTGTGTACTGAACTACGTTAAACTATGAATGTAGGATTTTGTGTGGGGTGACTGATTCACCCAATATATGCCCCCTCATTTAGGGTGCATGTGGTGTCACTGAGGAGTATGCGGCCCAAAGGAGGTGACCACCGAGCTGAATTGATCCCTGGGGAGGGAGTGTGCTTGGTAGAAACCAAGAAACATGCAAACAAAGTGGCTAGGAAAATTATTGTTAGTGAAATCAAGATAAATGTGCATGTTAAAGATGATGTGGGTAAGTGCAGCAAGTTGGTGGACAATTAAGTGGACATAAAAACCTGAAATTTAGGTACCACGATTGTGGTTTATAAATTACACTTGCAGTTTCTAAAGCTGCGCTCGCACGATTGTTTTATAGGTTCGGTGATTTATGAACCTAAAGCGTGATTGCGATCCTACGAGACAAAAAAATAGACCCGCGACTCCTCATTTTCCCCCATTTTTCCTTTCCAACTGCAATTTCTCCTAGACCTTTGGCACTCACGCTTTGAATACCCCCTAAAAATTACTCTTCAAACTTGTGGATCGCGATAGTTTCAACCATGCCGCCAAGACAAAGAGGTAAGCCCTCGATTTTGATCAATTTGTTTGCATTTTAGGTTATTTTTGTGATTTTCATGGGTTTTTCAATTTTTTTATGTATATAATTTTTTTGTTTTGTTAGTTGCTCGGTAAGCTCATAATCTTGAAAACCGTCAAAATATTCTTCAAAACCCTCCAAACATTCCTCAAAACATTCCTTAAAACCCTCCTCTAAACATAGATCACGCCTCATATGGCTCCTTTTGTCTTCACGGAACCAACAGAACACAAGTTGATATCGTTGGAAGAATCCGACAAAATAAAATTGTCATTGAGAACCTTATTCAGACTATAAGACAAAATCATGCCACAAATCCGTCTCGCATGACTTTAGCCAACACATTGCAAACATTGATTGGAAAAGTTGACTCCATAACCAACCAAATAGATAGATGAAATACCTTTAGATGTGATTGTAGGCGGTGGTATGAAGATAAATTATCCCATGCGGCCGTAAAAGACAAAAAATTGGAAAAGACTGCATTTGTGCATTATTTACTGACCCAAGAACCAATGCCCCCTGTAGCTACTTGCAAACGGTTCCCAATCCATTGGTGCCACAATGAACGAATCAAGAACAATTTTTGGGACCAATGGTGAATGGTTTTTGATTATTCACTATGCAACAACAATGAGGTTCCTCTCTATTTTTTGAAGAAATTATATTGCGAGTTCGTGCTTAATGAGGTCCCAAATTATTTTGACTTTTTTATTTTTATGGGTGAGGAGGTGGCTCTGCATAAAGTAGACCTAGTGCACGCGTAGGTCAACCAAGGATCCCCCATGCCCCAAAACCCCCACTACCTTGATTATCCTTGCTACTGGTGAAGGAGATTGTGGAGATTGACACACTACATGCATTGAGGGAGCTCATTGACACTTTGACCCAACATAGTGAACAAATTGCATCTGGTGATGTTGGTAGAGGCATCAGTTCTAGTGCACCACACCACTATGGATCATGTGGTGCCGTATGCACTGCAAGCGAGACATCATTTGTTGGATCACATGATTTCTTTTCTCTAGATGAGATAATGGCGGATGTTTTTGGAACTGGTGCAAAGGATCTTGGTCTTTCACAGGTAAATGTCAAATAAATATTTAATATATGTATAATAGCTTAATTCATGTTTGATATTTTAATATATATGTGTTTTATTGTACATCATGTACATACATGTAAAAACTATTTTTTAATTTTATTTTAAATAGCAAGAGACAGTGAAGGAAACATTCAAGGCGTCGACATGCTAGCTACTGCAACTAGGCATGTTACAAACGTAAGTTTCAAGTTGTACTTAAATTTCAAATTTCATTTGATTGTGCACTTGTATTATTATAATGTTTCACCCTGTACATGTACTTATTAATATATGTTTTTCTTTTATACGCGGGAGCTGACGGTCATCATCTGCTCTAGGAAATGAGGCTACTGGCACGCCTCACGTGACTTTTACGCAGGTTAATTTCTCTTTACACTTTGTTTATAATTGTGGAAGTTTGTGTGGATTATGCTTTGGGTCTGTTATGTGGCAGTCATGTAGATTAATATTGATTCGCACATGTTTTTTGTATATCTTATGACTTCCAGAGAGACTCCTCCATATATGCAGACTATGGAGGTTGTTGTAGATATTGCCATAGCATCTACAGATCCACTAACTAAGGTATAATTTTTCAAATTTGTTAAATTTTGGAGGAATTATTTCTTATTACTTAAATCTACAATATCAAATTTTGTACATGAAATATTTAATTTGAAATTTAATTATTTGTATGTAGCTTACCCCTCGTGAGTCTATTGTTGTCCCTGTGACGTGTCAATGACAAATTGATAGGGATCATGACATTGCGGTAAGATTTCACATGCATTTTAACTAAATTCTAAGTTTCTAAATTTTGAATGTATTTTAAAAATCTGGGTGTTAAAAACTTGTTTATGAATGTGTAGGTTAGGTTGCAGGCCTGCTTAGAGACGCCTAGGACCACATAGATGAAATCCGTACTGGCATCTCCCTCCACTACATCCCCAGGTCGTGGACATGCTACTTATAGTAGGGCAAAGAGAGGGAATATGTTTCATGATTAGATTCATAGGACCTGGATGTACATAGATATATATATGGGCCAGCTAGTCCTAGTTTATGATTCTTCATAGGACATTGTATAAATAGCCTTATGCGACCGCATGTGGTCCTATATGTATGACACACTTAGTTCGAGATGTACACATGTTATGAACTTATATTTTCAGAGACGTGCGTCTAGGACACTTAGTTCGATATGTACACATGTTATGAACTTATATTTTCAGAGACGTGTGTCCAACACACTTAGTTTGATACATTATATATCAATGTGTTGGTTTTCATAACGATATTACTTCTATGTTTGATTTGATTTCATTACACATGATATCCTTCTATGTATGTATGTTCTATGTATATTAGTTCTATATGTATGTTTGATTTAAAATTTAAAAATTATGGTGTAACATATATGAATATAACATTACTATGGTGCAACATTGCATGGTACAATTGTTAAGAAATTAAGGGAAGCATTTAAATATGTATTGTTTTAGAGATTATCCCATTAATAGGGCTTATCCCATTGATCAATAGATACACCTTAATATCTCTTTATAATTTGGTGTTATGCCAATCAACTAAGAAGTTACACATGATTTGATTATCGTAAGTAGATTCACTTCCCTATTAAGTCCTATATGTTTTTGTATTTAAGCACACACTTTAAAAACCCCATTTTTTGTATACCCTACAATCCTTCTAGTCCAAAATACACATTTTTGTGAGGGGGTTTGTCAAATAATTCACATCCTTACCATTCCAAGGTATTTGAAAAAAATTCAAGGTTCTTCAATGAATTTTAAAACGATATATCACTTGGAATTTGTGAACATTCTTTACATATTTATTTAGGATGTTTGTACATATGTTACGACATATCAATCTAGATAAGAACACATAAATATGTATGTAATGTATATTGTCAAATAATTCACATCATGGCGAGACTCTAGGAGACCCGGGTTGGTGTTAGACCACCCGATCCGGAGCCTTCCAGGCATTCCTAGGGAGACCTGGATTGGTGTCATACCACGTCATGGCGGGCTCTCGGGAGGCTCAGATTTGATTATCTTAGGAAATAAATGGAGGCGAGTGGTGAGAAGTCATGCCTCGGGATGTTGTGGCACAAAATTGACTACGCCAAAATGTCTAGGTGGCCAAGTGAATGCTAGAGGAGGCATTGTTTCAGCGCGCGACAACGTCGTTGCTTCCGAGCTACTTCGTTCAGGCATAGTCCCTTAAGAGCCCTAAATCCAAAAAATCGTTCAACTTCAACAGGTGACTATGCGGACTCTGTGGCACCTAAGGATGTCTCATTTGATCTTACACCTCGGTGTAGGGACCCTCTGTAATAGCCTGTCTCGCTTTTTTTTCCTTCTCCAATCGGTGCTCTTGCTGCCCTATTGTTTGCAAATGCGTGAAATAGTGTAGTTTGAGATAGTGTAAGGATGTCAAACGGTATATTTTGCAAACAAGTGGGTCATGGCACCGAACCGACTACACCGACACATCCGGGTGGCTAGGTGAACGCTAGAGGAGGTGTCATTTTGGTGCGTAATAACGTCGTTGCTTCCGGGCTACCTCGTTCGGGCGTAGTCCCTTAAGAGCCTTGAGACCAAAAAATCATTCAACTTCAACGGGTGACTACAGAATCCATGGCATCTAAGGATGTCTTGTTAGATCCTACACCTCGGCATAGGGACCCTCTACAATATCTGTCTCAGTTTTTTCCTTCTCCAATCGGTGCTCTCGTTGTCCTATTGTTTGTAAACGCACCAAATAGTGCAGTTTAAGATAGTATAAGGCTATCAAATGTTATATTTTGCAAACGGTGGGTCGTGGCACCAAACCGACTACGTAGAAAAATCGGGTGGCTAGGTGAACATTAGAGGAGGTGTCTTTTTGGTGCACGATAAATTCGTTGCTTAGGGCTACCTCGTTCGGGTGTAGTCCCTTAAGAGCCTTGAGACCAAAAATCATTCAACTTCGACGGTGACTACGCAGACTCCGTGGCACCTAGATATGTCTCGTTTGATCCTACACCTCGGTGTAAGGACTCTCTACAATATCTGTCTCAGCTTTTTTCCTTCTCCAATTAGTACTCTAGCTTCCCTATTGTTTGCAAATGCATGAAATAGTGTAGTTTGAGACAGTGTAAGGATGTCAAACGGTATATTTTGCAAACGGTGGGTAGTGGAACCGAACCGACTGCACCAACACATCTGGGTGGCTAGGTGAACAATAGAGAAGGTATTGTTTTAGTGCATGATAACGTCATTACTTCTGGGCTACCTCATTCGGCGTAGTCCCTTAAGATCCTTGAGACCAAAAATCGTTCAACTTCGACGAATGACTACGCGGACTCCATGGCACCTAGAGACGTCTCGTTCAATCATACACCTCGGCATAGGGACCCTCAGTAATAGCATGTCTCGATTATTCCTTCTCCAATCGGTGCTCTCGATGCCCTATTGTTTGTAAATGTGTGAAATAGTGTAGTTTGAGACAATATAAGGCGCCAAACAAGTATATTTTGCAAAAACAGTGGGTCATGGCACCGAACCGACTACGCCCGACACATCCGGGTGGCTAGGTGAACACTAGAGGACATTTTGTTTTGGTGCACGATAATGTCGTTGCTTTCGGGATACCTCGTTCGGGCATAGTCCCTTAAGAGCCATGAGACCAAAAAATCATTCAATTTTGACGGGTGACTATGCTGACTCCATGGCACATAAGGACATCTCATTAGATCCTACACCTTAGTGTAGGGACCCTCTAAAATAGCCTGTCTCAGTTTTTTCCTTCTCCAATCGGTGCTCTCGCTGCCCTATTGTTTGCAAACGCGCGAAATAGTGTAGTTTGAGACAATGTAAGGATGTCAAACAGTATATTTTGCAAACGGTGGGTCGTGGCACCAAACCAACTATACCGACACATCGGGTGTCTAGGTGAATGCTAGAGGAGGTTTTTTTGGTGCACGACAACGTCGTTGCTTTCGGGCTACCTCGTTTGGGCGTAGTCCCTTAAGAGCCATGAGACCAAAAAATCATTCAACTTCGACGAGTGACTACGCAGACTCCATGGCACCTAAGGACATCTCGTTAGATCCTACACCTCGGCGTAGGGACCCTCTACAATAGTCCTGTCTCGGTTTTTTCCTTCTTAAATCGGTACTCTCACTGCCCTATTGTTTACAAACGCACCAAATAGTGCAGTTTGAGATAATGTAAGGCTATCAAATGGTATATTTTACAAACGGTGGGTCGTGACACTAAGCCAACTACGCTAACATGTTTGGATGGCTAGGTGAACACTAGAGGAGGTGTTATTTTGGTGCACGACAATGCCATTGCTTTTGGGCTACCTTGTTCGAGCATAGTCCCTTAAGAGCCTTGAGACCAAAAAATCATTCAACTTCGACGGGTGACTACGTGGACTCCGTGGCACCTAGATATGTCTTGTTTAATCCTAGAACTCAGCGTAGGGACTCTCTGCAATAGCTTGTCTCAGTTTTTTCCTTCTCTAATTGGTACTCTCGCTTCCCTATTGTTTGCAAACGTGCGAAAGAGTGTAGTTTGAGATAGTGTAAGGATGTCAAACGGTATATTTTACAAACAGTGGGTAGTGGCACTGAACCGATATTGTGCTAACATGTCCGGGTGGCTAGGTGAATGCTAGAGGAGGTGTCATTTTGGTGCGTGACAACGTCGTTACTTCAGGCTACCTCGTTTAGGTGTAGTCCCTTAAGAGCCCTAAGACCAAAAAATCGTTCAACTTTGATGGATGACTACACGGACTCCATGGCACCTAGAGACATCTCGTTCAATCCTACACCTCGGTGTAGGGACCCTCTACAATAGTCTGTCTCGATTTTTCCTTCTCCAATCGGTGCTCTCGCTGCCCTATTGTTTGCAAACGCGTGCGAAATAGTGTAGTTTGAGATAGTGTAAGGTGCGCCAAACAAGTATATTTTGTAAACGGTGGGTCGTGGTAGCCGAATCGACTATGTCGACACATTGATTGGCGGTGAATGCAAGAGGAGGCATTGTTTTAGTGCGCAACAACGTCGTTGCTTCGAGCTACCTCGTTCGGGCGTAGTCCCTTAAGAGCCCTGAGACCAAAAATCATTCAACTTCGACGAGTGACTACGCGAACTCCATGCCACCTAAGGATGTCTCATTGGATCCTACACCTCGGCGTAGGGACCCTCTGCAATAGCATGTCTCGGTTTTTTCCTTATCCAATCGGTGCTCTCGTTGCCCTATTGTTTGTAAGCGCAAGAAATAGTACGGTTTAAGGCAGTGTAAAAGGTCACAAATGGTATATTTTACAAACCGTGGGTCATGGCACCAAGCCGAGCTGTGTGTTGACACATCTAAGTGGTTAGGTGAATGCTAGAGGAGGCGTCTTTTTGGTGCACGACAACTTCATTGCTTCTGGGCTACCTCGTTCGGGCGTAGTCCCTTAAGAGCCCGAGACCCAAAAAAATGTTCAACTTTGACGGGTGACTACGTGGACTTTGTGGCACTTAGAGACATCTCGTTTGATCCTACACCTCAGCGTAGGGACCCTCTGTAATAACATGTCTCGGTTTTTTCCTTCTCCAATCGGTGCTCTCATTTCCCTATTGTTTGCAAACGTGTCAAATAGTGCAGTTTGAGACAGTGTAAGGCTATCAAACAGTATATTTTGCAAACGGTGGGTCGTGGCACCGAATCGACTACGCCGACACATCTAGGTGGCTAGGTGAACACTAGAGGAGGCATCATTTCGGTGCGTGACAATGTTGTTGCTTCCAAACTACCTCGTTCGGGCGTAGTCCCTTAAGAGCCCTAAGACCAAAAAAATTGTTCAACTTTAATGGGTGACTACGCACACTCCATGGCACCTAGAGACGTCTCGTCTAATCCTACACCTCGGTGTAGGGACCCTCTACAATAGCCTATCTCATTTTTTTCCTTCTCCAATCGGTGCTCTCGCATTTACCCTTTTGTTGCAAACGCGTGAAATAGTGTAGTTTGAGCTAGTGTAAGGCTATCAAACGGTATATTTTGTAAACAATGGGTCGTGGCACCGAACCGACTGTGCACATGTATAGGGATGGTCTTGTAAACACTTGGGGAGGCATTTTTTCAGTTCTCTAAGCTCCAGGTGCTTCTGGGCTACCTCCTCTAGAGCCAAGAACCCCCTCCACAAGTACATAAATCGTTGTTAATTGCTTCTCTTTTCTTGTAAAACAATGAAAGTTTCTCTTAGCTTCAAGAATTTATAATTCTCTACTAATGAGTGCCAACCACATGAAGGTGGAAGCTTTTCTGGCACCACTAACCTACACATAAAAGTGTTAGTCAAAGAAATTTAAGTTTCAAATCAAAACCATACTAGATATATACAAAATACAAAAATTTAATAAAATATATGAACTTAAATTTATCTAACTAACAAATTTATATATACCAAAGAAATTATATATACCAGACATGAGCATTGTAAATTCATTCCAATGAACCATCAGGATCAGATCTACTCTAAATAGCAGACAAGATTACTTCATGATCTGACTCTCAAACCTTCCAAAGAATCTTGTTATTAGTCCTTCCTCGATATCTATACAAATTTGAATATTTGTCGTTAGAACTAGATGTGAATATAAGAGTATTTTCTGTTTGTTTCAAAGTCTTCAAACACCCAAACAAAGGAGTTTTTAATGGATCTTTGTTGAAGCCAAGTTCCGAGAACTACCACTGACCCGTATGGTACTCAATATCTTCGCCATCCATAACAGAAAATTCAACTTCTTTCTTTCCTCGATGCAACAACATAAGAAATAGTTTGTTCTTTCTTCATTGCCTTACATGTCACAATAACCGCAAACACATGTCCTGAAAAACAAAAGTTTCAACTCAAATTTAAATTGTACATATTAAAATTTCAATGGACATAACTCGATACAAAAATTGTAATTAACCATAAATACCTTGTCACACCAAAATCTAAATTTCACAAAGTCCTTGGATGTTGCAACTTCATCTGCGAAACAAGTCATAATGCTTGTGGAGGTTGATAACTATGAAGCGGAGTTATAGGCCTACAAATCCATCCATCTACCCATTCTTGTGAATAACACTCTAGCAGTGAAAAATTCGATACAAGATGCACAAAAACATGTCAACTTTCTTGTCCATGTGGCCCATGAAGTAGCGTCTGAGCTACAAAATGAGTTCATATCACTAGACCCAGTGAGTGTCATACAATCCTTGTAGTTAGCAATTTGTTGTTCCTTTATCAACCAAAAATATCTGCGAACTATGGAATTTTCTTGAGAACCTCGGGCCATGTTTTCAATACACCATTCCACTATGCTCTTTGCATCTTTCAATTTAGCACCATCTTTGTACTTCAACTCTTCTCTTGCAAGATCTCTTTTCACACACACCCTACATTGTCATGCTCTACTTTTCCATGTCCAACCTCGGTAAAACTCCAAATATGTTACACACCCATCTTGACATGAATCATGTTCATCAATATAACATTCGTGCATTCTTAAACTAAGACGTGTAATTATCTCGACCTACTGATAAAGAAATGACCTACAAAACCAACAAAATCATATCAAATCCCAAAAAAGAAAATAATGCAAATGAGGGATCAAAATGTCCTCAACTTTCAAACGAGTGATCTTATGGTGAGCGTTGCACTACATTTGGACCCAATTTAGTTTTGTGTGTGTGTGAAAGGAATTGTGCCCTAGGTGGCTTTTGTGTGTGTCACACTTGATCGCGAGAAAATAGCTAGTTGTAAGTAATGTGTGCAAGAAATAATAAACTTCCCCTCCTATGCGTGTATGCAGAAGTATCTATCCCTTGCCCTTGTCTTTGGATGCTAGATGGATGCTTGAATGCTTTTGATATTGCTCTTAAGATGCAACCTTAGGTGGTGATAGCTAAAGCTTAGTGCTTGGTCCTTTATTACGGTCACATAACTTTATATTTATATGATTCCCTTACTTGAATTTCGTAATTCACCCCAAAAATGCCGACTAACAAAAAGATAAGATGACCAAATAGCTAGAAAGGACCCAAAAGATGCTATTAAAGTACAAAGAGGTTGAGGACGCCTGAGGGCATAAGGGCACCTAAGATCGCTTTGGCCCTAGCTAGGTGCTTAGTGTCCAAAATGAGAAATGTCGAAGTATGAAAATACAAACTATGCAAGAGTGTGTGTAAGACCAAGAAGGATAACAGAAAGTAAGAAAAGATGGCCAAATACATGGTTTAATTAATACTTTTCAAATAAATACCCAAAGTGCATGATTTAGTGTCTACATATGTTGCTTATATAATCACCCACGATTTGTTGGAATCACTAGCAATCCACAAAAAGTGAGGAAACCCACTTGGAAGTGGTTTCAACCACTTCCAAATGGTTGATTCGAGTATGGGAATGAGTGAAGATGGTTAGGAATGCGTTGAGAGTGTTAAGAGGTTGGAAGGTTAGGGTTAAAATGGTTTAGGATGAGTTTTAAGTGGTTAGAGTGATTTATGGTGATTTGAAATATATTTTTACTAAAGGTAAAGTGTGATTTTATGAGAGTGAGTACATGGTTTATAGGATAATAAGATATTTTAATGTTTTAAATGAACATTTGAGGGGTGTGGATGGACAATATAGGGCACCAAATACAAGTGTCTACAATTTTGGTGTGAGAAGTACCTGAGTGGCATTCTCCTTCAAATCAAAGTTTAACATAACCTACTCTTCAGAATTAGGAGAACACTCGGAGGAGAGAGGTGGGAATATCTTGTTCAGTTTGATATTTTGAATTTAAAATAGAAATGAAGTTCCTAAATATCTCATGGATGTTCATTTGAATAATAAAGTATAACAATTTATCATGAATCAAATTACAACTACATCCATCTAATTGAGATTTAATGTTTTTAATTTTTGCTAGAAATTAACTACTTTTTCGTCTCCCTTCATAGGAGTTTTCATTAACTCAAGAATAATTTTTATAATTTTTGACAAACATGTACCTTCATGCATTGATTCTAATAGTGTCTAAGCTTCACTCAAACTTTCTTGGTTTCCAATGTGAAGTAGGAAGGCGTCTTGAACACTTTGTAGTATGATAGACATTGTTTCATGTACTTTATGTTGAAATGCGAATACATTGTCTATTGTCGCATGTATTCTGGTCGGTACATGTGCTTTATTCATTTTATAGGATGGGTTATTTATGAATTTCATCTCACACATCCATCTTGGGGGGAAAGTAGTTATAGACCGCTATCTTGGTGCGACTAGAACAAGGGAAACCTAGCTTCAGGGGACACAATTCAATCACACACACACAAGAACTACATGGAGTTTAAAAGGTAGTGGAACGCTCAGTGACAATCATATTGGGGTGACTGCCAAGGTTAGTCCAACTCAAGCACATGCATTATTTATTCTATCTAATGTTTACTTGAGCCTTGTGCGGGTAGTTAGGGTTTATTTTACGGAGTTGAGTACGATACGGGAACCATATAATGAAGTGGATGTGATAGACAGAAAAAGGAAGAAGACAAGTTCAAACCCTGAAAATATCGAAGAAGATTTTTGTCATCACACAAGCACCCAATTTAGACACCAGCATCGAGAAAGTCGATTCTCATCGGGAGGTTTGGTCCAAAGAGGTTCCAGATCCCATTTTCTTAGACATAGCATACATAGTTCAAATCCAACCTTCTCAACTTTTTCCCAACCCAAAATTAGTTTAGATATGTCAATACTCGCTAAGTCATTCTTATCTTGCTATTTCATACACTTGTTTGTATCTTGCTTGTTATTGTTATAGTTATTTGGTCTCATTCCTCTAATAAAGATTTAAATTTCTTTAAATCATTTGGTGATTATGATCCCTTACACACCCTTTAGCGGATCCATTCTTCTCCAAACTTAAACCCTAGTTGTATTATGGTTCATCCTTACATATTATCTTGAGTTCCAACCACGATTTTCATCTATCATATGCCATAAATATCGATTTGCAAAAAAATCCTAGGGTTTCATGGTTGGTCTTATGATTTGGATCACTTTCAGGCTCCTAATTTTCAAATTACCCCTTCTTTAATAACTTGAGCATAACAACTCTATTTTCAAATTCCTTTGAGGTTATTTTAAATTTTTACATATTTAATGAAAACCTCTTTTTGTTTTCCATAATTTTGAGCCCAATTTTTAGAAATCCTAAATTTCTTTTTTTTTTTTACTAATTAAGGCATAATTCAAAAAAAGATATACTTTTGGACAAATCCCTTGGAGGTTTTTATTTTAAATTATAACATTAAAAATTACCTATTTTTGTAAAATTCAAATTCTATAATGAGATATGGTTTATTTATTCAATTGACGTCAGTCACTTTTTGTCTAACATCACTCTTTGGGTTTTATCTCCATGATCTCTTAATTGTCGGTCTCATATACACTTTTCTACATTAGTTGGGCTTATCTCTCTCATTTTATTTTCTATCATCATGGCCACGACACTACTTCTCAAGAATCTTTGTTTCATTTACTTCAATGACACCCATCATGTAGAGATACTCTCACACAACTACTAAAATAATGTACAACTCCCTAATCATATGACACCTTCCCAAGTGAATACAATTTTGAGTCATATTTCAGCTCCTTCTATTAGTAATGATGACACTTCCCATAAGGCTATCTTAGACTCTATTCAAGTTTTGCACCATGCCTTTCAAGATCAACTTCAAACCATGAATGTTATAATTACATCTCTCAAGGCTGAAATATAACACCTCAAAGATACTTCTAATGCACATATCAATTCTCTTTCTATGCATCATGATGTTCCTAAGGCCAAGGTTATGCAATATGATATAGGTGTTACATGTGCTCACATAAGTGAGGGTAAAGTCCTCCAACATAAAACACCTCTTTCGTTCAATGAGCATGCTAAACAACATGATATCCTATTTGAGCTCCTCAATCATCGATTAATCACTTTGTTTCCCAATCATTACTATCCTCATTATCGGCTTACAAAAGCCAAAGGCCAACCATTCTACAATTATCATGGCATTAATGGACATCGTGACAATGATTTCTATGATTTACAACGAAAAATACAACTTGAGCATAAGGGATTTATTTCATTTTCTAAACACCATTCTGCTACACATCTATCTCAAGTTTTCAAATCTCAATGGGTTCCTAAATCTAATTCATCTATGAATCATGAGCATAATTCCATATCGAATTCCTCAAGTTCTTCCATAATAAAAGAATCATCACTTCCACTGAGTCCATTGCACACCACAACACCAACAATATCAATTGAGCCACCACAAGCCCAATCTAAGGCCAACATGACAAAGGAATCTACAAATATCTCTACTCCTTCAAAGCATATTGAGATATATTATGCAAACACAAGTATCAATGACTTACCAAATGATCTATGGATCTCCATAGCAAGGGAACATATAAGCTAAATCCTAAGTATACTTTTAAAGAATCTTCTGGGAGCAACATGCAGATTAATCTCATGGGTGACATTGATTCATCCCTACTACTCAAATCTGACGATGGAGATGATTTTGATCCTACCTCCTATTGTGATGACTATAAGCACCTTGATGAGTACTTGCCAAATCTTGAATCCTATTGATGAAGAAAATGACATTATTTCACCGAAGCATTACAAATTTCTCACCATCTAGCTGTAAAGTATAAAGCAACACAAAAGGAAAAATATAACATCCCAATGCAATCACATGTGTCTTCTTTAGCATCACTTCAGCCACTTGTGCGTATTCATCACCTTTGTCTCTAGATAGATCACTATGGCATTCACATTTGGGGCCATGTTATTCCCCCTCCCTACTCGATGATGCACTCTTTTTTCTAGGTTAAGCCATGACTATTGAGGGTAAACTTACCTACATAGACCTCACCTTGCACACATACACTAGGGGGAAACCTTTCTCCCATCTCATAGCTTTTCTATTTCATGTTAACTTAATTTCAAACATTCAAAAAAAAAATAGCCTAAATCTTTATTGGATGTATCCTTGCTTGCTCATACTATTTTATGTTGCACATTTCTTATCATGTTACTTGGATTCATAGTATGCTCTATCATTTTTCCATACACACATGTGCGTTCACATGGTACTTTTTGAGGTGAATGCATATCACTTATAGGTTTCTACATGATGTATGATGTTTGGTATTGTTCCTTACCACTCCCACTGCAACTCTTGGGGGCATCTACCTTTCTTACTATCTATCTATATTCATGTTCTATCATGACAATATCTACTACTTTCATTCATATTTCTAATTGTATACATTGTGGCATACTATCAATTTTTCTAACATGATAACGAGTGCTTCATGTGTAGCATTTGTCTTGCAGGCCTACTTCTAACCATGGTTATCTGATTTGTTTGTATCTTGTTTATGTTTGTGTCTTGATTGTCATTGTTTGTGGGATATGCCCTATGCTTGATTGTGTGTTTTTCTTCTATAGCCTTGAAGGCTTCAAGTGTCTTGCGACATCCTGAGTGGTGTCTTGTGTATTCAAACCGTATACTCATATTTTCCTTGTTACACGTGAGTTATCACTTGTTTCTATTGCATCATGTACTTTTTGTGACTAACACTTTTGGCTAGCCTCCTCCATTGTTTTGCACATGTCATGATTTTCACCATGCACTTTTCCCTATTCCCCCCCAAAAGTTCTATTTTATATGTACACATCGGGTTTCACTTTCCTCATTTGGGTTGAGTTTTACTTGGTTCATCTCATACACCCCAAACGAGTGGGGACAATAATTAGGTGACTATTTCACCCTCTCAGTAGTTAAGAGACTAAACACATAATGGTACACAACAAAAGTAGGATACACAGGAACTAAGAAATAGGTTCAAAATCATAATTGAGCCAAAATTTGTGTGCATGGACATAAATGCTCAACATATATAGGAGTGGTGTGCGCTAGTGTCACAATTGGGCGGTTCTTTTCTTGGGGGCAAAAACAAGTAAATTACAGGATCAACATGTTTCTAGCGATAGGATTTTCCAATTTCAAGAATAACACATACTCGATTCATGAGTTACTATCAGGAACAACAAGAGCAAAATCAATGGTAAGTTACAAACTTTGGGAAAGGGAACTAATTACTTTATTTTCTTGGGATCATTTATAACCAGATTACTATTGGATTTGTGAGCATCTACAATGACAATTATCCTCGGGGAAGCGTTAACACTTGGAGGGAAAAGCCTACAAGTCTCCCAATACTCTTCCCTTGCAATAGGACGCCTAAATTCTTAGTTTAGTGACAAGACACTCAAATCCTTAGTTTAGCAAAACAACACTTAAATCCTCAGTTTGGAAACATGACGCCTAAATCCTCAGTACTATTCTAACCATCTCCAAGGCAACAAACATACATGAACAATTCTATCTCTTCTCTCATGGCACATATGTGTACTCTATCCTTGATTCACTTGTTTTTCAATAAGCATTTCTATTTTCACATTTACTAAGTTAAAGTTCAATTTCATTTATCATGAGCATTGACTACACTTATCTTCTTTTGCAGGTCCAACCTTACTCTGACAAAAGGGAAACACACAAATGGAATAAAGAACAATTCAAAGCACAAGACGCTCCGACAAAGGTAATATCCAAGCAAACAAATGCATGCATCATTTCTACTATGCATATAAGGTCACCCCTAAGATCCTTATTCTCTTCTAGATTCCACAATACACATTCTATAAACCCCATTCAACACGATATCAAGCACAATCCTCATTCAACATGGTATTGGTTACATTATGCTACTCAATATTCATTCACTAGCATGAATGTAACAACAAAGTGAGTTCGAGTTTAGTGCTTCATTCAACATGGTATTGGTTAATTATGCTTTACTCAATATTCATTCACTAGCATGAATGTAAAGGTAAACTCTTCTTATCTATTTTATGCTACTCAATATTCATTCACTAGCATAAAAATGGGGGAAAATGTAGTCATAAAATCACGTACTTACTACTTACATCATACTTTTAAGTATGTTATTATATGCATGATTCCTAAGTAAGAAAACTAGACATTAACAACACTTATTTTTCTTTTACATTACTTTATCCCTCTTGATACTCTTGACACTTGCTCTTCTTGAATGGTCACTTTACTTTTAGACATTGAACAACACACAACCCATCTTTGTATTTTCCGTTGTATCCTCTGAGCATCACGAACACTACCACCCATTAGGGATAGAAGCACCCAAACATTATTGTCCCCTTTGGGTGCCTATGTCTTTTCCCTCTTTTTTCATGTTTGAAATTCCACATCGTTTGTTATCTCTTCTAAAACCTCTCTTATCACTTTGGATCAACCTTTTTGGTTGTTAATGATGAAATTAAAACAAGGGAATCATATATATACATGACTTACTCACTATTATTAGGGTCGAACAAACTTTGGGCTAATACTTACTATCTATTACTTGGGAAAAGAACAATATTCAAGGACTGCATTTGAGATACATTATTCATTGCATAGGAGGGGCTATTTTTGAATTCCATTTCACACATCCATCTTGGGGGCAAAATAGTTGTAGCCCGCTATATTAGTGTGACTGGCACAAGGGCAACGTAGCTTCATGAGATAAAATTCAATCACACACACATTATAACTACATAGAGTCTAAAATGTAGTGCAACATTTGGTGGCAATGACATTCAAGTTACTGCTGCCGATGTCACCCAACTTAGCCACATGCATTATTTGTTCCATCTAATGTTTGCTTAAGCCTTATGCAGGTAGTTAGTATTTGTTTTGCAGGTTCATGTGCAATACAAAGACCCTACAACGAAGTAAATGCGACAGAGAGAAAAAGGAAGAAGACAAGTTAGACAAGTTCAAACCCTAAAAAGGTCGAGAAGAAGAGTTGTTTCCAAGACACGTTCCCAGTTCACACACACACGCCTGGGTGGTCTTGTCCTCGTCTAAGTGGTGATGTTCGAAGAGGTTCTAGATCCCAATTTCTCAGACAAAACATACACAATTTAGGTACAACTTGCTCAACCTATTTCCCATCCCAGAATCAGTTTAGATTGGTTGATACTAGCTAAATCATTCTTATATCGTTATTGCTTACACTTGATTGTCTCTTGCATGATAGATCTTGATTGTTGCTGTTATATTCATTTGATCTCAATCCTCTTATAAAGATTTAAATTTGTGTAAATCATTGAGAAATAAATGGAAGTTGAATATCATATTGGAGACATGGTCTCAACATCTTATGTAAGAAAAGGTTTCCTAAAGGAACATACAATAAGATTAAGTGGAAGAAGATAGGGCCATGCATAATCATCGAAAAACTTGTGCGTAATGTTTATGATATTGAGTTGCGAGGGGCATAAATAGAAAAAACTTAAGTGGAAGAGGATATGGTCATGCAAAATCATAATTTTTTTATGTAGAATGCTTATGAGATTGAGTTTCCAAAGGGCATTAATATCTCATGTCTTTAATATAACCGATTTGTATCCTTACCACACAACACGGGAAAGTGATGAATAATCGAAAGTGCATGTTACGGATCGGATTATAGAATACTGATTTTGGAGAAAAATCATGATGGAGCGAGAATGAGTGATAAACACTAGAATCTGGAAGATGCACAACAAGGAGTATACAAAGTATTTGATCAAGTGGAAACACAAGAAAATTAAAGATGTGACTTGGATAAGTGTTGAGAATGTCGCACAACTTGGCATTCTAATTCCTTGAGCAAGAGCAAAGTTTTCAAAATTACTTGAGGTGTATGATGCATAAAGATCCGGGTTCACGGGTTATCTTGTATCAACCCAAAAATAGTTGAATGGTTTGGGATGGTTGTCTTGCATTTTGTGAAGTATTTTATAGGTTGTGCATTGAACAAATTTGTTGATGACAAGATGTGGAGTAAAGTGTTACATATTGTTGAGTGCGCAAATCCATTGCATAATGTTTCTAAAGTTTCCGATTTCCTTGCACAATGTATGGTCTATCGCACAATCATCCAAAGTGTAAAGTATTTTCTATGCAATCAAGTACGAGCTACGAACTTGGAATAATTGAATGTTTGAAGGTAGGAGTTTTGAAGAAGGATGATCGGTTGTGTTTTGATCTGTCATTGGGTCTTTTGATGCTTGCATTTGAATTCCATAATTAGGACTCTTAAGAGGTGGTATGAATGACTATAAAAGTAGAGCCACTTGCCTTATGAAAGTAATTCAACTTTTGGAGAACTTAGAGTGCCAAGGAGAAAAGTGTGGATGCGAGCTTAATGCTCACCAAATCATGATGATGGATGAGTAACCATAATAATTGTGTAAGAAGAACTATGATAGTGTCGCAATGATCTCGGATGTGACATGAGTGTTGAGATACAATACATGGAGAATCTGTCATATTCATATGTTGTGCAAGACATTAAATAATTGGTGATTGGTTTAATGGTGTTATTTCTCGAATAAGATATCCCAAATTTTAGTTTTGTTCAAATCCATGTTCATTTGATTGTTTTGTTGATGCATGTTTTCAAAGTGTGTTGAGTTGTTCTTTCACGCGTATTTTGAAGGTTGCGAGGTGTAAGGTGGCTCTTTGTTGAGCACCCTAACCCCATCTACATCATGCTTGCATTGAAAAATTTATTGAAATCATTTTGAAATCAAGATTGCCATCGGTATCACCTCTTTTTTTTCTCTTAGACAAAACTTAAGGTCACCCACCAAGTTCGCCATCTCGCCTAGATATAGATCAAACCAAACCTCAATCTCGTTCCACACCTACAACTTGAGAATTGGCTTTGTAGGAGCATAAATATTGATAAGAAAAAAGTTGAATCTTTCCATTGCTCCATAGATTCGGGAACCATCAAGTGTTTCTTGTTAAGGATCAAATTAAGTTCCCACAACACTTTTTCTTGTCCGATAGAGCACAATTCACCGAGTCGTCCTCTAAATCCACCACAATAGTCTCAAAGCTTAATTTGTTTAAGGCATTTGTCTTCATAGACGTTACCTAGGAGTTTGGTTTCTTGAATGAGCACAATATCTAGATTTCCTTTAGTTGTCTTTTTCACAATCTCCGCTTGTTAGGGGCAATATATATACCCCTAATATTCCATGAAAATATTGGTATGGTTATCTGAGGAGAGGGGGGCGAGGGATGAGGGGAGGCCCCTTACCTTTATGATTTTGTGTTTATTTAGACTTCAAATCCTTGAGTTATTTTTTGATCTCTATCTCTGCTTTTGCAAATTTCTTTGGAGAAAACCTCATCTTTCCTTTCCCTTTTCCCATGGCGGGTGTTTTTCTAGAAAGAGTAGTTTGACAAGATGAGAGTTTGGTGATTGTTTCCGAGACTTCTTGGAAGAAAGCCATCAATGAAGAAGGTTTTTGGGTAGATGAGCTAATAGTTTCTTTATCCAAATGTCATTCACATCCTCATCAGTCCGACTCTTCTTGGTGGTTCGAAAGAAGCTTCTTAGCCTTCTAGGGGGTGGGGATTGGAAGCTCATTCTTAATCACTTCTAAAGGAGTAGTCAATCCATTGTTGGTAAATAACATACTTAAGAACTTCCAACACTTTGAAATCACTTTCTCTAACACTTACAAAGGAGGATTCAAACCATTGTTTGTTACAACAATCTCAAGCACTTCTAGGAGAGCAGAAGAAGACATCGAAGGCCCAAGAGGGGGTGCCAAAGAGGCAGAGATAATAGAATTCGACATTCCATCATGTGTAGGTTGTCGAGTATCACCTCCCTCACAATTACAAAAATGTTGGATGCTTAAGCAATTCCTTTCCAAAAGATACTGGTTTATCAAGGGCCTCAAAAAGAGGTGCAAGAAAAGAGTAGATTTCATTTTCAGCCAAAAAAAATTGAGGACTGAATGGAAAAAAACTTTGTAACCAACATATAAAAGACCTTTCTCTACCTAGACCCATTCCTTACTAAGGACTTTCCCTACCTTTGATTTTTTCTGTAATCCATAAGGAGATGCCCATATTCATGGCAAAGACTACGCCAAAAATGAAGTTTATCATAGTCCACCTATTGAAACAAGCTTTGATTGCCCACCTCCAACTTAATCTCGTGATAGAGCCTATTCAAATCCATGAGAACACAAAAAAATGGATCAAGGCCCTCAAGATTTTGGTGTTAGACCCTCAAGATTTTTTCCAACCTCTAGGAAAACTATACCCAAGGTAGCCCCTATTTCCTCAAGAGAAAAAAATCCAAGATTCCAAGGAAAGGCCATAAAGTTAAACCTAATATGAATTGTGTAGTCTATCATTTTAGAGACATCAAAACCTATTTGCTTAAGAGAATAGACAATCCAAAATTCCAAGGGAAGGCCATAGAGTAAAACCTAATATGGATTGTGCAGTTCACCACTTTAAATGCATCAAACCCTTTCTATGTTTGGACATGACTAAGTCACAATTTTTAGATAACTGCTCTTCCAAGGATATTATCACAGTCCTCTTCTGAAGAGAGTGAAACAAGAAAAAACCGTTTTGAATGAAACAAAGTTAGAATTGCCTTACCAAATTCATGTGTACAAAGAGCTCTTTGACAGAGATCACCTTCCAACGATCACATGTTGTTAAACTGTCCCATTAGCGCATTAGATTCCAAGGTGGAAACCTCGATTTCCTTAATTATTTTGTCAAGCAAGACTTTCGGTCTTCCACAAGGCACCTATAGACATTCTCTTTAGTTGGGATGAAACTTCAACGATGCATGCATCCAACTAACACTTTTTCTACTAGTTTATGTAGCCACCATAGGAACCAATTCTTTCAAACACATGCGTGACAAATACTTCATGTTGTTCGCTTTCCAGCACAATCCTTCAACACGACCGAGGATCGAGGGAGCCAAAGATGTGTGATGCATCCCTAGGGTTCCATACTACTCTAACCCAATAAATGACATTCATTTTTATTTCTAAAATGACTTCTTGCTTTCTCTGTTGTTTTAACTTCCATTGGCATGCATTACTATAAGGTGGAATTCATATCAGAACTCTTATTGGTTTGACGACACCCATCAAATTATTTTACTCAGAATTCTTATTGGTTGATCTGACATCTATCTCTTTCACAAGAAACTTCATCCCATTTCAGAGATTCCCATTATTTTTGTTGATTTTCCGTATGGTTGATTGAGCTTTTACCCTCATTGTGCGTGACAATTCTTCCAGCATTTTGACCTTTTCGGAGGTGTCCCATGTATCAAAAAGGTCTCTTACTTTTCAAACCACCAAAAGAGGTGGTGGGGTTTTCACTCAGAGTCTAATTATTGTGGTGGTTGGTTGGAATTTTTCTTGTGAGTTTATGCCAAAAAGTAGCAGATCAGTTGTGTTGTAATTGGGATTGGGTACCTCCAGGATTTATTTATAATTGAGTAAGATATCTGGCCTACAACCTGTACCATGTTCAGCCTGCCACTTGTACTAATGGATTGATCAGTCTGTGGCTTGTACAAATGGATTTGCACAGTTATATTGGTGCAGTTCGTTGGCCATATACTCTACAGAGATTTTAAGAGATTTGATATTAATGTCACATACAGAGTACTCTCATCCATGTGTGTATGAATTATTAACTCCACATGCCTCTATAGCTTTCACATCCTGCATTTAAGACATGTATGAAGCATTGGATTATATCACTGAAATGGAGTCCTGCCATTCATGTTATTTTGTTTTTTTCTTGTGATTATAATCCTTCTGTATACTTATGCCAGTTTTGATTTAGATTTTAACTCAAGTATGATTCTGACCACTGCAGTGACTTGACAAATCCACTCCTGTCGTTGTATTGTTACAGGCTTGGGATTTTTGTTTCAAGGTTTGGGATTTTTGTTTTTAACGGGTCTAATCAGCAAGATTAACACACTGTAGTATGCATAAGCAAGTGTAGATGAGGCAAACTTTTGTTTCTTGCAGGTTTAATTAGCAAGATTAACAGGCTGTACTTTTATAAGCAAGTTTAGATGGAGCAAATTTCATGCTACATGACAATCTATCAATTTTCCATTGCATGTTAGCAATGATCTTTTCAACACACTAGAATCCACCCTCAAAATATCTGGTTGAAAATGACATGGGGATGCACTTCCAACCCTTGAATAAACATCAAAACCCAACTCTTAGGCATTACCACTAAAAGTAAATATAATTTGACTTCACTGTCAACCACTCCTTGATAAGTCGCGCACCACTGTTATATAAAAGGAGTTGAACTCATCTTTTATTACTTATTAGCCATTGGACATAAAAGCACACACTAGGACAACCAATGAAGTTATAGCCGATTTTCTTGGACATCAATAATTTACCCATCACATGGCCCTCCTTACTTTTGAGAATACCCAAAATGGAATTCTACCACATGAAGAATAAATATACAGAATTTGATCAAACTGAGCCCATTTTTTTGGGAAAAGTAGCACATTTATTGCACCATGAAATTGTTATTAAGAAAAGTAATATAAACAAAACAGGGCAACTCTTTTCTACAGATGCCCAGGTGGGAGATTTAATAAAGAAGAAAAAATATCCCAATAAGGATCTGTACAAGAGAAAAGGTTCCCAACAATGCATTTAGTACATTATGATCATACAGGCTAGAACAAATTAATGACAATCTTTACAACCTTGCACTGATAAATGATGTGCAAAGCATGCATTGTATTCCTAATTCTAAAATCTCATACCTAAAAAAACCCTCATTTGTAGCTGAAGTTAAGCCACTTCCAGAAGGATTTATTGCAACTAAGGTGATCCATCCAGGGGAAACTGGAATTCTCATGGTCTCAACCCAGCAGTATTTATTGAAACCCACTCATACCGGCCTGGAAGAGGCAAGTCATTTACAGGATCATAGTTGTACCTAAAAGCAATAAATCATGTAAAAACTTCCATTAAACAAATTACTGGTCACATAACTGTTGTGAACTGCATGCCCATAAAACCCATAAAAAAATAACAGGCAATAGGGAAATAACAGCCTATCTAACCTACTTTTACACGAACAGGAAACATACAAATATGTATATATTGGAATGAGATATCTGACCCACAACCTGCATCATAATTATCATGCGCACCAATCTATTCGCACATGTATGGAGTCTTGCTCTTACATGTACTGCAGACATACTCAATACATGCACGAATAGATTAGTACAGTAAATGAGGAATGCAGTGGGGAAAATAAGCACACCAAAAATTATATGTAATACCTTTCTATGAAGAGTCTTTGTTGCTGTTGCTCAGCTCCTGCAAAGAAATCCTCCATTTCCCTAGAGGTTGGAGCATCTCTCCTACTTCCACCTTGCAATCTTCTTCTACTCGAGCTGCGACAAGAAGCTCTTGTTGTAGAACCAGGAGCTTCCAAGGTCTCTCCATCTCCAATAAGACTACATGGGGTACTTTCTCTGACAAGCCAGGAAACGCACATACACACCCACAAAATCCATATAAAAATTCAAGAGGAAGCCCTAGAGAATACCAACAGACAAAAACGACACAAATAGAGTTTGACAGAGAAAAACATTAAGTAAACCCACAAGGCAAAAACATACCTGTCCCTGCCCTCCTGATCAATGGCGTTCTCCCCAAATGACCCCTCTATTGGAGTGGGGGTCTCATCCTCAAAAACTTGTAGCTGTCCTTCCTGTGCTCTTGTGCTATTCCGAGGCACAATATCTTCTTCATCATTGGATTTCTTTATTTGCGGTTTTCTTTGAGCCCTACCAGACTTCACCTTTGAACATACCTGAGAAAAAGATGAAGAGTAACTCATTGCAGATGGAGCTCCTCTGCTACCGCTATGAATGCTCCTATGTTTAGATATATTACTCAATTTAGTAGCCTTGCTTTTGGGCTGCTGCTCTTCTGACACCGGGAATGCTGAATGTGAATGTGAATGTGAATGCTTTTTCCTTACATTTCTACTCCTTTCTGAATCTCTACAATACAGTCCATCCCCCATATTTTTCAAGTGGGTTTCCTGTGGTGCGACCGTACAACATGGAGTAGTTGCTTTCTCAAGCTTTCTACTACGGAGCTCCAGATATGATGGTGGTGTATTAGTAGTAGAAGGGCCAACGCAGATCTTAGGAGGCTTGTTGGAAGCTGTTGAAGCTTTCTTATTTTGGTTCTGCAGGGCAAGAAGAGTCCTGGTTCTAGCTCTGGTTCTAACTCCAAAAGAGCTCTGCGAGGATACCTCCATGACTGCAACCTCTCCCGCTCCTTTGGCCTTTCTCATGTACTTTCCCATTCTTGAATCCCGTGGGGTAGCCACGGTTGGACCCAAAACTACTGCCAAACCCAACGCTGTAATCACACACAACTCTCAAAAAACTTGCACATATAAATCATCTCAGCACACCATACCTAGCAGCAGCCAAATTTATTTCTCCTGCTACAGCCCACAGGAAAAACACAAAAGCCAGAGTTTTCAGTGATTTGGGTATCTCTTCTGCAACTCACAGTCTGCCCAAAAAAAGGCAGTTCAGCGAAGTATGTGTCTCTTCAGTAGCAACAAGATGCCAAAAACATCAGCTCGGGAAAGTGGTTTCCTCCAACACAAAAACCGAAAAAAGTCACTTCGCCAAAGTGGGTACATCAGCCCAAGAGAAAAAAATAAAATCAGTTGAGCATACTAGTAGCTAAGGCGGCCATTAATAAACACAAACCCAGCAGAATATTGCGAGGATGGAAGCAGCTATTTGTATTTTGAAGAGCTAAACGAGGCAATCTGGAGGGGTTGGTGTGCTATATTTTGGTAAAGGCCGTTATGAGTGATGATGTGGGGAAAAGCGGGAGAAAAACAGACAAGGGGACGAGAATGAAGCTAAAAAAGAGACAGCAGAGAGTGTGCAACTGCCATAGAGAGGGGAAGTTTGAAGATGTAACAGGAGGCACGAGTGTACTGATGAATCCCCTGACACGCTATAAAAATATTTGTAAGAGAAAAGAGCAGATACTACTTACCTAGAAACTGAGAAGCTGTATGGCGAGTGCCCACGTAGTAAAAAGCATTGGAAAGTCATTAGCATTGGATACCCCTTAACCCCATTCGGACATTGTTGCTGGAAAGGTGCCCACTGCCTTGGTATTTGTGATAAGTCATCATCATCTTGTTACCCATTTCCCGCTACACTAGGTAGCTCCCAAACACCCACCTAAGTAGTCTTAAGTATATGTATATTTCTTGGATTTGAAGCTCAAAATATGATATAAGCTTAAGTATTCCCGAGTGCTTCTGTTACTTATTTCTATGATCTGTGGCCCCCTTTCCACAAATTCGTAAGAAAAACCTGCAATGGCATCTATGCAATGGCATCTGACCCCAATCACATCCCATCATCAGTCGTCATGCATTCATGGGATTGGTGAGAATTTTTGGGTAAGAAAAAGCCCTAATGCACGGATGTTGCATTTAGGTGGGTGTGGTGTGGGACACGGACTAAGTTTGAATGATGAGAAAACAACCCCTTAACACATAATCATGATGACTGCATGCAACTTGCAACCGCACTATCACCACCCAACGGCTATATTTCAAACTTAGTGAAAGTGGGTGTGTGTAGTATGTACTACAATTGATCACTCAGAATTTGGTTTGTATGTGTGGGATTTCAACCCACCATTCCACATGGGGGCAATGGCATCCCTTCTACTGTTATTTTTTCTAGTACCACTTTTAGCAATGCATAGTCAGCACATATGTTAACTCGCCAAACCCACAATCAATGCTTCCTGCCACGTCTTATGTTGTCATGCATTATAAGAGGTGTGGCAAGTTGCAAATTCCCATGGAACCTGATTCTTGATATTCAGAATTGGATGGTTGTCAGCAATACAGACACCAAATATTAGCTGATGCACAAGGACAACTTACAAGAGTTCAGCAATATTCATCTGTACTTGTGTTCAATGGGTGGCTACCTGCTAATCACTGGTACAGATACAATACTCACACATGAGTAGAATATGCCCATGTCAGGTGTAATATCAATGGATGCTTGACTTAATCTTTATACACTCATCATCATTAATCAGACCTAGTAAGGACCCCTGCCATCAGAATTGAAAAAAACAACATTTCATAAATGTTGCAGGTTGCCCAGACATCAGGATGCATATTTTAATATCACATATCCTCCTCCCTCAGCTCCTCTATTTGAATTATCAACTTAATCTCTCTCAGCTGAAGTGGGTGGTTCCTGGCTTGCTCCACCAAAATTAATCCCTCCTCTAAAAATATAGCTAAACCAGATCTAGAGAGCTAAGCTAAGCAGCATGACAATGTCAATATAAGCATCTTACCAAACAGAGCAGCAACAGAAAATGACAAATTCCTAACAAGATTCTCTCCTTAAAATAATACTTCTCCACGGCCCATACCTCGATGATGTCTGTCTGCATTGGAGGATTTCAAGTAGTTTTCTTTCCTATGTTGTTTTTTAGCTATGATACATCCTTAGTACATTCCAACTAGTGTTCATCATGGCCCCTAGACTTTTGTGTTAGGGAAAGAGAAAGCAGCAATGATAAAACCGTATACAAACTTGACTAATTTCTATCAAAAACACAAACACACAAACAACCTCGTCAGTCCTATGCATATGGCAAATTCAGTATGTCTGGTCCATAAATGGCAGGAATTATGTTTCAACATGGATTACCACTTTCCAACTCCAACCCACACGTGACTTCACTTCCCTCTCTTTCTCATCAGTGTCTCATGAATCATCAACCCTGAACAGGCCCTACTCTTTTTTTATCTGCTTTACCAAAAATTAGTAAATTTCAAACATACATACATCATTAAAAATGTGAAGGAATGAAAATAGTTTAGCAATCAAAATAATATTGCTTCTTTTTAGGTGGTCTAGGTCATGGATTCAAGTGGCGGTCTTATCTATTTGTTGGTCTTACTTGCATTAAGTGGGAAAGACCCTTTATATACTGATGAGACATTTTAAGACGCTTCACCCTGTCTTAGAACTCTGCTGGACTAACCTAAATTCCCACTAGTTATCAAATAATAATTTTATATCACATTCCTTGCAAGCACAATCAACATAGATTTAGAACTCTGTTGAAGCAATCTGTATCTTTCGGCCCTTCATATTTTATTGTTCATTCCTTAAAACTATTAATTTTTGTGGGATTTTCTGCTGTGTTTACAACTGTTCATGGTGATGTCAATCATGGCATTCACTATATTAATTCTTCTTCTGCCAAATTATCCAAAATACAAGCTGCTAGGTCAACTGTAGAAATGGCACATGTTTTGGGGGTTGTCTGTCTTGTGCAGAAATATACAGAAAGTTGTATAAATATAAAAATATGCATTGGGTCCTTTGTCTGAAACCACACTTCTGTTCTATTCTGAACTTGACAGATATAATTTCTGTCTTTGCATATATTATGATTGCCTTCACCAAAATCAGATTATGGTGAACTACTCTGTTAAACATTCAAATGTGTGACGTAAAAGCATTATAAAAAAGATAAGACGTCTTCTTTTCCTGTTTTTTTAATCGTGAAATTTGAAATGAGTATGACCAGGAATGGTTGGAAAACCACTCCATTCCACTCAATTAATCTTTTTTATGTCACTTTATCAATTAGGGCGTCATTATCATTAGAATCCCAATTTTGATGATGGCGAGATTCATTATTACACAATTTGTGGAGTGTATTTGTAGAAAGCGGTTTTATATTATTAATGTATATAACCAGAAAGATGATTTCTGACATTAATTGCATCGAGTTTTAATACATATAACTCTATATGTTTTTGTTAGTTTTTTAAAATGGTAAAAGAAATAGGATTGTTCATTTATAATTTTTTAAATTAACTAATGTGTCTATATACATAAGAAATTTTTTGATATGTTATATTGATAAATAATTTCATTACATTCTTTTTTATTTCTCATAGATTGATGATTATATTCAAATCTACATCAAATTAAATTTACACAATAAAATCTTAGAGAGTCACACCATTGTATTTCACCTTTTATTATAGAACACATATCAAAGTAATTATTCGTTTAGATTAATTTGTGTTTTTAATCATTTTTGACGTTTATTTCTGATCTTTTCTTGAATTTCTTTGTCCTTCTCATCTCTCTCCTCTTTATTTTTTGTCTTACAATACCACTCAAACACTTAATTTAGTAACTCTTGTATTCCTCTAGGTTTTAACTTCCATTTAGCTCCCAAGATAGATCTAATCTTCCTTTTATAGATCTTATAGTTATTGTACATGTTAATCATTTCTTTATTTTTATAGATTAAGCGGTATAAAGATACCTTCGATAATCAAGATACCATTACCAAGATTCCCTAATTCACTCAAATTGTTGTTGAGTCAATTCCATCCATCTAGTTTGTGGGTAATCTATCATGAAAGAGTCTCCTTACAATTAATATATATATCAGTCGCTTGGTCATCCCAATGACGAAGAAAATGGATCGGGCGCACATGTTCATGGGCACTTGTGTTGGTGTTGAAAAGTGCATAAAACAATCGAGTTTCATAAAGGTGCAAGAAAACTTCAAGATATGCGTGAGGTGCACATCTTCATAATGTGCAAGGATGTAGTCGTTTGTCATCCAACAATAGGATTTCCCAAATCATAACTCCTAAGGATGCACAAAACCATTACTCCCCATGCTTTGTATTCTTTATTCCAAGAAATACAATGCATAACATTGTGCAAGGTGACACAAATATATGCAAGATTTTTTTCTCTTAAGGATAACTCTTTTTGGTGATGTAATATTGCAAGTGAACCTAGATGCTCCTACATCATACACCTTGGTTGAGAGGAAACATGAGCCCCTACTCATTCAAATTTCATAAGGTCTTCCATAGATAAAACAATTTTAGAAACTTTGTCCGCAGACTAAGTTGCATCCTCAACTTCTTGACCTTTCCATTTTTCCATGTATTCTTTGTATTCATTTCTATGCATTATCTTTACTAAGCATGAATCCAAAAGGAAAATTGGATTTCTTCATGCTTTGCTTTAGTAGTTAACGCCTCCAATTAACTTCTACGTAGTTTGCTTCATTACTTGTTTTCCTTTATAGTTTGGGTACAAATCCAAAACATTGAAGATAGGTGGAAATTTTATCCCATCCGACAACTTTATCTCATATTACTCGTTCAATGCACATTTCTTGAGAACTTTGCATGGTCCAATAGTGTTCCCCTCAAAATGATCATAATTTCCTCTCATGAACCTCTTTTTGGGTAGATGTGCAATAACCATGGTGCAACATCTACTTTCTTCTTCTCAAATCCATGCACTATGTAGTGCCATGTCTTGCCACACACGGTTGGTGATCTTTTCTAAGGCCGTCAATGTTAGAGGGTTATTTTTTATTGCTTTTTCAAAAAATTAGCGAGATCAACTCTTTGTAGCTCGATTTTCACCAAACGTTAATCGACATGATTTATGCTTCATCTAGAACCCGGTGATTACTGCGGGTGTCATTTTACAAGTTTTGGGTTTTGGACCCTTAATTACCCTTTTCATCGTGTTTAAGTGACAATTTTAATAACAATAGTAATTAACGGTTGACACTCGAGTTTGGGTGTTGTTTGAATGTAATGCTCCGATGAATGTAGTGTTATGCCCCGTTGTACTGCTTGGTGACGGTGTGGTTCCCTTTTCACTATAATGGTGTGTCATGAAACCTTCGATTCGGTGTTGTTGTCAAATATTCTACGGGGTTTAAGTAAACATTTCTAGCAATTGTGTGAGTGATATTCTCTTGGCACTCTATGTTCCTCATGAAAAGATTCTAGTTCGAAATGTTGGGTGGATTGATGCCTACCAATTAATTGACCCAACCTCATCATAATAATAATAATATCATTTATTGTTACCAATTTTAATATATATAAAATGATATTGAATAAAAATGAAATAATAAAATAAATAAGTATATGTACGTATATAATAAAAAAGTGAGATTTTAAAATAAATGTGTAAAATGAAAGAAGGAATTTTGAGTTTAAAGTTGTATTTAACTTGTAAAATGTGTATTATTGTCGATTAATGAAATGTAGTGTATTTTTGAATAATTGTTCCTTATTGCCGATGGGGTGGGAGTGGTGCATTCAAGTCACATAGTTGTGTGCTGGCCCACCTGACTTCAAATCCCCCCAAGGCATGATCCTCCTCGGAGGTGGTTTCGCCGCTAGATGCGACATCTTTGTTTTTTGTTGTTACTGGGCACTGCTTCTCTCGCTGATGTCATTGGTTGCTACTTCACTCGTTGTTGTCATTGGTTGCCACTTCTCTCAATGTTGTCATTGATTGTTGCTTCACTCACATACTGATCGTTGCATTTGGTCGCCGCATCTTCATTCTAGTTTCCTGGTTGCTTCATTCGAATTTATAATGGTGGTCCCCTTCATTGTAACTAGGTTGTGGATCCTCTCTAAAATCCTCAAATGTACAAGGATGTGGGTCCTTTCAACACCCTCAACAATTCACCCAATTCCAAAAATAATCATTCCTTATTTATATTTTGAAAGGAGAAAAAGATAGTTTATATTATGTACACATTATAATAGGTATGAAATTGCATTATATGTTGCACTTATGTGGTTTTTATGCATTAGAGAAATTGTTACGTTGGTTATTATTATTGATCCTTACAACATTTGCTTATTGTAAAGAAGTAAAGTAAACGCCTATAAACATTAAAAACGAATAAGCTTTTTAACCTTCCCACTATGTTCCTCCTCTCGGTTGAGCCTTGACAATGCTCAAACCCCTAACATCATAGGAGGAACCTATAATGAGATTGTTCCTTATCCGAGTGAGTAATCCCCATACTTCTACAGGCGTCGTATATCTAAAAATTATTGTGGATAAGTGTGAGTTTGAAATGTTCGTGATTGTCCTTTGAAACCCAGTGGGTGACAAAGTCCCCGTGAAACTATTTTAGGGTGATAACACCAATGTTGTATTTCATTGTAGGAGACCTAAATGATGCAAGTGGATACAATGCACTTGGGTTTTTATGCACTACTGAGTCTTACGAGAATCCCTTTGTGACATTGTTAATTCTTTATAGATAGAAGTGTTATCTTGACAATAACAATGGAATACCTTTGGTTTGCATGAAGGTTTTTCGAGACAAGTATGTCTCGATTACTCTAGTGTTGACCCGTAGTAAGTTGTGCACCTCTTAAGTGGAAGTTGGGATAAACTAGACCTCAGACCTCTTAAGAGGCTAAATGTGGATGGAAATTGCAATCAATAACACTATCAAAAGTGTGTCTAATATGATGTATTGAAAATGTAAGGTGAAACTTGATCTCTTCATTTTAAACTAAAAGTTAAACATTTGTTATGTTAATACAAGCGAAACTAATTGTGCCAAGTGGAAACATAACCTTTGATAACATGGAATCCTAACTCGAGACGGGTGGTATGTGATTCATATGCATATTGTGAATGATGAAAACTAAATGGTTAAATTACATAGTTTATTTGTAATAACATTGAAAGTAAATGGGGTGTATCCTTAGTGTTTAAATGTTATAATGAAAAAGGAAACTTGAAATTTGTCCACTCTTAAACCTAAGATTCTCCCTTTTAACTCCATGTTAATTACTCCTTATTTAATGAAATTAAAATGAATTGTCACATGGGATCATTTATTTTGGGTACATGGATCCCTAGTTTGAAAACGAGTTCTATGAGACTCATAGATATTTAAAAATGATTCCAACTAATATTGAATCACGGAAATTAATTGAAAAATAATGAAAATAGATGACATGGACTCTTGTGGGTAAATGTTTTAATGAAATTAAAAGTGTAAATTTGAAACGAGCATATATTTTGTGTATGTTAATTTTTGTACTATCAATGATGTAAAACAAAGAAATTCATTTGTAAGTGAGATGTAAACCATCTTAACTATGTACATATTGGAACATGTTTTATCCTCTAGTTCTCGTATGTGGTTGTATCATTGTATTGTGTTTCTTTCATTTGAGAAAATGTGGCGTTAATGTGAATCTTGTGTTATCATGATTGTGTTTAAGCTTCCTCATGTTGGGGTGAGCTTTCATCATTGTTATTAGAGGAATAAGGTGTTGTTAGCGAAGGGAGGAATAAGGAGCATTTTGTTTATTTATTTAGGGGAACCAAATGAATTCTTGAATAGTCTTAGTGGATGTATAAGTGTGTGTTATATGGAGGAAAAGGGGTCCGTTGAAGTTGATGTGGTGTGTTTCATCTTGGAGGAACCAAAGGCTAGCCATGATTCCTTAGTGGAGCTATACGTGTAGGTTGAAATGATTATCTGTTCCCCATTTCAAGCCTCATAGGTAGGCTTGGTAGTGTGATTCATCTTTGATTTTGGTGTCAATTACTTTCTCATCCTGTTGTATGAGTGGGTCCATGTTTTTGTAAGAATACCATGTGATGTTAATTTATTCTAAGTGAGCCCAAGTGATGTTGTAAAACAATAAAAGGAAGAATTTTTTTATCCTAGTTTATTTTGTCTTATGTTTTCATCCTACATTTGTGGGCATTACATTTGGTATCAGAGCGGAGGTTCATACTCTCAAACCTATGGTGGCGGAGGAGATAGAAGAGTAATGTTATATTATGGTGTGACATTGATAGACATGTAATTGTAATGATAAGAATTTACTTATTGTGTTTAACATTTAGTGTGGATTTTTTATGTTGTTGATGTGTTTTGTGATGAAAGTTATCTCTCATGAATTTAACATGTATTGCATGTGTACTACAATCTTGTTATGTGTGAACCATGTTACTTATGCACCATGAAGGTGTTGTAGTGGTGTATCACCTAATCATTTCATACATGTGCACCAATGTGTTGTGTAATAAAATGTGCTTCCTAGTGAATTATGTGGTGTCGTGATGTTATGTCTCTAGGTTGTATCATATTTGTGTATATGTTGTGATGTTAAATCATATTGTTTATTATACATGTATATTTTTACATTATGTGATAAATTCATGTCATGGTTTGGGGCATATGGTGATCTTATGAACCATATTGTATTGTACTTACACTTTTAGTGTGATATGTTATAAGTTGTGAACATATAGTGATGTTATACCCAATATGTATATATATGTGTATGAAACTATGGTTTTTGCATGTAATTAATCATTGTATTAGTGATGTGGTTATGTGTTATCTTGGGTACCTTGCACTGGTGATCCCTAAGGGTAACATCAAATTTGTACGTGTGGAGTGAGGAAAATCGGATCTTTTTCCATTTTAACTCGAGTTGAGTATGAGATAGGAAGTGGAGTCTTACATAGATTGAAAACCCACTTTTATTCATTTGGTATGTATGACGTTTACTCAACATGTGTCATGTTTATTGTGTTGTGTGGACACCTTAGGTTCATTGAATGAAAATTGTACTTTTATCTCTCTTTAATTGGTTTTCTTAGCAATGACCTTTGTACAATTATGAATATATTGAATCTTGTGGGAGTTTAGAGATGATGATTTAAACAAATACTATAGAAATTACATCATTTTATTAGTTATTATGTTTATATTCTAAGAGGATTCTCAATGCCAATATATCCACTCAATGAGATATTACCTATTGGAGCTCAAAATTACACCCGCTCTCGCATCGTGAAAGATTCGAGAATTTTAAGGAAACATGGGATGATATCTGTAATGTGTGTCTTGTAAAAGTGAGATCAAACCTCCATAGAAGGTTGAATGATTTGTTATGTGGGTTTGAAAACCCTGCATAACACAACCTACTTCTAATACTAAAACTACTCCTACAAATAATCCTATACTAACAATTGCAAGGGACCAAGGAGAGAGGGAGATGTATGAAAATGAAATCCTAAGATAAATGAGGTGATAAAACCAAAAAAGGGGGAAGACAATCTTAATGAGGAAAAATGGAAGGAAATGTTGATGACGATGGCAAGCTTAAGTGCTAATTTGATCAAAACAACACCTTACCTTTTGTTTTCCATACAAAACACAACAAAAATAAACCCCGTAAAGTGGAGAGGCATACACAATGTACCTACTCTGAATGAATGAAAAGGAAATGAATTGCAATAGAACACAAGATAGGGAAGAGAATAACCATAAAACATGAATTTTATTGCTTTATAGGGATGCATAATTCATTAAAATGAAGAAAGAAGGCACAAACACATTCGCATGAGTCCAAATCTTAGGGATGTAACTCTAAAATACTTTTGCAACACTTTGAATGGTTCTGTGTATTACGAGGGGGTCTAACCTCTACAAATAAGCATCATTTTACAATATATAGAGAATGGGAGAGAGAAGAAGAAGGAAAAGAAGGGGATAGTTCGTATTTGATCTTTCCATTAATGAAAATATCTAGACTTCCCTACAAAAATAATTCTCTAATCGCAACCACCAACAATATACACTAAATATTCTAAAAAAACATGATGAGCACCATGTAAAACCATTTCCCTACATCCTTTTTCTTATAAGGGAAAGTAAGAGACCATCCTTCATCAATTTGAGTGGTTGAGTTGTTGCAAAGTTGACATTGATATCAAGGTGATTTGGATATTATTGAAGTGATGGCATTGATGTCAAGGTGATTGTTGAATGTTTTTATAAATGATGTCAAATGATGCCTTGTTGAAAGAAGATTAAGAACATTGAGAAGTTCAAGCATGGTGTGAAGAGCCATAATGAAGGTATGAACAAGGTAGCTTTGTGTAATGAATGGATACATGTATAAAATGTTTTAAATCATTGTTTGAGCATGATAATGTGATTAGAATACATAGACATAGTACATGAGTTAGTTTCAAGGCCGGTTGTTGCTTGAAGATCAAGTTGTAGAGAGTAAAAGTGAAGAAAATAGGGTCTAATAAGGTATGTGGCTTAGTTTCAAAGGTAAGTATGGGCATGTGAGTATTGTCATAATTGTAACATGTTATCCTAGGTATGTTCATGAAGTCGAGGTCGGGGATTGAAGGAGAAAGCATGCAATTTGGTTTTGAGGTTTGCACCTAGACAAATTCTTGAGTTTTTCCTATCCTATGAGGTGGGTTGATCATTTTTAGTGTCATTATGCAAAAGTGAGTATGGTAAGTTTATTTTTATGTTGATTTAAGTGTGTGGACAAAAGTTTAGGTGTTAGTTTGGATTATTTTGCAAGATATTGTATTTTTAGTCAAACCGAGATCTCAAGAATGGAGTTTCCAGTTAAAATGTCTTTTGAATTTCTCATTAGTACGTTAATCCTCTCCATGAGAACCTAATATATTTGGTATATGTATATATGTGTCCTAGCTAATATCTCCAAGATTTTTTTTTGGTTTTAAGGTCAATATCTTTATGAACAATTATTAACACCAAAACAAGTCAAACCCCCTTATAAAGCCCTAGTTTGAAGTTGATACGGAAGATATTTCTCTAAATGTATTAGAATCGATTTTTGATCAGTTTTGGTGATTGGAAAATGTAGAGGAATCTCCCAAATATCTCTAGGTGGTTTTGGTTTATCAGGTGAGTGAGAAAAAGTGATGGTATAGGGTTGTTTTCTAAAGAATGTTTTGTAGCTCTCATGTTTTGAAATGGATGTTTCATGATGTTATGGACCTATACTACATGCCTATGATAATTTCTAGACAAGTTTCAATTCTTAAGTGGTCATACCAAGTCAATTTCTCATGACTAGTTTTTGGGGTAGTTTTGGGACAGTTTTGAGTATGCTTGGAGAAAAGTTGTTCTTGAGCATTTATACTCTAAGTTGAGGTATCTTATGGACATGGTGATGTTTTATGAGGTCATGTAGTAACTGTTATAATATGTTAATTCAACTTAGTGAAGTGTTTCAAGGTGGTACAAGCTTGATTCTTGAATTTTTTTTTGAGAACCTAGTAGGACAGTCTTGTTCTTGAGATGGTTTCATGGTGTGAAATGAAGTTGCAGAACTTTATAAGCATGGAGGAGGTATGAAGAGGTCATGGATAATGTTATTGAAGATTTTTTTATGTTTGAATATGATCATGTAAGTCTAAAGAGTCATATCTTGCATATAGACCTAATATAGTAGGTCTTCTTGAGTCCTAAAGAAGCAAATGACCTAATGGAGCTATTCAGACCTAATGTAGTTTATGTTCTGATTTTTTCATGTTTATCATATTCCTTTTACTTTATGATGGCTGACCTAATGCATCATGACCGCCCTGTATGGTGTTTTTTCTTGAGAAAGGTATATATACAAGGCAATTTTGGTCTATTTTAGAGTGTTGTGTGTATGAGAGTATGAGCGAGCTATAAGGGCTTGTGTGTGAGGTGTATGAGGTCTTAAATACCATGAAGAATGCATGTATGAAGAATATTTGAAGGTTCTTAAATATTAAGGGAATTTCATCCATGTCTATGTGAAGGTAAAGAAGTTGAAGAGTGAGTAAGCATGTCATGATAGTTTGAGAGTGTTCAAGAGCAGCAAAGAAAAGGTATGAAGAGTAGCTAATGTTTAAGTATCGAGCATGTGAAATATTCCTAAGTAAATATTGATAAGATCATAAGAGTGAATAATAGAGAATAAGTCCATCATTTGTTAAGATACCAATGATAAGAAGGTGGAGAACATTCTTAGGTGGATGAGTTGGTGCTTAGTATTCCTTGTGAGTTGGTGCTTAGTCTTCCTTGTAAGTTGGTTTCTGCTAAAACCCTAGGGAGTTGGTGTTTCCTTGCAATTTTGTTCTTGCTAAAAATTTAGGGTTTGGTGTTTCACCGTTTTCTTTACATTTTTGAATGACAAAACAAATAAGGGTAATGGGCTAGGAGGAATACCTGTTAAATGGGTTGGTTGATGGTTGATGCGCGCATTCATACTTCTTGATCTAGTGTCGATTATGAGAGATTCCTTTTGGCTAGGAGGAACTACCTGAAATAGAAAACAAGACCACAAAATAATAGTTAAATGATATATGATAGTGGACTACCTAGCATATGCTAGTTCCGGGAAGTGTGATATTTCCTAGATGGTTGTCAATCCATTGTTTAAAACAAATTAATGTGAGAAATAAGTAAAGTCCTATTGTAGTTGATATGATTTAGGTATCTCATTCAAGTACAATAAGCAAGTCCAATCACTGTGAGACTAGGCTATTGTAGACACCAAAATTGGGTCACACTCCCCTTGGTCCCTAGTGAAATAACTAGCTCAAACATACACACGCAACCAAGGCCCCTTCCACTCACACCACTATTAATTTAATTGATTTAATTAAATTAATATATATATCCTCACAATATTTATTATCTAATTATCTTAATTTCTACCCCACCACCTCACCTAGACACCTCATCTAACCACCTCACCCTAGACCTATTCTTGGCATGTTTCCATAACTAATAATAACTAAGTCTTACTTGCCTTAATGAGCTAAGATTTGGTCTAACCCTAAAAATCAATCCTAAAATCTCTCTAACCACATTCCCACCCATTAGAAGGGAAGTTTCCATTCTAATCCATGAGAACAAACTAACTAGGCCCAAGAAATTAGAAAGATCTACCCATTTTAGTAAACCTAGGGAATCCCACCTTAACTAACACCGGTCACCCCTAAACCGACACTGTCAACCTGGAACCATCGTCGGTTACCATTTATTCACCTAAGAAACCTTATTTTTGGGTTGGAACATCTTGAGAGAAAAGGGACGAGAAGAGAGCCTAGCATGCAAGCGTAAGCGGGCAGAGCCTTTTCACACACCCGGACATCCAGCCAACACCGGGGAGATCCGAAGCATTGGCACTCACGATAAAATTTGGGGAGGTGTCACTAATGTACCAAGTTCCATTCCATCAACCAATCATCACCACCACCACCCAATCATTTGACTGTAATATTGGTAAGTGTTTTATCATTAATCATTTCCATTCATATTCTATTTATAGAGTTGTTATCATTTCTATTACCATTCTTCTATTAACATTCCCATTTCTCCATAGCCTTCTTTCTGAAAAACCCAAAAATCTCACCCACCCATTTGTTAGATCACCTATCCTGGCCCTTCCACCTCTCTGAGTTTTCTCAGTATTCCCATAGACCTCGCTACCTCCTCCTTTATCCCCATCCAACCTCACCTAGTCTCTATAATAAGGTTTTCATTGAATTACTATCTCCCTACTGTACCAACGCCGATTACCCATAACCTTCATCGGTCTCCCTTAACCTTCGTCAGTTATATCCAAATGACATTGGTCTATGTATTTTATACCCTACCCAAGAATAGAGCCAAACAACCTCCTACTTGTTGACCTAAACAACACAGAATTAGATCCTGACTAGTCCCAGTACCTTGAAAGATACCTCATCCTTTAGATCTAACTACAACCTAGCCTGTTGTGATTGGATTTGCTTATTGTAATTGCTCTAAAAGAAACATTTCTATTGGTGCATTTAAAAAGGAATCATTCTTCATTCTTGCTTTCTACATTTAGTGAAAGAGCATACCCTCTCCTATTCATTATTTGCTTCATCGAACATAACCTTTTCGATTTGGGATTAAAATCGGTTACATTACATTTTGATTTGCTGCATTTAGATCACATTAAAACAAGGGCAACCTATATGATGGACGTCATACCAGTTGATGGTTGACACAAAGAATTGTAGAAAGCACATTCTCTCTCTCTCTCTCTGTCTTACCAAACTTGCACAAAATTGAAATATACACATCTTTCTTAAACAACATCTTACCTGGGAACACCTGTCCATGATCACACGATCAGATTGGTAGGTACTCCCTAGCTAATTATTGTAGACACTAAAATTAGGTCACACTCCCCTTTGGTCCCTCGACCAATAAGCACCCTTTATTACATTTACCTAGCCATGACCCCCTTCACCCCACTAATATTAATTTAATTAATCTAATTAAATTAATTCATTATCCTCACTATATTTATTATTTAAATAATATCCACACATATAGTTCACTTAGACACCTCACCAAGCCAACTCAACCTAAGACCTATTCTTAGCAAGTTGCCATAACTAACTAAGACTTACCCAAACCCTAAAAATCAATGCCTACATTCCCTCTAACCACATCCCCGCATGCTCACTAGAGGCTCCCAGTATAGTCCATGAGATAATATGTGGCACGAGATCGAGGAAATCAAGAGGATCTCCCTATTTTAGTAAACCTAGGAAATCTCGCCTTGACCGACATCGATTACCCCTAACCGTCGCCGGTTAAGCTGGACCGCCGTTGGTTACCCCTTTTAACCCCTAAACTACCTTATTCTCAAGGTTGGAAAAAGGTTGGAAAACATTGAGAGAAGGTTGATGAGCAAGAACACATCTCAGAGAGATAACACATCTTCAGAGAGCAAATTCCAGCGAAAACCCATATGCAAGGAAGGAGATTGAGCATCTTCTCTGCATAGTCATCCGGCCATGATCGATCCATCCAAGCAAAGAGGAGTGTACATCAACCCTGCGCATTTGTCTTTCAGTTGGTGATCACTTGCGACCTTCAAACCCCTCATGACCCCCATCCCTCACACACGGGGAATTCGAGGACGGAATCCAAGTAAGTATAACATCATACTTTCTTGGTTTATTTAATTGTATCATCATTTTATCATCTATTGTTTACTTTGCCCCCTATTGACCTTCTCCAACATTTTCACCTCCATATACCCATTAAAACCTTGTCAAATCCTACTCCAGTCACCCAATACCTCATCTTGACCCACCAAAGTCCTTTGTGCAAACACGAAGGAGACCACAACTTGTTCTGTGATATTTCTAGATCTCACAAGAATAGCAAAGGTTACACCTAACCATCGTCGGTCACCCCTGACCGACACCATCTCTATATTTGCCCACACAACCTAGAACAGATACCTACCCACCAAATTTCATCTTATCGTCACTCACCTGCGATCTACCCGAGACCTCTGTCAAACTGCAGAACCCAAAACCAATCATTTGACCTTTGGATTTTATTCTAGCTTAGCCTGTTAGATTAGATCTATTTCTTATTGTGTTTTTAAGTGAGATACCTAAATCATTTCAAACTACAATAGGATTTACTTTGTTTACAACATTAAATTGTTTAAAACAGTGGATTGATAGTCATCTAGGAAGTATCACACTTCCCGGATCTAGCATACGCTAGGCAGTTCACTGCCCATATTGTTTAATTCCTTCTAGTGGTATTGTTTTCATTACAGGTAGTTCCTCCTAGCCAAAAGGAAGCTCTCATGATCAGATGTGGATCCGGAAGTCATACACGTGTGCAACCCATCAACCAACATTTGAACAGGGTATTCCTCCTACGCCCGTTACCCTATCTATTTCGTCAATGCTTCAAAGAAATGATCTAAGAATCAGTGAAAACGAGTTACCTCTGTCGAGTCATCATCTCGAGAGGATGGCCCACCCATGCCATAACATAATCGAAACCTCTCCTTTGAGATATCCTTCTTCGTTGGATGCCTTCCTAACCAAAAAATTATGTTCTAAATACACACAATCAGTTCTAAATAGCATAAGTTGAACACACATAAAGAAAAATCACTCTTAGGATCATATTTTTCTTAGCGTTCTTATTGCTTTGCATTTTGAGGTGTGAGGACACAATTCCACATTTTTGTTTTTCCTTACACACTCCCCATCATAGTTGGAGTATATGACTTTATCTGAGTGTGTTAGGGCCCCATCTTCTCATTCTCAAATTCCATGAGTTTGATTCTTCACTTGATTTAAATCATAACCTAGTTTTCTTCATTTCTATCTCAATTTCACAAGAACCAAAGACATCGGCCCGGTGACCATCGTCGGTTTTCATCTGATCGTAGTCGGTTAAACCTAACCGGTGTCGGCTCCTGACTTTCTGGGTACTTTGGCCTAGGACAGTCTTCATTCATCATTCTGTTCTCATTTTTGGCCCTTTGGGCACTAACATATTTTATTGATACTCTATTATGCTCTATTGATATTACCATCATATAGAAAACATCTCCTTGTATTGTCTATCAACCTTGTTTCATTTTTCAAATGGGATTTTCTGTAATAACCGGCATCGCTTTACGTAGTGAGGTCAATTTTCCTGCAATCATCACTGGTCAAAATGACCATCGTCGGTGTCTGTATTTGGTTTTCCAGATCCAAATCTTGACCAAATTCACTCTCCCAGCCTCATTCTTTTATGTCCTGCTACTTTCTGTGTCATTTACGTAATCTGATCTTACTAGGTCAAGCACTTGTTCACATGGTGTTGACTGGTAGCAAAATGAACTAACACCCTCATATTCCAATTCGTTAACCACTCCCACCTAGTCCATCACCACCTTCCATCCTATCACCCATGGATCCTACTCGGCTATCACCATTACTTGGTGATGAAAAATTTGCATGACTTCTTGATCGAATCCTACTGACCTTACAGTTCTACCTTTCCCACTCTTCTACAGGACTCCTCAGTCAGTTGATATATGGCATGCCTGTATCCATCTCTCCTACCCTTATTCCCACTTCCACATCAACACCTAATAATACGATGTTACCTTCACCTGCTTCACCCCCAGTGGTTTCATAGCTAGGACCCATACCTATTATGACCATTGCGTCTACAGTATCAGTCGCACCTATAGTATTTGTTGTCCCCTCATCGACCACCCAGACCATAACCTCATCCACGCCCATTGTCTCACAAATACCCATTTCAACACAACCACCCATGGTGTTGGTGACCCCTACTCCATTCCAGAATATTATCCTCTCCATCCCACAAACACTTCCCCCAATTTCTACTAGAGTCACTACAATCATCCCACCTACATACACATACTATCAACAACCCCCTATCTCATCTGTCACCCATTATGGATACATACCCTCTATGTCGGTCCCCTATTCTCAACCTCCCTATTCGGCATTAACCATACAATGGAATGCCACCCACATCATAGGTTCAATACCAACCCCCTTATGCCACAGGAGGAGCCCTTGTACCACAACCTACCAATGACCCCATCAAGTTAATGATGGAAAAGATGTAGACACTAGAAGCATTGGTTTCGACTCATGTAATTCCCTCACCTATGATTAAATTTGTAATGAGCATATTCACTGTCCATTCCTATTCAATCATACCCTGTACATTGGGAAATGCCAAAATTCAAGCGCTTGATAGCAAAGAGGACCCACAACAACATTTGGGGTCCTTTAAACATGGGTGTTACGATTGCCACAATGATGCTTTACTTCTGGGACTTTCCCAATGTCCCTGACAAGACTTGCATTGGACTGGTATCAGTGGGCTACCAAGACATTCCATCTACTCATTCAATCAACTAGCCCAAGCCTTCTTAGACCACTTCTCGATTAATATTTTCAATAAGGTTACCATGACTGATCTTTATTCCACTCAACATTATGAGGTTACCATGGTGATCTTTATTCCACTCAACATTATGGTGACGAGTCCATCACTAACTCTACCGCTCATTGGCACAATTTAATTAATCAGCTCACATTCCAGCTACCTCAAACTGAGCTTATAGAGCTATTTACTCGGGCTTGTGCTAGACACATCTCACCAACCTTGCAGGTGTAAAAATTTCACACTTTTGACGAGGCATTCACCATGGCACAAAAATTGGAAATTTGTGCTATCGAAGAAAAGAAAATTCAACTTCGTAACAAGAACATCGCGTTCAAATCAAATGATGCTTCTTCATCTTCAAAACCCCAAAACAACTATTCAAAACCAAAAGGATCTACCAACGCTGTAATTATCAAGGCTGGCCCCCCTCATAAATCAAACCCAAACAAACCCCCTTCTAATCTCTCTCCTTTCCAAGCTTTTCAGTTTAGACGAGAACAACAAAAGTACACTTCGATAAGAGAATCTTATTCTTCTATTTTGGAAAAGCTTGTTAAGGCTAGTGTCATTACCCTTCCACCTATAAAACCACATACTTTGGTTCGACCCACCTGAGTGACCCATTCCCGCATGGTATAAGGAACATGACTTATGTAACTATCATCATGTCAAAGGTCATAGTGGCAATAACTACATCACCTTCAAGAATATTGTCCAAGAAATGTTAGACAATGGAGATCTAGTCTTGGATAGCCCGAATGCACCTACTAACCAAAACCTACACATCTTCAAGAAGCCATTCCCTAATCATGCCCCATCTTCCAACCAAGCTAGTGATACCTCAAATAATGATAATAATGTCTGTGAGGTCCACACTATTTTTGATGACATACCAGTTGCTTCCTAATTGCCTCATGTGCCTTCCATAGATGAAATCTTAGCCCGAGCTCCCCTACCTACACAAGAGCCTATTTCATCTACTCCTCCACCCACAGAGGCACCCCCTTCATTTTCTTCTTCACCCGTGGAAGAGCCTATAATTAGCACGCCGCCTTTGACCCCTCACATTTCTGAGTAATTGTCAGTGGCACCTCTCCTACTCATAGAAGATGCAGGTCCACCACCTACACCATCACAAGGAGAGTCAACCTCGTCTAGCCCATCCTATCCTCTACCCATAGAGGATCCTATTGAAGTACCAGTGTCTTTTGATGACCCTTCACCATCGGACCTTCAAGATCCCACTGATATACTTTCAGCTCTCTTACCCACAGTCTGAGGCTAGCCATTTCCTTGTATCTCAAACACATTTTATGGGGATTGCCACTCGATCCATGTCAGCCCCGCCTATGTCAGTACCATTCTCACGCTTGGCCGATTGCCTGGACTATGTCAATAGATCCTTACTTTGGGGACACCTTCTACTTCCTATTTTAACAAAAATGTAGTTATCACTCGCTGACACCTCCACTATCTATCCAAAAGTGTTTTGAGCAACCAAACCAAACACAACCACGATTATTGCAACACCTTCCACATCACCACCCATGGCCCAACTCACACCTCTACCCATATCCCAACATACATCTACACCCAAACACCTACCCATGCCTATATCATCTCCCTTACCTAAACCTATCACTACCTTAGGGGTCATACCGATAGCTAGCCTCACTCACCCACCCATCAAATTAGATTTAGCCACATCTTCCAAAACTAACACTAAACTTAACCCGACCCTTAAAAAGAAGATCCAACCTCCTAGACCTCATACACCAACCTCGCCTACCACGCCCTTATCACCGTCACCCCTTCAGTCCATCCTAAGACCTCACCTCTCGACCCTGGCCAAAAAACCCCATCCACCGGTTAACCAAGAACGCAATTACCCATTTCCCCATCAAAGACCTCTAATATACCCAAGCAACCCACACAACCTCCGCTGTCACCCGTAACCTTCTTACCACCCATACCACCACTACCGTCCATAACTGCTTCACTACCCATGACATTTTCTTCTCTTTCACTCATGCCTCCTACCCAACCTACACCACCCACCTCCACAACACCTCGGTTACCCCCGTGGGTAACCCATCCTCTTCCACCATCAGATTTTCCCTCCACATCTTGTACACCCATGTCATCGTTTCCCAAAAAGATGCAACCTAAAGCTAAAAATCCACTACCCTCCAATAAGGTAGTTAAACCAACCAAACCTTCCATCACTAGCTCTTCTACCATGCCCCTACCCAAGTAGATATGACCAACACCTAAGACCACACCACACACCAAACTAGTGGACCCACCTAATCCCCCTATAAAGACTCTTCCTCCACAATCAACGACACTGTACGCACACCCACATTCACCTCCCATTGTGATCGACTAGCGGGATCCTACGGAAAAATCTTAACAAATCTCCTCGAAACTTCCGTCATCACATTACCGCCTCTTAGACCTTATGACCCGATCAAACCCAAATGAAAAGGGTTTGATGAAACCAAAAATTGTGCCTACCATCATGTGCCAGGACACGATGTAGAGAAATATAAGGCTTTAAAAACCGCTCTTGTCTGATTGTGTCCTCCTGAAGAAATTTTTGATGATGACGATATTCTTGATGAAGAAACAATTTCGCCTTCACCAATTTCCACATATCTTCTCCCATTACCTACTCAGTGACCAAAAATCTCCACCCCCACAACTCTTTGATCCACTCCCAAGATTCAAGATCGACATGGTTCGTATAAGAGAGTTAGCCAAACCACCATAAAAATGCCAATGCACCCTCCTAATTTCACAAGGATCGTATCCCCCACTAGTGTTTTGTCCCTCATGCCGCTATACCTTCCATGACACACCCTCTTCATCCACCTCCCCTCAGATTAACATGATCAACATTACCACCCGTGCTCAGAAAGACAAGGGAAAGGAAAAATAAACTAGCCCATCAACCAACCCTGTACCCAACATACCATCTCGCACCCATACCCAAAGTCATCATTCGAGGTCCTGCATATCCTATTTTCGATAAGGTCACACATCACAAAATGCTAAAAAAACAACACCAATCCCCCTTAAAATGTCTTTATATGACCTCGTCCAAACCGGAGTCACATCATCAAGCCCTCATGGAGGTCCTTCAATCTATTGAAGTCTTACCAAATGACCCCACACCTGTCACCTCCATCATTACCCCTCACCACGTAGCCTCTCTCACTAGGTCTTCACCTTCCTCTACACCTCCACCTACTTGCCAAGTGGCCGCCCTCATCTTTTTAGATGAAGAGATTACTCCCTCTAGTCGATGACCCTGACCCCACTCTTTTCATCTCCATCTTTATCAATAATATATGCATACGACGTGTTATGATCAATGGTGGTGCTAGGATTAATATCATCTCCTCCCATGCATACGACCAAATGCGGATACCTGCCAATTGCATGCTTGGTAACCTAGTTATGCTGCACTCCTTCAATGACGCCATGGCCTCTACACTGGGTACCATTTTTCTCCATGTCCGCGTAGGCCCCCACACCATCCGAAACTTTTCTATGTTCTAGAAGGAGAGTTCCAATATAACTTACTGCTCAGATGACCTTGGATCCGTGCCATGGGTTGTGTCCCTTCAACTTTACATCGATGCCTCAAATTTGAATACGAGGGACATAATTACACCATCCCTCCTGACCCATCACCTTTCAAGACCTGTAACATGCTATATCGGCCAAATGATGTGCTTGTACCGGTCAAGGCATCTACCACTATCACCACTTCACCTTCACCCCCGAGCCCATCCACCAAAACTACTTCTACTTTTGTTGCATCTAACCTTGCTATCCCTGCAGCTGTAGCCTCTACTGCTGACACACTTGTTTCCCCAACATCTAGTGAGCCATCTATATCTGCTACCCACATACAAACTACTTATCCCTTAAAAGGTGTTTTTCAATGCCTCACTCTAGGGGAATACCACCTATACAATATCGATACCTTCCTCACCTCACAAGAGTATGAGAATATGCATTAACACCCAAATTATGACATCCGCATTGGTGATGTTTTTCCTTATGGCCCTCCCCACCTTTGCACCAACCTAACATATGGGGAATTGATATTGCCACCTATAAACCCAAACCTCCATCCCAAGCCCAACCATTTTCATCTGACCTACACTCCCTCACTAAATGCTACTCTACTCACACTTTCCTCCATCGGTGTGCATGGAAAGGATCTCGGCTTCGGCGGTTTTAATGAACAAGGCCACCATACTTGTCATTTCTGTACCTCTCGTAAACACAATGACCATAGTGGCATTGGTTTTGACACTCCACCCTCCAAGAAGGTTCATGTTGACCTTATCCAGGACGAGAAATCTTCCCCCTCTCATTCACCCACATTACCATCTTCACCCATGGAGTCCATAGATCCGAATCTATTCCTCCTAACTTTTTTTTTCGTAAACACCATTTCCCTAGGACTGTTGACCTATCAACGCGATGGTGAGGCTCCCTCTTCTCTCCCATTCCTGTATCCTGACATGATCGATGACGATACACCTTCAATTAATGTCATTCAATGTCAGGACAATGAGTCCATCCTCACCTACCTTGGTGTAGAAGACTCTTATATTCATCAGTCATTACCCTCTGAGACGCAAACCATGTTGAATGAATCGACCATCAAAATCAACATTAATACTTAGGACGACCCGCACATTCTAAAGATCGGCCAATCCTTAGACGCTACTGAACAGGAAGCCTTCACCTCTTTCCTTCAGGACCATAACAACGCGTTTTCTTGGTCCTATGCCGATATGCCTAGTATTGACCCAAAAATTGTGGTTCACAATATCGTAACCATTCCTGATGCCAAACCCATCAAACAAAAGTTGCGGAAAATGCATCCTCGCATTACTCTTCTGGTCAAAGAAGAGCTTTAACGCCTTCTCTCAGTTTCCTTCATTCTACCCATTGATTATCCCTAATGGATTTCTAACATCGTTCTTGTCACAAAGGTGATGGGGGACTCTGCATTTGCACATATTTCTATGACCTCAACCTCGCCTATCCCAAAGATGATTTCCCCTACCAGGCATTGACCAACTGGTTGATCTTACTACTAGCCATGAAATGCTATCGCTCATGGATGGTTTCTCGGGCTACGATAAAATATTTCTAGCTCCGAGGATCAACACAAGAATGCATTCATCACCCCTCGGGGGCTTTACGCTATCGAGTTATGCCTTTTGGCCTAAAAACATTAGTGCTTACATATCAACGAGCCATGACTTACATCTTCCATGACATCATGCATCGCATACTGGAAGATTAGGTAGATGATCTTCTAGCCAAATCTAAACATCGAACCGAGCACCTACGTGTCCTTGAATTCATATTCGACCATCTCATCAAGTATTATGTGCGTCTTTAACCAAAGAAGTGCGTCTTTGTTGTACTTTCGAAAAAACCCTAGGTTTCATTGTTTCTTTGCGTGGCATAGAAGTCGATCTGCTAAAGTCAAGGATATTTTAGAAATGCCTCCACCCACTAATCTTCGTCAACTTGAAGCCTACAAGGAAAGTTGCAATCCATTCATCATTTTATCTCGCAACTTTTTGACCATTGTTAACCATTCCATCATTTTCTCAAGAAAGATGTGTCCTTCAAATGGGATGAAAAATGTCATAAAGCCTTTGAAGCCTTAAAACAATACCTCCTTCAACCACTAGTGTTCATTCCTCCTAAGGATGATCAACCCTTTTATCTATATATTTCTGCCACTAACCATTCTCTAGGTGTCATGCTAGCTCATCACGATGAGCAACACAGAGAGAAAGTAGTTTATTACATAAGTCGTACCCTTATGGACTACAAAACTAGATATACCCACATCGAAAAACTCTACTTAGCCTTAGTTTTGTTGCCACCAAACTCTGCCATTACCTACTCAATCACAAAACCTTCGTCATTACTAATATTGACCCATTACACTATATGTATGCCAAACCCTATCAACATCAATGTTTTACATCTTGGCTAATGCTTATGGCGACCTCGACCTCAAATTCATTCATCAAAAGTCTATCAAGGGCCAAGATATTGCCAACCAATTGGCTGACACACCTATTTCGGGATCAATCATTTAACTTTGACTTCCCAGATGAGTCTATAGCTACCCTTTCCCTAGACGAACCTACTTACCAAATGACACTCTTCTTCGATGGCTCCAAGTGTCAATGTGGGGGTGGGGCTGGTGTTATCCTCATTCCACTTTATGGTGAACCTATGCCTTTATCTTTCAAACTCGATTTTGATTGTACAAACAATATTGCTGAATACGAAGCACTCGTGTTGGGTCTCTAGGCTACTTATGCCTTATATGTTAAGTCAATCAACATCTTTGGTGATTCTCAGTTGGTCATAAACCAAGTCAATGGTATATACCAGTGTCGTAATGAGATAATTCAAAAGTATAAGCATCATGTAGACATAATTTTGACCACCTTTGACCGTTATGCACTTCAAACCACCCCACGTTCTACCTATAATTGTGTGGATACCATGGCACGCTTGGCTTCTCGGATACTGCTTCGCTCGCCATTGACTCTAAAATCTTTTCGTAATATAAAGGCTACAATCACCCTCTTATTTGCCTCGTGAGGTCTACTCCATTAGAGCCATTACCCCTAACCCATGTGACCTTTGGTATAAGCAATATGCAGACTATATTTCCCTTTCCTTTTTACCCGCCGATCTCACTTGTAATGGACAACAAACCTTTCTTAAAAGTGTCTCCGTTATGTCATCATGGGTGGTCTTCTTTACAAGCGCGACTTTGATGACATTCTCTTACGATTCCTTACGAGTTCTAAAATTCCCTACACCATTAAGGAAGTCCACGATGGAATTTGTGGAGGTCACTTTAGTGGTTTAGCCATCGCAAAGCGCATTCTTTACCTAGGCTATTATTGGCCAACCCTAAACCATGACTATTTTGATTATGTCAAACGTTGCGTAAAATGCCAACAACATGCTAATATTCATCACACACCTAGTCACGCCTTATAGGTCACACGAGACCTTTGGCCTTTCTCTCAATGGGGTTTGGATCTTGTCGGTGAGATCAACCCCCATTATTCACAACACCACTAATGGATCATAACCGCTATTGAATATTACACTAAATGGGTAGAAGCCATTCCCCTCATTTCTACAAAAGTTGAGAAAATATGTGAATTCATCAACCATCACATCATTTTTCATTTTGGTGTTCCTCACCGCATTATCATTGATAATGGAAAACAATTCAAAAACAAAACCCTATGCAAAATATGTGATGCTTTTGGCATCCAACTCAGTTTCTCATCACCTTATTACCCATAAACTAATGGTCAAGCCAAATCCACCAATAAAACCTTGAACAAAATTCTTTTGAAGGTAGTCAACGATACTAGGAAAGATTGACATACTCACATTCCTTTCGCCTTAAGGGTTTATCACACTAGTATTTGCACTTGACATTTGTTGCCACCCCATTTTCTCGGTCTACGGTATCGAGGCTTTCTTACCTCTCGAAGTCCAAATTCCATCTCTGCATCTCACTACGGACATGCTTAATGGCGATGACTTTCGCCAGGATCATTTGGTACAACTTGAGTTATTAGATGAGTGTTGTCTCAATGTTCTTGAACATCGTCAAATCTACCAAAAACGTATCAAACGTGCCTATGAAAAACGTGTTCATGAATTAACCTTTCAATTCAGTGACCTCGTCCTGAAGGAAAATTAACATGTAACGAAAGAGGAGAAAAGTAAATGGGGCAAATTTTCTCTTAATTGGCTTGGAACCTATATCGTTACACATGCCTATGGATCAGGTGCTTATCATTTGTCTTCACTCAAAGGTAAATCTGAACCTAAGCTCCTTAATGCCTTGCATCTTCGACCATTCTATTGTTGATATCAAGTCCTATATCACTCTTTGTCGAGTTGATCACTCATCCATTGAGTATTGTTCACCTTCCATATTAACCATTTTGAGGATCCATAACTAAACAAGAATCATGTGATTACCCATCACCTTTTTAGCCTTGTCTTCAATGTGAGTACCACGACTCTACTCATAGCATGATTCTCATGGATACTTTTCATCTTCTTCAAGATGGAATCCCATGGTCATTCATCACTCGAAACCACCTATTTCATATTTGATCCTTGTGTGCAATGGTCTTGTCTTATAAACAAGAACATAATATTCCTTTATAGTCTTTTCCATGACTTAAACGTCCAAAAACAAAAAGGGATACAACTCCTTGAGTCAAACATCCAACAAAAGATGACTCCCTCAAATGGGACATCTCTTCACTCTAATTCCACCACCATAAATAGACTGCCCTTTGAAGAACAACTATATAATGTCATTGAAAACATGTAATAAATATCCGAAGCTTACCACATTGATCGATTCATGAAGACCTTAAAGAGATAATATACTCATCCCATATAGTTGGATCTAAAGGATGAGGTGTCTGTCAAGGTACTGGGACTGGTCAAGATCTGATTCTGGGTTGTTTAGGTCAACTAGTAGGAGGTTGTTTGGCTCTGTTCTTGGGTAGGGTATAAACATAGACTGATGTCAGTTGGGTATAACTGGTGACGGTTAAGGGATACCAATGACGGTTATGGGTAGCCGACATTGAGTACGGTAGAGGGTGACAATGATAATTCAATGAAAACCTTATTGTAGAGACTAGGTGAGGTTGGATGGGGCTAAATGAGGGAATAAAAAGAGTGCAGTGGGAATCGAGAAAACTCGAGAGGTGGAAGGGCCGAGGATAGGTGATCGACAAATGGGTGGGTCATATTTTTGGTTTGTCGGAAAAGAAGGCTATGGAGGAATGGGAATATTAATAGAAGAATGGTAGCAAAAATGATAACAACTCTATGAGCAGGGATAGGAATAGAAATGATTAATGATAAAACAATTACTAATATTGTAGGTCCAATGGTTGGGTGGTGGTGGTGATCGGTTGATGGAATGAAACTTGGTACAGTAGAGACACCCCAGGAATGTTACCATGAGTGCTAATGCTTACGGATCTGTCTTGGTCTTTGGTTATGGATGTTTGGGTGTGTGAAAAGGATGCGGTTTGCTTGCATGCAGCTCTCTTCTTGTCCTCTTGCTCTCAGAATGTGCCAACCCAAAAACAAGGTTTCTTAGGTGAATAAATGGTAACCGATGATGGTTTCAAGTTGGTGAGTCGGTTTAGGGGTGACTAGCATTGGTTAAGGTGAGATTCCCTAGGTTTACTAAAATGGGAAGATCTTTCTAATTTCTTGGGCCCAATTAGTTTGTTCTCACGGATTAGAATGGAAACTTCCCTTATAATGGGTGGGAATGTGGTTAGAGAGATTTTAGGGATTGATTTTAGGGTTATACCAAATCTTAGCTCATTAAGGAAAGTAAGACTTAGTTATTGTTAGTTATGGAAACATGCCAAGAATAGGTCTAGGGTGAGGTGGTTGGATGAGGTGTCTAGGTGAGGTGGTGGGGTAGAAATTAAGATAATTAGATAATAAATATTGTGAGGATATATATTAATTTAATTAAATCAATTAAATTAATAGTGGTGTGGGGTGGAAGGGGCCTTGGTTAGGTGAGTATGTTTGAGCCGGTTATTTGACTAGGGACCAAGGGGAGTGTGACCCAATTTTGGTGTCTACATTTATTTCTCCCTTTGAATTTGTTTCTTCACTAAATCAGGGGGTTAAAGCCTCCTTGCAAGTTGGTGCTTGCTAAAGTCTAGTTAGTGCTAACTAAATTAGGGGTTGGTGCTCCTTGTGGAGTTAGTGCTTTAATAAAGTTTGATTGTTGTTTATTAATGCAATGATCAATGTGTTTTCTTCCCAATGAGGTTTTCCCACCTGCATGTTATGTTCATGTGTGCTCTATCTTGTTTCATATTATTTTAGATGGTTATTTGATGCATAATAAGCTCACAATGGTTAATGAATATTGAAAGGTTTCTTCAATGGTTAATACAAGTTAAGTAAAAGTAAAGATAACTAAAGTAAAAGTTTTTGAAGACACTGATTCACCCCCTTAGTGATTTTTCTTCCAACAATTGGTATCAAAGAAAGGTCCTTTGAAAAAATTTTAATAACTTGAAGGAGATCCTAGAAGCACGTGTATGACTAGTAATCAAACTCAAGGAGGATTCTCAACTAGCAAAGCTCCTCTCTTCAATGGGAGGAATTATGCCTTTTGGATTATCAAGATGAGGAAATATTTTATGTCATTGGGTTTTGACATATGGAAATTAGTGGATGTTGGATATACTATACCTATTACACCCCAACTGATGCAATAGGAAAGAAGGCTTGTGAAAGTAATTCCAAAGCTATGAATGTTATTTTATGTGGTATTTTAGAAAATGAAAATTTGAAGGTCATGCATTGTGATATGACCAAAGTAATTTTGGATAAGTTACAAACCATATTTGAAGGAGATGTCAAGGTGAAGATGGACTATAAAAGACAATTTGAAATCCTAAGAATGAAGGAAGATGAAAATATTGTTTCTTATCTGTTGAGAGTTGATGAAGTGGTCAATATAATCAAGGTTATTAGAGAGGAGGAATCAATAGTTTTCCAAAATGTTATGAGGTCCTTGACACCCAAGTTTGATCCTAAAGTCTCAGTTGTAGAAGAAGAAAAATATTTGAGCACCTTGCAGATGGATGAACTTCATGGGATCTTGATAGCATGTGAGATGAGAACTAATGATGGAAGACCCACCAAGAAGGATGAAAATAAGGAACAACGTAAGAAGGTAAAGGATAAATATGACTCAAATATTGATGATGAAAAGTTAGAGGCCATGTTTGTTAGAAGGCTAAGAAGAGGCTTAGGTAAGTACAAAGGTAAATTTCCCTTTAAGTGTTTTGAATGTGGTAAGATTGGTCATTTTATAAATAAATGTCCTAACAAGAATAGGGATGAGAATTATGAGCATGAAGAACATGATGAAAATCATAACAAGAACAAGAATTATCATAAGCATGACAAAAAGAGATTCAAGAAGCATGATAATAGTGACAACTTGTTTGATGTTAGTGACAACAGTTCATCAGATGGTGATGGTGAAGATGCCAAGGAAGACAAAAATGAAGTCATATTCATAGACAAGGAAGCAAGAAGTGAGTGTTTGAATAGTTTCTTGGAAGAATCAGAAGATGAATAATATGAGGTGAACTTAGAGGTAGAACTGATAAGTGCTCTAGATGATTTAAAGAGTCAAAGAAAGAATACCAATAAATTAAATTCCTTGATCAAGGAATATGAATAATAAATAAGTGGTATGAGTGATGAGCAAGGAGATATTGTCAAATAATATGAGACTTAGGTTGAGTTAGTGACAAGAACTATAAAGGCTAAAAAAGAGTGTACAAGTTCAAAATTGAGATTGAATCCCTAACAACAAAATAAGAATATTGTCTCAAGTTTGAAACATAGTTGAAGTCCTTGAAGGCATTTTTGATCAGCTATAGAGGAAATTGAATACTCTTGAGAAGTTTGAAAAAAGTACTAAGGCTCTAAATGATATTCTAAGTTGTAAAAAGTCTTCTCATAACAAGACAGATCTTGGTTTTAATAAGAGCAATGAACATACCAAAACAAGTCCTAAAGATCATAAGGATAACAATTAAGATGCATATGCTAAAAATAATGTCAACTTTGAGAGAGATATGAATACTAATCCTATCAGAAAACCTAATTCTATGAGGTATGCTAATTCATTCTATAGTCACTATTATACATGTGTTTTATGAAGCATTATTTGGAGTGTCTTAGTTTTCTTATCATAATGTAGGTAGGGTATGACAAAGATATGTCACAATGAAGACCCATTTATTAAAGAATGATGTAAGGAAGGATGAAATGATGAGGTCTGTGATTTTTGGAGGAAGATTGACCTAAGCGGGAAGGAAGTGAAGACTGGTTGACAATGTGATGCTAATGCAAACGGGATGTCATGATGAGTTTGACCTAGTTGAGTTTGGAATTGATAAAGAAATTTGAAGATTGTTATTTTTATGTGGCTCAAAGAAGAAATTATGGTATTAGGAGGAACTAGTTATGCTATGAGAATAAAAAAATCAAGACAAAAATAAGGGTCCTTGTACTCCTTGAGAAGGTGTATGATAGTTGTATCGAAGAAATAAAGGATTGAAAAAATAACAATTGGTATTAATCTATTAGTCATATGGAAGATACAAATCAAGGGGGAACCAAGCAAGTTGATATTCTATCTCCATAAGCAAGTGAGTTAATCCAAGAATGTTTGTAGAGTTAAAAGAAAAGTCAATGGAGGAGTCCTAGTTATTATTTGAGAAGGCCTATAACAATTGGTATGTAAGGAATAAGTCATGGTTTAGTGATGGTGACTTATGAAACATGAAGGAGGAAGATCATTGCTGGCTGTCCTAGTTATTTTTGGTATCATTAGAGTTCTAATATAGACGAGAAGTGATTGATTCCCTTGTGTGGCTCATAAAGGAGAGAATGGAATTAGGGGGAGATGGGTGGCTCTGTTCAAGACAAAGAAGTGTCTTGAGTGTTATTTCTAAGATGGTCCATATTAGATTCCTCGAGAGGACATGATAGTGAGGTTTGCATAATCTAAATTGGTTTCTAATAGTCATTAAAGGAGGTTTTTGTCATCTATATCAAAGTAAGATATGTATGAGCTAATGGGGAGTTAAGCACAAGGTTTTTCTATCTCCATGACCAAGTAAGGACAATCAAGAAGGTATGTAGGACATGAAGACAACTTGAATATATGCATATTAATATGAGAGATAAGCAACTTGTTTCTTGTTTCTAATCAAATTGATAGTAGTTGGAAGTTGAAGTTGGTCCATTGGTATCATAAATATGTGAGTTGAGGTTTCCATGTATTAATATGTAGTATTGGTTTCAAGAGGTTTGTTGAGAAAATGATCATGGTTTGAGATTCCTAATGACTCATGTGGTGAGCCCAAGCTGTGGAGACAAAAGTTGAGTCCCTATATTTTCAATTGATATCAACCATGTGATGAATAGAGTTTGATTTCAAAGGTGGAGAGTTAAAATGTTACTAGTATCTCCTTTATCTTTAATGTCAAAGGAGGAGAATGTTATTGAAAGGGGAGCGCGCTCTATAGTCTTTGGTATCGTGATTGATTGAGCTTTTAGTTGCAAGAAAGTGTTATTCTAGGTATGATCATGGTATCTAATGTTCATCTTATTGAGAGAAATGGTGTAGTTTTCATTAAGGAGAAGCATCTCGCTTAGGGGGAGCTTTATAAAAGAGTCAAGACAGGTGATGAAGAAATCATTAGAAGATGCATGACTTCTTGAAGGTCGAAGTATGGTACAATCCTAAGGTGAGTGTTTTTTCAAACATTTGGTATCGAGACAAATTAGAGTCAATATTTTATCCTTTGTCATTAATTTCAAAGGGGGAGAAGATTCAAAAAAGGGAAGAATGTTGTCATAGTGTTTCTTAGTTTTTCCTAATTTTACTAAACTAGAAGAGTTCCTTGCTCGGGGGCAGATCGGGGGTGAGCGCGGTCTTGAGAATCACCCCTCGACTTCAGATTACGACTCTGATCTTGCACACAATAGTGAAACCTGATCTCTGTTACCTCCCTGCTGAGTAACATACATCATCTGTTGTATGCAATTAGCGATACCGACCCCACCATGCAGGTGGGAGTCTCCAGGGAATGCTCCTGGTGAACACCATATTGCTTCCACCCAGCCTTAAGGAGGCCTCGTGGCTAATCTCCCCAGTCCCGAAGGACAGGGGCCAAGTGAAAGAGAAACTCTTCCAGCTGTGTGCCTGACGGGAAGGCATTGCCCTACACAATCGTGCGTTGGCTCGAAACTCTTAGTATCTTTGTCATTAATGAAAAAGGGAGATTATTGCAATGTTTTGATTGATGTTAAGGTGAGTTGAAGATTTTGAAGTGATTTCATTGATTTCAAGGTGATTGTTGAGTGTTATTGTTAATGATGTCAAATGATGCCTTGTTGAAAAAAGATCAAGAACATTGAGAACTCTAGTCATGTTATGAAAAGACATAGTGAAGGTATGAGCATGGTAGCTTGGTGTAATGAATGGATACAAGTATAAGAGGTTCAAAATAATTTTTAGCATGATAATATGATTATAATGCATGGGCAGAGTATGTGAGTCAATTTCAAGGTTAGTTTTTGCTTGAAGATCAAGTTGCGGAGAGAGAAAAAGTGAAGAAACAAGGCATAATGAGGTATGTGGCTCAATTTTCAAGGTATGTATGGGTATGTGAGTATTTTTAAAGTTATAACATGTTGTACTATGTTCATGAAGTATTGAGGTCAAGTCTTGAAGGAGAAAGCATGAAAATTGGTTTTGATGTTTTCACATAGAAAAATTCTTGAGTTTTTCCTATCCTAATATGGTAGGTTGATAATTTTTAGTGATAGTATGTAAAAGTGAGTATGGTAAGTTGTTTGGAATGTTAAATTAGGTATTAGGAAAAGCTGTCGGGTGTTATTTTAGAGTATTTTGCAAGATATTGCATTTTTGGTCAAACTAAGTTCTCAAGAATGGTGTTTCCCAGCTAGAAGGTCATTTTCAGTTGCTCGTTGGTAAGTTAATCCTCTACATGGGAATATAATGTGTTTGGTAGAGGTATATATGTGTCATATCTAAGATATTTGGGCATTAATTTGGGTTTTATGAACCATATTTATGAACTATTGTTAACACCAAAGTAGGTTAAAACCCCTTTTAAAGCGTAGTTTGAAGTTGAAATGGAAGATATTGCTCTAAATGGCTCGAATGATTTTTTGATCATGTTTGATGAATTTATCATGTAGAGGACTCTCCTAGATATCTCTACGTGGTTTAGTTTTATCGGGTGAGTGAGAAAACGTGATGGTACAGGGCTATTTTCTACATAATTTGTTGTGGCTCTCTTGTTTTTCAAAGGAGTAGTTGAAAAAATGGATGTTTCATGATGTCATGGACCTATACCACATTCATATGATGATTTACATAAAATATTCAGTTTTTAAGTGGTCATACCAATTCAATTTCTCATGACTAGTTTTTGGGACAGTTTTGGGACAGCTTCAGTATGCTTGGAGAAATGTTGTTCTTGAGCCTTTGTACTCTAAGTTGAGGTATCTAATGGATTTGGTGATGTTTTTAAGTTTACGTAGTACATGTTTGTATGTGTAATTCATCTTGGTGAAGTTTTTCAAGGTGGTACTGAAGCTTGATTCTCAAAAGTGGTTTTGAGAACCTAGTAGGACAATCTTGTTCTTGAGATGGTTTCATGGTGTGAAATGAATTTGCAGAGCTTTATAAGAATGTAGGAGCTATGAATAGGTCATGGATAATGTTATTACAGAGTTTTTGATATTTTAATATGGTCATGTAAATCTAAATAGTCATATCTTCCATGTAGACCTAATAGTAGGTCTTCTTAAGTCCTAAAGAAGCAAATGACTTAATGGAGTTGTTACAGACCTAATGGAGTTGATGTTATGAGTTTTTCATGTTTATCAGATGAATTTTAATCTATGATGTCCAACCTAATGCATCATGGATGACCTATATGGTGTTTTTGCTTGAGACATGTATATATACAAGGTAGTTTTGGTCTATTTTAGAGTGTTGCGTGTATGAGAATATGAACGAGGTATAAGGGCTTATGTGTGAGGTGTATGAGGTCCTAAAGACCATGAAGAATTCATGTATGAATAATATATGAAGGTGATAAACTATGAAATGTTGTTTATCCATGTCTATGTGAAGGTGAATAAGTTGAAGAGTGAGTAAGCATGTCATGACAGTTTGAGACCTGCTCAAGAGAAGTAAGGAAAAGGTATGAAGAACAACTAATTTTTAAGGATAAGCGTGTGTGAGTGAAGTTTAAGTACATGTTGATACACTAGAGATAGAGATAAAACCAATAAGAATAATATTGATTAAGAGAAAACAAGTCCATCATTTGTTGAGATAACAACAAGAAGAAGGTGGAGAACATTCTTAGGTGGCTGAGTTAGTGCTTAGTCTTCCTTACAAGTTGGTGCTTGCTAAAACCCTAAGGAGTTAGTGCTTCCTTAGAAGTTTGTGCTTGCTAAAAATATATGAGTTGGTTCTCCTTGTGGAGTTGGTTCTTCACTAAATCAAGGGGTTGTAGCCTCCTTGCAAGTTGGTACTTGCTAAAGTCTAGTTGGTGCTAGATAAAATTAGGGGTTGGTACTCCTTATAGAGTTGGTGCTTCACTAAATATTGATTGTTATTTATTAATGCAATGATCAGTGGTTTTTTCCCTCTTGATGGTTTCCCACTTATATGTTATGTTCATGTGTGCTTTCTCTTGTTTCATATTCTTATGGATGATTGTTTCATACATGATAAGCTCATAATGGTTAATGAATATTGAATGGTTTCTTTGATGGTTCATACAAGTTAAGTAAAAGTAAAGATAACTGAAGTAAATTTTTTTGAAGACACTAATTCACCCCTCTTAGTGATTTTTCTTCCAACATGAGCTACTTGTAATTATGTTTTCAATGCTAGACAGTTTTCACCTATTTCTCCCACATAACTCAACCAACTTCTGAAACGAATGCTTCCAAATTGATATGAATGACAAGACCTTTCCAATAAGATTGATTTCATAATATTTGGATGCCTGCAGAGAAATATACAATAAAAAATGCAAAATTGAACTTAGGCCCGACTTGGGTTTGCTATGGTACTACGAGTTACAATTTTGGTTAGAACCTCCAAAGAGATGCAATATAGTGTTAAAGGATTGGACAAGGGAGTCAGGTCCTTGATTGCAGTTTGTAATCTACAACTACAAACTACAAGCCTAATTTTTTCATCCCAAGATCCCATAATGCAACATGTGTCCATGTTGTGATTGAGACTCAAAACTCGAACGCATTTTGTAGTTCTTATAAGACTACAAGTCTATGAGCACGGTTTCCCGAGTTAGATAGAGATGTTTTGGGGCTCAAAACTCTTCTTACGATTTTCACTTGCAACACCGCAATTTCTCAAAAATGCCCTCGAAGGCCCAAAAATGGGGACTAAGTCCAAAATGAAGATGTGGGTTGTTAGAATAGCTCCATGGGGTTATTTTGAACAATAGTTTGATGACTCAACATGGTCATCTTCTGCTAGATGGAAGATCGGTGGCCTTTTGAGCATCCATTGGGCATGGATTCAACATGAAAATATTGAAACTAATCTAAACCTTGAAATATCTTACCAATGAGTATGCATGAAATAATTTTTGGCCTTAGTATTGAAATGGAACCACCTTGACTGCTCTTGAAGATTATCTCTTGGGCATTTTGAGTGAACTTTATAACTATTCCAAAGATGAAAGTTTTAACCAAGGAAGAGGCACGAGGAACTCTACATGAAACCGATATTGGGGATGAATGAACAAGCATTTGAAAAATGTACCCATATCTGATATTTTTAATGGAAGCTTCTCCAAAATGGATAGTGAAATAATAACAAAATCCACAAAACTATGTACAAACATAAAAATCCATACATGCCCCAAATGGAACATATAGAGCACGTGCATAAGCACTTATTTTGCTTAAAACAATCCTAACCTACCCTACTCTAATAAGAGGAAAAGGAAGATATAAAAAGCAAATAAATGGTTGGGAGAAATAGCTCCCTTTCCTTACAAAATTTTACCATGTAATTAGTTTGAGAATAAACATGGTCTTGTTGGAGTAATTGTCATTGATGCCAAAGGATGTTAAAGGAATCTCCTACTATAGCTTTGAAGTCTAACCGAGAGAACTTTAGAATCTAACCAAAGAACTTTAAAGGTGACGGGAGAGCTTTAGAGTCTAACTAAAGAGCTTCAAAGTATGACCATAGAGCTTCAAATTCGACCAGAGAGCTTCAAAATTTGAAGCTGTGGATAGCTTGAGTCTAGCATTTGGAGAGCTTTAGAGTCGAACAAAGTTGTCTTTAGTGAAAATAGTCAAGGAGATTGAAGTGTATTGGTTTGAAGTTCATAATGTGTTAAATCACGGAGTATCATTGGTTAGTTCATCGGAATGATAAATAATACAAGACTCTAAGTAATAGACTTCAAGTTGAGATTTGAATATGGGCCACATTGATACATCTAGAGAGTCATGTTTGTTTATATGATTTTTTTAGAGTTATATTTTCAAATAGTTTAGTCGACTCATGCTATATCTTGGAGTTAGTGTTTTGAATACATTATTTTCCATATTTATTCCGACTTTATTTTGGCATTAAGATTTAAAGTTCAAGACGACCCTCATCAATTCTTAATGCACAATGTTTAAGAGGTATAATTAGTATGGTAATGCGAGAGAAAATGGTGAGTTAGAACAAGAATTAAAAAGTGTAAATGGAAGTTAAAAATTCAAGTAGTATGTGGAGGCGAGAAAAATAAGTGATTATGGTGTGATAAAATGTATAGAGAAGAGAAACAACAAACTACTAAGTAAATTATGTGAGAATAGTGAATGTGCAACAAATACACATCGAATGTGCAACAAATACACAACAAGTGTGCAACAAATACATAACAAATGCACAACGAATTTAAAACAAATACACATCATGTGTGCAACATGTGTATGAAGTGATGAGGGAAATCCAAAGGTCTCTAATTACTAAATTTCTTTCGACCATAGAGAGCCAAAGGCCACTTATTGTTGACATCATTACTTGCTTATGGAGGACCAAAAGTCACAAACCGCTATCTAGAAAAATCAGTTTTGAATCTTCATCATTGAAAGGATGATTGCTTATTCAAAGGTAGAAAAAGAAAATTATATGATCATTATGGAGTGCTGGAATTTTATTATTTTATTGTGAAAGTTTTTATTAAAAAATCTCTAGACCATTCCAAGTTTATAATACCCAAGAAAATGAAGAGTCGTGTGAGAATATCTAAAGGTGTGAAGTTAAAAAGGTAACGGAACAAGGGAGTGGAAGATAAAATAACTTAATCTGATTTCATTAAAAAATAGGAGAAGCTGACATCTATGTTGAAAGAGTGAAGATGTAGAAGAAGAGAAAAGAAAAGATTATTCAAAGTAGATAGGGTAAAAGTTTTCAATAAAGTAGAGAAGAAGGGGAGAATGATTTATTAAAATATATATAGTATATTTTTAGAATAAAAACAAAGAAGAAGTAGAATTTCCATCACAACTGAAGAAGAAACTACACAAGGTGGAACATCATATTATTAAGGTCGGTGCCTCAAAAATTTGGGGATTGGTGTCTCTAGTGGGTTGGAGCTCACAAAAATTAGTTGAGTTTGTGCTCAACTTTGGAGATTGGTGTCTCTTAGGTTGGTGCCTACAAATAATTGTAAAGCATTTAATTTGGGATATATTTAGATGGTGGTTCGAAGAAGTCTTATTTTGTGTTTTTTCCCGAGAGAGGGTTTTCCACATAAATCTTATGTTACTCTATGTTATGTTGTTTTGAATAGTTTTGCATATTAATATTGTCAAGGTAAGTTTTAATAAATAAAATTTTATCTAATACTAATTCACCCCCTTTCAGTATAAACATGTGTTTAACAATTGGTATTAGAGTAGGTTCCTTTAAAACAATCTAACCGAACTGGAAGGTTGTTATAAAAACCACACATGGATAATCATCAAGTTCAAGAAGGTTTATCCACAAACAAGGCTCCATTGTTTGATGGAACAAACTTTGAATTCTAGAGCATAAGGATGTGAAGAAATATAATTTCTATTGGTTTTGATATCAAAAAGTAGTAGTGCTTGGATATATAACGCTAAAAACTCCACCAACAGATATAGCTAGAAAGAATGCCAATGAGAATAATTTAAAAGCCATAAATGTAATTTTGTGTGGCTTATCAAAAGAATTTTTTCAAGGTAATGCATTGCACTTCAGTAAAGGACATTTGGGATAAACTTCAGACCATCTATGAGGGTGATAGAAAATTAAAAAGGAAATGCTCTAGACTCATAAGAGACAGTTCGAAAGCTTAAACATGAAAGATGAAGGAAATGTTGCAACATACCTTCGCACGTGGATGTGATTGTTAATATCATTAGAGGTCTTGGTGAAAAAATTGAGGAATCCAAAATAGTTTAAAAGGTACTAAGATCCTTACCTTTAAGATTTGATTGAAAAGTTTCTACTATTGAAGAAATGAAAGACCTAGACCAGTTGAAGATGGATGAGTTACATGGAATTCTCATAGCCTATGAGATGAGGACAGAATAAGAGAATCCATAAAAAAGGAAGCAACTTTTAAAGCTTCAAAGAAAGAGAAAAGTAAAGAGTCTGAATCAAGTGATGAACAAGATGAGGAAGAGGCCATGTTTATCAGAAATATTAAAAAGGGATCCAGAAAATATAAAGGTAAGCTACCTTTCAAGTGTTTCAATTGTGGTAAAATAGGAAATTTTTCTACCAAATGCCCACATAAGGATGATAGCGATGATGAGGAAAATCATGATGGGAATAAGAAGGAAAGAAAACCTCAAAACAAGAGGAGCTTCAAACAAAATGAATATAAGAAAAGGTTTGGAAAGCAAAAGAAAAGCCTCTACTCCAAAAGGGATAGTAGCTTAGTTGAGGAAAACGATGAAGGTATATCAAACAGTGACAAAGAAGAAATTTTGTTCATGAATATAGAAATAAAAAATGATGCCTCTATAAGTAAAGAAACTTTGGAAGAAGAAGAAGAATTGAAGATGAAGGAGAGGTAGATCTTGAAGAAGAACTCATATGTGCTTTGGGTGAGTTAAAAGTGCTAAAAAAATAATCTAAAACTTAGATTAAAAATTATGAAATATGAAGAAGAAAAGTGTGCTTTGGAAACACAAATATTACAAAATCTAGAAGAATAAGAAAAATGCTTCTTAACCGAAAATTCAAATTGAAAAAGTAAAGAAAATAAAGGAAGAGGTGAGAATCTAGTTGAAAACAAAAGAAGAAAATAGTGAAAGACTAGAATTTGAAATTGTCTCCATTGTTAGGAATTCATTATATATTGCTCTCATGATCAATAATAATTTACTCGTGATAGATTATTATTGTAAATAATATTACAAATATGGTTTGTAATATTTAGTGTTTGGTTACGTGAGTTGTTTTAACAACTCACTAACCATATGATATGAGATATATTAGGGATATATTGTTGTAAGTGGTTCTATTGTAGACACCAAAATTGGGTCACACTCCCCTTGGTCCCTTGTCAAGTAACCGAGATCAAGCATACTTGATCTAACCATGGCCCCCTCCACCCCACATTAATATTAATTTAATCAACTTAATTATATTAATACCCATCCTCACAATATTCAATACTTAATTATTTAATTAAGCTAATTTCCACCTCATGACCACCTCACCCTAAACCTATTCTTGGCATGTTTACATAACTAACAATAACTAAGTCTTACTTTCCTTAATGAGCTAACATTTGGTCTAACCCTAAAATATCTCTAACCACATTCCCACTCATTAGAAGGGAATTTTCCATTCTAATATGGGAGAATAAACTAAGCTGGGCCCAAGAAATTAGAAAGGTTTTCCCATTTTAGTAAACCTAGGGAATCCCACCTTAACAATACCGATCAACACGGAACCATCATCGATTACCATTTATTCACCCAAACAACCTTGTTTTTGGGTTGACACATTCGAGAGCAAGGGAAGGATATCGAGCTGTATGCAAGCAAAACAAGCATCCTTTACGCATCCGAGACATCCAAATCCATCACCAAGATCAATCATAGAGCCATTGCATTCACAGGAGCACTCCGGGAAATCACCACTACAGGACCATACACGTATTCTCCGATCAACCACCTCCACCACTCAGCCATCAGATCCTTAACACAGTAAGTATGGCCCTAACTAGTAGGGTTTATTTTAGTTAGTAATATTTATTACTCCTATTATTAATCTCTTCTTTGCATGCTTATTGATTCATCACCCACTTTCTGTGAACTCAAATATCCCTTCACCCATATCCCCAAATCACCTATCCTCACCTGCTATATACTTGAGCATACTTAAGACATATACAGACCTCCCCATTCACTCTCCCAAACTTTATTTGACCTCAAATCACCACTTCCATTTAATCTATTTGAGTTTTTTTACCTCGACCAAACCGACGCTAGTTATCGACAACCGCCATCGGTTTTACCTAAACCGGAATAAGTCACATTTACCCGACATCGGTCTTTGTGTTTTACACCATGATCAAGAACAGACACAACAATAACCCTACCAATTGACCTAAATAACCTAGAATGAGACACTGTTATCCAATTTTGCACACATGGCAAGATTGGACAACGGGTCCTATCACGTTCAAAATGAAATAATAGTCCAGGAACCCACCTTGGTTATTAATGAGATGCAATAATTAAAAATAATTCCTAAATTGCATATGAAGAGATCACCTAGCATCGAAAGGCACCCAGTTGATCTCAACTCAGTGAAGAGTTCAGGGTCGAGTTGATAAAGAACCCGGTGTCAAATTGATAATCATCTCAGTAGAGACTCTCAGTTGTAAGAGCTAGACGATGGTCTTGTTAATGCAAAATATAGCTCATTGAAAATTGACGAATGAAAGGAACTCTACAAGGATCTCGGTGGAGATCGATGCAAAAAGAAGTGAAAGCCGAGTCAGGGAGAGTCAAAGTTTGAGCTATCAATAAAGTCTCAATGAATTGGAAAGGTTCAAGCACAGGCGGAAGCGAAGGCAGAGATAAGGAGTTCGACTCATCTTCGTGACTCGTTCATTTTGGAGATCATGTGGTGAGCTTCTTTTAGGACACATTCTACAGAGCTAGGGTGATTCAAACGCAAGCCAAGGCATCAAGAGTGCCATAAAATGAATGGAGATCATTGCGTAAACAGAGATACGTGATGGAGCCCTATTAATGGGACTCATCGAGCATGATGGATAATTCAAGGCAACTCGTTTCGTGTGGATGCATTAAAGATGGTTTCTAGGATACAATTCCAGGGCTCATTGATTAATGCAAAACTGGGAGGCCTACTCAAAATAATTTTACAATGGTAAGCTCACAGAGGCAGCAAGAATGTCGGGCCAGGGTATTAGTGAATACAATATATATATTTTAGCTAACGTTGTTCAATCCTTCCTCGGCCGAGCATTTGGTGCACAGAGTTGACATGTTGTAGTATAGTAGAAGTTCTTTTGAGCACTTCTAGCAAGCAAGTCGTCCAACTATGTTTTTATCTGTTCAGCATCGAATGCATCCTCAAATTCAGGATTTTCCTTCAAGATATTTTTATGAAAATCGATTAAGTGACAGTGAGAGTGTTACCGGGAGACCTGATGAAATTTATTACAAAGATTCTCTATTGAGACCTTACTGGTTTTACGATGTAACTCATAGAAGAGAATCTCATAGAGGTGGAACTGTTTCATATTAGAATATTCATGAGGCACAATTTTCTTTGCAATTATATGAGCATCTTCAACGAGTCACTAAGTTGGAAGGCATAAAGGATTCTGTTAGAATTATCACACCTTACAAGCTACAACTGAAATGTTTGCACCAAGAAAATGATGTCTCCTCACACTGAGTGGAAAAGTGGAAATCGGTGGCCATCTGTCCAAAACAAATCTGGCCAAATGATAACGAAACCCCGCACTCCAATCCCGGACGTGGGAAATAAGGCGAGCATTGCCAAGGGAAATGACATGATGTCAAGCCATTGAAAAGATTCCGGGCATGGGAGAAGTTTGAGTCTACTGCCAAAAAATCGGGTCAAATTGCCAAGTGAAGGCACGATCATGGCAAGCCGCAGGTAATTCCACGCATGGGAAACATTTCACTATATTTCCAAGTGGGTTTTTGAATGGCAGACCGAGTAGGTAATCCCACGCATGGGAAACCTTTTACTATCTTGCCAAGGTTGCACGGCAAAGTTTGAGGTCAGGCCCGTGGATTAATTTGTTTGGCGATTATGTGGGGATTCGGAGTGGTATGCCGAGGTCTTTATTGGTAATGGCATTCCAAGTGTTCACTCTGCGTGGGGAGATTCGAGGAAAAAGCGCCAAGCATGGAAATATTGGGATGGAAAACCATAATCGACTTCCGCACGGGAATTTGTGTAAACAGGATCCGAGTCTTTGTGCGAGTCACTCAGAAGGTAAGTCGGGGAACGTGGGAATGAGACAGTTGAAGTGTTTAATAGGATTGGACGTGGTGGTCTAGCCTGGCCAAAATCGAGTATGACACGGAGATAGGTGAAGGAGGCTCCACACATTCTGCTTACCACGCATAACATCCCTGTAAACCCGTCTACATATCTTCAACTATTGCGGACCTGCATTTCCAGGAATATGCTTTCACATGAAAGAGACGCCTTCTCATGGAATACCATAATTGCAGCTTACAGAAGACACGGGTTTCCTCACGAAGCGTTGATATTGTTTCACCGAATGCAACAAACAGATGTCCGACCTGATCAGTTCGCCTTTGCCAGCATACTTCTCCCAACTCCCATTCGGGCTCTGAGCATTCGGTGGTCGCGAGGCAAACTCCACGCACAGGCAGCAGGCATGTTGCAGTACAATAGAAGCCGTTTTAGTGCTTCCAAGCAAGCGATTGTAGGAAACAAATATTCACTGCCATGTATGATGGATTGGAGTCACGCTATTCAAGGCTTCATAAAATTTTCCTGAATCAGGAGATGAAGGTTTATTACGGTGCAGAATGAAACGATTCATATTGCTCAGCATTTCTTCTCCTAGAAATGAATTGAATGTGAAGGTCAACTCTGAAATACCTGGTCGGCCATTTTGTATGCCACATCCTTGTCACTTGTAAATGGTCTCTTTGAGAAACTCTGTGGGCAGTAGGCAATATTTATACCCTTCCATTATGTACGTCCAATCAGACAATAAAAGTATTCTTTTACCAGGTTCAGAGAAACTTGTTTTTACAAATGGACGATTATACTGTAGTTTCAAGATAATTTTATCTAGCTTTATTTCTATTAGCTTTGATCCACGACTAAGGAAAAATTCATATGGTTGTTACCTGTACATTTTTCCAAGGTCCTCTTGGTTGCCCCAGTTGTTCAATATATTTTTTGAAGGGCTTATTTTATGTGTTGCAAATTGTAACATAAAGGATATTTTTAGTTTCTGGAAAAATGAGTATATTGTGTAGCTCACAACTACCTATGCCATACTAAGATCCCAATAGTGGCATAATTGTTGATTGGAGCTGAGATTGCAGAGTGCACTGCCAAAATACCGAAGGACTCAATGCAAAAGAATCGATTGCCAAAGCGAGGAAAGAGTTAGTGTGGGGTTCAAAATTGATTGCAACACCGAGTTAGAGGATTCGAAACTCACCGAGTTGAGATTTGTGCAGACTCTATCCACATGGACCCCCCTCCTCTTCAAGTCAAACGGGTCAACGGGGGGGTCCCGACATTATGTTAATTAAATTAATATTTTTATTTAAATATTTTAATAATAATATTTATTATTATTATTTAAATATTTTATTTAAATATTCTTTTAATTAATTAAGAAGACTAGGTCATCAGGCAATTAATGACCCATGATGGAACCTTCTCAAGTGGTTCAACTAACTGTAATAAATACATCATGGGCCTTCATTTTAGGAATGTAATTATGACCATTTCCTCTTCTTTCTCACATATTCTTCTATAAATGTAAGTTGGAAGCTCATTTCAAAGGGTTCCAATAGTTCAGACAAGTTGGACAGTTAGATATCTCAGGCGAGTGTATACTTTTCAAGAATCCTCTCTCTTCTGCAAGTTGTTCTTGTGTGTTGAGAGAACTTTCAAGCCTCCTCTTCAAGACTGTAATGGCAACTATTGCCTCTTCTGAATGTATGATGCATTGTGCATGTTATTGAAGCAATAAAAGTGTGTGTTTTGTGACTAATCTCGGTCCTTTCATCCTTCTATGCTTCTTTGTGCCTTTCTCATACTTGCAGGTACATTGTGCAAGTTTAGGTTTCTATTGCAGGTTCTTGGAGTTCTGTGCTTATCAAGTGGTGGAGTATTGCATGCAGTTGAGTTGTGGTGTTTGTTCACCCTTCTTGAGTTCATCCTTCTTCATTGGGAAACTATTGTATTTCTCGTTCGATAAAGTTTAACAAAGGGAACGCGTGTCTCTTAGTTTGTGGTATCTATATCCTCTCTAAGTTGCGATAGGTGAAGTTGACTGTGGTGCACACACCCTCTTCAAATTAACCCTTCCTGAGTCTGGAAACACCCTTTATTTGGTGCATCACCATCCCTAGTATAGTTTCATTTCTGTAAATCTCTTTCCCTAAAACCCCATGAAAATGTTAGCATAGGATTAGATAATCATTTTTGTTACACTAGGAGTAGTACAACACCTAGTTTAGGAAGAGGAAGCCGGCCTTCTCCAGAGGTTCACCTCGAGCCCAAGTCCCACAGCTTGAGAGGTGATCCCATGTGTCCCAATCACACCGAACGTCCTATTCACATCCTGGCCATTCGGAGGGTGCAGTGATTTGGCGACAACAGTTTTTGGCACGCCTGGTGGGACCGAGAGTTGGTACTTCTCTTCTCACTTACACAAGTCAAAGTACCTGGCGACTCTATATCTCTGGATTCCAAATCTCAGTGCAGTAACTTATGCGAAGAATTCAGACAAGAGCTTCTTCAAAGAAAGGAAAGTATCAGCATATCAAACTTTCCTTGTCTCCTCCAAAGAGAAGAAGAAGAGGCATTTCCACATCCCCAGTTGCAAATTTACCTAGTAGGGGTCATTCAACTCCTCCTTACGGAAGATTTCCTCCACCCAGGAACAATCAACCTTTCGTTGTTATGGCGAGGAACCAAGTTTTTCCCCTTTTCAATGCAAGCAGTCCTCTTATGTTGGCTCAACGTGACCCGATACCTATTGCGGCACTCAAAAGTTTACCCTTCTACACGGGGAAACTCATGTTACTCCAGTGGAGCATATCTTTGATGTAGCTAGCATCTGTGTAGTACATAATATCACCGAAGACAACGTTGCAGTTAGACTTCTTGCTACCTCTTTCAAGGGAAAAGCACTTCAATGGTTTCGCGGGTTAGGTGTTGGCACTATAACCACTTGGGACGAGTTGGGAGAAAAGCTATGTAAACAATTTGAAGACAAAAGTGATCACCTATCACTTTTGGAACAACTTACTACCATAAAGAGAGCTTCCCAAGAATACATGAGTGATTTCAACTTCCGATTCCACAGGACTTGGAATAGGATTCCAGCGCTCGTAAAGCCTTCTGCACATAATGCATTCTTGTACTATTTGCGAGCCTTGAATAGTGATGTAGCAAAGTTATGATCCAGTCCATGGGAGGAACTACACTACACGATGCTTTACGAAGTTGCCATAAGTGCGAGAGAATTCTTTGATTCAGTGGAAAGATAGCTCCACGACCACCAATGCCCTTTTCTCCGGATCTTACGAATCATCAACCTATCATTGCTCTTATTCCAGTAGACTCAAGAAACCATCTCAATCTTCCCCTACCTCTTCAAATGACCTATTTGAAGTCAAGTCACCTCTTGCAAAATTTTGGAAATGAGCTCGTTGCACTCAAAAGGGAACAATTTCAATACAATCATCTGTATCGAGCCACAAAATCAGCGAGTATCAAGCTAACCGTTCTCCTTTTCAAGGGCGATCAGCCTCGAAATCAAACTACAAGTCAAGTTGCAAATGTCGAGGCCCTTGAACTTTCGAGAACCATCTTGCAGCTAGCTCATCTAGAGCTATAGTACTGTTCAAAATAATCTAGTTCAAGACTACGAATGGTGTTATCCTTGCTCTCAACCTCACAATCAAAATCTTTGTCCCAATGGGGTTCTTGCTTGAGCCCTTATGGTTCAAAGTGTATCGCCCTTCGAGTTAACAAACAATACATCTATGCAAGCGATGTAGATCAATCGCGAGCACTGAAGAATCTGCTTTGCTAAACTGGCAAGCAGAAGATTTTTGCGGATTGAATATAGATTCTTCATCAGTGGCAGCAAACACTCGTTCCAAAAAGAGAGCAATGGAGCCTCAACCTCTCGAAGCTGATCTAGCATCCACTTCTCAACACAGGTTATGGTAATTGAAAATGTGGAAAGAAATCACCAGAAACACCGGCTAGCCACGCCGTAGGGAAGGATGGTTCTCCAAGCATCACGGTACCCAACAAACATTTTTCAAAGGAGGACCCCAATGCCCAAAAAAGTGTCATCAAAGTTGGAGCGATTCCCTTCAGCATAGTAGAACAAATGAAGAAAACCAATCTGAGCGTTACCATGTGGGACGCACTCTCGATCCCTTCCCAAAGAAACCTATTGCGAGAAGCTCTGAACAATTTTAGTACAACCAGCGGATCACCAAGCCATGGAGTGACAAATGCTACAAATTTGTGTCAACCGGAAGGGAAAATCATTCCTACAGCAAACAAACCACCACCATTCTACATTTCCCTGATCATTGGCAACCACCTGGTACATAATTGCATGATCGATTCTGGTGCCAGTAGCTTTGTCATGCCGAAACAAATTACAGATGTACTAGGCATACAATATGCACCAGTAGCAAGAGGGGTTGTTCAATTTGGCTGGATATGCACACTGTTAAGACTGTTGGGGTTATCAAAGGACTTCAACTTACCATTCATGCATGCCCAAGTTTGTCATTCACCCAAGACATATCAGTCATCGATCTCCCTCCCCTCTTTGCCATCTGCCTATCATGGGATTTCACTACCAAGATGGGCGGTTACCTATCGACCGATTGGTTGCATATGATTCTCAGGACTCGATACGGAACCAAAGTAACTATAAGGGTAGAACCAATCTGCCATAATCATGTAGAACCCTACACTGCTAGTCCCATAAATGGAAATTACACCATCGGTGATCCAGAAGAGGAAGATGCCGATCATGAACCAACCACCCTTGTTGAAGAAGTCCCTGATACTTTGTTGGATGAATTAAGTAGAGATCATTAGTACGATCCCTACATTGATGTATTGGCAGAAGAAGAAGCTTGTTTGCTTTGGTCTTGGAAGAAACAGGATTAGGTACCTACTGTATCCATGAAGAAGATACAATCATACCAAAACTTGTCAAAACACCAAGTGATTCGAAAGGATTGTGGCAATTGTCCTTCGATGGCTCAAGAAGTAAGAATGGATCTGGTGCTGGTGTTATGTTAATTTTTCCAGCGGGAGATAAGTACTTCTCATCTTTCTGGTTGCAGTTGAGTTGCACCAAAAATGTTGCTGAATACGAGGCTCTTGTGCAAGGAATTCAGCTAGCCTAAAGGAAGGGAATCAAGGCCCTGACTATTTTTGGAGATAGTGAGTTAGTTGTTCATCAAGTTTCGGCACATAGTGCATCCAAAAATGATCTTTTAAGATCATATAAGAATCGAGTGTGGGACCTAATTGAAGATTTTGAAGCTTTTGGAATCCATGCAATCCCTAGAGATCAAAATCAAGATGCAGATAGGCTTGCTACAATTGGGTCACAATACAACATACTAGTTGATATCATGAAATAAGGGCAGTAATTTGTTAAAATGGTGGTTCGACCAGATCCCCGATAATGTGAGTAGTTGGCAAGTGTTTGATAGTGACAGATAAATTGTCCTCTTCCTACAAGAAGAGGCGGAGTTTGCTACAAAGAATCAAGATAAGTTGCAGGAGTCATATGGTGAGAAAATTATCCAATTGAAAAGAAACAAGTTACCAAAAGGTTTAGTCATTTTGGAATCCATTTTCAATTCGGATGACCAAGCCACAAGATAAAGCCCTAACATGGTGGTGGTCAGAGAAGAATATTTTGAGGAAGTTGAAGTATCAAATGAAAAATTTCTTAAGATCGAAAAAGTGTGTATTTCTGAAGAGAAAGAATCTTTCATCAAACTTTTTCAAGAGTATCATGACATCTTTGCATAGAGCTATAAAGATATGCATGGTTTTGATCCAGTCTAGCTCAACATACCATCGAACTAGATCCGAATGCTAAGCCAATTCATCAAAAACAGAGACCAATTAATTCAAAAATTGGGCCACTAATGAGAAAGGAGCTAACCAAGCTCATCAAGGCCTGTATAATTTTTCCCATCAAGCATTCCTCATGGGTAGCCAATTTGGTGCCCATGAGGAAGAAGAATGGAGAGATCCGGTTATGCGTAGATTTCAGGGATTTGAATCGTGCATCATTAAAAGACCATTATCCTCTTCCATCGATGGAGCAGATCCTTCAAACGGTGGTAGGAGCTAAAAGATTTTCTTTGATCGATGGATATTTAGGTTACAATCAAATCCTAGTCCAATAATCTGACCAATTTAAAACGGCTTTCACTACCAAGTGGGGCACGTATACCTACAATAAAATGCCATTCGGATTGTCCAATGCTGGGGCTACTTTCCAAAGAGCCATGGACATGGCATTTAAGGGACTAATCAACGATATTATTTTAGTTTACCTTGATGATATAACTGTATACTCTAAGCATGCAGAAGATCACATCACACATCTAAGGAAAGTTTTCCAAAGGTGTAGGGAATTTGGGGTTTCACTTAACCCCAAGAAATGTATTTTCGCAGTGCATGAGGGAAAATTGTTGGGGCATGTGGTTTCAGCAGAAGGATTATCAATCGATCCAACTAGGATTCATTCAATTATGTCCTTATCTCTCCCAAGTCACAAGAAGGGCCTCCAGAGTTTTCTGGGAACCATAAATTTTGTGCGGAGATTCATCCCTCAATTCGCGACATTGGCTAAACCACTGACAACCATGCTAAAGAAAAACATGCCATTCTCATGGAAAAAGGAAGGATGAGAAAGCTTTGAAGCCATCAAAACAGCCATTTCTCAAGCTCCCACGCTTGTGAACCCCAAGTTTGACAAATATTTTATCCTTTATGCTTTTGCAGGTCAAGAGAGCATTTCAGGATCCTCACCCAACAAAACAACAACCTAATGGAGCAACCAATCGCTTTCTTCAGTCAATCCCTCAAAGACTACGAGTTCAAATACTCATTCATTGAAAAGCAAGTCTTTGCGGTTATTCAAGCTTTGAAGAAATTCAAGCACATGTTGTCCAACAACAAGATTCATCTGATGGTGTCTCATCCAGTGTCAAGGAGTTTTTCTTTGAACAAAGAAATGAATGAAAAACGTCTTTGGATGGATCACGAAGGTAATGGAGTATGACGCGTGCACATCAAAGTCACTAAAATTGTCGAGGTAAGGGTTTATGTCAACAACTTGCTACTAGGAGACATGGAATCAAAAGGTAATGAGGATGTGACACTCCTAAATACCGATGAGAATGTTGATCAATTCGATTTGGTTATCCAAAATGAAGAATTTCATCTTCTCAGAGCATACCCGACAAACATGGATAAAAACCAAAGATGAACTTTCCGTCTTCAATCTATCCCATATGTTTTGGTAGATAGCATTCTCTTTCAAAAATATTTGAACGGTGTTCTCCTTCGGTGCATAGGACCGAGCATTGTGTCAATAAGATACTAGAAGAATTTCATAATGGCCTATCTAGAGGACATTATTCCACACGAACAACAGCTACCAAGATCATGCGAGCTAGCTACTATTGGCCAGATTTATTCAAGGATGCCCATCTCTGGGTAAGGAAATGTAAGGAATGTGCTTTTTCACAGGTAAGCAGAAGTTGGCAGCTCTTCCATTGCATCCAATTCAAGTGGATCAACCCTTTGTTCAATGGGGTTTGGACTTCATCAGAATGATTAATCCTCCATCTAGTGACGGACATAAGTGGGTCCTTACCACAACAGACTATTTTACTTGATGGACAGAGGCGGTAGCATTAAAAGAGAGCAATGAAAAGGTAGTTCTAGATTTTTTGGAGGGTATAATGATGAGGTTCGGTGTTCCATTTACAATTATTTCAGACAACACGCTAGCTTTTCTTGGTATGAAATTGAGTGAATGGGCTGTTAAAAATGGGGTATACCTCAAAACTTCATCCAATTACTATCCACAAGGAAACGGATTGGCTGAGTCTAGCAACAAAAACCTCATAAGGATTATTAAGCGCACAATGGAGACTAACAAGAGGACTTGGCATACACAGCTTAAGACCGCCTTATGGGCAGATCGGATCACACCTAAAAGGGCCATCGGAAATTCTCCTTTCGTTCTTGTATATGGAAGAGAGGCAAAACTCCCACTCTCATTGGAGTTACCTTCTTTGGAGTTAGCTCATCAACTTGAAGTTATAGAGAGTGATCCTCTGACAATAAGGTTTGCTAAACTCATGGAGTTAGAGGAAGTACGAGACAAGGCTATGAAAACTTTGGAGCAGCATCAGGCTCAAGTTAAGAAATATTTTGATAAGAAGGCATCCTGTCGACACTAAAATTTTCCTCCGTAATTTCTATTTCATTAATGTATGTATTAGGAATAGGATGTTGTTAAGTATAATTAGTAGTAGCGTCCGATAGAAGATAACGGCGCTGCCAGTACGACGCCGCCAATAATGTAGAGTACGGTAACATTCAAAGTACAATAGGAATGTTGTAAAAAGTAAATATTTGTTGTAAGTGGTCCGGTAATGTTAAAATGTCAAAGTTGGGATAAGTAGAGAAGTAGGGTCTACATGATTAGGAATTAGAAATATTATATTGGTAATAAGGACAAGGAGTGAGGTCATAAATATTTTGTGCATTTTATTTGTAAAAAGTCTAAAAATGTGGAACCCATGTGAAATGATAAGGTTTATCTTATCTTAAGAGATAAGCTTACATGTATAGATAAGAGTTAAGGTATGGAATATGATTCGTCAGAGTGGATTTCTTATCCTATCTTAGAGATAAGATGGATAAGCTCGGAAGTTCTATAAATAAAGAGGCCACCCCCCTCATTTAGCATAGAAGGAAGTAGTGAGAAATATTGTATGAAGTGTGTAAAGGAAGCCATCAGTTTAAAGGTGTGTTGAAGAAGCCATTAAGAGGTGTAATTGTAAAGTTTCTCCCATAGTATTGGTGGAAGGCAAGTGAAGTCAATAACACTTGAAGTACCTCATGGGTGAGATTGTAACAATTTCATGTTAATATTATAATTTATTTTGATATTTTAGATTTGTCATCATTCCGTCTTATCATAGTCGATGGTATTCTTGTGTTATGTTTGTTGTTTTGTTTCCAGATTACATCCACCAAACTAAAGGCTGTGCATTAGTAAATAATCATAGCACGAGGAGTTCCCGGTGAAGAATTATCATAGTGCGATTGGTGATGACATTTTGATTCCGTTGCCGGGACCATTCCTCATTGGTGGATTGTCTGGAGAGATATTCCCACTTAGTCAAAAATCAATTGGAGGGTAACCTTGTTTTTACTGTGCATAGTAGTTACCATGGTAAAGTCATTTTTGCCGTGAATAGTAGTTACCATGGTAAAGTCATTTTTGCTTTGTGAATAGTATTTACCACAGTAAAGTCACTTTTTACCGTGAATAGTATTTACCACAGTAACTTCACTTTTTACTGTGAATAGTGTTTACCACAGTAAAGTCAGTTTTTACCGCAGTAAGTCAAGTTTTACCATAGTTTACCATGGTCATTTCTATTTCTATTATAGTGATTTTAATTATTGGTGCACATAAGTCTTGTTGATTGTACTTTTGGGTTGGTATTTCATTGTGGTTACTTTTGAAAATGGGGAAGATTCTGTTTTTCAGCCCAATCTAATGAAGATGCATCCTCTTTCATTCAAGAGTTTAAACGATATTGTATTTGTAATGGCCTTATAAGAAGGGAACAATGGACTGAATTTTTTCCTACCTTTTTGGATGGTTCAGCCCTTAGGTGGTTTGAAACACTAGGTGATAATGTGAAAAACTCATGGGATTTATTAACTGAAAGTTTTCTTGAAGAATTTGGTGAACAACAGAGATATGCAGATCTCATGATCGATATCACAAAGCTAACCCAAGGAGAGAAGGAGAAGATAAGGGATTATCATGCTCGTGTTCTAGAGCTAAGGAGGAAGCTCGACGCTTCAGATCCGGAAGGAAGGATTAGCGGATGGGTTGATGAATGGCGTGGATAATCTCCTATGTAAGCACTTCATTCTTGGGATGAAGCCAGAGATCAGACAACGAGTGAAGTATGACCACCCAACTACCATTGAACAAGCAAAGGAGATTGCAAGAAGGCAAGAAGAAAGCATGGAAGAGGAGCCCAAAGAAATTGTTGCTAAAGTAGAACCTACACCAGCACCTTTGCTCCAGAATCCACAACCACTCTCGGTGAGCACAAATCTTTCTCCTAGTACATCTACTGAGTATGAAGATCTGCTCAAAAAGATGGGTCAGTTAACTATTAATCTTCTTCAAGGAAAATAATTTAGTTCTCAGGGAGGAGATAGAGGTCCAAAAAGAAATATTTCTGAAGTTGTATGTTATGGTTGTTATAAAAAGGGTCATTATAAGTATAATTGTCCAGATAGAGCTTCTACATCTGGTAAAGGAGATAATGATAAAGGAAAAGCACCTGTGAATTCTTTTGATGTAGTAGATAAGAGCAGAAATAATGAAGTAGATGTGTTTGTAACAAAAAGAAAGAAAGAAAAAGATAATCAAGATGGAAATGATCCTAAGAAGATGAAAGGAGAAACTAGTAAGAAACATAGGAGAAGAAAGTTGGGTGTGCAGGATTTTCTGATTTTACAGGGGCAAGGACCATACTCCATCTTGGAAGATCTATCCAAAAGGCCTGCAAATATTACATATGGTCAACTCTTGGCTATGTCTTCTGAGAAGAGGTGGGAGTTGCGAAGTGGACTCAATGCTCGACGAAGGAAGGAGGTTGAGGTCCCTGTTTTGGAGGCAGAGGCGGATCCCTATGCTCCACAAGCTAAGGTATTATGTAATGGTATTTCAATTCATGATGTCTTAGTTGATGGAGGTGCTGCAGTTAATGTAATGACCGAGTCTGTAATGAATATGTTGGGTTTAAAAATTGATCACCCTTCAACACTTATGTTAAGGTCATTAAATAAAGGAAAAACTAAACCAGAAGGTGTAGTTTCAAATGTGGCAATATCTGTTATGGGTGTTGTATGTGTGGTAGACTTTCAGGTGATGAAAAATGGTACTGTTGCATACCCAATGTTTTTGGGAAGACCATGGCTAAGGAGAGTTCATGCAAGAAACTACTGGAATGAATGTTTCATGAAACTTGGACGTGGTAGAGAGAGGGTGAAGATAAACGTGATCCCTCGACATCATAAGGCAGAACCTGGATTCAAGTGATGAAACTGATGATTGGACATCCTCTAATTACTCTAGTACCAGTGAAGTGGACACTGAAGATGAAGAAAGTGAGGTTGATGTTTCAGTCATGGATATCCTTCCAGTCACACCAACTCATGACCCCATAAAATTATCTGAAGAAGAAGTTGATGATCGTCTCCAACAAATAAAGATTGGTGATTTTGTGATGGAGAGTGAGAAAGAATCCTACCTCTAGCTCTTTCGAAGGTACATACACATATTCACTTTTGATTACAAGGAACTCCATCAAGTAAGTTGGGTAGAACATTCTATTGAGCTGGTAGATGGTGCTAAGCCTATAAAGCAAATGCCATATAGAATGAATCCTAATTTTTCCAAGACTGTAAAAGAAGAAATAGATAAGTTGCTTGATGCAGGATTCATATTTACTGTGGAGAATTCAGAATGGGTTTCTCCCATTGTGATCTCAATAAAAAAGGGAAGCTACGCATTTGTGTTGATTACAGGAAGCTCAATAAGGCAACAAAGAAGGATCATTACCCTCTTCCATTCTCAGATCAGATCTTGGACGAAGTAGCTGGCCAGGAGTGTTATAGTTTTGTTGATGGATATAGCGGATACAACCAAGTCCATATAGCGGAGAAAGATCAGCTGAAGACCACGTTCACCACTCCTTAGGGAACGTTTGCTTATAGAGTTATGCCTTTTGGGTTGTGTAATGCTCGGCCAACATTCCAGCGTTTGATGAATAGGGTGTTCGAACCCTACATTGGGACTTTCATGAGTATTTCTAGATGATATTTACATCTATGGGATCAAGTTGGACCACTGCTTTTGAGATGGAGATAGCATTTCAAAGGTTAGATGAAGCACAAGCCTCACTAAACCCTACAAAGTGTGTCTTTGGATGTTCTAAAGGTGTTTTGTTAGGGCATGTTGTATCCAGAGATGGTATTGGTACTGATCCTGATAAAGTTTCAAAAATCAAAGATTTACCATTTCCTATGAATAGAAGTAAGTTGAGATCATTTTTAGGCCATGTGGGTTACTATAGAAGGTTCATCAAGAATTTCTCAAAGATTACACAGCCACTAACCCAGTTCTTGAAGAAGGATGTTACTTATGAACCAGGAAATAAGGCACATGAAGCTTTTGGACAACTGAAGGAAGCCCTGGTGTCTTCACCTATTTTAAAGAATCCAGATTGGAGCAAGCCATTCATTGTGTACACTGATGCCTCAGATGCAGCACTAGGAAGTACTTTGAGCCAAAAGGATGAAAATGGGAATGAACATCCAATTTACTTTGGGAGCAGACAAATGAGCAGTGCTGAGGTAAATTATACTGTAACTGAAAAAGAGGCTCTAGCTATCATTTTTGCTGTAAAGAAGTTTAGAAATTACTTGCTAGGGCAGAAATTTATAGTTGTAACAGATCATCAGGCTCTAAAATATATTGTCAATAAGCCTAACCCATCAGGGAGGATAGCAAGATGGATAATTTTGCTACAAGAATTTGAATTTGATATTATAGATAGGCCAAGAAAGAAGCATGTCAATGCAGATGCACTCTCTCGAGCCTATGATGGTTTAGGATCATCTTGTGATGATGATGATTTCCTCGATGCAACATTGTTATCCCTTGACACAATCCCTAGTGAATACATAGATATTTGGAATTATCTAAATGAATTCAAGTTTCCTGATGGTGCCAATGCAAAGACTAAGAGAAAGATTACTCAAGCCAGTCATCCATATTCTATCTCGCATGGAGTATTATTTTGAATAGGACACGATGGACAAAAGATACAAGAGGGCGGTTGGACGTGATCAAGGAAGGGCTGCTAGAAGAATTCCACAATGGTATATGTGGAGGGCACTTCTCTGGACAACTTACGGCCAGAAGAAGGATCTTGGATGCGAGTTATCACCAGCCCACTCTTTTTAAAGATTGTTATAATTATTGTAAGACGTGATATTTGTCAAACACATGGTAACAAAGAAGACTTCATCAGCTCCATTATGTCCTATTCTTCCACTTGGTCCCTTTGAAAAGTGGGGAATAGACATTGTAGGTCCACTTCCAACTACCTCACGCCAAAATAAGTATATTGTAGTTGTCACAGATTATTTAACCAAGTGGGTTGAAGCTAGGCCATTGAAAACAGCTTCCATGGATGAGGTGGCAAGGTTCATATATGAACGCATTGTCACCAGATTTGGTTGTCCATTAGAAATTGTAACAGATCAAGGAAGCCACTTCATTAATGAGGTAGTAGAATCCCTAGTCAATAAATTTTCTATTAAGCACAGGAAGGCAACAACATACAAGCCAAGCACAAATGGACAGGTGGAACGAACAAATTTTGTGTTGTGTCAAATTTTAGCAAAAGATGCAGCCTTGCAGGTACATAAATGGGATAAAAGGATTCATGTAGCATTGTGGGCAGATAGGGCAACATCAAAGTCGCAACAGGATACTTCCCATTTCGGTTGGCCTATGGAATTGATCCAGTTCTTCCTATTGAGTTTGATATTCCCCCTTTGTGAGAGTTATGAAAAATGAAAGGATGGATGAAAGTGATTCAAGAAAAGAAAGGTTGGTATATCTTCATTTGCTAGAGGAAATGAGGGAAATAGCAAATGATACAAGCCATAAGATGAAAATGAAGCATAAGGAATACTTTGATCAAAAGATCCGTTGGTCTCCATTTCATGTGAATGACTTGGTTCTAGTATATGATTCCAAATACAAAAAAGAAGACAGAGAAAATTTCTTCCAAAATGGATGGGGCCCTACAAAATAGCAATCTGTGCATGAAAATGGTACGTACCGACTGGAGGAATTGGATGGCACTCCCATTACGAAATGGGTCAACCATGACAAGTTGAAGATTTTCCAAGCACCAGAAGAGTCTACTCCGAGGACGGAGTAGAAGCTAGGAAGGGGGAAGATGTCGACACTAAAATTTTCCTCTGTAATTTCTATTTCATTAATGTATGTATTAGGAATAGGATGTTGTTAAGTATAATTAGTAGTAGCGTCCGATAGAAGATAATGGCGCTGCCAGTACGACGCCGCCAATAATGTAGAAGTACGGTAATAGTCAAAGTACAATAGGAATGTTGTAAAAAGTAAATATTTGTCGTAAGTGGTCCGGTAATGTTAAAATTTCAAAGTTGGGATAAGTAGAGAAGTAGGGTCTACATGATTAGGAATTAGAAATATTATATTGGTAATAAGGACAAGGAGTGAGGTCATAAATATTTTGTGTATTTTATTTGTAAAAAGTCTAAAAATGTGGAACCCATGTGAAATGATAAGGTTTATCTTATCTTAAGAGATAAGCTTACATGTATAGATAAGAGTTAAGGTATGGAATATGATTCGTCAGAGTGGATTTCTTATCCTATCTTAGAGATAAGATGGATAAGCCTGGAAGTTCTATAAATAAAGAGGCCACCCCCCTCATTTAGCATAGAAGGAAGTAGTGAGAAATATTGTATGAAGTGTGTAAAGGAAGCCATCAGTTTAAAGGTGTGTTGAAGAAGCCATTAAGAGGTGTAATTGTAAAGTTTCTCCCATAGTATTGGTGGAAGGCAAGTGAAGTCAATAACACTTGAAGTACCTCATGGGTGAGATTGTAACAATTTCATGTTAATATTATAATTTACTTTGATATTTCATATTTGTCATCATTTCGTCTTATCATAATCGATGGTATTCTTGTGTTATGTTTGTTGTTTTATTTCCAGATTACATCCACCAAACTAAAGGCATTTGTGCATTAGTAAATAATCATAAAGACGAGGAGTTCCCGGTGAAGAATTGTCATAGTGCCGGATTGGTGATGACAGTCCAACCAGTGTTTTCAAGAGGGAGATTTAGTTCTCAAATGGGATGAAGACAGGGCCAAACCAAAGGCGAGGCATGCCAAGTTTGACACTCTTTGGAGTGGGCCATACATCATCTGCAAGTTGCAAAGAGGCAAATTTGTTCCGTCTATCTAGGCTCAATGGAGAAGAACGCCCATTCATGTGAATGGGATACATCTCAATTCTTGTTTTTGAGAAGTGTTCCACCCCTTGTATAGTTAATTAGGTGTTTTCCTCCAAGTGCTTATGCACATTGTTGTGTGTTGTTGTTTTTCTTTCCTTGTTGTTGTGTTTTGTGTTGTTCTGCACATTGTTTCATCATTGGAAGGTGTCAAGGAGAAGAAAGGTTCAAGGTTTCCATAACAGTTCAAAATCTGCTTCATTCAAAATTTTGCAGTGTTCCATGGATGTCAAGCATTCAATGATTCAGTATACTTCATGCTTAGCATTCCAGGGAGGCCCAGGATATTGGCAATGCTCAAGGAGATTCTGGGATGTGTCAAATAAAATCATACTACTTTTAGGATTCCAACATAGACTCCATGCCAAATGGATGACTTAAGGCTACTGGAATCATGCTTAGCAGGCAATCACCCCAAGAGGTCAGCAAAAATGTTATCCAATTTTGCACACATGGCAAGATTGGACAACGGGGTCCTATCACGCTCAAAATGAAATAATAGTCCCAGGAACCCACCTTGATTATTAACGAGATGCAATAATTAAAAATAATTCCTAAATTACATATGAAGAGATCACCTAGCATCGAAAGGCACCGGTTGATCTCAACTCAGTGAAGAGTTCAGGGTCGAGTTGATAAAGAACCCGGTGTCAAATTGATAATCATCTCAGTAGAGACTCTCAGTTGTAAGAGCTAGACGATGGTCTTGTTAATGCAAAATATAGCTCATTTAAAATTGACAAATGAAAGGAACTCTACTGAGGATCTCGGTGGAGATCGATGCAAAAAGAAGTGAAAGCCGAGTCAGGGAGAGTCAAAGTTCGAGCTATCAATAAAGTCTCAATGAATTGGAAAGGTTCAAGCACAGGCGGAAGCGAAGGCAGAGATAAGGAGTTCGACTCATCTTCGTGACTCGTTCATTTTGGAGATCATGTGGTGAGCTTCTTTTAGGACACATTCTACAGAGCTAGGGTGATTCAAACGCAAGCCAAGGCATCAAGAGTGCCATAAAATGAATGGAGATCGTTGCATAAACAGAGATACATGATGGAGCCCTATCAATGGGACTCATCGAGCATGATGGATAATTCAAGGCAACTTGTTTCGTGTTGATGCATTAAAGATGATTTCTAGGATACAATTCCAGGGCTCATTGATTAATGCAAAACTGGGAGGCCTACTCAAAATAATTTTACAATGGTAAGCTCGTAGAGGCAGCAAGAATGCCAGGCCAGGGTATTAGTGAATACAATATATATATTTTTGTTGACGTTGTTCAGACCTTCCTTGGCTGAGCATTTGGTGCACAGGTAGTTGACATGTTGCAGTATAGCAGAAGTTCTTTTGAGCACTTCCAGCAAGTAGGTCGTCCAACTATGTTTTTATCTGTTCAGCATCGAATGCATCCTCAAATTCAGGATTTTCCTTCAAGATATTTTTATGAAAATTGATTAAGTGACAGTGAGAGTGTTACCTGGAGACCTGATGAAATTTATTACAAAGATTCTCTATCGAGACCTTACTAGTTTTACGATGTAACTCATAGAAGAGAATCTCATAGAGGTGGAACTGTTTCATATCAGAATATTCATGAGGCACAGTTTTCTTTGCAATTATATGAGCATCTTCAACGAGTCACTAAGTTGGAAGGCATAAAGGATTCTGTCGGAATTATCACACCTTACAAGCTACAGCTGAAATTTTTACACCGAGAAAATGATGTCTCCTCACGTTGAGTGGAAAAGTGGAAATCGGTGGCCATCTGTCCAAAACGAAATATGGCCAAATGATAACGAAACCCCACACTCCAATCCCAGACGTGGGAAATAAGGCGAGCATTTCCAAGGGAAATGACATGATGTCAAGCCATTGAAAAGATTCTGGGCGTGGGAGAAGTTTGAGTCTACTGCCAAAAAATTGGGTCAAATTGCCAAGTGAAGGCACGATCATGGCAAACCGCAGGTAATTCCGCACATGGGAAACATTTCACTATATTTTCAAGTGGGTTTTTTGAATGGCAGACCGAGTAGGTAATCCCATGCATGGGAAAAATTTTACTATCTTGCCAAGGTTGCATGGCGAAGCTGAGGCCAAGGTCCGTGGATTAATTTGGCTGAGCAGTTATGTGGGGATTCGGAGCTGGTATGCCGAGGTCTTTATTGGTAATGGCATTCCAAGCTGTTCACTCCGCGTAGGGGAGATTCAGGAAAACACTGCCAAGTGTGGAAATATTGGGATGGAAAACCATAATCAGACTTCCGCACGGGCCGTGTAAATAGGATCGAGTCTTTGTGCGAGTCACTCGGAAGGTAAGTCGGGGAACGTGGGAATGAGACAGTTGAAGTGTTTAATAGGATTGGACGTGGTGGTCTAGCCTGGCCAAAATCGAGTATGACACGGAGATAGGTGAAGGAGGCTCCACACATTCTACTTACCACGCATAACATCCCTGTAAACCCGTCTACATATCTTCAACTATTGCAGACCTGCATTTCCAGGAATATGCTTTCACAAGAAAGAGACGCCTTCTCATGGAATACCATAATTGCAGCTTACAGAAGACATGGGTTTCCTCACGAAGCGTTGATACTGTTTCACCGAATGCAACAAACAGATGTCCAACCTGATCAGTTCGCCTTTGCCAGCATACTTCTCCCAACTCCCATTCGGGCTCTGAGCATTCGGTGGTCGCGAGGCAAACTCCCACGCACAGGTAGCAGGCATGTTGAAGTATAGTAGAAGCCGTTTTTAGCGCTTCCAGCAAGCAGTTGTAGGAAACAAATATTCACTGCCATGTATGATGGATTGGAGTCACGCTATTCAAGGCTTCATAAATTTTTTCCTGAATCAGGAGATGAAGGTTTATCACGGTGCTTGTAATGAAACGATTCATATTGCTCAAAGCATTTCTTCTCCTAGAAATGAATTGAATGTGAAGGTCAACTCGGAAATACACAGTCGGCCATTTTTATGCCACATCCTTGTCACTTGTAAATGGTCTCTTTGAGAAACTCGTGGGCAATAGGCAATATTTATACCCTTCCATTATGTACGTCCAATCGCAGGACAATAAAAGTATTCTTTTACGTGTTCGAGAAACTTGTTTTCTACAAATGGACGATTATACTGTAGTTTCAAGATAATTTTATCTAGCTTTATTTCTATTAGCTTTGATCCACGACTAAGGAAAAATTCATATGGTTGTTACCTGTACATTTTTCCAAGGTCCTCTTGGTTGCCCCAGTTGTTCAATATATTTTTTGAAGGGCTTATTTTATGTGTTGCAAATTGTAACATAAAGGATATTTTTATTTTCTGGAAAAATGAGTATATTGTGTAGCTCACAGCTACCTATGCCATACTAAGATCTCAATAGTGGCATAATTATTGATTGGAGCTGAGATTGCAGAGTGCACTGCCAAAATGCCGAAGGACTCAATGCAAAAGAATCGATTGCCAAAGCGAGGAAAGAGTTAGTGTGGGGTTCAAAATTGATTGCAACACCGAGTTAGAGGATTCGAAACTCACCGAGTTGAGATTTGTGCAGACTCTATCCACATGGACCCCCTCCTCTTCAAGTCAAAAGGTCAACGGGGGTCCCAACATTATGTTAATTAAATTAATATTTTTATTTAAATATTTTAATAATAATATTTATTATTATTATTTAAATATTTTATTTAAATATTCTTTTAATTAATTAAGAAGACTAAGTCAACAAGCAATTAATGACCCATGATGGAACCTTCTCAAGTGGTTCAACTAACTGTAATAAATACATCATGGGCCTTCATTTTAGGAATGTAATTATGACCATTTCCTCTTCTTTCTCACATATTCTTCTATAAATGTAAGTTGGAAGCTCATTTCAAAGGGTTCCAATGATTGGATAAGTTAGACAGTTAGATATCTCGGGCGAGTGTATACTTTTCAAGAATCTCTCTCTTCGCAAGTTGTTCTTGTGTGTTGAGAGAACTTTCAAGCCTCCTCCTCAAGACCATAATGGCAACTATTGCCTCTTCTGAATGTATGATGCATTGTGCATGTTATTGAAGCAATAAAAGTGTGTGTTTTGTGACTAATCTCGGTCCTTTCATGCTTCTATGCTTTGTGCCTTTCTCGTACTTGCAGTACATTGTGCAAGTTTAGGTTTCTATTGCAGTTATTGGAGTTCGTGCTTATCAAGTGGTGGAGTATTGCGTGCGGTTGAGTTATGGTGTCTGTTCACCCTTCTTGAGTTCATCCTTCTTCATTGGGAAACTATTGTATTTCTCGTTCGATAAATTTTAACAAAGGGAACGCGTGTCTCTTAGTTTGTGGTATCTGTGCCTCTCTAAGTTGCTGATAGGTGAAGTTGACTGTGGTGCACACACATTGGATTTGCTTATTGTACTTGAATGAGATACCTAAATCATATCAACTATAGTAGGACTTTGTTTATTTCTCACATTAACTTATTTTAAATAGTGGATTGACAACCATCTAGGAAGTATCACACTTCTGGAACTAGCATATGCGTTAGGCAGTCCACTGTCATATATCATTTAACTATCTTTTTGTGGTCTTGTTTTCTATTATAGGTAGTTCCTCCTAGCCAAAAGGAAGCTCTCACATTCAGTTGTGGATCAAGAAGTTAGAAACATGCAATAACCATCAACTGACCAACATTTAACATGTATTCCTCCTTGGCCCTTACCCTTATCTGTTTCATCATTTGAAAAGGTGAAGAAAATGGTGAAACATTTTGCACACATGCCCAGTGGGACCCATTAGGGGTTCTTTTGCATTTATTCATTCCTAGGTGAAATTTGTGTGTTTGTTTCCCTTCAAAAAGCTTCCACATTAATTTTCTTCTTTGGAATCATTCTCCTTCTTTCTATTGTCTAAAAACAATCGTATTTTTGGTGCTTTAAAAAGAACACACCTTCCTTTCTTTTGCATTGCATTAGTGAAAGAGCATCCCTCTTCCTGTTCATCTCTTGCTACATCAAATATTACACTTGATTTGGGTTTTAAAACACTTGCATTGCATTCTGATTTGTTGCATTATTAGCTCACATTAAAACTGAGGGCAACCTATATGTTGGAAGTCATGCCCAGCTGATGGTTGACACAAAGAATCATAGAAAGCACATTTTTCTCTCTCTGTGTCTTACCAAACTTGCACAAAATCAAAATATACACATCTTTCTTAAACAACATCTTACTCAGAACATCTATCAGTGATCACATGATCGGTTGGCAGGTACTCCCCAGCTCGTTGCCTCTATCGAGTCATCATCTCAGAGGATGACCCCCCCACCATAACATACCTGAAACCTCTCCTTTTAGATATCCTTCTTTGTAGGATGCCTTCCCAACCAAAAAATTTTATTCTAAATACACATAGTCAGTCCTAAATAGCATAAGCTAAACAAACATAAGAAAATCACTATTAGGATCATGCTTTTTCTTAGCATTCTTCTTGGCTTGTGTTTTGAGGTGTGAGACTATGAATCTCCATTTTCTTCTTCCTTGCACACTCCACCATTGTAGTTGGAGTATTCTGACTTTTTTTGAGTGTGTCAGGGCCCCATATCTCCTCATTCTCAAGTTTCTGAGTTTGATTCTTCACTTAATTTAATTCACAAAACCAATTTTCTTCATTCCTTTCTAATTTCATAGTCACCGATGTCGGTCCAATGACCGTCATCGGTTCACATCTGACCATCATCATCGGTTAAACCCTAACCAGTGTCGACTTCTGGCTTTCTAGTTACTTTACCTAGAATAGCTTTCATCACTACTTCTGTTTTATTTCTGGCCCTCAGGGCATCATCATATTTCTCCCTGTTGATACTTACTATCATACACAGTTTTCACATATACACATCCAACATTCTGTTTCATTTTTTGAGATTGGTTTTTCTTCCATGTGACTGGTATCAATTTTAGAAACCATCATCGGTGTTCCCAACCATCACCGGTCATCCTGACCATCATCGGTTTTCCCATAACCATCACCGGTCAACTTGACCATCGTTGGTTGCTGTGTTTGATTTTTCAAAATCTAGACATTGACCAGATTCACCTCCCAAACCCATTATTCTCTATTTCTACTATTTTCTATGTCATCTATAGAATACAGTCTTACCAGGTCAACACTTGTTCACATGGTGTTGACTCGCAGCTAGACTAATGCCCTCATATTCCACGCTAGTCATCAACCACTCCCACCTAGTCCCTCACCGCCTTCCATCCTATCACCCATGGATCCAACCTTACCTACCACCATTACTATAGGTGACAAAGAGTTTACACGACTCCTTGATCAGAATCCCATGGCCTTATAGTTCTACCTTTCCCACTCTTCCACCCGAGACTCCTCAGTCAGTTGATATATGACATGCCATGTATCAATCTCTCCTGCCCTTATTCCTACTATTACATCAGCCCCTAATAATGTGGCATTACCCTCACCTACTTCACCCCGGTAGTTTACAGCTAGGACCCATACCCACCATGACCACTGTGTCTATGCAGTTTCCCTCACACCTATCATATCTGTTGTCCCCTCATTCACCACACCAAGACCATAGCACAATCACACCCATTGTCTCACAAATACCCATTGCAACACAACCACCCATGGTGTCGGTGACCCCTACTCCATTCCAGAATCTCATCCTCTCCATCCCACAAACACTACCCCCAATCACTACCAGAGTCATGATGACCATCTCACCTACATACACCTACTATCAACAACCCCTATCTCATCTGTCACCCATTTTGGATATGTACCTTCTATGTTGGTTCCTTATTCTCAACCTCCCTATCAGGTTCAATATCACCTCCTTATGCCACAAGAGGTGTCCCTCCATCACAACCTACCAATGACCTCATCAAGTTGATGATGGAAAAGATGTAGACACTAGAAGCATCGGTTTTCGGCTCACGCAATTCCCTCACCTATGATGAAATTTGTAATGAGCCTATTCACCCATCCATTCCTATTCGACCATACCCCATACATTGGGAAATGCCAAAATTCAACCACTTCATATAAAAGAAGATCCGCAACAACATTTGTGGTCCTTTAAACATGGGTGTTACCTGATTGCCCATGATGATGCTTTACTTTTGAGGACTTTCCCAATGTCCCTGATAAGACCTGCATTGGACTAGTACAATGGACTACCAAGACACTCCATTTACTCATTCAATCAAGTAGCCCAAGCCTTCCTAGATCACTTCTCCATCAACATTGTTAAGAAGGTTACCATGACAGATCTTTATTCCACATGACATAGTATGATGATGAGTCTATCGCTGACTTCGTCGCTCACTTGGCTGCAACCTCATTAACCAACTCACATTCCAATTACCTCAAACTGAGCTTATAGAACTATTTACTCGGGCATGTGCTAGACACATCTCACCAACCCCTAGGTGTAAAATTTTCACACTTTCGATGAGGCATTCACCATGGCATGGAAATTGGAAATTCATGCTATCGAAGAAAAGAAGATTCAACTTCGTAACAAGAACATCGCGTTCAAATCAAATGATACTTCTTCATCTTTGAAACCCCAAAACAACTATTCAAATCCCAAAGGGTCTGCTAATGCCGTAGTTCTCAAGGTCTGGTCCCCTCATCAATCAAACCCAGCCAAACCCCCTTCTAATCTCTCTCTGTCCAAGCTTTCTAGTTCAGATGAGAACAATGAAAGTACACTTCCTAGAGAATCTTATTCTTCCATTTTGGAAAAGCTTGTTAAAGCTGGTGCCATTACCCTTCCACCTATAAAACCACATACTGGTTTTGACCCTGAGTGACCCATGCCTGCATGGTATAAGGAACATGAATTTTGTAACTATCATCATGTCAAAGGTCACAATGATAATAACTACATCACCTTCAAGAATATCATCCAAGAAATGATAGACAATAGAGATCTAGTCTTGGATAGCCCAAATGCACCCACTAACCAAAACCTACATATCTTCAAGAAGCCATTCCCTAATCATGCCCCATCTTCCAACCAAGTGGTGATACCTCAAACAATGATAACAATGTCCATGAGGTCCATGCTATTTTCAATGATATACCAGTTGCTTCCCAATTGCCTCATGTTCCTTCCATAGATGAAATCTTAGCCCGCTCCCTACCTACACTAGAATCTATTTCATCTACTCCTCTACCCACAGAGGAACCCCCTTCATGTTCCCCTTCACCCGTGGATGAGCCTATAATCAGCACGCCACCTTTGACCCCTCAAAATTCGAGTAGTTGTCAGTGGCACCTCTCCTACTCATAGAAGATGCAGGTCCACCACCTACACCAATGCAAGGAGAGCCCACTTTGGTTGGCCCATCCTCTCCTCTACCCATGGAGGATACTATAGAAGTACCACCACCTATAGATGACCATTCACCATAGACCTTCAAGATCCCGTTGATCTACTTTTGGCTCTCTTACCCATAGAGTCCGAGGCTAGCCATTTCCTATATCTCAAACACATTTTATGGGATTGCCACTTGATCCACATCGGCTCCACTTACAACAGTACCATTCTCATGCTTGGGATGATCACTTGGACTATGTCGATAGAGCCTTACTTTGGGGGCATCTTCTACTTCTGTTTCAACACAAATGTAGTTGTCACTCACTGACACCTCCACTATCTATCCAAAAGTGTTTCGAGAAACCAAACCAAACACAACCACAACTATTGCAATACCTTCCATGACACCACTCATGGCCCAACTCACACCTCTTCCCATAGCCCAACATGCATCTACACCCAAACCCATGCCTATATCATCTCCCTTGCCTAAACCTATCACTACCTTAGGGGTCATACCAACAACTAGCCTTACTCACCCACCCATCAAATTAGATTTAGCTACATCTTCCAAAACTAACACCAAACTTAACCTGACCCCTAAAAAGAAGATCCAATCTCCTAGATCTCATACCCCAACCTCACCAACCACACCCTTATCACCTTCACCCCTTCCGTCCATCCTAGGACCTCACCCCTCGACCCTGGCAAGAAACCCCCATCCACCAGTAAACCAAGAATGCAACAACCCATTTCCCCATCACAAACCTCTAATATACCCAAGTGACCCACACAACCCCACCTCACCCGTAACCTTCTTACCACCCATACCTCCAATACCATCAATAACTTCTTCACTACCCATGACACTTCCTTCTCTTTCACTCATGCCTCCTACCCAACCCACACCACCTACCTCCACAACACCTCGGTTACCCCCATGGGTAACCCACCCTCTTCCACCCATCTTTTCCCTCCACATCTCATGTGCCCATATCACCTTTACCCAAAAAGATGCAACCTAAAGCTAAAAATCCGCTACCCTCCAATAAGGTAGTTAAACCAACCACACCTTCTATTTCTAGTTCATCTACCATGCCCCTACCCAAGCAGATATGACCAACACCTAAGACCACACCACACACCAAACTAGTAGCCCAACCTACTCCCCTCTTGTAAAGACTCTTCCTCCACATAGTCAGCCACACTGTACCCAAACCCACATTCACCTCCCATTGTGATCCATTAGCAGGATCCTACGCCAAAATCCTAACCAACCTCCTCAAAACTTCTGTCATCACATTACCACCTCTTAGACCTTACATGACCCACTCAAACCCAAACCAAAAGGGTTTGATGAAACCAAAATTTGTGCCTACCATCATGTGCTAGGACACGATGTAGAGAACTGTAAGGCTTTGAAAACCACTCTTGTCCAATTGTGTCCTCCTAAAGAAAACTTTGATGATGATGATCTTCTTGATGAGGACCCCATTTCACCTTCACCAATTTCCATAGATCTTCCCTCATTGCCTACTCAGTGACCAAAATCTCCACCCCCACAACTCTTAGATCCATCCCCGAGATTCAAAATTAACATGGTTTGCATAAGAGAGTTGGCCAAACCACCACCCAAATGCCAATGCACCCTACTCATCTCACAAGGCTCATATCCACCACTAGGGTTTTGTCCCTCTTGCCACTATACCTTCCATGACACACCCTCTTCATCCACCTCCCTCGATTAACATGATCAACATTTCCACCCATGCTCAGAAAGAAAGGGAAAAGAGAAAGAAAGTGGCCCATCAACCAACCCATGTACCCAATATACCATCCGCACCCACACCCAAAGTCATCATTCGAGGTCCTACATATCCCATTTCCGATGGGGTCACACATCACACAATGCTAAAACAACTACACCAATCCCCCTCAAAATGTCTTTATATGACCTCGTCAGACCTCGAGTCACATCATCAAGCCCTCATGGAGGTCCTTCAATCTATCAAAGTCTTACCAAATGACCCCACACCCATAGCCTCCATCATTACCCCTCACCACGTAGCCTCTCTCACTAGGTCTTTGCCTTCCTCTACACCTCCACCCACTCGCCAAGTGGCCACCCTCAACTTTGTAGATGAAGAGATCACTCCCTTCCCTAGTCTGATGACCCCGACCCCACTCTTTTCATCTCCATCTTTATCGATAATATATACATACAACATGTTATGATCGATGGTGGTGCTAGCATTAACATCATCTCCTCCCATGCATATGACCAAATGTAAATACCTTCCCATTGCATGCATGGTAACCCCATTATGTTGTGTTCCTTCAATGATGCCATGACCTCTACACTGGGTACCATTGTTCTCCATGTCCGCATAGGCCCCCACACCATCCCCGAAACTTTTCTATGTCCTAGAAGGGGAGTTCCAAGTATAACTTGCTACTTGGCCAACCTTGGATCCATGTTATGGGTTGTGTCCCTTTGACATTACATCGATGCCTCAAATTTGAACACGAGGGACATAATTACACCATCCCTTACCGACCCTCACCTTTCAAGACCTGTAACATGCTATATCGACCCAATGATGTGCTTATACTAGTCAAGGCATCCACCACCAAAACCACTTCACCTCCACCCATGAGCCCATCCACCAAAATTTCCACTACTTCTGCTATCTAACCTCACTATCCCTACTACAAGCTATAGCCTCTACCATTGCAGTGCCCCTATCTCCCCTTCATCTAGTGAGCCATCTATACCCGCTACCCACATACCAACTATTGATCCCTTAGAAGGTGTTTTTCAATGCCTCACTCTAGGGGAATACCACCTATACAATATTGATACCTTCCTCACCCCACAAGAGTACGGGAATCTATGTCAACACCCTAGTTATGACATTCACATTGGTGACATTTTCCCTTATGGCCCTCCCCACCTTCGCACCAATCTAATGTATGGGGGACTTGATATGGCCACCTATAAACCCGAACCTCCATCCCAAACCTAGCCATTTTCATCCGACCTACACTCCCTCACTAACCGCCATTTCACTCACACTTTCCTCCACCAGTGTGCATGTGGAAAGGATTTGGCTTTGGTTTTTATGAACAAGGCCACCACACTGTCATCTCCTATACCTCTCATAAACACAATGACCATAGTGGCATTGGTTTTGATGCTCCATCCTCTAAGAAGGTTCATCGACCTTATCCAGGATGAGAAATCTTCCCCCTCTCATTCACCCACATTACCATCCTCACCCATGGAGTCCATAGATCCTAAATCTATACCTCCTAACTTTTTTTTTTTTCGTAAACACCATTTCCTGGGACCTGACCTATCAACATGATGGCGAAGGCTCCTCTTCTCTCCCATTCTGTATCCTGACATGATCGATGATGATATGCCTTAATTAACATCATTCAATGTCAAGATGATGAGTCCATCCTCACCTACCTTGGTGCAGAAGACTCTTATATTCATCGGTCGTTACCCTCTGAGATGCAAACCATGTTGAATGAATCGACCATCAAAATCAACATTAATACTCAGGATGACCACACATTCTAAAGATCGGCCAATCCTTAGATGCTACTAAACAAGAAGCCTTCACCTCTTTCCTTTGGGACCATAGTAATGCATTTTCTTGGTCCTATGCTGATATGCCCGGTATCGACCCAAAAATCATGGTTCACAATATCGTAACCATTCCTGATGCCAAACCTATCAAACAAAAGCTGTACAGAAAATGCATCCTCGCATTGCTCTTCTAGTCAAAGAAGAGCTTCAATGCCTTCTCTCGGTTTCCTTCATTCTACCCATTGATTATCCCCAATGGATTTCTAACATCATTCCTGTCACAAAAGTGATAGGGGACTCCACATTTGCATGGATTTCCATGACCTCAACCTCACCTGTCCCAAAGATGATTTCCCACTACCAGGCATTGACCAACTAGTTGATCTCACTGCTTGGCCATGAAATGTTATCACTCATGGATGGTTTCTGGGCTACAATCAAATATTACTAGCTCCCGAGGATCAACACAAGACTACCTTCATCACCCCTTGGGGGACTTTTTGCTATCGAGTCATGCCCTTTGGTCTCAAAAACACTGGTGCTACATATCAGTGGGCCATGACTTACATCTTCCATGACATCATGCATCACATATTGGAGGATTACGTAGATGATCTACTTGCCAAATCCAAGCATCGAACCGAACACCTACCCATTCTTAAAGTCATCTTTGACCACCTCATCAAATATTGTGTTCATCTTCAACCAAAAAGTGCATCTTTGTGGTACTTTCTGGGAAACTCCTAGGTTTCATCATTTCTTTGTGTGGCATAGAATTCGATCCTGCTAAAGTCAAGGCTATCCTTGAAATGCCACCACCCACTAATCTCATCAACTTCGCAGCCTACAAGGAAAATTGCAATCAATCAATTCGTCATTTTATCTCCTATTTTCGACCGACCATTGTCAACCATTCCATCATCTTCTCAAGAAAGATGTTTCATTCAAATGGGATGATGAATGCCATAAAGCCTTCAAAGCCTTGAAACAATACCTACTTCAACCACCAAGTGCTCATTCCTCCTAAGGATGACCAACCCTTCTACCTATATATTTCTTCCATTGACCATTCTCTAGGTGTCATGCTCGCTCATCGCGATGACCAACACCGAGAGCAAGTGGTTTATTACATAAGTCATACCCTTCTTGACTATGAAACTAGATATACCCATGCAAATTTTTTTCCTAGCCTTAGTTTTCATCACCACCAAACTCCGCCATTACCTACTCAACCACAAAACCTTCATCATTACTAATACTGACCCATTACACTACATGTATGCCAAACCTTATCAAAATCAATGCCGCATGTTGGCTTATGCTTCTGGCTGACCTCGACCTCGAATTCATCCATCAAAAGTCCATCAAGGGCCAAACTATCACCAACCAATTGGCCGACACACCCATTTTGGGGATCACCCTCTAACTTTGACTTTCCAGATGAGTCTATTGCTACCCTTTCCCTAGATGAACCCGCTTACCAAATGACACTCTTCTTCGATGGCTCCAAGTGTCAACATGGGGGTGGGGCTGGTGTTATCCTCATTCACTTGATGGTGAACCTATGCCTTTGTCTTTCAAACTTGATTTTGATTGTACAAACAATATTTGCTGAATATGAAGCACTCGTATTGGGTCTAGGTTGCTTATGCCTTAGATGTTAAGTCAATCAACATCTTTGGTGATTCTCAGTTGGTCATAAACCAAGTCAATGGTATATACCAGTGTCATAATGAGATACTTCAAAAGTATAAGCATCATGTGGACATACTTTTGACCACCTTCGACCATTACACTTCAAACCACCCCATGTTCTACCAATAAATTTGTAGATACCATGGCTTGCTTGGCTTCTCAGATACTTGCTTCACCCGCTGACTCTAAAATATTTGTCACCATACAAAGACTACAATCACCCTCTTATTTTCCTCATGAAGTCTACTCTATCGGAACCACTGCTCCTGACCCAAGTGACCTTTGGTATAAGCAATATACAGACTATCTTTCCCTTTCCATTTTACCCACCGATCTCACTCGTAATGGACAACGTGCCTTTCTTAAAAGTGTCTCCCATTATGTCATCATGGGTGGTCTTTTATACAAACGTGGTTTTGACAACATTCTCTTGCGATGCCTTACCAGTTTTGAAATTCCTTACACCATTAAGGAAGTCCACGATGGAATTTGTGGAGGCCACTTTAGTGGTCTCGTTATCAAAAACACATTCTTCACCTAGGCTATTACTGGCCAACCCTAAACCATGACTATTGTGATTATGTCAAATGCTGCATAAAATCCAGCAACATGCTAATCTCCATCACACCCCTAGTCATGCCTTACAGGTCATGCGAGACCTTTGGCCTTTCTCTCAATGGGGTTTGGATCTTGTGGTGAGATCAACCCCCATTCTTCACAACGCCACCAATGGATCATAACCACTACTGAATATTACACTAAATGGGTAGAATCCATTCCCCTCATTTCCACCAAAGCCTAAGAAAATATGTGAATTCATCAACCATCACATCATCTGTCACTTTGGTGTCCCTCACCGCATTATCATGGATAATGAAAACAATTCAAAAAAAAACCTTATGCAAACTATGTGATGCTTTTGGCATCCAACTTAGTTTCTCATCACCTTATTACCCACAAACCAATGGTCAAGCTGAATCAACCAATAAAACCTTGAACAAAATCCTTATGAAGGTGGTCAATGATATTGGGAAGGATTGGCATACGCACATTCCTTTCACCTTGTGGGCTTATCACACTAGTATTCACACTTGACTGCTGCCACCCCCTTTTCTCTGGTCTATAGTATTGAGGTTGTCTTACCTCTGAAGTCCTAGATTCCATCCCTCCGCATCTCACTACAAGACATGCTCAAATGATGATGACTTTCACCAGATCATTTGGTGCAACTTGAATTATTAGATGAATGTCATCTCAACGCTCTTGACCATCTCCAAATCTACCAAAAATGTATCAAACGTGCCTATGAAAATGTGTTCACGAATGAACCTTTCAAGTTGGTGACCTCATCCTGAAGGAAAATCAACATGTAACCAAAGAGGAGAAAAGTAAATGGGGAAAATTTTCTCCTAATTGGCTTGGACCCTATATCATCACCCATGCCTATGGATTAGGTGCTTATCATTTGTCTTCACTCAAAGGTAAACCCGAACCTGAGCCCCTTAATGCCTTGCATCTTGACCATTTTATTGTTGATATCAAGTCCTATATCACTTTTCTATCAATTGATCACTCATCCCTTGAGTGTTGTTCACCTTCCATAATTACCCATTTTGAGGATCCATGACTAAACAAGAATCATGTGATTACCCATCACCTTTTAGCCTTGTCTTCAATATGAGTACCATGGCTCTGCTCATAGCATGATTCTCATGGATACTTTTCATCTTCTTCAAGATGGAATCCCATGGTCATTCATCACTCAAAACCACCTCTTTCATAGTTAATTTGTGTACTATGATCTTGTCTTCTAAACAAGAACCTAATCATCCTCTATAATCTTGTCCATGACTTAAATGTCTAAAAAAAAAAAGGGATACAACTCCTTGAGTCAAACTTCCTAGAAAAAGATGACTCCCTCAAAAGGGACATCTCTTCTTTATATTCTACCACTATCAATAGACTGCTCCCTCGAAGGACAACTATATATGGTCATTACAAAAATATAATAAATATTTAGAAGCTTCCCGCATCGATCAACTTCACGAAGACCTCAAGGAGATAATATATTCATCCCATATAGACTTCCCACATCGATCAATCTATTAAAAAAAACAAATCAAGAAAAAGATGAAATTTTTGTCATGGACTTGCCTATTTTGGATTCTTGGGTTTCTTGTTCGAAATACACATCGTCGTACACTAAGTTACGCTAAACCTCTCATTCTCACCTCCTTGTCTTTTTCACCTAAATTCCTCGTTACTCAAGGGACTTGCCACAAACGTGACATTTCATGATCATGTGACTTTTCTTCACCCTTAAAATAGTCCATTATGCAAGGCCTGTAGGGTCTTACATTCATAAGCCCATCTAGGGTATGGTAGACTCATTAGGGTTCTTATCAATTAAGCAGCTCTTTTACCACCTCTTACCATTCACCTTCCTCATTACCTATTGATTATCCTATACAGGACCAGATCCTCGACACATGTATTTAAAAATCAATCAACCATACCTACAACCTAAACTCAATCATGCCTATGACCTACATCACCCATGCCTAACACCTATCAGACCATTCCACTATTTCACCCTAATCTTCCCTAGCTTATGGGAGAACTACATCGGCCTGAGGTCCTTTTCACCGGGACTATGTAGGTAACACTCGAGGGCATGGGGCCCTTGGAGGATAGCTCGGCCACTCTCTACCCTAACCAATTCCCTCTTCCCCTTTCCTATTCACATTCTACCCTAGTTAGTTTCCTTTTTATATCAATAATTGGAAATTAAACCAAACAAACAACAATTGCTTCACATCTTTACCATCATCACTCATACATTCATTTCATCTTGTCTACCATTTCTTTACCATTATCATAATTTTCCTACAAAACATCTTAACATGATCCACATCATCATTAATTACACAAATTAATGAATTAAAAACTCAACCAACCTAAACTCAACCATACCTAAACCAACCTAAACTCAATCATACCTAAGTCAACCTGACTCCATCCATGCCTATGACCTGACTCAATCCATGCCTAAACCAACCTAAACTCAATCCATGCCTAATGACCTGACTCCATCCATGCCTAACCATGACTGACTCCACCATGCCTAAACACCTAAACTCCATCATGCCTAAATCACATGACTCCACCATACTCGCCTACAATTATAATGGACTCTAAAACAGTACCTTCATCATACTATTTCCACCACAATATAATAAAAAATGAAAAAAAACATGTACACCATCCATGGTATAAAAATCATCATCTATAAATCATGAAATACATCATCATATAATACATATGTGAACATATATCAAAAATCAATAAAATCATAAATATCAAATCTCAATATCCTCATATACATCTCACCATCTTCATACACACCTCACCATCTCATCACGCAGGCTGATATATCATCAAAAAAAATACAAAACCCTCATGTAATCCTCAACTCTCATGTATAATATTATCATCCTCATCCTAATCTTTGGCACGCATATATACCTCCCAATTCTATATATCAAAATAAAACAACTCATCATCCTCATCTCTCAGCATCACTAATATCATCAAAATATCCTCGGTGGTCACACGATCCCTCCCTCCTGCCTCACCATCCTTCACCAATCACCAACACCCATCCACACTCCACCTCAATCATCCTCCCAACCATGCTGTGAACCCATCTACCTGGATCCTCTAACTAATAATTGGCCTCACCCAATTCCACCTCGGCAGATATCATCCCTCATCTTTCTCCCAAAAAATCACAACTCATTTCACCTCTGTCATTTTCACAAAATCCAAACCGCCATACAAAATGAATCATCCCTTATATGGATTTTTTCTTTTTATATACCCATATCGACTTGACCCGATCCCTCTGGTCTATACCTAGACCTAAAACAACATCGGTCATGTGCCCTAAACACACCATGGTAAAATTATATTGAAATACATCGGTCACCTCCCTAATAAACCATGATCGGCTTACCTAGACCTATCCGATTTAAACCTATAATATGATATGACATGTTATTTACCTTCATACTCTTTCCCCTACCCTTTCCCCATTTTTGACCCAACTTAACCAACCCAACCACCGTTTGACCTTACCCACCCTTATTACAACCTACCTCCAAGCCTACATTACCTATACTTGTCTTTAATTACATTTAGGGACTTGTTATTTTACCCATACCTCGGCCCTACCATGTCGTGACCTAGCTACTTGGACCTGAAGAACATTGTTAGTGACCTGTGAACTCATGTGCTTGTTATACCTTGTGACATTATTACCCATGTTGTTTGACCTAATGACCTTACTTTTCCTATTTTCATGACCATTTATCCTGACCCAACCTTTGGTGTACGGAACATACCTAAATGTTCTCTGACCTGACCTGTGAAGTGCTTCCACACCATATCCTATACCTTGGATACCGGAATCACCTCAACCTTGTTTGGATAAACCTATCGACCTTAGACAATGTAGAGTTTGCATGCTCTTCAACTGGTACCATGCTGTAGTTTATACGTGTGTGTGCATTTGACTATTACTACCTTTGACCCTGGCCCATTACCTGGATTACCCGATTGGACCTTTACCCCATTACCCCCATTTTCCACCTTCCTCTTCATCACATTCACCTTTTATCAAACCACTCACCGATTTTGTCTTTCTGCCACATCGGTTCCTAGTTTGAGGGGATCACCTTCACCCACACATGGGGCAACCACATCTTATTTTTTTTAGTGTCACTTACCAATACAAGCTACAACAAAAAGGGGAAAATGTAGACACCAAAATTGGGTCACACTCCCTTGGTCCCTTGTCAAATAACCACTCAAGCATACTCATCTAACCATGGCCCCCCCTTCCACCCCACATTAATATTAATTTAATTAACTTAATTAAATTAATACCCATCCTCACAATATTCATTACTTAATTATTTTAATTAAGCTAATTTCCACCTCACCTAGACACCTCACCCAGCCACCTCACCCTAGACCTATTCTTGGCATGTTTCCATAACTAACAATAACTAAGTCTTACTTGCCTTAATGAGCTAAGATTTGGTCTAACCCTAAAATCAATCCCTAAAATCTCTCTAACCACATTCCCACTCATTAGAAGGGAAGTTTCCATTCTAATCCATGAGAATAAACTAATTAGGCCCAAGAAATTAGAAAGATCTACCCATTTTAGTAAACCTAGGGAATCCTTCACCTTAACCGACATGTGGTCACCCCTAAACCGACACGTCAACCCGGAACCATCATCGGTTACCATTTATTCACCCAAACAACCTTGTTTTTGGGTTGGCACATTCTGAGAGCAAGAAAGGAGATCAGAGCTACATGCAAGTGCAAAACAAGCATCCTTTTACGCATCCAGACATCTAGAGCCATCACTAGGATCAATCATAGAGCCATTGCATTCATGGGAGCACTCGGGAAATCACCACATAGACCATACACGTATTCTCCGATCAACCACCTCCACCACTCAGCCATCAAATCCTTAACACAAGTAAGTATGGCCCTAACCAAGTAGGGTTTATTTCAGTTAGTAATCTTTATTACTCCTGTTATTAATCTATTCTTTGCATGCTTATTGCTTCATCACCCACTTTCTTGTGAACTCAAATATCCCTTCACCCATATCACCAAATCACCTATCCTCACCTGTTGTATACTTTTGAGCATACCTAAGACCTCTACAGACCTCCCCATTCACTCTCCCAAACTTTATTTGACCTCAGATCACCCCTGCCATTTAATCTATTTGAGTTTCTTTTACCTCGACCATACCGACACCGGTTATCCACAACCATCGTCGGTTCTACCTAAACGACATCGGTCACATTTAGCCGATGCATCGGTCTCTATGTTTTACACCTTGACCAAGAACAAACCCAACAATCACCCTACTAGTTGACCTAAATAACCTAGAATCAGACATTGACCGACCAGTCCCAAGTACCTTGACAGACACCTCACCTCTCAGATCCAACTATAGCCTAGCTTGTTGTGATTGGATTTTCTTATTGTACTTGAATGAGATACCTAAATCATATCAACTACAATAGGAATTTGTTTATTTCTCACATTAACTTGTTTTAAACAGTGGATTGACAACCATCTAGGAAGTATCACACTTCCTAAGAACTAGCATACGCTAGGCAGTCCACTGTCATATATCATTTAACTATCTTTTGTGGTCTTGTTTTCTATTACAGGTAGTTCCTCCTAGCCAAAAGGAAGCTCTCACATGGTCTTCCAAATATTTAGATTTGGTATCAACAATGATGCTCATTCCTATCATGGAAGAATAATGGATTATTTAGGGGGATTCATTTATTTATTTTCCCCGTGCATAGTTTTTATCATCAGCATTGTTTGATCTTTGCACTGAATAGTTTTGTAAGAAGATATTTGGTGCAACGTTTTATGCATAGAAAGATTTGGCGCAGACCTTCTGGATGAGAAAGTGATATACGTGCCATGGTAATTTCAAGATCTTAGGAGGAGCTAATAAAATTAGTATCAATTATCAACACACATCCTTGTGTATAGATCTATCTTAGAAAAGTATTGGAGATTAAAACACCACAAAAATATCGAGAAGATTCGCGCAACAATGAGTTACATGCTGAGTTTATAGTTTTTCTCATGTCTGCATAGCTTTGTTGTGTTCTCTATTATTTCCTTGGTTCACTCATAACATCCCTAGGTTTTGTGTGGCGTGGTCAACTTGGTTCATGGTTGTTCAAAAGACTTGACATTTGGCTAAAGATTGCACACAAAGAGGAAGAGAAATAGGAGTGGATAAGAGGCATTTGATTTGAAACTTCAAATAGAGAGAATGCCATGTCATCATTCACATCATATTATTTACCAATCTATCAAAAATACATATTATTTAGATTGCCTACTCTATCAAACACATTGCAAGCACATACAAAACATCATGACCCGTGTGAGGATCTAATCAGAGTTGAGTTCCACAGCTCTTCATGCATTATCGAGGACTCCTTCATTGGGAATTTGTGTATGATTTTCTGTTGCTATGTGAAGTTAGTGGGTATAAACAAAGAATATTTTATAGTTCTGGTTTATTCCTTCATTAGATTGCATCAAAGATATAGTTTTGGCTAGATTAGTACATATGAAACACCCAAGCCTTCCTATTAATCCATTGACTCATACAACTTCCAGGACAACCTTTTCTGGAATCAAAAGGTACATTGGTTTTTGAATACCCAAAATTTCCTTCCAATTCTTAAAATGAAAAAGAGAGAGAGAGAGAGGTCATTAAATTGTATATAAATTGTGTATTTTATTAAATATGAGTCAAGTCATATCATTATTAAGATGATTATATGGTTTGGATAGATTTCCATTTGTGATGTTTTAGTTTTGTCCAAAGGTGATATTTGGGTTGAAAGCTATATTAGTTGAATATTGTTTTTGGTGTAGGATCCCTATTTTTAATGTCATTGTGTTTTTTTTACAAGATTCAAAGTCATAGAGGTGATTTTAGGATTATTTAATAATCATTTTGTAAGTTGTCATTATGAAGAGTCAAAATATTGTCAAAATAAAAAAATTTCCTCACAGCAGAATTATCGCTGGAACATGATATCTAATATGTAAAATTGAGCTTCATGTTCACATTCCATTGAGTTAACAACGTCTTATTTGAGGATGGAGGTAATGAAGGGAGGAGGACAATCAACACCATTAAGTTTTTCGCTACCTTAGAGGCCACAAACTTCTTTGTGACACCTTTTGTTTTGTGTGATGAATAAGAACATATGAACGTCCATGTTCCTATATGCAATACAATGTTTGTGTTTCCCTTGTTACGATGATGATATGGATATTTTTACTATTGATACTATTGCATAAGAAGTGTTCTTGATTAGATTTACTTGATGGTTGATGTGAATTAGTTGAACGGTCCCAATTCATGTATTCACTTGAATAGGTTGATCGGTCCCTATTCATGGATGATGTAGTTCCCATAGTCAGTGTTGAGGATTGAGACCATGTGTAGGATATGGAACTTGACATGTTTCTTGGTTGAAGATGGTGTTTTTTCCCATGTTTGCACTAAGGGGGGGAATGTTAGGAATTCATTATATAGTGCTCTCATGATTATTAATAATTTACTTGTGATATATTATTATTGTAAATAATATTACAAATATGGTTTGTAATATTTAGTGTTTGGTTATGTGAGTTGTTTTAACAACTCACTAACCATATGATACGAGATATATTAGGGATATATTGTTGTAAGTGGTTCCTATATTATAGGAAACCACATCCCTATTTATTTGTGTATGAGTCTTGTATGAAATACTGAATAGAACATTATTTTGTTAATACAGAGTGATTATTATTTGTGTTATTGCTTTGTATTTTCCTCTGACCTTCCAAATATTTAGATTTTGTATCAAAGTAGTGCTCATTACTATAGCCAGATACCTCAAGTTTGAGAATATATTTGAAGTCTTAGATGTCACCATTTATCAAAAATGGTCTTAGATATGTAAAAAAATAGAAGACTACAAAAGAAGATATTGAAGATCCACTAAAGGAGAAAAATACGAGACAAGCAAAAAGCTATGTAGATGCTCTAAAAGGTCCTAACAGAGCTGAAGATAGTCAAATGAATGAAAATAATGCTCCTAAGAATATCATTATATTTCCAAAAATGATTTAGACAAACGTAGAAGCTCATTTCCTCCGAGATGACATTACATGACCAGGTTTTAGAACTACTTATTTGGTTATTACTTTTCATGTAATCATTTTGGTCATAAAGTAGTAGATTATAGAACTCATACAAGGAATTTCAGTTGGAACAAGAATGAAAGTTCTTATGGGTCTTCAAATAGAAATTACAATTTGTTTGATCCTTTATTAGATTACAATGAGAATGATATGATATGTCACAAATGTAATAACTATGGTCATATAACACAATCATGTCAAAATGGTTTTATAGAATATCCAGTGTACAATGAGAAGATGGACACCCTTGCTAAACAAAAGGAAAAATGTAAAAAAATTGGAAAAAGAAGCAAGAGAAAAATAATTAGAAGAAAGAAAAATTCATGCTTATGCAAACTATGTTTCATGTACAATATGAAGGACAACAATGGTATATTGATAGTGGATGCTCAAGGCACATGACTGGGACAAAAAAATTTCTCACCTTGAATAAAACAAGTCAAGGCACGATAAAATTTGGAGATAATGCCACAACACGAATAGCTGGAAAAGGAACACTTAGCCTTGATAATGGAAAAAAATACAAGATGTATTGTATGTTGAAGGTCTAAATCACAATATTGTGAGTGTTAGTCATATGTGTGATCATGGACACACTATCACATTTTATGTGCATGGTTGTGAGATCGGGAAGGCGATTTCAAGAAAACTAATTGTAGATGCGTGCTGTAACAACTAATAATCTTTATATGCTTAGTGATATCAAGGAGAAAAAAATCTACATGGGACAATTAGAAGAAAGATGGATTTTCCATAGAAGAATGGGCCATATTAAATTCAATAATTTAGTAAAAATAAAGACCAAACAAGCTGTAAAAGATATGTCCAAAATTACAAAACATTCAAACATTCTTTGTAAATAGTATCAACATGGGAAACAAACGAGGTAAGCTCCAGTTCAAAGGAATAATCTCAATAAATCCATTGGAACTTTTTCATACGGACCTTTACAGGCCCATTAGAACATAAAGTCTATGTAGACAATAAATCATGTACTTGAGTACATTTCTAGGTCATAATAACATACTACTATTTATATGATTCCTAAGTGAGAAAACTAGTAATTGACTACTGTCTTTGGCCTCTTTATTTTCTTTTTCGGCCTTGCTCACCCTACATCCCAATTGATTTTTTAATTTTTATATTTATTGACTCTAGACACTAGCACTTGAGACAGGATGCCAACGTTCGGGCACCCTTGTCCCCTTTGGGTGCCCATAACCTCTTTGTATCTTGTTCACCCCTTTTGGGCCTCTTTTATCTTTTGCACATCTTGTTTTCTTATGGGTCAACCTTCTAGTTTTCAATTACGAAATTCAAACAAGGTAATTTTATAAATACAAATCTATGTGATCATAATAAGGGACCAATCTTTAAGCATCTATTATCACCACCTAAGGTTGCATCCAAAGGCATTCTAAGAGCATCAAAACATCCATCTAGCCATTAATCAAGGGACAATGGACTGAATTTTTGCATACACTTCATAGGAGTGGAAGTTCATTTTGACATCCACACATCTATCTATATTACTACATATATCTATTTCTCACTATCAAGTGCATATTTCACAAGAGCCTCTAGGGCACGATTCTACACATGTACACAAAACTACATGGATTTTGAGATGTAGTGTAGTGCTCGGTCGTAAGTTCACTATATCGGGTGACTTCCAGGGTCAGTTTGACTCCCCATTTTCATCTTTTTTTTTTTAGGAGTTGATGTGTTTTGGGTTTTTGCATGGTATCATATGTTTTTCAGGTTATAGGTGAATTTTACGGGCATCTTTGTGATATATAGGTGACAAGCAATGAAGTTTAGTGACATTGGCGTGACACATAAAGAATCGTTTCGACCATTTTCATAGTCACATGTGCCTACTAGAGGTATCTAGTGCTAAGCACCCTTGACCTAGTCCATACGCCCATCTAGGTTATTCCAAAAAATTATAGAATTTTACGAGTGCGGTTCCGATAGTCTCCTCCTTCATTTATCGGTCCTTTAGTCACGAGAATTTAGGGAATTATTATGAAATCAACCAAGTCTTCTATTCCCTCTCTTACACCTAGGGTTTCATTTTTATTTAGCTTATTGCTTGGGTCATATTTGTACTTTAGAGTTTTATTTATCATATGTGACTCTGCATATCTAGGGTTTAACATATCTCTATTTTTCTTAAATCGGTTTGCAAGGTGAGATTTTCTTTATGTTATTTATAGATGACTACTCCAGAATGACATGGGTCACTTTCTTGAGGGAAAAATTAGAGGAATTTGAGAAGTGTAAAGCCTTTAAAACCTTGGTTTAAAATGAAACTGATTTAAAAATCAAGTGCTTAATATATGATCAGGGAGGTGTGTTTATCTCAAACAAATTTGATGATTTCTATGAGCATCATAGAATAAAGAGGCACTTCTCATTTGTATGCAATCCACAACAATAATGGAGGTGTATAAAGGAAAAATAAAATTATATAAGAGATAGCTAGAATAATGCTAAATGAATCTAATATATTAGACACATTGTGGAGAAAAGATGCTAGCACAACAATTTACACTTTGAACAAAGGGAAAATCAAAGTAAATAACACAAAAATGTCTTATGAGTTATAGAAGGGAAGACCAATAACTATTAAATACTTCAAAGTGTTTGGAAGTAAGTGTTACATAAAGAGAGATGATGAAGACTTGGGAAAATTTGATCCCATATTTGATGAAGGCATTTTCCTTAGATATTCTTCAAGAAGCAAAGCCTATAGATGCTATAATAAAAATTGCACAAAATTGTTGAAAGTAAAAATGTGAAAGTGGATGAAATAAAATATCAAAAAGGAAAAGTAGAAGAAATTGACTACACAAAAGAAAGAAACAAAAATGAATATAAATAAAAAGTTGAAGAAGAAGAGACTAAGTGGAAAGATACAAAGACATCATCTAGATCATTTCAGAAGAATCATCCAAAGAATCAAATCATTGGAGATAAGGATGTTGGAGTACAAACAAGAAGAAGATTAGAAACTACATCTGAACATGCAAATCTATCCTTGTTATCTAAAATAGAACCTAAGACTTTGCTTAAGCAAGTGAAGGTAAACATTGGATTGGTGTTATGGAAGAAGAGACAAATCAGATTGAAAATAATGAGACTTGGGAACTTGTTCCAAGACCAAAAGACAAAATGTAATTGGCACCAAGTGGGTTTTTAGAAACAAGATAAATGAATATGGTCAAGTTGTAAGAAACAAAGCAAGGTTAGTGTGTAAAGGGTATGCACAAGTAGAAGGTATTGATTTTGAAGAGACATTTTCTCCTATTGCATGTTTAGAAGCCATTAGAATGTTTTTGGAATTTGCATGTTATAAATTTTTTAAAGTATATTAGATGGATGTCAAATCAACATTTCTAAATGGGAATTTGGAAGAAGAAGTCTATATTGAATAGATGAAGGATTTATTTTATCAGATGATAAGGATTATGTGTGTAAGCTGAAGAAATATCTTTATGGATTGAAACAAGCCCCTCAGAGCATGGTACTCGAGACTAGATAAGTATTTATAATAGAAAGGTTTTAATAAGGGTATTATGGATAACAATATTTACATCAAAAATAAAGGTGAGAATCAGCTAATCATTTTTGTTTATGTTGATGATATAATTTTTGGAGGAAGTAATGAACAAATGGGTCAAGAGTATACTATGGAAATGTAAAAGAATCTTGAAATGTCTATGCTTGGTGAGTTATCATTCTTCTTGGTTTACAAATTTCTCAATCAGACAAAGGCATATTCATTTACAAGATAAATAAGTTGAATACGTTTAAAATGAAAGAGTGCAAACATATTAGTACTTCCATGGTTACAAGATGTAAGTTGAGTAAGGATGACGAGTCTCTCAAGTAAATCGACTCTTTATAGATCTATGATTAGAAGCTTATTATATGTAACAACATCAAGACCTAATGTGATGTAAGAAGTAGGCTTGGTGGCACATTTTCAAGCTGCTCCAAAAGAAACTCATGTACAAGTTGTCAAAAAAATATTCAAATATATGAAAGGTACATTGGATTATGGCTTATGGTATTCAATAGAAAAGATTTCACTCTAGCAATGTATACATATGCAAACTAGGCAGAAGTGTTAATGATAGAAAAAGCACAAGTGGTGGTGCATTATTTCGTAGTAATAGCTTGGTATCCTGGTTAAGTAAGAAGTATACCTCTATTTCATTATCTATAGTAGAGGAAAAGCACATTGTAATGGTTTCATGTTGTACACACGTTCTATGGATGAAACAAACTTTGAAGGACATCAAGGTAGATTTTGATTTTATAGTTTCCATACTTTGTGATAACACTAGTACCTTAAACATATTAAAGAATCCAGTTATGCACTCTAGGAAAAAGCACATCCCCATCAAGTATCATTTCTTGAGAGATAAAGTTGTAGAAAAATAGGTTAAGTTGGAATATATTGCCACAAAAGAAAAAATTGTTGATATTTTTACTAAGCCTCTTCCAAAATAAATGTTTGAATATTTAGGAAAAAAGTTGGAATTGATATTGTTATAGTCAATTCACTAAAGGGAAGCATAACCTCAGTGGGAACTAATCATTCCATTATCATCTTATCCCCATAAATGAAGACAAGTCGAAATATCTCATCATATGCAATTTCAAGAGGGAGAATTTGGGAATTTGATAATTTTACTCCTTTTCCATTGATGTCAAAGGGGAGAGTTAAAGCAAGTGGGAGTAGTACTTATAAGTTCAACAAAGTTAAAGCAAAGAGGAATTAGCACAACAAATCATTATAGAAAAGGAGAGTTTGGTAGAAAGGGGGAGTAAGCTACATTCATAGATTATTCTTGTATAAGGTGGTTGGTTGCTATCAATGACAAAGGGGTAGATTGTTGGAATAATTATTACCGATGCTAAAGGATGTTAAAGGATTATCCTACTATAACTTTGGAGTTTGACCGGAGAGCTTTGGAGTCTATCTAGAGGGATTCAAAGTTTGACCAAAGAGCTTTAGAGTCTCGAACGAAGAGATTCAAAGTCGACCGAGAGAGCTTTAAAGTCTAACCGAGTTTCCTTTGATGTAAATAGTTAAGGATATTTAAGTGTATTGGTTCGAAGCTCATAATGTGTTGAACTGGAGCATCATTGGTCGGTTTATCCGGAATGATAAATAATACATGATAATAGACTTCAAGTTAAGATTTGAATATAAGCCGCATTTATACATCCGGAGCCTCATGCTTGTTTATATGACCTATTTTGGTATTATATGTGGCATTGGTTTAGTTGAATCATGTTATGTCTTGGTGTAAAATGTTTTGAATACCATATTTTCCATATTAAGGACAAATCTATTTGGAAATTAAGATTTCAAGTTCAAGACGACCTTCATCTAGTCTTAACACATAATGTTTAAGAGGTATAATCACTACATGATCGTATGCTGAAGAAAATGGTGACTTGGAAAAGGAATTTAAAAGTGTAAATGGAAGTTAAAAACTCAATCGGAATGTGAAGGAGATAAATATAAGTGAGTATGATTTGATAAAATGCGTAGAGAAGAGAAACAATGAGATGTTGAGTAAATGATGTGAGAATAGTGAATGTGTAGTTAATACACAACAAATGCACATAAAATGTGCTACAAGTACACATAAAATGCATAGTGAATGTGCAAAAATACATAGTAAATGTGCAAAAATGTGTAGAAAATACACAAAAAATATGCGATGAATGAGCTACAAATACACAACATGTGTATGAAGTGATGACAGAAAGCCAAAGGTTTATAATTACTAACTTTATATCTGGTTGTGAAAATACAAAGGCCACCAATTGCTGACATCATTATTTGTTTGTGGAATACCAAAATTCACAAACCACTGTCGAGAAAAATTAGTGTTGACTCTTCATCATTGAAAGGAAGATTTATTATTTAAAGGAAAAACAAGACAAGTTTATAATCATTTAGGAGTGTTGTCATTTTATTGTTTTACTTTAGAATTTTGTATTAAAAAATCTCTATACCATTCCAAGTTTGTAGTGCCCATGAAAATGAATAGTCATATAAGAATATATAAAGGAGATGAATTTGAAAAGACAACAAAACAGGGGTGGAATATAAAATAAATTAATCTAATTTCATTAAAAAAGAGCAGAAGTTGGCATCTATGTTGAATTGAGTGAAGCATTTAGGCTAAAAGAAAAGAAAAGATTATTCAGAGTAGATAGCTGAAAAGTGTTCAACAAAGAAAAAAAGAAGGAAAGAACGATTTATTAAAAATATATATAACAAAATTTTAGAATAGCGGTGAAGAAGAAGAAACATCGCATCATAAATCTGGTTGAAGAAGAAAATATAGAAGGTGGAAGAGCATATTTTTTGAGGTTGGTGCCTCACAAAATTGGGGATTGGTGTCTCCAATGGGTTGGAGTTCACAAAAATTGGTTGAGTTGGTGCTTGTATTTGGGGATTGGTGTCTACACTAGGTTGGTGCCTACAAAAATTGTAAATCATTTAATTTGGGCTAGATTTAGATGGTGGATCCAAGTAGTCTTATTTTGTGGTTTTTATCGAGAGAGGGTTTCTACGACATAGATTTTCTATTACTCTATGCTATGTTGTTTTGAATGGTTTTACATACTAAAATTGTGAAGGTAAGTTTTAATAACTAAAATTTAATCTTATTATTATTAACCCCCACTCGGTATAAGCATGTGTTTAACGTGTCTTTAATGAGAGTGAAAAACTATCTTGAAACCAAATTTCCACCCCATTCTTCAAAGTATCAACTGAAAATAAAAAGAATACCTCCTCATTATGATTTGCACTTGGTTTTGGAGACATTGCAATTGACATTTGATGATTTGATGATCTTCCTCATGCCCTCAAGTAAGCAAGACCGGTGGAAAGTCTATTTTTGGTTTTAGATTAGCCAAATATTTGATTGGGAAAGGCCCGATCCTTTTAATTTTCCCATTTTCTTTTCTTTCCTCTTTATGGTGAATGTATGAAAGCTTATTTGGGGGGATGTTGTTTGCTCTTACACAAACATCCTTGTTTCCACTTTGGGGAAAAAGTTTATGTCCTCTTCATTCTCTTCCCTAGTCCGATTTTTCACAAAAATGAAGCAAGTTCTTACTTGGAATCCCTTATTCCTCTCTTTCTTGGATGACACAAGTGTTCAAAAATAATTTCTCTTCCCCTCCATTTCCAATCTGATTTTCCTTCACATATGCCTGATTTTTATTGAAATTCAGCTCCTCTTTTTGCACCTTTTGAACATTCTCCTCCTCCCAATCATAATCATACCAATCTTGATAGATATGGATTTATCTTATTTTTGAAACTGGTTGGATATGAGACATAAATAAAGGGATTATGATTTATTTCTAATTCATACATAGATGATTTGGGCTCAATAATTCTGATTTGATCAATTGGAGAATCCAAATGATCCTCCAAAACATGTTCCCTTCTCTATTGATATGCCCTCTCCAAAACAACTACATGATTTTTCATAAAAATTGTTGTTGGGAGTATTGTATGGGATTCTCCTTCTCTCCATAAGCATAAAAACATCTTGTTCTACCAACATTGTAGGATAACTTGGTTTAGTGAGTGTTGGGTAGAAGGTAGGGATAACATGTGGAATACCACAACTTCTAAAAACATTAGTGCAAGGTTTAAGAAAGTTGGGTAATGCCTTGGGCGGAGATGGGAGGGAGTTTTTTAAAGCATAAGGGATGTTTCATGAATAATAAACTTATGGAGAATCAAATGAAGGATGAGGAAACAAAGGATCTTCCTATTTTTGGAAAGGAACAATGGATTGCTCATTTTTAGCACAAGGGGAAGGAAAATTTTGAGATGGGGAGGGAAGAATGCCAGAAATAGGGATGGGCCTCCTTTGGAAAGCTTGAATGAGCATATTCTTAGCTTGTGATGCAATGGAAAAATATTGAGGAAGACTATTTCCTCCTAGGGATTGAATTAACATAGTTAAATCAACATCAAAGGACCTCAAATAATACAAGAATGCCATACCTTATGAGGGTCTAAATTCTTGAGGAATTATATGCCAAGTCCTTGTAAATATGATGTTGAAATTAGAGAATAATTCCATTAGATCCCTCTATGTTTTGTTCAGGTGTTTTATGAGAGAAATAACATCTAAATTCTCCTTGAACCAGATGTGAAGTTGTTCTCCTAGCTAATCCCATGTGGAAATGGATTGTGGAGTCAAATTACTATGCCAATATTTTTCTTTACCTCTAAATGATGAAATAAGAAGTCTGAAGTAAATGTTCTCTTCTATAATGTTGTGAATGGCACAATGGTTTGATATATCTTGAATGTGATCAATGGGAGATTGATCTCCATTTACATGGAAGAGAGACATGTTTTTAGGGATTTTTTGGGGATATCATCCCACTACCTTTTTGCAAATGGAGGGGGCTAGCATTGAAATGAGAGAATAAAAGATCTCTTTGGAGATCCATGAGAAAATGGGGGCATGGAAATGAATGTAGGGATGGAGGAAAAGGTATGAAACTTGATACAATGATTTTTTTGAATTAGTGGTGTCATCAAATGTGTTTAAGAAATACATCCAAAGGCAGTATACCACAAAAACATTAAACTTGTTGGTATGAATTTGTAGAGAACTTCAAATATTATCCCACTGGGAATGTAAAAAATGTTGGAGTAGTGAAGGCATCAAGGTGGCTAAAATGTTGTCTTGGGATGCTTGAAAATATAACCTTCAAAGATTTTCCACCGGGTGTTCCAAACCGTTGGAACTCAAAAGTGCACCCTTCTCTACATCATGAAAGATTCTAAATTTTAAGGCAACATGGGATGATGTCTATGTAAACACTGATTTTTCATCACCATACGTCACGCTTATACACCCCACAAAAATAAATTCATTAAAATTATCATTCTAGACATAACTTAAGTGACTACCCTCACTCTTGTAAAATTACATTTTTACCCCAGTAAACTCTACTTACCTACCTTAACCTCCCTAAAACCTCTTAGACCACCCCTTACCCATCTAAAATCATTTTACCCTCATTACCCAGCTCCCCCAACATCCTAACATCCTTTCCTCACATCCCCACCCATAAAATCCTAACTGGAGGTGGTTAAAACCACTTCCAAGCAGATTTCCCCGAATTTTCCAAATCACCAATCATAACAAATCATCAATGAATATAAATATAATCTTATAGCTCATGTTTTGGGATCCAAAATCATTAAATGAATCTTTTTTTCTCCAAGAAGTTAGATGATTGTGATACCTACATCAAGACATCCTCAAGGCCCGTGTCACGTCATCAAAATCCCCCTGCAAAATCTTGTCAACATATAGAATACCATTAGTTCATTTTCATCTTCATGGTAAACACACTTCTTATTTTCGTATTCTTGCTTTATTTACACATCATATACAAAGTTAAATCAATCATTATAGTCCACAAATTTGTCCTTTTAGCATTTCATCAAAGTATTAACTTTTCATAGAAATCTCCAATGATTTCTTCAATCACCGTGATCCAATCAATCATCCATGATTCTTATTAATCATCAACGATATCTATTAAAAATAATCATTTTTAGCAGTTATTCCATCTTTATCAACTTTTATCAATCTTTTGTGGGTTTAATTAATTTTTCAAGAAGCATGTATGTCCTATAGATAATAGTTCCAGTTCTTCGTACCCCATCACTAGAATTTACAACCTTCCAATCATCCAATAGCGTTCATGTGGGAATAATTTGATATTCTCCTCGAACTCACCTTGTATGCTATTGCATTCACACCAAATGTTGAATACATTTAAGATAAGGTATAAATCATCCAAGAAGAGTGAGAAGCAATCGACTAGTATTAGTATAAATACTTCGAGGACTTTGAGCTTGCCACCACCCTAGCCTGTGCCACTTACGAAGTTGAGCAAGGCCTCACTATCCCCTTGAATTCTAGCTTTGCTATAATTTATCATATATCTTATCATTATCAATATAACTTAATTGTATCAAATGAGTTAAAACCTTTCAAGGAAGTCCCTTTGGATTCCGAGATCAACCTTTGCCAAGTAACTCGTTATCATATTTATCTAATATATTATTGTCTAGCTATCTTTGCATACAAGTATTTTTACTTGGTGAAAGGAGGAGCATATTCAAATTGTCCATGATTTGATCATCATGGCATTGTGATTATCGACGCAGGTCTTAGTAAACCCTGCTCACTTGAGCTTTTGGTATTTTTACATTTAATAGCAATAATAACCCAAAATCACCCTATACATTCCTAACATGCCCGGTGAGACCTTTCCCTTTATTTTATTTTAGATTTTCATTTATTTGGTTCTCTACTCTATTATCACCAATAATTTAATTGAATTGTTAGTGATTGCTCAATCACCGAGCGATTCCCGCAAATTGTTTATGATTACTCAATCGGTTTTCCTTTTATCAACTTTTAACTTTATTTTCTACTTTTCATCTAACCCTACAAGCTATCTACTCTGGGTTTTTCTACTTTTGGATTCAAAAATAAACTTAAAAATTAAAATTATTAAAAAGGAAAAAGTGATCACAAGTACTCTCCTTTCTTCTTTCGTTTTCTATTTCAACATTGCATCATGTATGTTTATTCTCATCATATTACAACATTTCCTTTAGGTTTTAAAATAAATACACATATCTACCTAATCACATAGATTAATTAGGAGTTTAAGAAATTTCATTCACATAACTTCCTTCATATGCAACCAAACCACATCAAATATAATTTACATCTAAACACTTCCTTCCTAGGTGAATCCTCACCAAGAGGATTTCATCACCAAGTTCTAAGCCGAGTATAAATAAGTTTGTGGGTAGTATATTGGCTAAGAAAATGACACCCTTATCATCGCGGGACCTTGAAGTGAGGGGGTAGGCCCCAATACCATGCCTCTGTCATAATGACACCAAAACATATTTATGCCTTACATGTCTTTAGGTATATTGAGGAATCCATCCTTTAACATTACCTGAAACCATCCTTAGATTGCCATTTCCTAGTACCTTTTCACCATTTTTCACATTTCACACTTTTTCTAATTTAATCAAGATAATCAAAAAATTTCCCTTGACTTTTTTGTGTTTTATAATCAACCATCAAGTTTTTTTTTTTAGTCATTGTTTTTTTTTAGTTTATGGTTATAACTAGATAACAATCCCATTACAAAATTTTCAACAACATGATTGAGCATCTTTAAAATCCCTAGATAAGTCAAGTCTCACCTTCATGAGATTCCAGTGTAATAAACCAACTTTGATCACTTTTAGTTGTTAATCAAGAACCTCTTCATTATAATAGCAATCAATTAGCCAAATAAAATACGATCCAACCAACCCACATTTTTTCAATAGTGGTGACCTAGTCTTTGCATAAATTCTGGACTCTAACCCGGTAGCCCTTAGTGCCTATCTCTCTTCCCGAGGCATATCCCTCCAATAACCAACACCCAAACAACGACATCCCATCTCTACTATCACCTTTAACACTTATCCAATCATTGATCCTAATCATGAGCTCATTATTCAACATCTTCATCCTTATTCCACTACTAGGGTCAAGAAACATCAACCCTTATTTCATCAGTTCCAGTCATCAATTTTGATTTTAATGATGTCTCTTCACAAGACATAACTAATAAACAAACATCCATATCACCAGATCCTTCATTGGGATCATAATCCTCACAAAATAACACCAATACATATCTTTCTACCTCTAGTATCATAGCTTAGTGTCTGTCTCCCCTACACCCCCATGAAAGCTTCGTAGCCATCCCACTTAGTGTGTCTCAACCCACCCCTTAACAACAACCCACATTGTTCATTTAGATCTTGGTCATGTCCATCCCCATATCCATACCTCTCATCAATATAAGTTCTATTATAGTACCCATCCTTTTTGCACAACATACATCAATTCATACTCATTATATCTCACATTCCTACTATATACCTTATCCAATCTCAACCCCTTATCCATCAATTCCATCCCATCTCAATATGTACCACAACAGTCACAACCCTTTATTAACACTTCAATGCCTATCCAATATCAATATATTCAACCCTCACAACCTCTAGTCTCACATCCTACATATAACATTCCCACAAGTGTTCCTCTCCATCATAACATCCCTTTACCCTATTATTCATATCAATAGAAAAATCCATATACCTATAATTAACCTGGCCCATCATCATTCAATACCCAACAATAATCACCACAAAATGATCCTTTACAAGTATTGATGAATAGATATCAAGTCTAAAAGTTGCATTAACGGGTCCTAAAACACTCAATTATATGAACATATATGTAACAATCACATTCACCCCTCGATACAAAGATTATCCTTCACATTGGGAACTCAAAAGTTCCTTAAATTCAATAGTAAAGAGGACCCTCAATAATCACATTTGAGCCTTCACACACATGTTATCTTATCTCACACAATCATGACCTCATGTTAAGGAAGTTTCCCATGTCCTTAGCAGGACTTATTAGATTGGTATAATAGTATCCCACAATACTCACTTTTCTCCTTCGCATAGCTTGCACAACTATTTTTTGTAACAATTCTGATTAACATCACTCATAAAGTTACTATTACGGACATTTATGCTATCAAACAATTCAAGGTGAATCTATTGTAAAATTTTCGCCCATCGAGAGAGGTATTATCAATCAATTATCCTTCTCCCTTCCACAAACCGAATTGATCAAGTTATTTTCTCGATCTTGCTAAACATATATCATCAAAATTATAAATACAATATTTTCAAACATTTGATGAAGCTTTTACCATAGCTCACAAGCTAGAACTCCACGCCCTTGAGGATGTTAAAGTCAAGCTCAAATCAAAGAAACCTAATCCCGAGTCCTCCTTCAAGCCTTTTTCTAGTCATAAATAAATCTAAGGAAATGTAGTCATCATAAAATCCTCTTCCAAATGTTTGTTTTGATTCCATACACACCCACACTCAATGTAACTCTACACCCATCATAATCTTATAACATAGTCTTCAATAAACTCCTAGCAACATGCATGATCATGGTTCCTCCTATTCTATCCCATCGATATGTCTAATTCAAAGCCCTCTTGGTTTAAAGAAAATGATTATTGTAAATACCATTAGGTTCTAGGTCACAACATCAAAAGGTTACGTTCATTTAGAAACGTCCTTTAGGACCTTATCGACAAAGGTGAGTTACAACTAGATAATCCAAATGCACCTCTAAATCAAAACTTATATGTATTTAAAAACCCTTCCCTAAACCATGCTCCATCCACTAGTCAACCCAATCTAATGTTATTAATTCTCATCACACTATCAATACTATTAAAGATCCATCACCCACACCTTCAACATCTAATGTTTCTATCATAGATGCATCAACCAAATCATCCACACCTTTAACATCTAGTGTTTTCACCAAAAAGACCTATTCAATCACACAAATCATCTAGTATTTCCTTTGACAAGACCATGGATCCCCACATATGTTACTTCTACTTCTAGCTCACCCATGACCTCTTCAAAATTTTCAAAAAATAATCCCGTCCTAGAAATTACTCAAAGTTATTTTTAATATCACGTTACTAAACACTATATCAAAATATAAAAAAATCAACTACATAACCTTCAATCCATCCATACAAAGAACTAGAAATCATACCAAAAAATCATCCAACAACCTTGACATAGAATTTGAAGTCCTTTCCTTCTATTTTAGGACTGTGCCCCTCACCTAAATTCATATTCACTGTGATAGAATCAAAGGTCATTCCCCATCTAGCACCTAAACATGTCACCCAAAGAATAATCCCTTTACATCCCATATCCAGATCATCATACGAAGCACATATCCTATCCACCTTAGCCTTCACATGGTACTATGCTAGAACCCTTGAAAGACTCATCTAAAAAATTCATCATAACGCTACCTCCTCTCAATCCTTCTATCTCTCTGGGTGGAAACCCTCCGGTATAACTGCGAATCATTTTATGAATATCATTAACACTAGAGACATTCCACCAAGGACTATAAATCCCTCCATGTTGTTATTTTAAACTTGCTAACAAAGGGATTTTCCCCATAAATCTAGAGCAACCATATCAAGTTAAAACAACCCATAAAACTACTAAAACACACAACACCTAAATCATAATCTAACACAGACACATCTAACAAAGGTGAGGCCTTTTTCAGAAATTCCCCACTCCATCAAATTAATGTAGTGTATATAACTACTAGATCTCACACACAATACCCTAAGGATTTGAATCAAAATAATTCTAAGGCTATCCCAAACCATAGTTGTTGCTAAGAATTTAGAGGATTCTAATTATTACAAATTTAATCAACCAATGCATTTAAATATTAACATAAACCATAAAACATTAAATGTTAAAGATTATGTAATGTAATATATAAAATTACATAACATATTAATTAAGTAATACATACCAAAAGTAATCCTTTATGATGTTTATAGTGGGAAAACTCCAAATAGGGTAAAAACCATGTGAAATAACTTTTTACTTTCCAGAACTGAAATTACATCCAGTAACTTTCACCTCCTCCTTTCAACCCTAATCACAAGGGTAAAATAATATTCACCTTTGATATTTCTTTCAAACATATCAAATGAGGACCTAAAGTCCTTTTTATATTAGGTGATCGGGTATGTCTCCCAACCCACCTTTTCAACCTTATCGGTTGACACATATACCTAGGTTTATAATATTTAATATTATAAATATAATCATTTCATGATATTAAATATTTAACCAAAAGTATATACCTAGGTTAACATATTTAATAATAGAAATATAAATATTTCATATTATTAAATATTAACCTATATATATTAGTGATGAACCCATATATAGTAAGGGTTGGCAATATGGACCACTTAATCATTATGTTCCAACATTAATGACACTGTTTCTCCGACATTAAGCACAATTATCTCACCTATCAAAGTTGGCATCGAGAGCCTTCACAAACTCTTCTATCTTTTGAAAGTAGATTTTCAATATAATATGTTGTTAGTTTTCGACCATGGATACACACCATATGTTGTATCCCATCCACCCTCCATCACTATCTAAAATATGAACATGAAGGAAAAAACCTCACTGTTCCATTTGACCTAAACCCTTTTAAAACTTATCATATGACGTATCAACCTAATGATGCGCTTGTTCCAAAAACAAACTTAGGATCCTCTAATCAATCCTCTACTAGTTCCTTTGAATCGCATCAAAGTTATAAGATGACACTTCCTTTGAAGATGTCATGAAATGAATTTCACTGGGGGAGTATTGCCTCCTCGCTCTTAACTCATTTCCTACACAAACACATACAAAGGCCTAATAAAAAACAAATGTACGAACCCAATATTGGATATATCATCTCCTTCCGCCTTCCACATCTTAAAAATCATCTCATCTATGGAGGGATTAATTGTCCTTCTCCACATCACAACAATCAATTCCATGCTAAGCCATTCATATCATATTTCACCTTTTTATATAACCAAGCCTTCACACAAATGTATCTCTATTTCTATGCCTATAAGGGATTTGGTTTAGGATGTTATGAAAATGGTATTCATGACCTAGTCCTTTGTATCCTGCAAACCTCACAAGAAATATCAGTTATTATTCGAAAGGCCATCCTCGAGATGCCTTCACAAACACCACATATAGATTCATGAGAGAACCAAAACCATCTTCACCTCTTCCATGGATTACCCTATCAACACAAAAGACACCATTTCCATCCCTCTTAATTTTTTTAGTCAATTTTATTAACTCGGACCTTTTGGTTATCAAACTAACAACGATACTAAGACCCTTCCACTAATATTACCTTAAATGATAAAGGAATAATCACCTACAATTGATATTATTCAATGCCACAATGATCAATATTTCCTCTCCTATATGAGGGAATAGGATCATTACCTTCACAAGACTCTGCCACAGAGACATCGAAAATCCTTAATGAATCTACCATCGACATCAACATAAGGACTTCACAAGACCCTCACAACATTAAGATTGGAAAATCTCTAGAATTTAGGTATTTAAGGACTTCACAACCTTCCTTTCCAAACATAGTTAGGAATTCTCATGGTTGTACCAACATGAAAAGTATTGATATATTCGTTCACAACATCATCACAACCCCTAATACTAAAATTGTCAAACAAAAACTACGTAGGATGCACCCTCACGTAGCCCTCATCATCAAAGAAGAAGTACAAGTCTTATTTTTTCCAAATTCATATTACCATTTAATTATCTGAAATGGGTTTCTAATATCATACTTGTAACCAAATCCTATGGTAAATTACACATGTATAGACTTCGAGATCTCAATCTCACCTTCCCTAAAGATGATTTCCCTTCCTAACATCGATCAACTTGTCGATCTCAATGCTAGCCATGAAATGCTATCTCTTATGGATGGATTCTCTAGCTACAATAAAATCCTTATCACAACTTAAAACCAACATAAAACATCCTTCATTACCCTCGGGGGACTTTCTTATCGCAACCGTGTCATGCCCTTTGGAGTTAAAACCACAAGAGCCACCTATCAGTGGGTTATGATATATATATTCCATGATCTAATTCATAAAACTACAAAAGACTATGTTGATGACCTCAAAGAAAATATAAACAATGGAGATACCATCTCATCGTCCTTAATATTATTTTTCCTTTATTATTCAATACTTCCTCTACCTTAACTTGACTAAACATGTATACGGTGTCCTCACTGGTAAGATTTTAGGGTTCATCATTTATATTAGGAGCATTGAAGTGGACCTCCAAAATAAAATCCATCATCGAGATGCCTCCCCTTCTAACCTCAAAAAATCCATAATACTCAAGGTAGGATTAAAACAGTTTGTCATTTCATGTCATAAAATTTAGATCATTGTAAACCTTTTCACCATCTCCTCTGAAAAGATGTCAATTTCAAATGGGATCACAATTGTCAAAATTCCTTCAAAGACCTAAATTAATACCTTTTATCTCTACGCATTCTTATACCTCCACATGAGGGGGAGATGTTCTATCTATACACATCCACTGTTATCGATCATGCCTGGGTGCTATTCTTTCTCATCAATATGAATAGGGTAAAGAACAAGTTTTCTACTACATAAGCCATGCACTTCATGACTATGAAACCTATTATACCAAAGTATAAAAGTTTTTTTCTCTCTTTGTAGTTATAACTTCCAAACTTTTCAACTATCTACTAAATTAAAAATGTACATTATCACCGTTTCAACCCTCTCCAAACCATACATTTTAAGCCATATCATGTGACCCGATGTATCACTCGATGGCTCATGCACATGACTGAGTTTGATATAGAATTCATATCAAAAAAATCCATCAAGGGGAAATCCATCATTGACCAATTTGCAGGCTCCCCTTTTAGAAAATCAATTACCACATGAATAATTTCTGACGAATCCATCAACACCATCAATCAAGAATACACTCCTATCAAAATGACACTCTTATTTAATGGATCTAAATGCTAGCAAGGGAGAGGTTCGATATCATCATCATACCTCCCTAGGTGACTCCCATCCCTCTATCCTTCAAACTAAACTTTGAATGCACTAATAAAATGGTAAATACAAAGCTCTCATCATGGGTCTCCAAACTGCTATCATGTTTGGTGTTCAAATCTTAGACATCTATGGAGACTCTCAACTCATCATCAACCAAATCAAAGGAATTTATCAATGCAAGAACAAAACTTTACAAAAATATAAAACCATTATTGAATTCCTCTTAGAATCCTTTGATTAATACACCATCCAAATAGTTCCATGATCTTCTAATAAGTTTCAAGATACCATGGCTTCTCTAGCATCACTCATTCCATTATCAACTAATGATTCCAAATTATTCGTTGTTTGCATATACTCAATGAATTTTCTCACACTAATGAAATAACCTATATCAATCTTATCGAAGATAATCAAACAGACCTCTAGTACACCAAAATTATGACTATCTCTCGAATCTAAAATTCCCTCTCATCTATCTAAAATGCTAAATGATATTTTATTTAACACGACTACTCAATACATTATCTTAGGTAATTTTCTTTATAAACACATATTTGACATCCTCTTACTATGATGCCTCAAATATTAGGATTCTACTAAAGTTATCCAAGAAGTCCACAATGATATATGTGGTGGAAACTTCAATGGTATGGATATTGCTAAACTCTTCTTAAAAATGGGCTATTATTGGCCTATTATCAATCAATATTATTGTGCATATGTCAAGAAATGCATTTAAGTGATAACAAAATTCTAATATAACTCACATCCCAAGCCATACCTACAACCCGCTCAAGATCTATGACCCTTCTCACAATGGGGACTTGACCTCATTGGCATTATCAACCCTCGTTCATCATAACAACACCAATTTATCATCACAACTATTGAATATTTCACTAAATGGGTGGAAGTTATTCCACTAGTCTCTACTAAAGAAAATAAAATCATCGACTTCATCTATCAACACATCATATGTCGCTCGGCATCCCTCACAAACTTATCACTGACAACAAATTTTTTCCAAAAATAATAATAAAGAAATTATGTGACACTTTCAACATCAAACTAAGCTTTCATCCCCTTATTATCCACAAGAAAATGGTCAAGCAAAAGCTTCTAACAAGACACTCAACAAAATTCTCATGAAAATTGTTGACCAAGCAAGTAGGAATTGGCATCTCCAAATCTCGTTTTTTCTCTTTACAATTATCGAGATAAAATTTGTAATCCTATAGGTTCTACACCATTTTGTTTATTCTATGGATTTGAGGTGATCTTACCCTTGAAGTTCAAATCCCATCTCTCTGCATGTCCCTTAGATATTTTATCTATGATGAGGATTATCATCAAGAACATCTAACACAACTTTAATTATTAGATGAACATCACCTAACAACCCTAGAACATCATCATGTCTATCAAGAATGCATCAAACAAGATTATAAAAACATGTCAAAGAATGTGACTTCAACATTTGTAATCTTGTCCTTAAGGAAAATCAAAATGTCAATACTCTAGAAAGGAATAAACATGGAAAGTTTTCCCCTAACTAGATTAGTCCATATATCATAACTCATAAATATGGGTCGGGAGCCTATCAGTTTATCGATGCCGAAAAGGAACCTGCGGACTTTCCACTATTAACACATCTACCATTATGAAATTAGTCATATCGAAGATCTCATTCTACTACTAACCTATCATTTACTATTATATTTATTTGGAAATATGTTTTCGACATCGTATCCCGTATTTTAGACCATAAAGGTGAGCTCCATAGCCCTATTCATCGGATTTTCCTCATGGACAAGTTCCTCCCCAGGAAGAAACTCACAATCAGTTTCTCACATCTACCTTTTCTCTACCAACTGAAAACATGTTAAGGGGTACACATGTGTAGTATTTACACACATCCTTCCCCTCCTTACATGGTCTACTAGGCCTGCCCTCAAAGCATAAAATAAAAATTAAAGAATATCTACAAATGTAAATTATCAAAAATATGGATCAAGGACAACTATTAATCACATTATCAAAAATATAGACTAATCCCTTAAAGGACAACTATTAATCATGTTATCAAATAAATAATCATCCCTCGAAGGACAACTTCTTAAAAAATATAGACCGATCCGATCGAAGGATAACTATTTTTTTATACCACTTGAAGGATGGCTACCCATATCATTATAAAAAGGCTTCCTGCATCGATCAACCTTCAAAAATTCAAAAAATCAAAAACATCCTAGGAAATCTTCCTGCATCAATCAAATTTCCCATCCATGTAAACTTCCCGCATTGATCAATTTGCATGAAAAAAATATAGCTAGGGCATGAGTCTACTAAGCCATCTAAAGGAGAACCTAATCTCATACAAACTACATATCAACCCTTCTCATGTTGTAAGAAGGTACATAAGAAAATTCCCATCTACATCCATGATCCTCCATATGAATAATTATTGTTAGTTCTATATTAACATTTTTCACAAGGCCTTAAGTGCATGGTCATACATATTTTAATTTACCATCAAATTACATATGTATCAAATCCAATCTAAAAGCAAACATTCCACGTTTATCCTTAACCATGATCACAATACATTTTGAAATGCATATCAAGATCACTACATCATCATATTAATATCAAAATCAACATATCAAATCAAATTCATACATTCACACACCTACACATCATAATTGAAAAAAATCTCATAAGTCAACTCATATACTCAACATCAAAATTAATCAAAATCGCATAAATAAAATCATATATATACATCATCATGGGTCTCAAAAACTCTATGTTTGAACAATCAACAAAGTCTTGAAGAGAGCCTCATGCATCCATATCTACCGATCAAATTGAATATCCATCAACCGGAAACTCCCTTTGACACTTTTTCCCTAATCAAATAAATCTTTAAAACCCGTAACCTTATCCAATTATCATTTTGTCACAACTTGTCAATCAAATTTATATCCACCCTTATCAAAATCCACCTCGGATCTCACAGTCTTATCACTAAAGTCATATCTCTATAGGACACCAACCCCTTAGTTCCCCTTTCACTTGACTTCTTGGCTTTAAATTCCCACCTTTGTGGCAACATCATTTATCAAAACCTATGTCTCCCTATACATCATGGATAGTATACCCAACCGAGATCATTTCCCAATGGCCACATCCCATGATTCATATATCTATAAGTTATGAACCTCTTGGTTCCCCTATCATTTGACTCCATGATAGCGTAAGTCCCCCAAATTTTTTTCATTCCTAGTCTTGGGGTAGCTTAAGTCAAAACACAAACATCAAATATATCTCATTCAACAAGTCTTTCAAACTAGTGATTATCACGCTTTATCGTAATCACCCCAAGTTTGAGGGGGACCACCTATCCAAGTAATAAATCAAATCATCTCACTCATTTTTTCCCAAGATTTTATTCATGACAAACCACTTGAAAAAGGGAAAATGTAGACATCAAGTTTTCATCACCCTATGTGACCCGCCTACACCCCGCACAAATAAAGTCATTAAGCCTATAATTCTAAGCATAACCTAAGTCACTACCCTAACTTATATAAAATCACATTTTTACCTCTCGTAAACTCTACTTACCTACCTTAACCTCCCTAAAACCTCCTAAACCACCCCTAACCGATCAAAACCCATTTTTACCCTCCTTACCCACATCCCCAACATCCTAACATCCCTACCTCGCATCCCCACCAATGAAATCCTAACTTGGAGGTGGTTAAAACCACTTCCAAGTGGATTTCTCTAATTTTTTTGGATCACCAATGATCCTAACAAATTTCTAGTGATTATAAAAATAAGCTTAGAGCTCATGTTTCATAGATCCATATCCATTTTAGAGAAGCTTTCTTCTCTAAGAAGCTAGATGACCATGCCACCTACAACTATACATCCTCGAGGCCTATGTCACATCATCAAAATCCCCCTTCAAGCTCTTATATGAATCTACAATACCATTAGTTCATTTTCACATTCATGGTAAGAATATCTTCTTATTTTTGTATTCTTTCTTTACTTACGCATCATATACAAATTTAAATAAATCATTACATTCCTTGTCTTTTTGTCCTTTTAGCATTTTATCAAAGTATCAAATTTTCACAACAATCTCCAATAATTTCTTAAATCACCCATGATTCATGTGAATCATCACCAATCTGCTTCAAAACTAATCATTTTTATCAATTATTCCATCTTTATCATCTTTATTAACTGCTTTGGGTTTAATCAATTGTTTTCAAGCATGTCTGTCTTGTAGATGACAGTTCTAGGTCCTTCACACCCCATCACTAGCATTTACGACCTTCCAATCATCCAACATCCGTTCATGTGGGAACAATTTGATATCCTCCACGAACTCACCTTGTGTGCTATCACATTCACACCAAACATTGAAGACATTTAAGATCATGTTGAAATCATCCAAGAAGAGTGAGAAGTAATTGAAGAGTATTGGTACAACTACTTTAAGGACTTCGAGCTTACCATCTCCCTAGCATGAGCCACTTACAAAACTGAAAAATGCCTCACTATCCCCTTGAATTCTAGCTTTGTTATCATTTATCATCTATCTTATCATTATCAAAATAACTTAATTGTATAAAACGAGTTGACACCCTTCAAGGAAGTCCCTTTAGATTCCTAGGATTGTCCTTTTTCGAGTAACTTATTATCATATTTATCTAATATATTTTTATCTAGATATATTTGCATATAGGTCTTATCACTTGGTAAAAGGAGGAGCATATTCAAATTGTACATGATTTGATCATCTTGATATCACGATTGTCAATGTAGGTATCTATAAACCCTACCGACTCAAGTTTTAGGTAATTTATGCATTTAATAGTACTAATTAAAACTCACTCTAAACAATCTGCAATGTGGGTCTTGAAAAAGTGAGATTAAACCTATGGAGAAGGACAAATTCCTTGTTATGCGGCTTTGGGAAAACTTGCATAACACAACCTACTCTTAATACTAAAACTACTCCTACAGAAAATCCTATTCTAACAATTCCAATGGACCAAGGAGAGAGGGAGATGCATGAAAATGAAATCCTAAGATAACGAAGGTGATAAAACCATATAAAGGGGGAAGACCCTCTCAATGAGGTAAATATGGAAGGAAATGATGATGAAGAGGGCAGGCCTAAATGTCACGAGATAAAAAAACACCTTACGTTCTATTTGCCATGCAAGACATAACAAAAGTAAACCCTGTAAAGTGGAGAGACATACACAATGCACTTGCAATGAATGAAAAGGAACATAATTACATTAGAACACAAGCTAGGAAGAGAATAACAATAAAACATGAATTTTATTGCTTTAAAAGGATGCACAATCCATTACAATGAAGAAAGAAGGCAAAAAACACATTGCATGAGTCCAAATTTAAGGGATGTAACTATAAAATACTTGTGCAACACTTTGAAAGATACCCATGTGTTACGAGGGGTTCCAACCTCTACAAATAACCATCATTTTATAATATATAGAGAATGGGGGAGAGAAGAAGAAGGAAAAGAAGGGGAGAGATCAAATTTGATCTTTCCATTAATGAAAAACTCTAGCCTTCCCTGCAACAAGAATTCTCTAGCTACATCCACCAAGATGATGCACTAAATCATTTGAAAAACATAATGGGCACCTTACAAAACCATTTCCTAGCATCCTTTTTCTTATAGGGAAGGTGATAACCCATCTTTCATCAATTCAAGTGGTTGAGATACTTGTAACTATGTTTTCAACACTAGACTATTTTTCACCTATTTCTACCACCTAATTCCACGAACTTCTGAAATGAATGATTACAAATTGAAGTGTATGACAAGACCTTTCCAACAAGACATATTTTAGAATATTTGGAGGTGCGGAGAGAAATAAATGATTAAAAAATAAAAATGTAGCTTGTTCCATGGTGTGGGTTTTTTTATGGTACTATGAGCTGCAATTTTGGTTTGATCCTCCGTAGAGACACCACATGGCGTTAAAGGATTGGAAAAGGGTTTCTTTTCCTCGATTGTGGTTTGCAATCTACAAATGTAAATTGTGAACCTTTTTTCTATCTCAATATCCTAAAATGTACTATGTGTCCATGTTGCAATCGGTCCTTATACCTACGAAGGCATTTTGTAGTTATTATGAGACTGCAAGACTATGAACTACTTCACCAATTCTAATAGAGCTCCTTTCATGGCTTAGACCTCCACTTGCGGTTTACACCGAAACACCGCAATTTCTCAAAAAAGGCTCACTAAGGTCCAAAAAGGGGGCTAGATCCAAAATGAATGAAGATGTGGGTTGTTAGAATAGCTCTACGGCTTATTATGGAAAACAATCCTAGTCAGTGACATATTTAAAGAATACTATAATGTTGTGTGATATGAATCATTTCATATGTATTTTATTTGTAAACTTGGTTCCACTTGGAACTAACAAATTTTAATTGATTTGTTGTTAGGGTTCAAGGATCGTATTTTATTTTGTGATATATTATTGTTTGAATACATCTACTTAGAGATTTGTTTCTTGATTTATCGAGATTTCCTTATTTTAGTTGTTTCTAAAATTTGAAGCTTTATAGATGTTTATTTCAATGCTATTAGTTGTCTAGTGTGGACTTTTGAAATGTTTGAATGAGATGGTTCTACCATGTTGTATGTTCTTATTTATTGTCATCGACCAGATACAATCATTATGAGGAGTACGAGGTACACCTAGATCTTATAGGATTGTATTACTCGGGATTGTATGTCACTAGGCCTTTAATTTCTTAGGTGATGGGTCTCTATGTTTTTAGGTCCATGGAGTGAACTGACCTATTTTTCGTAGTATGATTTTTTTTTTTTTTTTGGGAGTCATATGGAGTTTTGTTTTGGGAGGTTCATGGAGTTGGGGAGGCATATGGAGTTTTATATATGATATATCAATTTTTTTATGTGTTACTCATGTGAGCATTATGTTATGTATTGTGATTCTTGAGGCTTAATGCTCCTCATTGATGATACACAATATTTGATCTTACCTTGATACATCGTATAGATACAATTGTGATTTTGATTCAGGTGAAACTTGTTGCATATGTATTGTTGTGATGCCTTGATGTTATGTTAGGAACATCTTATGTATATTCTTTATGTTTTGGGCATGCATATTGGGTATTATGATGTTGTACTTGTACTTTTATTTCCATGGTTGGGTTGGTGGTCTTATTTTGATTTACAGATCATGAAAATGTGTTACATGGTATCTTGTGAAGTCGGTATCTTTATGTTTTGGTCGTAGTATGATGTTATGATGTCACACACTATTTGGAACCCTGTAAAAATAATGAAATGTAATTTCTTAAATGTTAAAATGTTAAGGAACATAGAATCAATGAACTTATTAATGAGAAAAATGATATATTATGAATATTCTTGTGAGAATAGCACTAAAAACATGATGGACATGATTATAAAATTTATATTAAATTCACTATGGTAAAGGGAGCTACAAATATTCACAGAAAATAAATAAGCTGGAGAGAAATTTCAAATTTTGTTGTTCCTTGTGGTCGCATGCTTGTGACAAGTTATTTTGCTAAGTAGTGTTAGTTGTTGTTAACCCCTTTTACATATCCTTCCAACTAACCTTTGTATCACATCGAGGAAAATGCTATTATAAAGGGGAGGAGATGTAGTGCCTGCCCATTGCACCTAGTCAGCGATATTTTCTAAGGATGTCAATTTATTGACGAGTTATTTTGAATGATTTTACACAAATTTAGTGGATCCACTCTTTGTAGAGCCTTATCACCAAACATTAATCGAAATGATTTATGCTTCATATAGAACCACCGATTATCAAGGGTGATATGTTACAAGTTTTGGTTTCCAACCCTTGATCACCATTTACATTGTTTTTTCCGATAATTTTGATAACGATAGTAATTAATGCTTGATGCTCAAGTTTGGGTGTTGTTTTGAATGTTATGTTCTAATGAATGTAGTTTATGCCTGATTGTACCCATTCGGTGACAAGTGTGGGTCCCTTTTCACAATAACGATGTGTTGTGAAACCCCAATTTAGTGTCATTGCTAAAGATTCTACAGTATTTAAGTACACATTTCTATCAATTGTGTCATTGATATTCTCTTTAGCACTCTCTGTTACTTGCAAAGTATCCCGATTCGGCGTGTTGGGTGGATTGACACCTACCAATTAATTGACTTGAGATCATTATTATTACAACAACAACAATAATATCATTTTATTGTTACCTATATATATAATAAAAAAATAAAGAAGTATATTTGTATATAATAATAAAAGTGAGATTTTAAAATAAATTGAAAATAAATAAAAAAATAAAAAAGGAGGTTATATGGCGGTGGGAGCATTTTTTTAGAGTAGGTAAACAAATGTGTACATGAGTTTAAATTTTATGTAAATCATTAATTATTTTAATAATAAAATATTTAGTGAATGTATGACATAATATAAGGTGTGTTGTGGAGGAGAATGGAGAGAATGCATGGATTGCGTAAGGTCATCACAAAATAGTTGTTGGAAAATGTGCTAAAATTCCATCATACACTTTGCAAGCATAAAATTAGGTTCTTCACGCATGCCCAACTACTTCTATGGAGATTTTTGGAGTGATTTTGGGCACCCTTCATTTGGAGACTCTCCTTGTTGTCTGTTATGGTTAAAACAAAAAAACTTTGATCTTTTTGGATGCCAAACAAAAGATATGGAGGTTTATTTTTGTCTCATGTTTTGTACTTAATAGATTAGTTAGACCATGAGAGTGTACTTATGCTCTATAGGAGGAATGGAATTAGTTGGGTTACAAAAATTTAAATAGCGTGGAAATGTGGGGGCGTTGGTTGTCTTACGCTAACATGAGAGGCATTTAACAAAATGCCTCAACCACATCTTCTTTGATTAAGGCATGGATATCCGCCTTTCCCATAAACCAATTTCATAGTTTACATTTTCATTTTTTTAATGTTAAACCTATATCATAACATCTCGATTATCATATTGTATTAAATGAGTTTTGTAAACCTCCTTAAAACAAGTGTTGGTACCAATATAGAGTGATTGTAAAAACTACTCATTACGGTTGATGTAACACATAAACTTGATCATGAAATCTATTGAATGAAAACTAAAAACTTGTTCTTTTTTTGTGGTGGTCATTTAAATAAGAATAAAAATGATGAGAGAATTAACCTCTACAATGTTGAATCAGCCCCTTAAAATGACACAAAACCTTTCCCGGATAGATGTGCAACATGCATCACCAAGCCTCTCCCTAAATTTTAACCATTAAAAATCGTTCCATGATATGTAATGACCTATTTTAAACCCTTAAACCTTGATATGAAATTTATTTAATGTGTTTTTGAAGTGGGTTTCTGGACCACTTTAAAGAGATAGTTTGTTGAGGAAACTACTCTATCTCGTAGAAGCCCTTCGAAATCGTCCCAATTTTTGTGCGAGATAGACTCTAGAAATGTATTATTCCATTAAAAACTACTTCTTTGTCATAATAGGAATAAATTTCCATATTTTTTATTTCTCATACCATTCGAAAGACACATTTTATGCATTCATTTTGAGCCAACTTGACTAAGGTTGCTTGAGAGCAATAACAAAATTCAGCCAATTAACTCCAGAAAGTTGTTTCTAGTTTGATATATGGTTATCAATTTTGGGTCCAGTCAATCCCTTAGGATTATATATATAGTAGATAATAGGTTCTAAGTGTTAAATAGTCAACTAGGATGTTTGGTTTCCTTCCCACATGGTCATTCCATAGCCACTTGGGCTAGTTTGTACACCAACGTAACTAGGCATTGTGGACCCATTTTGACCCCTTCAAGGCATTTATGATAGATTTAACAAATGGGATGTTTGGAAATGTGAATACCAAACAAGAATATTTTGGTTTGAATACTTAAGTAAATGATTTACCGAGAACCTTAATTTTCGAAACTACCGCACTACATGTCGAGCCTTAGCGATAATGAAGAACAAGAGGTTGAAACCAAACAACTCTCCCAAAATTTGAAAGATGTTTAAACTCCATATAACACATGGAATAAATTTATTATTTTCTCTCTCACCTAATCTTTTTTATGAATAATGGTTTCTTATTTAGAGAAAATATGCGATTTTCTCTCTCTTTATGAAACCAAGAATGTGTAACTATGAATTGTTAAGTGTGGAAAATAGAAAGTTACTCTCTCTCTCTCTCTCTCCTTATCTATTGTTGAGGTAAGTTTTAATAGCGATTTAGATGGGAAGGATGGGGTTCATGACAATGTAACACCGACACCATGTTGATGCAATTTTTAGGAAGTAGGACGAAATAGAAATGAATGAGAGGATTTTGAATTTAAAGTTTTATTTAACTTGTAAAATGTGTATTATTACTAGAATAATGGAATGTAGTGTATTTTTGAATAATCAATCCTTACGTACATTTTGAAAGGATAAAAATATAGTTTATATCATGTATGCATTGTAATGGATATGAAATTGCATTTATATGTTGTACTTATGTGGTTTGGATGCATTAGAGAAATTGTTACATTGGTTATTATTATAGATCCCTTACAACATTTGCATAATGTAATGAAGTAAAGAAAACACCTATACATATTGAAAACAAATAATCTTTCTAAAATTCATGCCATGTTCCCCTCTCAATTGAGCCTTGACGATGGTTAAACACCTAAAATCACAAAAGGGACCTATAATAAGATTGTTTCTTATTTGAGTGAATTCAAATGAGGTATGCTTGCAATATTTATACTCTATCGGGCCTTAGGTGAGTAAGCCCCATACTTCTAGGTGTTGTATGTCTAAATATCATTGTGGATAAGTGTGAGTTTCAAATATTCATGGTTGTCCTTTGAAACCTAGTGGGTAACCAAGTCCCCGTGGAATTAGTTTAGGGTGATAACACCAATGTTGGATTTCATTACGAGACCTAAATGATGTAAGTGGGTGCAAAGGCATATAGTTCATCTATGCACTAGACTTTAGTGAGAACCCCTTGTGTGACAGTGCTAAGTCCTTGTAGATATAAGTGTTATCTTGATAAGTAGCAATGGAATACCTTTGGTTTTGAAAAAGGTTTTGTAAGAAAAGTATATATTGATTACTCTAGTGTTGACCTATAGTAGGTTGTTCACCTCTCAAGTGGAAGTTGGGATAAACTATACCTAACACCTCTTAAGAGACTCGAATGTGGATGGAAATTGTAATCAATAATACTATCGAAGTGTGTTTAATATGATGTATTTAAAATGTAAGGTGAAACTTGAGCTCTAAATTTTTAACTAAAATTTAAACCCTTGTTATGTTAATACAAGTGAAATGAATTGTTCCAAGTGGGAACATAACCTTTGAAAACATGGGATCTTAACTTGAAACAAGTGGTATGTGATTCATATGCATATTATGAATGATGCAAACTAAATGGTTAAATTACATAGTTTATTTGTAATAACATTGAAAGTAAATGAGTTGTATCCTTAATGTTTAAACATTATAATGAAAAATGGAAACTTGGAAATTTTCCACTCTTAAACCTAAGATTCCCCCTTTTATATCCATGGTAATCCCTCTTTATGAAATGAAAGTGAAATGAATTGTCATGTGGGATCATGTCTTTGGGTACAGGATCCCTAGTTTGAGAACGAATTCTATGAGACTCATAGATATTTAAAAATGAATCCAACTAATATTAAATCACATAAATTAATTGAAGTAAAGAATGAAAACATATGAGGTGGAATCACGTGGGAAAAGTTTCTAATTAAATGAAAATGTAAATTTGAGACATGAGCATATGTTATTATTTAAGTTAAATTTTGTACTATGATGTAAAACAAAGGAATTCCTTTGTAAGTGAGATGCAAATCATCTTAACTATGTGTATAATGGAACATGTTCTATCTTCTAGTTCTCATTTGTGGTTATATCATTTTATTGTGTTTCATTCATTTGAGAAAATGTGGCATTAATGTGAATCTTGTGTTATCATGATTGTGTGTAAGTTTCATCATGTTGGGGTGATATTGCATCATTTTTATTGGAGGAATAAGGTGTTGTTAGTGAAGGGAGGAATAAGGAGTATTATGTGTTGTTTCTTTAGATGAACCAAAGGAATTCGTGGCTAGTATTATTGGAGGTATACGTACATTTTATAATGGAGGGATAAGGAGTCTGCTGAAGTTGATGTGGTGTGTTTCATCTTGGTGGAATCAAAGGATAGCCATGATTCTTTAATGGAGTTATAAGTGGTTGTTACAATGATGATTTATCCCCCATTGAAATCCTTGTAGATAGGCTTGGTAGTGTGAGTAATATTTACTCTTGGTTTTAATCACTTTCTTATCCTATTATATGTGTGGGTCCATGTTTGTGTAAGTGTACGGGTGATGTTGTGTTATTTTAAAAGAGCCCAAGTGATGTTGTAAAATAAGAAAATGAAGAAAAACAATATCCTAGTTTATTTTGGCTTATGTTTTGGTCCTAAATGTGTGGGCATTACACACTCCTAATTGTAGACACTCACATTTAGTAAATTAACTTTAGTAATGACAAGTTTGGATATGCTTCCTTAGTAATAAAAATCGTCATCACATTATAAGTCCAATCAAGTACATTTCTCTAGCTCTTTCTTGAGTTTCTCATCTCCATACTCTAGATTATTACAAAAAAAGAAATATTAATTAACTAAAGTAGTAAATCATACATGTGCATCATTTTATAACTTTTTGTTTTGCACTTTGTATGCTTCATATCCAGGACCGTACAATTTGGACAGGATAATTTATATTGCACTTGTCAAGTTATATGTGTTGGAAGAAAACCACCGAGGGGGCGTGAATCGGTGTGCATTAAAAAAAAATCACATTCATTTTATCCATTCATTAACTATTAAACATGAAACATGCATTTAAGAACCATAACCAAACATGAGAAAATGAGAACATATCAACACATGAACACTAGATATAAGTGGGAAAACCTCAAGGGGAATAAAACACATTGAAACAAAAATTTATTATAGCCATGTTTCAAATTTAGTTGAGCACCAAATCAACAAGGAGCACCAAACCCTAGGTTTAGTGAGGCACCAACCCCACAAGGAGCACCAACCCATGATTTTAGTAGAGCACCAACCCTACAAGGAGGAAACAACCGCCTAGATGACTCAACAAAAACTAAATCCACCTGGTTTGTTTGTCATCTCTGAAATGTTGCACCAACAACTGATGATGACAAAATTAAGCTCACTTTTCCTATATCCTCCTCAAAACATCCTTCTAGGCCAACTCGCTCAAGATCTTCTTCTTTCAATTCGATTATGTGTAATGACCTATCTATCTAGCATCTCGATCACTCTATATAACATCACATCATCTTATCGAACACTCTTCATGCTCAAAAATACCTTTTTCATCTTCAAAATCTTCCCTCTAGCTCACACTTTTCATCTCTTCTCACAACAAGCTTAAATGAGCCTTCTAACAAGCTTATATACTTGTCTCATGATTATAACTCACATAGGTTGTAAATAATAGAGAAAATATCATCTTAAAATTATAAAAACATAATAATATCACCATTTATAGGGACATATAGGTCGGAAATACCATCTAGAACCATCAAATCCTCCATTAGGACACAAAAACATAATTGCACCCAAAACTCTTACTCGCCAAAACAGGATGTTCAAGAAAAAAACCACCTTCACCAAATATCATACACCACTTGACATGCTTTCCATGAACACTAAAAATTTCCATTAAGCTATAATAACTCGAAACATCTTCTCACACTATGAAGCCACTAGAGAACAAGGACAACCATCATGCCCCAAAACTAGTCTTTAGAAATGAAGCTCAAACCAACACCAAAATACCTCAAAGAATATAATTGATATATACTGATTAAAATATCATGACCTTAGGTTCATCACCAAGTGCATGGTATTCCATAAATAATATTGAAGAACCTCTAAAAATATTCTCAGTAACTAGGTCACCCGAAACTACCAAAACTTCCCCAAAACTAGTCATGCAAGAATGACTTGAATTTTTTTATAAGAGATCAAAATTGATCTAAAACAACTCCAGAAATGAAGTATATCTCCCATTTGTATTCCAAAAAAATTTAGTCACCTGTTGCCAATGCAAAACCTAAGATAAAACACATATTTTTTTCACAAAATTTTCCTTTTTGAGTGGGGTCCACTCATAGCCACAACACCTAACTTACACCTGGAGAAATAAAGAATATTCCTATGCAACCTCCAATCATAAATCTTGCACAAAAAATCCATTCTAGGCCACTAGGAAGAAAATATTTTCCATCACTTTAAACCTAGAGCTTTAGAAGTGTTTAAAACTAGTTTAGCTTCTTAATGATTGTTCATAAAAGTATGAAGATTGGAACAAAATTGAAGATTGGAACCTTACAAAAATACCATGAAGATTTTGGACCACCATGCCGAGATTTCACATGCCAATGACCATAAGAAAGTCAAATTTTAGATGAGATTCTCAATTGCAAAACTCAAGTAGGAACAAAAATGTAATAACTTTCAAAATCTTCAAAACTAAGACCTGAAATTTGGACCATACCTTCATATCAACATGTCAACACATTTAAACTTATAAAATTTTCTGAAATAAACTCAGAAATGATGAATACACTTCATTAGGGCATGCTTTCTTAAGGACTAGGTCTAGGAACAAACCTAAAACTCACTTTCCATGCAATATGCTCAAAGTAATGACCTCAAACTTAACCAAATGCTAGATAAAACTATCCACAACCATAAAATATCTCACATTTTCATTTATGAATTGCAACAATACATGCACACCTCATTTGGACACCTAGGGCTTGAGAATAAATCTAGTGTAGACCTAGAAAACATGTCCAACACTTGAACCAACACTATAAGAAACTTGTGAGTGTCTTAACACCACATAATCATGCTCTTCGTGTTTAAAAATGTATAACCAGCTGATACATGCCTCACTCATCATATCATACCTCCTTCTACTGACTAGGCTTCCAAATTAGGCTTCTTGAACATGTTTGTTCAACCAAAATTGACCTCCTCATCACTTGGATATCTTTAACAACCTACAAGAACCTTCATCACACCTTATGAAACCTCAAAAGCATCATCCATACCTCTCCAAGTCACTACCACATTCCCGTAACCACTACAATGCTAAAAACCCATGAAGCACCATGTAATCTCAACAAGAAATTCAACTTTGCATGACACTACTAATCAACCTTCATGTTTCTCTCTCCTTTTGAAATCAATGACAATGAAGAGATCAATGAAAAATAATCTTTTGACATCAATGAAAATACCCGTATTTTCACCGTTTAAGATCTTATAAACCACCTTGACACCCCTTCTTTACACCATCATGCCATGACTTTACCTAACCAATCAATAACAAAAACATACCTTGTGATCTTCAAGTCTTCTACTTGATAGTACCAAAGAGCACATAATTTCAAGAAATGGATTTATAATTTCTCTAGACCTTTACACAACTTTGTCATCAACATTTAGGTCATGAATCATCTTCAAGACTTCTCAACTATCTTTCATACTCATATATCTCTGACTTAGGTCATCAACATGCTTAAATAGCCTTAAACAACACTTTCCATGTATAAGGAACACTCAACTATTAAATGGGAAATCTTCAAAGCCATATTTCACTATGTTCTTCCTCTTATGAATGTCACACTTCTGATCATACCTCTAAAGGAACACCTATAGGACAATTAAGATACTCATATTCCTCATAGCATTGAATATTCTTATATCTTAAGACCACATTGGTCTTAACAAACCAATCCATTCAAGACAAATCAAAAATTATATAGGTACATAATAGACTCTCAATCTATCAAACAACTATATAAACCTTATTAGATCAACTTTGAAGCCTTACATTTTCATCATGGTTCAGACGATTCCATTCCTCCAATCCATATAATAATCAATACATCATACATGCCTAAGAATCACCTCTTCCAGTTTTTCAATTTTAGCAACTCAACAACAATACTTCTTGAGGAAAAACACCATGACTGTACTTGAAGCAACATGTTGGGCTCATGCAACATAACTAACATACCAATTTAATAGTCCTTACACAACTATATTGAAACCAAAATGAATTGAATCCTATCAAGCATGTTATTGACTATACCAAAATGCATCTTTTTACATCTACTCAAGGTCCCCCTAACCATATGCTTCTTCATCCTTCACGTGATAACAAGTACTACAAAACTCATCGAAGACAAAAATTCAAGCTTTTTCATTCCTTCTCAACTACACACTAAGCTTCATGAATGATTCCAAACATTGCAATGCAAAATAGCTTAAGAGAACTTAGAATGTTTTCTAGATGCACACAATCATAACTTGTCATAATTGAGCTAGACCTAGTTTCACATATACCATACATTTTATCATTCCTTAATCAAAACAAAAGGTCACAAACCTATATTAGGTCTTAAGACAAAGTCTTAAGCCCTTCTCAAACAATCTAGAACTCTTCTTGTTGGGTCAACTCAGAATTTCTACTCATCTCCATAGAATGTATTGATCTTCAAGGAACACCTCATGCACTAAATCCTTATGCTATCACAATGCCCAAATTTTAGATCATCAATATTGCTAACTAGTTCATATAGCATTCTTCCTCAACATGAGTCATACACTTCAAATCTGCCATCCTACCTTCAAGGTCATCAATATACCTTCTTGATGCAAAACAACACACAAACATACATTAAAACACATCACATACCTTTTCATAGTAGTAAAAACTTCAAATGTATGATTGTACCCTTAAAAACAACTTCAAGTATTCAATATGTTAAATATCCTTTAATCATTTCATTAACCTTCTTGCACAACTGAAACACATACCTTCATTACTTGTCACAAATGAAAAATGTCTCCATGAAGAAAAATACAGACAATCCAACTTCTTAGGGAACTAAAATATCATGAATTCAGGAGATTCCTGGATCTCCATCTCCTTCTCAGTTGAATTACACTTATGGGATTAATAACTAGTCTTTAGAATCTTCTTGTTCATCTTAGGCACCTCGGCTTGATATCCACTTTATCTATCTTATCCTCTTTGTCTCAGTATAGTTGTGAAACATAAAGAATCTGAATCTATTGCAACATTGAATTATTCTGAATTATGGTAAACATACCTTCTTTTTGTATACAAATAAATATTTTTCTTCATGACCGAATTCTTCAACTTATCTTCATGTTCAAACTTCAAAATGGTCTTGAAATTTTTTAAGTCTTCCTTCATAGGTTCCTTATCATCAAACTCAACCTTTTAACAAAGCATAAATGTATTAGATTCATCCTTATTGACATCATTTACATGATAAAACTCTTTTAATGACCTAGGGTTTCATACTTCCTTAACTTTGGGAGCATCAAACTTCTTGGCTTTCCTCGAGACTCATAGTGACAAAACTTTGCAATATGACCTTATCGGTGATAACTATAGAAAAAAATGATGCATACCACTTGGTTTATTATGACTATGATTTCTTCCATTGCTCCATGGATACTCACTCTTGAAGAAACTTCTTCCACATTCTCTTTCCCTATGATAAAATTCATTTCAAGCATAATAATAAACATGAAAAGAACCAACATACCTCATAGTATTAGGTTGCTTAATTGATCTTGCCTTCTTAATTTTGACCTTACTTGCATCCTCCTTACTTTGAACAACATCTTCTTGTCTTGTATCATAAATATTTAAGTCTCCCATGAAACCTAGGGATATGATATCACTTTAAGATTTCGTATTCTCAAAAGATCATCTAGGTCCTTAGAACTCTTTTCAAACTTCTCATAGGACTTCAACTTGCTAGTTACCTACTCCAACTATGCCTTTAAGGACCTCATCTTAGCTTCATACCTGATACAATCCTCTTCTTTATCTTTTAGGGATTTTGTCACTAACTCAACTTGAGTTTCATACTCTTCTTCTTTGACCTTGAGACAAAATGTCAAACCTTTAACCTTAAAATCCATCTCCATGAAGATATTATCATTTACTATTTCCATGCTAATGATATCTTCTTCATACTTTTTGTTCTTTGAGCATGTCATTTTTAGGGCACATACCTTCTCCTCAAGAACTTTGACCATATATTTCAACTCTTGATTCTCTTTCCTTAACTACTTAGCCATCTTGTGCTTCAAAGGATCATTTCAATCTTATTAAATTTTCTTTATAGGTTCTGATCCGATACTATTTTTGGAAGAACAACCACTAATAGGGGGATCAATGTGCATTAAAACATTATTTCACATTCACTTTAGTCATTTATTAACCATTCATCAACTTAACCATTAAACATGAAACATGCATTCAATAACCATAACCAAACATGAGAAAAGGAGAACACATCAACACATGAACACTAGATGTAAGTGGGAAACCCTCAAGGTGAATATAACAAAAAAATTAAACTTTATTATATCCATGTTTCAAATTTAGTTGAGCACTAAATAAAAAAGGAACACCAACCCCTAGGTTTAGTGAGGTACCAACCCCACAAGGAGAAAAAACCCTACAATGAGGCACTAGATGACTCAACACCAAATAAAGCCACCTAATTTATTTTTCATCTTTGAAATGTTGCACCAACAATTGATGATGACATAATGAATCTCACTTTTCCTCTATCCTCCTCAAAACATCCTTCGAGGCCAACTCACTCAAGATATTCTTCTTTAAATTTGATTAGGTATAATTACCCATCTCTCCAATAACTGATCACTCTCTAGAACATCGCATATCTTCTTAGACCTCTCTTCATGGTCACATATACCTCTTTTAGACCTAGGTGAGTTATAGACGTCTCATGATTATAAATCACCTAAGTCGGCCATAATAGAGAAACTAACAAATTTAAATAATAAAAACATAACAAGAGCACCATACATAAGACCATATAGGTTGACAACACAATCTAGAACCATAAAATCCTCCATTAGGAAACAAGAAGCCTAATTGCACCCAAAAATCCTAATCACCAAAACAAGATGTTCAAGAAAAAATCACTTTAAAAAAATCTCATACACCACTTATAAATGTTTTCTAAGAACACTGACAACCTCCAACAAGTTAGAATAATTCATAACCATCATCTCACACCATGAAGCCACTTGAGAACAAAGACAACCATCATGCCCCAAAACTAGTCTTTATAAATAAAGCTAAAACAAACACCAAAATACCTAATAGCATGCAAGTGATATACGTAAATAGAAATATCATGACCTCATGTTCATCACTAAGTTCACAAAGATTCCATAAATTAGACTGAAGCACCTCCAAAAAGCTTTTGCAACAAGGTCACTTGAAACTACCCCAAAACTAGTCATCCAAAAATGACTTCAAAAACCTTATAAAAGATAAACTTGATCTGAAACTACTCTATACATGAATTATATCTCCCATAATTCTTCCAAAACTAGCTTAGTCACCTTTTCTAATGTAAAACCTAAGAGAAAAAACATTTCTAGAAACTTGCCTTTTTGAGTGGGGTCCACTAAAAGCCACAAAACCTAACTTGCACTTGGAGAAATATCAAGGAGTCCTCCACAACCTCCAATCATAAATCTCACAAAAATTATACATTTTTGGCATCTAGGAAGAATATCTTCTCCATCGCTTTAGAACTAGGGTTTTAGAAGGGTTTAAAACCAATTTAGCTTCTTAATGATTGTTCATAAAAGTATGGGCCTTATCCTTCAAAATAATGCCACAAAAATCAAGATAGAACATTCCAAAACTACCATGAAGATTTTGGACCACCATGCATAGATTTCATGTTTCTAACGAGCATCGAAATTCATATTTGTGTTGGGATTCTCACTTGTAAATACTTGGTAAGAGAAAAAATAAATAAATTGCAAAATCTTCAAAAATAAGACCTAAAATTTGGACCACACATTCATATCAACATGAAAACACATATATAATGCTAAAATTTTCTAAAATACACTCATAAATGATGACTCCACTTCATTAAGACATGCTTTCTTAAGGACTATGTCAAGGAACATACCTTAAACTCTCTTTCCATATAATATCCTCAAGGTACTGACCTAAAATTCACCAAAAGGATAAAAACTAGCCACATCCTTGAAATAGATCACATTTTCATTTCCAAACTAAAACCATACCTGCACACCTCATTTGGACACTTAGGGCTTGAGAATAGGTCTACTCTAGACCTAGAAAACATGTCCAACACCTGAACAAACACTATAAGAAACTTTTGAATGCCTCAACACCACATAATCATTCTTTTCATATTCCAAAATGCATAACCATCTATTACATGTATCACTTCATCATATCATACCTCATTTTCTGATGAGGCCTCCAAATTAAGCCTCTTGAAAAGCTTGCTCCAAAAAAAAACCTGACCTCCTCATCACTTTGGCATGCTTGAACACCTAAAATAACCTTCATAACACCTCATGACACCTCAAAACATCATCCATACCTATACAAGTCACTACCACACTCCTACAAGCCACTACACTACTCAAGAACCCATGAAACACCATGCAATCTCAACAAGACATTCAACTTGGCATGACATTACCAATCAACCTTCATATTTCTCTCTCCTTTTGACATCAATTATATTCAAGAAATCAATGATAACATACTCTTTTTTCATCAATGAAAACACAATGGAAATGATAAATTTGGATAGGCTTCTTTGCTTTCGGCATAAATTGTCACAATATAAGTCCAATCAAGTACATATCTCTAGCTATTTCTTTACTTTATCATCTCCATACTGCACTATTACAAAATAATATTAATTATCCAAAGTATTAAGTCAAATATGTGCATCATTCTATAACTTTATGTTTTTCACTATATGCTTCTTATCTAGGACCATGCAATTTGGTCAGATAAGATATATTGCACTTGCCAACTTATGTGGTCCTATTTCTTCTTATCCTATGAATTTGAATTAAATTTTAATATCTTTAGTGCATCAATTCATCTTCTTAGGAAGATCCTTATCATAATATTTCACCTAAAGAGGGCTATAATGTGTATTCCATTAGGATCTATGATAAATAATGATTACACCAAAAGTTGCATGAATTATGAAATCACTAACTCGTAGATGTAATATGAAAAATCTCACAGTACCACAAGAATGGTGCAAAAACATGGAAACACTTACTCGATGAATAGCTCAAGTGTAGTGTACAAATAGGAGTGTTGTGTAACTCCATGGGAATATTACCAAAATAGGAAGGGGAGTTACATTTTAGGAATAGGAAGATAAATCCTATGATAGACTATGATGCTCTATGACATGTAAGACATGTCATAATAACTCCTATGATGCACTATGACACCTAATAAAGATGAGTCAACCAAAATGATAAATTTCTAAGTAAAGAAATACGAGAAAATAATATCCTACAACACCCCCGAAGCATAGCTTAGGTGGGTAGAAAAAGTGGGTCCCAACAACAAGGCATGATGAGGTACCCACGTACAATGTAAATCTCTCATAAAGTGGAGAAAAGGAGAAAACCTAGTGGGAAAAAAATTCCCCCAAAAGAGGTAAAAGAGAAGTAAAACATTTCTCCCTAAGAGAAAATTCACCTGGAATTATATAGATATTCTCCCATAAATTTGAGAGAGAAAGAAGAGGAGATTTATAGAATCCCCCGTAAGAGTGTTGATGATGTGGTCTTCTTCCTAAAGACTGAAGAAGGTCCATCTACATTGAACAATGTTTCTACCCTTAGGAAGAACAGAAAATGTGTATTGAAAGTATGCCCACTCCACGAAGGAAGCCAATCAAGTAGTATGAAGAACTCTAAAGATGGTCCATGAATGAAATGTGGCATATGTCCTGCAAGAGTATACACATGAAATGATAGTAATTCTAATGAAGTATATTTTTCAGATAATGAGTAAGGATCATTCATAAAAAGAATGTCCTTATGAAGTGAAGGCCCAATAACCTCACAACAGTAGAATGAGGATCCACTAGAAGAGGCGGACCAATGATGATATCCAAAATAGTATAAGTGACTGATATCTTAGAAGGGGCACTCCCATCAATGGAGATGAAGGACTCCTCTAAAGTAAAAATGTGTGAAGGCTCTACAAATGGAAGAGAATCTCCCTGTAATGCAACACGTTACACAAGTAGGGTCTGCAAAAGGGAATACGAGTTCTGACAGAAACTCATCCTAAAACAATTGCTCAACAAATTGAAGATGAATTTTTGACATAAATGTATCATCATCATCATAAGAAGTAGGAGTAGAATATTCCTCACATAATTATTGTGGATTAGAGGAAAATGCAATTAATGAAGGTGGAACACTATGGAATTTTGAATATGTTTTCTGGTGTCCGATGGATATCTCGATTATGGGAGATTCAGGAGGATATTCAACATTCTTTCAAAGCTTATTGAGAGAGGGAGGATATGTATCCTCATCAATACTCATGTCATTAGAACTAGAAGAAAAATCCTCATAATTAGGAATATGAACAAGGAAATTTATATCAATAGATATATAATCACATGAAGTGGGGATCAAAAAAATAGTATCGGGAGGAGTAGAAATTGTAATCTCTGAAGGGTATCCAAATAAGGTTTGAAGAATGCTCCAAATAGTGTGAGGACACTCTGTGTGTACCACATGATGGTGGAGAGGCATGGAAATGTACACAAAAAAGTAACCAAAAACAATTTCATAAGTGTCGGTCCAGTCTTTGAGTTGATCTGGGTCACTAGGGGTGGGTACTTGTCCATACAAAAATTGATAAAGGTCATCATGAATGAGAAAATGTTCCATGCTCAAATGAAGCATTGCATAATTATCCCTACCAAGAAGAAGTGGAAGAGGCTACAATTTATTATTGGTTCTATGAAGCATAATTCTATGAAGAAATTTTTCCATTGTGCATATGCAAATGAGAGAAATCAATGTAAAGGAGTCATAGGTGACAAATGCATGCTCAAATGGACGTCAGATAAGCTGAAAATGTGTCCGAAAAATGTAAAAAGATATGTGTATGATAACACAGTCAAGGATGTGAGACATTAGACTTAGCTAAAAATGCTTCTCGCATGGGATTATAATACCCCCAAAACTATATTAGGCATCCCCACCCCAAATTTGGCATTTTATAAATTAGTGTGTTTTATAATGAAAATAGGACCAATGCATGGGAAATGAAAAAATATGAACTTTTGCAAAATACGGCGCTCAATTCTGAGATACCAATCAAAAGTTATTACAATAATGATTTCCTATAAATAAGGCCTATTTTAAATAAAATTGCACTCAAGCATTAAAAAATGCACTAAATGAGGATGAACCTAGCCTTCCAACCACTCATTGGAATTGACATAGAATGTAGATTTCAATGGTTTAGTTTTTGAGGGGGAATTTTCCTCCAACCAACATGGGCCACACCCTTTGTCTTTGACTGGTGAAAGATACAATGAAACTAAACACTAAAATCACCCTTAATGTAATTTTCCCAAAACAATGTCTTCGTGCATCTAAAAAGTGAATAATACTAAATTGTGAAAAAAATTAAAAGTCAAGTTGGGAAATAAAAACTTATTCACCTTATGAGTGGTGGGGTCCACTAAAGGAAAATGTCATAGAGACGATTTAGGTTTTAAACCCTAAATTTCACTATACTCTTTGCTTGCTACTATTTCTTTGCACCATCATAGATGTGAAAAAGTAGAGTCAGCATGGCCCGAAAATGTTGGAGTCCTATTTGAAGTTTTTTTAGTTGTTTTACGTCACCCATGAGTGAAATGAGGTGTTGGATGATTTGTTTTTGCCCCCTGGCCTAGAAGAAGCTTCCATAAATGCATCAGAGGTCTATTTGTGAGCATTGAGAGGTTGTGTCACCATGTAGGGGGACTTAAAACCTCGCACGAGCCTACATAAGGGTTTAGGGGTTGTATAAACTCTTTCAGAGGTTTGAAATGCCATGGATGGGACATGTATACAACCTCTAAAGTTTTGAACTTGCTATAGAGGTATGCTACCATGATGTATGGGCCGAGAAAACTCTCCAGAGACTTGTAAACCACCTCTATAGGCCATGAAACCTTGAATTGTTTTTGAAACTAGCAAAGATTGAGCCATGGAACTCCTTCCAGAGCTAAACACTAGTTGAGGCCACCACAAATAGGAAAACAAATGAAAAATACCACAAACTTGCAAATACTAGATCTACAACTTGTAAATAATAAAAACCCTAACAAAATTTTGGTGCTTTGGTGACCGAGGGAATTTAGAAAATACCAAGGTTTTTGAGATTTTTGTAAATATTAGCACATTTTCAAGAAACAGAGACAAATCTTTACACATAGTCTTGTCGATAAGAAAATTTTAAGAAAACCCATAACTTCAAAGAAGGACAAATTTTTACTGTAATTTCTTTGATACCATATTGGGGATTCCATTAGGATATTTGATAAATAACACTTATACATGAAGTTACACGAGAAATGATATCACCAACAAGTATATGCTATATGAAAATTCTCACAAGATTCATAGGAATGGTGTGAAAACGTGGAACACCGACTTTGATGAATAGCTCAAGTGTAGTGTAGAAATAAGAGTGTTGTGTAACTCCTCCATGAGAATATTCCCAAAATAGAAGGGGAGTTACATTCACAAAATAAGAATGTAACCCCTATGACAAACTATGACACATTATGACATGTAAGACATGTCATAATAACTCCTATGACACACTATGAAACCTAAGTAAGATGAGTCAATAAAGGTGAGGAATTTCCAAGTAAATAAATATGAGGAAAATTATATCCTACACCAAGAGTAGGCTATATAAGCAATTCAACATCACTTGATTACTCACTTGACACTCTTACAAGCTATTATTACAAATATCATTCTAAAAGAATTCAAGGATCTCCTAGATCTTCCTAAATTAGTCACACATCATTTAAACCAGCCAATACTTGATGTAAATGGGGTGCAAGAGTCTAATAAAGGATGAACACAAACCTCGTAACCCCTAGAATGTAAAAACAATGCTCAAATTTTGTTGACCAAAACATTACTCAAAAAGGGCATCATTATCATTTTAGAATCCCAATTTTGATGATAGCGAGGTTCGATATCACACAATTTATGGAGTGCATATGTGGAAAGTGGTTTTATAATAACAATGTAGAAATATGATTTCTAGGTTTAAGTGTGTCAATTTTTTGATTAACACATTTCAAATCACAATCCATGATTCATCATTAGGGAAAAATTATGATAAAGAGTTATAAACCCAATCTTTATTTAATAGATCATGTTACACCCCTTTGAGGTGTCAATGGTGAAAACATTACATTCAATCCTACTATTTTTTATTCCGTTGAAAATCATATATATACATTTATAAGATTTTTAACTCTATAATTAAAAATCTTTCCCATTTATATCTCCATCATACAAATAATTCCTTATGATGAATCATGGATGGTGATTCAAAACTCGTCGATCAAAAACTTGACACAATTAATCCTACAAGTCATCTTTATAATTTCATAGAAAAGGGAAACATCAAAACTCTTAATGGATATAACTCTATACATTTGATAAGTTTTTTTAAAATTTAAAAAAGATAACTACTTAATTGTTATATAATATGTATTTATTTAGTTTATTTGTGTGTTATTAATTAGTATAAATATAGATATCAATTTCAAGATATTTATTTTAGGTATTATGTATACTATATTAATTAATAAATCCAATATATTCTCTTTTATATTTACCATGGACTAGAAACATTTTTTTGGGAAAAAATGGTCCCAAACTCTACCATATGACCAATATATTACTATTATTTGATTAATTTGTAAGAATAAAAATGAAAATTTTTGAGTGAAAATTAAATAGGCGACACATTTATAATCAAAATTTCCTCATGACAGCTTATATGGACATCAAATTTAATGTACACAATAAAATTTACACTATCATCCTAATTATTCATTTATATATATTTTTTTATAATCATCTTTTGACATATTTCTCTCTATTTTTTAAAATTTTATTTCTTTATTTTTTAATTTCTCTACTCTTTATTTTCTCTTTCTTTCCTATACTTTTTGATTTTGTAGCATTTTAAATCACTAATTTTAAGGAAAATTTGTACTACAATTTTAGGTTCCTTTATTGTGTGGGCCATCCGACCTACATATTGCGCCCGAAGGTTTTTGACACTTTTTTTCCTTATCATATCGTAATTTCTAAAATTTCTTTTAATTTTTTCTCCACGTGATTTATAGTATTGTTAATGCTTCTATGAAAGAGGGCACAAAGATATCCTATAATTGTGTGCACATCGACAAAGTTGCACCTGAATGATAATGTGAAGTTTCTCCAAGTAATTAGCAAGAAAAAATGAACTCAAAGAAAATTGTGAATGTAAAAAAATGGTCTACTCATGCTCATAGATAAAAATGAGAAAGTACATATGGGGAGTGTTATGTAACTCTCATGCATGGAATCATCATACCTTTATAAGGGAGAAAGGAGTTACAATTTAGAAATGGAATGTAACTCCTGTATGACATATGATACCTATCACCTGGATATGACACGTACGACATATTCCATGGCGTAATCTATCATATAACTCCTAAAATACCTATGACTCACCTAAGTGAGAAGAATCATCATGTATGAGGCGAGAATTAACCAAATAAACCAATAAATGGCTAAAAAAACCCTCACACTAAAACTCCCTTTATAAAATATTAGGATGAGACATGGAAATTCAAAAAGAGAAAGAAGAATCCCCGTAAAAACTAAGAAAGATGCATCATATGGGTCCCAACAACAAGGACCGATGAGGTACCCATGCAAAACCGTAATATTTCTAGACGAAGAAGAAGAAGAGAAGAAGAGGACTAGAAATAACAAAAAGGATGGCTAGTTGTAGTAGACCTCGCCCCAAGAGGAGAGTGCAAGTGAAGAAACTTGGCCTCAGTGAAGGGTTTGGTAAAGATGCATGTAACTTGATCGAATTCTAGTAGTATTGTAAATTAATTATTTCTTTATGAATCAAATCTCAAATGAAGTACATGTATATCACAATGTTCTTCTTCTTCATTGATGCCAAACTAGATTTCTACAGATCGAGATAGTGTTAAGGTTGTCACAATAGATGATGGTAGGTCATCAAAAATTTGTTAGAATCCCCTATAAAAAAATAGCTTATGTGGCGGTGTTGATCGCTGCTCCCCTATATTCTACCTCTCGTATAATATATAGAAATCACCTTCTCCTTCTTACTTGACCAACCGATGGACCTAAAGCAATAGAAAAGTCAGTACTGAGGTAGAATTTCGATGATCAATATCATCGAGAATAATTAGAATCTGTGTATCCAACTAAATCAATCTTTGTCCCTCCCAAGTAATGAATTCCATATATGTAGGTGCCTTTAACATAGTGAAGGATCCTCTATTATTATTTCCAATGCATCTCGTAAGGATCATGCATGAATCTATATATGATTCCAATGAAAATGAAAGATTCATCTTGGTATCGGAGTTAGGTAGATCAAAATCCCCACTAATTGGTGATAAAGGGTACCATTGACTAAGGGAGTGGATAAATCAACTACTAACTTGAATCTAAGGAGGAAGGTAGTGGGAGATGGCTTACAATCAACCATGTTAAACCTAGAAAGAAAATAAATGTTATACACGGGTTGAGTAATGATGATTCTTGCTTGAGTTGGGTAATATGAATCCCATAGAAGTAATGAAGCAGACCCAAGTCATCATGGAGAACTTATTAGATAAGGCGGTCTTAACAAAATCATTGATAGAGGAAGAGCTACCCATAATACACAAGTCATTGACGTACATTACTAAGATAAGCATGGAATCATTTTTCCTCAAAATGTAAACATTTCAGTCAGAGTGACACATAGTGAACCTGGAAGCAAGAGGAAAGGATCCATCTTGGCATACCAAGCCCAAGGGGCTTGTTTGAGGCCATAGATAGAATTATTAAGTCTATAAACAAGTGAAAAATATTGGACATAACCCGGTGATTGTTGAGTATATATTTATCCCTTTAGGTCACCTTAAAGGAAGGCAATCTTAATGTCCATTTAATGGACATCCCATATGTTAGTTGAAACTATGACTAGGGTCAGTTAAATAGAAGTCATCTTGGCGATGAGAGTAAAGGTATCTAAATAATCAACCCTAGGAACCTGGGAGAAACTCTTAGCTATGAGTCATGCCTTGTAATTTTGATGTTCCCATCAACACCATACTTGGTTTAAAATATCCACCTACACCAAACCATTTTTCTTCCCACAGGAAGAGGGGTGAGATCCCAAGTATGATTCTTCATGAGAGTAGAATATTCATCTTTTATAGTAGAATCAAACTCACTAATCCCATTAGCCTCCCGAAAATACCGTGAGATACGAAGTAGAGGAAAAAAGGCACGGGACATAGAAAAATCTGAACAATTTTATCTCTCATCTAAAGGATCCCCAATCTAATTTATAACACTCTATAAGGTCTACTTATCCTAGTGAGGACCAGGAGGAGAGTTGGGATAAGAATATGTTAAATCATCACTCGATTGAGAGGGGACATAGTCCTTGTCATCACTACTGTTAGAATTGATAGATACCAATGTGTGAGGAGCAAGAAGATCAAGAGTGGTAGGATCAGAAAAATCATCATAAGAGTTTAAATAATGGTCAGAGAGAGGTAGAGTGACCTCTATAGGTGGAGAATTAGAAATAAAATACAACTCTTGGAATTTAAAAACTTTTATCGATGTAGAGATGATTAGTGGTGGGGTTCAAAAGTATATAACCCTTCACACCTTCAAGATACTTGACTAAGATACAAGGTTTGGATTGTGGTTTTAAGGCCTTACATTTCTTCTTGGGTATTCAATCTATGAAAGTTGAACCAAAGACACGAAAGTTCTCAACATCAAGTTTGTATCCATACCAAGCCTTAAAGGGTGTCATACCTTTTACTTCTTTGTGGGGAATATGGTTCTTAATGTAACAAGCATGGTTCATAGCTTTAGCCCAATATTGCAGAGGAAGAGATTTGGAATGAATCATGCAAGTTGTCATATCCTTCGATTTATGTTATTTCATTCTATAACTCCATTTTGTGAAGGGTTGTAAGAAACTATATGCTGCAAAACAATCCCTTCAGAGGTGTAAAATTCATCGAACCTATCACTCACATACTCACCTCCATTATCATTTCTAAGAACCTTGATAAACATTTCAATTTGTTTCTCAGTGAGATCCTTGAAGTTCCAAAATTGATCAAAGATTTCAAATTTCTATTTGAGAAAGTAAACCCACGTATAAAATTAAAAGTCGTCAATGAAGGTAAGTATGTAAAGATCTCTAATGAATGAAGGAGGTGGAAAGGGGCCAAAAATTTCACTATGAACAAGCTCCAAGGGATGAGAGGCTCTCCAAGATTTTCCCTTTCTAAATTTCTCTTTGGAGTTCTTCCCAAGGGCACAACCCTCACAAATACCCTTAAAATTGACATGAAGTAACCTACTCACCATCTCCTTTTGGGTCAATTATTCAAGGTAACGATAGTTTAAATGGCAAAATTTTTCATGTCATAGCTTAGTGACTTCAACCTGTGTGAGTAAACAAGGCAATGGGGACGAGTTGGGAGAAAAATGGTAAAAGGTGTACAGCTGAGCCTAGTGATCTGCCTTTCCCTCAACCATTGTAGTTTCAATGTGAAGCTCTCTAATGATCACTGAGTTAGGGTTAAATTCCACTCATATTCCTTAACCAATATGGGTGATTTGGGACATACCACACCATTCAATGTCAAAAACATAACATGTAAAAGAACCCAAGTCATGTGAGGCACCAAAATCTATAATCTATGTCGATGATGGAAAAATATCAAGACGATGGATTTTCCTTTCTTCTTCTTAGACTTGGCTTCCTTTTCTTAAGAATATTTAGGTTTCAAGAATTTTCTTGATATACTTATAGACTTAGGAACACCTATATTATGCTTCTCAAGTAAATGAGTTAGGTGGTCAATTTTTTTCTCATGCATTGATGCTCTTGATGTACAAAATTATTGAAATATGATCACTTGTACTTACTATTTGGTTTAGGCTTAGAAGTAAAGGAAGAAGTGTTTTTGTTAGATTTGGATTGGGTGACTTAGCTTCCTTCTTTTGGTTGGTCCTTTTCTCTCGATTTCTTATACTATATCTTCTCCTTTCCTTTACCATTACTTGTTATTAGGGCATGCGACTTGTACTTGATTTATCCCATTTTAATCAACTTGTCATGTTGTTTTCAAATGAGTTGGGACAAAAATTATCAAATAAGGACATCATCCAAGTAGTCCTTAAAGCTTATTTTATGGAGTGAAAGGTAGAAATGAAGATATAGGTCAGATTCGGGGCCAAGATTAGAGAGAATGGATAAGATTAGTTAGGAATCCTTCTTGTCAACTCCATAACCTTTAGAAAATAGTCTTGTGTGAACAAATTTGGAGAAGAAGGCCCGCAGGTTATTAAACTTACTAGGAGTCAAACCTAGGAGTTCGTTCTCTAACTCATGAGATCTCATGTCATCTTGTTTTCCACACATGCCATCTATAGTTTTCTAGGCTTTGTTAGGTGTTGTGAAAGACTTAATGTGAAATAGAAGGTTGGGAGAGAAAAACATATTAATGATACCAAAGGCTTCGTAACATTGGTTTAACCATTTATATTTTCAAAGTTCAATTTATGGTTCTTTCTCCACTCCTATAGTGATGCGGTATAACCCTTTACACTGCAGTGTGATTATCATTTTGGATTTCTATTAATGAAAATTAAATGATGTGACAAAATGAAAAGTTTCATCCATCGTGAGAAGAGAGAAAGAAAAAAAATGTGGAAAAGAACTTAGGAAATGCACACACACCCCAAATAAATATTTTACCCCATCTTTACGACACTAAAATTAATGTGTTGATAAAAATATGATGTTTTTGTGCAATGTGAAATAGTTGGTGTCTCACATTATAATTGGTGGAATCCACACAAGTGTGGAGACCACAATAAGTTTTAGTTGTGCATGAAAAAACGAAACCATAACAAGCATAAAAATAAGGCATAAATCAAACAAGAAGGGAAAAAGAGAGTATTGTGCGAGAAAATGTCTCATGTCGCAATTTGGCTCCCTTTCCGCAAGGTTTTTTTGGACACATTCACTAACGCCTAAGAAATAATAAGAGCACGAGTACAATACGAAGGATCAAAAATGGTCTAGAAAATCCCAAAGTAACCCTATTTTAGGATAGTAAAATAAATACCCCTTGATTGATTAAATTTTAATTTAATTATTCATTAATTAATTTTAATCTAATTAAGATTATATTAAAAATAAAATAAAATAAATCAAAAATATTAAAAACTTACCTTAGGAGCTAACTAGTGAACTCGTGAACTAGTAAGCAAGGTGGTGGGCAAGTTGGTGGGTGAGCTGCGAAAAATGAGCGGCTCGAGTTGATGCCTATTGAGTCACTGATCGAGTTGGAAAATACCCCACATGGCGATATAGGATTGAGTTGAGTTGCGAGTTTGGCAATAACCCAGTGTAATGGCTGGAATAAACACAGGGGGTAGGGCCATATTTATGAGTTAGATGTCAAGGAAGGGATGTGTAATAATCAAGCATGCCAAGTTTTGTGGTGCGAAGAGCGAGCCACCGAACAAGTCTTGCTCGAGTGATTCATAGGTTTGGTGGAGCATGACGAGTAGTGGAGAACTAGAGCCGATGAATAATGTGATGAGTTGGGGCTGATAAGATACCGAGCTAGGGAATAGGGAAACTTAGAGAGTCAAGTTGATTAGGGAGTTGGGATTGATGTCGGTGTACCAAACGAGCAAGCCCCGATGAGCCGAGAAGGGTATAAGTTGACTAGGGATGTGTGGGTCAAGGCAACATGTTGGATAGTGCGCCGAACTAGAGAGAACTTAGTTGTAGAGTAGAGGTGGTTGTGAGAAACTCAAGAGACAAGCAGCAACGAGCTCGGAGAACCGAGAAGACCATGAGAAGATGGAGGGAGGTGATCCCAAATGGTGATCGAGCAGAGCTCAAGGGTAGGTTTGGTTAGATAGGAGTTGAGATAGTTGGGTGCGAGGAGATTTACAGGGGAAAAGTAGGAAGTTGAAGCTTGTGGAGTGATCTTGGCATGAAGGAGGTAATGTAGAGCTGCGGGGTGAGTAGGGATAACTCGGTGGTCTAGCTCAGCAAGCAAAGGATGAGTTGGACTCAAAACCAAAATGTTTCCACTTGAAACTTTAATATGAAAACTTCCAAATCTTATTGCTATAGTCGCATATCTCGCATACATGCCAATACGAAAAAAACTAAGCATAGTACCTTGAAACACTAAAAAGTACCAAAGTCATGCAAATCTTGCATGTATTCCAATATGGATCAAATCTTGCACTAGGAGAGAATAACAAGCAAAAATCGAGAGTAATCAACAACAAGTGATGTGAGTGACGTGATTATTGAGATAGTGCTATGATACCATTAAAGAGGGAACAAATATCTCCCATAATAACATGCACATAGATGGAGTTGCACTTAAACAATAACACAAAGTTTCTCCAAGTAATTAGAAAACAAAAATTAACTCAAGGAACTTATTAATGTAAAAAAATGGTCTAGTCATGTTCATAGTGTAGACATCTAAATTCCGCTTTTGCAATATTATTGCCAAATGCACATAAATCACTCTCATCCTTTCCAATTCCTTTATAATTAGTGATATTTTCTGATTAACTAACATTTCTTACCACTTTGGCTAATTAAAAACACTTTATTGATTGTGTATTTCCTTTTGCATTCAGGATGCCACTTTATGGTGAATTGTAAGTCAAAATCCTCTTCAAAACATACAATTAGCGTTTATTAGCTAATTAAGCCTATTATTCCCTTGTTTTGGTGAATATTCCTAATATTGACTCAAACCCCTCTTGAACCACCCACAATCACCCCATTCACCACCACAACATCTCAACAAGCTTCAAAATCTTATCCTAGCCTCCTAGTTGACCCTAAGCAATTGATTAAGGATCTCACATCTTAATTTCTTTGTAATTCACTAATTATGACTAACAAATCTTAACCATGATTAGAAATTCTAATATAATTTGGGCTTTATAGTCCCACATACATTACAATACAAGTTTTCCCCAAAGTGAAAACTATAAAAAGAACTAACCTCATTCCTTTATACTTTACACTATGCTTTCATTTGCATCTCATATAATACATATGATCTATAAGCCAAGTTCAATCCTTGCCTAAAACCTTCAACAAGGTTAGTAGATGAATATTTAAAATGAATTAACAATTCATTTTGAGATTTCATTTCACCATTATTTGGAGTAGCAACCAACCCAATTTGATTTCCCTCTTAGGTCTATTTAGGCCCATATTAGTAGGCATGTTTAGTTATATTTTGAATTATATTCATGTTAGTTAAGCATCCTTTTAAATTTCTATCTTAATGTTACATTCCTAGACTTAGAACCTTGACTAAAGGTGGCAATGGTGTTATCCTTCCTTAGTTAGTCATGCAATTTGCTTTGTAAAGTTTAGGTGATTTCACATAGATCTGAAAAGATAAAGTACATATGGGAAGTGTCATGTAATGCCCATGCCTAGACTCATCATACCTCCATAAGGGAGAAAGGAGTTACAATTTAGAAAAGAAATATAAATCATGCACATGACATATGACACCTATGATGTATATGACAAGTATGAAAGATTTCATCATATCGGAATTAATCATGGAACCTAAGTGAGATGACTCACCATATGTGAGGTGGAATTAACCAAATAGACTAAGAAATGGCTAAAATAAACCCTCACACCAACATTATCTTACCTCTTAACATAATTTGACTAATTTTTAAGTTCCTCAATATCTTCCACTTTCTTCTTCTTAATTTCTTCCAAATTCTTAATGTGTTTCTCAAATTCCATTTATTCCTCATAATTCTTATGAATTTATTTCTTTATCTATTTATTTTATTCTAAATTTTTATACTACTATTTATCTTCTTGCTTCGACATGATTACAATGATGTTGAATATTATACATGACTTTTAAAATAAAATTAACATGTTATTTGATGAACTCGTGGTTAATGGTCCTCATCAAGGATTCCTTATACCACAAAATTTTTATAGGTTGTAGAGATAAATGGCTTCACAAATGGCATGCTTTGTAGGTTTGATAGTTTACACAAAGAACTAACATCGTTTCTAGAAGGAGCCAACATTGGTTTGGTAGCTGGAATCGGTTATCGTGCGTTCATATTTTTATATTAGACATGGATTAGATCCAACCCTTGGTTATAAAGGTGATCAGAGGGTTGTAAATGCATAGCTAAGTTTCCCTAAAGTTTGTATATGCTTATAAGCTAGAAAACTAGGGTTAGAAGGTAAGATTTGATTATTATTGTAAGAAGATTTTCTTGGAAAAAGTATTATACATCCATGAGGGGTGTGAATGATTGTAGATCTTCATTGTATTTCCTCTGTGGAAAAATAATAATATATTGATTTTTTCTTGGTATAAGTAGCCCACCTTTGGGTGAACCACGTCATATCTTGTGTATTTTTCTTCTAGTTTAATTTCGTGTTTATTGATTACATGCTTCAATTGAATATAGATCTGTACAACATTGGTGTGTGGTCTAACCCCAACAACTGGTATCAAAGGTTTTTTGTTTGAGGGTTTTGTATGTTGAAAAATTTACTCACCAAGGGATTTATGATTGAGTGGGAGCACAACAATGGCAGAAGATAGCAAATACAAAGTGGAGAAATTTGATGGTCGCAATTATCAATTATGGAAGACGTAGGCGAAAATTATCTATATCATAAAGATTTATTTTTACCTTTGGATGTGAATGCAAATCCTACAAAGATGAGTGATGAAGAATAAAAGATTTTTAACGAGAAAGACTATGTGATCTATAAAATTGAGCTGACGGCATCTCGCAACTTTGAATATTATTGAAGAAACAACCACGATAGAGTTGATGAAATATTTAGCTAATTTATATGAAAAACCAAGTGCTTCAAATAAAGTTTATTTGATGAAGAAATTATTTAATTCAAAAATGCAAGAAGGTGGATCTGTATCAAGCCACTTGAATGATTTTTGTTCCATTGTAAATCAATTAAAATTGGTTAATATTCCATTTGATGATGAAGTGAAAGCACTTTTATTCTTATGCTCTTTTCTAGATAGTTGGGATAACTTGGTAATGGTTGTTAGTAATACAACATCTACTACTAATATTTTGAAGTTTGATGATGTGGTTAGTATAATCCTGAATGAAGAAATACGTAGGAAAAGTACAAGAGAGTCATCATCTAGAAATGATTTGAATGTAAAAAGTAGGGGAAGGAAGAAAGAGAGATCCAAGAGAAAGAATAATGGAAAATCAAAGTCAAATAATGACATATTTAAATCCAGAGGTAGAGGAATAACTTGCTGGAACTATGGAAAGAAAGGACATGCAAAGAAGGATTTTTGGTTCAAGGAAAACAAAGAGAATCTACTAGATAAAGGCAAAGAGGAAAATGCTTTGCAACTGAGGTAATGAAATATGCCCTTCTCTCCTTGGATAATAAAATAGAATCTTGGGTTTAAAATTTAGGAGCTTATTTCCATACTACCCCTAATAACGATTATTTGAAATTATGCCTGGGTAATTTTGGGCATGCTTATTTAGGAGACGATGAACCATGCAATATTACTGGTAAAGGGAAGTTCATCTAAAATTGCAAAATGGAAATACATGGATATTGAAATATGTGAGGCATGTGCTAAGCCTTAAGAGAAATCTAATTTTTGTAGGACAACTAGGTGAAGCTGGTTACATGGTTATATTCATAGCCAACTCTTGGAAAGTTACCAAGGGAGCTCTTGTTGTGGCAAGAGGCAATAAGGTAGGAACATTGTATTTTTCTACCTATATTATTGATTCATTTTTGTCCTATCTACTTGATTCAGATGCAATCATGTTGTATAATCGACTAGGCCATATGAGTAAAAAGGGAATGCATATATTAAAGGCAAAGGGTAAGTTATCATATTTGAAACATGTATATATTGATTTTTGTGAGCATTTTATATTTGGAAAAAAAAATAAAGTGAGATTTATTAAAGTTGGGGCAAAAAAGAAGGAGAAAAATTGGAGCTTGTACACTCCGATGTGTGGGGACCATTACGACTAGCTTCTCAATATTATATGACTTTCATTGATGATGCCATAAGAAAGGTATGTGTTTATTGTATAAATCCTAAATATGATGTTTTTGAGAATTTTAAAAGATGGAAAGGCTTTGTGGAAAATGAAACCAACTTAAAGTTAAAATGCCTAGATCGACATTGGTGGTGAGTATCTTTGCAGCAAGGCTTTCAATGATTACTATTCGAGTGAATGGAATATGTAGAGAAATAATGGCTCTAGAACACCACAAGAGAATGGTGTGTGAAATCGTAAACCAGATTAAATTGCAAAAACAAGGCGGAGCTTGCTATGATTTTATTAATATAAAATGAAGCATTACAACCAAAAGAGAGAGATGCAATATTTATAGATATTGGACAACTTCTATCTCTTCCACAATACATGGAACAAATCTCCTAAACAAAGCAAATATGCAGAAATAGCATATTGCCCCTAAAAAGCTTCTACAGGAAATCATCCGAGAACAATATTCTAACTAAAGAACATCCTCCACAATCTAAGGGATGATAACAACACACTAACAACTAAGCTAACTAAAGTAATTAAATAATTACTTTATTATAATTACACATTAATCCACATATGGTGAATTAAGTGTTAGATTATTTCTAACATTCCCCCCCTTAATTCATCATATTCTGAAGTGAACAGGAGAGAAATACTCTGAATGCCTCAAATTTAGGACGTGCAAGAGATTTTGTGAAGATATCTGCATGTTGATGTTTTGTCGGGCAATGCTGAAGCTGAATGTTGTTGTTCTGAACTTGTTCGCGAATGAAATGTACTTGCACCTCAATGTGTTTGGTGTGTTCATGAAAACTTGATTTCGAACAAGTTTTATTACTCCTTCATTGTCTACATGTAGGATTGTTGGATGATCTGTGGAATTCCCAATCCTTCAAGTATCCGTCTGAGCCAAATCGCTTCACAGACAGCTCCTCTGTGCGCGATATTCTGCTTCTGTGGAAGACCTTGAAACACAATTTTGTTTCTTACTCCCCCATGAAATAGGTCCAGATCCCAAAAAGAACACAAATCCTGAAGTGGACTTCCTATCATCAACATTCCCTGCATGATCTGAATCTGTATATCCTGTCAAGAAGAAGTTATCATTCTTCTTGTATTCTAGGCCAAAGTCCATGGTTCCTCTGATGTATCTCAGTACCCTCTTTGTTGCTTTCCAGTGACAAACCCTTGGTTCTTGCATAAATCGAGAAAGATAACTGACTGCATAGCTGATATCTGGCCTAGAATAAGTTAAGTAAATGAGACTCCCAATCAATTGTCGATAAAGAGTAACATTTACTTGTTCTGATGGATCTGTGTGAGACAATTGAAGCCTTGTCTCCATAGGTGTAGCCATTGGTATACTATCCATCATTCTGAATTTCTCGAGCATTGTCTTGGCATATTTTAGTTGAGTAACAAAGATGTGATTTTCCTTTTGCCATACTTCAAGTCCAAGACAATAATGAAGAAGCCGAGATCTGTCATGTCAAATGATCAATTTAGATCTTCCTTAGTTGTTTCAATCATCTTCACCAAACTTCCAGTGATGACTAGATCATTGACATATACTACTATGATCACTATCTCCCCCCCTTGCTTTTTGAGATAGAGATTAGGATCATATGGACTTATTTTGAATCCATGTTTGATGAGATGCTCATCAATCTTTATGTACCATGCCCTGGGAGCCTGTTTGAGACCGTACAGTGACTTTATGAGTCTACATACCTTTCCTTCTTTACCTGGTATGAAAAAACCTTCTGGTTGAGTCATGTAGACTTCTTCCTGTAAATCCCCATTGAGAAATGCACTTTTTACATCCATTTGATGAACTTTCCAACCAAATTGTGCAGCTAGAGCAAATATCATCCTGATTGTTTTGATCTTAGCTGTTGGTGCGAATGTTTCTTCATAATCAATGCCTTCTTTTTGTGCATAACCCTTAGCTACCAATCTTGCCTTGTATTTATCAATGCTTCCATTTGATTTGTACTTTGTTTTAAATATCCATTTGCAACCTATTGCCTTCTTCCCTGGTGGAAGATCTGTAAGCTGCCATGTATTATTCTTAATCAAAGAGTTGAATTCTGAATTCATAGCATCTGACCAAGGTTTTGACTGTTGGGCATCTTGAACTATAGTGGGCTCACTTGATTCAATTACTATACTCATTAAGGCTAAGTTTACCTCATTTTGAGTCATACTACGAGTTCTAGGTCCTGAAGTGGATGTGTTAGGATCACTATCCAACTTAGCATCTCGAATTAGATTAGTATACCACTTAGGCATACGTTTAGCTATTCCTGTAGATGGAGGAGTTGAATTATCCTCATCATCATTATCTTCATCAAGAACATCTTCTATTTTCTTAGTAGGATTGTTTTGTGAGTTTATGGAAGGAGCATCTGCTTCTTTATTTTCAAAAAACTCAACATCTCTACTTGTGAATTTTTTTCTTGTTTTTGGATCCATTAACCTGTATCCCAAGGCTTCATCACTGTATCCCAAGAATATAAGTTGTTCTGATTTCATATCAAGTTTAGTTCTCTTTTTCTTAGGAATGTGCATACTTGCCTTGCATCCAAAAACTCTAAGGTGTTTTATAGATGGTTTGTTTCCCTTGACAAAGCTTCATGTGGTGTTATTCCATCAAGTGCGGAAGTGGGAACTCTATTCAGCAGATAAACTACTGTTTTTACTGCTTCTGCCCAATATGTTTTACTCAAGCCTGAATCATCGATCATACACCTTACCATATCCATTATAGTTCTATTTCTTCTCTCAACTACACCATTTTGTTGTGGTGTATATGGAGGTGCCATTTGCCGATGAATTCCATGTGTTTCCAAAAAATCTTTGAACTCATTACTGGTGTATTCACCCCCTCGATCTGAGCGGAGTGTTTTTATTTTCTTACCAGTTGCATTTTCACAAGCTACTTTGAATTTCTTGAAAGTTTCAAAGGCTTGGTATTTGGTGCGAATGCAGTATACCCACATTTTTCGTGAGTAATCATCAACAAAGAGCATAAAATATTGAAACCCTGAATGACTAGGTCTCATAGGTCCGCATAGATCGGTATGCACCAGATCAAGTTTACCACGGGCCCTGAATGTACTGCTTTTCTGAAAAGAAGCTCTATGTTGTTTTCCTGCCAAACAATTTGTGCACTTGTTTGTATTTTTCTTGAAATTTGGCTAGTCCTCTTACCATATTATTTTTTCGAAGTGTTTCAAGATAGCCAAAACTTACATGGCCAAATCTTCGATGCCACAATTGTGTCGATGATGTATCCTTAGCTACAAGGGCCTGATTTTTGGTGTGAACAAAATCCAACTGAAACATACGACCTACACCAGAAGCTTGTGCAACAATGTTGGAGTTTTTAGACTTATCTTTGATTAAACACATCTTCTTTCCATCTGTACAATCAAAATCCACTTTTAAGTTGTGCTCCAAAAGCTGACTTACTGAAAGTAGATTCTTTGTCAATCCAGGAACATATAGAACATCTCTTATTGTGCACTTTCTTGATCCAAGAGGTAAGGAGATGTTTCCAATTCCTTGTACTTTGTACGATGAATCATCACCCAATGAAACAGAGTCTTTGTTAGGTGTATTCTTTAACTCTAAGAACCAATCATTTCTCCGGTCATATGTCTTGTTGCTCCTGAGTCAACATACCAAATTTCCTGTGGTGAATTGATTTCTTGAGTTGATTGTGCAGCAAATAGGAAGTCCTCATCTGGTGAGTTATCTTCTTCTTCAGCAATGTTTCCATGCTGCGGTGTTTTCTTTTTCCAGTTACTTTTCCTTTGTCCTTGTTGTTTGTTTTGATAACCCTGACTAGATTGTTGAAAATTTGGCTTCTTTCCACTAGATGAACCCTTCTGAAATGTGTTATACCAACAATCTTTTAAGTCATGTCCTTTTCTGCCACAAATCTGACACTGCTTTTGCTGAGTGTTCCCTTGATTATTCTGTTGAGAATGTTGCTTGTGTTGCTTACCAGTTGTATGAATCTGTTTCTTTCCCTTATGGAATGAAGAGAGGGCTTGTTCCTCATCTTCTACAGGTTTGTTCATGGACTCTTCCTATTGTAACATGTTCACTAACTCTTCAAAACTTGTAGTTGGACCCATAATGTTGAGAGTTGTGACAAATATTTTGTATGAGGCTGGTAAAGCTCTCAATACAATAGGGACAAGAGATTCATTAGTGACCTCTACTTCCAAAGCTTGGAGAGATGATCTCAATATAGCAACACGCTTTAGAAAACCTTCAATAGACTCATTAGAATTCATTTTGAGACAATGGAGTTGTGTTTGTAATTGCAAAATAGCATTTTTATTCTTAGCTTCATATACAGTTGCTAGTTTATCCCATGCTTCTTTTGCAGTTGTCGCTTGACGAATATGAGGTTGTACATCATCAGTTACACCAAATAGAATTATAAGTTTTGCCTTTTGATTAGCACGATCAAACACACGTTGTTGAGCAATATCATTTTCTGGTCTTGTTATCGAGCCATCAACTACACCAATTATGTCCTCAAATTCAAGTTGAGTTTTAATTTTCATTTTCCATGCAGCATAATTATCTCCTCGTAGGAGTTGTGAATCGGGCAAAAAGAATTTGGGTGCATTGTTAGCCATTTGTGCATGAAAGAAAAGAGAGATAGAGAATCAAACACGAAACAAATCCCCCCTCAAATCAGTACACACCCCCCCAAAAATGATTTTTATTGAGTGTGGGCTCCTTTTTGGCCTTTTACAATGATTTTTTGGCACTATCGGCCATTTTTACAAACATCTTGTAAATAGAAAAAGAAAATTGCACCCCCCTTCTTGTTTACGAAAAAATTAATATTTTCGCATTTTTAAAAATTTTGGGCACTTTGGCCTCTTTTCCCTTACAAATTTAATTTTTGGCTCTTTGGCCTCTTTGACTAGACCAAAGCGTAGAGCTCGAAAAAACACACACTTTCAAAAAAATGGCACCTCAATCCGAGGTACCAGTTGAAAGTTATGACCGTTTTAAAATTATTTTTCCGGGCCCCTTTCCAAAAATGGAATTTTTTTGCTTCTGATTTTTTTGCATCGTCCAAAAAAAGGAATTTAAAAAAAAAAACAGTTTTTAACGTAGAAAACACGGGTCTAACTTACGCATGCATGCAACTTTGTTTCCTCCATCGTCAGCCTTGTTTCCTTCGCCGCCCTTTCGCCTTAAAGGCTCTCTTACGCTCTGTTCTGCAAGGTCACATAGGAATTGCTTGTAGATTGAAGACGCATGCCAGATCAATATCCAGCTCATTTTTTTTTTTTTTCTTTTACAGGTGTGAAGCTGTCAGGTAAATCCGTAGGTCTGCAAGGTGAATTCACATATATATGCAAATACCACAGTTGCATACAGGTTGCAGATCGGTGGTGGATGTTTCTTTTTTTATTAAAAATGAAACCTACACACCAAACCCGAATGGTGGTGCCTCCAAAATTGGGGGTCCACTAAATTAAATCACACTAAACGGGATCTCTGAATTAGAGAGAAAGAAAAAAACAATTGTATATAGTTCATATGCAATGAACAATATTAAAAAAAATTGATACAATCACTTTGTTACCAATCTTGGAGGTGTTTCTGTACTATTGCTTTTGTTCTTTGCCGGGTGTGTGGAGAAGGGGGGGTAAGGTGTGAAGAGGCTGGGGGCATCTATGGCTCCTCCTGGCTCAGGCTTCTAGTCCTCCTTCCTCAAATCTTCTAACACTTCCTCAACAATTATCTACAGCCTTAACTCACCTGCTCTAATACCAAATGAAATCAGAAACCAGATTAAATTGCAAAAACAAGGTGGAGCTTGCTGTGATTTTATTGATATAAAATGAAGCATTACAACCAAAAGAGAGAGCTGCAATATTTATAGATATTGGACAGCTTCTATCTCTTCCACAATACATGGAACAAATCTCCTAAATAAAGCAAATATGCAGAAATAGCATATTGCCCCTAAAAAGCTTCTACATGAAATCATCCGAGAACAATATTCTAACTAAAGAACATCCTCCACAATCTAAGGGATGATAACAACACACTAACAACTAAGCTAACTAAAGTAATTAAATAATTACTTTATTATAATTACACATTAATCCACATATGGTGAATTAAGTGTTAGATTATTTCTAATAGTGTGGTGAAAGAATGAACGAAACTATCATGGAATGTGCAAGAAGCATGAGAATACATGTTGGATTTCCCTTACGTTTTAGAAAGAAGCAATAGACATGATAATATATTTAATAAACCATGGGCCTTAAGTGCACTTTGGATGTTAGAATACCGTAAGAAGCTTGGGTGGAAAAGAGGTAGATTTTTCTTTTCTTAGATTTTTTTGGTTAAGAAGCTTTTGTGCATGTTGATAAAGAAAATAGGAAGAAGTTGGATGCTAAATCCAAGAGATGCACTTTTATTGGTTATGGCTCTAGTGATTTTGGATTCCATTTTTGGGATTTAGATGATTCTAAGATTGTTAGGAGTCGTGATATTGAATGGAATGAAAAGAGAATGTACAAGGATCAAATTTTGATGCCTAAGGATGAACTGGTTGAAGATTTTGTGGAAGAAAATACATTTTTGGATTTAAAACAGACACCTACAGGAACCGGTGTTAGTGATGAAACCAATTATTGGTAGCTTTGAACCAACATCAGTAGAGACATGACCAATGCTTTGGTAGCGGAGAGGATCAACATTAACAACCAAAACTAATGTCGATAATAGGTGATCGACATAGTCACCGCAACATATTGATACGAATTTACTGAGAATGAAGAAAATGAGCCTTAGGCACCCCAAATTTCTGTGAGAAGGTCACAATAGGTAAGTAGACCTCTAGAAATATTTACACCTTCTTTATTTTATATATTATTGACTGATAGTGGTGATCCCAAAAGTTTTTAAGTATCATACAAGAGGATACCCACATGAAGTGGGAGCATGACATGGATGAGGAGATGGACTCCTTGGAACAAAATCAAACATGGGATTTGGTTAAGTTGCCAGCAGGTAAGAGAACATTGCAGAACAAATGGGTTTACATGATCAAGGAAGAAGAAGGTGGATAGAAAAGATACAAGGAAAGGCTTGTGGTAAAAAGGTTTACACAAAAACAGGTATTGATTTTGGTGAGATTTTTTCTCTGTAGTAAAAATGACTTCACTAGTTTGAGTTTAGTTGTAGTAGAATATTTGCACTTAGAACAACTTGATGTTAAGAACAATTATTTCACGGTGATTGTAACACCTTGTCAAACTATTATATTCCTCTTTTTGTATTGCAAGTGTAGACATGTGATTTTCAGGACAAATGTATGTTTCGTGGATGTTGAAAAATCATGCTTGCCATGGATAAATCATTTCTGCTCTTTGATTGTAGGGCTGGTATGTTGTTGCTTGCAATAATCTATTTCACTTCTTATGAGTAAGTTGTAATCTGGTTTGAATGGTTGCAAACTTATCCTTTGCAATTGGACTCATCCTTGGATCAATTCCATTGATCCAAGGTATGTTTTAAATCTTCTTATCTAAACTGAATGAAAAACGACATTCATTGATTAAGAGACTTAATGGACTGAACTTGTGTTTGTTGCAAATTCTTTATTATCTTGAAAGACGTGCCTACATTTTGTTGTGTGTTGTGCTCGGATCTTCTTGATTGACCTTTACAGGGTGCTTAATGGCGTTAAGGGAAAGGGAAACCTACTTCAAGATTCTTGAGAAAGAGAGATTTTAATGTGTCCTATATCTACAAGGTCTATTCTAATAGATTTGAGACTTAGGTAAAATCTACCTAACTCTTCCTACTCCACTCTACGTGGGATGAAAACCTAATCTAAGTTATAATACTAAGTTAGCATGAGGGGAAATAACCTAAGGGATGCTAAGTTATTTCTAACCTATTGTACGTGGTTACACTTAAACCTAACCTAAGGTGGCAATTTATTGTTTGAGGGTTATATCGTAAGGTTATATATTTTAAACTAACCTAAGAAAATTATATCTACCCTAAACTAATGGGATATGAAAAGGAACCTATGGGTCATTGGAAAGTGGGAGCTAAGTGGCGGTTCCTAGGCTATTGATGAGATGTGATTTTGTATTTAAAAAAGGTAGAGTATCTTCGAGACTTGGTAATTACATGGAAATTTTGGGGAACCTATGTGGAAGCATCACTAAGTTTGGAAACACAAGTGGAAGTTAAACTTAGTCTTGCCAACTTTGGATGGTGGCGGAAAGGAGAGATAGGCAGGAATATGTAAATTAATGGCATTAATTCACCTCGTATTTGGTGAGCAATTTGTCTTGGAAGGCATGCTAGCAGATTTGTTCGGGATTCTTTTACTTTGCATGCTTCACGATTTTTCTCAAGATTGAGCTATCTGGGTTTTTCGAACCAAAGTAGTTTGATCTGCACTTAGTGGCTATTTTTAATTCTCTGAGCTATTTTCGGTTCAAGGAATGTATAATAGGTATCATGGAAAAATATTATGGTTGTTTGATCTTGCTTGGAGAAGAAGGGGTGTTGGAAACTCAGGTGGAAGTCTTCTTTAAATTGGTAGAGGCACTATCAGGCATGATGGTTTCTACCCATTAAGATCTCTTGCTTTCTTCTAAATGATTCATTAAAACAATTATGCTCACTGGATATATATATTTGTATGATGAGAATGGTTATTTACTTTCATGTTTTCTTGAAATTTATGTGGGTTTTGGAATGTGAATCCTTTGCTATTAATGGTAGTTTGAGGGAACTTTCTCTGTACTAGTTATAAGTGGTATCATGTAAAATTTGCATTAAGGACTCAGAAACAGATCTTGTACTGGAAGATTTGAAATTTTTAGTGGAATTTCTGTAGCTTGTATTTGAAACTTTGTTTCTTGCATTCGAGAATAATGTTGAAAGAACTGTCTTGTTGCTCATTTGGTTCAAACTCGTTTAGTCTTGTGTTTTTGAGATAGAGCTCCATAGTGTTCTATACTTGTACTCGAAGCTCTGAAATTTGTAATGAAGCTTCGGAATTTGTTAAGAGTTGGTATGGGGACTATGTGTTTGTGCCATGTGTGGGAACTTAGTGTAGATCTGTACTTAAGGTTGAACCTTCGTATTTGACACTGTACTTACATTTGGTTCTTATGATGAACTTGTAGTCGGGTTGTGAGTTTTGCTCTGTATAATTACTTAGAGCTAAGGGTTATTCTTTTTATGGAATTATGAACTCTAGACTCGCAATGGATTTTTGTGTTTGCCTGATCCGGTAATAGAATTTGTAGAAAATCAGAACTTATGTTGGAAGCTTGTATTCATCTCTGAACTAGTATTCCATTAATGGGAAATTTAATTCTCTACCTATTTTTGTGAGCTGGGTTTTGTTGGTTCATCTAGGTTTTGAAGCTTGATCTCCTTTATGGACTATCGGTTGATGGTAGCTTGAGAGTTTATTTTGGTTTGATACCAAACTGGTAACCTCCTTGTGATCTCCTCTGTGTCACTTCTTTTGTGTGAATGGTTTTGTTTGCTTATGTCCTTGAGATTGTATAGCCTCCTTGAACTCGACAAGGTAGAAAACATTGAAGTAAAACCTTTCCCTCTCTGCCCTAAGTGAATCCGTGTCATGTGGGAAGCTTGGCTATTTTATTCTTAGGAATTAATGGACTAGAACTGCGATCTATTTTAGGAAAGTCGTATCGATTATAGAGGTGTTTGGAATGTAGTATTTAATTCCTTATTGTCTCGATGTTGAACAAATCCTTACCTATCATAAGCTTTTAAATGAAATTCGTGAGGCTTGTGGTGATTTTTTTAGTTGAGTTAGAAGAAGTTGGGGATAGTACTTGTCTTAAACAGATTGTTTAGTTCCTTACTCTCTTCTGATATTTCATTTGATTCAAGTGTTTTATTTGAATGGTGAATTTAAACCCTGTATGCTAGTGTAGTTTGAAGAGATAATGTATTCGTGTTCTGAATGCTTGGAAATTCAGTCTTTGGGTCTGTGAGTTTTATTGACCCTTATCTATCTTGAAATGTTGAGTATTTCTATTTCTTGATGGGTTTTGAATGGATCTCCAAGTTTTTGAGAGAAGAGAATAGGATCTTGTGATTTCGTATCTTTGTTTAGGGATGATATTTGTGAATTTCGTTTGGAGATTGAATTTGGATTTGAGATTGGTGAATGGAAATAGGTCTTCGTTTGTAAGTTTGTAATGGAAGCTGGTAATGTCCATTTTGTTTGAGTTCTATCTTGGGAACTAGCTAAGGAATTCCTAAGTTTATACTTAATATAGGATTTCATTTCATAGTATAAATGAAATGAAATATTGATTGGGTCCTTTTTGGTTGAGATCCTTTCTATGTTAATTGTATAAGTTCTTGGACCGAACTTATCTTTTATTGATTCTCTTTTGAGATGGGAATTTTCTTGTGGATTGGTTAGGAGATTTATTTCATTCGAGTATAGCTTGGATTTTTGGAAAGTTTGGTTTTAGACCTTTGAATTATATACTACTAACATACTAAAGTTAGTAAAACTTTCAGTTAGACTATTTTAAACTACTTGAAATGAATTGGGATTCTTGTTTTGTTGTTTCCTCTTTATTTATGGACTCCTTATTTTGTCATCTATGGACTGAGGCAGTAATGTGTGTTCTAAGCCTGATTTTTTCCTTCAGGGAATTGTGTCGAGAAATAGATATGTATTGATTCTCTTTTTGTTTACATGGAAAGATGAAGCATACTAATATGAGTTATCTTTGTAACTATCCTCTTTGCTTCTTGGAAAATTTAAATGTGATTTTTCTATTCTTACGGGTTTAGGAAATAACTCAATGACAAGACTTGTTGATTGTTTTATATAATTGATAGGATCAGCTAAGTCTTGTGATGTAACTTTGATGTTGCAGATTATATTATTCTCTATTCTTGAAAGTGAATTGATTCTTTTAATTGTTCCTCTTCTGGATGTTATTACTTATGATTACTTGTATGATTCATATTAATTTTTTCATAAAAGTAGAGTTGTTTAATGAAACAATTAGTGGAATGAAGTTTACTTTAATGCTTAGTGCTTATCATGCTCAGGTCATTGAATTGACTTGTGCTAGCAATTTTAGATATGGACATTGTAAGTGATAAAGGAAGACAAGAAATTTCATGTTGTATTGACTTATTTAATTTTGGATCTTATGTAAAGAGTTTTGATTCATTCATAAGTTGTATTGAAAAAGAAATGTTGTACTCTTTTTGGAATGGAGGCTATTTGTTATACAAAGACGCTGAAATGCATAGTCTTGTAAATGAATAAGTTTATAATGATGAATTGAATGTTGGAGATTTACTTGTCTTGGTTGTGTAAATTATCTTGTATTTATGAAGAAGATGGAATTTCACTTTGATAACGAAGGAGTCGACGATTTGAAAACAGAGTATATGTACCTTCACTAAATGATTTGAGAAAGAAATTGTTAGCAGAATTCCACAACTCACCTTTTTCTGGACACCCTGGTATTACAAAAATGTTTGCTGATATAAAACAACAATATTTCTAGAAGGGAATGAAAAAGGATGTTATAGATTTTGTGACACATTGCCTTGAATGTCAATGTGTTAAAGCGAACATATGCACCCAACCGGTTTATTGTATCCTCATAGCATACCGCAATACAAATGGCAAGTGATAAGCATGGACTTTGTACAAGGGTTTCCTATGTCAAGAAATAAACATGATGTTATTTTAGTAGTTGTGGATAAACTAACAAAGGTAGCACATTTTTTCACTGTTAATCTGAAGGATGATTCTCTGTGTTAGCTAAAATATTCGTACACAAAATTTTTAGATTACATAGAGTACTGAATTAATCATTTAGGATAGAGATCTTAGACTAATGTTAGGATTTTGGCAAACGCTTAATGCATCTCTAGGAACTAAGCTAAATTTCAGTTCTACGTATCATCCAAAAATGGATGGACAGATTGAAAGAGTTAATCAAGTTTTAGAGGATATGTTACGAATGTATTGTATAGATCAGCAGTATAAGTGGGAAGAGTACCTTCCACTAGTTGAGTTTGCATATAATAATACATATCATGCTTGAATTAAGATGGCACCTTTCGAAGCATTATACGGTAGAAAATGCAGAACCCCTGTTAGTGGGGACAACATGGATGATAGAGAGGTAATTGGACCTAAAATTCTTACTAAAATGGAAAAACAAGTTAAATTGATTCGTGAGCGCTTGAAAGAAGCAGCAAATAGATAAAAGAGTTACGCTGATTTAAAGTAGGTAGACAAGAAATTTGAACTTGGAGAGAAAGTCTTTCTTCAGGTCAAACCAAAAAAGAGCTCTATAACTTTTGGCAAGGCTACAAAGTTATCACCTCGTTATGTGGGGCCTTTTGAGATAGTTGAAGTAATCAACCATGTATCTTACCACTTAGCATTACCTCCTGCTTTGTCACAAACACATGATGTTTTTCATATTTATTTTCTTAAGAAATATGTTTCATATTTATCACATGTGTTAAATTGGAATTCCTTGCAGGTCCAAGAACCAGGAATAATAGTGGTTAAACCCATTCGAGTGCTTGAAAATTGCCGTTGCATTTGAGAAATCGTGAGATAAGTCAATGCAAGGTCCAATGGGACCAGTTTAATGAAGAAAGTGCAACCTGGGAAAACCTAGATGATATGAAAACTACTTTTCCATATCTATTTGAACAAATTGATTTTGTTGACTGATAAAATTTTGTGATTTTATCTTTATATGTCAATAAGTCTGTCGGTTATGGACAGACAACTATTGTTTTGAATAAACAACTATGTGAATGCTGATTTCTGAAACTTAAAATTTGGATATTGTTGCAAACATATGTTAAGAAAGTGAATAAAAATTGATTATCCTGAATGCAATGATTAAAATGAGATAATCATCGGGACGATGATTCTTTTTAGGAGGGAAGTATGTAACACCTTGTCAAACTGTTATATTCCTCTTTTGCATTGCAAGCATTGACATGTGATTTTTAGGACAAATGTATGTTTCATGGATATTGAAAAATCATGCTTGCCGTGGATAAATCATTGCTGATCTTTGATTGTAGGGCTGGTATGTTGTTGCTTGCAATAATCTATTTCACTTCTTATGAGTAAGTTGTAATCTAGTTTGAATGGTTGCAAACTTATCCTTTGTAATTGGACTCATCCTTGGATCAATTCCATTGATCCAAGGTATGTTTTAAATCTTCTTATCTAAACTGAATGAAAAACTAACATTCATTGATTAAGAGACTTAATGGATTGAACTTGTGTTTATTGCAAATTCTTTATTATCTTGAAAGATTGTGCTTGCATTTTGTTGTGTGTTGTGCTCGGCTCTTCTTGATTGAAATTTTACAGGGCACTTAATGGTGTTAAGGGAAAGGGAAACTTGCTTTAGGATTCTTGAGAAAGAGAGATTTTATGTGTCCTATATCTATAAGGTCTATTCTAATAGATTTGAGACTTAGGTAAATTCTGCCTAACTCTTCCTATGCCACTCTACGTGGGATGACAACCTAATCTAAGTTGTAATACTAAGTTAGCATGAGGGGAAATAACCTAAGGGATTCTAAGTTATTTCTAACCTATTGTATTTGGTTAAACTAAAACCTAACCTAAGGTGGAAATTAATTGTTTGAGGGTTATATCCTGAGGTTATATATTTTAAACTAACCTAAGATCTAACCTAGACAAATTCTATCTACCCTAAACTAATGGGATATGAAAGGGAACCTATGGGTCATTGGTAAGTGGGAGCTAAGCGGCGGTTCCTAGGCTATTGATGAGATGTGATTTTTGTATTTAAAAAGGCAAGAGTACTGTCAGACTTGGTAATTACATGGAAATTTTGGGGAACCTATGTGGAAGCATCACTAATTTTGGAAACACAAGTGGAAGTTAAACTTAGTCTCGCCAACTTTGGATGGCGGTGGCAAGGAGAGATAGGTGGGAATATGTAAATTAATGGCATTAATTCACCTTGTTTTTGGTGAGCAAGTTGTCTTGGAAGGCATGCTAGTGGATTTGTTGGGGGTTGTTTTACTTTGCATGCTTCATGATTTTTTCTCTGCATGGAGCTATCTAGTTTTTCGAACCAGCAGTTTGATCTGCACTTAGTGGCTATTTTTGAATTCTCTAAGCTATTTTCGGTTTAAGGAATGTATAAGAGGCATTATGGAAAAATATTATGGTTGTTTGATCTTGCTTGGAGAAGAAGGGGTGTTGGAAACTCAGTTGGAAGTCTTCTTGAATCAACGAGAGGCACTATCAGGCATGATAGGCTCTACCCATTAAGATCTCTTGCTTTCTTCTAAATGATTCATTAAAACAATTCTACTTATTGGATATATATATATATATATATATATATATATATAGATATATATGATGAGAATGGTTATTTACTTGCATGTTTTCTTGAAATTTATGTGGGTTTTGGAATGTGAATCCTTTGCTTTTAATGGTAGTTTGAGGGAACTTTCTCTGTACTAGTTATCAGTGGTCTCATGTGAAATTTGTATTAAGGACTCTGTAACTTGTATTGGAAGCTCTAAAATTTGTAGTGGAATCTCTGTAGCTTGTATTTGAAACTTTGTTTCTTACATTTGAGACTAATGTTGAAAGAACTGGCTTGTTGCTCATTTGGTTCCGAAACTTTGTTTAGTCTTGTTTTTTGAGATAGAGCTCCGTAGTGTTCTATGCTTGTACTTGAAGCTCTAAAATTAGTATTGAAGCTTCAGAATTTGTTAAGAGTTTGTATGGGGACTATGTGTTTGTGTTGGACTATGTTGGAACTTAGTGTAGATCTGTACTTAAGGTTGAACCTTTGTATTTGACACTGTACTTACATTTGGTTCTTATGATGAACTTGTAGTCGAGTTGTGAGTTTTTCTCTGTACAATTACTCTGAGCTAAGGGTTATTCTTTTTATGGAATTATGAACTCTAGAATTGTAATGGATTTTTGTGTTTTCCTGATCCGGTAATAGAATTTGTAGAAAATCAAAACTTATGTTGGAAGCTTGTATTCGTCTTTGAACCAAGTATTCCGTTAATGGGAAATTTAATTCTCTACCTATTTTTGTGAGCTGGGTTTTGTTGGTTCATCTGGGTTTTGAAGCTTGATCTCCTTTATGGACTGTCTACTCGATGGTAGCTTGAGAGTTTATTTTAGTTTGATGCCGAACTAGTAACCTCCTTGTGATCTCCTTCATGTCACATATTGGGTCTACATGGTTTTATTTGCTTATGTACTTTAGATTGTATAGCCTCCCTTGAACTCGACAAGGTGGGAAAAATCAAAGTAAAACCTTTCCTCTCTCCCCGAGAGAATCGTGTGTCGTGTGGGAAGCTTGGCTATTTTATTCTTATCAATTAATGGATGAATCTGCGATCTATTTTAGGACAATCGTATCGATTGTAGAGGTGTTTGAAATGTAGTATTTAATTCCTTATTGTCTTGATGTTGAACAAATCCTTACCATCATAAGCTTTTAAAAGAAATTTTGAGGCTTGTGGTTATTTTGTTCAGTCGAGTTGGAAGAAGTTGGGGACAATACTTGTCTTAAACAGATTGTTTAGTTCCTTACTCTCTTCTGATATTTAATTTGATTCGAGTGTTTTATTTGAATGGTGAATTTAAACACTATATGCTAGTGTACTTTGAATAGATATTGTATTCATGTTACAGAATGCTTGAAAATTTAGTCTTTTGGTCCGTGAGTTTTATTGACCCTTATCTATCTTGCTGCATTGATTACATATTTCTATTTCTTGATGGATTCTTGAGTGGATCTCGAGGTTTTTGAGAGAAGAGAATATGATATCTTGATTGTTGTATGTTGTTTAAGGATGATACTGTGAATTTCTTTGGAGATTGAATTTGGATTTGAGCTTGGTGAATGGAAATAGGTCTTCATTTGTAAGTTTGTAATGGAAGTTGGTAATGTGCATTATGTTTGATTTCTATCTTGGGAACTAGCTAATGAACCCATAAGTTTATACTTAATAAAGGATTTCATTATATAGTATAAATGAAATGAAATATTGATTGGGTCCTTTTTGGTTGAGATCCTTTCTATGTTAATTATAAAAGTTCTTGGACCAAACTTCTCGTTTATTGATTCTCTTCTCGAGATGGGAATTATCTTGTGGATTGGTTAGGAGATTTATTTCATTCGAGTATAGCTTGGATTTTTGGAAAGTTTTGTTTTAGACCTTTGAATTATATACTACTAACATCTTGAAGTTATTAAAACTTTCAGCTAGACTATTTTAAAGCGCTTTGAATGAATTGGGATTCTTGTTTGTTGTTGCCTCTTTATTTATGGACTCCTTATTTTGTCATCTCTGTGGGACCGAGGCGGTGATGTGTGTTCTAAACCTGATTCTTTCCTTCAGAGGATTTGTGTCGAGAAATAGATATGTATTGATTCTCTTCTTTGTTTACATTGAAAGATGAAGCATACTAATATGAGTTATCTCAGTAACTAACCTCTTGCTTTGTTTGGAAAAGGTAAATGTGATTTTTCTATTCTTATGGGTTTAGGAAATAAGCTGAATGACAAGACTTGTTGATTGTTTTAAATAATTGATAGGATCAATTGAGTCTTTTATGTAATTTTGATGATGTAAATGATATTATTCTCTATTAGTAAAGTTAATTGATTCTTTTAATTGTTCTTCTTTTTAGATTTTATTACTTATGATTACTTGTATGATGCCTATTAATTGTTTCATAAAATCAAATTTGTTTAATGAAACAATTAGTGGAATGCACTTTACTTTAATGCTTAGTGCTTATCATGCTCAGTTCATTGAACTGACCCGTGCTAGCAATTTTGCAGATGGACATCGTAAGTGATAAAAGAAGACAAGAACTTTCATGTTGTATTGACTTATTTAATTTTGGATCTTATGTAAAGAGTTTCAATTCATTCATGAGTTGTATTGAAAAAGAAAATTTGTACTCTTTTTGGAATGGAGGTTGTTTGTTATACAGTATGCCTGAAATGCATAGTCTTGTAAATGAATAAGTTTATAATGATGAATTGAATGTTGGAGATTTACTTGTATTGGTTGTGTAAATTATCTTGTATTTATGAAGAAGATGGAATTCCTATCTTGATGATATTCTTCATATCTGTTATATGCTTAATTCGGATAAACTTGATAAGTTAGATAAAGGGAATTAGTTTAATCTCCCTTAATAAGATGCAACTTGTTAAGTTGCATAAGATAACAATTTTTATCTAAACAATTCTAACATAGTAATGGAATGTGTATTGAATATGCAGTAAAACTATAGAGAATGTGAAAGATAAGAAGGGTATGAAAAACCCTAACACTTAATCATGTAGAGGAAGACTCTTCCTCGCTCAAAGGAATGTAATCTAAAGAATGGTGATATAATCGTAAATCATTAGACTTCATTTCCCTATAAAGTCTACTATAGCTGAACCTATTTGGTTACTACACCTTCTTTGAATGGTTAAGATTACAATATAATGGAACTTATGATGTTGTTGTCCTGTTTTTGGATATCTGTTTATTAAGCTTTGTAAAATGAACCTATAAAGCAATCATAAGTTAAGGAAGTTCTTTAATGGCTAAATGAATAAAATTTAGAAAAGAACTTATGGAGTGTTGGATTAGGGTTTAGTAGGGTTGCTGCAATTGGTGTAATAATCCAAATTAATAATGTATTAATAACCTCCTTGGGGTGTGTACATCGTGATGAGGTAGTTTCTGTAGGATGTTGGCACACACAAACTACAGGGCTATACCTTCGAGAAGATAGGGGTCTTCTCGAGGATACAACATTGTAGTTGACATGTGGCAACACCCTTTTGCATTGATCATCTAGATCTACACAAAAATAAGGACTTGAACTTAGTTTCTCTCTAGGTCAAGTTAGTGGCATGTTTAAGATAGGTAGTAGCTTTCAATGGTGAGGGTACCTTGGCACATCCGGTTGACTTAGGTCAACCGAGTATGCCCATATACCCTAAGTCATTGTGAGCGTCTTCCTATAATAAATTATGTTTCTAACCAGGGTTAGGGTTAAACCTTGGACGAGTGAACTGATGGTAGTCAGTAAAGAGCATTCTTCATAACAAAGGAGTGAGGTGAAGGATGTATTCCGAAATGATGAGTATCTCATCTAGGAATAATGACATAAATAGTATGTTGAAAATCTTTGGCCAAAGTATCGCAAAATGCTGGTTGCGTTGTCCTATGTCACCTAGTTTAAAGCAACATGATATCAGATGAATATTGGTAACAAATATTCAGATATGTTCTTTAAATAGATCACTCATTACCCGGTTTAGGGTAGGAAAACCAAGTATACAATAACTATTCAATACTTAAAGTTAACATAAATAGATCGGTAGATCACTAAGTTATGAAATAAATAGATTGGTAGATCACCGAGTTATGAAATGAATAGATCGGTGGATCACCGAGTCATTTACAACTGCATGTGGTTATCTATTTGATATTGATTGACATGGAATGTGTGAGTTCTAAATAATGCTTTATTTATAATAGAGAACATTATGAAAAAAAAAATTCCCTTGTTTCTAAAGTCTTAAAATGGGAATGTTACAACTCTTTGACCTATTGTGTCCATAATCTAATGAAACTTAAATTTTCTTGTAACAGAAAATGGTTAGAACAAGAGGAAATGTTGCAAATAACCCTCCGCTTGAGGAAGGAGCAATAACTACCTAGAAACTAGATGAGATCCTTGCTGCCCTGTTGGACACAAGAGATCGTTTGGCTATACTTGAACAACAAGTAATGGGAAATGAGGAGGAAGATGATGCGATAACAACAATCAGCCACCTCCTGGGGACAACGCCAATGTAGGTGTTGATAATAACAATGTGAACATACTGTTCAACTTGAGAACAAAAAGGCTAGGCTGAAGCAGTTGTACTCACTAATGATATAAAAAGGATAAGTCCCCCAAGTTTGATGGCACCAAATTAGGAAATGGGAATGAGAAGCGGCTCAGTGAAATGGAGAAATACTTTGCAATAAGAAATTTCTCAGAAAAAACAAAGGTGATATGGGGAGCATATCAGCTTTCTCACGAAGCATCTTCATGGTGGGACAACTATAAGGCTGAGTTAAATATTGATGAAACTAATATCACATGGGATCAATTTAAAGGATCTTTAGGAAACATTGGCCGTAAAAAATTTACTATGATCAGAAAATGATTGAATTTCAGAACTTAGCTCAAGGAAAACTAATTGTAACTAAGTACTAGGAGTGGTTTACAAAACTCATTAAGTATGTACCTTAGTACCAAATTGATGAGAAGTTCAGGATACATAAATTCATCATGGGATTGAATCCTGTTATAGGAGGAGAGGTGGATGTTCACATCCCAACCACGATGGAAGGGGTTGTTGAAAAATCCATAAAGTAGGAACATAAATTAAAGGAAATTTATGCTCATAAGGAGGAAGTAAGGAAGAAAGTTCCCAACTTCTCTTCATCATCTATTGCACCTAAGAAATGAACATGGAAGAAATTCAAAATGAAGAGTAAGTTTTCATCGATACTAATAAGAAATCAGCAACAAACAAGTTTGCTGGTAATGCACGGAACAACTTTGCTAAGAACAATAATAACAGACATAAAAGTCCTATGTGGGTCAGAACGATAACTCTAAGGCTGGAAATAAACTCGAGCCTAGGAAGGGACCTGTAGGAGACTATTATAACTATGGCAAAGATCATTATGCAAATCAATCAACGGACAAGATACACGTTGCGGTAGTTGACAAATAGGCTGAGAAACATGCCACACCTATAGAAGTTCTAGGTAAGTTATTTGGTTTACCTATAACTATTATTTTTGATACCGGAGCTATTGAATGTTTTATTTCTAATAAATTATCATCAAAACTAAAAAGAAAAGCTAGAAACATGGACTGTATAGTATGGAAACAATGTTGTTCATATAATTAGTATGTGTCTTTTTCGAGCAATCCTTGATTTACCTAACTTTTCCACTAAGGTTGATCTTTATGTTGCACCTTTGGGATCTTATGATGTAATCATAGGTATTAATTGGTTAGCAGAACATAAGGATAAAGTGGACTATTTTGAAAAACACATTAGTTGTTTAGATGATCTGCAGAAAACAATAGAGATTCAGGGTGTGAAACGTGAGATTTCTGTTAGAAAACTGTCATCTATGTAACTTAAAAATGCCAAAAATAAAGGTTGTACCTTATATGTAGTGAAAATTGCTGAAACAACTAAAGAGAACAACGATGTTATGGAATGATATCTGTTGTTACGAGACTTTAGTGACGTATTTCTAGAAGAATTTCTAGGTCTTCCACCCAAAAGGGAGTTTTATTTCACGATTGAGATCAAGCCTAGAACTAAACCTATTTCTAAAGCACCATATCAAATGACTACTACAGAATTAGTAGAGCTTAAGGCTCAATTGCAAAAATTTTGTGTAAAGGTTTGATTAGACCAAGTGTTTCACCTTGGGCAAGCACCTAAATTTTTGTGAAAAGAAGGATGGAACATTTAGATTGTGCGTTGACTATAGAATATTAAACAAAGCAACAATAAGGAATAGATACCCACTCCTAGGATTGATGATTTATTAAATCATATGTGTGGAGCATCGGTATATTCTTATATATATATTTGATCTCGATATCATCAATTGCGGATTAAGGATGAGGATTTTCATAAAACAACTTTTAGAACAAGGTATGGACATTATGAATTCACGGTTTTACCTTTTGGATTAACTAATGCACTGTAGCATTTATAAATTTAATGAATAATATCTTTCAAGAATACTTGGACAAATTTGTGCTCGTATTCTTGGGACGACATTCTCATATATTCTAAACGTATTAAGGAACACCATTAGCATTTGAAGATAGTTTTGGAAATATTAAGAAAGAGATATTTACTTGGTAAGATGTCTAAATGTTCTTTCTATGACACAAAAGTACACTATTTGGGACATGTAATAAGTAAGGATGGAATTGTTGTAGATCCTTCAAAAAATTTAGCTATAACTGAGTGGCCTGCACCCAAGAATGTACATGAAGTTAGAAGCTTCATGGGACTTGATGGTTACTATAGAAAATTTGTAAAAGATTTCTCTAAGGTGGCTGCACCAATAACTTCTTTACAGAAGAAGGATAAAAAGTTTTTTTCGAGTGAGAAATGTCAAATTGCATTCAAAACCTTGAAGGAACAGTTAACTTCAGCACCTATTCTTACAGGACCGGATCGTAATGGAGATTTTATGGTGGTAATTGATGCATCTGGTGAAGGTCTACGAGGTATTTTTTTACAAAATGGTCATGTCACAGCTTATGAAAGTTGAAAACTAAAGTTACATGAGTTGAATTATGCTCCACATGATTTAGAGCTTGCTGCCATTGTTCATGCACTACAAGTTTGGAGGCATTACCTACTTGGTAAACCTTTTGAATTGAAAAATGATCATCTTGGGCTGAAGTATATCTTCACTCAGCCAAATCTTAATGCAAGAAAATGAAGGTGGTTAGAGTTTTTGTCTCAATATGATTTTGACATCAGTTATATAAAGGGTAAATAAAATAGAGTGGCTAACGCTCTAAGTCGTAGGAAGCACATTTATGCTCTTATAACATTGAGAACTCAATTTAAGGATGAAGTAAAAAGTGTTATGGAATCTGATTCTTACTTTCAGCAAGTAAAGACAACGCTTGCTACAAATCTGAATGATTTGAGGTATAAAGGTTTTCACTTTGATAACGAAGGAATCTTACGATTTGAAAATAGAGTATATGTACCTTCGCTAAATGATTTGAGAAATAAATTGTTAGCAGAATTCCACAACTCACCTTTTTTTGGACACCCTGGTATTACAAAAATGTTTGCTGATATAAAACAACAATATTTCTGGAAGGGAATGAAAAAGGATGTTATAGACTTTGTGACACATTGCCTTGAATGTCAATGTGTTAAAGCGGAACATATGCACCCAACTAGGTTTATTGTATCCTCATAACATACTGCAGTAAAAATGGAAAGTGATAAGCATGGACTTTGTACAAGGGTTGCCTATGTCAAGAAATAAACATGATATTATTTTATTAGTTGTGGATAAACTAACAAAGGTAGCACATTTTATCATTGGTAATCGAAGGACGATTCTCCTGTGTTAGCTAAAATATTCGTACATGAAATTCTTAGATTACATGGAGTACCTGAATGAATCATTTGGGATAGAGATCCTAGAATGACGCCAAGATTTTGGCAAACGCTTAATGCAGCTCTAGGAACTAAGCTGAATTTCAGTTATGCGTATCATCCGAAAACGGATGGACAGATTGAAAGAGTTAATCAAGTTTTAGAGGATATGTTACGAATGTATTGTATAGATCAGCAGTATAAGTGGGAAGAGTACCTTCCACTAGTTGAGTTTGCATATAATAATACATATCATGTCTGACTTAAGATGGCACCTTTCGAAGCATTATACGGTAGAAAATGTAGAACCCCTGTTAGTTGGGACAACATGGAGGATAGAGAGGTAATTGGACCTAAAATTCTTACTGAAATGGAACAACAAGTTAAATTGATTCGTGAGCGCTTGAAAAAAAACAAATAGACAAAAGAGTTATGCTGATTTAAAGCGGGTAGACAAGAAATTTAAACTTGGTGAGAAAGTCTTTCTTCGGGTCAAACCGAAAAAGAGCTCTATAACTTTTGGCAAGGCTACCAAGTTATCACCTCATTATGTGGGACCTTTTGAGATAGTTGAAGTAATCAACCATGTAGCTTACCACTTAGCATTACCTCCGCTTTATCACGAATGCATGATGTTTTCCATATTTATTTTCTTAAGAAATGCATTTTAGATTTATCACATGTGTTAAATTGGAATTTCTTACAGGTCCAAGACCTAGGAATAATCGTGGTTAAACCCATACGAGTGCTAGAAACTCACTTGATTGCATTTGAGAAATCGTGAGATAAGTCAATGCAAGGTCCAATGGGACCAATTTAATGAAGAAAGTGCAACTTGGGAAAACTTGGATGATATGAAAACTGGTTTTCCATATCTATTTGAACAGAATTGACTCTGTTGACTGATTTTTTTTTTTGATTTTATCTTTATATGTCAATAAGTGCATGATTATGGAAAAACAACTATTGTTTTGAGTAAACAACTATGTGAATGCTGATTTCGAAACATAAAATTTGGATATTGTTGTAAACATATGTTAAGAAAGTGAATAAAAGCTGATTATCCCGAATGCAATGATTAAAAGTAGTAAATCATCTGGACAATGATTCTTTTTAGGAGGGAAGTATGTAACACCTTGTCAAACTATTATATTCCTCTTTTGCATTGCAAGTGTAGACACGTGATTTTCAAGACAAATGTATGTTTTGTGGATGTTGAAAAATCATGCTTGCCATGGATAAACCTTTTTTTCTCTTTGATTGTAGGGCTGGTATGCTGTTTCTTGCAATAATATATTTCACTTCTTATGAGTAAGTTGTAATTTGGTTTGAATGGTTACAAACTTATCCTTTGTAATTGGACTCATCCTTGGATCAATTCCATTGATCCAAGGTATGTTTTAAATTCTCCTATCTAAACTTAATGAAAAGTTGACATTAATTGATTAAGAGACTTAATAGATTAAACTTGTGTTTGTTGCAAATTCTATATTATCTTGAAAGATTGTGCCTGCATTTTGTTGTGTGTCATGCTCATCTCTTCTTGATTGACCTTTTATAGGGTGCTTAATGGCATTAAGGGAAAGGGAAACTTTCTTTAGGATTCTTGAGAAAGAGAGATTTTTATGTGTCCTATATCTATAAGGTCTATTCTAATAGATTCGAGACTTAGGTAAATTCTTCCTAACTCTTCCTACACCACTCTATGTGGGATGACAACCTAATCTAAGTTTTAATACTAAGTTAGCATGAGGGGAAATAACCTAAAGGATTCTAAGTTATTTCTAACCTATTATATTTGGTTAAAATAAAACCTAACCTAAGGTGGAAATTTATTGTTTGAGGGTTATATCCTAAGGTTATATATTTTAAACTAACCTAAGATCTAACCTAAGAAAATTCTATCTACCCTAAACTAATGGGATATGAAAGGGAACCTATGGGTCATTGGAAAGTGGGAGCTAAGAAGTAATTCCTAGGATATTGATGAGATGTGATTTTTGTATTTAAAAAGTTAGAGTACTACCAGACTTGGTAATTACATGGAAATTTGGGGAACCTACGTGGAAGCATCACTAAGTTTTGAAATACAAGTGGAAGTTAAACTTAGTCTTGCCCAACTTTGGATGGCAGTGGTAAGGAGAGATAGGGGAATATGTAAATTAATGAAATTAATTCACCTCGGTTTTGGCAAACAAGTTGTCTTGGAAGGCATGCTGGTGGATTTGTTGGGGGTTGTTTTTCTTTGTATGCTTCACGATTTTTGCTCTGTATGAAGCTATCTAGTTTTTCAAACCAGTAGTTTGATCTACACTTGGTGGCTATTTTTAATTCTCTGCGCTATTTTCGGTTCGAGGAATGTATAAGAGGTATTGTGGAAAAATATTATGGTTGTTTGATCTTGCTTAGAAAAGAAGGGGTGTTGGAAACTCAAGCTGGAAGTATTCTTGAATCGGCAAAGGCACTATCAAGCATGATAGGCTCTACCCATTAAGATTTCTTGCTTTCTTCTAAATGATTCATTAAAACAATTTCGCTCTTTGGATATATATATATATATATATTTGCATGATGAGATGGTTAAGTACTTGCATGTTTTCTTGAAATTTATGTGGGTTTTGGAATGTTAATCCTTTTCTGTTAATGGTAGTTTGAGGGAACTTTCTTTGTACTAGTTATAAGTGGTCTCATGCGAAATTTGTATTAAGGAATATGTAACTTGTACTGGAAGATCTGAAATTTGTAGTGGAAGCTCAGTAGCTTGTATTTGAAACTTTGTTTCTGGCATTCAAGACTAATGTTGAAAGAACTGGCTTGTTGCTCATCTAGTTCCGAAACTCTGTTTAGTATTGTGTTTTTGAGATAGAGCTCTGTAGTGTTCTATGCTTGTACTTGAAGCTCTAAATTTTTTAATGAAGCTTCGGATTTTGTTAAGAGTTGGTATGGGGACTTTGTGTTTATGCCGAGCGTGTGGGGAACTTAGTGTAGATCTGTACTTAAGGTCGAACCTTCATATTCGACATTGTACTTACATTTGGTTCTTATAATGAACTTGTAGTTGGGTTGTGAGTTTTCTCTATAAAATTAATCGAGCTAAGGGTTATTATTTTTATGGAATTATGAACTCTAGACTCGCAATGGATTTTTGTGTATACCGATCCGATAATAGAATTTGTAGAAAATCATAACTTATTTGAAAGCTTGTATTCGTCTATAAACCAATATTCTGTTAATGGGAAGTTTAATTCTGTACCTATTTTTGCAAGCTAGGTTTTGTTGGTTCATCTGGGTTTTGAAGCTTGATCTCCTTTATGGATTGTCTACTCGATGGTAACTTGAGAGTTTATTTTAGTTTGATGTTGAACTAGTAACCTCCTTGTGATCTCCTTCGTGTCACTTCTTGGGTGTGAATGGTTTTATTTTCTTATGTCCTTTGGACTATATAGCCTCCCTTGAACTTGACAAGGTGGGAAAAATCGAAGTAAAACCTTTCCCTCTCTACCCTGAGTGAATCCGTGTTGTGTGGGAAGCTTGGTTGTTTTATTCTTAGGAATTAATGGACTAGAACTGCGATCTATTTTAGGACAGTCGTATCAATTGTAGAGGTGTTTGGAATGTAGTATTTAATTCCTTATTGTCTTGATGTTGAACAAATCCTTAACATCATAATATTTTCAATGAAAATTTGAAGGCTTGTGGTGATTTTGTTCGGTCGAGTTGGAAGAAGTTGGGGACGGTAATTTTCTTAAACAGATTGTTTAGTTCCTTACTCTCTTCTAATATTTCATTTGATTCGAGGGTTCTATTTGAATGGTGAATTTAAACCCTGTATGCTAGTGTAGTTTGAAGAGACACTCGTATTCTTTTAAGAATGCTTGGAAATTCGAGTCTTTTGGTCTGTGAGTTTTATTGACCATTATCTATCTTGCACTGTTGCGTATTTCTATTTCTTGATGGGTTCTTGAATGGATCTCTGGGTTTTTTGACAGAGAAGAGAATAGGATCTCTTGATAGTTATATCTTTGTTTTGGGACGATCATGTGAATTTCATTTCGAGATTGAATTTTGATTTGAGCTTGGTGAATGGAAATAGGTCTTCATTTGTAAGTTTGTAATGGAAGTTGGTAATGTGCATTCTATTTGAGTTCTATCTTGGGAACTAGCTAAGGAATTCCTAAGTTTATACTTAATATAGGATTTCATTTCATAGTATAAATGAAATGAAATATTGATTGGGTCCTTTTTGGTTGAGATCCTTTCTATGTTAATTGTATAAGTTCTTGGACTGAACTTCTTTTTTATTGATTCTCTTCTGATATGGGAATTCTCTTGTGGATTGGTTAGGAGATTTATTTCATTTGAGTATAGCTTGGATTTTTGGAAAGTTTTGTTTTAGACCTTTGAATTATATACTACTAAGATATTGAAGTTAGTAAAACTTTCAGTTAGAATTTTTAAAACTGCTTGGAATGAATTGGGATTCTTGTTTTGTTGTTGCCTCTTTATTTATGGACTACTTATTTGTTCATCGTGGACTGAGGCGAAATGATGTGTGTTCTACACCTTATTCTTTCCTTCACAGAATTGTGTCGAGAAATAGATATGTATTGATTCTCTTCTTTGTTTACATGGAAAGATGAAGCATACTAATATGAGTTATGTTGTAACCAACCTTTTTTCGCTTAGAAAAGTTAAATGTGATTTTTCTATTCTATTGGTATGGGGACTATGTGTTTGTCTTTGGATTGTGTGGGATTTTAGTGTAGATCTGTACTTAAGGTTGAACCTTTGTATTTGACACTGTACTTACATTTGGTTCTTATGATGAACTTGTAGTCGGGCTGTGAGTTTTTCTCTGTACAATTACTCAGAGCTAAGGGTTATTCTTTTTATTGAATTATGAACTCTAGATTCGAAATGGATTTTTGTGTTTGCTTGATTCGGTAATAGAATTTGCAGAAAATCGGAACTTATGTTGGAAGCTTTTATTCATCTTTGAACCAAGTATTTTGTTAATGGGAAATTTAATTTTCTACCTATATTTGTGGCTAGGTTTTGTTGGTTCATCCTAGTTTTGAAGCTTCATCTCCTTTATGGACTGTCTTCTCGATGGTAGCTTGAGAGTTTATTTTGGTTTGATGTCGAAATGGTAACCTCCTTGTGATCTCCTTCGTGTCGCTTCTTGGGTGTGAATGGTTTTATTTTCTTATGTCCTTTAGACTATATAGCCTCCCTTGAACTCGACAAGGAAGGAAAAATTGAAGTAAAACCTTTCCCTCTCTACCCTGAGTGAATCGTGTCGTGTGGGAAGCTTGGCTATTTTATTCTTAGGAATTAATGGACTGGAATTGCGATCTGTTTTAGGATAGTCATATCGATTGTAGAGGTGTTTGGAATGTATTATTTAATTCCTTATTGTCTTGATGTTGAACAAATCCTTACCTGTCATAAGCTTTTAAATGAAATTCGTGAGGCTTGTGGTGATTTTTTTAGTCGAGTTGGAAGAAGTTGGGGACAATACTTGTCTTAAATAGATTGTTTAGTTCCTTACTCTCTTCTGATATTTCATTTGATTCGAGGGTTTTATTTGAATGGTGAATTTAAACCCTATATGCTAGTGTAGTTTGAAGAGATATTGTATTCATGTTCTGAATGCTTGGAAATTTAGTCTTTGGGTCCATGATTTTTATTGACCCTTATCTATCTTGCACTATTGCGTATTTCTATTTCATAGTATAAATGAAATGAAATATTGATTGGGTCCTTTTGGTTGAGATCCTTTTTATGTTAATTATATAAGTTTTGGACCGAACTTCTCTTTTATTGATTCTCTCTCGAGATGGGAATTCTCTTGTGGATTGGTTAGGAGATTTATTTCATTCTAGTATAGTTTGGATTTTTGGAAAGTTTTGTTTTAGACCTTTGAATTATATACTAGTAACATACTAAAGTTAGTAAAAATTTTAGTTAGAGTGGTTTAAACCTGCTTGGAATGAATTGGGATTCTTATTTTGGTGTTGCCTATTTATTTATGGACTCCTTATTTTGTCATCTATGGATCGAGGGTGATGTGTGTTCTAAACCTAATTCTTTCCTTCATAGGAATTGTGTCTAAGAAATAGATATGTATTGATTCTCTTCTTTATTTACATGGAAAGATGAAGCATACTAATATGAGTTATGTTGTAACTAACCTCTTTGCTGCTTGGAAAAGTTAAATGTGATTTTTCTATTCTTATGGGTTTAGGAAATAACTGAATGACAAGACTTGTTGACTGTTTTAAATAATTGATAGGATCAACTAAGTATTGTGATGTAATTTGATGTTGCAGATTATATTATTCTCTATTCTTGAAAGTGAATTCAGATTATTTTAATTGTTCTTCTTTCTGGATGTTATTACTTATGATTACTTGTGTGATTTCTATTAAGTGTTTCATAAAAGCAGAGTTGTTTAATGAAACAATTAGTGGAATGCACTTTACTTTAATGCTTGGTGCTTGTCATGCTTAGTTCATTGAACTTAGCAGTGCTAGCAATTTGTCAGATGGACATCATAAGTGATAAAGGAAGAAAAGAACTTTCATGTTGTATTGACTTATTTAATTCTGGATCTTATGTAAAGAGTTTTGATTCATTCATGAGTTGTATTGAAAAAGAAAATTTGTACTCTGTTTGGAATGGAGGTTGTTTGTTATACAATACACCTGAAATGAATAGTATTGTAAATGAATAAGTTTATAATGATGAATTGAATGTTGGAGATTTACTTCTATTGGTTGTGTAAATTATCTTTTATTTATGAAGAAGATGGAATTCCTATCTTGATGATATTCTTCATATCTGTTATATGCTTAATTCGGATAAACTTGATAAGTTAGATAAAGGGAATTAGTTTAATTTCCCTTAATAAGATGCAACTTGTTAAGTTGCATAAGATAACGATTTTTATCTAAAAATTCTAACATAGTAATGGAATGTGTATTGAATATGCAGTAAAACTATAGAGAATGTGAAAGATAAGAAGGGTATGACAAACCCTAACACTTAATCATGTAGAGGAAGACTCTTCCTTGCTCAAAGGAATATAATCTAAAGAATGGATATATAATCGTAAATCATTAGACTTCATTTCCTATAAAGTCTACTATAGTTGAACCTATTTGGTTACTACACCTTCTTTGAATGGATAAGATTACAATATAATGGAACTTATGATGTTGCTGTCCTATTTCTGGATATTTGTTTATTAAGCTTTGTAAAATGAACCTATAAAGCAATCATAAGTTAAGGAAGTTATTTAATGGCTAAATGAATCAAATTTAGAAAATAACTTATGGAGTGTTGGATTAGGGTTTAGCAGGGTTGCTGCAATCAGTGTAATAATCCAAATTAATAATGTATTAATAACCTCATTGTGGTATACATGCATCGTGATGAGGCCGTTTTAGTTCAGTAGGATGTTGGCACACACCAAGCTCGGCAGGTTGTACCTTCAAGAAGATAGGGTCTTCTCAAGGATACAACATTACAGTTGACATGTGGCAATACCCTTCTGCATTGATCATATAGAGCTACACACAAATAAGGACTTGAACTTAGTTTCTCTCTAGGTCAAGTTAGTGGCATGTTTAGGATAGGTAGTAGCTTTCAATGGGTCAGTTTACCTTGGCACATTCGGTTGAGTTAGGTCAACTGAGTATGCCCATATACCCTAAGTCATTATGAGCGTCTTCCTATAATAAATTATGTTTATAACTAGGGCAAGGGTTAAACCTTAGACAAGTGGAGTGACATTAGCCAGTAAAGACCATTCTTGATAATAGAGGAGTGAGGTGAAGGACGTATTCTGAAATGACGAGTATACCATCTAGGAATAGTGACATAAACAATATGTTGAAAATCTTTGGCCAAAGTATTGCAAGTTGTTGGTTGCGTTGTCCTATGTCACCTAGTTTAAAGCAACGTGATATCAGATGAATATTGGTAACAAATATTCAGATATGTTCTTTAAACAGATCACTCAGTACCGGTTTAGTGTAGGAAAACCAAGTATACAAAGTATACGATAAACATTGAATACTTAAAGTTAACATAAAGCAGATTGGTAGATCACCGAGTTATGAAATAAATAGATTGGTAGATCACCGAGTTATGAAATGAATAGATTGATGGATCACCAAGTAATTTACAGCTACATATGGTTATCTGTTTGAGATTGTTTAACATGGAATGTGCGAGTTCTAAATAATGCTTTATTTAGAATAGAGAACATTATGAAAAAATAAATTCCCTTATTTCTAAAGTCTTAAAATGGTAATGTTACATCTTGGTATCAAAGCTGAAGGTTGGAGCTCTTGGACCTATTGTGTCCATAATCGATGAAAATTAAATTTTCTTGTGAATGTAAAATGGTTAAACAAGAGGAAACGTTGCAAATAACCCTCACTTTGAGGAAGGAGCAACAACTACCTAGAAACTAGATGAGATCCTTGCTGCCTTGTTGGACACAAGAGATCATTTGGATGTACTTGAACAACAAGTAATGGGAAATGAGGAGGAAGATGATGCGATAATGACAATCAACCACCTCTAGGGACAACACCAATGTAGGTGTTGATAATAACAATGTGACCATACCATTCGCCATTTGAGAACAAAAAGGCTAGGTTGGTAGCTGAACTCACTAATGATATGAAAATGATAAGTCCGCCCAAGTTTGATGGCACCACATTACTAGACAGGATGAGAACTAGCTCATTGAAATGGAGAAATACTTTACAATAAGGAATTTCTCGGAAAAAAATAAAGGTGATATGGGGAGCATATAAGCTTTCTCACGAAGCATCTTCATGGTGGGACAACAAGGCTGAGTTAAATATTGATGAAACTAATATCACATGGGATAAATTTAAAGGATACTTTAGGCAATGTTGGCTGCCACAACTTTACTATGATCAGAAAATAACTAAATTTCAGAACTTAGCTCAAGGAAAGCTAATCAGAATCGAGCACTCGGGAGTGGTTTACAAAACTCCTTAAGTATGTACCTCAAGTACACCAAACTCATGAGAAGTTCAAGATACAAAAATTCATCATGGGATTGAATCTTGTTATAGGAGGAGATTTGGATGTTCACGGCTCAACCACGGTGGAAGGGGTCGTTGAAAAGGCCACAAGGCAAGAATAGAAATTAAAGGCAATACACTGCTCATAAGGAGGAAGTAAGGAAGAAAGTTCCCAATGCTCTTCATCATCTCTTGCACCTAAGAAAGGACCATGGAAGAAATTCGAATGAAGAGTAAGTTTTCATTTGATACTAATAAGAAAGTAGCAATAAACAAGTTTATTGGTAATACACGGAACAACTTTGCTAAGAACAATAATAAAGGACATAAGTCCTATGGAAATTCGAACGATAACTCTAAGGCTAGAAATAAATTTGAGCCTAGGAAGGGATTTGTGGGAGATCTGTTATAAGCCGTGGCAAAGATCATTATAGAAATCAATTCCCTTTGAAAAAGGATGATCATAATCAGTGTAGCACAAGATACACGCGATAAAAGAGCCGACAAACATGCCACGCTTATAGAAGTTCCAGGTAAGTTATTTGGTTTACCTATAACTATTCTTTTCAATACCAGAGATAATGAATGTTTTATTTATAGTAAATTAGCATCAAAACTAAAAAGAAAAGATGGAAACATGGATAAAACATGGACTGTATAGTATGGAAACAATGTTGTTCATATAGTTAGTATGTGTCTTTTTGGAGCAATCCTTGATTTACTTAAATATTCAACTGAGGTTGATCTTTATGTTGCACCTTTGGGATCTTATGATGTAATAATAGGTGTTAATTGGTTAGCAGAACATAAGGATAAAGTGGACTATTTTGAAAAACACATTAGTTGGTTAGATGACCTGTAGAAAACAATAGAGATTCATAGAGTGAAACGTGAGATTTCTGTTAAAAAGCGTCACAAAGTGAAAATTGATGAAACAATCAAGAGAACAATGATGATATGTAATGATATCCACTATTACGAGACTTCACTGACGTATTTATGGAAGAATTGCCAGGTCTTCCACCCAAAAGGGAGTTTAATTTCACGATTGAGATCAAGGCTAGAATCGAACCTATTTATAAAGCACCATATCAAATGACTACTATAGAATTAGTAGAGCTTAAGGCTCGATTGAAAGAAATTTTATCTAAATATTTGATTAGACCAAGTGTTTCACCTTGGGAGCACTTGTAATTTTTTTGAAAAAGAAGGATAGAACACTTAGATTGTGCATTGACTACATAATGTTAAACAAAGCAACAATCAAGAATAGATACCCACTCCCTAGGATTGATGATTTATTTGATCAGATGCGTGGAGCATTGGTATATTACTAGATAGATCTTTGATCTCGATATCATCAATTATGGATTAAGGATGAGGATTTTCATAAAATAGCTTTCAGAACAAGGTATGGACATTATGAGTTCACGGTTTTACCTTTTGGATTAACTAATGCACCTGCAACATTTATGAATTTAATGAATAATATCTTTCAAGAATACTTGGAAAAATTTGTGCTCGTATTCTTGGACGACATTCTCATATATTCTAAAAGTATTGAGGAACACCATGAGCATTTGAAGATAGTTTTAGAAATATTAAGAAAGAGACAATTATTTGGTAAGTTGTCTAAATATTCTTTCTATGACACATAAGTACACTATTTGGGACATGTAATAAGTAAGAATGGAATTGTTGTAGATCCTTCAAAAATTGTAGCTATAACTGAGTGGCCTGCACCCAAGAATGTACATGAAGTTAGAAGCTTCATGGGACTTGCTGGATACTATAGAAAATTTGTAAAAGATTTCTCTAAGGTGGTTGCACCAATAACTTCTTTACAGAAGAAGGATAAAAAGTTTGTTTGGAGTGAGAAATGTGAAATTGCATTCAAAACGTTGAAGGAACAGTTAACTTTAGCACCTATTCTTGCGATGCAGGATCCTAATGGAGATTTTATGGTGGTAATCGATGCATCTAGTGAAGGTCTAGGAGGTATTTTGTTACAAAATGGTCATGTCATAGCTTACTTAAAAAAAGAAAACTAAAGTTACATGAGTTGAATTATGCTCCACATGATTTAGATCTTGCTGCCATTGTTCATGACCGCAAGTTTGGAGGAATTATCTCGCTTGGTAAACCTTTTGAATTGAAAATTGATCATCTTGGGCTGAAGTATATCTTCACTCAGCCAAATCTTAATGCAAGAAAAAGAAGGTGGTTAGATTTTTTTTCTTAATATGATTTTCAAATTATATAAAGGGTAAAGAAAATAGATTGGCTGACGCTCTAAGTCGTAGGAAGCACATTTATGTTCTTATAACATTTAGAACTCAATTTAAGGATGAAGTAAAAAGTGTTATGGAATCTGATTCTTACTTTCAGCTAGTAAAGACAACGCTTGCTGCAGATCCGAATGATTTGAGGTATAAATGTTTTCACTTTGATAATGAAGGAATCTTACGATTTGAAAATAGAGTATATGTACCTTCGCTAAATGATTTGAGAAATAAATTGTTAGCAGAATTCCACAATTCACCTTTTTCTGGACACCCTAGTATTACAAAAATGCTTGCTGATATAAAACAACAATATTTCTGGAAGGGAATGAAAAAGGATGTTATAGACTTTGTGACACATTTCCTTGAAGGTCAACGTGTTAAAGCGTAACTGTAGACACTAAAATTAGGTCACACTCCCCTTTTGTTCTTCGAACATATAAGCACCCTTTATTACATTTACCTAGCCATGACCCCCTCCACCCCTCTAATATTAGTTTAATTAATTAAATTAAATTAATGCATTATCCTCACTATTTTTATTATTTAAATATCTTATTTAAATAATATCTACACATATAGTTTACTTAGATATGTCACCAAGTTAATCGAACATAAGACCTATTCTTAGCAAGTTCTCATAACCAACTAAGGCTTACCCAAACCCTAAAAATAAATGTCTACATTCCCTCTAACCACATTCCCCATGCTCACAATGAGCTCCTCAAGATAATCTATGGGATAACAACACGAGATCCAAGAAAATCAGTGGATCTCCTAAGTTTAGTAAACCTAGGAAATCCTACCTTGAATGATGTCGGTTACCCCTAACCGTCACCGGTTAATATGGACCGCCGTCGGTTACCCCCTTTAACCCAAAAAAACCTTATTTCTCAAGGTTAGAAGTTAGAACTTGGAAGTTGGAAAACATTGCAAGAAATTTGATGAGCAGGAACACATCTTAGAGAGATTACACATCTTCAAAGAGCCAATTCCAGCAAAAACTCACATCAAAGGAAGGAGATTGAACATCTTCTCATGCACAGCCATCCCAACCATGATCGGATATACCCCAACAAAGAGGAGTGTGCATGCAACCCATGTAAAAGCTATTCTTCAGGTGGTGATCACTTGCAACCCTCAAACCTATCATGAGCACCTCCATCCTTCACACACATGTGTCTTTAGGAACAAAATCCAAGTAAGTACAACATCTTACTTTCTGGTTATTTCATTTCATCATCATTTTATCATCCATTTTTTTATCTTGCTCCCTATTGAACTTCTCCGACATTTTCACTTCCATAGACCCATTAAAACCTCACAAAAGCCCACTCCCATCACCCAATACACCGTCTCGACCAAACAAATCCCTTTGTGCAATAAAAAAGGAGACCAAAACCCATTCTCGTGACATTTCTAGATCTCACAGTAACTGCACCGGTTACACCTAACCACCGTTGGTCACCCCGACCGACACCGGCCTCTCGTGTTTACCCACACAACCTTAAACAGATACCTACCCACCTAATCTTACCTCAACCTCATTCACCCGTGACCTACCCGATACCTCTCACAAACCTGTAGTGACCCAGAACCAATCATTTGACCTTTCATTTTATTCTATCTTAGCCTGTTAGATTAGATATATTTTCTTATTGTGTTTTAAGTGAGATACCTAAATCATTTTAAAGTAACAATAGGATTTAATTTTTGTACAACATTAATTTGTTTAAAACAATGGACTAACAACCATCTAGTAAGTATCATACTTCCGGATCTAGCTTACGCTAGGCAGTTCATTGCCCATATTGTTTAATTTCTTTTGGTGGTCTTGTTTTCATTACAGGTAGTTCCTCCTAGCCAAAGGGAAGCTCTCACGATCAGCTGTGGATTCGGAAGTCATATGCACGCAACAACCCATCAACCGACATTTGAACAAGTATTCCTCCTATGCCCATTACCCTATCTGTTTTGTCAACACTTCAAAGAAACAATCTAAGAAAAAGGTGAAACATTTTGGCACGCTTGGTGGGACCCATCCGGGGTTCCTTGCATTTCATTCATTCCTAGGAAAAAAATTGTGTGTTTGTTTCCCTTCTAAAAAGTGTACACACTAATTTTATTCCTTGGTAATCCACTCCTTTCTATTTTCTCTAAAGGAAACCTTTCTTTTGGTGTAATTAAAAAGAATCATCTCTTCATGTTTTCTGCATTGTAGTGAAAGAGCATCCCTCTTCCTCTTCATCTTATTGTGTCATCCAATTCCACATTTTCGATTTGGGTTTAAAAACAATTGCATTCCATTCTAATTTATTGCATTAGCTCACATTAATTGAGGGCAACCTATACGCTGGAGGTCATGACTAGCTGATGGTTGACAAACGAATCATAGAAAAGCACTTCTATCCTTTTCTCTTTCTTTGAGTCTTACCAAACCACACAAAAATTTAAAATACATACATTCTTAAACAACATCTTACCTGGAATAATTTGTAGGTGTTCAAATGATCATGGCACAGTGGGCACCTAGCTCACTGCTCTATTGAGTCATACTTCAGAGCGAAGCCCGCCCCACCATAACATACATGAAACCTCACATTTTAGATCTCCTTCTTTGTAGGAAGCCATCCTCACCAAAAAATTTATTTCAAAATTCATGTGTCAGTCCCTAAATAGCATAAGCTACACAAACATAATAGAAAAGGCACTCCTAAGATCACATTTTCTTAGTGTTTTTACTTGGCTTGCATTTTGAGGTGAGAGATCACATTCATCACTTTTTTTTGTTCATCCTCGCATGCTCCTCATCATAGCTGGTGTATTCTCGCTTAACTCGAGTGTGCCTGGGCAATATCATCATTATTCCCATAATTGGGTCTCGATTCCACATAAAATTTTAATTCATAACCACTTTCTTTCATCTTGTTTCAATTTCATAGTAGCCATCGTTGGTTACCTCGACCGCCATCGGCTATACCTAACCGACATCAGCCTTCAGTCCTTTTGCTAACCTACTCAAAAGGACATTTTACTCCACTTTCTTCCACTTTTCATAGTCTCTATCACTATCATTATTCCCATTGACATTTTAAACATCCCCAGATTTGGCATACCTATCAGATTTTACCTTCTGCCTCGTTGTTTACTCTTCTCCGGCTTTTTATAAGTGACCTGTAGTGGTTGCCCTTGATCGACATCGGTTTTCCCTAACCGGCATCGGTTAGCCTGTTTCACATTCCAGCTACCATTTGTTACTTCATCCATTTTTTTATCACCAGATTCACCTATTCTCGCTATTCGTTGTGTCATTTATAGAGAAACAACCCTACGATCGACAGTTCACATGGTGCCGACCCAAAGACAAGCAAATGCCCTCATGTTCTATGTCACCGCCAACCACTCCCACCTAGCCCTTCACCACCTTATATCTTATCACCAGCCATGGACCCCATCCAGCCTACTACTATCATTACTAGAGATGAGGATTTCACACAACTCCTTGACCAGAATCATGCCACCTTGCAGTTTTACCTCTCCCACTCATCGACTCGAGACGCCTCGGGTCAGTTGATATACGACATGCCCGTATCTATCCCCATGGCTCTCACACCCACTTCCACATTAGCCCCATCTGGGCTCTGTGCTACCCGCATCCACCTTACCCCCAGTCGTTTTGCATAGTTAGGTTCTATACCCACTATGACTGCCGCATCTGTTACCTCTTTGGTACCCATCACATCCACCATACCCTCGACGACTACCCAAAACACAACCTCATCCACCCCTATTGTTTCATACATACCTGTAGCTATGTTCCCACCTCCAGTGTTAGTGACCCCTACCCCATTTCAGAATGTAGTTCTTTCCATTCCAAAATCATTGGCCCCTATTGCCACTAGGATTACCATGACCCTTCCACCCCCATATACATACTACCAAAAACCACCTGTTTCATCTATTATTCATTCCAGGTACGTACCCCTATTTCACTACCTTCTTCTCCACCACCTTACATGGCAGCCCCATACACTGGAATACCACCCCCATTATATGCCCAAAACCAACCTCCTCATGCTGTATGAGGCATCCACTCATCACAACCCACCAATGACCTAATTAAATTGATGTTGGACAAGATGTAAACATTGGAGGCATCGGTTTCCAGCTCCCACAACACTCTCACCTATGATGAGATTTGCAACGAGCCTATTCACCCATCCATTCCTATCCGTTCATACCTTGTGCATTGGGAAATGCCTAAATTCAACCGCTTCAATAGCAAGGAAGACCCATAACAACATTTGCACTCGTTCAAACACGGGTGTTATCTGATCGCTCATGATGATGCCTTGCTTTTGAGAACCTTTCCCATGTCCCTCACTAGACCTGCATTAGATTGGTATAGTGGGTTACCTAAACACTCTATATTTTCATTGAATCAGGTAGCCCAAGCTTTCTTGAATCATTTCTCTATCAATATCACCAAGAAGGTTACCATGACCGATCTATATTCCACATGTTAGTATGAGGACGAATCTATCACAAATTTTGTTGCTCACTGGTGTAGCCTGATCAATCAACTTACCTTCCAACTGCCACAAACTGAACTCATTGAGCTCTTCAAATGAGCTTGCGCCAGACATATCTCCCTAACCTTGCAGGTCCAAAATTTCTGAACATTCGATGAGGCATTCACTATGGTACAAAAGTTAGAGATTCGGGCCATTGAAGAGAAGAAAATGCAATTATGAAATAAGAATTTGGCATTCAAGTCGAATGAAACTTCTTCTTCTTCCAAACCACCAACCAATTATTCAAAGGCTAAGGGCACCGTTAACATAGTAGTACTCAAGGCCGGCCCAACTCACACATCCAATTTGGCTACACCCTCATCTAATCTATCACATGCCTAGGTTTTTCAATTTAGACAAGAGCAACAAAAATATAACCTAATTGGGGAACCTTACTCTTCTGTCTTAGAAAAGCATATCAAAGCTAGAGTCATCACCCTTCCACCCATAAAACCACACATTGGTTTTGACCTTGCTCGCCCCATGCCCACATGGTATAAAGAGCATGATTTCTGTAACTATCACCGAGTAAAGGGTCATAGTGATGGCAACTATATAACTTTCAAGAATATTGTCCAAGAAATGCTTGAGAAAGGTGAGTTAACTGTGGATAAGCCCAACATCACCCCCAACCAAAATCTACAAATCTTCAAAAAACCGTTTCCCAACCATGCCCCTTCATCCAATCAAATCGGTGAGACATCCACTCATGAAACCCATACCGTGAGGTTCATGCAATCTTTAACGATGTACCTGTCACCTCTTAATTACCTCACATCCCTTCCATAGAGGAAATCCTAGCCCAAAATCCTCCTTCCACATTGGAACCAACCTCCATTGTTCCTTCACCAATAGAGGAACACCTTCCATCTCCTTCATCACCAACAGATGGGTCTTCCACTTACATTGAGCCCCTCTCACACCTAGATTCTCCACATAGAGAACCTTTACCTACCATACTTCCTCCACCCATGAGGAGCTCCCATCACCTCCTCCACCCACAGAGGAACACCCATTATCTCCTCCACCCGGCCAGAGAGGAGAACCCATTACCTCCTCCACCTACAGAGGAGCACCCATCAGTTCCCCACTTATAGAGGATCTCTCATCATCTCTCCCACCCATTATAGACCTAGTTGAGATACCTTTGCCTCAAGCGAGCATTATCCATTAGCTACCCAAAATCCAACAGACCTATTTTAAGCTCTCTTACCCACGAAAGCTGAAGTTGACCAATTCCCCATCTCTAAGATGTATTTTATGGGGATTCCCATTAGTTTCTCACCAAATCCACCCACAGATGTGTCATTCTCATGTTGGCTAATCACTTAGATTATGTGGATAGGGCTTTATTATGGGGGTGCCTCTTACTCCCTATCTCAACACAGATGTAGAGATCCCTCATTGATACCTCCATTATCTACCCAAACACATTTCCACCCATCAAACCAAATACAACCATTCTTTGTCACAACCCCTTCCATGATACCCGTTAGCACTCACACCACACCCTTACCCATAACCTGACCTATACCTAAACCCAAACCCATACCCACAACATTTTCCTCCACTCAACCTATTACCACTGAGGGGTCACCCGACCACCAACCTTACTCATCCGCCTATTAAATTAGATTTAGCTACATCCTCCAAAAACAATACCACACCTACTACGATGCCCAAACCAAAGAAACAAACTCATCAACCTCATACCCCGACCACACCAATCACACCCGCACTTGTCCCATCTACCTTAAAACCTCAGCTACCCAATAAGGTCAAGCACCCTTCACACATCCATAAACAAATAACACAACAACCCATTCCTTCCTCACATACCTCTAACCTACCCGGCACACACAACATGACTTATGCCTCGCACTGTAGTATCCTTACCACCAATACCTCCGATACCTTCAACTATTGCTTCATTACCCACTACACTTGGTCATTGTCCCTCACACCCAAAGCATGAACCACATCATCTACCTTCAAAGAACCCCGTTATCCCCTGTGGTAACCGTCCCTCTTCCTCCATCTACTTTTTTCTTCTAGACCTCATACACCCACATCACCTTTACCCAAAAAGGTGCAACCCAAAAACAAACCCCACTACCCCACAACAAGGTAGTCAAAACAACCACACACCCTCCTACCCATCCATCTATTGTACCCCTACCCAAACGAACTTGACCGATACCTCAAACCACACCGCACCTAAACCCATAGCTCGACCCGTTCCTACTCTTTCAAAAATAGTACCTTGACAATCAACCACACCTATACCCAAACCCACGTTCACTTCCCATTGTGATCCACTATTAGGGTCCTATGCCAAATTTTTAACCAACCTCCTCGAGAATTCTATTATCACATTACTGCCATTCCGACCTTACGACCCCCTCAAACCCAAGCCAAAAGGGTTTGATGATACTAAAATTTGTGCATACCATCGTGTGTCAGGGCATGATGTGGAGAGCTGCAAGGCCAAAACCTGTCCTTATCTAATTGTGTCGCAGAAACCAACTTTGACGATGACGACCTTCTCGATGAGGATCCTGCTTCACCGAAACCCATTCCCACACCGCGCATTCAACAACCACAACCTCTACCCTCACCACTCCTAGATCCACCCCCAAAATTTGAGATTAACATGGTTCACATCATAGAACTTTCCACACCACCACCTAAATGTCGTTGTGCTCACTAACCTCACAAGGATTTTCCCTCCACTCAATTTTTTCCCTTCATGTCGTTATGCCAATTATCCTACACCTACTCCATTTTCCAACTTCCTCAAATCAACATGATACACATCACTACAAGTGTGTAGAATGGAAAAGAAAAGCAATGGACCCACCAACCAATCCTATACCCAACATACCATCGTACCCATACCTAAAATAACCATCTCATGGCCCTACGTACCCCATTTCTAATGGTGTCACACATCACACCATGCTCAAACAACTACACCAATCTCCCCTCAAAATGTCCCTATATGACCTCATCCAAACCTCAGAATCCCATCGTCAAGCTCTCATGGAGGTTCTTCAATCTATTGAGGTTTTACCCAATGACCCTACACCCGTAGCCTCCATTATCACACCCCATCATGTAGCCTCTCTCACCAAATTACCACCTTCATCCTCACCTCACCTTGTCCACCAAGTAGCCTCCCTTAGCTTCTCAGAGGAGGAGATTGCGCCACACCAAAATGATGACCGGACCCAACCCTCTTCATCTATGTCCACAGTGATGACATACGGGTACGCCGTGTGATGATTGATGGAGGTGCTAGCATTAACATCATTTCATCCCATGCATTTACTCAAATGCGCATACCTGACAATTACATGCATAAACATCTAGTCATGTTGCGTTCATTCAATGATGCTATCACCTCCATACTAGGAACTATCATCCTTCACATTCGCGTGGGCCCCGCACATTGTTCTAGAATTGTTTTACGTTTTGGAGGGGGAATTCCAATATAACTTGTTACTTGGTAGACCCTGGATCCGTGTCATGGGTTGCAGTCCTTCTACTTTACATCATTGTGTAAAGTTTGAACATGAAGGACACACTTATACCATTTCAGCTGACCCATCACCTTTCAAAACATGCAACATGCTTTACCAACCCAATGATGTGCTCATACCTGTCAAGCCATCTACCTCTGCAACCAATACTGCTTCACCTACACCTCCACCTACTAGTACAGCCACTGCTTTTACCGCACATACCTCCTCCATTCCTACCACTGCTATAACCTCCACGACTTACCCATTAGCTTCCCAATATGTTAACTCCACCTCCGCATCGACCTTGAAACATCATCCATACCCGCTACCCACATACCAACCACTGATCCCTTGGAAGGTGTTTTTCAATGCCTTACTCTGGGGGAGTACCACCTATATAGTGTCAACACGTTCCTTACTCCACACGAGTATGGAAGCCTTCACCAACACTCTCACTATGATCACCGTATAGGAGAATGCCTCCTTTATGGTCCTACTCATCTTCGTACTAGTCTCACTTATGGGGACTTGATACTACTACCACTTACACACCGAACCACCATCACAACCCCACCCATTTTCCACTGACTTCCAATCACCTTCCTGCACTGTTGTGCGTGGAAGGGTTTTGGTTTTAGATTTTATGATCAAGGCCACCATATCGTTATTCCATGTACCACCCACAAGTAGAATGACCGTAGTGGTACTGGCTTCCTCGAACCTCCTACCAAACAGGCCCGCATTGAACTCATTAAAGACCCTACCCATTTTCCACCTTCATCACCATCCTCACCAACGGAGTTGATGGATCTTAAATCTATCCCTCCTAACTTTTTTTCATAAACACCATTTCCTTGGGGCCTTTGACTTATCAACGTGAAGGCGAGGCCCCTTCCACTCTTCCATTCCTATATCCTGAGATGATCAATGATGACACACCTATAATTAACGTCGTTCAATGTTAGGATGATGAATCCATACTCACCTACCTTGGTGTAGAAGACTCATATATTCATCGGTTATTACCCTCTAAGATGCAAACCATGTTGAATGAATCAACTATTGAGATCAACATTCATACTCAGGATGACCCGCACATCCTAAAGATCAGACAATCTTTAGATGCTGCTAAACAGGAAGCCATCACTTCTTTTCTCGAGATCATAACCATTCTTTTGCTTGGTCTTACGTAGACATGCCCTAGTATTGACCCCACCATAGTGGTCCACAATATCGTAACCGTTCCCGATGCCAAACCTATTAAACAAAAGATGAGGAAAATGCACCCTCACATTGCTCTTCTCATCAAAGAAGAAATTCAGTGCCTTTTACCGTTTCCTTCATCTTACCCATTGATTATCCTCATTGGATTTCTAACATTGTCCTTGTTACTAAAGAAACAGGGGACTCGCATTTGCACAGACTTCCGTGACCTCAACCTCGCCTACCCAAAAGATGACTTTCCCTTTCCGGTATTGATCAACTGGTTGACCTCACCGCTGGTCATGAGATGCTCTCACTCATGGATGGTTTCTCGGGTTATAACCAAATTTTTCTTTCCCTGGAGGATCAACACAAGACCGCATTCATTACCCCTTGGGGAACCTTTTTCTATCGAGTCATGCCTTTTGGCCTTAAAAATGCTGGTGCTACATATTAGTGTGTTATGACTTACATCTTCCATGATATCATGCATCACATATTGGAATATTATGAGGATGATCTCTTCGCCAAATTTAAATGCCTTGCCGAGCACCTCACCATCCTTGAAACCATCTTTGACCGCCTCATTAAATATTGTGTTTGCCTTCAACCTAAAAAGTGCATCTTCGTGGTTCTCTCAGGAAAACTCCTGGGATTTATTGTTTCCCTCCGTGGTATAGAATTTGACCTTGCTAAAGTCAAGGCCATTCTGGAGATGCCTCCGCCCATTAACCTCAAACAACTCCATATCTTGCAAGGTAAATTGCAATCCATTCGCCATTTCATTTCACAATTATCTGATCGGTGTCAACCATTTCATCATCTTCTTAGGAAGGATGTCTCCTTTAAATGGGATGATGACTGTCACAAGGCTTTTGAGGCCCTAAAACAATACCTTCTCCAACCACCCGTGATCATTCCACCTAAAAACGATCAACATTTTTACTTATACATATCAGCTACCAATCATTCCTTGGGAGCCATGCTCGCTCATCACGATGAACAACACAGGGAGTAGGCGGTTTATTACATAAGCCATACTCTTCTAGACTCTGAAACCTGATACAAAAGTCCCAAAAAGCTTTTCTTAGCCTTATTTTTTGTTGCCACCAAACTTCTTCATTACCTACTCAACCACAAAACCTATGTTGTGACCAACACTAATCCCTTACACTTCATGTATGCCAAACCTTATCAAAATCAGCGTGCCGCACGATGGCTTATGCTTTTAGCTGATCTTGACCTTGAATTCATTCACCAAAATTCCATCAAGGGCCAAGCTATCGCTGACCAACTAGCTGACGCACCTATTTTCGGGACCAACCCTCTAATTTTGACTTTCTCGATGAGTCAATTATTACTCTTTCCCTAGAAGAACCCCCTTACCAAATGACATTGTTCTTTGACGGTTCTAAGTGTCAGCATGGGGGTAGGGCTGGTGTTATCCTCATTCCTCTAGATGGAGAACCCATGCCTTTGTCTTTAAAACTAGACTTTGAATGCACCAACAATATTGCCGAGTACGAAGCACTCATACTAGGTCTTCAGCCGCCTATACCCTAGATGTCAAATCAATCCACATCTTTGGTGATTCACAATTGGTTGTAAACCAAGTCAATGGTATGTACCAATGTTGTAAAAAGATACTTCAAAAGTATAAACATCATGTAGACATAATTTTGACCACCTTTGATCGTTACACCCTTCAAACCATCCCACGTTCAACCAACAAATTTACAGATACCATGGCCTACTTAGCTTCCCAAATACCCACTTCCCCTGCCGATTCCAAAATATTTGTCACCATAAAATACCTCCATTCACCTTCTTAAATACCTCACGATGTTTAATCAATCGAAAACGACACCCCTAACCCGCGTGACCTTTGGTATAAACAATACTTCGACTACCTTTCCCTCTCCATCTTACCTCCTGATCTCACCCGTAATAGACAACGCGCCTTCCTTAAAAAGGTCTCTCATTTCGTCATTTTGGGGGATTCTCTATAAGCGTGGATTTGATGGTATTCTCTTACAATGCCTTACAAGTTCAGAAATTCCTTATACCATTAAGGAAGTTCATGATGGCATATGTGGAGGTCACTTTAGTGGCCTTGTTGTTGCTAAGCGTATTCTTTGCCTAGGCTATTATTGGCCGACCTTTAACCATGATTGTTGCGACTATGTCAAATGCTATGTGAAATTCCAACAACACTCCAATCTTCATCATCCACCCAGTCATTCCTTACAGGTTTCTCGTGACCTTTGGCCCTTCTCTTAATGGGGTTTGGATCTTGTCGAAGAAATCAATCCTCATTCTTCCCAACACCGTCAATGGATCATAACTACTACCGAATACTACAAAAAATGGGTGGAAGGATTACCACTCATCTCCACGAAAGCCGAGAAAATATATGAGTTCATTAACCATCACATCATTTGTCGCTTTGGTGTTCCTCATCGCCTCATCATTGACAATGGAAAACAATTCAAAAACAAAACATTGCAAAAACTTTGTGACGCCTTCGGCATTCAACTTAGTTTCTCATCACCTTATTACCCACAAACCAATGGCCAAGCTGAATCCACTAACAAAACCCTCAACAAAATTCTCATGAAAGTGGTTGAAAATACTGGAAAGGATTGGCATACGCACATTCCTTTTGCCCTATGGGCATACCATACTAGTATTCACACTTCCACTCCAGCCACACCCTTTTCTCTGGTCTATGGTACAAAGGCTATTCTGCCTCTCGAAGTCCAAATCCTCTCACTCCACATTTCTCTCCAGGACATGCTTACTAATGATGACTTTCGTCGGGATCACCTAGCACAACTAGAGTTATTAGACGAATGTCGTCTTAACACTCTGGATCACCTTCAAGTTTATCAACAACATATCAAACATGCTTATGAAAAACGTGTTCATGAACAAACCTTCCAAGTCGGTGACCTTGTCTTGAAAGAAAATCAACACGTAACCAAAGCAAAAAAAGTAAACGGGAAAAATTCACTCCTAATTGGCTTGGACCATACATCATAACTCTTACCTATGGATCGGGTGCCTATTGTTTGTCCTCACTTGAGGGTAAACTCAAACCTGATCCCCTTAACACATTGCATCTTCGACCATTCTATTGTTGACTCGTTGTCTTACCTAACCCTTTGTATCTTTATAGGCTCGTCCCTTGAGTGCTATTCACTCCATACACCTCTCTAAAAATTAAACAAGAATCATGTGAGTACCCGTCACTTGTTGTATTCTCTTGAATATGTTAACCATGACATCGCACATTGCATGATTCTCATGGATACTTTTCATCTATCTTTAGATGAGATCCCATGGTCATCCCACCTTGCCTTTTGAACAAGAATCCTATCCTTCACCTTGGTCTTGTCTATGATTTCAAAGACCTCCAATGGGACCAAACTCCTTGAGTCAAACTTCTAATAAAAAAGATGACTCCCTCAAAAGGACATCTTCCTCTCGACCAAAATCGCTACTATAAATAGACTACTCCCTCGAAGGACAGCTATGTGAAGCTTTCAATAAAATAAATAAATAATGAAAAAAACCATGAGAGAAACCAAAGCTTCCCACATCGATCAGCTTCACGAAGACCTCAAGGAGTACCATATTATTTATCCCATATAGACTTCCCGCATCGATCAGTCTATCAAAATATAAAACACTTTTTAGTCATGGACTTGCCCATTATGACCTCAAATCTCTTGCCGAAAAGTCCTGTCACTTCAAACATATCAAATTAGTTACCTTTCACCCACCTTACCATTTCCACTCTCATTTCCTAAATCACCTCAAGGGACATCTTGGAATTTTGACATTTGGTGATCCTGTGACTACTTTCATTGTAGAATCATTAATCGTGCAATGCCTTTCGAGTCTTGTGTTCATCACCCCCTCTAAGGTATGATCTACTCGGTATGATCCTACCCAATTAGGTGGCTTTATTGCCCCCTCTTATCTTTTAACCATCTTTGTTTACATTTTGATTACCTTATACAAGACTTGGTCCTCACCGCTTACCTTTGGGGTAATCCTCCCCTTTCACCATAATCATCTTCACCTACATCATTTTACCTATAATCTACCCACACCTATTACACCTAAACCTAATACATGCCTAAAACCTACCAACTCATTCTCATATTCTTCCCTAGCTCATGGGAGAACTACATCGGCCCGAGGTCCCTTTTGCCGAGACTATTTAGGAAACACTCCGAGGGCATGGGGCCCTTAGAGGTTAGCTCGGCCATTCTCTACCCTAAACAATTCCTCAACCATGCCTAACTCACCATTTACATCACATCTCACTTAGTTTCCTTCTATACCCAAAATCGGAAATTAAACCACATACATAACAAGTTGTTTCATATTTTTAAACGTTCTCACAACATACATTTATTACACTTACCATTTCTCTATCATCACTATGCATAGATTATACCACATCTCACATATGACCCATATTATCATTCATTACAAATAATAATCAATCAAAACTTCACCTACTTTCAACACAACCATGCCTAAACCAACCTAACTTGATCCATGCCTACACCAACCTAACTCAACCATGCCTATAACCTAACTCAACCATGCCTAACCAGCCCTGACTCAATCCATGCCTAAAATGACCGACTTAATCCATGTCTAACTCACCTAATTTCCATCCATATCAAAACAACAAATCCATATCTCCTCTAACACCACCATACATTCAATATCTCATAAGCATATTAACACATCACAAAATACCATGAATCTCATCATATAAATCAATAAATGGGTATCTCAAAATACATGCCTATCTCATCATGGCCATCATCTCAAAAATGTCAGCACACAGGCCGATATACAATATAAAATGTCATCGGCACGCAGGCCGGTCTCATATATACAAAACGAATGAATGAATCAATACAAAAATCTTCGACACATAGGACGGTATATGCTCACAATATACAAAAAACCCCTTGTACATCTTCACTATCTTCGGCACACAGGATGGTATGTGATAAAAAATACAACATTCTTCGACACGCAGACCGGCATATATATCAAAAATAATCACTAATATACATCAAAATTGGGTGACCCTGCATATTAGACATCTCACCGGATGTCCTCCATCTCTGTGTCACTGCAATCTCAGCCTCTTGTGTCCATGTCTTGGCACATCCTTGGCTCTAGTCACCGTGTGGCCGGTGGCCTCTCCTTGATCGAGCCTCGGAGCTCGCCGACCTCCTATGCTCTCCACACTATGTGTGCGGTATCTCGTCCTCTCACTAGACACCTACTATACCATGTACTCTCCGTAAGAGAGGAAATATATACCTGCTACCATGAGTTGGTCCTGATAGTATCATGCCTCACCTAGGGCATCCCGTAGCCTGGATATAGGCACGGTCTGTAGTGGTCCCATAGGTCTTGGCCCGTATTCCGCCCGCGCCGCCCTATGAACTAGAACCAACTCCCGTGCTCGTGGTGGTGCCCCTGTCCCCGTGCCTATATCTCGGACCTGTAAGACCTAATCTATGCTCAGGTTGTGGCCAAATGGCCTCAGTAAACTCTGCCACCTTAGCACTGTAGGGCTACCACATGACCATCTCTGTCCCCAATCTCCTCCATCTCCTCTCGCCCTCACCCTCCACCATCTCGGGCTCGCCGACCGACCACCTATACTCATAGCTCTGCTACCTCTCGCCTCGACCCCTCCGGATGTGTCGCAGATACCTATCTATGTGATAAGCATCGCTACCGCCGCCTCGTAGGCGTCTCTTTTGCTTGTCCATGGTAGCTAAGTCTCGATCTGCCAGTCTGGGGGGTATGGCTCGTAACTGAGCCACCCACCACTGCCTATACCTATCTATGCATCGGTGTCATCAATCCACTGATCCACTGGATGCTCCTCCTCTCTGTAGGCACTGTAGGCTGTGGTAGAGGGATTGGCCTCTCCACGTCATCTCTCTGATACTGTGGGAAGGGCGGAGGAATATCTCAGACGAGCTCGAATCGTGCGGAACCCGCCCACTGGGATCATCTCATCCTCCCTGGCACGATGACCCTATATCCTCCTCTCTAGCTAGAGCTCAGCTAGCTCCTCATGCATGTTCCTATATGAGGGAAATCCCACATATGGTCTCCAAATAATGTCCCACTGACCCCTCCAACAATCTGCTAAAAATGGGCCACATCATATGTCGGCACCGTCTCGACCTCCGTTCCCTACAACTTGCACCCATCTCCTTTATCCCAACCAAAAAATCTCATAGGGAATGCATCTTCTCGGGGCATCCCTTTAGGTCAAACACAGACTATGTGCTCATAGGCCCAATAGTGTAGTATAAATGTACAACATAGGCTAAACCTGCGCAACCACCCATATGCCCACAATTCTCTCGTAAAGTTACACCAAAATGCTAGTTCCTGTGTGAAGCGTGTCTCGTGCACCACCATATCATGGAGCACCCCCATCAGTGATCAAGGAAAGCATCCACCCTTTGCATCAGGTAGTGCATAGTAGCACATTGCCTCCATCAACAAAACTACTAGCCTCGTCTCATCCAGACGAGCTAGGTACATCTCGCCATAGCTCAAACTGGCACTATGGAAGCTCAGCTCCACCGCCCCTCACCAAATATTGTCTCGATCAGCTCCTCTGAGGCCTCGAGGAGATAGAGTACACCTGGGCCCCCAATATGGGTAACCTCAGAATCTGGAACACATCCTCCAGGGTGATAGTCATCTCACCCGTCGGAAGGTGGAATGTGTTGGTCGCAGAGTCCCATCTATTGATGAGCATGACCATCAAACTAGGCTACGAAAAGCATGTTGGTAGCACCGAATACCACTCAAGCCCACTGCCTCCATGTGTTGCAGCTCCAATGGGCTCGCTAGGCCGCGCAATGTCACCAATAGTGGTGGAACCCTGTCTCACATGTGTAACTGCAATCGACCCTGCATCCAATCCAAAGAACAACATTAATCTACCTTTACCATGACCTTATTCATCACTTATCATTACCCACCACCCTATTTTTACCCTACCCATCTCAACCACCTCACCTACATCATTTTTGGACCCATGAAATCCCGACCGGTGCGGTTCATCCTAACCGACTTCGGTCACCCTTAAACCGGCATCGGTCACCTATTTGGTGATCGATACCAGTTCAACTTGACCGACCACGGTTACCATGTAATAGACATCGGTCACCTATTAGGTGACCGATCATGGTTCTACCTGACCGACGCCGGCCAAGCTTGGTGACGCGTTTTCATCACTGTCGTGGAAAAATCTGTGACTTCCCAAACCCCCTTTTTTAAAACCCTCCCACCTGTCCCTAAAACCCCACCTATAATGACCTACACTACACCAAAAAACCTACCCACCCACCTATCTAATTTCCTACCCTCCCCCCTCTTTTTGGCCCGTTATTTTCCCTCCATACCCGATTTAACTTTTTCCCGCCCACAAAATACAAACACCCACAAAACCCAAAAACAAACAACTATTACACCCTCTACTCAATCTCATTAACATTAAATCGTTAGGTGCTTACCTTGATGATGCCTGCCGTCTTGGTGGCACGCCCGCCATTGTGCTAGTGGTCCACCCGATCCCTCTCCCACCTCTGCCATCACCAACTATCTACCCGCACCCTCCAACCAATCAACTCTCTCGCCCTGATCTCGTGGACCCGCTACTCACCAACCCAATCACCGTCAAATCCCACTGCCAACTCACTATCTTGTTTCCTCCGGACACTTTTCTCACTTTTCTCTCTTTTTTTTTGTCGTTTCTTCACTTCGTAAATAACAAATGAATAACAAAAATGTGGATTTTTGTTTTTATACCAAACCCGACCTAACCAACATCGGTTCCCCTAGACCGGCATCGGTCTCATGCCCTACCTAACCATCATTGGTTTTCCTATACCGACGGTTATCCATGACCGCCATCGGTCAACCTAACCTACACATTGCCCTTACTTTGCCATTTTACCCCACCTTTTACCTTGCTCTTTACCCCATACCTTTACCCAACCCATTACCTTACCTTGCCTGACCTCGTTACTTCCTACCTCCATTTTTCCTCCTTTGGGGACTCATTATTTTACCCCTACCTTGGCCTTACCCATTCCGCAACCTAGATATTTGGACCTAGACCATTGCTAGTGACCTTTGACCTCATGTGTTCACTATACCTTACGGCACTGTTACCTGTGTTGATTGACCTAATGACCTTACCTAGCCTATTGTCGTGAGCATTTATCCTGACCTTACCTTTGGTGTACCGTAACATACCTAAATGTTCCTGCACCTAACCTATGTTGTGCTTCCTGATCCTATCCTATACCTTGGAGACCGGATTCACTTCAACCTTGTTTATATAAACCTATCGACCTTAGACAATGTAGAGTTTGCCTGCTTTTCAACCCGGTAGCGTGCTGCAATTTATACGTGTGCGTGCATTTGACTATTTCTACCTGTGACCCTGACCCATTACCTAGATCGCCAAGTAGACCTTTCACCCCTTTTCCCCTGTCCCATTTTCCTTTTCTTTACATTTATCTTTTATCAAACCACTCACCACTTCACCTTTCTTGCCTCTAAATGGGTTCCTAGTTTGAGGGGGATCACATTCACCCTCACATGGGGCAACCACATTATATTTTTGTTAGCATAGCTTACCAATACAAGCTACACAACAAAAAGGGGCAAAATGTAGACACTAAAATTAGGTCACACTCCCCTTTGTTCCTCGACATATAAGCACCCTTTATTACATTTACCTAGCCATGACCCCCTCCACCCCACTAATATTAATTAAATTAAATTAATGTATTATCCTCACTATATTTAATATTTAAATATCTTATTTAAATAATATCTAAACATATAGTTCACTTAGACACCTCACCAAGTTAACTCAACCTAAGACCTATTCTTAAGCAAGTTCCCATAACCAACTAAGACTTACCCAAACCTAAAAATCAATGCCTACATTCCCTCTAACCACATTCCTACATGCTCACAATGAGCTCCCAGCCTAATCTATGGGATAGTGACACGATATCCAAGAAAATTAGAAGGATCTCCTAAGTTTAGTAAACCTAGGAAATCTCGCCTGATGATGCTCTTACCCCTAACCGTCGCCAATTAATCCAGACCACCGTCGGTTACCCCTTTTACCCAAAACAACCTTATTTCTCAAGGTTGGAAGTTGGAACTTGGAAGTTGGCAAACATTGTAAGAAAGTTGATGAGAAAGAACACATCTCAGAGAGATAACACATCTTCAGAGAGCCAATTTCAGCAAAAACTCACATCCAAGGAAGGAGATTGAACATCTTCTTCTACAAACCATCCCACCACGATTGGATCTACCCCAAAGAAAGAGGAGTGTGCATGCAGCCTATGCAGTAAGCTGTTCTTGGTGGTAATCACTTACAACCCTCAAACCTATCATGAGCACCTCCATCCTTCACACACAGGTCTTTAGGAATGAAATCCAAGTAAGTACAACATCTTACTTTCCGGTTCTTTCATTTCATCATCATTTTATCATCCATTTTTTATCTTGCTCCCTATTGAACTTCTCCAACATTTTCACCTCCATAGACCCATTAAAACCTCGCAAAATCCCACTCCCGTCACCCAATACACCGTCTCGACCAAACAAATCCCTTTGTGTAATAAAAAGGAGACCAAAACCCGTTCGTGACATTTCTAGATCTCACTTGTAGCCGGCACGGTTACACCTAACCGCCGTTGGTCACCCCTAACCGACACCGGTTTCGTATTTACCCACACGCCTTAAACGGAGACCTACCCACCTAATATTACCTCACCCTCATTCACTTGTGACCTACGCGAGATCTCTCACAAACCCGTAGTGACCCGTAACCAATCATTTGACCTTTGATTCTATTCTAGCTTAGCCTGTTAGATTATATCTATTTTCTTATTGTGTTTTAAGTGAGATACCTAAATCATTTTAAAGTAACAATAGGATTTAATTTGTTTACAACATTAATTTATTTAAAAAAATGGAATGATAACCATCTAAGAATTATAATACTTCCCGGATCTAGTTTACGCTAGGTAGTTCCTCCTAGCCAAAGGGAAGCTCTCACGATCAACTTTGGATTTGGAAGTCATATACGCGTAACAACCCATCAACCGACATTTGAACATGCATTCCTCCTATGCCCATTACCCTATTTGTTTAATCAATACTTCAAATAAAAATCTAAGAAAAAGGTGAAACAAGAACATAAGCACCCAACTGGTTTATTCTATCCTCATAAAGATACCGCAAAGACAAATGGCAAGTGATAAGCATGGACTTTGTACAAGGGTTTCCTATGTCAAGAAATAAACATGATGTTATTTTAGTAGTTGTGGATAAACTAACAAAGGTAGCACATTTTATCGTTGGTAATCTGAAGGATGATTCTCCTATGTTAGCTAAAAGATTTGTACACAAAATTTTCAGATTACATGGAGTACCTGAATTAATCATTTCGGATAGAGATCATAGAATGATGTCAAGATTTTGGCAAATGCTTAATGTAGCTCTAGGAACTAAGATGAATTTCAGTTCTGCGTATCATCCGAAAATGGATGGACAGAATGAAAGAGTTAATCAAGTTTTAGAGGATATGTTACGAATGTATTGTATGGATCACAGTATAAGTGGGAAGAGTACCTTCCACTAGTTGAGTTTGCTTATAATAATACATATCATGCCTCTCTTAAGATGGCACCTTTCAAAGCATTATACGGAAGAAAATGCATAACCCTTGTTTGTTGGGACAACATGGAGGATAGAGAGGTAATTAGGCCTAAAATTCTTACTGAAATGGAACAACAAGTTAAATTAATTCGTGAGCACTTGAAAGAAGCAACAGATAAACAAAAGAGTTATGTTGATTTAAAGTGGGTAGACAGGAAATTTGAACTTGGTGATAAAGTCTTTCTTCGGGTCAAACCAAAAAAGAGCTCTATAAATTTTGGCAAGGCTACCAAGTTATCACCTTGTTATGTGGGACCTTTTGAGATAGTTGAAGTAATCAACCTTGTAGCTTACCGCTTAACATTACCTCCTGCTTTATCACGAATGCATGATGTTTTCCATATTTATTTGCTTAAGAAATACATTTAAGATTGATCACATGTGTTAAATTGGAATTTCTTGTAGGTCCAAGACCCGAAATAATCGTGGTTAAACCCATTTGAGTGCTTGAAACTTGCCAGTTGCATTTGAGAAATCGTGAGATAAGTCAATGCAAGGTGTAATGGGACCATTTTAATGAAGAAAGTGCAACTTGGGAAAACCTGGACGATATGAAAACTACTTTTCCATATCTATTTAAACAGAATTGATTCTGTAGACTGATAAAAATTTGTGATTTTATCTTTATATGTCAATAAGTCTACCGGTTATGGACATATAACTATTATTTTGAATAAACAACTATGTAAATGCTGATTTCTGAAACTTAAAATTCGGATATTGTTGCAAACATATGTTAAGAAAGTGAATAAAAATTGATTATCCTAAATGCAATGATTAAAATGAGATAATCATCGAGACAATGATTCTTTCTAGGAGGGAAGTATGTAACACCTTGTCAAACTGTTATATTCCTCTTTTGCATTGTAAGTGTAGACATGTGATTTTCAGGACAAATGCATGTTTCATGGATGTTGAAAAATCATGATTGTTGTGGATAAATCATTTCTACTCTTTGATTGTAGGGATGGTATGTTGTTTCTTGCAATAATCTATTTCACTTCTTATGAGTAAGTTGTAATCTGGTTTGAATGGTTACAAACTTATCCTTTGCAATTGGACTCATCCTTGGATCAATTCCATTGATCCAAGGTATGTTTTAAATCTTCTTATCTAAACTGAATGAAAATGGCATTCATTGATTAAGAGACTTAATGGACTGAACTTGTGTTTGTTGCAAATTATTTATTATCTTAAAATACCGTGCCTGCATTTTGTTGTGTGTTGTGCTTAGCTCTTCTTGATTGACCTTTACAAAGCACTTGAATGGTGTTAAGGGAAAGGGAAACCGCCTGTCAGATTCTTGAGAAAGAGAGATTTTTATGTGTCCTATATCTATAAGGTCTATTCTAATAGATTCGAGACTTAGGTAAATTCTCGCCTACCTCTTCCTATGACACTCTACATGGGATGACAACCTAATCTAAGTTATAATACTAAGTTAGCATGAGGGAAATAACCTAAGGGATTCTAAGTTATTTCTAACCTATTATATTTGGTTAAACTAAAACCTAACCTAAGGTGGAAATTTATTGTTTGAAGGTTATATCCTAAGGTTATATATTTTAAACTAACGTAAGATCTAACCTAAGAAAATTCTATCTACCCTAAACTAATGGGATATGAAAGGGAACCTATGGGTCATTAGCAAGTGGGAGCTAAGCGGCGGTTCCTAGGCTATTGATGAGATGTGATTTTTGTATTTAAAAAAAGTAGAGTACCGCGACTTTGTAATTACATGGAAATTTGGGGAACCTACGTGTAAGCATCACTAAGTTTGGAAATACAAATCGAAGTTAAACTTAGTCTTGCCAACTTTGAATGGTGGTGGCAAGGGGAGATAGGCAGGAATATGCAAATTAATGGCTTTAATTATCCTCGGTTTTGGTGAGCAAGTTGTCTTGGAAGGCATGGTCGGATTTGTTGGGGGTTGTTTTGATTTGCATGCTTCATGATTTTTTATCTACATGGAATTATCTGGTTTTTTGAACTAGCAGTTTGATCTACACTTAGTAGCTATTTTTGAATTTCTGAGCTATTTTTGTTCGAGGAATGTATAAGAGGTTGTGGAAAAATATTATGGTTGTTTGATCTTGCTTGGAGATGAAGGGATGTTGGAAACTCGACTGGAAGTCTTCTTCGAATTGGCAGAGGCACTATCAGGCATGATAGGCTCTACCCATTAAGATCTCTTTCTTCTAAATGATTCTAAAACAATGATTCATTAAAACAATTATATATATATATATATATATATATATTTGCATGATGAGAATGGTTATTTACTTGCATGTTTTCTTGAAATTTATGTGGGTTTTGGAATGTGAATCCTTTGTTGTTAATGGTAGTTTGAGGGAACTTTCTCTGTACTAGTTATCAGTGGTCTCATGCAAAATTTTTATTAAGGACTCGTCAGAACTTGTACTAGAAGCTCTGAAATTTGTAGTGGAAGCTCGTAGCTTGTATTTGAAACTTTGTTTCTTGCATTCGAGACTAATGTTGAAAGAACTGGCTTGTTGCTCATTTGGTTCAAACTCGTTTAGTCTTGTGTTTTTGAGGTAGAGCTCTATAGTGTTCTATGCTTATACTCGAAGCTTTGAAATTTGTAATGAAGCTTTAATTTGTTAAGAGTTGGTATGGGGACTATGTGTTTGTGCCAGACTATGTGGGAACTTAGTGTAGATCTATACTTAAGGTTGAACCTTTGTATTTGACACTGTACTTACATTTGGTTCTTATGATGAACTTGTAGTCAGGTTGTGATTTTTTCTCTGTACAATTACTCAAGCTAAGGGTTATTATTTTTATGGAATTATGAACTCTAGACTCACAATGGATTTTTGTGTTTTCCTGATCCAGTAATAGAATTTGTAGAAAATCGGAACTTATGTTGGAAGCTTGTATTAGTCTTTGAACCAGTATTCTGTTAATGGGAAATTTAATTCTCTACCTATTTTTACGAGTTGGGTTTTGTTGGTTCATCCGGTTTTGAAGCTCCATCTCCTTTATGGACTGTCTTTCTCAATGGTAGCTTGAGAGTTTATTTCGGTTTGATTCCGAACTAGTAACCTCCTTGTGATCTCCTTTGTGTCACTTCTTGGGTGTGAATTTTTTTATTTTCTTATGTCCTTTGGATCGTATAGCCTCCTTGAAATCGATAAGGGGGAAAATTGAAGTAAAACCTTTCCCTCTCTAGCCTGAGTGAATCCGTGTCATGTGGGAAGCTTGGCTGTTTTATTCTTAGGAATTAATGGACTAGAACTCGCGATCTTTTTAGGGCAATCGATCGATTGTAGAGGTGTTTGAAATGTAGTATTTAATTCCTTATTGTCTTGATGTTGAACAAATCCTTACCTATCATAAGCTTTTAAATGAAATTCTTGAGGCTTGTGGTGATTTTTTTCATTTGAGGTTGAATAAGTTGGGGACAAGACTTGTGTTAAACTGATTTTTTAGTTCCTTACTCTCTTATGATATTTCATTTGATTCGAGGGTTTTATTTGAATGGTGAATTTAAACCCTGTATGCTAGTGTAGTTTGAAGAGATACTGTATTCCTATTCTGAATGCTTGGAAATTTAGTCTTTGGGTCCATGAGTTTTATTGACCCTTATCTATCTTGCACTATTGCGTATTTCTATTTCTTGATGGGTTCTTGAATGGATCTCTGGGTTTTTGACAGAGAAGAGAATAGGATCTCTTGATTGTTGTATGTTGTTTAGGGATGATACTGTGAATTTCATTTGGAGATTGAATTTGGATTTGAGCTTGGTGAATGGAAATAGGTCTTCATTTGTAAGTTTGTAATGGAAGTTGGTAATGTGCATTCTGTTTGAGTTCTATCTTGGGAACTAGCTAATGAATTCCTAAGTTTATACTTAATATAGGATTTCATTTCATAGTATAAATGAAATGAAATATTGATTGGGTCCTTTTTGGTTGAGATCCTTTCTATGTTAATTGTATAAGTTTTTGGACCGAACTTCTCTTTTATTGATTCTCTTCTGAGATGGGAATTCTCTTATGGATTGGTTAGGAGATTTATTTCATTCGAGTATAGCTTGGATTTTTGGAAAGTTTGGTTTAGACCTTTGAATTATATACTACTAATATATCTGAAGTTAGTAAAAATTTTAGTTAGACTGCTTTTAAACTACTTGGAATGAATTGGGATTCTTATTTTGGTGTTGCCTCTTTATTTATGGACTCCTTATTTTTTCATCTCGTGGACCGAGGCAGTTGACGTGTGTTCTAAATCTAATTCTTTCCTTCAAAGGAATTGTGTCTTAGAAATAGCTATGTATTGATTTTATTCTTTGTTTACATGGAAAGATGAAGCATACTAATATGAGTTATGATGTAACTAACCTCTTTGCTTCTTGGAAAAGTTAAATGTGATATTTCTATTCTTATGGGTTTAGGAAATAATGAATGACAAGACTTGTTGACTGTTTTAAATAATTGATAGGATCAACTAAGTCTTGTGATGTAATTCGATGTTGCAGATTATATTATGCTCTATTATTGAAAGTGAATTTAGATTATTTTAATTGTTCTTCTTTCTGGATGTTATTACTTATGATTACTTATATGATGCCTATTAAGTGTTTCATTAAAGCAAAGTTGTTTAATGAAACAATTAGTGGAATGCACTTTACTTTAATGCTTGGTGCTTGTCATGCTTAGTTCATCAATCGAGCAGCTTCTAGCAATTTGTCGATGGACATCGTAAGTGATAAAGGAAGAAAAGAACTTTCATGTTGTATTGACTTATTTAATTCGGATCTTATGTAAAGAGTTTTGATTCATTCATGAGTTATATTGAAAAATAAAATTTGTACTTTGTTTGGAATGGAGACTGTTTGTTAGACAGTACGCCTGAAATGCATAGTCTTGTAAATGAATAAGTTTATAATGATGAATTGAATGTTGGAGATTTACTTGTATTGGTTGTGTAAATTATCTTTTATTTATGAAGACTATGGAATTCATATCTTGATGATATTCTTCATATCTCGTTATATGCTTAATTCGGATAAACTTGATAAGTTAGATAAAAGGAATTAGTTTAATCTCCCTTAATAAGATGCAACTTGTTCTTTCATTGTAATCAAACAGAGTTCAATTGGAACATGATTTGGATGTCGATTTAACTCCCAAAATAATTTTTTTCCTTTGGTGGCTATCGAGGTAGAATTCTTACCAATGACAATCGATGAGAAGAGGATTAATAATCCCTAATAGGTGCCATCTTTGTAAGAAAGATTTTGAGGATATCACCCACTGCTCATACATTGTGAGTAAGCCACTAGATTATGGAGTTTTTCCTTTCTAAATTTGAAGCTCTCGGGTGATGCCAAGGATCTCAATCATCTATGGACTCATTGGAACCCACCCTTTAAGCATTGTGTTGTTAAAAGGATCTCGGAAGTCTGGTTATCCCTCATTTAATCTGGAGAATATGGAAGGACAAAAATGATATTATCTTCAGAAACAAAAAGCAAAAATACAAACTTATTATTGGGAAAATTTCTAATGGTATCAAAGAGAATATTGCTGGATTTAAACCCCCCAAGAACAAGAGATATCCAGAAAATGAAGAATACATTCTTTCCAACTGGCAGATTGGATCAATTAATAGTTGGAACATTCCCGAGAATAACATTGATAGATCTTTGATTAAATGGCATCCTCTTGATCTAAATTGGTATAAGTTGAACTTTGATGGGGCTTCTAAGGGAAACCCTGGGAATGCGGTAGGGGGAGGAGTGATACGGGATCATAAAGGCAATCTAATAGCTGCGTATGCTGGTAAAATGGGAATTCAAACTAATCATTTTGCTGAAGCTTTATCTGCTCTTTGGGGTCTGAGAATTACCCAGGAAAATAATATTCAGAACCTCATCATTGAAGGAGACTCCCTAAATATCATTAATCTTCTTAAGTAGTGCTCATCTCCAAGCTGGAGCATCAAGGATTTTATTGCAGAGTCCATAAGTATTAGTCATACTTTCAATAACATCAGGATCATGCATACCTACAGGGAGGGTAATAAATTGGTGGATGTGCTGGCAAATTATGGCATTAATGTTAACCTTATAGTTTGGGACAATAATAGCATCCCTAAACAGCTTCAAAACAACATTCAGGCGGAACTCCATACGTAAGCAATATCTTGAAATGAGTTATGAATTTTGGGTGTGGATCAAAAATACTCCCACACGTGTTGATTTAAAGTATTGGTTTATGCAAATCATGTCTAATAATCAAGATAGTGTGAATCATATGGGGAATTTCAAGTGGAGATACACGGTTTTTAAAATCGCGCATGCAGGCTGTATTGTGACTGTTAAAAGGCGGATTCAAACCTCCACGGAAACCAAAGGCGGCGATAAAGTGATTGATGGCAGGGAGTGGGCTATTCTCACACGCGTTTTCAGCAGCTCGTGATCGGTGAGACACGCACCGATCGTGGACCCAATCAGTTTAGAACAGAGAAGATGGGGGGTCCTCCTTGTCAAATTGAGCCTAGTGTGGACCCAGACTGGAAAGATAATATTGAGCTGTGGAGCATTCTTAGCAAGGGTGGCATAACAAACTTCATGGAAAAAGTTCAGGGGCATGACCAGAGCATCTCTGTGCGTTTTGCAAAGGATTGGAAGGAGAGGACAGTGGATTATGGGGGGCAGAAGGTCTTAATCAATGAAGAGCTTATTGCTGAAGTGACCGGCCTTGGCTTGGAGGGCTTCAGATTCTTTAACAAAAGGGTCGATAGAGATGTTGAAGAGAGAAGATTTGTTGAGGGAGAGGAGAAACTGACCCACATAACAACGGGCCTGCTTGTTAGCTCGATCCCTCCGCCATATGATGAAGTAACCCACATGATGATACGGTTCATCTCCTTAGAAGGAAGGTTTGTCACTGTTCCTGCAAAACACCTTATTTTTCTTAATCATTTTCGTAGGGATCGTCTGGTTTGTTTCCCCCATTACTTGCTGAACTCTCTTGAACGCTCCATTCTTGAGTTTCAAAAGCATTCCTGGGTGGTTCCTTTACACCAAGGGCTCATTTTGTTGTTACACAAATGCTGTCTCCTCAGGTTTCCTAGTCTCCCATCCTCCCCTAGCTCGATTCCCCTTTGCCGAGCTCTCGCTGCCACCTGTTTCTCCTTTCTCTACCCCCGCCACCACCGCAGTCACCCCCATGCCGGCCGCTCGTGCTTCTTCTCCAGCTTCCTCTTCATTGCTCTCGCCCTCACTTGGCCTCTACCTCGCGGAGACCGGTTACCAGGGCTTCTAGGAAGCTTAACCTCGAGACCCTTGCTGTGGAGAAGGGTTCTCATGAATTTGAAATTGCTCATGACCTCCTGCATATCAGCAGTGCCAGCCCTCGGGAAGTGCAATTGGAAAGCCCTACTAAAAGGCTGGAAGCCTTAGAGGCAGATATGAAATTGTTAAAGGATGAAGTTAAAAACTTGACAAAATAGAAACGAAAGAGGAAGAAGGAGGAGGAGGAGGATGTGGATAGCAACCAAATTGAAGATATATATAAGAAATTGCACTCCTTGGACTCTCACTTAGGGAAAGCCAAGACTAGGCATGATTACAACATTGCCATCTTTAGGGCGATTGAGGAATTTATTGAACAACACATCAGAAGTGTCTCCAACCTAAGCGGAGTTAGGAAACTCTTTGGGGTACCGATAAGGAAAGCAAGAAGACCTTGGAGTAGTTGGATTCTAATGACGCTGCCCATATGACTACTTTGGGTATGTTTAAATCCTCGAAGAATATAAAAACCATCATAGACAAAGCTACTAGGAAGTAGCATGTAGATGATCTCTTTGTCCTTGTTTGTTTTTTTACCTGCTTTTTTGTGGATCCTTTACTACTTTTTGCAAAGAATTTTACTGTTTTGTCTCATCTTGGTAGCTGTTTTTAGCTACTTTGAGCATCATTGTAACATTTGGATTTTGATCCTTTTCTCCGGTTCTCTTGCTTATCCCGGCTTTTAGGCCTTATTTTGTAATCAAGGGTATAGTCCCTTTAAAAAAACTATTTGCCAATAATAATAAAAAAAGATGCAACTTGTTAAGTTGCATAAGATAATGATTTTTATCTAAACAATTCTAACATGGTCTTGAAATGTGTATTGAATATGTAGTAAAACTATAGAGAATGTGAAAGATAAGAAGGGTATGAAAAACCCTAACACTTAATCATCTAGAGGAAGACTCTTCCTCGCTCAAAGGAATGTAATCTAAAAAATGGTGATATAACCGTAAATCATTATATTTCATTTCCTATAAATTCTACTATAACTAAACCTATTTGGTTGCTACACCTTCTTTGAATGGATAAGATTACAATATAATGGAACTTATGATGTTGTTGTCCTATTTTTGGATATATGTTTATTAAGCTTTGTAAAATGAACCTATAAAGAAATCATAAGTTAAGGAAGTTCTTTAATGGCTAAATGAATCAAATTTAGAAAAGAACTTATGGAGTGTTGGATTAGGGTTTAGCAGGGTTGCTGCAATTGGTGTAATAATCCAAATTAATAATGTATTAATAACCTCCTTGGGGTATGTACATTATGATGAGGCAATTTTTGTAGGATGTTGGCACACACCAACTATAGGGTTGTACCTTCGAGAAGACAGGGGTCTTCTTGAGGATACATCATTGTAGTTGACATGTGGCAACACCCTTCTACATTGATCATCTAGATCTACACACAAATAAGGACTCAAACTTAGTTTCTCTCTAGGTCAAGTTAGTGGCATGTTTAGGATAGTTATTAGATTTCAATGGCTGAGGGTACCTTGGCACATCCGGTTGACTTAGGTCAACCGAGTATGCCCATATACCCTAAGTCATTATGAGCGTCTTCCTATCATAAATTTTGTTTCTAACCAGGGCTAGGGTTAAACCTTGGACAAGTGGACTGACGGTAGTCAGTAAAGACCATTCTTGATAACAGAGTGAGGTGAAGGACGTATTCGAAATGATGAGTATATCGTCTAGGAATAATGACATAAATAGTATGTTGAAAATCTTTGGCCAAAGTATCGCAAGCTTGGTTGCATTGTCCTATGTCACCTAGTTTAAAGCAACGTGATATCAGATGAATATTGGTAACAAATATTCAGATATGTTCTTTAAATAGATCACTTAGTACCCAGTTTAGGGTAGGAAAACCAAGTATACAAAGTATACGATAAGTATTCAATACTTAAAGTTAACATAAATAGATCGGTAGATCACCGAGTTATGAAATAAATAGATCAGTAGATCACCGAGTTATGAAATAAATAGATCGGTAGATCACCAAGTTATGAAATGAATAGATCGGTGGATCACCGAGTCATTTATAGCTGCATATGGTTATCTGTTTGAGATTGATTGGCATGGAATGTGTGTTCTAAATAATGTTTTATTTAGAACAAAGAACATTATGAAAAAAATTAAAATTTTTCCTTGTTTCTAAAGTCTTAAAATGGGAATGTTACAAGTGATTTGGAGGAAGAGATATATATGCAACAACCACCGGTTATGAAGTCAATTGTAAGGAGAAACTTGTTTACAAAGTTGAAAAAGAGCTTGTATGGGCTGAAGCAAGATCCAAGGAAATGAATGATATATGAGATTTCACAATTTTATGCATGAGCATGGTTATATGAGATGCGAATTTGATCATTGTGTTTACTTAAAGAAACTTGAAAGTGGAAGCTATATTACTTTGTTAGTGTATGTATATGATATGCTTATTGCAGGATCTAATATGCAAGACATTATTGAGCTTAAAGAAAGTTAGCTCATAAATTTGCAATGAAGGATTTAGGATCCGTACATGTAAAATCCTTGGCATGAAAATTCATAGAGATAGGAAGAACATGAAATTGTATTTGTCTTAGGAATATTATATCAATAAGGTGTTGGAAAGGTTTAAAATGTGGAATTCAAAACCTGTAAGTACACATATGGCTGCACACTTGTTGGTTGAATATTTTGTCAAGCCAAAATATGAGGTTCAACCATAGTACATGGGATTAAATCCCTCCTCAAAGACAGGTGAGGCTGCCTATTTATTACTAATCTAAAACACAAAGCAGAAATAATATATACAGTATTCACACTAATCTAACCATTGGGGTTGGGATAGAATCCCGAAATCCATATCCACACTATGTGAAGATGTTGTTTTTATAAATGGACTGGGTCGGAAATTATTACAATGTAAGAAGCACAATGGAAAGGAAAGGAGAGGAACGTATTTTATTTCGAGTAAACACAGAGCACGAAATAATCATACAAGCTTTAGATAACAAATGTAATGTTTGAAATGATTAGAATCATCAAGACACTAAACAAGGAATAGCTTAAGATTGTGAACATAAGAACAATATCTTAAGAAAAACACTTCTCACAACACAAAGTTTGCGAAAACAACATCAGCTTCTATTCCTCAAATGATTAAAAGAAAACACAAAGTTTTTCTTCTTCACAATAGCTCCCAATATTTCAAAAATCTCAACCCTTTGGAATGTACGCACATCCCTTATTTATAATAAAAATAGTTGAGAGAAAATAGGACAAACCCTATAAAACAGTTTGTTAACAAGAGTCCTATTTTGCTTGACTCTCACGCAGGAGACCAAGTCAAAATATGATTCCTATGTGATGAAATAGAAATGAAAAAGACATGTCAATTTCAAGATTGAAATGACATGTTACATCAAGATTTAGTCTGAATCGTCATCTTTTTCTTCCTCATCTTTCTCTTCTTCTAACTGAGCCTGTTTGTTCCGATTTTTTTGAAACTTCTAGATTATACCTTGCATCTCATTTTCATCAGGCACAGTGGAATGATCACTCAAAACTTCACATGTTTCATGAGTGTCACTGGCACTACCGGGAAGTTTTCTCAATCTTTTGTTGAGTTTTCTCAAGGCCTCCAAAGAATGTTCAATCTTTACAAACCTGTCAATGATTTCAATGCCAAATCCATGAGTTGGTTCATGCTGAATTGATTCTTGGATTTGTTTGAAAAGATCATCAGCTGATAGGATGCCCGAGTTTCCACTTGACACTTTTGCATAGATTTTCAGCAGTTCTTCTTCTAGGTCACTCTTGCCATCAATCAATTGATCTCTTGATTCTCTCAATTTACCGCAAGCTTCATTGAGAATCTTTACCCTGAACCTGATGGCTTTGGTCAGCTGGAAATGCTTATCGCATGTGGGATGACACCTTCTTCTACCAAGATGCGTGATGGGATTTGCTTCAATACCTGGAGAGCTTCAAAAGTCAAATCAAGGTGTCCAATTTCTTGGGAGAAATCATCATCCATCTTTTCTCCATCACTCTGTATATTCCCCAAAGATTGATAGACTTCTACGGCATCTTGAATCACTTCTTTCCCCTGTTGGAGTAGCCTTTGGGTCCATTCATCGACCACCCTTCCTTTTTCATTAATCTTCTCAATTATAGGCACTGATGAGAAATCAAATCCGACAGGGATAGAGGAAGATGGTATGGATTCAAGGGGTTTTGAGAGCTTAAGAAATACCTCAGTTAACTGCTCCAACTTTCCTTTAAGCTCATCTCTGTTGTCCTTTGTTTCCTTCAATTTCTGGCATAACACGTTTATCCCGTGCATCCTGTTGTGCATCTTGTTGTCACTTCTCCTAGAGCCACCCTGGTTATCTGAAAGTCGAGGCCGTTATGTCCTCTTTGGTTTTGTCAGTCACAGGAGTGGTAATCTCTGCAAACTTATGCCCCGAAGCATCCACCAAAACCCTTGAAACTATTTTGGGTTTCTTGGCTGATTTAGCAGTAGAAGCCTTGAGTGAACTAAAATCAAAGGCTGGTATGGGTACAATCACCTTCCTCTTCCTGAGTTTGCTCAAGTAGCCATTGAGGCGTGTCAGAGGGAGTTGCCACTATTGTAGAAGTTGGTATCATACTTTCAGGGGGAGAGGGATCCACTGGTGGAGTGGGGACAGTTACCAATGTGGTAGCAGATTCAATAAAAAGAGGCACAGGAGGGGGCATGTTGGTAGTTACTTTGGTCCCAGCAGAGAGGGGTGAGAGTCCAGAGAAAATGCTGGCCATGACTGAAGAAGTAGATGGGGAAAGAGGAGGTAGAAGTGGTTGTGAAGGAGGAAGCGCAGATCCCGACTCCAAAGCCTGGGATGCAAGAGATAAGGTCACTTCAGTTGGGTAGTCAACAAATGGTGAAACTAGGGGCTGGCTTACTTCTCCTTCCAAAGAAATTTCTCCTATTTCTGGTGGTGTTGGTGATTCTGGCACATTCACCATTTCAACTGGAGTAACAATTGAAGAGATTTCTCATTCTCTTCTCTTCTTGACAAACTTGACCTTTATAGGTCCCTTAGAAGATCTTTTGTCTTTTCCCTTTTTGGAGGGCCCCGCCTCTGCAGCAACCAAATTTGAAAAATTATCATCTTTAAAACTCATTCCCCAAGAGGCGAGCCATGCTTTGGTGCATGCAAGAATCAGGGCTGATCTATCTGTAACGGAGGCTTTTTCACTGATAGACCAATCAATAGGTGGGAAAACATATTGATCTTCATTCAATCCATCATAGGAAGGATCCAGAACACTTTCATTATCGCTAGTACCTTCTGGTATGTCAGCGAGCTCAAGTGTCTGAATCTCAGCAAGTGTCAACCTGCTATGATCTTTTCTTCGGACAAAACCTCATCACGTAAATCAATCCAGATGTCTTCTACGCTTGGCACGTGTGGGTGCAGAGTTCCATATGCCTTGAGGACTCCTCGAAAATCAAACCCATCTCGGGGCTTCATGTGCTTCTTCAACTTATCTTGAAGCTCATGGACAACGTTCTTGGCTTTCACCAGGTGAACAAGTATACATATAAAATAGAAATTGGGAAAGATATTTTCCTGAGAATTTATCTCATTGGAACTTTGAAAATCCAACAATTCCCGTTGATTCTTCTCCATCAATGATTAGTTTGAACCGGTACATCCATCCTTGGAAAACATTTGACTCGGGAAATCTTGAAGAAGCTAGGTACATGACTCAACAAAGTAAGATATCATTGATTTCTTAATGAAATCACTTCTAGAAGAACAAGTCATTTTGGAACTTCAGAAATAGCCTCATCGAGGATTTGATTAGGAATTTCTTATTCACGTGCTTGATGCAATCCTCCCGATCATTATCCCAAGATTTTTGGGCTGAATTGAGAACATCTCCATATTCCTCAAAATTAGGCAGCTTGAGAATGTCATCGAAGTAACCTCCATCCAACTTGATAAAACTTTTCTCCACCCTGGTTTTTCCAAGCAGAAGCCGAGGATAATTTGAAGCCGGCTAAGATGAAGGGGGCATTGAGTGGACATAGGGAAACTTATCGCAAGAGGTAGGACCATTGTCAACTATTGATTTCATCCATAAGAGTCCGAGAAAATCTCTTGACCCTATTCCTTAAAAATCCTCCATATCTATGTTTTGAGCTCTATATCCGGATGTCATAACTACGACCAATGTAGGAGGGAGACTCCACTTGATTCCCGACGAATTTGTACTTCATCCTCCCTAATTTTTCGAATCTTATCTTGTGATGGACCAGGTCCGACATGAGGAATTTCAAAGGAGGAGAGTGTCGGAGATCAGAAGGTGTTGAACACTTTGGAAAACCCGACACACTGGGAGGATGCCAGAGAGTTCAGAATGTCTGATACTTTAAACTTTTTGATATACTGCAGGTTTTGAACACTGCAAAGCACCCTGCGAAACCCGAGAAGAGGGAATGGGGTAATTGTTGAGTTGAAACATGCAAGTTTTTCTTCACTGTTGATATCCCCAATATATTTTTAATTACAATGACATCTTAGGGAATAAAACAAAGTGATTATTCCAAAGGGGTAACCCTAAAACACAAACCTGATTTAGAAAGCAACACCCAAAATGGAAAAGATAAAACCCCAACAACCCTGATAAGAAAAGATAGAAACCTGGAAGAATTCTTTACACAATTATTCCACAAAAACCACAAACAAAGAATGAAGAAAAATACCTTCAACCAGAACAAGAAATGATCAAAAACAAGCAATGCAATCAGGCACAGAGGTGAGTCAGGTTTCTGAGTCGAAGATGCATGCATGAAAATCCACGAGGTAAAAAGTACGTCTGGTAAAAATGACGTGGAAATTCAAATATTTATAAGAAATTTCACATTTAATACACTTCAGTTGACACGTGCCAACTACCCGACAACTCGGCATTAATGCCATGTCAGCATGCTTGGGATATCTGGAAACCCGACACAAAGGGTTTTAGAGCAATTCGGGTTTTGGGTTGTGGGAAACAAGTGACATGAAGCATCATGCTTGATGGTTCCGAAACCCGAAACAAAGGAGTAAATCGGGCTTCGGGGATCGGAAGACACGCGACATGAAGCATGTTTTGACGAAGGCATGTTCCGATGCTTGGAAGGTCCGCAAACCCGACTCACCTTACTTGATGCGGGTTTTGGGTTTCGGGGAACACACGACATGAAGCATCCAAAACACATGTTGTCTTGCTTGTGAAACCTGAAAACCCGATTATCTCTCTGAAAGGTGATTCTTAGAAAACCAGCTCAAAAATTTCTTAGGGTTATCTCATTTTTGGCGTAAACTCAAAAATGAGATAACAACTGGCTCTAGTTGGGGAATTTCTTTGTGATATCAAAGGAAGAGAACTCAGAATCTCTGGCTTTATCCATTGGGCTATGGAGTCAGAAAAGAAGAAAACCGAAAAACAAAACAAGGAAAGAAAGAAGACTAAAAGCAAACACATGACAGAAAATAAAGTATGTACAATGCAAAAAGAGAATCTTGCATTAATGATGGAACAACTTTAGATGTTGGCACGCTGAAAGGCAAAGGGAGTAACTCTCCATCAAGATATGATAGATGGAAACTATTTTCACCACTCAGCTGATGGATCTTAAAAGGTCCTTTCCACAAAGAATCAAACTTTCCGTGCATTCCTTTCTACTCCCTCCTCTTATCCCAAAGCAACACCAGGTCTCCAATCTGGAAATTACATTGCCTTGATTTCTTGTCAAAAATTTTCTTTACTTTGCTTTGATGATCTGCAATGTGATCAACCACCTTGCTTCATTCCTCTTCTAGCCTAGCTAGGTACATAACCCTTTTTTCAATAGAATTTTGAAAGGTCACATCTTCGACTGCTTTGGCCAACTGTAAGGCTGGAAACTCTACTGAGATAGGTATCTCAGCATCAATCCCGTATAGTACTTGGAAAGGAGACATTCCTATAGCTCGCTTTGGGGTAATCCGATCAGCCCACAATGCATCATACAATGCTTTGTGCCATGTCCTCTGGTTTTCATCTACTAGCTTTCTAATTATGGTAACCAGGTTCTTGTTGTTGGACTCAGCTTGCCCATTGCCTTGGGGATAATAATCAGATGAGTGAGCTAGGGTAATGCCGAATCCATAGAAAATTTTGTCAACTCATGCGATGAGAAATTGGAGGCATTTTCAGCCACAATCTTGTGGGGCACACCGAATCTGACAATTATATTTTCTTTAAGGAACTTGCACATGGCTTCTGAGGTTGCTTGCTTGATTGGCGCGGCTTCCACCCACTTGGTAAAATAGTCTGTAGCAGTTAGCACATAATTGTGTCCAAGCACTAGAGGTAGGATTCAATGTTCCAATGAAGTCAATTCCCCACTGGCGGAAAGGTTCTTCAATCACTACGGGCTTCAGGGGAAGAGCTGCTAGCTTAGGACGACCAACGAAATGTTGACAAGCTTCACACTTGGACACCCACTCTGCTGAATCCCAAAAGAGAGTAGGCCAATAGTACCTAGCCCGCAGGATCTTATAAGCTGTTACAGAGGATGAGAAATTTCCTCCGCATGCTAGGCTATGGAAGGATTCTAACAACTTTAACTGTTGTGATTTATCAACACAGCGCAGGAATACACCATCAATACCTTTCTTATATATCCCATTATCCCACAGGAGGTATCTTGTAGATCTTAACTTGACCGTCCTCTTCTCCTTTTGGCTTAAATGTGGGGGCATTCACCATAAGTCAGAAAGAAAGCAATATATGTGTACCATTCATCAGTTGTACTCACAAAAAGCACCATGGGCAACTTTGAAGAGGTATCTTCAGTCTTTTCACATTCTACTTCAACATGGTTTTCACGATCAATTGGCACAAGCCCCTTCCTCGTACCAACTTGGTAGGTCTAATGTCCAAGTCATACTCCTAAACTTTAGCTATCCAGGTACCTCGTTGACTCCCAAGTTCTTGTTGAGTCAAAATGGATTTAACGGTGGTGTCGGGAACAAGAACGAGGGTATGGGAATTCAACACATAGTACCTAAAATGTTTCACCACTCGTACCACTGCATAAGCATGCTTTTCAATTTGTGACATTTTTAGCTCATGTTCCTTTAATGGACAGCTCATAAAAGTGATGGGAGCTTCAATGCCCTCCCCATTCTCCTGCATCAGGATGGCCGACACTGTGTGAGCAGAGGCATAGCTGTACATGATGAAATCTTTTTGAAATCAGGACATACTAGGATAGGAGCGCAAGCAACTGCCCTTTTGACTTCATCGAATGTAAGCTTCCCTTCAGTACTCCATCAAAATGGAATTTTCCTTTCATCATCCCAAGGATATCCTTGGTTTTATCAGCAAAATCAGGTATGAACCTTCTTAGGAAATTGACCTTTCGAAGAAGGAATGAACTCTAGTTTTACTTGTGGGTAGGGTAAGGCTCTGAATGGCCTTTACCCTCTCTGGGTCGATTTTGGTTCCTTCTCTAGTCACGATATGACCCAACAACTTTCCTTCGGTCACTCCAAACATGGACTTCTTGGGATTTAATGAAATCTTGTGACACCTGCATCTCAAAAGTACTTGCTCTAAATGATCATAATGATCACTCCATTTTTAGAGAAAATGGTCAAGTCATCCAAATATACCACTATGACTTTTCCCATCAGGTCTCTAAATGCCAAGTCCATAGCTCTCTGAAAGGTGGCTCTAGTGTTGATCAAGCCGAAAGGCATCCTCCTGTAAGCAAAGGTCCCCCATGGGGTTGTGAAGGCCATCTTGTGTTGATCCTCCGCAGCTACCTCAACTTGATTATATCCTAAAAATCCGTCGAGCATGGATAGCATTTCTGATCCAGTAATGGTCTATAACACCTGATCCATGATAGGCAAGGGATAATTGTCTTTTAATGAAGACTGATTTAGGTTCCGGAAATCAACACAAATCCAGATTTCACCATTCTTCTTCCTGACAGGGATGATGTTAGCAATCCAAGTGGAGTGATGGATTGGAAAAATAATTCTGGCATCTAACATTTTCTGAATTTCCGCAAGGATAGTCCCTGAGATCTTGGGATTGTAATGTCTTTGCTTCTGCCTGTATGGTTTTACATCAGGCTTCAAAGGGATACTATGTTGTACGTCTTTGGGCTTGAAGGATTTTAAATCTGCATAAGACCAGGCTAAGACATCCATGTATCTCTTCAAGAGTGAAGTGAATTTCACTTTCTCCTCAGGGGAACAACATTTCCCAATATTCACCATCCGAGGTTGATCAGACGAACCTAGATTGACTTGATCTACTTCCGAGGAAGAAGCTCCTTCAACTTGTCTTTTGTTTTGAATAAAACGATCATGCTTGTCAAACAAACCCTCCAGAGAAACCATACCTTTGGGTATCTTGTTGCCTTTAAGCTGAATAAACTCACCATCAACCTCTTGATATGGATCTGAGATAGATTCATGGAAAGCTGATTCGAACCTTCAAAGTATAGCTCACTAAAATTGTCAGCTTTTTCTAGAAAAGTCAACACTTGTTGATCATCATTGAACACTTGCCAATGAGCCGCATTATCTGGGATACTGGGACGATACACGATCTCAATGGTGTATGTATCTTGTTTGAACTGGGGATGAGGGAGAAGGAGGGATGCAGACACGGCCAAAGAATCAGCCTTGTCGTTATAATCTCTCAAAACTACCTTGATGGAGAATGCATCAAAGCATTCTATATTATCCCAAACTTTGTTCCTGTAATGTCTCAAGTGATCATTTTTTACTTGATAGATTCCCTTGACCTGGTTGACAATCAGCTCGTGTCCCCTTGAACCTTGAGATTTCAAATTCCCTTTTGTCTGGCCATTTCTAATCCTAGTAACAGAGCTTCATATTCAACCATGTTATTAGTATTATCAAACTGCAATTTGAAGGCATAGGGGAAAATCTCGGAATTAGGAGATATAAGAACTACACCAGCGCCCGATCCGGTGGTTGAACAGCTACCATCAAATTTGAGGGTCCAAATAGCATTAGAATCTTCTTTCTTAACATCTACAGCTGGTATCTCGATGTCATGAAATAATTTCCAAAGCTAGCATCTTCGAAAAGAATTTGAGCCTTAGGGTCATCTGATTTAGTTACCAAATACCTCACCTGAGGCTCGGGATGGAGAACATGATAAACCCCATTGACTGGAATCCTTGCCTTGGTCCAATCCATATTAATCTCTCCTCCGACGTCTTTACAAAAACCTCTACCCAAGAGGATACCGTAGGCTGTAGGAATGTCAGCAACTAGAATAGTCATTTTCACTCTCTTCTCTGGGAAGGCAATGAATGCAAACTGTGCATCTTTGATTTGACCAATCAAGGGAACTTGCTTGGTTTCCATGGAGTAACATCATCCATATGACTTAGTCAAAGTAAGCCCAAGGGCATGGGCTACTTTTGTGGGCATAACATTGTCGGAGGCCCCTGAGTCGATGATGCAATTGCTGAGCTTAAACCCATTTATTAGCAAAGAAAAATAAAATGGTTCAATCTTTCCTGAAGAAGAAGCAGAGGCCGATTATTCTGAGGTGGGGATTGAGTAGGATTGGAAAAAGACCTTTTGGAGGTGAGAGAATGGTGGCTTTACTTCTAATGAATTTGGTGAGCTTTTGAACTGTTCAGGATTTGACTGAAGGTATTCCGCTTCTGACATTTGGATCTTGGTTCTTTTTGCATGATCGATAATGTCAAAAGTAGTATAAGAAGGGGTGATGGTAGGCTCAGTTCTAATCACGTGAGCTTGAGCTGGGGCACTGACCTTAGGAGAAAGAGAATGAGGAGAAGTTGTTACCTTTTTGGTGACTTCTCTTTCAGTTTGTGCTGAAATAGGAGCACCTCTCTTAACTATGGCTATGGGAGGTTCCTTGTTCTTCTCCTTGGGGCTTTCAAGAGGTTTTCTTGGATTCTGAGATTGGGATCGAGTGAAGACAGCAAATGACTGACCATCCGGTGCACATTCATCCTCTTCATATTCCAAATACCCAATGCTGGAGTCACCAACCGAATCGTCATAAGACTCATCAGCGTATCCTGAAGCTTCAAAAGCCTCGGGGAATCTTGTTCTTCGGGTTCCTCCTCTTCTTTGACTATTTCTACTACTGCATTGACGGGAGGAGCTTCGATTTGCCAGCCTCGGTTGAGCAGGGGTTAACCGCGGCCTATCTCTTACAGGTGCACACCATTGGTGTTATTGAAATTCCGTCTAGGGATATCCCGATACGGAACATTACTCACCTGCTGGGACATTTGATCTTTTTTAAAGCAATCAAATCATTAGCCATTTTTTGGATCATAGGGTCAGTATTACCTTGAGAAGAACCTTGATTTTTAGGTTTGGGTACATCTTTCCTGATTCTTCCGGCCAAAATGAGATCATCCTCTATTTCAATAGTTGTTGACTGAGCGATAGCCAAATCTGGGATAGCTGACCTTCTTAATAGAAAGCTCACATCGGGAGGCTGAGCATTAATGAAGAAGCATTTCTAATTTTAGAGTTGGTACAGCTATTTCTAGAATCTTTCGGATCAGCTTGTTAAACTTTTCCATGAAGTCCCGCATGGGTTCATGTGATTCCTTCTTCATATGGGTAAGTTGTGCTAACAAAGCATGAGAATCTTTGGCTGGTTTGAAACGTGCTTCGAATCTGGTCCGCATGGTAGCCCAGTTTGTGATGCATGCATTCGGAAGGTGATAAAACCATTCGGCTGCTGCACCGTGCAACATTTCAACGAAGAGTCGAACAGAGACATCTTCGTGAGCTACTCCAAGGACACCGCATGCTACGAAGAAAGATGCAATGTGTTCATCAGGATGCTACTTCCCATCCCCATTGAACTTGGGAATGTTTTTACGTGATCCATGTGGTAACTCGTGCAATGGTGGAGTTAAAGAAAGAGGACCAATAGCTGCGCCCTAGGGCACAGTTGTGCTGCCATCCTTCTGACAAGAGTGTGTATGGGGATCCGAGTGTCAAAAAGAATAATGCATGACAAGTTGCAGACACGTCTCGTTCTACGGGGATCCGGTTTCTCCGAACAGGCGAAGAACTTTTGGTTCGGTTAGAAATAACGTTGTTGGGGGAAAGACTGAAATTGTGCCATTGTAGTAACTCAAAGAGTGGATCAATTTCACCCGGGCTCGGTGGGACCGAGTGAAGATCTTTCCGGCCAGCTTGAACCGGAAAGAGATCTTGTTGAAAATAAGGAAAATACGGAGTCACAGACACCAAGAGGATAAGCTTTACACTATAAATCCGTATTCCCCAGTGGAGTCGCCAAAAACTGTTGGTTGGATATTTTGTCAAGCCAAAATATGAGGTTCAACCACAGTACATGGGATTAAATCCCTCCTCAAAGACAGGTGAGGCTTCCTATTTATTACTAATCTAAAACACAAAGAAAAATAATATATACAATATTCACACTAATCTAACCATTGGGGTTGGGATAGAATCCCGAAATCCATATCCGCACTATGTGAAGATGTTGTTTTTATAAATGGACTGGGTTGGAAATTATTACAATGTAAGAAGCACAATGGAAAGGAAAGGAGAGGAACATATTTTCTTTCGAGTAAACACAGAGCACGAAATAATCATACGAGCTTTAGATAACAAATGTAATGTTTGAAATGATTAGAATCATCAAGACACTAAACAAGGAATAGCTTAAGATTGCGAACATAAGAACAATATCTTAAGAAAAACACTTCTCACAACACAAAGTTTGCAAAAACAACATCAACTTCTATTCCTCAAATGATTAAAAGAAAACACAAAGTTTTTCTTCTTCACAATAGCTCCCAATATTTCAAAAATCTCAACCCTTTGGAATGTACACATCCCTTATTTATAATAAAAATAGTTGAGAGAAAATAGGAAAAACCCTATAAAATAGTTTGTTAACAAGAGTCCTATTTTGCTTGACTCTCACGCAGGAGACCAAGTCAAAATATGATTCCTATGTGACAAAACAGAAATGAAAAAGACATGTCAATTTCAAGATTGAAATGACATGTTACATCAAGATTTAGTCTGAATCGTCATCTTTTTCTTCCTCATCTTTCTCTTCTTCTAACTGAGCCTGTTTGTTCCAAAATTCTTGGAACTTCTAGATTATACCTTGCATCTCATTTTCATCAGTGCACAGTGGAATGATCACTCAAAACTTCACATGTTTCGTGAGTGTCACTGGCACTACCGGGAAGTTTTCTCAATCTTTTGTTGAGTTTTCTCAAGGCCTCCAAAGAATGTTCAATCTTTACAAACCTGTCAATGATTTCAATGCCAAATCCGTGAGTTGGTTCATGCTGAATTGATTCTTGGATTTGTTTGAAAAGATCATCAGCTGATAGGATGCCCGAGTTTCCACTTGACACTTTTGCACAGATTTTCAGCAGTTCTTCTTCCAGGTCGCTCTTGCCATCAATCAACTGATCTCTTGATTCTCTCAATTTACCGCAAGCTTCGTTGAGAATTTTTACCCTGAACCTGATGGCTTTGGTCAGCTGGAAATGCTTATCCGCATGTGGGATGACACCTTCTTCTACCAAAATGTGTGATGGGATTTTCTTCAATACCTGGAGAGCTTCAAAAGTCAAATCAAGGTGTCCAATTTCTTGGGAGAAATCATCGTCCATATTTTCTCCATCACTCTGTATATTCCCCAAAGATTGATAGACCCCTACGGCATCTTGAATCACTTCTTTCCCCTGTTGGAGCAGCCTTTGAGTCCATTCATCGACCACCCTTCCTTTTTCATTAATCTTCTCAATTATAGGCACTGATGAGAAATCAAATCCGACAGGGACAGAGGAAGATGGTATGGATTCAAGGGGTTTTGAGAGCTTAAGAAATACCTCAGTTAACTGCTCCACCTTTCCTTTAAGCTCATCTCTACTGTCCTTTGTTTCCTTCAATTTCTGGCATAACACGTTTATAGCATCCCGTGCATCCTGTTGTGCTCCTTCTATTGTCACTTCTCCTAGAGCCACCCTGGTTATCTGATAGTCAGAGGCCGTTATGTCCTCTTTGGTTTTGTTAGTCGCGGGAGTGGGAAATCTCTGCAAACTTATGCCCCGAAGCGTCCACCAAAACCCTTGAAACTATTTTGGGTTTCTTGGCTGATTTAGCAGTAGAAGCCTTGAGTGAACTAAAATCAAAGGATGGTATGGGTACAATCACCTTCCTCTTCCTCGGAGTTTTCTCAAGTAGCCATTGAGGCGTGTCAGAGGGAGTTGCCACTATTGTAGAAGTTGGTATCATACTTTTCAGGGGGAGAGGGATCCATTGGTGGAGTGGGGACAGTTACCAATGTGGTAGCAGATTCAGTAAAAAGAGGCACAGGAGGGGGCATGTTGGTAGTTACTTTGGTCCCAGCAGAGAGGGGTGAGAGTCCAGAGAAAATGCTGGCCATGACCGAAGAAGTAGATGGGGAAAGAGGAGGTAGAAGTGGTTGTGAAGGAGGAAGCGTAGATCCCGACTCCAAAGCCTGGGATGCAAGAGATAAGGTCACTTCAGTTGGGCAGTCAACAAATGGTGAAACTAGGGGCTGGCTTACTTCTCCTTCCAAAGAAATTTCTCCTATTTCTGGTGGTGTTGGTGATTCTGGCACATTCACCATTTCAACTGGAGTAACAATTGAAGAGATTTCTTGTTCTCTTCTCTTCTTGACAAACTTGACCTTTATAGGTCCCTTAGAAGATCTTTTGTCTTTTCCTTTTTGGAGGGCCCCGCCTCTGCAGCAACCAACTTTGAAAAATTATCATCTTTAAAACTCATTCCCCAAGAGGTGAGCCATGCTTTGGTGCGTGCAAGAATCAAGGCTGATCTATCTGTAATGGAGGATTTTTCACCGATAGACCAATCAATAGGTGGGAAAACATATTGATCTTCATTCAATCCATCATAGGAAGGATCCAGAACACTTTCATTATCGCTAGTACCTTCTGGTATGTCAGCGAGCTCAAGTGTCTGAATTTCAGCAAGTGTCAACCTGCTATGATCTTTTCTTTGGACAAAGCAACCTCATCACGTAAATCAATCCAGATGTCTTCTACGCTTGGCACGTGTGGGTGCAGAGTTCCATATGCCTTGAGGACTCCTCGAAAATCAAACCCATCTCGGGGCTTCATGTGCTTCTTCAACTTATCTTGAAGCTCATGGACAACGTTCTTGGCTTTCACCACTGTTGAACAAGTATACCTTCCAATAGAAATTGGGAAAGATACAACGGCCTTGTGTTTACTCTGTTGGAACTTGTGAAAATCCAACAATTGCCTGACCAACTCCATCAAGATTAGTTTGTCCCCTGGATATCTGGGCAAATGGAAAGGATCCCCTAGGTACATGACTACTCGAAGATATGTGAACTTCTTAAATTGCAAGAAGACACAACCCCATTTTGAAACTTCAGCCCATGCCTCATCAGAGACTCTCATTTTCCTTAGTTTGGGGCTTAACCTATAGATGTTCTCGTAAAAGAAGGCATCGTTTACCCTTCTGAATTGGTCTTCAGACCCTTTTCTTGTCAGCTGAGGAAAATACTGATAAACATGCTCCACTATCTTGTTCCCCTTGGTGTCCAACCTCGGGATAGTTCCTCATGCCGGCCGCTGCATAGGTGACATACGAGGACATATAAAACTTTCCCGTAGATAGGACTGTTGTCATTTGAGAATCTATCTCAGTTACTGATAAGAGTACCCCAATCAATTCCCTATTGATTCTTCTTAATAATGATTATGAACTGGTACATCCATCCTTGGAAAACATTTGACTCAGGGAAACCAAAAACCCGACTCAACAGAGTAATGATATCATTGATTTCTTGAATGAAATCGCTTCTAGGAACAAGTCTTGGGAACCTAGAAATAACCGGTTTGGCTTTGATTAGGAATTTCTTATTCACGTGCTTGATGCAATCCTCCTGATCATTGTCCCAAGATTTTTGGGCTGACTTGAGATCCACATCTCCATATTCCTCAAAATTAGGTAGCTTGAGAAGGTCATCGAAGTAACCTCCGTCCAACTTGATTACAACTTCTCCCGCCTGGTTTTTCACAGAACGAGAAGCAGAGTCATAATTCGAAGCACAGGCTAAGATGAACTCGGGGCACTGAGTGGACATAGGGAAACCTGCTGCAAGAGGTAGACCACTGTCAACTATTGATTTCATCCATGGAGTCTGAGAAGAGCTCTTGACCCTATTCCAAAAATCCTCCATATCTATGTTTCCGAGCTCTGTATCCCGGATGTCGTAATTACAATCAATGTAGGAGGGAGACTCCACCTTCCTGAATTTGTACTTCATCCTCCCTGATTTTTCAGTCTTATCTTGTGATGGACCAGGGTCCGACATGAGGAATTTCAAAGGAGGAGAGTGTCGGAGATCAGAAGGTGTTGAACACTTCGGAAAACCCGACACACTGGAGATGCCAGAAAGATGGAAAAACCCGACACACTGAGGAGGATGAAACCCGACAGTAGGAATGTCGAGACTTTAAACTTTAAACTTTCTCGATATACTGCAGGTTTTGAACACTGCAAAGCACCCTGCGAAACCCGAGAAGAGGGAATGGGGTAATTGTTGAGTTGAAACATGCAAGTTTTTCTTCACTGTTGATATCCCCAATATATTTTTAATTACAATGACATCTTAGGGAATAAAACAAAGTGATTATTCCAAAGGGGTAACCCTAAAACACAAACCTGATTTAGAAAGCAACACCCAAAATGGAAAAGATAAAACCCCAACAACCCTGATAAGAAAAGACAGAAACCTGGAAGAATTCTTTACACAATTATTCCACAAAAACCACAAACAAAGAATGAAGAAAAATACCTTCAACCAGAACAAGAAATGATAAAAAATGAGCAATGCAATTAGGCACAGAGGCGAGTCGGGTTTCTGAGTCGAAGATGCATGCATGAAAATCCACGAGGTAAAAAGTATGTCTGGTAAAAATGACGTGGAAATTTGAATATTTATAAGAAATTTCACATTTAATACACTTCAGTTGACACGTGCCAACTACCCGACAACTCGGCATTAATGCCATGTCAGCATGCTTGGGATATCTGGAAACCCGACACAAAGGGTTTTAGAGAAATTTGGGTTTCGGGTTATGGGAAACAAGTGACATGAAGCATCATGCTTGATGGTCCGAAACCCGAAACAAAGGAGTAAATCGGGCTTCGGGGATCGGAAGACACGCGACATGAAGCATGTTTTGACGAAGGCATGTTCGATGCTTGGAAGGTCCGCAAACCCGACTCGCCTTACTTGATGTGGGTTTCAGGTTTTGGGAACACATGACATGAAGCATCCAAAACACATGTTGTCTTGCTTGTGAAACCCGAAAACCCGATTATCTCTCTGAAAGGTGATTCTTAGAAAACCAGCTCAAAAATGAGATAACAACACTTTAAATTAAGAAAAGATCAATTTCCTACATCACATGAGGAGGTCAAGTACATGGCACAAGTTCCATATGCTTCAACAATTGGAAGTCTTATGTATGCAATGGTTTGTACTGACTAGACATTGCATAGGCAGTGGGAGTTGTGAGCAGATTTATGGCCAATCCAGGTAAAGAGCATTGGAAAGTAGTCCAATGGATACTCAAATATTTGAGAGGGACATCCAACATGCATTTATGCTATGGAGGGTCAGATACTTCTTTATGCAACTATGTTGATTCAGATATGGATAGAGATTTGGATGGTAGGAGAAACACCACTAGATATGTATTCATAGTAGGTGGCACGATAGTTAACTAGATTTTGAGATTACATAAGGTTGTGGCCTTGTCTACTATAGAGGATAAATATGTTGTAGCTACAAAGGCTAGAAAAGAGATGATATGGATGAGAAGATTCATGGAAGATTTGGCAAAGGAGCAAGAGGATTACATATTGTATAGTGATACTCAAAGTGTGATTCATTTGATAAAGAGCTCAAAATTTACTTAAAGAATGAAACACATTTAGTTGTGATATCACTTTAGATGACATGTGTTGGAGGATGGGAAGCTGAAACTAGAGAAAATTCATACAAATGAGAACCCTGCGGATATGCTAATGAAGCCATTGGTAAAGGAGAAGTTGGAGCTTCACACAACTTCTGTTGGTCTTCAAGTTTGAGACTTGAAGAGGAAGAAACAAGCCAAGGATCCAAGGATGGAGTTGTATGGTATAGTGCATCAATTTATCTCCAAGTGGGATATTTTTAGGTTGTGGAGCTAAATGGCTTCACAAATGGCATGCTTTACTGAGTTTTCGGTTTACACAAGTAACCAACGCCGATTTGGTAACAAACATCGATTTCCTAAAAGGAGCCAACATCGATTTGATAAGCGACATCGGTTATCTGTGTGTTCATGTTTTTATATTAGACGTAGATTAAAGCTAACCCATGGTTATAAAGGTGATCGAAGGGTTGTAAATGCATAGCTAAGTTTCCCTAAAGTTTGTATATGCTTATAAGCTAGAAAAGTAGGGTTACAAGGTAAGATTTGACTATTATTATAAGAAGATTTTCTTGGAGAAAGATGAGAGAAGCTTGTGAGGAAAAAGTACTATACATCCATGAGAGGTGTGAAAGATTGTAAATCTTCATTGTATTTCCTTTATGAAAAAATAATAATAGATTGGTTGTTTCTTAGTGGACGTAGCCCACACTGGGTGAACCACATTATATATTGTGTATTTTTCTTCTGGTTTAATATTTGGGTTTATTTCTTGCATGCTTCAATTGAATATAGATCTATACAACATTGGTGTGTGGTCTAACCCTAACAAACCTAAAGATTCTCAAAGTTATATCTCATCAAAGAATTATCTTTTACAACTCATAAGAAACAATAAAATTTTATTTATTAATATGAGGAAAATATTTCAAACTCAAGCAAAATTGCATTCCTACTTTGCCACAATATGTTGACAAGTTCAATATATTTTTCTAAAAATTCAATCCTAGGACCTACCTTTACTAAGATTACAAAATCTATAAGGCCTTTATAACACAAAACAATATTTCTTTCGCAACAAAGCTTAATAATATCACTCGGACATTTAATTTGGTAAAATAGACACATAAATTTTGTAATTAATCACTTGATAATGTCAATATTGGCTTGATCCCTAAATCACAACTTTTGTACCTTTTTGAACCTAATTGCTATATCCCTAGTCCTATTATAATAATTACTATCTTCATTGTATTACTTAGTCGCTTATAGAAAATCTTACATTAGTCCAAAGTAGTCTAGTTATCCACAAGAAAATCTAGCACTACACACTCCTCTTGGACCAACCCACAAAATAGAGATGAAACTACCAAATAATTTGGTCTCGAAAATGGTAGTTTTGTCTAGTTCCTTCCAATGGTCATTTTTTCAATTTGATATGTTTTATGGGTCATTACTTTCCTCATGGGTTGGCCTTAATTAGAAAATATAACTATAAAATCCTATATAACCAAGTCAAATGTAGTCATTTACTCACCGAAAATTACCCGACACTTTCAAGCATTCAAAAATAATAAACCTAAAGGAATTTAAACCTCTCCTACCTAAAGCAAAAACACATATTGGGATCATCACCCACCTACGTTTGAATCAATCCAAATTAGGTTCTGATCAAGCTTCCTAAGATCCGAACATCAAATTCAAGTCAATTATTAAGCAAGAAGTCCTTTTAACAATTATAAAGTGATCAAATTTTCAAATATAATTACATCCATAAAATTATCACATCTCTAGGTGGAGAATTATGTGTAGTTTGAGGTCTCTTTAAAGTAGTTCTAACATAGGAAGTGTATAAATTTCACTTCAACCCAAACACTAACATCTTTGTAGGGGCTTCACTAATAAGGGTGTTTACATCCTTATTAGATTTAATATATAAAGTTAGTGATTTAAGTACACTATGGATGTAAATGGTATATACAAGGGGTTATTACTATTAATTAACCTATAACATAAATAATAAAATATATGAAAAATGCATTCATACTTATACGATATGCTACAAGATGAAAAACACAAGAGGATGAGTGTACTTAGCTAATAACAAATGATTCTGGGAAGTTGTGGATGTCCATATAACATGTACTATGGAATGTAGGACCGATAATTCCCTAACACTAAAACTATATATGGAAACCGGGATGATGTAGGACCATACAAATCTTTTAAGACCTTCTATATAGTTTGTACCAATTGTTTGATTTTGGACGTATTCTATATCAAGTTTTGTAACTTTTTGGGAGTGTCACCTACCTTGAAATGTCTATCATTATCAAAACCTAATTTTCGATCATGTTGCAAAGAATTCTGAATATTTTGAATAATATATCAACCATATCCATGGGTGCATGACCCTACAAAATAAATATTATTTGGGTTGTGGGAGCCTTCATGCACTATCAATGTTAACACTAGTTAAAAGAGGCCTTAAATCGCATGTCATTCTCCACCAAGCATGTGATATTTGAATTAATTCAATTATGGTTTGGCAATTGGAACCTATTTGAAAATTATTGAGTTGAGTTTGCATCTTGCTAAGATTATCGGAAATTAAATGTTTGACTTATTAAAAATGATATAACTTAACTTTGACCTAGCATGATGCTCCAAACCTGTTGTGATTGCTAAAGTAATGCATATGCATAAGATTTAGAAAGATTCATAGATCATGTGGTACCTTTACAAGTGTAGGAAGTATGTGTATAAATGTATTGTCATATGATTTCCTTAGTGTCTAAATGAGAGTCTATACTTGCTTATATAGGGTTTCATTTAGGTAAATTATTGAAAAAAGAATGACCTAAAGGGAGTAAAGGACCCAAAAAAGAATAATTAACCTAAAGAAAATATGATGATATGTCCATTCATAACCGTACAAGTTGGCCAGGGCCAAATAACAACTCATGACAAAACTGTACAATTTTGCATATGGATGAGAAACATGAAAATGAAAGTTTGTAACTTGTTAATTTATAGTTTGTCTATGGATTATATTTATTTAAATTTTATAATATTTTGACATATCAGTGTGTATGACTAAGAAAACTAGATGAAAGTAGATGAAAAACCTATATATCACGAATCCAAGGGTGACCTAAGAGTAGCTTGTAATGTTCAGATCATTGTCCATGATGTGAAAAGTAGTAGGTAAGACCTTAGGACCAACATGGATATCCAAAGTGATGGTTCCTAATGCTGATCATAGTAAATGTTGTCAAATCCTCACTCAATAGTAGTAGTAGTAGTAGTAGTAATGGAAGTGCAAGAAATGCCTAATTGGGTGAGTAGTGAATGAGGACATATGCTAATGAAAACACCATTACAAATCAAAACCAATTTAGTGAGAAAACCACGAATGTGTGTAGTTTCGAATAGAGGTGGAAATGTATCTATATCAGAGACAGGTGGATTGTCACCAGTAGTAAAATTAATAGTCGTGTCGAGTGTCTTAAAGGTATTCATGCGATAAGTAAAGGAAACTAGTCGAGTATTGTTATCCAAGGTAAAATAGGGAAAACCATCTTATAAGATGTCCTCATAAATGTGTACTTTTTGAAGTAGCTTTAAGAGAGACATCTTAACAGTGGTGCTACTAAGTTGTTCCAATAGTTCATACCAATTAGGGGGAATATTATCCTTGGCCATAGGTTTGGTGAGTGGAGGAAACAAAGGTGGATTTCCCCCAAGTTGTTACTTATGCATCTTATGGTAACAACATTAACTATGGAAACTCTGTTATCCAAATTTTTATTCTTTCAAAATTGGACAACTAAATGGATTTATCTATTTTTACAGTCCGAGAGGTTCACACAGACGTCAAATCCCCTTTCAAAAATGATTTTGTTGTCTACATTTGAAAACTTGTAGAATACTAAGGCTTAAGTCTTTGATGGGTTATATTTATGTCAAATCTAAGAGATAAAGGGGACTTGGTCCGGGGTGGGTTTTATTAAACCCACGGGAAACAAAGAAAATCCGCAGCTAATCGAAGACCAACGCATGTCGGGAGAAGTTAATGAAAAGTGACAGAAGATCGACAACTAAGTCAACAAGGCCAAATGACATTATTATCTTTGTCATTAAGATGATGGGTCCTAGTGGACTTCAAAGTCTCAGAACTTAGCCCAATTTTATATTTCATCGGGTTTGGGAAGGTCGACAAAATCAAAGGGATGAGTGGCACTACATTTGAGCCAAAATTTTCGATGAGTGGCACTACATTTGAGCCAAAATTTTCGAAGTCCCTCCGACTCAAAGGTTGTGATGCGAAGGGCTACATAGAGCTATGTCATTAGCTTTCACTTCACATTCTAACATGACTAACATTTGAAGCGACATGGAGCTTCCTCATTGGCTCATGTTTTGTAATTTTTCAGTTGGAACTATCAAGAGTTTGAAACAAAGATAGGGGCATGAAACGTTTTCATTGGCCAAAGCTTCATGGGTGTCGAGGAATATTTTAAAGGGAATGACCTTGAGAAATGCATGGAGCCTCCTCATTAGATCACACTTTATAAATTGTCGGAGAGGAGATCAAAATAAGACCGACATACGAAGCAACAGGAACGTCCTCACTAGTTGTCATTTTGTAATCTAACAAGGTCTTATATATGAAGGGTGAATTGCATGGCTACGTGGCGTTTTTTATTGGCTCAAAATTCTAAGGAGATTGAAATTAAGCTAAAGAACAATTTGATAGTTGTGGGAAATGTGGTTGTTTTTATTAACCCATTTCTTTAAAGTAAAAAGGCCAAGGAAATTAAAGGAAAAGAAGCAAAATAGATCCCGATATCATGATCCAAGGAGTTTCATGAGAAAAACAAGTGTAATAGGGTAGAGTGATATAAGATCTTAGAAGAAGTCGAGAAGAAATCGGAGGTGATCGAAACCTTGAGGGTTTCTATTAAAAAAATCAAAGGAATTGTACCCCAAGTCACTGCAAGATGGACGCACTACGCGACCTTAGAAAAAGATGGAAAACATCGTAGATATGCTTTGAAGGCTAAGGGAGATGAGCTAAGTTTCGATAAAATAAGTGCGTTGTTGGGTGATTTACTTCTGCGAGACACATGGTGAGGTAGATGATTGAGACAAAATTGAAGCATTCAAAGAGAGACTTCCTACTTCTCATGCAAAGTGATGGCAGGATCCTTCTATTCTTCCATTCTTTATTCAATTGTATATTATTTCATTTCCCTATTCTTTATTCTTTAATAAAAGAGAAAAGTTTTTCCGAGGATGGAAAACACACATAGTGTGGGGTAATGTTAGGCCTTTAATTGACTTAGTCCCACGGAAAAAGGTCAATGCATGCAGAAGGCGCTTAGGGAAAAGAACACAAGGACAAAGCGCCGGGAGAAGAAGTTGGCGTGTGGAAGTAAGGGTTAGGGAATTAGCCGCATTTTGAAGGAAGAATCGCAGGAGAAACACTTGAAAGTATTGAGTAGGCATGATGAATGGATAAGGTGTCATCCTCCACCTCGAGAGGTTAAGAAAATAATATTCCACATAGGTAATATTCCCAGGAGGATCATTATAGTTAGTGGAGGCCTTTGCTTAGGGCATAAGCATTCGATCATGGAGGACCACACTTCCACTTCGCATACGATCTACTCATGGAAGGAACTATGGCAGTGAATTTAGATTCTATTTAAAGGAGTATTTGGGTCTGAAATAGAGAGAGGTTAGAGAGGCAAATTTTTTTTGTAAGAATGCTTTGAGGGTTGTGATTGTTGTTGTAGTAATAAAAGAAATGCTTGGGAACTAGGAGGGTTTATCTAGGAACTCTCTGCGAGAGTATCTTGTCGGGTTTTGAGATGGTATTTCTTGACATATTCTGTCCATATGACCCTTGTGATGTACTGAGGCTACTGTAAATGTTTATAAATCAATATATGGTGTGTTATTCTAGATATTCATGTTTATGGGTATAAACCCTTATGTTATTCATGTTGTTATGGATCAGATCTAGTTTGTTTATGATTTTTACAATACTTATTTCCATGTGTGATGCATTTAATCTTGGATCGATATTTGTACTTTCTATTTTTGAGTGAGTTCTTATATTTCTATGGCTACAACCCATTAATGGCGGAACATTCCCACGAAGCTCACGTAAAGGAGAGGCTTGACACCCTACGCACCTCGAGTGAGTGACCAACACATGTTGGGTGATAGAACAACGCGCTTGGGGAAAGAAGGTACATAAGGGGTGACTACATTTTGGTTCCATTGTCGGGACCTCTTTTGAAGCTATTGTGGGAGTGATGTGTAATGAAAAAGTGCTTGACCTTGGACAACGTCAAAGCGTGGCTCAAAATCATAGAGGATGAGTTTTCTCAAAGATTTAACACTGTTCCTGATATTTGATGCACGTTAATGGGTAGAGGATCATTTGTATCATGAGTTATATGAGACCTTCTCCGCTATATCCGAAAGAGAGTTGTATGAGTGGCTGCTAGCATATGCATCAAGGTTGAGTTGGTATTATAAACCTCTTGTATGGACCCGGAAGAGTTTCATAGGTTATATGATATTGATCTGACTTGGAATCGTGTTATGGATTAATGGTGGAGTAGGGTGTTGACTAGCTATACTCTAGAGTACGTGATCTCTACGTTTTCTTGTCTGAAGGTTACCGGGTTTGAGTTTTTGAGGGAGCTACGAGGATCGTTCTTGTGGGATATACCTCTAACTATCAAGATCTTAGTTATTACTCTAAGTCCTGGAAGCATTTCCTATAGCCTGATAAATTTCCTCTAAGCGCGGGCATAGAAGATAGTGTGGAGAAAGATGGAAGACCTTATATTACCTGGAAGGGAAAGGGAAGAGAGACAACTTAAGTATAATAAATCTCGGGAATGGGAGTTGGTGAGACAACACAAGATTGGAGGAGTGATGGATCTATGGAGATAGACGTTGTGGGAAGGATTTGAGGTTCATGCGAGAAGGTGTGGGATCTAAGTAGTCATCGTGCTACCCCATCTTGGACCCCCTCAGCTTCTAGTGAGAAATCATCATTTGGAGAAATGAGATTCATAGGTGCACATCTAAGCCCACTTGGTGACTAAAACCTGACGTTTAGTTTTCCAAACTGGGAGATAAGTATTGTTAACTCCGGTTGGTCTTGGTATCGATAATCAAGTGACACCTAGGAGGTCGAATTTTTCATTTGGTATATCTATGGCTACACAGTCATTTCCTCTGTTTGGAGGCATATTTTCTGGCATGACATTTGGGAAAATTACGAGTACACAACTTTTGGTATCACATCTAGAAGTGGCACAAGAAACATGATTGGGAGTGGTACAATAGCAAAAACTGTTGGCATGCAGTTTAGTGCGACTAGTTCAGGACCCTTACCTACTACGGGAGGTGGATTTGGTGGGTCAGGAGGAGTAAGAGCTAGTGGATCTAGTGGATCAAGAGGAATAGTAGCCATTGGATCTAGTGAATCTAGTGGTGGAGGAAACACATGAGGGAATCGGGGTAGAGATTACAAGGGTGTTGAGGATGTTGCAGAGAATGTACACAAATGTGAGTTTCTATGGCATGTAAAGGGCATCACTTCCCAATAGTGGAAGGAAAGTTAGTTTGTAACTAAGTTACAAGGGTACACGCATAGATAGTCTTGAAAGTATGACCCTCACTAGATAACAATGGATTATCTTTTGCGTTGCGTAATGCCTTTTAATGTAATTTCATATTATTGAGTTTGAAAAAGAGCATTAACGCATTGAAATAAATTCAAAAAGGTATGGTAGAGAGTGTGTGGGATTATGATGCATGCTTTAAGACTCTCTTGTAAAATATGTCTTATGATATTTATCCTTTTCAAAGCACACTCAATGGTTTTTTGGAGTGTTGATAACGCCTTTCAAGATAATGCTTTCCCATAATAATTTCATAGATCCACGTGAGGCCCTAGAGGATACCTTGCGCCACGAGGTTGTGGGAAGTGTAGATACCTGGAGTTAGTCCATTTCTAGAGGCCTAATTTTTTTCCATGGCGAAGCATCTAGAGAAGCTATCTGCGAACTCAGCCAAGAGTCTCGTAGTGGCCTTTGTTGCATAGAATGTGAATTAGAAGGACATACAAATTATAATTGTCCTCGGAGGTTGGTGCGTGGAATGTCAGTAGATTGTGGGATTTACCATAGAGATCATGATACAAGCAGATTTTCATTGTTGTAGTGTGGAAATTCATAAGAATGTTTTTGCTATTATAATATTTCCACCTCTACTACTCATGACACGAAGGATTGTAGATTGATTGACCAAATACATGATGCCATTGATACTGGTTTGTGCCAGACCATTATTACAAGTAGCTCCAAGGATGATGGTCTTCATTACAAAGGGCACGTAGACTGAGGAGGACGCGGAAGAGGCTTTCAGGGAGGATTCAAAGGCCATGGAAATAGTGGAGGGCGAAGAAGTGAATTTCCTTGTTGAACCTGTTATAAGCTGTGGATCTACAAAGCATTACAAGTGCGAGTGTCAAAACTTGTTGCAATGCACATGGTGTGGAAAAAAGCACAAGTATGAAGAGTGCCCAGAGGTATATGAGCACATGAGCCAAGAACAAAAGAAGGACATGGGTGCATAGATGGTGAGCGTAAAGCTTGTTGATCCATAGTGGTTGCCTAGATTGGTGTAGAACCTTGGACAAGAACCTATCCTTTTGAACAAGCGAGATAAGGTTGTGTGTGCAAGGGAGGCTTCAAGCAAAGGCCTCTCATTACAAGAGAAGAAGTGTTGCATGGGAATTATCCTTATTTAACTCATTAGAAAGATTTCTACCAAGAGACCATGGAAGTAATTATAAGCCTCCAAGGGAAATTCAATGTTTGAAGGAGCAATCGCGGAAGCTAGAGAATAATAAAAGCGTTGAGGTCCCTTAGGTGGATATTGATGAAGTTAGAAAAGTATGTCGATGATGCACTAAGAGGATATCATCCCTCTATTAGGATAATGGTTGAGAGACAGAGTACCAAGCGTTGGAGGAGAGTGCAAGAGGCATGTCTTACATGCTAATCTGCCTCCTCACAATATTGACTACTACAAAGAAATCATATTGAATGCAGTTTGTGGATGGATAGCTCTTGAGAAACACTTGATTGACATGGGCACAAAAGTCAATTTTCTTACTTTAGATTCATGGAATTAGAGGGGAAGACTCCCATTGTATCCATCTTCGAATGTGTTGTATATGGAAAATAGACCAAAGGATATGCCCATTAGAGTATTGAAAGATGCATCTATAAAAATTCAAAGGGGAGAAGTTTAATGGAGATTTTGAAGTCTTAGAGCTTAGAGGCAAATAACTTTCCAACAACACTTGGATGCCCCTGGTTCTATAAGAATAATGCTAACTTGAGTTTCAACAAGGGGTACATAAGTTTTAAGAAAAAAAGGAGCACGTCATCATTCCACTAACAGATGGGAATTCAATGCCCTATACTAAACCCTTGAGAGAAGAGGATCTAGACAGGATCTATGTTTGTACTATTAGAGACCCTTAGGTTGTTCATCCATCAGGGGAAGGTGTCATTTAGTGGGAAGATGCTCAATCTATAAGTGATACAACTAGTGTGGCATGTGATAATTAGATGCATGGAACCTATGAGCACCGTGTAACTCAAGTTCCTAGAGTGCGCTCAATCACACACCTATGAGGAAGACGGTTACCAAGTTATACTAGGAAGTTGACCCGATGTTTTTCTGAAGGAAATATGAGTTTAGTGGACCTATCAAATTGAAAGGAGGAATATGTTAACTTATACCTTATATGGGATAACATCATGGTGGTGGGTGACACGTCAAGATAGTCTACTGGAGTGGCGAAATGAGAACTGTGTGCTCTCTATTAGGTTTCTCTGGAGTAATGTACCTACCAAAATATGTGACTATGATTGGAGAGGATACACCTTGGGCCATGTTCAAGAGTGTGGGAAAACTTGGAAGGTTTGCGTGGAAGTTTTACCCCCTTCCTTATGGGTGCACAAGTTCTATTCCACTTGCGGGGTCATGCGCATGTGGTATATTAATTAAGAATTACGGCGTCGGACAGGGAATTGGTAGGAATTGAATTCAGATCTTGTTAAAAAATTTGAGTATCAGTACTAAGTCATCAGCAAATGACGCATTTCGTGGTCAAGAACCTTACCTTCAGAGATGGTGTCATGGTGTAGGATAGGATTCTAGAGCTATTAGGTGGACCCGAGTTGGGGTTCACTTCGTGGAGGAAGAATTAAAGGAAAGACAACTCGAGTGCACTTGCTTAGAGAAATAGAAAGGAAAGTTGGTTTACTTGATAGACAATGAAGAGGTGGAAATTTTAGATGTTAACCATACTGAGGCTATGCGTGAGGTTATGGATAGTGCAAATGAGCAAGCGTGCACCTACCACAAGCCTTTGAAGACCAATAAGGTTAATATTGGTAGAGAGGCGGAACTAAAGGAATTTTTATTGGGAAAACGGAAAGACCAGGAGGTCTCAAATATTATTGAGCTTCTGTGTGATTTTCAAGATTGTTTTCCACGTGGGTACTATGAGCTTAAAGGAGTTCACCCCTCACTAGGAGAAATGAGGATCAAGTTAAGGGAGGGTGCGTGTCCAATTCGGAAATGACCTTACAGGATGAATCTGAATTTGTGCATCAAAGTTTAGGAGTAAATTGATAAGATGATAACATATATAATAATATAAGTCATTGAAGAATTTGAGCGGTAATCCCGATGGTCATGTAAGATTAAAAGGATGGAAGGATAAGGATTTTTGTTGACTATAGGGATTTGAATGTGGTATGTGTCACTGATCCTTTCCCAACCCCATTCATTGAGGATATTTTAGAGGGTTTCACAGGACGGGAGATCTATTCTTTCACAAATGGATTCTTGGGATATCATCAGGTTAGAATTGTAAAGGAAGATTAGGAGAAGACCACTTTTACAACTGATTGGGGAAGATTTTCCTATACCATTATGCCCTTTGGGTTGAAGAATGTTCCTGTTGTGTTCTTGGGCATCGTAGTACAAGATTTTAAATATTTCATTCACAAGTTCCTTCAAGTCTACTTGGATGACTAGAAAGTTTATGGGCTAGTAAAGGACCAAAGTGTGAAAATTTGAGGACTATGTTTGAGAGGTGCGGGAACCTACGTATCTCCCTTAACATCAAGAAATATGTCTTTGCTACAATATTTGGAACTTTGTTAGGTCATATCATATGCAAAGAGGGCTTATAGGTATATCCACTAAGATTGTTGTTATCTTGGGTTTACAGGATCCTACTAATCAAAGCGTCATGCATGGATTTCTAGGGCATATAGGATACTACTGGAAACTCATTAAGATCTATGCCAAGATTTCCCCATTGTTAGAAGAGTTGTTAAAGCATAAAGGGAGATTTCATTGGGATGAGGTGCAACAGATAGATTTTAACACATTGAAGGAAAAACTCACTACCGCGCCCATCTTACGCTTTCCTTCTTGGGATAAGCCATTCCATGTACATGTTGATGCTTTGGGTATGATAATTGGAGTAGTCTTAGCACATCTTGGAGAGGGGATTGTTGATCATCCCTTGTGCTTTGCTAGTAGGAAGCTTACTCTAGCAGAACAAAATTATACCACCACAGAGCATGAGGCATTATCAATGATCTACGCGCTACACAAATTTAGGTAGTATTTTCTAGCAACTCCTTTTATTTTCTACACGGACCACATGGCATTAAAGTACTTGGTGAAAAAGCCCATTTTGTAAGGGTGCATATGTTATTGGATACTATTATTTCAATAGTTTGAGTTTATGGTTGTAGTGAAACCTGGGAAAATTAATTTGGGACCTGATCATTTCTCAAGGATTACTTTAGGTGAGTAGACACAGAGAATTGAGGATATAATGCTAGATGCACAGTTGTTCAGCCGTATGCGTGTGCCCTTGGACTTGGAAGATATTTCTTTGTTCCTAAGAAAAAGTGTGGCACCAGAGGGGATGAAGGCATTAGAAAGGAAGCAATTAGCCATACACACCACGCCCTATATGTTAATTGGTGGAGACTTATACAAGTTAGGTCGTGATGAGGTTTTGTGTTGGTGCGTACTAGAACATGAGTGCACTACAATCATGGAAGAGGCTTGTGGTGGAATTGTAGGGGGACAATATGTGGGGAATGTGATCACACGTAAGATCCTTTTGGATGGCTTGTGGTGGGAAATGGTTTACAAGGATAATATCGAATATTGTAAGGCATGTGACCATTGTTAGCACCTTGGTAAACTAGGGAAAAGAGATTAAATTCCACTAAGATTGATTACCAGTGTGGAGCCATTCGAGAAGTGGGAAATTGATCTCGTGGGCCCTATTTACCCAGCTACTCGAAGGAAAATTTATTGCTATATCATTACATGAAAAAAATATATTACACAATGGGAAGAAGCAGCGTTCATGAAGGATTACACAGTGGCAACAACAGCTAGATTCTTGTGGGAGAATATAATCAGCAGCTATGGATATCTGTTGAGTTTAACAAGTGATAGGGGTACTCATTTCCTAAATGAGACAATTTATAATCTTATTGGTAGAATTCATGGTGGCCCATCACAAGACTACCCCTTATCACCCACAAGCTAATGGGACAATGAAGCTTTTAACAAAATTTTGAGTCACACGTTGACCAAGATTTGTGATGTTGGTAGATAGGACTAGGATGATAAAGTTTCTACCATGTTACGGTCATATCAGATCACGTATAAAAGGTTGAATAAAGCAACACCCTTTCAATTGGTGTTTGGAACGGAGGATGTGTTACTGTTGAATTCATATTACCATCACTTGTGTATTGTGTGCCTGTGGAGTAATAGATGATGAAAAAGTGCTTGAGGAAAGGATTAAGGATTGCCAAGTTAATGCGGTTGGATGAAAGAAGTATAATAGCATGATGGAGTCGGAAAATAGAAAAATCTAGGTAGAAGGCATGGCATGATAAACTCATCAATAATTAGCAGTTTGAGGTTGGGTAGATGGTTCTACTTTATGATTCTAAGTTTTTGTGCCATCCTAGGAAATTCAAATTCCATTGGTTAGGCCCATATATTATATCCTATATACTTGATTCCAATGTTTTCTAGTTATAAGTGTTAGATGGAACATGGTTACCAAGTTATTTCAATGAGAGTAGGTTGAAGCCCTACTATAAAAAATTATTCTTGGTGTTTGTAAATAAGATAGATTAGGATTTCCCTTAATGAAATTTTCCTTTCATGTGTTTCCCTTCGTCATTGCGTTTCTTTGAATTTTGGTTTATTTTGTTGTGGGTGCGCTTGTGTGCTTTGGTAGCCACTCACCATCTCAAAGGGTTTTATGTGCAGAGAACCGTGCATCTATTTACTGTGGGGTAGAATGTAAAGGATAACTTCCGAGAAGGATACAAAGTAAGTGCTAGGAGCAATGTTGGTTGGTAACCAATTTTAAATTCAAATGTGCTTAGCGAAGTGTTCATGGTTGAAGGAAGGTGTCCAAAATATTTGAGAAAACCACGTAAAAGGGTAAAAAGAACAGAACAACATGAGGTAGAAAGTGTCAAGAATTGGAATTATGAATTAGAGGAATATTTCCTTTGGTGTTGTACACACACGTAATGATCTATTTTTAGTGGATTTTTACGTGCGGAAGGTTGTTTTTGTTTCACACGAGTTTGCGCATGGAGGAAAAGCGTTGGATAAAACACACATGGGATAACAATGGGAAAAATATGACTTTAATGCAGACGTATGGTGGTAGGTGGCACATAGTTTAATATGGGGAAAAGTGGGAAAATATAAATAGAAGGTTAGGAGAGCTATTTTATTTCACCTTGCATTTTTTGTGAAGAGCTCTTTTTGATCTAAGGAGTTCGTGAAAAAAATTACGAAAAAGTGGTGTGCGAAGGTGAGAAATTGACATATTTATGAACTAGTTTTTAATAGAGTACACGAGCATATGTGGAGGAGGTTCTTTAGTGGGTCCTGTGGGTGATTACATTGCCTTGTGGAAAAAGGGTGCTCTAGGTTAGGGTTTACAAAGCTAGGGCACAAGTTTTTGAGGAGATTTCACAGGAGTGGAGCCGAGGGTTTGAGTAGTGGTGAAACTAGACGCAAGGAATAAACTACAAAGGTTTGAGGAGAAGAGAAATGGAACCAAGGAAGGGAGAAAACACTTCACCAAAGAAGGGAAATGGAAATGGCAAAGGATAACCCACCATTTCAACCAGTTTTAATGAAGATTTGTACGTGGAGATGTAGTACCCAGATGGAATATTGTTAGGGAAGGAATGGGTGTTTCACATATGCAAGATGGCCGTGAGTGACTACAACCATCAGATGAGCACCACTGAAAAGGAAATGGCATTAGAGTTGGTTCATCCCACATGAAGGAGGACACATGATGGAAATCTGTGTATGATGACGAGGTGAAGACCAAGATGGAGAAGGTTGGACTCTTGCAACTCTACGAGTTGCCCTATTTTGGCAAGCCCAAAAGGTTATACCAATGGTTGATGTTGTGCATCCATGAGGACTATTTTTATTTTGTAGGAAGGAGAATGTGCTTGACCACTCAACTCATCTCCAAGTACACTGGCCTTATTTGAGAAGGAGATTCATTGGATGATGACTTAGGCGACAAAGATGTCATCAAATAGATAGCCGCGGTGTATGAGTACAAGAAGGGTTCACACTACTTTGATATCGATCGATCACTGATCCTATGATGAATATGGCCACACATCTGGTCACCAAGTTGAATGGGAAAGAGAGGTGGACATAGATAAATAAGAGGTGGTTGAATGTTTTTCACAAGATTTTAGAGGGAACGGTCTACAACCTCTTAGCCTTTATTGCAAAGGACATCATATATGTCGTACATGACGGAGACAAGATTATGTATGGTAACATCCTTATCACCATTATGTTTTCAGAAATTGGAGTGCCCAATGGGCCGGATAAATATGTTTGGGAGTACCTGGATGAGGACCCCTCCCTTGCTAAAATATTTGAAGCCTACACTTGTGACACAATGACGGCTACTCATAAGGCGTGCTTGGAGAAATGGTACAAACAGATGCACTATGCGTTCAAAGCATAATGGAGAATACCTAAGAAGTTTTGTGACATTGGTGCATGGAGAAGTGAGTTCTCCATATGCCAACTCTTATGTATCGAGATGTTTACTTTGATGGATGGCACCAAGATTCCTTGGTGTAAATTTCCCTTCTCCTTAACAAAGCACAATACTTTCAGAGTGTTGTGAATAGGTTTAATGAGGCCAATAAGCTTATATTTTATCTAAGTGAGGTAGACCAAGAGTATTGCACGCTGCGCCAAACTTTGATATACCCCAAGAAGTGCACTTATGTAGAGAAGTATGTCTCTCATGACATACACATGTTGAAACCAGTGATGCTAACTATTGCGAGGAAGAAAGAAATGAGGTTATATATACACCTCACTCCAAGTTCAAAAAGGTTGTATATGTTGAGGATGATGTTTCCATCCCAGAAGACCCGACTGGAGCAAAGAAAGTAGTAATATAGAAGAGGGAACGAGAGGATACTCGTAGAAAAGGCGTCGAGCGTGCATATAGTTCAAATTATGAGGGCATAGGAATCCGACGCAAGCACAAGCACTTACACTCGCAAGAAGAAGTCCAACATGAATGAGTCACCTAAAAGAGAAGCGTCGCCAAGAAAGAAAAGTATCCATGTTAGAGGAGTCACTAGTAAATAAGAATCAAAGGGTGGCACAAGGTTTGACCTCAGAGGAGACAGAGAGTGTGAAAAGCCATGAGAATAAGGAATAAAATGAGGAGCGTGAGGAAGCATAGAATCCCCTCGTACGATGTACATGGGTCTCGATGAAGAAAGGAATCATGAAAAGAATGATTATGATTAAGGCACCCATACCAAAGGAGGAAATGAGGAAGCGAGACATGCATACTCGAAGACCCCGACCCCAACTAGAGAACATATAGATGACACAAGAGAAAAGAAGTGGCAAGTATTATAAAAATGTTAATGGAGTATGAGGTGGAGCGTAACACGATGAAGTGCTAAAGGAAATTGAGGAGAGAACAAGTTTAGGGAAAAAGTATGGGAGAATGGGCGGAGATCCCTGACCTAGGAGTAAGTTTCCCAAAGGTAGCGCATATAGGTGGAAAGGGCATAGTAGCGGCGTAGAAACATGACATGAATTACATTAATAATCCAAATAACATACTTCAAACATGTTTCCAAAGTACAATGCCCATAGACCAACTTCTTTGTTGGTCATCCTTTGATGAAGAGAATGCATACCTGCGCATGAGGAACATGTTATCCTAGGCATTTTAGTTCCATGGTGATGAGCCCGAGTTCAAGGTTAACAAGGATGCACTGATGGAGACACCAAAACTGAAGGGGTGAATCTTATTGTGGATGCCCAATGGCTATCTGATGAGAAGATCGTAATGGGCTCAACAAAGTGTCGGTGCGGCAGATGGAAGCAAATTTTTTTGGCGAAATGATAAAATAAAAGTCTTGGAGGATGAGCTTGACAAAAAGAATGAGGATATCATTGAGAGGGATAGGGAGATAAAACATAAGTAATTGGTGAATGTGCAATTAATGTGAGATCGAGGGATGAAAATATGAAGGTGCATGAAGTCTAAACGAAGGTAGAAGTTATTTTGAATGCCATTATCTTAAAGAACCTAGACACAGCCCTCCCCGAATGCAATTACGAATCCACCTTGCCACCGCATGGAAGACTTGACACACATACTCACCATGGAGAGGCAACCACTTGTATTGGATTCGGCTTAAGAGGTGATGGTGCCCCAACAAAAAGAATTAAAGTTAAAGATTGGGGAGAAGATAACCCAAGACTACGATTTTCTTGCTTTAGTAAAGACCGCAACACAAATGGCTGAAGTTGTGTATGTTAAGCTGTGGCGACAGAGATAGAGTAGAAAGAATATTAGTTTCTACCCATGAGTTGGATCTTGAAGGAGTTTTAAGAGAAAAATAAGGGTTATAGGACAGAGAGAGATAAGATCTTGGCATAATTTGAGAAGAAATCAGAGGTGATTGAAACCTTGAGGGTTTCGATTAAAAATAAACTAAAGGAATTGTACCCCCAAGTCACTTGTAGGATAGACGCTACTGGGCGACCTTAGAAAAAATATGGAAAACATCGTAGATACACTAAAGGCTTAGTGAGATGAGCTAATTTTCGGTGAAGTAAGCACATTGGTTGGTGATTTACTTCAATAGGCGTTGGCTGAGGTGGATGTTTGGGATAAAATTGAAGCATCCGTAAAGAGAGACTTCACACTTCTCATACAAAGAATATTAGGATCCTTCTATTCTTCCTTTCTTTATAAAATTGCAGAGTATTTCATTTCTCCTATTATTTATTCTTTGATAAAAGAGTAGAGTGTTTCAGGGGATGAAAAACATGCGTAGTATGGGGTAATTTTGGGCCATGAATTGACTTAGTCCCAAGGTAGAAGGTCAACGCACGTGGAAGGAAGTAAGCGAGGAAGGCACTTAGGGAAAAGCGTGCAAGGAAAGGCACCCAAGAGAAGAGGTTGGCATGTGGAAGTAGGAAGGGTTTGGGACTTAGCCTCATTCTTAAGGAGGAATTGTAGGAGAAACACATGAAAGGATTGAGTAGGCATGATGAATGGATAAGGTGCCAGCCTAGAGCCTTGGAGGTTAAGAAAAGAATATTCCACATAGGGAATATTCTCGGGAGGATCATTACGATTAGTGGAGACCTTTGCTAGGCTGGCATAAGTATTCAATCACGGAGGACCAAAGTTCCACTTGGCATGCGATCCGCTCATGGAGGGAACTATGGTGGTGAATCTAAATTCTATTTATAGGAGTGCTTGGGTCCAAAATAAAGAGAGGTTGGAGAGGAAATGAAATGCTACAAGAATGTTGAGGGTCTGTGATTGTTGTTGTAGGTTATTGTTGCTATAGTAATAAGAGAAATGCTTGAGAAGTAGGAGGGTTTATCTAAGAACTCTCTACACATAGTATCTTGTAGGGTTTCGAGATGGTATTTCTTGACATATTTAGTCTGTATGACCCTTGTGATGTACCGAGGCTACGGTAAATGTTTATATATCAATATATGGTGTGTTATTCTAGATATTAATGTTTATGGTTATAAACCCTTATGTTATTTTCATGTTGTTGGGAATCGTATATAGTTTATGTATGCTTGTTACAATGTTTATTTCCATGTATTCAATGCATTTAATCTTGGATCTCATATCTGTACCTTCCATTTTTGAATGAGTGCTTATATTATTATGCCTACAACCCATCCCCATTAATGGAAAAACATTCTGTGAAGCTCACATAAGGAGGGGCTCAAAGTGCCCCAGGCACCTCGGGTGAGCACCCAACACATGTTGGGTGATATGCTAACATGCTTGGGGTAGAAAGAAGGTACATAAATGGTGACTACACATTTCAAATCTCTCATAACTTACTTTGGAACATGTTGGTTGTTCATTCCTTCTCTGCAGATTGGTATTTTGCATGGGAGGGTAGTTGAAGCCATTAAAACATTTTTGTGACCTCTCTCTCTCTCTCTCTCTCTCTCTCTTCTCTCTAGAAATCTGTAAATCTAAGTGTTAGGAACTTTGTAAAAGGGGGAGATGTTCAAAAATTGCAAAGGAACTCTATCAAAATTGTCCAAGAGATTTTGTTAGCTATAGGCCTTAGACTTTGATGTTTTGTAAGGAATCTCTTCCCTTATTATTTGCATTGTAATGAATTGTGCATTCCTCGGGAAATAAAATTCATGTTTTGTGGCTTATATCTGCCCTAGCTTGTGTTCTATTGCATTTATTTCCTTTCATTGTAGTTGTGGATGTATTGTGCATGATTTACTCTTCTTGTAGGCTTCAAATCTATTGTGCTCCATGAAAATGGTCATTTGAATGATTGTTTTGGATCATGGTATCTCTGTATGTCCTTCCTTCATTTTATCTCATTTTCACTCACTAGATCATCTCCACCTCCTATTCTTGGTGTTATCACCTCCCTTAGCTTAGGATTTTCGTTTTATGAATTCCCCTTCTAACTCTAGTCCCTTAGTTGAAAGTTTAGGATTAGATACCTTCATTTTTAGCTTCTAGAGTAATTTAGCAATATAATAGGTTTAGGAATTAGGTCTTCTAGAGGTTTGTCTCAATTAGTAGTCACACAACTAAGAGACAGGTCCCATGCTACCTCAAAATTCTTGATCCTTCACGATCATATCCAGTGGTGCAATTTTGAGCTCCAACATAAAACATTATGGAAAAGTGGAACCATAATGGATACTTAGTAGTGAAAAGGGTGATCTCATATTATACGTCTAGATAAGAGGGATTTTTATTGACCATGTGACAAGTGATATCAACATAGGTAACACCATCCATATGTGAAGCACAAACATATGCTCGGTTAGAACATGTATAAAATACCATGTTAACATAGGGGTTTGGATCCTTATGCTTAAGTCAAAGTTCATAGAAAATTAGAGGAAAATTCATAATGATGTAATGAAGAAATATAAATACAACAACACTTAGTAAAGAGGAACAACATAAACAATCCCTAAGGAAACTATGGTTAATGTAATGATCAATTCACGAGTCGAGATCACCAAAATGATTACACCATTATTAGATTTAATATATAAAATTAGTGAGTTAAGTACACTAAGGATGTAAAGGGTCAATATCGAGGTTATTTTGATTAATTAATTTCCAACATTATTCATACAATATCATAACAATGCACCCATGATTGCACAATATGCTATAAGATGAAAAATATAAGTGGGTGAGTGCACTTAGCTAATTACAGATGATTATGAGAAGTTTTGGATGTGCAGACAACTAGAACTAGGGAATATGGACCTAATAATTCCTTGACACTAAAATTGTAGATGGAAACTAAGCTAGCGTAGGGCCATAAAAATATTTCAATATTGTCCATACGATTTTTCACCTATTGTATGGTTTTGGGAATGCTCTAAATTAGGTTCTATACATTTTTGGAAGTGTCATTTTCCTAAAAATGTTTATCATTGTCAAACCCTAATTTTCACTCATGTTATGAACCCTTCTAAACATTCTAAATACAATCTCAAACCCTAGCCATGGGTGGGAGACCCTTTAATAAATGGTTGGGACCCTAAAATATTGGCTAAGTACAAGAAGCCGTGTGGGCACGCAAGGCCCATTTGAAGAAGGGTGCACAAGGCAAAAGTGCGCAGGGTAGGGTTTTAGGAGGGTTTAGTAGAAGCGGTGGCGCACCCGTGCAAGGCAGAGTAAAGGTTTTGGGACTTAGCCATATTTGCAATATCGGGAAGAACACGAGGAAAGCATGACCTGACTGCACATGCGAAGTGGATAAGGTGCCATACTAGCAACTTTGCCGGGAAAGGAATATACCTTGCGATAGAATATTCCATAACGTCATCATGGTGAAGAATAGAGAGCTCGGGTTTGAAGGAGCATGCTCCTATGGAGGACCACTTGGACACTTGGCAACCAATCTACAACTTTAGAAAGGCATGGCGATCTTGTTGAGGCTATGTATACAAGCGCCTGGTAGAAGAAATATATAGAGAGATACTTGGGAGAATGGAAAAGAGGTGAAGCTATGTAGAAATACGTGAGAGTTTTATGGGCTGGGATTAGAGGATCCGTAGGAGTATGATGTATCAAGGATATGGGTTTGAATATTTTTCTTTGTACTATGAGGGGTTTAAGTCCAGTTCTGATACATGACATAAGTCTGCACTATTATATGGATCTGTGATAGCCTCAATGAATGTAATATGATTACCAAACATATTTAATATGGATACATGTGGTTCCAGTTTTACTTATATATGTATGGATACATTTTATACATATTTCATATGAGTGGTTGTAAATCCCTATGCATTTCCTTTACGTTATGATTCAGATCTATGTTCTGTAATTCTTTTCTTATCTGAATGAATACATTGGTCTAGAAGCCTGTTTTGAGCTCTAAGATGAATGTATGGTTTGTTTCCATTCTCTTCACTTAATTTTCTGTCAGTAAATAATGCATTCTTGCACAAATCACATAAAGGAGGGGATCGACGCCCACACATGCCTCGGGTGAGCACCCTACGCCCTTGGGTGATAGGTCTATGTGCATGGGATTTCCTTGTTCTTTGAAGGGCATTAAAATGACTACATAAACATTAGTTCGGTTGTGGGCCTTGTGCAATCGCCGATGTTGGCACTACTCAAGAGGCCTCAAACTACACATTTTTCTCCACCTAGCATATTATATATGAGTACATACAAATTTGGTTTGACAATTGGGACATCTTTAAAAATTCTTGAGTTTAGTTTTGCTCTTGCTAAAATACTTGGGGAAGGGATGTTTGAGTGCTTATAGGTGAGATGAATTCTTAACCTGGTATGATGCTTCATACCTCTAGTGATTGTTGCCTTAATGAATGCACATAAGTTTTGGAAAGATTTAGTGAGATCGTGGTTCCTTTTGTAAGTGTTGGAAGTGAGTGTATTTTAATGTAGCTCTATATGATTTCCCAAGTGTTTGAATGAGAGTGTCTATTCTTTCTTATATAGGGTTGCAAGGGTAAATTAGAGAAGCAAGGATGACCCATAGGGAGTAAATAACATAATGAAGAATATAAAAAGAAAAGAAAAGATTGAGGATATGTTGGTTCAAAACCATACAATTCAGATATGACTAAATAACAACTCCTAACTAAAATGTATGGTTTTGCATAGGGATGATAAACATGAAAACAAAAGTTTGTACATTATCAATTGGAATTTTTCTATTGATCTTATGCATTTAACCTTCGGGATATGTTGACATATCAATGTGGATGACTAGGAAATCTAGAAACGATACCCTAGGAGATAACAAGTGGGAATGGAAAGAGTGTTTTTATCTTAGCAAGAATGCATTGTCAAAACTAGCAGTGTCAAAGAGTAAAATTGTTAGATTTGTGTGTCTACATATGGTTTTCTACTTGTTGTAAGTCATTATAGAAGTATTGCATTTGTGTGAACCATAATTTACAAGAATGAAACATATTTCATGACCACAAGTGATGATACGAACTTACAAAACCCTAACACATGAGGTTCTAAAACTATATAGAAAAGTACCAGGTCATACTCCAATATAGTCCCAACATGTATGGTCTCGTCTGCTTACATCATCCAATTCCAATTTCTAGAAGGAACCATTTTTAGTTCTTCATGATTATCTACACTTAGTTTGCACATATAGATTGTCTTTTCTACCTTTGTATTAGTTACGTACATTCCCTTATTCATATTTAAACAATTGTATCTTCTTGTTTACATTTTTTATTAATTAAATCTATATTATGATTCACATATTTAATATTTAATTAATAAATATAAATATACAACTTGTTATCAACCCATTTTATCAAAACAAACCACATTTCAATTTTGATTAAAAGAACCACTCCTTGTCATGCACACGATTTTCCATATCTTTCTACAATCTTCCACCTTTACACTAGAACTCTCCTTTCCATTAAACAATGCTTTGTTGTTAGTGAGAAATTTTATCTCATACCCTTAACACAAGTTGATAAGCTTATTCAATATATATTTTATCCATTAACATACCTTGAAATATCTTTTGCATCATCTTCAACATGACCCATTCTAATAGAGATTCTATAGAGCTCTTCATTGTAATGCTTCATACTCAACTCCCTCTATCATAATTTTTGCAACTACTTGAATAAATGTAATTGGTAATTTTCATGCATCAACTTAACATTAAATTTTACAAGTTAATTACAATTATTTATCATCCCTTTACCTCTATGTACTCTTTCAAAGTATACACATATTAACAAAATAAAGATGTATGAATTTTTTTAAATTTTTTTACAACCCTTATTTAGAGAGGCTAAAAGTGGGATGTGACATCCTTCCCCTCTAAAGGAGGTGTCATCTCGATACCTAATTCAAATAATTGAGGAAAGTTATCCCCGAGAATTTTTTCATCTTCCTAAGTAGCACTTCTCTCACTCGGTTGGTCTTGGTGTTATCTTTAGACAAAAACTTGTTGTATATCTCTATTTCACATCTGAATACTGTAAGTTACTATTACATGTACTCATTCCAACTAGATTGTCTCTTCATCCTCCACATGTAAATTTGTCCATTCCAAGGCATGAGAATGATCAAATATATATTTTATAATAAAAGAGAGATAAAATACATAATGGATCGATAAGAGAGAGGGATGGATAGCCATTATGTTAGACATGAGACTAATATTCTCATTATATCAAAGATTCCTCTAAGGTTAGAAGCCAATTTGGAAGTTTTTCTAGACTTTCTTGGCCCTTTTGATGGAAAGCCCTAAAATATATTTTGTCTCGACTCTAAAATTACCTTTGTGATTTTTTTGAAATAGAATAGTTCTTTCGTTGGTAAGAGGATTATTTGATCCTTTGATAAATTATGTGGGTTCATTCATCATAAGTCTATAATTCATTAGGTTGTACTTTGTTATTTTGGTCATCCCATCCAAGGGAATTTTACTTTCTTTAATAAAAGTCCTTAAAAGAATATATCTTTAGAGATGAATGCTTATTATTATCATAGGAAAATTCCATAGATAGAGATGATCCTCCCATTTAAACCGATGCTCCGTGACATACATTCTTAGCAAGTCTTCTACAACTTGGTTCACTCTTTCTACTAAACATTCAATTTTGAGGTGATAAGTGGTACTAAAATTCAACCTTTTTCCCAAAGAAACTTTGAAGTCTTTTAGAACCTTGAAGTGAAGAGTATTTTCCTATCTATGATGATTATTTTAGGGAAATTATATGAAAACAAAAAAAAATATTGGTAAATCTTTTATAGACTAGGGCATTATCTATAAGATATTCCATAATAAAGTGGGCTACCTTGATCAATTACTAACCATAACCAAAATAGTATCATCTCTCCTACAAGAAAAGCGAATACCAACTCAAACTCGATGAAAATAAATGCCAACTTATTTTTTTGGAATAGTAAGACGTTATAAAAGACCAACAAGATGGCGGTTCTCAACCTTAACTTATTGACACTCCAAGCACATTATATAAATTTGGTCACTTAATCCTTTCTCATCCTTGACAAAACTAGAACTTTTTAAGTACATGCGTCATCTTGCTAGCACTTTCTCAAATTGTCTAGCTAAAATTGACACAAACATTGTACCTTGCTACCTTACAAGGCTATAGAAGTCTAAGGAGTAATAAAAAAAAATTTGTCTACAAGAACCTTAGTCAATTCAAGACAATTTTTCAAATAGAACTCATTAATAATTTACTTCTCTAAAAACATGCTTTGAAAATAAGACTGAATTTGAGAGATAACATCCAAGTAAGAACATATAAGAGTATTCATGAACCCATTTTCCTTTTGTTTGACATAGGTGATTTCCATATCATAGTCATTTATAAATTCAGGCCATTACGTAATTTTGCACTACACTTCCTTTAGGTTGTCTTGAGTTTACAATCTAATTTTATTTTGAGAAATTTCCTCCACATTTTCAAGGAATGAAATACCCTTGCTAGTTCAAGATCTTGTGTTGTGTATTATTATTATTATTATTTTTGGCATGTTCCTTTAAATTTCAAGTCTTATAAGAAACTAATTTTCTATTTTGAGTCACAAATCTACCAAAACCATCAAGAGATACTTCAAAACTTCCATTAGGATATGGAGTTATCAGAATTAGGGCTGAAGTCAATAGCTCTTTAAGCTTTTGAATTTCCTCCTTACACTTGGAATTCCATTCCAAATTCTTACCCTTTTTGCTTAAGAATTGTTGAAAACATCCAAAAGTCCCATGAAGCTGTGGAGCTCATGTACATTCTTCGGAGAAGGCCATTCTCGGATGGATTTAATCTTAGCAAGATATACTTGTATAAGATTCACATGGTGTATGTGTCTAAGATTTAATCTTAGTGAATTTTATTTTATAAGAATGAATACTTGTATAATTTCACGTGTATATGTTGGTTTAGTCTGTGCAACAGTAAACGTAAATGATGCTCGTCTTCTTACAGTCTACAAATATGTCATGAAATGACCTCGTGTGCACTGTCAATCTTATCTGCAGTATATAGGAGGGCAATACATGGCGAGGACTTCGTGTGTACTGTTTATCTTGTCTTAAAGTTTCATAGCTCTGGAATGTTAGACTAACATAAATTCCCTCTAGTTACTAAATAATAATATTAAATCACATTTTTGCAAGCACCAAAAAACATAAATTTAAAAGTGGTATAAACGTTGAAATAATAATACGTTGAGAGATAACTTCAAAATACCGACTTAACCTAAATTCCCACTAGTTAATATTTAATCACATTCCTTGCAAGTAGAAGAAATATAATTTACAAGTGACATGAACAGATGTATCTTTCCACCCTTAATATTTTATTGTTCATTCCCTTAAACTATTAATTTTTGTGGGATTTTATGCTCTGTTTACAACTGTTCATGGAGATGTCAATCATGGCATTCACTATATTATTTTTTTCCTGCCAAATTATTCAAAATACAAACTGCTAGGTCAACTGTAGAAATGGCACATGCTTAGGGTGTTGTCTGTCTTGTGTAGAAATATGCAGAAAGTTGTGCAGGTTATATTTATATGATATACAAATATGTATTGCATTGGGTCCGTTGTGTGAAACCAGAATTTTGTTCTATTCTGAACTTGGCAGATATAATTTATGCCTTTGCATATATTATGATTGCCTTCACCAAAATCGGATTATGGTGAACTACTCTGATAAACTGTCTGACGTAAAAAGCATAATTATCTCACATAATTTTGTTTCTTGCAAACCACTGCTAACAACTCCACTTCAATCTTTTCGATGTCACTTTATAAATTAATGTGTCCTCAACATTCGTAGAGAAAAAAAAATTCCTAAAGAAAAGGGCCCATAAACATTTTAGAATCCCAATTTTGATTACACAATTTATGCAATGTAGTTTTATATTAACAATACATATAATTCTACATTAGTTTATAAAAAAGTCTGGACTAGTTAATTATTATAGTTGTGTTTTTATTGACTATTACAAATATCATTTTTATATTTCTTATAAATTAGTGACAAAACAATTATTGAGAAAAAAAGGACCTCAAACTTCTTTGAATGGTCGAGATATTACTATTATTTAATTGACTTCTAGTTTAGTCGAATGGATGTCAAATTTAATATACATTATTAACATAATTATTCATTTAGATTATTTCTATTTTTAATTGTCTTGTGACATATTTCTCTTTTGAATTTCTTTGTTCATCTTTTTCTCTATGTTTCATCTCCTCATCTCTATTTTATCTTTCTTCCCTATATTTGTTAATGTTGTAGCTTTTTAACACTTCATCATTTTTGAAGCAAAATTGTACTATGATTCTAGACCTTCCTTTTCGTGTGGGTCATCCTTCCTATATTTTGGGCCCTTCAAGGTTTTTGGCCCTTTTTTCTTAATCATATAGCCGTTTCTCGATTTTCTTTTAATTTTTTTCCACATACTACTAATATTGTTAATGCTTCTCTTACTTCTCAACATAATTTGATTGATTTTTAATTCTTCAACATCTTCCACTTGCTTCTTAATTTTTTTTCCAAGTTCTCATTTGCATTTCATAAATTCCATTTATTCTCAAAATGCTTCTCAAATTGTTTCTTTACCCACTATTTCTATTCCAATTTATTCTACTTCTACTTCTTTTCCTTCTTCTAACATGATCACAATGATGCATATTGTATGTGACATTCAAAATCAAATTAGGTGTTATCCGATGTAGTCATGGTTAGGGGTCCTAATTTAGGGATTTGCCGTTAGACCACACAACCCAAAGATTCTCAAAATTAGATCTCACTAAAGAAAGATCTCTATACAAATAGTAAGAAACAATAAATGCTTTTTTAATTAATATGAAGAAATAATTACAAACTTGAGCACAATTGCATTCCTACTTTTCCATAGTCCAATATTTTGTAAAATTTTTTTAAAACTTTCAATCCTAAGACCTTGTAGACACTCAAATATGGTAATTCTACTCTTTGACACTATTAGTCTTGACATTGCTCTCTTTCTCAAATAAGTGCACTTTACTCATTCTCATTTGGTACATCTCTAGGTCTCTTGTCTAGCTTGTTTGATCATACACACCCACTTGTCGAAAATTTATGAGAATTGAATGCATGAAATCCATTAATAAAATTTTCTTGTTAGCTTCCAGACTTCACACTTCATACTGACTCTAAAGGGTCAAAAACATACAATAGGGGTATAAACGTCCATACGGTCCTGACCCTAGTGTATGGTTTTTCCATTACTCACTTTAATACCGAATTTTAGTAGCTCATTATTATTTAGGCCATTTACTCCTTATCACCAGCCTTTTGCAACTTAAATTACCTTTAGAAGCATATATAAGTAAGTGAAACTCACCTCATTTAGAAACCTAGCACTCTTATGAACTCCTATTGCAAAAGCTAGCACAAAAATCACCTAAAGCTCCCTACACTCCGAAAATACCTTTGCACATTTATTAAGGCAAGTACCATATACAAGTTTTAAGCTTCCCACTAGGTGTACAAGACTATTTCCCACATTTTATAAGCACTCAAAGTCACTCAAGTAGATTTACAAGAGAGAAACTCAAGACAAGCTTTGTCAAAGGAAGGATGTCAAATCTGATTACACTACAACTAAATATCACATGCTAAGTGGAGAATGACATTCCTACCCCTATTGTACATTTTTGACCCTAGAGAGTCAATGTGTAAAGACCCAATTCCATACTATCAAACATTAATAATTCCCAAAGCATAAATCCTAAGGCTAAAAAAACCATAATTCCCCATGCTTTGTATTCTTTATCGTAAGAAACATAATGCATAACATTGTGCAATTTGGCACAAATCTATCTAAAATTTTATTCTCTTATGTAAGACTCTTTTTGGTGATGCAAGATTTCAAGTGAACATAGAATTTCCTACATCATATAGCTTGGTTGAGAGGAAACATGAACCCCTACTCATTTTGATTTCATAAGGTATTCCATGGATCAACCAAGTTTAGAAACATCATTTTTATTAAGCTAAGCTATATACTCAACTTCTCTACCTTTCCAAATTTTCATGCATTATTTGTATTCCTTTCTACACAATATATTTACTATGTATGAATACAATATCAAGCCTAAATTTCTTCATGGTTTCTGTTTAGTAGTTAATGCCTCCAATCTACTTCTACATGGCTTACTTTATTACGTGTTTTCCCCTCACAGTTTGGGTAAAATTCCAAGACATTAAAGATAGGTGAAATTTTTGTCCCATCTGGAAACTCTATCAAATATAATATGTTCAATGCACATTTCTTCATGAAATTTAGTGGTCCAACTATCTTCCCCTCAAAATGATCTTAAGTTCTTCTCAGGAACCTCTCTTTTCATAGATTTGCAATAACCTTGGTCGAACCTATAGTTTCTTCTTCTTGAATCTATGCGGTCTTTGTTTTAGACACTCAAATTTAGTAACTTATCCTTTGGTAATGAAAAGTTTAGGTATGCTTGCTAAAAATAATGCTCACATTATAAGTCCAATTAGTACATCTCTCTAGATCTTTTTCAAATTTTTAATCTCCACACTCTCCTCTATCGTAAAAAAGAAATATTAATTATCCAAAGCAAGTAAATCATCCATATGCATTATTATAGAACTTTTTATTTTACACCATATGTTTCTTGTCCATGAAAGTACAATTTGGACATGATAATTCATATGGCCATGATCGACTTCATGACGGTCTTGGATCTTCTTATCTTCTAACTTTGATTTCACTTTGAAAATATATATGGTGTTATTTCATCTTCTAACGGTCGACATTATTATAATTTTTCACCTATAGAAGGCTATACATGCAAGTCAATATCACTTGATTACTTACTTGACACTCTTGAAGCGACTAGTCCAAATATCACTCCAAAAACACTTAAGGCTCTCCTAAATCTTACTAAATAAGTCACACATCATTTAGAGAAACCACTACTTGATGTAGATGGGGCATGAGAGTCTAGCAAAGGATGACCACAAACCTCACAACCCTCAAAATGTAATGGAAAAAATCCTAACATTTTTTGACCAAAAATTAGTCAAAAAGGGCCTCATTATCATTTTAGAATCTCAATTTCAATAATGATGAGGTTCAATATTACACAATTTATGGAGTGTATATGTGGAAAATGGTTTTATATTAACAATGTAGAAATATGATTTCTAGGATTAATTGTGTCAAGTTTTTCATCAACGCACTTTAAATCACAATCCATGATTCATCATTAAGGAAAACTATAATATAGAGTTATAGACCCAAGCTTTCTTTAATAGATCATGGTACAACTCCCTTGAGGTTTCAATGGTGAAAATAATAAATTAAATCATATTGTATTTTTTATTCCATCTAAAATCACATATAAGACTTTTTAACTCTCTATTAAAGAAAGCTTACTCATTTATAACTCATTATCATTAAAAATATTTCCTAATGATGAATCATGGACAATAATTTGAAATGCGTCGATCAAAAACTTAACATAGTTAATCCTAGAAATCATCTTTCTAATTTTATAGAATGTGAAAATACCAAAAATCTGAATGCATATTTGATATTTTTTAAATTCAAAAAAGATGTGACTAGTTAATTGTTGTTTAATATGTATAATTTTAGTTTATTTATGTGTTTAGTAATTAGTATAAATATAGATATCAATTTCAATATTTTTTACTATAGATTTTATGCATACTACATTGATTAATAATTCCATTATATTCTCTTTATATTTGCAATAGATCGGGGATAAAAAAACTTTTTGGGTAAAAAGGGTCCCAAACTCTACCATATAGAAATGATATTATTGTTATTTGATTGACTTCTAAAAATCAAAATAAAAACTTTTAAGTTTCAATTGATTGGATGCTAAATTTATAGTCAAAATTACCTTATGACATCAAATGGACATCAAATTTAATGTACACAATAAAATCTTACACTATCTATTTAATTATTTGTTTAGATTATTTTTGTTTCTAATCATCTTCCGACATGTTTGTCTTTATTATTTTTGAATTTCTTTGTTCTTATCTTTCTTGAAATATTTCACCTCTTCTCTTTATTTTCTCTTTCTTCCCTATACTTTTTGATTTTATAGCTTTTTAACACTTTTTAGTTTTTTAGGAAAAATGTACTATGATTCTAGGTCCTTTATTGTGGGGTGGAATTTGATGTTTATTTTAGTCTCTTCAATGTCTTTGGCCCTTCTTTTCCTAGTCATATAGTCATTTCTCAAATTTATATTGAATATCTCTCCACATGCTTACTAGTATTGTTAATGCTTCTTCTTAATGTCTTATAAATTCTCTATTTATTTCTAAATTCCATTGATTCCTTACAATGATTTCCAATTTATATCTTTATCTATTACTTCTATTCCAACTTAGTATACTATTACTTCTCTTACTTCTTCTAACATGATTATACCGATGTCAAAAATTATATGCAAATTTTAAAATCAAATTAACGTGTTATTTGGTGCGATTGTGGTTAGGGGTCCTAATTAAGGGATTCCTTACACCACACAACCCAAAACTCTCAAAGTTATATCTCATTGAAGCAAGATATTTTTACAACTTATAAGAAACAATAAAATTTTCTTCTAATATGAGTAAAAATTTACAAACTCAAGCACAATTGCATTCCTACTTTGCCATGGGATTCTAATCTACTAGAATATGCTTCAATAGAATTTTCTTAAAATTTTAAACCTATGACATATCTTTACTAATCTTACAAAATGTGCAAGGCCGTTATAACACTAGGATTTATTGCTTGGGAAACAAAGATTAAAAACACAAAGAAGACACTTAATTTGGTAATCTAAACACCTAAAATTTTCAATTATTCCCCGATAATATTAGTATTGGCTTAATACCTAAACCATAACATGTGCACATATTCTAACCCCGATTGTTATATCCCTAGTCCTATTAAGAGTTAATCTCCTCATTTCATTACTTAGTAACTTGAATACAAAAAATTACATTAGTCCAAAGTAGTCTAGTCATCCTAGTTATGGTATAAAAATTTCTAACACTACACACCCCTTATGGACCAAACCATAAAATAGAGACCTAGCCTACAAAACAATGTGGTCTAAAATTGGTGGTTCTATCCAAATCCTTCCAACAACCATTTTTCAATTTTATATCTTCTATGGGTTGTCACTTTCTTCATGGGCTATCTCTAATATGAAATTATACCTTCAAAACCCTATATAATAAAGTCAAATGCACTCATTTACTCACTTGACAATTACGTGACACTTTCAAGCACTCCTCAAGAAAGTATCACTCAAAAGGCATTCAAAAATCTCATAAATTTACCTAAAGTATCACATAGTACGATCATACTCTATACATGTTTAAAACACTCCAAATTAGATTCCAGAGTTAGGCTTCCTAAAATGACCATTCAAAAAATCTAAGCAAGAAATCCATTTAAACATTATAAAGTGATTTGAACAACACATATGGTATCCATACAAATACTCTAGGTGGAGAATAAGACATGTAGTTTGAGGTCTCCTTGAAACACTAACCCAAACACTAACAAATTAGATTCTTTTCGGTTGAGTTAGGCTTCCAATTAGTGAGACCTAATGACCATCAAAGCAAAGTCAACGTGGGTTCTATTGAGGTAATTAAAATTAATAAAATTAAATTCAATATCCATTATAAAGGGTTTAATTATAAATTGAATCGTATTGGGGGTAGGTTAGAGAGATGGGCCAAAGGAAATAAGGTTTATAATATAAAACTAAAACATTTCCTAGTTTTTAAAAGTAAATACCTTAAAATATCTGGTCATAAATTAAATTATAATCTCTTTTTAATAAATAAATCTAGATTCTTGGAGAAATAAGAGATGTAGTAGATTGAGTATGTCAACACTTGAACCATCTTAATTATTTGAAGAAATATTGATAAATGAATAAAGCTTAACATATAAGGTGACTTTAATATGTATTCCCAAACTATCTTTCATGCATATTAAAAAAATTGAGTGAGAAATATAATGTATTTTTGTCTAATATATTGGGATAGAAATAAAAAGGGGTAAATAAAATTGTAATTGAAAAATGGGTAAGTAAGGTACATAGAAAAAATAGGGGGTCTAATAATATAACAGAGGGGGTATTATCAATTGAATAATAGAGGTAGAAACTAGAATTAAGGGTATTCTTTAATACCCTTCAACGCACGTGTTATACCATAATTAAGTGAGACCGTGAATGTTTTACAGAGAAGAATGCTTCATTCATTCAAAAGGGTAATAAAGTTACAAAACTCCACCATCTTCCTAGATTGAACCACTAGATAGGGATGGAGCAAACAAATTGTTTGTCCCTACACAATACACTTCCAAAATTATAAATGAAGCATCTAATGGACATTTTAATCTTTTTCATCACTCTATCGCACCCAAATCATCTTAGAGATTAGTAAAATAGCTAAGTAAACTTGTTTTGTCATGCTTTACTATATTTAGCACATGTTCTAATTGATCTATCTTACAAATGGCTATATATGTATGTTTTGATCTAAGTGGTTAATTAAGATTATAAATATATATCCTATTTCTAACTCTAATCCAAAATGTAAATAAGAGTTCACACTTGTTAATTGTTGGGTTAAATTACTCGGTGAACTTGCTAAGTGATCAAATCCTCAACCTATTTCGCCCTTGTCACCCTATTCCTAATTAGACTTTCTATTGCAAATCCTTATGGCTTTCATTTTCTTATTTAGTGTGTGATTCTTATCATAATCTTAGGGTTTGTTATCATTTGTGCTTTCATGGCTTACCCATCTACAATAGATATCTTTGATGAAGCTTACATAAGGTTCTAAAATCTCTTCCCTTAAGTTGGTTTGGGTTGCCATCCTTTTGACTAGGACCCTCTAGCCTTTTAGCTTGTAGGAATGGAACACTCCCTTAGTAGTAGACGTCTCAATACTCAGTTTTTATTATCCAAGGATCTTACAAATACTATTCCACCATCTACAATCTCCTTTGACTTGTTTGATGCTCATGAATATACTATTTCAACAGATAAGGAACCTTTTAAATATTACAAAATTGAATATTCTACCTCTAGTGATCCTATTCTCACACCTTTGGTATTTCCTATTCCTATTGATAAGCTACATGGATATGAGAGTGGTGAATCAAGCACTATCCATGTAGTTAAGCCTCTTATATAAGCACATCTTTATCTTAAGAAAAACTGTCAAATTAATTGCATGACACTAGAAATGAGGTACACGTTGAACACTCCTAAGTAATAGTTGCTCACTCCACTAAATCCATTTGAGCATGGAATTGTGAATGAGTCTCCATTACTTGTTAATTTAGAAGAACAAGTTCGTTCGATTTATACTTACTCGTAATGTTGACAATATTGTATTTGATAATGATGTTTCTTCTCATACAATTTATATTTTCTCTTTTGTTAATCGACACCCTATCCATAATGTTATGATTGTTATTAGTTCGGGTAAAACATGTGCACTCTCACATTACTTAAATTTCTTTAAGCTATACTATGCAACATATCCAATACATTGCACAATCTCCTTATCAACTTATTGGACAAATTGTTCTTCCCCTTCAAGTGGGGACAACATATTTCTTGATTATTGACACTCTTGCAACATGGGACATGGTTCTACGATATCCTTGAATTCATACACTTCGAGATATTATTTATTATTTATCAATGCATCTGATACACTGCCTATTGAGTTTGCTTGTGCCTTCATCCACACTAGTGATAAAGTGGGTGAATCTGAAATCAGAGTTTGTTCTATTAAAAACAATCATTATGATATTATGATTTCCTTCAGCAAAAGCAAATTACTCCTATAAACTTGGCATGCATATTAAGATGTATGACGTAAAAGCATAATATAAAAGATAGGACGTCATTCTTTTTCTGTTTTTGTTTCGAGTTGAAATTAGGAATAATAGGAAATTTAAGCATTATTGATCTCAAGTTTGCTGTCATCAACGTTTGTCCAGCGAAAAAAAAAAACTCAAAAAAGGGCTTCATTACCATTTTAGAATCGAAATTTCGATAATGGTGAGGTTAGATTAGATGTGGAATGTGGTTTTATAGGAAAAATGCATATAACTCTATACAGGTGATTAGTTTTTATTTTTAAATTTAAAAAGAGAGGGGATTAGTTTTTATATAATGTTTTAGTTTATTTGTGTGTTTATTAATTATTATAAATATGTTAAATACATTTATTTGGAAAAAAAGTCTCAAATTCTATGTATGATCAATATATTATTAAAACTTGATTGACTTTTAAAACTTTAAGCATACTAAGAGCATAAGTATTAAAGATAGCATCAAGTACACTAAAAGAAAGTACAAGGAGCTCGAGAAGGAACACTTGTACCTTAAAAGAAAAGATTGAATTTTTGTTAAATATTAACTAGAATGCCATGAACAAATTGCATTAAAAATTTCTAAATTTCATGCAAGAGTGTATCCAAAAGAGGAAGAAGTCTATAGATGAGGGTGGTGAAGCGACACACAAAGGAAAAAGAAAGAAAGTTAAGAATGTTGGGTGAAACACTCAGAGCAATATCAAAGTAGGGGAAATGTAAGACTCGTTAGAAAAATGGGATTGAATATTTTTTGATGAGTTGATTATATATATTTCAAAATTATGGGGATAAGGTGGAAGTTTTATAGGTATGTAGGTGAATTGAAAGTTCGAATCATGAAACAATGGGGAAACATGGCAAATTTTTGTATAGGTGAGACAAGCCTATGTACAAATGCAAACGGGAATTAAAAATGCATATAGACATCTACGTGAATGCACATGAATGTTTGTAATTTGCATACAAATGTATTTATACTCTGTTAGTGTAGGCTTTTAACCACTATGTGGTTTTACCCACACTTTCTAATTAGCTTGCTTAGGTTAATAATAGGTCATTAGGGAATGTACTTTAAGTCATTTTCTAATTGTGAGTTGAGTTAATTACCTTTTTGGGTGACCTAATTCCTCATTATATAATGTACCTTCCTATGCACATTTTGGTGTATGAGCTAATGATGCAATGAGTTTATGAAAAATTTCTTGTTTGTTGAAGAGTTTTTTCTTCCGAAGTGTTTTTGATTTCACTACTTCACGAGAGGTTTTACTTTGTGAATTCAATCCTATTTAATCCTATCCATACCCAATCCTCGATTGTGGCCCACTCGATATGGTATCGATCTTTTCTTGTAATTGAATGTCATTTCCTTTCCGGGAGATTTAGCATTCTAGCTCTTTCGGTGTTTATTTTTTCTTTGATTTCATTTTTCAAGGGTTTTGTGGGGTTTCTAGAAAACCCATGTAGATTTGTTCCTTATCAAAAAAAGGAAACACTATTGAATTAGAAGGTCCTACAACCCTAGGATTCAAATGTACACATGACCTAGTTTTGTGACAAATGATTTCGCCATTTTTGGAAGGTTTGAAGGTATTTTTTAAATCTACAAATTCACATCGTCTCATGCTCAAAAATAAAAAACAAAACCAGATCATGGTTTTTAAAAAACATTTCACGGGTATTTACTCTTTTTATGGGTATTTAAAAGCAATTAAGATGTGGGGTTTTCATTTCAATTTTCTCGTCATCTGTGCATTTTGGGATTTTCAAGACCTCAGGTTGTTCTCCAAGTCTATAAACCTAACACAATATTTTTTGGGATTTTTGAGTTACTCAACAAGTTGAAAAATATGACCTAGTGTTTTTAGGATTTTCTGGATGCTCAACAAGCCGAAAAAACCCGACCTAGTGTTTTTGGGTTTTTTCAGTTACTCAACAAGTTGAAAAACCTGACATAGTGTTTTTCAAGTTTCCAAACTTTTGGTTCACATCGGGTTCATTTTAAGAGACCTCTTGGAAATTGGAGGTGGAAAATACCTGGCGAATATCCCTAGAACTAGTTTCACTGAAAGGTGAATTTACCAATTTTTCAGAATTGAATTTTCACCCCCAATTTTTTTGAGTTAGAGAGATTGCAGAGTTGCAGACACCGACAAGCGGTTGACGTGGTTGACACGCGTGTTTCAAAATCTTTCTTGACCATGCATTAGTGTCGCGTGACAAGAAGGCTTGTTGACGCACGTCAACAAGCCTTGTTGACACTATCTTAGCCTTCAAAACCCTGGTTTTGTCCTATAAATACCCTCTCGCTGGTCATTTTCACGTTTACACTTTTGGCTCTCGAATTTTCTTGTATATAAGAATCCATTATCTAGGTCAGGTACAATCAAGCTCAAGGACAACTATAATGGTGACTACAAGTGCATCCCAAGCTCAAGACAAAAATCAAGAGGAAAATCTAGTCAACCCACAAGCCCTATCCATAGGAAAGATACTCTACAGAAGACTTTGTACCCCCACATCCAAAATGTTTTACAAATGAATTCGAGAATACAATGATTTGATCGATGCATGAGTTTGGTGGGCTTGTTAAGATGCCCCATTTGAAATAGACCATGATATTTTGAACTACCTTCTCTCCTCGTATAATATAGAGGATGGAATGTTTAATGTTACTTTGGATGATGGTTGAATGTTTCAATTCGATATCGACCCAGTTGATATTCATTGGTTTACAAGCCTCCCATTCAAAAATTTACCCATTGTTACAATGAAGTCAACACTCATCAAAGACGATAAGAAATACCTCAAATCAAATTTCACTTTCCATGTTGATTGTAAGTGTAAACTATTTTCATTCATCATTTTGTATTCAGTTTTTGATTTTGATACAATTCAAATTTATATTAATTCCATCGATTTTTTGGCATTTGAAGTTCATGTCAATAAATCCAGACGTGGTGTGGATATGCAAGGAATTACACACCACTTTTCATTGCTGCTATGATTTCCTTCTTTCAAGACAGAATAGTTTTGCAGCAAAAGATATACCAAATCGGGCATATTGCATACATTCTTAAAACTATTAGAAAGAAAAATTTGATTAGAACACCTTTTTATAAAAAAAAAGAACTAACATTACAAATGCAAAGCTTTAAAAAAATAGTCATTCACACCACAAACTATCTCCTTGGCCTTTATTACGAGGCTCTTTTAAATTTAAAAGACAAACCAATTCCCACTTGCACGGATGAGGCATTGATGAATTTTTCAATTCCATTTCAAGAACAACAGGTATAAACTATAAAGTTTGTATTTTGACATTAGACTGACAACAGGTATTAACTATTTACTGTTTGTAGAGAAGATTTTTGGAGGCCCTTCCCCAAAAAATGTGGCATCAAGAGGAAGAGGCCAACAACACGCTGAGGTGTCGGGAGATTCACAATCTGAAATGGAAGTTCACTCATCTCCGAACCGCCAACCATTTGAATTCGTTAAACGCCAGAGAAGTAATACCCTTACATGTATTATTTACAAATTCCAAATTTGTATTTTCATTTTCCATTTAAATTTTACCATATTGAATTGACATAAAATTGTATGTTGATGACATTACAGGGGCTTTGGACCATACGCGTGTTTCTCAAAGTCAACCGTCTTCCCCAACTCACTCAGTTTAGTCGCATGAATTTGTGTCTTCTCAACAACCACCTAAGCAATCCCAACAACAGACAACTCAAAAACCACCAATTACTACTCCAACATGGCCACCTCAAGCACCGCGACAAGCTACCCCTCAACAACAAGGTACAAGTTTTAAATAGTACTTCATTTAATTTCATAGATTTTACATAATTTAATAGTTTTTCATATGATTTTTCTTGAACTTTTCAGCACATTGTAGTCCTTCACCTTCTGTACAAACAATGACCACCCCCCCCTCCACCAATAATATTCAAAATTCCAACCAGAGGATCAGGAAAAAAGAACATTGGTAAATGCATGCCAATTTCTCCGACCCCTAGTGGGACACTAAACATTGCCTCCTCATTTTGAATTCCAACCCTCTCACTTGGTGGCTTGCCCAAAGCAATAGGTATATTAGTTTTAAATAATATAAATTTAGATGAAGATTACTTGGGCATTGATAATAATGACCCAATATGATTTTTCAATACACGTGAGATGATTCAAGGCCAACATGTATACTTCTATTTCAACATAATTTATTCAACTTTCATTACATTTCACTTTAGATTTATTTTTTGAATATTGATTTATTTTATCACAAATAGGATCAAGGCCACCCAAAGGTAGAAACAAGTAGCAGTCGATCAACCCAAAAGCCCCCATACCTCTCCAATGAGATCATCTTCTTAGATACAGATGGTGAACAGTTGCTACCTTTTCCTTTAGAGAACTTAATTGGTTATGATTTTCAATCCCATGTCGATGAGTTTATTCTACCTCATATCAGTCAGCTCATAGAATGGGAGAGAAGGGCTAAAGTACTAATCAATGAGATAATAATTCATTTTGAAAATTATTGGCAAAGGGATAGTTTATATGTTGCAGTCCACAATCAACCTACGAAGATGGATTCTTGACTTACCAAAGTAAGAAGTGGAACCTATCACGTATAACAATAATTATAAAGATGATATTTTAGATAAAGCATTGAACAAATTGGAAAATATTAGTGCTAAAGCCCAGCATATTTTAACAAATGGTCTAAGGACAAGGATCTGGTAGCAGTTGTAAATGCCAAGAGAGATAGAGTGGTCGTAAGTATTATCACTTTCAAACAATATTTTTTGATAATTTGAAGTTTTCTTATTTTAGTAATATGTTTAATTGACATCACTTTTTTTTGCAGTTGAAATATGAAAATTTGAAGAGTCAAGAAAAGGTTTCCAAGTTCACTTGGAAACCGCAAAGAACAGTTTATCTGCAGTGAAGAATTTGAAGGAAAATATTTTTTTGGTTAACAAACAAAATAATACATCAAGTGAATAATTCAAGAGCATGGCTTCAACCTTGAAATTTTATTCAAAACCAACATAGCTGCTGATCCAAGTTTGATATCCCATGGAGATGCGACAAAGCAAGAAGAAATAATTATAAATAATCTAGACAGTACTGCAGAAGATCTCATAAGTTCTCGGGATTATTCTTGCCATTGGGGAAAGGGGCAAAATGTGAGAAGCCATTGGAGAAAAGAGTAAAGGAGGAAACCATTCGGGAAAGGGGTATAGAAAATTGAGGGTTGAAAAATTTCATTATTGAGGGTGGAAAGTTGAAACTTGAAAAATAGAATCTATATTTGAAAATTTGAAACATTGAATGTGATGGTCATGGCTTTTGAAATTTATTATCTGGATTTGAAATTTGAAACCTGAATGTGATAGCCTTTGAAAATTTGAAATACTATATAATATTTAATTTTATAACTTCTATATATTATGTATAGAATTTTAGATTGTATATGGTGTTTATGTTTCTTCTCTACTGTAATTATGATTGCATTAGATGTGGATGATGACATTAGAATAGAATCATGGTCTCATAGATATGGATTATCATGAATTGTATGTGGACGTAGATTTATCTTCAAGCACAATCATGGAAATTGGATGATGATAATGGATAATTGTTTTAAGAAAATTTGGAATGTAGTACAATAAAGACATTTAAACGTTCTCAAAATATTCTTCTCTATACTTGTAATGATATGATGACATTAGAATGGATATAGATGATGATGAATGATGATAATGGATAATTTTTTTAAAAATGGAATATGTTAGGATAGAGACATTTCTACACATTTAAAATAAATAAATAATAGATGTGGATGATGACATTGATGATGAATTAAAATATATATGGATGATGATGAATTTTATGTGGGAGTAGATTTAGCTTCAAGCACAATCATGGATGATGAATTGTATAATGGATCGTGGATTAGGAATTGTATAATATGGAAAAATCTTCCTCTCTTTATAAAATTCAATTGTGTGATTTTATCCCACAAAGTTTAAAAAATATATCAAATATTTTACAAATATAAAAATAAACTAAAAATAATTGTAAAAAATCAAGAAATGTCATATGATAGGGTTTAAGTTACCTATTGTGTTTTAGATGGTGTGAAATTATCCTTCGTAGTGTGCTAGATATTTGATTTAAGAAAACTCAACATGAGAAATGGATTAGTAGATAGATGGGTGATTTTCCGACATTGTTAGTCCCAAGAAGTGCAAGCTTCCTCAGATGGATGTAACCCACGTTTTAAAAAAAAAAAAAAAAAAAGATGAAATAAATGTAAATATATATACCGTAACATCTTTAATGATAACAAGAGATGAAACAAAATTTAAGGTGACAAAAATAAAAGTAAGGTGAAGGAGATACCTATTTAAAGTTGAAACAATCCATTATCAATAGCTTCTTCAAACTCGATGTTCTCTTCTATAGAGTGTGACGATGTGCCAATTCCACTCTCATCATTGGGAACAGTTGTACTTGTAGTTGTATTATTCACACCTCTTCTTTTGCAAAGGGAATTCCAATGCACAATTGCTCTATCAAAAGGAAAGGTTTCCATGGAGTAGAGAGATACATAACACCTCATGCAACTTTCCATATTTTTATCCAACCTATTTCTCAGTTTTGATTTTATAAATGATAAAGCACTGAAAACCCTTTCATCCTCCATAGACCCCAAAATCATTGTTTGGCATAACTCATATAATCTAAAATATTCACTGATGTCTTATTGTAAGATAGAACTTTGATAGATTCCTTGCCACAACCTTGTAATAACACCACTTTTAAAAGGTTAATCTAAATTTTTATATTGGTTCCTCATTGTTGTTGCAAAATTTGTTGATTGAAACTTTAATAAATCAGCATTCAGTATACCTTTGATTTCCATACCCTTGAACTCTGAAGTCTTTGTGAAATGTTCCATTATTGTACCCATGGATTTATGGAAATAATTTCTTACAAAGTCTACATGACCACCTTTAGTATTCCAAAAATTAGGATTCATCACACCCATTGCTTCAAGAATTTTATCTTTGGAGAAACATTCTCTAATTTCTAATGATAAGGATTCTGAAATTTTTTAAGCTTTATTCTTGTTTCAACTATAACAACTCAAAGAGATTACGTGTCATGGGAACATCTTCTCTTTCCGATCCTGTAATATCTTGATGTTTTTGCAAAATGTGCAGTGGTATGTCCCTCCCATTAACAGTGATGTAGAGGTGATCATGGATATTAAATCTCAAATAGTTATTGGGATTTTTAAGATCTAATAAAGCTTTCCAATTCTCAAAATAGGTGTATCAAAACTATCTTGGGAATAGTACAAGATATCAAGACTTTGACATACCATTTTTCTCATCCGTATAAAATCTACAATATAGATTAATCTCCCATGTGTATGCTTCATCAGTGTATTGATCTCCTGCAATATTGGAAGAATACCAACCAATGTAAGAAATGTCTCCAAATCAGTTAAACGGAACAACAAGTCCCTCACCCTATCAACTTCATGACAATATTTGTGCATGAAACCAACCAACGAAGGATACTCCTCACGAACTCTACATGCAGGTTCATACAAAGAGATCCATCTCGTCTCAACATCTTTCAAAAGTTTTTTGCCATATGTAATTCTAATTGTGAATTTTTGGAACTCAAGAAATCACTTTGGGTTACTTGCCATATAGGCATGAAGTTATCTTATAAGGTCTTCTAATTTAGCAACATTTTCATAGTTGCTTACCATTTTATATGCTAAATTCATTCTGTGAGCCATACAATGAATTGGTAGCATATATGGGGCCACTATTGTTTGTAATCTAACACACAACCCTATTGTTCGGTGACCCTGCATGACAGATGCACCATCTACTCTGATGCATACCAACTTCATAGCAATTTCATAATTAGTCATTCTAGCAATATATTTCAAATGAAAACAACTATTTTATGTAGGTTTTTGGCATTACAGTTTTCAACCATTTTCATAACACCCAAAGAGATGAGGTGTCCTTATATGATTTTCTAAAGTATAGATGTGGATACATACCCATGCAATGTTGTCAACTGCTGTCACTTCATCAATTGAAAGAGAGATAAACTTTGATTTTTTTACATTCTCTTTCAAATCTTCCTTCTCTATCATCAAAAGGCATTTTTCCATTTCCCATCCACTACTTTCAAACCAATGAGACTGAGGTATGTTTGGCATTCCATTATATTGATACAAAACTTTAAAATCGAGGAAATTTGAAATTGGTCTTCCTTTCTTTAGTATGTAAAATAAATTAGAGAACTGTATGAGTTTTGCATGTAGATTTGTTTGATTCATCTTACCAATTTGCGATGCAATCATTCCTCCCTTTTCCACGAGATGTATGTTTTTTTTCTGCTCTGCTTCATAATATGTTGCATATTTAACATGCATGCATTCTTTTTAGTTTTCCACCTATGTGTTTTGATTTTCTGGCCATCTACCTCGATACGAGTCAAATATTGTTTTCCACAATGTTTTTCTATAGTGTCCATCTTCATTTGCATTTTTGCTGCTTTCCCAATTTCCATGTACATATTATACATGTACATTTAGATGGGATCTCTTCTAAATTAGATGATTGTATAGGTTCGATAAACGAAAATTTTGAAGCCCAATCAAACTTGTATGTCCTCCTAATGGTCCACATATTCTTGTTCATTTTCAATGTTTTAATTTTTTGAGTAGAATTTTGAGCAATATCACAATCATCTAGTTTCCTCTTTCGTGAACCAAAATTTGAATTTGATTTCTGTGTTCCATTTTGCTGAGTATTTGTATGTGCGATATGTTGATGTAATCCTGGTTGCAGCCCAATAGGAAGAATATCTTTAGGATCTGGCATCTCAACAGTTATATCTTTAAGATCTGGCATATTATCGTAGGTGTCATTTGTTTGATACTATGTAGAATGCATGTCCACCTCAATATTACCTTCCACACAGTTAGTATTCTGATTCTTTTTGGTGGCAAGCTATATGGTTGTTGGTAGTTGCAATATTTGTATCAACAGAGTTTCCAAAATACTTGAACATGGACTTCTGAGATTTCTTAGTTACTTTTTGGGTCTTCACATTCTGAGGACTAGCACCTTCCATTATTCTAAACAAAGTCCTGCGTCAAGAGAAAAGAACCAAGTTACGCGTCAGAGACAAAATTCTGTCGCGTGTCTCTGCAATACCTCCTGTAGCACATCAACAACTAACCTCCTTGCCACGCATCTACAATACCTCCTTGTCACACGTTAACAACTAACACCCTTGTCACGCGTCTGCAATACCTCCTTATTGTGTGTCAACAACTAACCCCTTGTCATGCATCTATAATACCTCCTTGTTGCGTGTCAACTATATCCCTATCACGTGTCAATAACTAACCCCCTTGTTGTGCGTCTGCAATACCTCCTTGTCACATGTCAACTATATCCCTGCCGCACGTCAACTACTAACCCTTTGTCGCGCATCATCAAATTCAATGGGTCGTGCATCAGCAAATATCATCTGTCACCCGACTCTAAACTACTAACAAGCTAACAACAATCTGGTGGTTAGAGTATGTGAGTTCACGGTATTGGTAAGGTACTGGTGGTAGTACCGTAGTATACTACTCGACGAATCACCTAGGTTTTTATAGGAGATGTTTTCAAATGTAGGCGAACAGGGACACCGACTCCGCTTTCTGAAAAAATCACCTTTTCAAATTTTCCTAAAATGAATTTTTTTCCATATTATGAATATTCGCCACTAAAATTATCCTCTAGTGCACATTGTCAAGTTTAGATTTTTGTGGATTTAGGATATCTAATCTTATCAACACAACTTCCAACTTACACTCCAACCTTCAAACCCCCCAACATAGTGCATTTTAGGTTTTTCGGACATCCTGGACATCTCAACACATCGACAAATTTTTTTATTTATAGTCAAACCCCCGACCCTCATCAACATAGTGTATTTGGGATTTTCAACTTGGTTTGTCAAGTTTTGGGTTCTGGAAGTTTATTGAAAACTTTTGGGTTTCAGTAACTTGGTTTTCAAGTCAAAACCATGAAATTAGAGCATTTTGGGTTTTCCTAATATTGATTAAGTTGAAAACCTTGACAATAGTGTGAGGATGCCAAATTTAAACGTTGGATTTTGGGACTTTTTTCATGTGCAAAACCCAGATGCGTATTGTAGGGTTTTCAGAGGAGTCAAGCAAGGTGAAAACCCCAATAGTATTTTTCATGTGTTCCAAGGTGATCGATAGGGTGAAAAACTCAACATGGTGTTTGTCATATTTTCCAAAGTGTTTGACAAGGTGAAAACCCTACCAAAGTGTTTGAAAAGCGCATGTAGACACTCAAATTTAGAAATCATCTCCTTTGACACTACTAGTATTGACATTACACACTTGTATGCAAAATACACCCTCCCCACTCTTATTGAGCACACCTTAATAGCTCTTTAGTCACTTGTTTATCTTTGTATAACTTTTTTCATCATTTTTGTACTTTAATTACACAAAACATACCTAGAAACATTTGTCCCTAGATCCATGAAATCAAAGTTAACTTTTTAATCCTGGGTCAAAAACATTGGCTTTAGTCGATTTGTCAAAATCTTTGATAGTATATTACTTGTACTAAAACATATGGTCATATTGTTGTACTTGGCTAGGGACAAGCTTGTTGTCTCATGTATTTGATATAGAATATGAAGTAAATCTGATATTAATAATTGTGTTATGAAATGATTGTTGATTGTACTTTTGTACTTGAAATTGTGGGAAACAATGTCTAATGTTTAAATGACATGTAATTGATCAACTCTTGTTTGACATTTGGAAATATGGTAATGAAGGATGATTTGAACCTTGGATTATTTAGAGGTATTGTTGTAAGATTTAATTATATGTTGTTTCTAAGCTACCTAATAAAATTTAAAATTTAAAAACAAAACAAAAAATATGTCCACTTTTAACTTGTTTTAACAAACATCTGTTACATAATGACCTAAATCATTTTGACCCTTGGGAACTTTGACTTTGAGTGATAAAAACCTATCCAATTTATTCTTTTAGGTTTCTCGTAATCTTATTAAGAATATGCATATTGGGTAGAGCATTACTTTTATAAATTTAGATATCTTTGGTGTTATTTTCATAAAAAAAAATTGGGGTTTAATATTTAATGATAAGTATATTAGAGTTTTATTTAATTCTTGTTCATATTAATATTATAACTATTACTATTATTATTATCAATAGAATCAATATTATCAGTGGAAGTAGAATAAGTGTTGTAAACATTATTTAAATAGAGATGATTTTTGTAATTTTATAATTCCATTGTTTTCACCGAGGTGATTTTTGAAATATTAATAAAACGATCATTATTATTATGGGGTGAATAGTAATTGATTTATTATTTTTAATAAAAAATGTAGAGAGGGTGATACAAATTGCCCATTCACAAGAAATTGATGCCCCTTCAATATGCACAATCCATTTCAAACATAACTTTTCATCCATCTTATTATAAACAAATATTATTGGTGTTACCATTATCAATAACAACCTTAAAACATTTACCTCCATAATTACAAATGGATTTGAATAAATTCTTCTTGTGCATGATTACCTTAATTGGATTTAGAAACATACTCTTCATTATAAGAGCTTCTTTAAACTCTAGATATTTTTCTTTTTGGACACATTACTCTCTTTATATGCATGCTATGAAACATGATTACTAGCATCATTCCTACTCACACCACTCAAACACACAATGCCCAAATTATCCACAATAGAAACATGTTTCTATTAATCCTCTACCCCTTACACATTCTCCTCCTCTCAAACAAGATCTACTGTTTTCATTTTGTAGATGAATTTGATCATACAAAGAGATCAATTTTATAGACGAATAAATATGGAAATTTATCATCTAGAAATTAATACTTTGAATTCATCCCTACATTATGAATTTTTCATTCAATCAAGCTTAGGTATCATATTCAATTTCCCATTGTGCCACATGATTTTCTCTATTCCAAATTATTTGTATATTCCTTAATATTCCTAACATATATTAAATCAAAGTAGAGAACAACTCCACGTATCTCACCTAGAATTCAAGATTTGTTTCACAAAATACTGTATAGAATGATATAGTCCCAATAAAATCCATAATATGGATCAAGACAACTAACATAGCCCTGTCCTTCCACATCCAACAACTTTTTTGATTTTGTATTTTTGTTTGGGTTATTTCCTATCCCTTAGGTCAACTTTACTTGTGAATTAGTAATCGCGACACATATATAACCAGTTTATAATTCATTTGAACTCACCTAACACTTTGAAGAGACATTATTATAAATACAATTTCAAACCACTTTCAATATCTCATCTCTCCATCTACGAAGTAAAAGATTCTTAGGAACAAACCATACATTAGGTTTGAAGTACTAATACATGTCAAATTGGCTAGCTTCCCTCTTTAGGAGCCAAGTCATAGTCAAGGTCGCCAAGGTTTCACATTGTGAAACATCTAAAAGGTTTAAGAGAATTCATTATATATTTACATACACTATCACTATATACACAATCACAAAGATTCCATCTCAATCTACATATAGCTACACCCACTATCTTTTGGTTAGAGACTCGAGAACACATTAGGGTTCACATTAGATTTGCATGAAAACTTGTACTAACACTAGGGATATGATATTTCAAATATTCCGGGCCGATTTTTTTGTTTTTCTTTTAAAACAGATTACAACATTACAATCAAAGTACCCATAAGTTAAGGTTAGAAGGTAAACCAAAACATATTACGAAAGCAACTCTAACCAAGAATGGCGCCGATGATGGCGAGCATATGGTTAGAGGATCTTCTACGCTAGATGCCGAATGGGAACTCAATGTCAAGTATGTGCTACCCAATCCAAGATGGAGTGAGGGGCACCATCCGACTTGAGTGTTGAATACTAATCTTCTACCTAAATGCTGAATGGGAACTCAACACCAAGTATGTGCTACCCAATCCAAAGTATGGAGTGAGGGGCGACCATATGACGGAGTGTTACGTAAAACTTCTTGAAAAGAAATGCGGAAAGTCTGGAAATACTCAACACCTGAATGTGCTTGCTAACCCAAAATGGGATAAGTAGCTACCATAGGGTGAGGTCAAATTAAAACAATATCAACTCGCTAAAAGTAAGAAGGGCATTACGGTATGATAAGCAAGAATCTAAGTTCACTGCTAGTTCTACCGCCACTTACAATATAAATGGTGAGATCTTGCTAACAATACGAATCGATTAAGATGCGTTTTCTCCGAGCATGTGATTACAGCTTCGTATTTTTTTTCATATAACCAAAGAAGACACAGATTTTGAAATAGCTCAGAATATAACCAAAGAAAGACACAAATTTACGGAATAGCTCAAATTCCGTAAAACTTATTCAAATAACTCGATACGATTACAAAGCACTATTAGCAAGAGGGCGCTCGACTAACTCCCCAAAACCGACTCAAAATGCAAAGGCTATATTAAATGCAAGAATTTTAAGACACCATGAATGGTACGGCCCAAGACATGTGGGGTGATTTAGCTTTTAAAATTAGATTGTCTTCCAAAACTTCTACACCTTGCATACATGGGCGCTAGCCAAGAAGGAAGGAAAGAAACAATACCCACCATGAATTTTTTTGTCTTTTTGGATTTATGAATAAAACATCGAATCAAGCAAAAGTGCAGAACCTAAAACTCTAATATGTAAAATCAACCTAATTAGACAAATGCATTACACAAAGACTAACTCCACTTCGAACTCACAATCTAGAGTAAAATCACCACTAGTTGTTGTCTTACAAACAAGAAGCGATGCCCGAGCTAGGAGGCCTTCATTCCTCGAAGCAAACCCAGAGCCAAACCGGCAGCATAACAATATTGCAGTCCCAAAAGATGATGAATGATGCTCAAAGTCTTCCTTTTATAACTTCCTGTTGACTTCACCAAACCCTAAAAAACACTTCAACATCCAAACCCTAATCCTTTCTCCAAGATGGCGCCCTTTTCCTTTCAAGCTTAATATTGATATTTTAATTAAATTCAATACCTTGATAAATGCGCCCACCTTAAGCTTGCTTTGACTTTGGAAATTAATAAAATAATCTTAATGAAGGCGCCTCCCTCAAGAAACCCACTTTTCAAAACAACTTAAAGTCAATAGACAGGCCAAGGGGTCAACGTCAATATAATATTAAAACGTGACCTTTAATTAAATATATCAACTTAACTCTTCAATCATGCTCTGAAGCCAATAATGACCAGTCAACAGACCAAACTGAAGTAGGAAGTCAACCAAGTTGAACCCAACTGGAAACTGCCAAAAATAGAATTTACTAAAAATAGTAAATTCCAAAAATACTCAGAATGCCGAAATGAACATACCACTGCGAAGCTTTCGGAAAACCCAGAAAGAATCCGCCTTTGAATCCACCAACTCCGAGCAAAGACATCCTCAAAAATAGGAAACCCTAATTTACCTTCCGACTAGCCTTCGGGTTTCCAGAAAAAAGGCCAACGGTCACTGGAAAGATCAGAGTCTGAGAAGGGGACATTACAGTCCGCCCTCCCCAAGATTGCTTGTCCTCAAGCAATCGTCAAACCAGGATGCTGCAGAATCTCATCACTTTCCCAAGTCGCATCCTCCATCGGCAGGTTCTTCCACTTCACCAGGTATTCTCTGATAGTTTTTTTCCTCAAAGTACGCTCTCTGAAATCAAGTATCCCCTCTGGAATTAGAACCAACTGTCCCTCCTCATCCAAAGGCGGTAACTGTGATGAAGCAACCACATTATGTCCAAGTGCCTTTTTGAGGTGAGATACGTGGAAAACATTATGCACTCTGCTATCAGAAGGTAGCTCTAACTCATAAGCTACTGCCCCAACTTTTCTGATGACCTTGAATGGCCCATAGAAACGAGGTTTGAGCTTCTCAGCTCCACTCTTCTTGAGAGTAGACTGTCTGTAAGGCTGCAATCGGAGATAAACCATATCCCCAACCTCAAAAGAACGCTCAACACGTCTCTGATCAGCATACATCTTCTGCTGATTCTGTGTAATCTGTAGATTATCCTTCAAGGATTTCATGATGTCTTGACTTTGCTGCAACAAGTCCTTGGCTTGGGGTGCTCTGCTCTCACCAAACACCAAATCGGCAAAGCTAGGTGCTTCATACCCATAAAGAGCCAAGAAAGGAGACATCTTAATCGACATATGAAAAGAAGAATTGTAGCAGTACTCGCCTATATGCAGCCACTTGACCCAAGCTCTCTGCTGTTCTGAAACATAGTTTCTCAAGTAGCCTTCCAACCACTTGTTCACTACTTCCGTTTGTCCATCTATTTGGGGATGGTAACTAGTGCTTGGAGTGAGCACAGTACCACTCATTCTGAAGACTTCTTGCTAGAAAGTACTTAGGAACTTGCTGTCCCTATCACTCACAATGTTCTTTGGCAACCCATGCAGCCTAAACACCTCTCGAAAAAACAGATCTGCAACTTGGGCTGCAGAAAAAGTGCTGGTAATGGCAAAGAAATGAGCAAATTTGGTTAGCCTATCCACCACTACATAAATACAATCCTTCCCTTGGGCCTTGGGCAACCCTGTGATGAAATCCATCGAAATGCTTTCCCATTTTTGATTGGGAATAGGGAGTGGTTGCAGCAAACCGGCTGGTAATGTATGCTCATTCTTATTCATTTGACAAACAGGACACTCCTGAATGTAGCGTTGTACTTCTCCTTTCAATCCTTTCCAAGAAAACCTTTCTCGGATCTGCCTATATGTCTTGAAAAACCCTTGGTGACCAGCAACTGGAATATCATGAAAAGTCAAAAGAATCTTCTTCTTAAGCTTTGAATCAGCCACCAGAAAGATTCTTCCCTTATAGTGTATCAATCCCTCAGTCACCTTGTACCTTTCATCATGAAAATTACCCTCAATAATGCTGGTTGCAAACTGATTTTTGGCATAATCAGCAAGCAACATGTCTCTCCAATCTGCAGTAAGCTCACATAATGAGCTAAGATGAGGTCTCCTGGATAAAGCATCAGCCACATATTATTTTTCACTTTGACATATTCAATTTTGTAAGTTTGAAGCTTACTCACCCACTTCGTTTCCTCTCTCATTCAGTCCTTCGTGCATGAAATTCTTGAGGCTATTGTGATCGGCCTTAACCACAAACTTGTTCCCCACCAAGTACTGCCTGAACTTGGCTAATGCATGCATAATGGCAAGCATTTCTTTGTCATAAATTGAGTATGTTCTTTCCACACCCCTTAATTTTCGGCTCTCATACACAATAGGGTGTTTGTCTTGCATCAGGACAGCCCCAACTCCTTCACCTGATGCATCACACTGCAGCTCGAATGGCTTGGAGAAATCTGGAATAGCCAGAACTAGACACGAGCTCATGATCTTCTTGAACTTGTCAAAAACAATTTGAGCCTTTTCTGACCAACAAAAGGCTCCTTTTTTGGTGAGATCAGTAAGGGGAGCAGCATTCTGTGAATACCCCTTTACGAATCTCCGATAAAAACCACAAAGACCCAAAAAACCTTTCAACTGAGTCAAGCTCTCAGGAGGTGGCCAATCAACTACTGCTTTGATCTTTTCCGGATCCACCTTCACTCCCTCAGCACTGATTATGTGGCCAAGGTACAGTAACTCCTCCATTCCAAATTCACATTTGGATGCTTTTGCGAACAAACTCTCAGATTCGAGAATACTAAGCACTTCCTCCAAGTGCTTGAGATGATCCTCCCAAGTCTTGCTGTAAATCAGAATGTCATAAAAAAAAATCAACACAAACCTCCTTAACTGATTTTGAAAAACACGGTTCATGCAAGACTGAAAGGTAGCCGGAGCGTTAGTCAACCCAAATGGCATGACTAAGAATTCGAAATGGCCATAGTGACATCTGAAAGCTGTCTTCTCCACATCCGATCCTCTCATTCGAATCTGATGGTAACCCGATCTCAAATCGATCTTCGAGAAGAACTTGGCCCCATGTAGCTCATCAATGAGCTCATCTATCCTGGGAATGGGGTATCTGTTTTTTATGGTGCTTTGATTCAAAGCACGATAGTCCACACACATGCGCATGGTACCATCCTTCTTCTTCACAAGAACTACGGCAGATGCAAAGGGGCTCTTGCTTGGGCGAATGAAGCCCATCTCCAAGAGTTCTTGAATATTCTTCTCAATCTCATCCTTTTGCCTCTTCGGGTACCGATATGGAGTTGTAATCACCGGTTTAGCTCCTTCCTTGAGCTCTATGATATGTTCTGAACCCCTTTCAGGTGGTGGTCCAGGAGGCAAGTCTGCAAAGACCTTGCTCTTCTTCGTGAGTAGAGACTGAACATCAGGAGGATGGTCTCGTTTAGTCTCAACCGGACTAGCAGGAAGGATCATGCACTCTGCAACCCACTCGGCTTGATCGTGACGGATCAGCCTTGCCATACTTTTGAATGACACTACCCGAGGGCCCCCATTGGACATTCCTCTTAGGACTATCTTCTTACCATCAGATTGAAACTTCAGCTCCATAGTCTGCAGATTCAAGGAGATCTCCCCAAGAGAACGCAGCCATTGAATGCCTAGGACGGCATCAGTATCCCCAATGTGGACTACATAGAAGTCATCCTTGACTTCGTAATTCCCCAATTGCATGGTCAGGTTCGAGATTTTCTTAGTACATGAAATATGGAATCCATCGGCAACCATGACCTTGAACCCTTCAAACTCCTCTGTTTGCAGCCCCTTCTTCGCCACCACAACTTCATCAATGAAGTTATGTGTTGCTCCAGTGTCGATCAAGGCAACGATTCGCTGCCCTTTGATCATCCCTCGAACCTTGAATGATTCGTTTCTTTGGAAGCTAGAAAGTTGAGCTAAGACTCCAACACTTTCTTTCTCATCTCCGGACTCTTCTGGAGCTCTATCCACCTCACTTTCTTCAAAATCAGATTGCTGGTCGGAAAAATCAGAACTACTTTCACCAGCAGAATAGTACTCAATCTGATTGAATTTAACTCCCTTAGGGCAAACATGATCTTGAGACCACTTGTCCCGACACCGGAAACACAACCCTTTTCTTCTGAGTTCATTCAAGGTTTCAGGATCCAACCTGGTGACATGGGGATTGTGATGTTTGAACTCCTTGTGCTGTGGTCTCAAGGGAGGTCTATGCTGAGGTCTTTTCCCTTTATCCCTTTTCTGAAAGGGGGAATTTGACTGAAATTTTGCCTTAGGAGCAGCCCACTCCATGTTTCTTGCTTTCTTCATGGCTTCCTGCAGGGTTGGTGGATCAAAGGCCTTAACCCAACCTTTGAGTGGTTCTGTCAACCCTTCACTGAAAAGGATCACCAATCTCCTCTCCGTGATTCCAGTCACCATGACTGATAGTCTCTGAAACTCCATAATGTAGGCATCAACTGTGCCATATTGTCTCAATTGTGCCAGTTCCCTGAAATGAATTTCAGGATCCTTTTTTCAAACCTCTCGATGAGCCTAGTAGTGAACTCATCATACGTTGTGATAGACCGATGACCCAAGGTAACTAGGCCATGGTACCACCATTCATGCGCCACCCCATCAAGGTGTAGTGTAGCGAACTTGATCGCCTCCTCTTCTGCCATAGGTCTGAGAGCTAGATAGTTATCCAGCTTCTGAATCCAAGCTCGGGCTGAACTAGTATCATTCCCGTCAAAGTGTGGAAGTGACACCTTGTTGACAGCTTGGTACAAGTCTCCTTGATTTGATGGTCTTCTTTGATCATAGTGTCTCCCGTGTCCTTTGTTTTTCCTTTTATGATCCATGAAATCGTTATAGGACATATCCATCTTGATGTCGTCAGGTAGAGAGTCATACTCTGCACGACCAAGTCTCAACTGCTCCACGAATGAAACATTCTCTTCAGGATCTGGCTGAGTGTTTACAGGTGCCAAAAAAGGGGGTTTGAAAGGCCTGGAAGAAATATAAGTGTTGTTTGACACAGTCCGGGCTGCATATCCATCATGCTGGTTGGAGGCACTATGCTCTCCTCTGTGCTCTAAGTTGTTCTGTGGAATGGTATTCTGACCCACTTTCCCCATCATGAGAGATACCATGTCCATCAAGGCATCCATCTTTCTTCCAAATTTCATTCCGGGACTCATAGACCTTTCTCTTCCTTTCCCATTGTCATCTCTGTTGTTGGTAACTCTCTCGTTACCCCCAACTGATCTCTCACCCTCTGCCATATCTGATTCCTGAGAAGACTCCCAATGAGCCCTCAAGATCTTTGAAGCTGTCTGACCTTCTGGAGCTTGGTAAGGCTGGAACTGTTTTCCAACCTTCTTGTCTTCCCTTGCAATGTACCTCTTTTCTCTGTCACTCATAGACAGATTGTTCACAGGATGGGAAGATCTTCGCTCTGATACCACTGAAATATTCGGGCCAATTTTTTTGTTTTTCTTTTAAAACAGATTACAACATTACAATCAAAGTACCCGTTAAGGTTAGAAGGTAAACCAAAACGTACGAAAGCAACTCTAACCAAGAATGGCACCGATGATGGCATGAGCATATGGTTAGAGGATCTTCTATGCTAGATGCCGAATGGGAACTCAACGTCAAGTATGTGCTACCCAATCCAATATGGAGTGAGGGGCGACCATCACTGATTTGAGTGTTACTGTAATACTAATCTTCTACCTAAATGATGAATGGGAACTCAACGCCAAGTATGTGCTACCCAATCCAAAGATGGAGTGAGGGGCGACCATATGACTTGAGTGTTACGTAAAACTACTTGAAAAGAAATGCGGAAAGTTAGAAATACTCAACACCCTAAAATGTGCTTGCATAACCGTAATGGGATAAGTAGCTACCATGTAATGGAGGTAAAATTAAAACATTATCAACTCATCAAAGTAAGAAGGGCATTACAAGATGATACGCAAGAATCTAAGTTGCCGCGCCCATCACACTTACAATATAAATGGTGAGATCTTGCTAACAATACGAATCGATTAAGATGCGCTTTCTCCGATTTGTTATGACAGCTTCGTATTTTTCATATAACCAAAGAAGACACGTGATTTTGAATAGCTCAAAATATAACCAAAGAAGACACATGATTTGGAATAGCTCGTAAATTCCGTAGAAACTTATTCAAATAACCCGATACACGATTACAAAGCACTATTAGCAAGAGGGCGCTCGACTAACCCCCAAAACCGACTCAAAATGCAAAGCTATATTAAATGCATGAATTTTAAGACACCATGAATGGTATGCCCAAGACAGGGTGATTTAGCTTTTAAAAATCAGATTGTCTTCCAAAAATTCTACAAACCTTGCATACATGGGCGCCTAGCCAAGAAGGAAGGAAAGAAACAATACCCACCATGAATTTTTTTGTCTTTTTGGATTTATGAATAAAACATCGAATCATCAAGCAAAAGTGCGTAACCTAAAAACTCTAATATGTAAAATCTGAACCTAATTAGACAAATGCAGATTACACAACACTAATTCCACTGAACTCACAATCTAGAGTAAAATCACCACTAGTTGTTGTCTTACAAACAAGAAGCGATGCCCGAGCTAGGAGGCCTTCATTCCTCGAAGCAAACCCAGAGCCAAACCTATGCAACATAACAATATTCAGTAGCCCTCAAAAGATGATGAATGATGCTCAAAGTCTTCCTTTTATAACTTCCTGTTGACTTCACCAAACCTTAAAAATCACTTCAACATCCAAACCCTAATCCTTTCTCCAAGATGGCGTCCTTTTCCTTTCAAGCTTAATATTGATATTTTAATTAAATTCAATACCTTGATAAATGCGCCACCTTAAGCTTGCTTTGACTTTGGAAATTAATAAAATAATCTTAATGAAGGTGCCTCCTCAAGAAACCCAATTTTCAAAACAACTTAAAGTCAATAGATTAGGCAAGGGGTCAACGTCAATATAATATTAAAACGTGACCTTTAATTAAATATATCAACTTAACCCTTCAATCATGCTCAAGCCAATAATGAAATAATGTACTCAATCAAGTAGAAGTCAACCAAGTTGAACCCAACCGAAAACTTGCAAAAATAGAATTTACTAAAAATAGTAAATTCCAGAAAATACTCAGAATGCCGAAATGAACATACCACTGCGAAGCTTTCGGAAAACCCAGAAAGAATCCACCTTTGAATCCACCAACTCCGAGCAAAGACATCCTCAAAAATAGGAAACCCTAATTTACCTTCCGACTAGCCTTCGGGTTTCTGTAAAAGGCCAACTGGTCCACTGGAAAGATCAGTCCGAGAAGGGGACATTACATATTCTCTCCTTCTCAAGTGGAGGTAATGTAGTGAATAGGCCATTTCAATAGGTTTGATCACCATGGTTAGTCCAACTACACCATAGACATATTTCTCCTTTTGTTATGCAATAGTTACATAAAGTTTATCAGTAAGTATCTAGGTTTTCTACTTGTTGCAAGTCATTACAAGAAGTATTACATTTGTGTGAGCCATAATTTGCAACAAGGAAGCATATTCCATGACCATAATCAAACATGAGAACTTACAAAACCCTAACACACATGTTTGAAACTATATAGAAAATGACCATATCTATCATACTCCACTACACTCCCAACATGTACGGTCTCCGTCTCTGTCTCGATTGCATCATCTAATTCTAATTTATAGAAGAAATAATTTCTAGGCCTTCATCATTATCCATCGTCAATTTTCACATCTAGATTGTCTTTATACCTTATTTTTAGCGAAGGGAATTCCATTCTTGACATTTAGGTAATTCTATCTTATCATTTACATTATTTATTGATGAATCTATATTATAATTCACATATTGATTATTTAATTAATAAATCTAAATATACAACTTGTTACCAACTCATTTTAACCAAATAAACCCATTTAAAATTTGGCTTAATCAATTTCTCCTCGCATGCATGATTTTCCATATCTTTATGCAATCCTCCACTTGAACTTTCCTTGCCATTTAGCATTGATTTGTTGGTAGTGAGATAAATTTTCTCATACCTTCAACAAAAATCGTTAGGCTTCTTCAACATTTTTAGACTAATCATGCAAAAATCATCTTAAATGGAAATATGCAATCCATTAACATGCCTTGAAATATCTTTTGCATCATCTTCAACATGACCCATTATAATAGAGAGTCTATAGAACTCTTTATTGTAATCTTTCATATTCAACCCCCTTTGTCACCAAGTTTACAACTTCTTAAATAAATGTTATTGATAATCCATATGCAAGATCTTAACATTAAATTTCACAACCACTTAATCACAATTATTTATCATCTCTCTACCTATTACAAATCCACCATTAAAATGCCGAAGACTATAGATTATGATATGTGGTTGATTAGACACAAAAATATCTTAAAATAGATAGTGAATAACAGAGCTTAATGAGCAAGAAATGAACGTGAATAAAAACAAGAACAAGAGATGGAGAACACCAGATTTAAGTGGAGAAAACCAAAGGAAAAAAACCCCACTATTAAATCATTGTCTATATTAAGAATTCTCATGAGTTTAACCAAACACTTCCACTTCACTCCTTAGTCTTTTACAATGCCTGTAGAGCTATTTCTCTTTATCAGTTTATACAATGATCATCTAGTTGTCTTACAGTTTGTTATCATGTCTTAAATTCTGCTCTCAATATTTAATACTGGAATGTACAAAAGTAAACGTTGTTGATAGCCAATCCGAGAGGGATAACCCAAATCAATGTGGGTGGGTGAATCGGTCAGGACGCTTCACTCTTAAATGTGAAAGACCTTCACAATAAAATTTGATTAGACAAACTTTAATAATATTGGGGCATACTGTAGTGGTAGATCCCACTTGACATTATCACCCAAACACTCCCCCTTAATGTTAAGTGGGAAGAAAAATCAAACATGCCAAATTCCTTGAATCAACAACAATGATTCAGGTTAGCATGCAAACAAGGGAAATCCACATATCTTCCCATACATAAATTCTTAAGACCAGTGCTTTACATATGAAGACTTACATTATATTATGGAGCCTTTTATAAACTAAGGCATACCCATAACTAAAGCTTCGTTAGGATTTATAAGTAACTTCACATAGAGTGACACATTTACTTATTACAAGATGGAGGAAGTATTGGAAGTTTACAATGAACTTCCTTATGCATTTTCTCATGAGACTTATAGTTCACATACAATGTTACAACCATGTGTAACCAATCCCTAAAGGATCACTTTGTTACATACAAAGTGGGTGGTCATGATCCACTCTTAAAAGTTGACCCTGGGTATTTTATAATAAGCCATCAAGAGGTGGCATTGTCATACACACTCCCCTCAATGACAACTCTGATAGGCCCAACAAGGCACAAAACTTGCAAAACTTCACAACATGCAATGGCTTAGTGAAGATATCTTGCAACTTGATCTCTGATGTTGAATTGGATTCTTTATCAAGAGAAATTTGGCCTTCACATAGAGGAGGAATACTTCCTTTAGCTCCTATGTGTATCACTTCCAACAACCTCTTTAGCCACATGGCTCTTTTTTTACTCCAAGTGATGACACTGCATCAAAACTTGAACATAAATCCAGCTATTATATCCAACACAACATCAACATGGTTAGAGTCATGATAGACAACATAATAGGCATAACAACTATCATAATAATATGCTTAACAACTAACCATGTTACATTACAAATATGTTGAAAAAATTCAACATATTATACTACTAAAATATTTATTAGATGCAATCAAGTATTGGACGTCTCCAATACAAACACAAAGGCATCCCCAAGTGTCATTTGATATGCATATAATAATATTTTACTAATCACATAAAATGTTTTATCAACAAACATATATATCTTATTCCAAGCCTTTTATACAAAGATAAGACTTGATAGATAACTGAGCTGATCAGATAATCAAATCATTCAAGAGTAATCACAATATTCATAGAAGAAAATGACCATGTAAGCAAAATTTAAGCTTAGACATGTCATATATGATCATATTTTTATGCCAAGAAACATGATTTAATAAAAAACATGTTTTGAAAAAAGAATCATTATCAACAAAAAATAGTTAGAGAAACCATGCTCATGAAAGCACCTGACATAGGAATCCTAGTCAGAGTCAAGGATTGAAAGATCTCCCCTCAATGTCTACATCCATTATATCAAAAGGAAACTAAAAACAAACTTGCAGAACAGTTTCAATTTTAGGATACTCAAAAGGGGGCAAGAGAGGCAAATTTATAAAAAGTTTCTCAAGAACATGCACATATTCTTTATAACCTCTAGGTACAACTTTCATGGTGTATAAATGCACTTGATGCATTACAAAATATGATATCAACTTCTATTCTGCCTCTGTGATAATCCTTTCTTTCTTTGTGACAAGAAACTTGTTCATGGTTAGACATGGTTCAAGATTTCTTAATTACTCTTTATAGGGGTTCATGATGTCTGATTATTATCATGCAACTACCAAAATTCATCATGAATCAACATAACTTACATGTATTGAGATAGGGCTTCTGGTTTTCAAGGGTAGTTTGTCTCCCTGTGGGACATTTTTGAAACTAGTCTCAAGATCCCAGAGCTTCCTAGCCATAAAAAAAGATTTCAATCGAACTCTCCATATGCTATAATTTGTTCCATTTAAGAGTTGAGACTTATCTAAAGTAAAAACTAGTAGAACTAGCCATTTTAATGCTTAGATAAAATGGAGACAAATACAACTAAAAAACAAATCAAGGAAGCCAAACAAAGAGAAAAAAACTAGCTATAGATCTTTTAATTTTCTATACAAATGCAAACAACTCAAATTAAAAAAAATAGCTTGATTTGATCAAATTTAAGATCAATTTGATAGAGCTTAGTCGGGGTCAAGTTATAGAGCAAGCTAACCGAGTTTGGACTGAGTCGGGCTAGAGTAGCTCGACGAGTTATTTAGCAACTCAAAGGGGTGAGCTCTCAAAATGAGTTAACGAACTCAAAAAAGCTACTTTAACAAATAAAAAAAGTTAAAAAATAGCCAAGGCGGGGGAAACATGTGGCATAGATCAACAATACCAAGAGAGGCATGTGTCAACTTTAAAATATATCCTCGGGTGGATGTGAAATATTTAAAAATTAAAGTCAATGCCTTTTCAGGTCCGTGACAATAAAAAAATAAACACATGTCAAAAACTATGACAAGACTGATAACAATGAAAAATAAAATACATGCATCACTTTTCAATTAGCTCGCATTTTGCAATGCAAGCTAATAAGTTAGAAGACAATTAATTAAAAACAAACCGTATACACATGTCTTAAATTAATTGGATCATTTTTTTGCACTTTCGACACAATGCGAAATCAAATTCTTAGTCAAACAGAGCCACTTGTCGAAAAATTTAAGGACTAAAATCGACACTTAGTGACTTTCCACCAAATTTTTAAATAGATTTCTTTGAGTAGGTTTAAAGTTCCTGAAATAAATCAAACTTAAAATAAAGTTTGGGTCAAAAAAGTTACAAGACATGTGTCACAATTTAAGTGGCTAAGCCAAAGAAAAGACTGACACCCTGACACTTGTGAAGGCTGACACAATTAAAAATAATAATATACGTGTCAAAAATCAATTGGTTCACACAAAATGACAAAAAGACTAAAAAAAAGAATGTGGAGCCTTTTAAATGGCTCAAAATGTAAAAAAAGATGCAAAAAACGATGTCCAAATGTTATTGGTTTGCACTTCGTAGTGCAACCAAAATGGCTAAAGCAAACTGAGGACACGTGGAGCCTTTTAAATGGATCACTTTTTGCAAGACTGACAAATGCAAAAAGGTGGAAAATTCTAATTGGACAACCACTGCCACAAATGAAAAAACTGACAAATGTGAAATAAGGAGAAATACTTGGAGCAATCTTATTGGCTCATATTTCACAAAGACGAAACAAGCTAAAAAAAGGTCTGACAACACGAAATATTAAGTGACTTGGAGCTTTCCTATTGGATCATATTTCACAAATAAAAAAGGACAACTAATCCAAGTCTGATAACATGGAGACACATGTATAACCCTTATTGGCTCGCATTTCATGACTGATAATCGATAAACAATAAAAATAACACCATGAAGCAAGATGGAGCCCTTTGATTGGCTTGGGCTTTGCAAAAATAGAAATGTCTATTTAGAAGACTGAAAATGCAAAGCTAGCTAGAGAAAAATGATTGGCTCAAGCTTCGCAGTCAAAAGAACTTTTGCATAAATGAAAAAAGTCAAATAAGACTAAAAAAGTGAAGCCAAATGACACTAGAAGATTGGATCGTGCTTTGCAAAGACAGAAAGGTGTCAGATTGAAGCCACTTGGCACTCTAAGAGTGGATATGGATTTCGCAAATAGAAAAAAGGACAACGAAGCTATTTGGAGCATTTTATTGGTCCAAGCTTCACAAAACTAAAAAGAACTAAAGAAAGACTGAAAAATGCAAAACCAGATGGCACAAAATGATTGGCCCAAGCTTTGCAAAAAGAAAAATTAGTGAAAAATAAAGATTTTTACTACTAGAACGGACTTAGAAGCCCCAAACAAACTGGATCTAAATAAATCTTTGGATCCAAAGTAAAAAAATGACTCAAACGGCTATAAACAGCATGAAAACTTAAAATAAGCTCGCAGAACAACAAATTTAAACCGTAAATGACTGAAACAAGATGCAAAAGCAAATATCTAAGCATACAAAGCTCAAACATGATCTAAACAACCATTTAACCAATATTTCACCTATATTTCAAAAATATTTAGGTGGGAATTGGAAATTTAAACCTGGTTAGCTTGAAGATGACTATGAAAATTTTAAGATTTCGTAGATCCGCAAATAAACTTAAAGCTTCTTCACCTCTTCAAGTTAAAAACTTCTAGATCGATCCTACACACACATAATCACCAAACTCGATACCATGTTAGATTTAGCAAGGGAAATATAATCAACAAATTATAGATCCACCATTAAAACACCGAAGACTATAGATTATGATATGCAATCGATTAGACACAAAATATCTTAAAATAGATAGCAAATAACAAAACTTAATGAGCAAGAGTTGAAAGCAAATAAAAAAAAAGAACAAGAGATAAATAACACCAGATTTAAGTGGAGAAACCCGAAGGAAAAAAATCCACTAGTAAAGCACTATCTATATTAAGAATTTCACGAGTTTAACCCAACACTTCCACTTCACTCCTTAGTATTTTACAATGTCTACAGAGCTATTTCTCTTGATCATTTATACAATGATCATCTAGTCTTGTCTTACAATATGCTAGCATGTCTTACATTCTGCTCTCAGTCTTTAATACTGGATTGTACAAATGTAAATGTTGTTGATAGCCAATCCCGAGAGGGATCACCCAAATCAATGTGGGTGGGTGAATCGTTAGGCCGCTTCACTCTTAAATGTGAAAGACCTTCACAATACAGATTTGATTAGACAAACTTTAATAATATTGGGGTGTACTACAGTGGTAGATCCCACTTGACATTATCACCCCAGTTATTATTACCATTACTCATTCTAACTATATTATCTTGTCATGCTCCACCCATAAATTTGTCCAATCCAAGACATGAGAATTACACACACACACACACACACACACACACACACACACACACACACACACACACACACACACACACACACACACACACACACACACATATATAACTATATTATCTTATCATGCTCCACCCATAAATTTGTCCAATCCAAGACATGAGAATTATATATATATCCTGGAATAATGAGATTCCTCCGAGTTTAAAAGCCAATTTGGAAGCTTTGCTAGAGTTTCTTAATCCTTTTGAGGGCAAACCTCAAAATACTCTGTCTCGATTCTAAATTTTTGAGATATTTGGTTAAATCAAAATATCTCAATCATCTTTGTTGTTTTTTTAGCTAAAATACATCTTTAGTACATTCCAACTAGTGTTCATCATGGCCATCATGAACACTATTGTTCATCAATACATTCCCTTACTTTTGTGTTAGGGAAAGAGAAAGTGGCAATGATAAAACCATACATACAAACTTAGACTAATTTCTTTCAATAACACTAACACACACAAAATAGCAGGAATAATGTTTCAACATGGATTACCACTTTCTAACTCCAACCCACACATGGATTCAGTTCCCTCTCTTTGCACCCATTCAAATTTGAGTTCTGCGCTATTAATTAATCTAAAAACAAACAACCCAACACGTGAGGAACGACCTGGATAGGCCCAACTATGTATGTTTTTATAATCTGCTTTATCAAAATAGTCAATATCAAACATACACATTAAAAATGTGAAACAATGACAATAGTTTAGCAATCACAAACAATATTGTTCACAAGATAAAATAGGTTGTTGTTCAATGGTGCGTATGATGGTGTTCTCTAACCATCTATCAAGGTGTAAATTCGAGAAGATACCAAGTAATAAGGGATGAGGCTGAGATTGTGCCCTTAATGAATAGGATGGAATAGAAATCTCACAGTCTTTAACAGCTAAGCCTATGAATTCCTTACACCTCAAATAAATTATTATTTTTCAAAAAAAAAAAAAAAATAAATCCCTTAAGTTATAGTTTAACATTCATAAATAACATTATTCACAAGATCGAATGGGTGGTAGTCCAACTAGTCCTCCATTAAGGTGTAAATTCTAGGAGATACCAAGTAATGAGGATGAGAGCGGCGAATATGGTGGAATAAAAACTCCCAATCTTTAACAGCTAAGCCTAAGAATTATGTATACGTAATCCCTACAAGCTTAAGATTAAATTATTAATTTTTCTAAGATTTTTCCTTCTGCTCTGTTTACAACTGTTGATGGAGATGTCAATCATAGCATTCACTATATTAATTTTTCTTCTACCAAACTATGCAAGATACAAGCTGCTAAGTCAACTGTAGAAATGGAACATGTTTAGGGTGTTATCTGGCTTGTGCAGGTTATATTTATATGATATCCAAAAATGTATTGCATTGGGTCCGTTGTCTGAAACCAGAATTTTGTTTTATTCTGAACTCGGCAGATATAATTAATGCCTCTGCATCTTATGATTGCCTTCACCAAAATCAAATTACAGTGAAATACTCTTTTAAACATTGATTGCATATAATAAGATGTATGAAGTAAAAACATAATATAAAATATAAGACGTGTTCTTTCTTAATGTTGAAATTTGAAAAGGGTAACCAAATGAATAATTGAATAGATAAAAAAATGGTGTCCCATAATTTTGTTTCTTGCAAACAACTCCTAACGACTCCACTTTATTAATCTTTTTGACGTCGAGCAAAAAAATACTCAAAAATGGCGTCATATCATTTTAGAATCTTAATTTTGATAAAACACTTTATCGAGTGTATATGTGGGAAGTATTTTTATTTAATTATTAAAAGTATATTTTTATATAAGAAAAGATATAGTATATTGTTTATCGTACACAAAAAAATTGGGTGGAAGAAGTCACATTTAAGTCGAGTAAAAAGGCTTCAAAAAAAAATTATCTTACTTCACAAGGGCATCAAAATTGTAAGTGTTATAATAACAATGCGTTGTTAAACTAAAAAAGGTGCATGAAATAAAAGGCTCTAGAAAACAAGGAGTCCTACAAAAAACTACACCATAGTATTGAACATGGTGTTTAGAAAAGGAGGCGGCAGAGTATCTAACTTGTCCCCTTGACCGAAGAGTGGCAGAGGGTGGGCTATGTCGGGATGCGATCCCACATTGTTGTTACTCTTCTTCAACAAGTTGATCATGGTTGCCATGAGAGATGGCCAACACCAAACGCAGAATTTCCCCGAGAGGAGGAACCCCACCCACTTCGCCGGTGTCGCCAAGGCAAACAAAAACTTTGTCACTGTGGGCGAGAGAAGGATGTTATGATCTCGGGAGGGTAGTTGTGGCTATGGGGAGAAGACCTCCGCCAAATTTTAGAGCAATGACCGTAAAAGCCCCCGATCACGGCCCCGCGAGGGAGAACAATGAAATGACAAGTCTAGAGGAACTTGGCCGACAACGCACGAGGCATTACACCAATAAGAGAGAAGGGATTGAAGGTGTTCCACCTCCGTGCATAATCTCTCTACTTACACACCTAGATCTAAAGCATAACATTGGATATCATAGTAACTTTATTAGTCACAGGGAAATCTCTATCCATAATAGTGTTGTTAAAACAAGCAAAATTTATATCTTTCCAAATATGAAAGAGAATATCAGCTCTAAACATTTGTCAATAATTATTGTATGTTGTAGGTAGCAACGTCGAATCCCCCAATGGAACCATTCTAGGAGAAGAATTCGAGATGAAAGGTTAGAAAAGGTTGAAAATCCACTTCCACGCAGACCGGGCTTGTAGGAAAAATTAGAAGAGGTGTTCAATTGAATTTGGTTGCTGGCAAGTGGGGCATGTAGGGTTAGCAACTCCCATGTGTTTGAGTCTGTCTCCAACATGGAGGCCTTGATATAAAAGGCACCATAAAAGTGGGGTTTTTAGGCTCAATCAATGCTTCCTGATGGTATCAAACCTTCTAGCCCATATCCCATCCCTGGATTTTAGATTCCAACAATGATTTAAAGAGTTGCTTAGAACATGTTTTGGGCAAGAAGGTGATAGTTGATATGGGGTTTGTATCAATAAAAGGGGGTCACAGATGGTCAATGCCAATCTCACCACCAAACCACACCAAAGGGGATCCCAATTTTAGGAAGGCAAGTATCATGAATGGAATTCATGACTTCGAAATAGACTCTACAACTTCCTCTTTAAGCTAGAATTTCATTTTTAGAATATCCCATAGAAACCAATCAAGTGAAGATTTGTAACACATGTCACGAATTACCCTAATTCCTTTTTAAAAAAGCTAAGACTTTTAATCCAGAAAATTATAGCGAATAAGATATTGTGGAAATTAAGAATAGGAGACTACTAAAAGGAAAGAGAGTTAATTCAGAACTTTGATATGAAATTACCCCATACCCAAATAAAGTAGAGTTTGAGCAATTCCCAAACTTTCCATATACTTTTCACCATAAAATGTCATATATCTTTACTGTTGAAAGTGCAAGCAAGTAAAGGCTTAGAAACCTTAAAAACCTTTCCAACTAGTGTTCATCATGGCCCCTAGACTTTTGTGTTAGGGAAAGAGAAAGCAGCAATGATATGACCGTATATAAACTTGACTAAATTCTTTCAAAAACACAAACAACCTCGTGAGTCCAAAGCATATGGAAAACCCAGTTTGTCTGGTCCATAAATAGCAGGAATTATGTTCCAACATGGATTACCACTATCCAACTCCAACCCATTACCCAACCCACACGTGACTTCACTTCCCTCTCTTTCTCATCAATGCCCGATGAATCATGAACCCATTTTTAAGTACTAGATTTCAGCTGGTTTGCCTCATAATTAATTAATAAACAAACAGCCCAACACGTGAGGAAGAAACCTGAACAGTCGCTAGTCTTTTTTTATCTGTTTAATCAAAAATTAGTCAATTTCAAACATATATCATCAAATTAAAAATACAAAAGAATGAAAATAGTTTAGCAATCATATATAATATTACCTTCTTTATCATTTTAGGTAGTTTAAGTTATGGATTCAACTCTCAGTCTTATTTGTAATATATAGCGAGGGCAGTACCTGGCGAGGGTCTCGTGTGCACTGTTCATCTTGTCTTAGAATTTCACAACTCTAGAATGTTGAACTAACCTAAATTCTATCTAATTACCAAATAATTTAATATTAAATCACATTCCTTGGGAACACATGCAACATAGATTTAAAAGTGGCATGAACATTTATTGAAATAATATTGTCTCGTTTTAGATGGTCTAGGTCATGGATTCAACTGTCAGTCTTACCTATTCAATTGTTGATCTAACATATAATATGTAGAGAAGGCCCTTTATATACTGTTGAAAGATTTGAAGAGGGTTCCCTTGTCTTAAATCTCACACCTTTAGAATGCTAGACTAACCTAAATACCTACTTGTTATCAAATAATATTATAAAATCACATTCTTTGTGAGCACAAACAACATAGATTTAAAAGTGACATTAACATATGCTGAAATAATCTGTATCTCTCCACCCTTCATATTTTATTGCTCATTCCTTAAACTATTAATTTTGGTGGGATTTTCTGCTCTGTTTACAACTGTTCATGGTGATGTCAATCATGGCATTCACTATATTAATTCTTCTTCTGCCAAATTATCCAAAATACAAGCTGCTAGGTCAACTGTAGAAATGGCACATGTTTAGGGTGTTGTCTGTCTTGTGCAGAAATATGCTGCAGGTTATATTTATATCATATATAAACATGTATTGCATTGGGTCAGGCCTGGAATTTGACGGTCTGTAGACCGTTTTTAGTATTTTAACCGTAAATTACAATTTAATAAAAAACAAAACCGTCAATTTAGACAGGTAATTTTTTAATCAAACTGTATTTTTGCAAGTTCATATTATTTAAAAACCGTAAAATTTCATAATAGTCAAATATAATATATAAAGTCTATATATAAGAAATCAGATTTGATTTTATTCATTTTAAAAATATTCTATAAATGATATTTATAATGATTCCAATTTAAATTTAGAAACTAAAATAGGTTTTCTGTGAATAATGTATTTATTAAACTCAGAGTTCACACGTTGTCTTTGTTTTTCTAAAAACATATAAGTTTCTAATTTCAAAGATATTGTGACTGTATTTATTTTCATTTTGTCATTACGAATTGCAATCTACAGGTTTCAATTTAAATTTTATGCGAGAGTTTCAATTCAATTTTTTTGCTGAAATATCGAATCTGATACAAATACATGATTATTATTTTGAATAACATAGAATTATTATGTATTACAATTTCATTTTTCTAGAAGTAAAATAAGATTAAAACAATATACATTATAAACTAGGGGATAACTTCATATGCATAAAATTGATTTTTTAAAAAATCTCTCTTAGTAATTCTCAGTTTCAAAGATGCAAATAATATTCACAGCCGAGTCATTACAACTCCTTCCATACAATATTTTGTAGTGTGCCGCCATTTCTTTCTTTACCTTTGCTTATGGCCATTTTTTATTTGAAATTATTTTTGAACATTAAAACATTCTTCTACAGCAACAAATTTTTTTGTTATAGCGCCTGCATCCCAAAAATCTGATCTGAAATCAATGAGGCATTGAAAACTATATTAATTCTTCTTCTGCATTCAAATAATGGTATGGAAACCAAAAATGCATGCAAAGCATTTGATTGCATCAACTGTAGTTGAAAAACACCTTTAGAAAAGCTGTTACATTTATATACAAAACCACAATTGACAAGTTTTCTTTGCTGCAAAATTTTTACCAAACCACTTTTGGTAAATTTGTGGTATTGGAGAAAAGAGGTAATATTTTCATTTCAAACACCTTGCTTTTGAGTCATTATTGGTATTTCATAAGTTTTCAACCTTTTCTTTTTAAGGGGGTTTTGGATTTCCGAGAAATTTTTTGATGTTTAAAAGTGAAATACAATGTGTTTAGACAATATGCTGATTTTCTGTTCTAAGGCCTTCAAAGTTGTAACCTAATTGTTGCAGGTTATATTTATATAAGATATAAACATGAAAGGTATTGCATTGGGTCCGTTGTCTGAAATCACACTTTTGTTCTATTCTGAACTTGGCATAATTTATGCCTTTGCAGATTATGATTGTGTTCACCAAAAGCAAATTACAGTGAACTACTCTTTTAATTATCTCCCATAATTATGTTTCCTACAAACTACTCCTAAATTAACCACTCCACTCCAGCTATCTTTTTGATGTCATTAGAATCCCAATTTTTATAATGACGAGGTTCATTATTACACAATTTCTGGAGTGTATACGTGGAAGGTGGTTTTATAGTATTAATGCATATAGCTCTAAGTAGGATTACCAATGTCAAGTTTTAATGCATAAAACACTATATATTTGATTAGTTTTAAAACAAGAGATGGGATTATTTAATTGTTACATATATATATATGAAAAATCTTCTACATAGTTTTGTTATATTTTTTTGTATATTGTTTGTAGATTGGCGATAGGACAATTAATGGACTTAAATTTTATAGTTAAAATTATCTTGCGATAGTCAAATCGAATTTAATGTATTCGATAAAATCTTACACATACCACAATTAGATCACACCCTTACTACCATTATAAAACACATTTCAATGTAAGTATTCATTTAGATTCTTTTGTGTTTTTAATCATCTTCGACATGTTTCCTTCTATTTTTCTTGAATTGTTTGGTTCTCTCTTTCTTTATGTTTCATCTCTCTCCTCCTTATTTTCTCTTTCTTTCCTATATTTGTTGATGTTGTAACTTTTTAGTTCACTTTCTTATTTTTTAGATAACATTGTACCACAATTCTAGATTTTGGCCCTTCTTTTCCTAATCATATAGTTGTTTCTCGGTTATTTCTTTTAATTTTTTCTCCATATGACTCTAATATTGTTAATTATTCTCATATCAACATTATTTGATTGATTTTAAAGTTCCTAAAGATCTTCGACTTGCTTATTAATTTGTCTTCCAAAGTCTCATTCTCATTTCTCAACTTCCATTTATTCCTCATAATGTTTCTCAACTTGTTTCTTTCCCTATTGCTTCTATTCCAACTTATTTTATTAGTACTTCTCTTCCTTCTAACATGATTGTAATGATGAATATTGTATGTGACATTCAAAATCAAATTAAGTATTATCCGATGTAGTCATGGTTACGAGTCCTAATTAAGGGACATGTCTTATACCACAAAACCAAAAGATTCTCAAAATTAAATCTCATTCAAGCAAGATCTATGTACAACTCGTACAAAACAATAAATAAATTTATCTATTAATATGAAGTATTAATGATTATGAAACTTGGGTCCACAGCTACATTCTTACTTTGCCACCATATTATAAAAACTAGGTAGAAATTTCTATTAACTTTCAATCCTAAGATCAACCTTTACTAAGTTTGTAGACTTTCTGCAAGGCCTTTATAATACTAGACTTTATCTCTTAGGCAACAAAGATTTAAAATACCACCGTCACACTTGATTTGGTAAATCTTGTCTTCCTCTCGAGTTCAAACTTCCATTTGGCTCCCAAGATAGACCCGATCTTCCTTTTAAAGATAGATATTGTTCACGTTCATCATTTTTATATTTTTATAGATCTGGCAAAAGTAATGATATCTTTTCAAATAAATATACCATTACCAAGATTCCCAATTCACTCAAACTATTTTCAAGAGTCAATTTTATCCATCTAGTTTGTGTGTAATATATCATAAAGGAGTCTCCTTATGATCAACATATACCAGTCACTTGGTCATCCCATTGGCGATGAAAATAGATCAATTCCCACATGTTTAGGGCCAATTTTTTATGTTGAAAATTTTATAAAAGACTCAAGTTTCATAAAGGCGTGCAAGAAAACTTCAAGATATGCGTGAGGTGTCAATCTCCATAATGTGTGAGGACACACCGTGCATGTCATTCAACATCAGGACTTCCCAATACATAACTCCTAAGGTTGCAAAAACCTTAACTCCCCACGCTTTGTATTCTTTATTCCAAGAAATACCATGCATAACATTGTGGAGGTGGCACAAATCTATGTAAGCTTTTACTCTCAAGTATACATATTTTTAGTGATGCAATATTGCAAGTGAACCTAAATGTTCCCACATCATACACCTTGGTTGAGAGGAAACATGAGCCCCTTCTCATTCGGGATTCATAAGGTCTTATATTAATCAACTATGTTTAGAAACTTTAGTTTCATTAAGCTAAAGTTGAATCCTCAACTTCTCTACCTTTCCAAATTTCAATGTATTCTTTGTATTAAGTCTACACATTATCTTTACTACACATGAAGGCTTTGAATTTCTTCATGATTTTTCTTTAATAGTTAATTCCTCAAATTTACTTCTACAAATTTTTCTTCATTATTTGTTTTTCCCTCATAGTATCGGTATAAATCCAAAACATTGAAGATACATGAAATTTCTATCCCATCGAGAGACTCTATTTTCTTATTATGCATTCAATGCAAATTTTTATAGGACTTTGCATGGTTCAACCACTTTCCCCTCAAAATGATCACAAGTACCTCTCTAGAATCTATTTTTATTTAGATACATACAATAACCACATGGTCCAACCTCTACTTTCTTCTTATCAAATATATACACTCCTTGTTATAGAAATGTATCCTTTGGCAATGACAAGTTTGTCTATGCTTCCTGCTAATACAAATACTCACATTCTAAGTCCAATCTATACATCTCTCTAGTTATTTCTTCACTTTCTCATCTCCACACTCTTCACTATCAAAACAAATAAATAATCATTATCCTAATCATTAAATCATCAATGTGCATCATTTTAGAACTTTATGTTTTGCACCATATGCTTCATGTCCAAGACCATATAGTTTGGTCAAGATAAGTTATATGGCCCTAGCTAACTTGTACGGTCCTAGTTCTTCTTATCTTCCAACTTTGATTTTAATTTGAATATCTTTATTGTATCGTTTCATCTTCCTAGGTGAGCCTTATCACAATATTTCACCTATAGAAGGCTATATAAGCAAGTCAATATCACTTTATTACTCACTTGACACTCTTACAAGATACTATTGTAAATATCACTCTAAAAGCACTCAAGGCTCTCCTAGATCTTCCTAAATTAGTTGCACATCATTTAGAGAAGTCACTTTGCTTGCAGCATAGATGGGGGCGCAAGAGTCCAAAAGAGGATGACCACAAACTTTCTAGCTCTCAAAATGCAACAAAAAAATCCTTCACATTTGTTGACCAAAACATTACTCAAAAAGGGCCTCATTATAGTTTAGAATCACTATAAAAAAAATATTGTATAAAAAATCTAGGCCGTTGTTTAGTCTAGCTTCGTTCGGGGTTTCCTTTTTGTCAAGCTTGTTTACATGGCACCTTTTTTCTCTCTTTTGGTGGGATTTTTTCGGCCTGACTTCTCTTTAGTACAAGATTTTTTTGGTCCCTTCAAAACCAAACTTTATTTACCTTATCTAAAAAATCATTTTAAATCCCAATTTTGATAATGGAAAGGTTCAATATTACACAATTTATGGAGTGTATATGGGAAAAGTGGTTTATATCAACAATGTAGAAAGATTATTTCTAGTCTTTTTAACTATTTCAATTTTTATCAACGCGTTTTGAATCACAATTCATGATTCATCATAAGGAAAACATTATGATAGAGAGCTATAGACCCAATATTTATGTAATATGAACAATGCTACATTAAATTCAATCCTATCATTTTTTATTATGTTGAAAAACACATATAATACTTTTAAAGAGTTTTTAACTCTTTTTTAAACAAAGCTTGCTTGTTTATAAATGTCTATCATTAAAAATATTGCAAGTTATGATGAATCATGGATAGTGATTCAAAATACATCGATGAAAATCTTAACACAAATAATCTTAAAAGTCATATTTCAAATGCCATAGACTATGGAAACATCAAAATTCTTAATGCATATAACTCTATATATACATTTGATAAAAACAATTAAAAATAGGACAAGGTTATTGTTATATAATATGTATTTTTGAATTAATTTGTATAAATATAGATATTGATTTTATTTTTTTTTTTTTAGATTTCATGCATACTACATTGATTAATAACTTTATTATATTCTCTTTATATTTATCATAGGCTAGTGACTAAAAGAAATTTTTGGGGAAAAAAGGGCCCCAAACTCTACCATATGGCCAAGATATTACTATTTTTTGATTGACTTCAAAAATTAAAATAAAAACTTGTACCGAGAATTGAATGGATGTCATATTTATAGTCAAAATTACTTTATAGTAGTCATATGGACATTAAATTTAATGTACACTATAAAATAATATACTAATATCATCGTGATTATTCATTTAGATTATTTTTGTTGTTAATCATCTTATGTTTCTCTCTATTTAAAATAAAAATAAAAATTGCTCTCTCTCTATTCTCTTTCTTCCATATACTTTTTTATTTTGTATCTTTTTAACACTATTTTTCTAAAGGAAAATATGTACCAAAATTCTATGTTCCTTTATTGTGTATGTTATCCAACGTTTATTTTGTGCCCTCAAGGTTTTTTCCTTTCTTTTCCTAGTCATATGGTCAAATCTTAAATTTATTTACAAATTTTCTCCATGTGATTTCTAGTATTGTTAATGTGTTTCTTACTTCTCAACATAATATGATTAAAAATCACATTCCTCGACATCTTCCACTTGTGTTTTCTTAATGCCTTCCAAATACTCAACGTCTTTCTAAAATTCTATTTATTCCACATAACGCTTCTCAATTTGTTTCTCTACCCACTACTTCTATTCCAATCTATAGTACTACTACTTCTCTTCCTTCTTCTAACATGATTACAACGATGTCAAATATTAGACGTGTATTTTAAAATCAAATTAACTTGTTATCTGATGTATTTTTGGTTAGTGGTCCTAATTAAGGGATTCCTCATACCACACAACCCAAAGATTCTTAAAGTTAGATATCAATGAAGTAAGATATTTTGCAACTCACAAGAAACAAAAAGTTTATTATATCGATATGAGGGAAAGATTACAACTCGAGCACAATTGCATTACGATTTTTCCATAGTCATCTAAAAGGTGTGTAGAAATTTGTAAAAATTCAATCCTAGGACTTATCTTTACAAAGATTGTAGACTTTGTAAGGCCTTTATAGCACTATAATTTATTTCTTGGGAAAAAATATTAATAATACCACTTATACACTTCATTTGGTAAAGTAGACACCTAGTTTTTGTAATTAATCACTTGATAATGTCAATTTTGTCTTAATTCCTAAATCATAACGTATGTACCTATTCTCAAGCTAATTGTTATATCCTTAGTTGTATTGCAAGCGCTACTCTCCTCATTATATTATTTAGTTGTTCACAAAAACTCTTACTTTAGTCTAGTCATCCCATTTATCGCACAATAAATTTCTAAAGCACTACATACTCCTCCTAGACTCGGTGTCACCCTGATTTCACCTTGAAATTTGGGACAACCACTTTTTTAAAAAATCATTCTTTTCAAAGTAACGGGTTGTTTTGTGTTTGTTTTGCCTGCAGTTGTTTGCATTTCTCTAAGGTATCCCCAGAGAGTCATAAAAGCCAAATTCTCCAAGTACCCACATGCTAAAACTCACTCTATCCCTTCACCGTGGTTTGTCTAAGAGAATTTTATATATTTATTTATTAAATAAATAAAGTTCTTTTAAAAATAGATTGAGTTAAAATTAGTGGATTTAGGTTAGATAAATCACTTTACCCCATCATTATTACCATAGAACATTCACCCTGGGGAGAATTTTTACAAATCACCTAATTAAAGAAATTTTCGAGCAATTACCTAAAGTTTTGTTTTATTTCTTTTGTTTTGGTTTGTTTTCTCCGACAATTCCTGTAGCCTATTCATTCTTCCTACCAGATCTTTCCCTAGGCCTAGGGTTTTGAAAAGCTATCCAATATTTTTAATTACTAACTGTCTACAGGCGATAAGTGCTCAAGATTCTTTCAAAAGATTGCAAGAAGTTGCTTGGTCCAAAATGTGCAAATATGGATTTTATGAAAATAAAAATATATTGTCTTAAATAAGTAGAGATCGAAAAAATATGCACTTTTAGAGAAAACGACACCTAAAACGGAGCCACAGAATGAAAGTTATGGCACATGCAAGTTTTTGTTGCTACATCTTCTTAAACCCTTTCCAAAAATGGCAAATTTTATTTTGTGCTTGTGTTTTCTTTACCAAAAATCCAAAAAAGGAAAGAAATGTTGTTTTCATACCAGTTGCAATTTTCAAGGTTGCCTTCCACGTCCAATTTCCATGTTGCCTTAAGTGACAAATTTTCATGCAATTTTTATTACAGAAGTCACAATGCAAGTCACACTTTTGGAAAATAGCTATTTTCCATGCAAGTTGCACTTTTTGGAAGGAAGGGTTTAAGCTACCAGTGGGAATTTTGGCAAAGTGGAAGACAGCAGAATTTCTTGCCTACATAGCAGGTTACTTTTTCCCATGAAGTCAAAATCACTTAAGCTGCAATGGGAATATTAGAGGTGGCAGGCAGGCAGAATTTCTTACCTGCCTTGCAGGTAAAAATTCCCATTATAAAAGAAAAATCACTTAAAGCACCGACGAGAATTTCTTACCTGCCTTGTAGGGTAAAAATTTCCATTATGAAAGTCAAATCACTTAAGTGAAAGATGGGATTTTTGGAGCTGCAATGCAGGGTGGAAATTCCCATTGCTTTGACTTCCTATTTTTAGCAATTTCCCTTGCCAAAAAGTGTGACCCACCTTGGCATTAATACATGTATTTAATGATATTTATTAATGGTATTTCTAGCTAAGTTTGGTGCCATAAATAGAAAGAAGGTCAATGCAAGTGGATGAGCTAAAGAGAAGTCAAGGATGCATGCTAAAAATAAATAAAATAAATTCATAAAAAAGAAACTAGAAGCATGCATAATTGGGTGCCCAAATTAGATGAAGAGGCATGACATATAATTCATTAAATTGCAGAAATAGGAAATGGAAATTATTAAAAATAGCATGCAGATCATTATATAAGCATGGGGCGCCATAATTGAGAAGCGCTTAACTTTTTTTGATGAAGTTTATAGCCCTAAAAATTTTGGTGCCAAGGGAAGGAGGATTTTGCATTAAAGAGTGTTTTCCATTGCTAAAAAGCTTCGAGTTTTGCGCATCAGGTTGAAATAGCCTAATTTTTATCATTCTAAGTGTCTGCATGTTGGTATATGTGCCTAGGTATTCATCACATGTGCTCATTTAAGTGAAAGGAAGTTCAAATCAATGTTTGATACATTGAATATATCTTCCAAATCTAAACAAATTGTCGGATCTATTCAAATTGATATGATTACAAAGGATTATGGCAGAATTAAAAGAAAAAGAGCTCAGACAAAGATTATTCTAGGCATAATGAAGCATGATGAAAGAGAAGGATCAACATAATCATGCATAGCTTCCAGATTTGTTGAAGTCAATGATACAAACATAGGCCCTGAACCTATCACCGATTTAATTGACAGATCCATATCTCATAATTGTAAAGGATTCCAGAAAAAATTCATCCTCTTGTTTCTAACGCAGTCCATGTGGAAGTTAGTTCATGGAAAATTCCATCCAGGATCTTGTGCATGTGCTCCCAATCTTCCAATTGAAGCCTTCATTGAATTTACTTGTATTTGCATTCACCTAGAGTGCTTTCCAAAATTTAAAATTGTTCATATGCAATTAAAAATAAAAGATGATGAGTTTTGTCTAAATTATTTATGGAAAACATTACATTGGTGCACATATATGGAGAAGAACTACAAAAGCTTCAAGGATAAGATAGAAGACATGTTAGAGGCAACACCCATAAGAAAAATCACATTTAGCTGCTTCCAGATCTAGTTTGGTGAGAATCAAAGGCAAAATAGTCAACCGCGTGCAGAATATAGAAGAAGAACAAGACTGGGAGTGTTGCAGCTTTCTTCTAATTTATTTTCCTCTTTCTTCTTCTTTCTTTTATTTTCTCCAACAAAGTAATTGTGCAATCTTAAGTGATTGGTTTAAAAGTCATTAATCAAGAAGTCAATTACTTGGAAATAGGTGGAAGACATACAAAATGGAAGGATCTATTTTCAGTTATAAATCATGCATGTCATGCAAAGAGGAATTATAGGAGAAATATTGTCGATTGTTTCCTTTACAACTTCCACATGTTCTACTTGAGTCATAGTTTCCTATTTGTAATTTCCCTCCATACACTATAAATGGAGGAAGAACCTATGGGTAAAATCATCGAATTTGTAATCAGCATTCTTGTGTTCCAAACTTTGAACTCAAACCCTTGATATTTTTCTAAAGCTAAGGAATTGATAGGAGGAAAATTTTGAAAGAACTTTGTGTCAAAAGTGCATTTGTTTCTTATTTTTGTATAGATCTTTACATAAACTTTGTGTTATCTTAGATCCGGGTCCGAAAATTTTCTTTTCTTCAAATTCTACATTTCAAGATCTATTTGTTTTATCTATGTGCATGTGACCAACTCTATGAACTATTGGTTAGATTTCACATCTTCTTTCCTTTCTTCAAGTACTCAATTATTTCCCTCTTGCACACATATTTCTTATAGCTACTTACTTGCCGCAAAATTTCCTAGCTATGGTAAACGAGCTAAGCAGCTTAAAGTAAAACCAACAAATATATATTAGGAAATATAATCGACAAGATCTTACATGGGATCCTCACCGGTAAATGAGGGAGATTTATCTCATGACTTCCTAGGTTTTCAACTATGCAGAAAATATAGCCAATAGTTTTTAGCAACTCCACTGAGGAACAACACAAATTAGTAGATCAGATATTTCTCTTGCCAATTCCCTTTTATATTATAAGCTCAACTTGGAAGAACATCCATTCACGCGGTCTAGTAGAGGTCAAGGATGGATCGACCATTTTTATAGATTGCAGGAGCAGTTTAATTTCAGTCATCCTCCTCAAGTTAGAAGTTGCAAATCCAAAATTTCACCAGGAAGAAGAGTGTAATCTTCTCCAGATCTAGATCATGTCCAACACAATCTAGTATCTGAGATTATTCATGAAGTCTATTCTCAAATAATATGTGCTCCTTTCATGATGTTGAATTAGCCACTTGCCCCTGCAGATTCTGTTCCATGGGGTGCAGCCTTTGGACCTCTGAATCTGACTCCTCCTATGCATGATCTACCTAAAGGGACGAGAAAGAATTTTCCAAAATTCTTTGGAGATGGAAAACAAAATCTAGATGACCACTTGGTTGCATTTTTTATATCATGTGGAGTGCTTGTTGTATAACATGAAGATGTGTCTGTCAAACTCTTCATAGATATTGTCCATGACTTGGCTAGAGAATGGTTCTATCGGCTAACACCTGGCACCATAACCAACTAGGCCACTATGAGAGATGCATTCCTAAAAATATTCAAGCCAATTGAATATTCTAGTACATTGATAACCCAACTCACTCAGTTGAAGAAGGAGCCATATGAGCACATGCGGGATTTTATTGCAAAATCCTAAAGAATACTTTACAAAATTATGGTATCTTCTTCTCTGAATGATGAGAATCAATAGGTATTATTCATCAATGTTTTTCTTCCTGAAGTAAGCTATCAACTGTGAAGAGCACGTCATGCTGATTTGTTAGTAGCCTAAAACATGGCAGTTGAAATTGAAGATGACCTCATCATGGAAAGAAAAATCAAGAGCAACACTTATAGAGCTGAAAATTCATCTTCTCGCTACTACATCCGATTCACTATTGAAAAAGTTAGCAAATAAAATTTTGCAGATGAAGAAATAAATGGCTCAAATCGCTCAAGGCAACAACATCGCCCCTACTTAGAATTTCAACAACAACAATCGGAACCATTTTGCTGGTTCCCAAAGATTAGCAATTGAAGTTACTCCCAGAAATAATGTGGAGATGAATGAATAATACCAAGAACTTGACGTTGATCAGCTCGAGAATGATGATTTTTTAGGTCCTGTTTGGGACTCCAACATTAATTACATAAACTACAAATATGAATATGAGAGGAGCTTCTTGAAGACAATCATGGTCGTGCATATGCATTATTTACACAATCACAAAATCACCAAGTCGAGGCATTATCCGATGAAAAATAAGGGGCGAGACCTTTACCTTCTTCCTTAGCTCCCGAAATAAGAATGTGAGTTCTTCATCTCAACCACAAAAAGTAGCTCAAGTATCTGAATCTATACCTTCCTTCAACATTGTTGATCATGTCAAGAAAACTAGGATTCAAATGTCAGAAGCTGAATACCTGAGAGCCTTTCCTGAGTAGTTAAATAGGCTAGTTAAATATGTGCAATCACTAGGACAATCTAATGCATCAAAGGGCCTTTTGCCTAAGCCCAAAGATACTCCTCCCTAGAACAATGTTGCAGTTGTTAACTCTATATCATCTTCTAAAAGAGTATAACCTTTCTATGTCTCCTTATTGCTTAATGGTTTCAAGTTAAACAATTGCATTCTAGATTTAAGTGCTTTTGATAATGTCATGCCAACTAAAGTTACATATGCTCTTGGGCTTACCTTGACAAATAACATAAAATGTGTTATTCCATGGAGAGACAAGTCCCTTTAATCAGAAAAATCAAAGATGCACAAGCTATTTTGGTAGCTTTTCTTAAAAAAAGATTAAAGATGACAATCTTAGTTGCAAATATTCCTGTCTCCTATGGGATGTTGCTGAGCAGAAACTTCTACAAAGAGTGGGAGGAGAAGTAAATATGGATTGGTCCTATGCTCATATTCTTATCAAAGGAATAAATCAGAAGTTGGAGCTGGAAAAGAAGTCCAAGTACATGGTTACAAAATCTGAAGATCCTAGATCTTAGATTCTTTTTCAGGGGTCTAACCATGGTGTATACTTCTTGGAAATGGACAAAGGTGTTCCAGAGCTAGAACTTCAACTAGAGCCAGAACTAGAAGGAGCTGAAAAATTTTGGACTCTAGAGTTTAAAGGCACTTGTTGTTCTTTTGGATTAGGAGCCAACATTCTATTAATATCTCCAGATCATGAGATATTCCCATACTCCCATAAGTTGATGTTCGAGAACACCATTAGAGTATGAAGCATTTCTACTAGGAATGGAGCAAGCTAGAAAGAAAGGAATAAAACTCCTCAAAGCCCAAGGAGATGTTGAACTTCTAGCAAAAGAAGGTTCGAGGGAAAAATCAATTCAAAGGAGGTAAGATGAAGAATTACAGAGATAAAGTGCTTTCGCCACACTCAATTTTACAACGTTCTCTATTGACTTCATTCTAACAAATCATAATTCCAAGGTAGTCTCTTTGTGTTATCCTGTAAAATTGATAAGGGCAATTTTGCAGGTAACCATACCAAAATTCTGTTTTGGTCCCCTGATAAGGTCTATTAATGTTCTGAATGGCCTAGAACTCCCTTTCGAAAATCAAGTTTCAAAGAACTTAGCCATTTTCAAACCTTTTGATTGGGTGCAAGTAATGTAGTGTCAACACTCTCAAAATTGTGCCCCTTTGGTCCCTAGGCGCACTCATGCTTATTGCAACATCATTAAATGATGTGCCCTCTTTAAGTGCACCCGGCGCATCCGCAAGCATGTTAACACCTTTTTGAGTGCACCTTAGGTGCATGTAACATGATGTCGACATATTAAACATCGCACCCTAGTGCAACCTTCCCCATGTCGACACTCTGTAAAGTGTGCCAAAGGAAAAATTTGGTGGCGCAATAAATGTGCATTTTTCTATATATAGGCGCACCCAACCTGTCATTTTCACAATTGAAAAAACATGAAAAGTTATTCCTCTATGCCTGTCAGTTGCTCTCATCAGCCCGTGCGTGCCATTTGTTGTGATCGTGGACCCCACCTCATCCCTTCGTCATTATTTATACCGGGTAAGTGGTTTCTACCATCCTTGTTGTTTTTATGGATGTTGGGCTAGGTATTAGGATTGTTGAATAATAAAATGAATTTAGAAGGAAAGGATAATGCCATTTACAAACCCAAGTACCCACCTGCAAACTCTCCTTTTCCTTTTCTTCCAGATCTACAAATCTGGGAGGCTCGGCCTCAAAATAACTCATGCCCATTTGTCCTTCACTCCTTGCCTTGCTAGTTTTTCCCTCCTGGACATCAAAATCTGAGCCAAAAGAGTAAAAATCAAGAAAAAGGGAAATCGGCCCACATAGTGAAACTATTTTCACTATGGCACATTACAAAATCCTGTAACACTAAACACAAGTTGCACCCATTTAGCACACTATTTCGCTATGTTGCATCAAAACAAAATTGTGCCATTGGCGCATTAAAGGAATGCGCAGCATAAGCCCTTCTCGCACCCTATAAACTGCAAAATTCCTAGGTGCAAGAATTGGTGCCAAAGTAACATTAACAACACTGCATGTTGTGCAAACCCTTTCTGTGCCATGCCAACCAAGCCCCTTGGCGCACTTGACCTATGTGTTGCACCTTTTGTAAATGTGCTTGGCACACCTCACCCTCATGCATCATCTACCAAATATGTGCCAAAGGTGCACCCTGAGACCTTGCTACACCAAACAAAACTGTGCCTCGTTAAAGCACTTCCTATGGCACAAGCGCATATTCCTTGACATCAACATCTGAATGTTGTGTGTAGCCTTTTCCATGCGCCCCTTTTGGCACTGCTTTCCCCCATGCAACACTCCCTAAAAGTGCACCTTGCTTTTCAAAACCCCTGTAGCCTGCAGTAAGGATGCGCCTTGTGCCCAGAGGCTCATAAGTTGGTAATTTTTCATTCTGCAAAGCTTTTATGGACAACTTGATGGCTAACATGGCCCTTCTACATTGGAACTCTCTGATTCTTCTTGCAGAGAAACAACAATCCTTGAGTGCACTTATGTCTTCATCGAGTAAGAAGCCAACCAAGTCCAAAGGCAAAGCCAAGTTGACGGAGTAGGAAATGAAGTATAAATACCAAAAGGTCAGGATGCCTGACTCACTTGTAGAGTGTGATCTCGATATCAGAGATTCAGTAACTCCTGGGCATATTGACATGGATGACTTTTGGGCCAGAACCAAGAAGGTCACAAGCAGCCCGTGGATGGATAAATTGGTTAGCAGTGGTTTGCACTTTGCTGCAGGGCTCCCAGTGAGCGCAATTAATAATGAATTCATCATGTTGGTGGGCCATTGTTACAACAAGGACACAAGATGTGTCGAAAATGAAGAGGGAAAGGTGATAATCAACCTCACAGCTCGACACTTTGAAACTATCTTGGGCATCCCCCACCATAGGCATTTTGTGGCAGTAAGTCAAGAAGACTGCATGAAGACTTGGACCAATAATGAGGACAAGTGCATGCAGATGATGAACGAGGTATACCTCAAGAATAAAAAGGTGGCGAGCAGGTGGCCCCAAGTCATTCATTGTAGTGATTTTTCAGAAGAGCTGAGTGACACGATCACCTTCCTAAGCAGAGTACATGGGCTCCCTGATGCCCATTACTTTCACAAGTGGATGCTCAGGTATTTGGAAACAATGAATAAAAATGTGCCCGATCAGCGTTTTGGTTGGGCCGAAATTATTAGTGATACAATCTCGGAACAACTTCAATGAATTTTAACAACTGGGAGGTTCTATATGAACTCCTATGTAGTATATGCAGCTGCCTCAGAGAGAGACTACCCAGGGTTGAATCAGTATGGGGTATGGCCCCAAGTCAAAATATACGAATACTATCTAGAGTTGAGGCTCGAGAACAACATAACTCAGTTCAGCAAGATCAATGATGTCTTCTTCTATGGCATCATCTACCTCTTGAGGCCCAACATGACTCATGGTCGGACAAGCAAAAGCGTGATCACCACCACAAGGAAGTGGGGAGTGTTGTTTACGTAATTCCCCACCTTCACCTATCTCAGAGCTTCCAACTTCTTGGGAGAACCCACAAGATTGCCAAGATATGCGGGGCCTAAACTAATCCTTCTGGAGCTATCAAGGCAGCTTATCACCTATCACGAGAAGTGTATGAAGAGGAAGAAGGGAGGAACTCCATTCCCCCTCATAGTAGGAAGGTACACATGCCCCTCACAAAGTAAAGCTCGGGAGACGTATGCAGAGTTTGAATTTCTCAATTTGAATCATAATTTCTCGGCAAGGCCAACCTTTAATCCTCGTGGTTTCCTTCCAGGGGAAAAGATCGATCCTATCCATGTTCCTCAAATCAAGGATATCTACATCGACTTAAATCATGAAGTCAAACTCAGGTGAAAGGATCACTCCCGGTTGGCCCTGGCAGAGATCATTCAATATGGTGTAGCCATCATCCCAAAGGATTTCCTAGAAACTGATCAGGAAATTGATCAGGTTTACCTAGACACAGAAGGGGATGATTGGCCATTTGCAGATATTGATAGGAATAAAGCACCCTAGACCATCCAAGAAAGAGTTCAACCTACTCTGTAACACACCGAGCATTGGTGTAAGAAAAATGGTATCATCTATCTTGGGGTAGATTTTATCACATCTCCCCTAGGCAATGCACCCACTAGGCCAAAACACTTTCCTAAAGGAAAAGGAAAAGATAAAGTGGGAGAGGCAAGCACTACTCAAGAGAAAGCTCCTAAAAGCCCTCCTACTACCGTAAAAGAGCAAGTTGTGGACTTAGTGTCCCCAGGAAAAGAAGAAGCGGTAAGTGCTCCAACGGACACATCCACTCAGGATGTTGTCACAACTACAACTAGGAAGTACCAAACATTCCCTCTCTTGCTCCTCCTTCCCCTCCTCATGTCGCTCAAAAACCGCTCCTTTGGTTGTGTCTTCTCCTCCGTCTTCTTCCTTTCCCCCTCCCTCTTCCTCCATCTTCTCTTCCATTGCGGATCTATCCCCAACATTTCTTCCCTCATCTCACAAATCCCTTCTACCCCCATGGCCTCCTCTCTTGTAGTGACTCCTAATCCCATGAGCGTTGGTGTGTAGGCCCCTTTCTCCATGCCGCCACCAAGTGTTTCGACACACTTCCCGTGTCCACTATAGTTATTCTTCCTTCTACCCCTATTTCTTCTTCATCCTCTGGTCCCACTCCCATAAGTCTAAGCTGGATCTCAGACCACCTAAGCCAACACAAGAGGAAAGTCCCCATTGCACCCATGGACTTCTCCGTCATCCCAACTAAAGGAATAAAGAAGCAGAAAACAATAACTCACTTTTCAAAAAGTGCTTTAGGCAAAAGGGTTATGGACATAGCCTACCGGATCCCATAAAGAAGAAAGAAGATCTGTCTCTATAGATTTTACAATGACCCGAGTTCACAATGAGAACATCATCAGAGAACCTACAAGGAGAGGCCTTATCGGCCGTGGATGCCCTTTGCAATAAATTGCAAGAAGAAAAGGAGAAGAAGATAATGTTAAAGGAATAAAACAAACATCTTCTCCAAGCTCTATAAAGAATGGGCAATGCACCTCCTATAGCCGCCGCCAAACTCTTGAAGTCCTTAGTCGAGAAGATAAATGAATACGCCAAGATTGGTGAACAAAGTGCAGTAGTGTCCTCCGGAGAGAGCAGATCCTCGAGATAGTGAGGAAGTAATCACGAAGTTCACAGTTCTCTACCAAAGTATAGATAAGGAAAACAATGAACTCCAGTGAAATAGAAGAACCTCGTCTCCGAAGAGTTGGACCATGTCAAAGTTGCAACACAAGACATTCCAGTAAAATGATCGATCGCCGACCGATGACTTGTTAAAATTTGGCGTCATTGATCACCCGTGAGCACACAAAAAGCACTTGTCACTTTATACTATTAGGTTGATCAAATGGAGTTTGTTCTAGAAAAGATAGACAAAATCAAGGAGGAAGCCCTGGATGCGAAACATCAAATGGAGCAGATCGTCTTGAGGATGTCTCCAGGGTTGCTTAACACATCATTCACCTTAAGAAAATAAAACGATACTATTCAACTTTTTAAGGGAATTTCATCACAAGGTTTGACGCCAGAGGTCACTTTTGACCGAGAATCTATTAACAACCTTTTGGCTTGCCGCAATTTTGTTGGGTACTTGATTGAGGTAGGCAATGAATACTTCAAGCTCCCTGATAGGCTCAGAGATGAACGAGAAACTTGCAAAGTCATCGGAGACCACATAAAGGGTCCGATCATGATCAACTTCAGAAAATGATCGGTAATTTTATGGAATATCGAGGTGAGTATCATATCACTCTCTCCAGAAAGCGTAAACAAGACACTCCATTCGAGCAAAGGGATGATGATGAATAGACTTCCTCCTTCCGGGATAAATCCCATTTTTGTAAAAGTATTTAAAAGCATGTTGGCACACGTGATGACATCATCCATGTTGCACCAAGGGATGTTGTCATCCACAAATTGCCCCAAAGTCAACATTTGACTTTTAGATATTTTGTAGATATTTTGTAAATAGGTTGTTGACTCCTTTTTGTCTTCTTTCTCCTTCTCCTTCTATAAATACTTGGATACTTGTAGTAGTCAAAGAGGAACAATCTTGTATAAAAATAGAAGTGAGGAGAGAAATACTTTGAGCTTTCTTGTAACAGAAGAAAACATTAATACAAATATTGAGACTTTGTGCTGGATTCATGTGTTATATGCATTAGATCTTTCTTATGGCAGATCTATGTGTCTATTTTGTTTGATTCATATCTACTTTTATCATTTTTTTTATCAGTATTGCTTTATTTGTTTATGTGAGTAATTTTGGCTTTGTTTACTACCGGCCCAAAACATAAACCCTCTGACCTTTCTACTTTGGAATCCATTTCTTTTCTCCCTTCATTTCTATCTTTATTCCATTCCTTCCTTTATTCCTTTCCGTTCTTCGTCGGAACTAACTCTACTGGGATGAGATCCCAAACCCCCGAAGGGAGAATACTATAGGACTTGCATAGGTTCCTACTGGTAGAATAGCAATAAACTAGTTTCGCTTTGCTATCTCAAAGAGGGGCTATGCCCTGTACACTATTGGCCTATCTATCCATAGATCCGTCCGCTCGACAAATTTTAGACCAACACTTTGGGCAATCATGGCTACACTATTGAATCCAGATAGACCACCTTCCATATTCGCACAAGGAAACTATAAAGTGGAGATGGTATACCACCCCAAAGTCCCTAGTAATGTTGAACATTGCGCAGACTTTCAATGACAACAAACAAACATCTCGCATGTATGGAACAAGATAACTTAGACATTCTCTATGTTAAAGCCCGAGTAAATCACCACCACAACAAACAATCATAGGAAAAACCGATCCAGGTTATGATGACAATAGTGGAATAGTCCAACTTAAAGGTAACAAAACCCCCAAGGTTTTAGTTTCCTTAGTGGAAACTTTTGACAAGCATGATCAGTACCTAAAGAAGAATAAAGAACATGATGATAGTTCTTCCTCAGAAATGCAGCAAATAAATCTGGGAACGAAGAAATTTGATGCAAGCTTACCCACCACAGAGAGAAGAAAGGATGAGCCACCACAAGATGAAGTTGATAAGGACTTGCCCAAGGCATTTGAAAAGAAGGCCAGAGAAAGGAAGTTCGAAATCAAAGACTGGGTACTCTTGTGGGACAAGAGACATGAATCGAAGGGCATGCACATCAAATTTGATTCACTCTAGAAAGGGCCCTTCATGATCAAGAGAGTTTCCATAATGGATAGCTTCATCCTTGCCTACCCAGATGGAATTGAGTTATCACTTCCTTTCAAAGGGAAGCATCTGAGGTTGTTCAGAACTAAGATACGGTGGTAAAACATGTTTGTATATAAATAAAACGTTTATTATTTTCTTTTCTTTATTTTTTGTTTTGTTTTGTTTTTGTGGCTTGACCCCGAACCCAATGAACAAGACACAAAACCAGAGATGTTGGGATCTCATCTTAACTCCTTCCATTTTGATAGAGGTAAATATTTCCACAGACGGAGCTGATTGGTGTCCCCAGATTTCACCCTAACATCTGGGACAACCCCTTTTAAAAACAATCATTCTTTTCAAAGTAATTGGTTGTTTTGTGTTTGTTTTACTCAGCTTGTTTACATTAGTCTAAGGTATACCCAGAGAGTCATAAAATCCAAATTCCTCAAGTACCCACATGTTAAAACTAACTCTATCCCTTTGTCAGGTTTTGTCGAGAGAATTAAATATATTTATTAAATAAATAAATTTCTTTTAAAAATATATTGCACTAAAATTGAAGGATTTAGGTTATATAAAGCACTTCACCCCATCATTATTACCATAGAACATTCAATGGGGAAGAATTTTTATAGATCGAGGTAATTGGAGAAAAATTGAGCAATTGCTGCAAGCCTTCTTTTGTTTTTTTTATTTCTTTTTGTCTCGTGATTTGGTTGTTTTTCTTTGAAAATTCCTCGTAGCCTATTCTTTCTTCCCGTTAGATCTTTCCCAAGCCTAGGGTTTTGAAAATATATCCAATATTTTTAATTACTAATCTGCCTATAGGTGATCGAGCTCGTGATTCTTTCGTAAGATGCATGAAGTTGCTTGGTCCAAAATGTGCAAGAATGGATTTTACAAAAATAAGAAAAATATTGCCATTAATGAGTTGAGATCGAGAAAATATGCACTTATAGAGAAAACGACACCTAAAATAGAGCCACATAATGAAAGTTATGACACGTGCAAGTTTTTTCGCTACATCTTCTTGGACCCTTTCCAAAATGGCAAATTTTATTCGTCAGGCTATTTTCACGAATTTTCACACATTTTTAATGCGAAGTCACAATGTAAGTCAAACTTTTGGAAAATAGCTATTTTCCATCCAAGTTGTACTTTTTAAAAGGAAGGTTTTAAGTCGCCAAGGGGAATTTTGGTAGTGGCAGGCCAACGGGAATTTCTTACCTACCTTATAGGGTAAAAATTCCCACTATAAAAGAAAAATCACTTAAAGCACCAACGAGAATTTCTTACTTGCCTTGCAGGATAACAATTCACATTATGAAAGTCAAATCACTTAAGTGAAAGATGGGATTTTTGGATCTGCAGTGCATGTTGCTTTGAATTCCTATTTTTAACAGTTTCTCTTACTAAAAAGTGTGACCCACCTTGGCATTAATACATGTATTTAATGATATTTATTAATGGTATTTCTAGCTAAGTTTGGTGCCATAAATAGAAAGAAGGTCAATGCAAGTGGATGAGCTAAAGAGAAGTCAAGGATGCATGCTAAAAATAAATAAAATAAATTCATAAAAACAACCAGAAGCATGCAGAATTGGGTGCCCAAATTAGATGAAGAGGCATGAATTTTAATTAATTAAATTTCCAGAAATAGGAAAGGGAAATTATTAAAAATAGCATGCAGATGGCTATATAAGCATGGGGCACCATAATTGAGAAGCAGTTAATTATTTTTGATGAAGTTTACAACCCAGATAGATTTTGGTGCCAAGGGAAGGAGGATTTTGCATTAAAGAGTGTTTTCCATTGCCAAGAAGCTTCAAGTTTTTACGCATCGAGTTGGAATAGCCTAATTTTTATCATTCTAAGTGTCTACATGTTGGTATATGTGCCCGGGTATTCATCACAGGTTCTCATTTAAGTGAAAGGAAGTTCAAATCAATGTCAGATACATTGAATATATCTTCCGAATCTCAAGAAATTGCTGGATCTGTTCAAATTGATATGATTACAAAGGATTCTGGCAGAATTAAAAGAAAAAGAGATTAGAAAAATATTATTCTAGGCATAGTGAAGTATGATGAAAGAGAAGGATCAATAGAATCATGCATAGCTTCCAGATTTGCTGAAGTCAATGATACAGACATAGGCCTTGAACCTATCACCGATTTAATTGACTGATCTAGATCTCATAATTGCAAAGGCTTCTAGAAAAAATTCATCCTCTTGTTTTTAATGCATCCCTTTTGGAAGTTAGTGTATGGAAAATTCCATCTAGGATCTTGTGCATGTGCTCCCAATCTTCCAGTTGAATCCTTCATTAAATTTACTTGTATTTGCATTCACCCAAAGTGCTTTCTAGAATTTAAAATTTCTCCCATGCAATTAAAAATAATAGATGATGAGTTTTTTTTGAATTTTTTACGGAAAACATTACACTGGTGCACATACTAGAGAAAAACTACAAAATCTTCAAGGATAAGAGGGAAGACATGTTAGAGGAAACACCTGTAAGAAAAATCACATTTAACTGCTTCCAGATCTAGTTTGGTGAGAATAAGGGAAAAAGAGTCAACCGCATGCAAAATAGAGAAGAAGAACAAGACTGGGAGTGTTGTAGCTTTCTTCTAATTTATTTTCCTCTTTATTTTTCTTTCTCTTATTTTTTATAAAAAAGTAATTGTGTAGTCTTAAGTGATTGGTTTAAAAGTCATTACTTGAAGAGGTCAATTACTTGGAAATAGGTGGCAGACATGCAAAATGGAAGGTTCTATTTTCATTTATAAATCATGTATGTCATGGAAAGAGGAATTCTAGGATAAAGTTTTCTAGTTGTTTCCTTTACAACTTCCACATGTTCTAGTTTAGTTGCAGTTTCCTATTTGTAATTTCCCCTCCATACACTATAAATGGAGGAAGAACCTACGGGTAAAATCATCAGAATTTGTAATCATCATTCTTGTGTTCCAGGATTTGAGCTAAAACCCTTGATATTTTTATGAAAGCTAAGGAATTGAAAGGAGGAAAATTTCGAAAGAAATTGGTGTCAACGGTGCATTTTTTTGTTATTTCGTATATATCTTTGCATAAACTTTGTGTTATCTTAGATCCGGATATGAAACTTTCCTTTACTTCAAATTCTACATTTCAAAATCTATTTGTTTTATCTATGTGCATGTGACCAACTCTACAAACTATTGGTTAGATTGCACATCTTCTTTCCTTTCTTCCCATACTCAATTATTTCTCTCTTCCGCACATATTTCTTACAACTTGTTTACTTGCTAAAAATTACCTAGCTATGGTCCATGAGCTACACAGTTAAAATAAAACCAACAAATAGATATTAGGAAATATAATCGACAAGATCTTACACTGGAGCCTCACTGGTAAATGTGGGAGATTTATCTCATGACTTCCTAGGTTTTCATCTATGTAGAAAATCTAGCCAACAAGACCAAATTGCAAAACAAAGACCAAACCATGAAACAATTTGGTATGAAATTAATGTTTTTCTCCAGATCCTTCTAATGGTCATTTTCATAGTTTGGTATCTTCTATGGGTCGTTAGTTTCTTCATGGGTCAGCCTTAATGTAAACTTATACCCACAAAACCTAAGAAAGTAAAATGCATTCATTTAGTCACCCACCATTACACCGAAACTTTCAAGTAATCCTAAAATATAATCATTCAAAAGGCATTTAAAACTCCCCCAAATTTACCTAAAGTAGTAAGAAACATTAAGATCATCCTCTACACATGTTTGAATCACTCTAAATTGTGTTCTAGATTCAGGTTTCTTAAGCCAATGACCATTAAAATCTAAGTCAAGTACTAAGCAAGAAATCCATTACAAACATTATCAAGTAATCGAATTTTCAAATATAGTTGCATTCATACATATATCACATCTATAGGTGGAGATTTACATGTAGTTTGAGGTCTCTTCAAAGTAATTCCAATAGAGGTAATATGCAGATTACACTTCAACCCAAACACTAACATTGTTGTAAGGTTTAACCGGTGGTTAGGATTTTGGGTTTTTTCGGTTCATTACAAAGGTTTCGCACATTTATTCCATCTAATGTATTATAGAGAAGATTATCTCAGTTATAGGCTCCTCCTTAAAGGAAAATTACACAAATTCCTTATTGTCCACATTTGATCTTACACACATTTCTTGAGTGTAACCTCAGATCTCTCTCCACTTGTTAAGGTTTTTACAAGTGAGCACCCAGGAAATATTTCAACTCTAATGCTTATTGTGATTACCATAAACATATTGGACATGATACTAACAAATAATTCAAGCTTTGATATGTTATACAAGATCTAATTGATACCAATCTTGTCACATTTGAGGCTATCCCAAAACAAGTATGATAGACTTCCTTCCACCGTGAATCCTTCTTCTAGTCCCCTATTGTAAACACATTTCTAAAAATGAATAAGGATATTACTTTTTCTCCTCCCAAGTTACCTCCTAAGCATGTAAGGAATCAATATTTGCCCATATTGGTTACCACATAACTCCATGGTTTTCTAATAAAAAAGGTGCCAATAGATCCAGTAAATGGAATAAATATTTTCCTATCTCTTTTCTACCCCAAAGGGGTATCTCCATGAAGACTATTGAAAAAAATCTTATTTTTGTCAAAGGATTTCATAAGATCTCATGACCTACACTTGGTAAAACTACTTTGGATGTTTTCTTTGGCCCTAAAATGGTCCCTACCAAATTTCATGTCATGGAAAATGCTCTTTATTATAATCTTCTATTGAGGTTGCCCTCGATCCATGATATGGAATCCATTCCATTTAGTATTCATCAATGTGTCAAATTTATACATGATGGTCATGAATATACTTTTTCAATATTTTAACAAGTTTAAATATTACAATATTGAATACTATACGTCTAGTGATCCTATTATCACACCTTTGGTACTACTTATTCTTATTGATAGGTTACATTATTATATGAGATTGGTGAATCAAGAAATACCCATGAAGGTCAGCCTCCCATACAAGCAACTCTTGATATTTATCAAATGCTCTCAAAACAACTACATGAAACTACAAATTAGGTACAAATTGAACACTCCAAACAAGATTTGCTTACTCCACTAAATCTAATTGAGAATGAAATTTTGAATGTGCCACCAATACTTGTTAATTTAGAACAAGAAGATATCTTGGTTTATACTTTCTATTGCAATGCCGACAATAATGTAACGCCTTGATTTTTGTAAGTTATCATGGTAATTACTTTTCATAATATTGTAACTGCTGAAATGAAGATAAACATGTTAAGATATATCTTTGATCTTAAAGGAATGTGTTGCTAATCTGGACCCTTGTTTGCTGTAATTTGCTTACTTGGGACAGAAGTTATTATTGAATCAATTCCATTGATCCAAGGTATGTTGTGGCTTTCTTGTGATCGCTTTGTCGATTTACTTCTAAACCAGACTGAAGGTTGATATAAAGGTTGCAGCACCTGATTACAGGTATGAATATCTGGTACATAGATGCCAATGAAAAAGGTTTGATTCTCGAACCACACACCGTTGTAACGCTAGACAACGTAAGATGATAAGGACCTGGATGCAAGTGGCACAGGTATGTGGAACATAGGACGAAACGTCTGCATTGTGTTGAATATGACTGTCAGGCGGAAAGACTTGATTGGGAACTAATTAATTAAATATTAGGAGATTAAACCCTAACCTACCCCTAAGTTTTATCTTATACCCTAACTACTATCCTATATGGATTTTAGATTTTATAAGGGTGAAATTAGATATAAATTCTATTAACCTACGAACTAGGTGAATGACCTAGATATGGACTATTAAAATCCTAAACTAATCCTAACCTAAGAAAGGGGACGCATGGACCCATGTGGAAGGAAAGGATAAGGAGGGAAGGTTGGAAATTTATTAGGACAATGAATGGCGTCCTTACAGGTTGCAGCGCCAAGTTTGGCGGGAACAAAGAAAAGTTGGAGGCGTCAACTAGCTTAGAAACTAAATGGAATTTATATGCAAATTTGAAATTTGGAAACTTGCCAACTTGAGTCGGCGGTGGCGTGAGGAAAAAGGAAAAAGGAATGCATTCAATGCATTCAATGGCATTGGTCTTAGTGACCAGCTCGCCTTGGAAAGAGGATTGTGAAGGAAGTTTGTTTGTTGTTGTGTGCATTGGGTTTTAGTTGCTCTGCATTTGTTCCTCCATGGTTCTGTCGAACCTGCTGTAATTTGGTTATTATCTCTGTTCTTGGAGAAGCGAGGCTATTTTTGGAGCCTGTGGAAATTAGGGGACTGGTTGGAAAGCCTAGCCGAGGACGCCGTGGAGAGAAACAACTCCAGTGGGCACAGTTTTCTTCAAATCACAAAAAAAAGGCATGTTAAGCCCTTCTCCTTAAACCGTTTGCTTTTGTTTAATAGTCTCATTAAAACAACCCTACTCTTATGATGGGGGTTTTGGCTATTTGATTCGATTGTTATGTTGAAGTGATTTTGGTTGAGTCGTTTTTCCTTGCTGAGTATGACTTGGATAATTCTTTTGTGAAATAGGTGAATGAAATAAGTCTGTTCTTGAGGGGTGACTTAATTTACTGATGTTGCTATTTGAATGGAATGGTTGATTAGTTAATGTGATTTTCGGGTTGAAATGTTTGTTGGGAAAGAATTCGAATTGGGTATTTATTTGCAATTGGTAAATTGAATGAAATTTTGAAGCTGTGTGAGTTTGTTTTGACAGTGTTGGACATTCGTTCTATTGCCAATATGGGTTTGAGTGGTGGAATGTATTAGCTATGCGTGCATTATTTCTGAGTGTTGTGCTTTTTTTTTTTTTTGTAAAAATGGAATGATGAAATGATTCGTATGATGTCTGGTTTGAGCTGTCATTATAAAACAAACTCGACTTGAGTATTCTTGTTGTGTTTTGAGGAAAATGAGTGTTTTCTTATTAAAATAATTAATGGAACGAATTTTTCTCTTCCTGTTGTTTGAATTCTGGAATAATGGCAGTAGAGCTTCACTGTGCATTACGGGTTGAACTTGCTGTGGGTAACAGCAAAGTGCAATTTGTTATTTATGAATTGTGTGCATTGATGGATATAGAAAGCTGTGAAAATATTTGACAAGGCGGCTGTATAACTGTTCCTCTGGTTATAATACCGTGTAAGAGGTATGAATTCTTCTAGTAACAGTAAGAGCATAGTAGCATCTTTACATTGTTTTCTCTATGATGGATACGATGTTCTACCTACTTGTTCTTGGTATTCGTATGTGCCTGATTGAAAGGAAGTTTTGATATGGATGGGAATAGGATAGCCAGTCTATAGAATGGACTGGGTAGAACATGCAAGTTATATGTTGCATCTTGCTGAACTCAATATATATATATTTATATATATATAATATACAGATGATAAATTCTTTATTGTTTTCATTAAAAGCAGAATATGAATGGATTTATTCCTTGCTGCTGGAAAGTGAATTCTCTCATTATTAGGATGAAAGTGTGACTTGTTGTGATTGTTGTACAATCTACATGTTATAAAGACGTAAATGTCTGTAGAGTGAATTATTTTAAAGGGAAATATATTATGCGGAAAGAATCATATTGTTGGATCATGTCTGTGCTAAATAGTGGATATTTGGTTAAACAGTGCAAAGAGGTAATATGATCCTTCTTCCTTGTATCCGATTAATGATTTTATATATTTCACTTGAATTGTTACCATTGATTGGTATCATGCCTAGATTAAATACTCAGTGTACCTAAGAGAAAAGAAAAAGAGTGTGGATGGATAATTTGAATTAGTGTTCAATTCTTCTTTCATACCGTTGGTAAATCTGTAACTGTTATGAAATGAATTTTGTACTGCCTTGCTTTAAACATCTGCATTTAATTATTGTTTACTTTTCCCTTCAGCGTTTGATTGTTGAAATTAGACGGGTAGCATGAAAGGAAAGGGAATGATTCTACTGGAAGTCTTATTTAAAAATCTAATTGTGAATATTTCTTTAACTAATGTAAGGGAATGGAAATTACAACATTTATGATTAGAAGCAGTTTGCATAATTGTATTTTCAGTTCTTACAGATGTTTGTAATTTGGAAATGTTAGAAGGAAATTACTTCTTGTAATAATTATTCGGGAAAGAGGGCAGTAATCCTTTGTCTGATTGGGATGGTAATTAGATGATTGAGTTGTTATGTTGTTCATCCTTTTCGGTACTTAATTCTTGGATGATGTTCATTTTTAACGTTTCATAAAAGCAGGGTTCTTTTATTGAGACAATTAATTAAAAGCACCTCATTTTAAAGACAAGTGCTTAATATGCTCAGTTCAATGAACTGACCCGTGCAAGTAATTTTGTAGATGAAACTTGATTACAAACGAAGACATGGTTGTTTTCTGATACTTCTTTTGATTAACTGAAGATGGATTGTATTGATAGCTATTACTCCTCTACGAGGAAATGAGAAAGGAAGAAATTACATTCTTCTATCTTTATGAGTTGTAATGTTGTTTGATATAAACAAGTCCAGTCGTTTGGACTGGAAAATGTATAGATTGTAAATCTGATGGATGAATACAAGTAAAAGTGTGATATTTTCAATAACTGTATCATTTTGATATTGTTGAATAAGTTTGAGAATATAACATTATTCCTTGACTTGGAATTATTCAAATGTTAATGGATGAATTTAAAAGGAAATAACATCTATTCTTTACCTAAATGCAACTTTTACGTTGAAATGTGCAATTAGTTCATACTTGGGTTAAGATGAATTTTGAATTGACATTAAAAAGATTTAGATAAACACGAAATCCTAATTGGAAGGTATTCGGTATTAGTTCGAAAGCTAAGGGATATCAAATAACTTAGGGGCAGCCAAACCTTGTATTCGGACTCCATTAATAGCCTCAAATGTTTAAATTCAGAAAATAAAGATATGAGAAATCATATCTATTGTTAACAGACCTTAACTAAGTAAGGTTAAGGAGGATAAATGAATAAATTCATTTAGAATTAGACCTCATTAAATGACGTCTAATAAGATGGAATTCTTAATTTGTTTACAGTTGTGGAAAAACTTGGTTAAGTTTAATAGGTTAAACTTATTAGGTTTATCGATAATGGACTGATTAGTCCGAAGATTAAGAAAAGAACCAAGAATAGAATATGCAACCCTTCGGTATGAAGGAGGAGATGTGTATTAAGCTAGAAGACAGATTAAGTCTCTCTTAGCTGCATACAACTGTAACGAGAACGAGGTTTAAGGATCAGCATGGCTGCTGAAGGTAGATCTTAAATATTAAGATTACAACCAAATCACACTTGAGCTGGATGTGTACTCTCGATGAGAGGATTCCGTAGAACATTGACATATGCCAGCTACAATATGGTGTCTTCATGAAGGCGGGACCTTCATGACGACACAATGTTATAGCTGACATATTACAATGCCCTCCCGAATTAATTCATCAAGTTTACATAAGCTGAATACTAAGTTCTTGGCTGGGGATAGGAATGTGATCACGTATACGGAGTGACTCCGGAGGACTAAAGGTAACTAGACACATGGAGTCATCTAGGGACGACATCGTATGTCTGCGTATCTTTAGTTACCATGAGTAACTTCCTATACTCATTCATATTGCTAGTTGGGGATTAGAGCTTGACCTTAAATGGAAGGACTGGAAGAGACCAGGAAAGACCATTCTAGATAACAGATGAAGTGAGGTGAAGGACGTATTCCAATGATGTGTACCACATCTAGGAATATGATCATGCAAAGCATGTGAAAATATTTGGCCAAAGTATCGCAAGTGCTGGTTGCGTTGTCCTAATCACCTAGTTTAAGATGCAGGATGTCAGACGAATATCGAATGAGATATTCAAATAGGTTTCTTAAATGGATCACTTGATAATCGAAAGCGGTAAGAGAACCCTGTATATTCATTATACAATGCATGGATTAACATGAAGGATCGGTAAGTCACCGAGTCATGAAATGAGAGATCGCTGAAACTCGAGCCATAAAATGGGAGATCGGTAGTTCTTCGAGTCATTTACAAAGCATATGGTAACTATTATATGATTGAATGGCATTGAATGTGTGTTCCATATTGCAAGTATGTGAACAAAGAACATTGGTTTTAAAAGGAAATTGTGTGATCCAAACTGCATTAGTTGGACTGAGAACAATTATTAAAACTTGAACGTGTGTTTGAATTATATAATTCATAACAGGGAACGTTGTATAAAAAAAAATTCCCTTGTTCTAGTATCTTAAAATGGGCATGTTACATCTTGGAATTGGAGCTGAAGGTTGCATTTATTGGACCTAATGAGTCCAAAATTTAATAAGGTTTACATTTTCTTATTGAACAGAAAATGATCAGAACAAGAAGAAATGTTGCGAACAACCCGTTACCAGGTGGAGAAGCAGCTATTGTTCAAAAGATGGATGAAATCATTGTTTCCCTACTAGACACGAGAGATCGTTTGACTGTTTTGGAACAATAGTCAATGGGCAATGAAGAGGAGGAAGAAGAAGCGATATAAATGATCAGCCACCTCCTGTGGACAACACCAATGGAGGGAATCGAGTTTTCATAATAGTAATGTGAATGCTCCTAATCATCCTAAAAATAAAAGGGCAAGATTAGTAGCTGAACTTACAAATGACATAAAGAGAATAAGTCCTCCAAAGTTTGATGGAACAACCCTTGGGGATGGAGCTGAGAATTGGCTCAGTGAAATGGAGAAGTACTTTTCAATAAGAAACTTCTCCGAGGAGACCAAAGCGATATGGGGAGCATATCAGCTTTCTCATGAAGCATCATCATGGTGGGACAACCGTAAGGTTGAGTTGAATATTGTCGAATCAGACATAACTTGGGATCAATTTAAGGGTTACTTTAGGCAAAAGTGATCTGCCTCAACTTTATTTTGATAGGAAAATGACTGAATTTCAGAATCGGTCGCAAGGAAGGCCGACGGTGACATAATATCGGGAAGGGTTTACTAAACTCCTTAAGTATGTGTCGCAGCATGCAAGTGACGAGAAGTTCAGAATACGAAAGTTCATAATGGGGCTAAATCCCATCATTGGTGGTGAAGTGGATGTCCACGGTCTAACCACCATGGAAGGAGTTGTCGAAAAGGAAATAAGACAGGAACAGAAATTGAGAGCAATTTATGCTCATAGGGAAGAGATAAGGAAGAAGATTCCCAATTCTTCTTCATCTCTCGCACCCAAAAGGGGGCCTTGGAAAAGGTTTGGTGTGAAAAAAAAATTTGTTGTAGATAACAACAAGAAATCTGTAATGAACAAACCTACAAATAGTGTGCAGAGCAGCTTCATAAAAGTTAGTGGCAATGGACAAAAGTCCTATGGGAGCCAGAATGATAACTTCAAAGCTGGTAACAAATTTGAGCCTAGGAAAGGGCCAGTTGGAGGATGCTTCAACTATGGAAAGGACCATTACGTGAGTCACTGTCCTCTGAAAAAGGATGATCACGATCAGCAGCATAGGATACACGCTGCGGTGGCTAACAGACAAGCTGAAAAGTAAGTTACACCTATAGAAGTTCCAGGTAAGTTATTCGGTACACCTGTAGTCATACTTTTTGATACTGGAGCCACTGAATGCTTTATTTCTACTAAACTTGCAATGAAATTAAAAATAAAGGCTGAACGAATGGATAAGACATGGACAGTGCATTATGGGAATAATGTTGTCCATACAGTCAAAATGTGCCTTTTTGGGGCAATTCTTGACTTGCCCAGTTTCTCCACCGAAGTTGACATGTATGTCACTCCTTTAGGATCATATGATATCATTATTAGAGTTAACTGGTTGGCATAACATAAGGCAAAGGTCGACTGTTATGAAAAACAAATTTGTTGTTTTGACGACCTGCAGAAAGCAGCAGTCATTCAAGGTGTAAAGCGTGAAGTTGCAGTTAGAAAACTAATAGCTATGCAACTAAAAAGGGCTAAAAATAGAGGTTGCACCTTGTATGCAGTAAAAATGACAGAAAATGTTGAGGATAATGATTTCATGGAAAGATATCCATTATTAAGGGATTTTAGTGATGTATTTCCGGAGGAATTACCAGGTCTTCCACCCAAACGAGAGTTTGACTTTGCAATAGAAATCAAGCCAGGAACTGAACCCATATCTAAGGCACCTTATAGAATGACCACCCTCGAGTTGGTAGAGTTAAAGGCTCAATTACAGGAACTTTTGACTAAGGGGCTAATAAGACCAAGCATCTCACCATGGGGAGCGCCGATAATTTTGTAAAGAAAAAGGATGGCACATTGAGACTGTGCATTGATTATAGAATGTTGAACAAGGAAACTATTAAGAATCGATACCCACTTCCTAGGATTGATGATCTATTCGACCAGATGCGTGGAGCATCAGTCTATTCAAAAATAGATCTTTGATCTGGGTATCATCAGCTGAGAATAAAGGAAGAAGATATTCATAAAACAACTTTTAGAACAAGGTACGGGCATTATGAATTCACGGTGTTACCTTTTGGGTTGACAAATGCACCTGCCGCCTTCATGAATTTGATGAACAATATTTTTCAAGAATACCTAGACAAGTTTGTGCTTGTATTCTTAGACGACATTCTTATATACTCTAAAAATGTCAAAGAGCACCAAGAACATTTAAGGGTAGTGCTGGAAGTTTTAAGAAAGAGGAAGTTGTATGGTAAACTGTCTAAATGTTCCTTTTATGATGCAAAGGTGCATTATTTGGGACACGTTATAAGTTAAAAGAATGCAGAATAGTGTAGATCTTTCAAAGATCGCAGCTATAACCGAGTGGCCTACGCCTAAGAACGTGCATGAAGTAAGAAGCTTCATGGGCTTGGCAGGATATTATAGAAAGTTCGTTAAGGATTTTTCAAAAATTGCTGCCCCAATCACTTCACTACAAAAGAAGGATAAGACATTTGTCTGGATTGAAAAATGTGAATCTGGCTTTCAAAATTTAAAGGAACAGTTAACTACAGACCTATTTTAACTATACCAGATCCAAATGGAAATTTTATGGTTGTAACGGATGCATCGGGAGAAGGCCTTGGAGGTATTCTGTTACAGAATGACCATGTTATAGTTTATAAAAGTAGAAAGCTTAAGTTACATTAATAGAATTATGCTCCACATGACCTAGAGCTCACTGCCATTGTACATGCACTTCAAATGTGGAGGCATTACCTTTTAGGAAAACCTTTTGAGTTAAAAATTGACCATCTGGGGTTGAAGTATATTTTTACTCAGCCAAATTTGAATGCAAGACAACGAAGATGGTTAGAATTTCTGTCTCAGTATGATTTTGATATAAGCTACATCAAAGGCAAGGAAAATAGAGTGGCAGATGCTCTGAGTTGAAGGAAGCACATCTCTTCTCTTATAACATTAAGAACTCAGTTTAAGGATGAGGTGAAAGATGCCTTGGAATCAGATCCTTATTTCCAGCAAGTTAAAACATAGCACTTGCTGCAGATCCAAAGGATGTGAAGTATGAATGATTTTGCTTTGATAGCGAAGGAATTATGAGATTCAAAAACATGGTCTATATACCCTTGGCAAATGATTTAAGAAGGAAATTGTTAACTGAATTTCATAATTCACCTTTTTTGGACACCCTGGCATTACGAAAATGCTTGTTGATCTTAAGAAGCAATACTTCTGGAAGGCAATGAAAAAGGATGTGGTGGAATTTGTAACACACTGCTTGGAATGTCAGCATGTTAAGGCAGAACATATGCATCCCGCTAGATTATTGTATCCCCACAGCGTTCCACAATACAAATGGCAAGTGATAATGATGGATTTCGTTCAAGGATTGCCTATGTCAAGGAACAAGCATGATATCATCCTGGTTGTCGTCAAAAAATTAACCAAAGTGGCACACTTCATTGCTGGTAATTTGAAAGATGATGCACCAGTGTTAGCAAGAAGATTTGTACATGAAATTTTCAGATTGCATGGAATACCCGAATTGATCATATCGGACAGAGATCTCGAGGATGACATCAAGGTTTTGGAAAACACTTAATGCGGCCTTGGGAACTAAATTAAACTTCAGCTCTACATATCATCCAGAGATGGATGGACAGACCGAGAGAGTCAATCAAGTTTTAGAGGACATGTTAAGAATGTATTGCATGGACCAGCAGTATAAATGGGAGGAATACCTTCCGCTGGTTGAATTTTCCTACAATAATACATATCACGCCTCTTTAAAAATGGCACCCTTTGAAGCATTGTATGGAAGAAAATGCAGAACCCCTGTTAGTTGGGACAACGTAGAGGACAGAGAGGTAATTGGGCCAGAAATCCTCAAGGAAATGGAACAACAAATCAAAATGATTCGGGAACATCTAAAGGAGGCTGCCAATAGGCAAAAGAGTTATGCAGACTTAAAGCGGGTTGATAGGAATTATAAACTTGGTGAGAAGGTCTTTCTTCGGGTTGTTTGAAAAAGAGCTCAATAACTTTGGCAACACCTTTGCCAAGTTGTCGCCACGTTATATGGGACCTTTTGAAATTGTTGAAATAATCAACCCTGTAGCTTATCGTCTAGCATTACCTCCTGCTTTATCACAAATGCATGATTTTTTCATATTTCTTTGCTTAAGAAATACGTAACAAATTTATCACATGTGCTGAATTGGAATTCCTTGCAGGTCCAAGAACCAAGAATAATCGTGATTAAGCCCATTCGAGTCTTTGGGAACTTGCTAGTTGTGCTGAGAAATCGCGAAGTGAATCAATGTAAGGTCCAGTGGGACCAGTTTAGTGAAGAAAGTGCAACTTGGGAAAATCTCGAAGAAATGAGATCTGCTTTTCCATACTTGTTTGATTGAAATTGAAATTCAAAAAAAAAAAAAATGATAATTCTACCAAATTTAGACAATTATTGGTCTATTTTTTACAGCTTATCTTAAAACACTATTTTAAAGAGTGAATCTATTTTTGGTATGAACTTATGAATGGAAGGACAATAACTGAATTTTGTCCTAGAAACTCCTTGAATTGGTTAATTTGATCATCGGGACGATGATTCTTTAAGAAGGGAGGAATGTAACGCCTTGATTTTTGTAAGTTATCATGGTAATTACTTTTCATAATATTGTAACTGCTGAAATGAAGATAAACATGTTAAGATATATCTTTGATCTTAAAGGAATGTGTTGTTAATCTGGACCCTTGTTTGTTGTAATTTGTTTACTTGGGATAGAAGTTATTATTGCTTGTGTGATTGCTGATGAGACAACAGACTTGTCGTATGCTTGATGAACTCTATTTGCTGATTGACAACACACCTTGAATCAATTCCATTGATCCAAGGTATGTTGTGGCTTTCTTGTGATCGCTTTGTCGATTTACTTCTAAACCAGACTGAAGGTTGATATAAAGGTTGCAGCACCTGATTACAGGTATGAATATCTGGTACATAGATGCCAATGAAAAAGGTTTGATTCTTGAACCACACACCGTTGTAACGCTAGACAACATAAGATGATAAGGACCTAGATGCAAGTGGCACAGGTATGTGGAACATAGGACGAAACGTCCTGCATTGTGTTGAATACGACTGTCAGGCGGAAAGACTTGATTGGGAACTAATTAATTAAATATTAGGAGATTAAACCCTAACCTACCCCTAAGTTTTATCTTATACCCTAACTACTATCCTATATGGATTTTAGATTTTATAAGGGTGAAATTAGATATAAATTCTATTAACCTACGAACTAGGCGAATGACCTAGATATGGACTATTAAAATCCTAAACTAATCCTAACCTAAGAAAGGGGACGCATGGACCCATGTGGAAGGAAAGGATAAGGAGGGAAGGTTGGAAATTTATTAGGACAATGAATGGCATCCTTACAGGTTGCAGCGCCAAGTTTGGCGAGAACAAAGAAAAGTTGGAGGCTTCCAACTAGCTTAGAAACTAAATAGAATTTATACGCAAATTTGAAATTTGGAAACTCGCCAACTTGAGTCGGTGGTGGCGTGAGGAAAAAGGAAAAAGGAATACATTCAATGCATTCAATGGCATTGGTCTTAGCGACCAGCTCGCCCTGGAAAGAGGATTGCGAAGGAAGTTTGTTTGTTGTTGTGTGCATTGGGTTTTTAGTTGCTCTGCATTTGTTCCTCCATGGTTCTGTCGAACCTGCTGTAATTTGGTTATTATCTCTATTCTTGGAGAAGCGAGGCTATTTTTGGAACCTGTGGAAATTAGGGGACTGGTTGGAAAGCCTAGCCGAGGACGCCGTGGTGAGAAACAACTCCAGTGGGCATGGTTTTCTTCAAATCCAAAAAAAAAAAAAGGCATGTTAAGACCTTCTCCTTAAACTGTTTGCTTTTGTTTAATAGTCTCATTTAAACAACCCTGCTCTTATGATGGGGTTTTGGCTATTTGATTCGATTGTTATGTTAAAGCGATTTTGGATGAGTTATTTTTCCTTCTGAGTATGACTTGGATAATTCTTTTGTGAAATAGGTAAATGAAATAATTTTGTTCTTAAGGGCGACTTAATTTTTATCGATGTTCTTTGTTTGAATGGAATGGTTGATTAGTTAATGTGATTTTGGGTTGAAATGTCTACATTTGGGAAAGAATTCGAATTGGGTATTTCTTTTGCAATGGGTAAATTGAATGAAATTTTCAAGCTGTGTGAGTTTGTTTTGACAGTGTTGGACATTCGTTCTATTGCCAATATGGGTTTGAGTGGTGGAATGTATTAGCTATGCGTGCATTATTTTTGAGTGCTGTTTTTTTTTTTTTTTTTGTAAAAATGGAAGGATGAAATGATTCGTATGATGTCTGGTTTGAGCTGTCATTATAAAACGAACTCGACTTGAGTATTCTTGTTGTGTTTTGAGGAAAATGAGTGTTTTCTTATTAAAATAATTAATGGAACGAATTTTTCTCTTCCTGTTGTTTGAATTCTGGAATAATGGCAGTAGAGCTTCACTGTGCATTATGGGTTGAACTTGTTGTGGGTAACAACAAAGTGTAATTTGTTATTTATGAATTGTGTGCGTTGATGGATATAGAAAGCTGTGAAAATATTTGACAAGGCGGCTGTATAACTGTTCCTCTGGTTATAATACCATGTAAGAGGTATGAATTCTTCTAGTAACAGTAAGAGCATAGTAGCATCTTTACATTGTTTGCTCTATGATGGATACGATGTTCTACCTACTTGTTCTTGGTATTCATATGTGCCTGATTGAAAAGAAGTTTTGATATGGATGGGAATAGGATAGCCGATCTATAAAATGGACTAGGTAAAACATGCAAGTTATATGCCGCATCTTGTTGAAGTCAATATATATATTTATATATATAATATACGAGATGATAAATTCTTTATTGTTTTCATTAAAAGAAGAATATGAATGGATTTATTCCTTGTCACTTTGGAAAGTGAATTCTCTCATTATTATGATGAAAGTGTGACTTGTTGTGGTTGTACACTCTTACATGTTATATAGACGTAAATGTTAGTAGAGTGAATTATTTTAAAGGGAAATATATATTATGCGGAAAGAATCATATTGTTGGATCATGTCTGTGCTAAATAGTGGATATTTGGTTAAACAATGCAAAGAGGTAATATGATCCTTCTTCCTTGTATCCGATTAATGATTTTATATATTTCACTTGAATTGTTACCATTGATTGGTATCACGCCTGGATTAAATACTCAGTGTAGCTAATAGAAAAGAAAAAGAGTGTGGATGAATAATTTGAATTAGTGTTCAATTCTTCTTTCATACCGTTGGTAAATCTGTAACTGTTATGAAATGAATTTTGTACTGCCTTGCTTTAAACATCTGCATTTAATTGCTGTTACTTTTCCCTTCAGAGTTCGATTGTTGAAATTAGACGGGTAGCATGAAAGGAAAGGGAATGATTCTGCTGGAAGTCTTATTTAAAATCTAATTGTGAATCTTCCTCTAACTAATGTAAGGAATGGAAATTACAGCATTTATGATTAAAAGCAAAGAGTTTGCATAATTTTTTTCAGTTGTTACGAGATGTTTGTAATCTGGAAATGTTTGAAGGAAATTACTTCTTGTAATAATTATTCGGGAAAGAGGGCAGTAATCCTTTGTCTGATTGGGATGGTAATTAGATGATTGAGTTGTTATGTTGTTCATCCTTTTCGGTACTTAATTCTTGGATGATGTTCATTTTTAACGTTTCATAAAAGCAGGGTTCTTTTATTGAGATAGTTAATTAAAAGCACCTCATTTTAAAGACAAGTGCTTAATATGCTCAGTTCAATGAACTGACCTGTGCAAGTAATTTTGCAGATGAAACTTGATTACAAATGAAGACATGGTTGTTTTTTGATACTTCTTTTGATTAACTGAAGATGGATTGTATTGATAGCTATTACTCCTCTACGAGGAAATGAGAAAGGAATAAATTACATTCTTCTATCTTTGTGAGTTGTAATGTTATTTGATATAAACAAGTCTAGTCATTTGACTGGAAAATGTATAGATTGTAAATCGATGGATGAATACAAGTAAAAGTGTGATATTTTCAATAATCAGATCGAGTTTGAGATTGTTGAATAAGTTCGAGAATATAACATTATTCCTTGACTTGGAATTATTCAAATGCTAACGGATGAATTTAAAAGGAAATAACATTTGTTCTTTACCTAAATGCAACTTTTACGTTGAAATGTGCAATTAGTTCATACTTGGGTTAAGATGAATTTTGAATTGACATTAAAAAGATTTAGATAAACACGAAATCCTAATTGGAAGGTATTCGGGATTAGTTCGAAAGCTAAGGGATATCAAATAACTTAGGGGCAGCCAAACCTTGTATTCGGACTCCATTAATAGCCTCAAATGTTTAAATTCAGAAAATAAAGATATGAGAAATCATATCTATTGTTAATAGACCTTAACTAAGTAAGGTTAAGGAGGATAAATGAATAAATTCATTTAGAATTAGACCTCATTTAAATGGCGTCTAATAAGATGGAATTCTGAATTTGTTTACAGTTGTGGAAAAACTTGGTTAAGTTTAATAGGTTAAACTTATTAGGTTTATCGATAATGGACTGATTAGTCCGAAGATTAAGAAAAGAACCAAGAATAGAATATGCAACCCTTCGGTATGAAGGAGGAGATGCGTATTAAGCTAGAAGATAGATTAAGTCTCTCTTAGCTGCATACAACTGTAACGAGAACGAGGTTTAAGGATCAGATGGTTGCTGAAGGTAGATCTTAAATATTAAGATTACAACCAAATCACACTTGAGCTGGATGTGTACTCTCGATGAGAGGATTCCGTAGAACATTGACATACGCCAACTACAATATGGTGTCTTCATGAAGGCGGGACCTTCATGATGACACAATGTTATAGCTGACATATTACAATGCCCTCCCGAGTTAATTCATCAAGTTTACATAAGGTGAATACTAAGTTCTTGGCTGGGGATAGGAATGTGATCACGTATACGGAGTGACTCCGGAGGACTAAAGGTAACTAGACACACGGAGTCGTCTAGGGATGATGTCGTATGTCTGCGTATCTTTAGTTACCATGAGTAACTTCCTATACTCGTTCATATTGCTAGTTGGGGATTAGAGCTTGACCTTAAATGGAAGGACTGGAAGAGACCAGGAAAGACCATTCTAGATAACAGACGAAGTGAGGTGAAGGACGTATTCCAATGATGTGTACCACATCTAGGAATATGATCATGCAAAGCATGTGAAAATCTTTGGCCAAAGTATCGCAAGTGCTGGTTGCATTGTCCTAATCACCTAGTTTAAGATGCAGGATGTCAGACGAATATCAGTAACAAATATTCAGATAGGCTTCTTAAATGGATCACTTCGATAACCGGAAATGGTAAGAGAACCCTGTATATTCATTATACAATGCATGGATTAACATGAAGGATCGGTAAGTCGCCGAGTCATGAAATGAGAGATCGCTGAAACTCCGAGCCATAAAATGGGAGATTGGTAGTTCTTCGAGTCATTTACAGTAGCATATGGTAACTGTTATATGATTGAATGGCATTGAATGTGTGTTCCATATTGCAAGTATGTGAACAGAGAACATTGGTTTTAAAAGGAAATTGTGTGATCCAAACTGCATTAGTTGGACAGAGAACAATTATTAAAACTTGAACGTGTGTTTGAATTATATAATTCATAACAGGGAACATTGTATAAAAAAATTAAAAATTTCCCTTGTTCTAGTATCTTAAAATGGGGATGTTACAAATAATATACGTGATAATTAGCAAAGCTACCTTATGAGGCATTAAATTGGCTACTTAAATGTATTTGTAGAAAAATAATTATTGAAGGAGATGCATTGAATATCATTGAAGCTCTCAAAGGATTATTCTCGATTCAATTGAGGAAGTCAAGATTTCCAACACATACATGGAAGAGGATACAATGGCGGATCATCTAGATAATATTGGTGTTTCTTTAATGGATTATATTCAATGCATTGTTAATATTGGTTTTCCTCTTAAGGTATTGGCACTCATGGCTAAGGAGTAACCTAGGGCCAGCAATAATGTTAATGGTTATCTATAGCTCCAAATATATTTTATGATTTTATTTCGAGATGGGTGTATTTTTTTCATGTGTGAGTTGAGGCATGGGAATTCATTCATGGGAAATTAAGTCGCCACATTCTAAAAATCATCAAGACCTGTAAGGAGAAAAACCTATACCAATTGAGGAAAGTGACTACATGCGTAACAATGTCATGGGTGGAGATAAGGTCCTCTTTGAACCAATATTTTGTGAGGATTTCAAGAACTAGAAGATGGTTTGGGAAATTCTATAAAATAGAGGAATTACTAATTTCATAGAGCGGGTTGTGGCCATGACTATGTTCTATCGGTTGAATATTGAAAAAACTATAAGGTGGTGTTAGGGGAATAGAATTTGAAATTGACAAGGACTCCATTTACTTTATCTATGGAGTGCAAGTGGAATGAATAAAATTCTATAAATCCAAACACAACAAATATCGTGGCATGAACTCTTTCCTCCAAGGCAAGGAGAATTTGAAAAATTTGTAGGTTGGGTACGTTATAGATTCTTTGCATAAGATTTGAGATGAGGTGGATTTGCATGTTATGAAATACTTGACATTGGAAGGTAGATCTCACAATGTTTATTCCTAGCACTTTAATTTCCATAATCACTTAAGGCATAATAGAAATATTAACATCCCCTTCATCTCGCTCCACTATATGGAAGATTCAATCAAAGAGTATCAATTAGTAAAATTGGACGGGCCTATTCACTGAGGGGATTATTGTGTTTTTATACTTGTGGGCCGATGTAAGACAACTTACCTATAGATTTGGTTTTGAGGTAACTATGAAATAAAAAGATGGGGTGAAAGTATATATGGATAGGGGTGAGAGGCCTGTTAAAATCTCCATCAAAATTCGTAAAAGTAGTAAAGCCCAAGACTTAGAGAGATATTTCCTTCCTTAGGCTAAGGAAGTTGATGAATGGTAAAACAAATTAGGATAGGCCGATTCAAAGGGAGAAAATGTGTGGCTCTTTTTGGGAAAAAACATATTGGGAGCTAATTTTAGTGTTATTCTTGAGTTGTAAGAGGAGCCCACCATTTTGAAGGATGATGTCGCTAAAGATTTCAAAACATGGTCTTTATGCTAGAAATAAATAACAAGATACATCACGCCATCATGAAGTGACTAAAAATTGAGAATGAAAACCTCAAATTGGCCATCTAGAATATGTAGATAAAATAAAATAGGGTTAGAGACTTTTCCCGTAAGGAAAAAAATGAGATGGATCAAATATTTAGCAGAACTAACATATTGGAGGAGGAACCAAAGAAAAGTAAGGATTAAATCCATAAACTCCTCAAGATTGACAAAGAGCTTATTACATAAATAGTGCTACAAGAATCTTCATGCTTAGGGATGACTGATTAAGCTAAAATGTAATTTATGATCCTAATCAATATTATAATAGCAGTAAATGAATAATGATGAAATTAAAAAAATATGCTCAAGCAACTAATCAATAAATAATGAAACCTTGATTGCGAAGAGAGGGTAATAAGCCTTAGCTAATTCACAAATTTTTGAAGAATGCACAGAGTTGGAAAATTGGAAAAGATGAATAATATACCATCACAATGGAGCACAAAATAATGCAGATATGAGGAGATAGGCTAGACTGGGGTGCCTGAAGAGGGACAGGGGTTCCCGTGGGCACCTTAGACCTTTTTCGAGCATTTGGGTAAGCGAAAAAGCTAATAAAACCTCCTCCAAGGTGTCACAAGGTGTTCACCTTTAGTCACCTTTTATCGCTATGAGGTCGCACCAAGATCATCAAGGTCACTAGAAACCTGCAATAAAGAATAGAACTGTAAAATCCTCAAATAGACATCAAATCCTAAGAAATAAAGATGAAAAATGAGGGTTCATATTGTCCTCACCGCCACGATGGTGATATTAAAAGTGATCGTGCACTACTTCTCGGACTCCAATGTAGTTTTGTGTGTGTGTGTACAAAATTGTGCCCTAGGTTGCTTTTGTGTGTGTCACACTTGGAATAGTGATCAAGTAGCTAGATTTAAAATGTAATAAATCATGCATGGAATAAAATAAAGTTCCCTCCTATGAAGTGTGATGCAAAAACCATCCCTTGTGTCCCTTGTGATGGTGCTCTTAAATTCCTTGATGGATGTAACCTTAGGTGGTGATAGATAGTGCTTAGTGTTTGGCCCCTTATTATGATCACACAACTTTATACTTATATGATTCCTTCACTTGAATATTGTAATTAACCCCGAAAAGTCGACTATCAAAAATATAATATGTTCAAATGGCTAGAAAGGACTCAAAAAGTAAGAGTAAAGTATAAAGAGGACATAAGCACCCCAGAGGATGAGAGGGCTCCTAACATTAGCATCCCTGGGCAAGGTTCTAGTGTCCAGGATGACAAATGGCAGAGATTAAAAATGTAGAATGAGAAAGTAGGGATGCAAGACTAAAAGTAGAAATAGAAAGTAAATAAATGTGGCCAATGATGTGGGTTGATTAGTACATTTCTTACATAGGAATCATATGAATAATAGTATGCAACTAGGACTAGATAATTACCCAAAGTGCATGATTGTGTGTTTACATTTGCCCCAAATTTATGTTGGTGATGGGAAATTTCAGTAACATAAGGTAGATAGAGTTACGTACACTGATATCCATGTAGATCAATGTAGAAAACATGTCAAGGGACTACACAAAGCATGGAGTGATAAAAATGTGAACCATGGATGCTAAGGAGGAAAATGTGATGATGAAAATGAACCTAGGGTAGAAACACATGTGTAGATGTCATGATGTACATGTTGTCAATGTCAATGTGTGCGATGGTGTTGGCTATCGCTTCCCATACGGATGAACCCGCAAAAGAGAATCGATAGGTAGTCAAATACGCACATATATAATCAAAGTATGTCAAAATTGTGTAAGGAAAGTATGTAAAAATGTTGAAAATGTGAAAAAGGAACATGTTAACATGATCTGTGATGAGAAAATGGTGTAGAAATGATCATGTAGATGATGTCAATGTGTGATTTTTTCAGGCATTCTCACACCAATGAAATGGAATAAGTGTATGGAGAACTATCCAGTATCTTCCGTGAACCTTTAAGCGCTTCTCGTTATGTATAAAAACCACTTGCATATTGTGTGTATAAACACGTGTTAAGGACTTTCTTCCTTATAAAATATGCTATGTATGAATTTCGTAGATTGTGTTATACCAATCACTTTGTAATTTCCCCTAGTCTCAAGTATCTAATAAAGGCCTATGTGCTTAAAGACCCAACTCGATTCTCGAACCTGTGTAAAAATGAAATTGTGTTATAGAGCTATCATGTTGTGTATGACGTTGTATGTGATTCACGCAAATGATGCCCCTGTTTGGGGTGCATGTAACGCCACCGAAGGAGTATGCAACCTAAAGGAGGACCGAACACTATGCTAAAATTGTGCCATATAAGGGGAAGGTAATGTGATTGGTAGAACCAAGGAACATGCAAACAAGTGGATAGGAAAACAAGTGTTAGTATAATCAAAGACAAAAACTCATGTAAAAGATGAAATGTAAGCTACAAAATAATTTATAAGCTAATATGTGAGTAGAAGACAATGTAAACCAAAAAATTGGTTGCAAACATGGGACATCACTCATAATTTTGCAAGGAAATAAAGATCAGTAATGGCCGTAAGCAATCATAGAACAAACAAGACATAGGAAAATCCTCGTAAACAATGATAAGCAAAGGCAAACAAGAACAAGAAATGTAAGAGACAATCGTGGAAGCAAATAGACCTGTAAAATAAATGTTGCACATGAAGCACCCATTAGCATGTTAGAAAGATAAAAAATATGTCAAGGCGTGTATAATTTGATAAAATAATGTGTTATGAAATAAAATGAAACAATAAAACCTATAGTGTATGAAAGTGGATGCCCCTAGGAGTCGTTATGGGACTAGTAAGAGGTGTTGCACAAAGCATCCATGTTGCGTGTAATGAATCAGTAAAATTTGTAGTCATAACTAGAAAGGAAAGTGAATGTGCATGTGTGTATGATAAAGATAATGGCATATAAGATATCTATCTAGCATGTGTAATGAACATAAACATGTAACAAGTAAATGTAAACAAGAGTAAATGCAACCAAGATATGAAATATGTTATGGATGAGGCAGAATGGAATGAATATTGAATGATAGGAGCAAGTGTTCCCCCAAGTGGATATGTATGTATGAAATGAGGTTCATTTATTTATACCCCCTCATCAGGAAAGAATGAACCATAAGTGAGAGTGAGTCGTCAGAAATGGTTCAAACAATGTGTTGTCATGTGTAGAAGATTGAATATGATGCCAAAAAAGTGTTGAATGCTAGATTGTAAGATGATGTTGAATGTGTGTGATGATTTAGTCTAAAGAGTATATCACAAGATGGTGGGTAAGATGCTAGCAAGCGTGATGATGTAGCACAAGGCGTATATCATGAATTATATGAATATGATAATGGTAGAAAATGTGAAGATGTAGCACAAAGCGTATATCATGAGATGCATGGATGGAATGATAGGAAATGTGATGATGTAGCACAAATCGTATATCATGAAATGAAGGAATAAGAAATCTAGAAATGGGTGATGATTTAGCCTAAAAGTGTATATCATGATGTGTGTGAAGAATTCACTAGCTAGGAATGTTGCATGGCATGATTAAAATATTGATTGATTGACCATGAAGATAAAAGTGTAGAATGTTGTACGTGTGATGAGGTGAGGTTCACTTTTGAATGAGACCCTCAATACTCAAGTATAAACCATTGGACTAGAGTGCGTTGTCAAGTAGTAATTGTAGAATAAGATGAGTTAAATGCATAATATGTGTAGTAGATGTGTGAAGAACATTTCATTGGTGTGTGACATGTGAAACGTGTTGGAATGCAAGATGCATATATTGTATAAATATGGAAGTGTGAAGCATATGTGATGTAAAATGTTTTAACAAATCTAGCGTGTAGATTATGTGTAATGTATGGGTACAAAGCACAAAGTGAGGATGATACATAGTAGATGTAAGATTGTATATGTAGAAAATCACATGATACGTGAATATGTGTAATGTGTAGTGTCTATTATAAAATGTGTGAGGTTCATGTGTATAATAATCCCTTAACAATCAAGTGTGAAAAAAAAAACACAAGAGTACGTCATAGGGTGATGACGATGCTAGAGTGTGATTGAATATGTATATGCGGGGAGTTAGGTGTGTCAATGTTAGGGGAGAGAAATAATCTTAATGCCCCCAAGTGTGTGTTGATGAATAAGCTATCCGATACACATAAAGGATGAAGGTCCTCTACCCGATGCTGGTGGTGATGAATGAGTGTGACCATGCTCGAATATTGGTGGTATATGAGATAGGCATCGTGCGGGTGAGTGAATCCTATATGCATGCGATGGATGAGTATATGGTGGGAACCTTGGTGTAAACAAATCTGTAGGTGATGGAGACCTATGTGGAGTAGAACGAGGTAGTGATGGATACCTATGTGGAGTGAAATGAGGAGGTGAAGTGCATCTAGATATAGAAGCTATTCTATAGATGGGCCTAGACCGATGAAATAGACTAGAAGAGTGATGGGACTACATAGGTTGTGTGTGAGAAGGAGAGATAGGAGAAGATTGTGCTTTAGGTTCTATGAGACATGAGGCACTAGATGGACTAGGATGCATTGGGAACTGTGAGAGGATATGGCAACCATGGAGTAGATGGAGGCACCCCATTGATAGAAATGACCTGATTTTCATTAATGAATTTTAGATGTAAACGATTCATGGAGATGATAGACTTGGATGTGCAAATCAAATTTATGCCTAAGAGCATGTCAAACCCATTGATTGCTTTTCGATAAAGAAGGGTACTAGCATAGTGAGAGGAAGAAATGTAATGTGGAGTTTGACAGCACCATAGAAACTATTCATTGCATATGAAATTTGTGAAAGTGGATAAGCTCGATAGTAGCAGGAAGTTGAATAGAACTGATGTTGTAGTTTTCTCATTTGTTTCAAGTTAATGATGTTAAATACTAAAGAAATTTAAACAAATTGCAAAATGGAGGGTTTATGGTACCTCAAATATATGATATGGATGAATGGATGCAAAATGATTGATCCTCAGTGTAATTGGCTAAGATGTAAATAAGAATCACTATAAAGGAGATTGATTAGATGGTATATGCGGGGGTTTCCCAAAAATCTTGATCCAAGCGTCAACTTCCTGGAGGATGTTAACCCTCGTGTTTTGATAAAAGATGATAAAATCAGTTATAATAAGCAAGATAATATATAGAATCTAAGGCACACAGAAATTGAAAGTAATCGAGATGAATTTAAACGCTGATCCGATCTAAATAAATGTTAACAAAATGGTGTCTAATTGGGTCGAGGGTGATCTAAGCTGCACGCAGGCGAGTGTACTTGTGTGAGAATATGTGGACAACAAATTAAATATGTAGACTGCAGAGGTATGAGTGTAAAATAGAAGGTACAATGACATGTAGATGTTGGAAGTAACCTAGAAGACAATATGAGACGAGAAACACCAAAAAATGATAGAAACAAAGGTAACGAGTTTGGTTAACAAATAGAACCTGTGTCAATGGTGACTAAAGCGGGGGTGAAGATGGCGGGATGCGAGTAAGCTAGTTTGATGCAATAGGAGACAAAATGTTGGCTCTGGCAAGCTAAAATAGAAACAAAATGATGGTTATCGAAAGTCGAGGAGGATGACAGAGTAAAAAAATAGATAGAGAAAGGATTTTGAGGTTGAATACATGGTGACAAAAGGACAAGTTGATGGTAACCTGGGCTAGGCAATGACGACTATAGAAAAGTAGAACAAGGTCAAGAACAAGTAGATTGGATGGATGACCTACAAGTAAAATGGCTGGAAGGAAGGCTAATAAGGGAACTCGAGTCCTGCTAAAAATGATATGGTCCTGTAAAACATTAGATGCAAGTAAGACAATGATAGTATGATAATAATTGAATAAAAACATAAAATATGATGATTATCTCATGAAGGATGTTCATGAGTGATGTAAGCACGTTAGAAGGAGATCAAAGAGGTCTCAGAACTATTATGGGAATGCTCGGGCACGGGGAAGAGATCACAAGTCATAAGAAAGCTTGAATATTTGCATGTAGTTTTCCTATTTTGGAAAGGAAAGAACTTAGCCTTATAGGGTCGATGGTGACTTGGTTGTGTCATTTCTAATCGTGGGGAAACTTTCCCCAATGGGTTGATTTTGTGTTTTAGTCGAGATTTTTAGGTTTTTAAGGATGGGAAAAGTGATTTAAAGCTCGTAAGCGGGAGTAGGTTTCTTAGGGACATATAATGGGTAGATAGGGGATAAATATAGGTAGGATAAAAGCTAAAAAATCATAGGGATTTAGATTTAGGATAAAAGTGTCTTAAAAGGAAATTCCATTAGGGCATAATGGATAATGGTTAATTAATTAATTAATGAAGATTAATTAATCAATGTTAATAAAAATTAAAGATGATGGGATAATAAATGGGAATTTAATTAAATTAAGGGACGTGAATTAAATAAAGAGGGTCTAGCTAGGACCATGGTGAAATATGCACATGTAGGTAGACAAGGGTAGAGATACCAAATTTAGGTGTCTACATTTGCCCCTTTTTGTTGAGTGGTTTGTACTAGTAAGCCACAAGATAAATTGAGAAGAGACAAAGAGTGGGATGTGGATTGATAGAAGGTTGATGATGACCTCCCCCTTAAACAAGGGATCGATGATGCCACATGAAATCAATGACACATATGAAAAAAGGTAGATGAGGAAGGGCTAGTGGGTGAAGAAAAATGGGTAAAAGGATAATGTAAGGTAAGATGCCCCAAGAAAAAAGGATTGCAATAAAAATAAAAGCTATGGAAGTGAATCCGATATCACATGGGTAGGGGACATAGGGGGGTCTCACTGGAGATGGTGATAATGTTCTACAAGCTAGTGAGTGGGTGAAAATCACTACAAAATGGATAGAATCGTAAGTTGTGATGACCATCAAGTCATAGGAAAACATCTAAAGTACGCAACTAAATGCAAAAATTATGCGAGATCCTTAATATACGGGGAATCAAGAAAAAAGGGGTATTCGTCTGTAAGGGACGAGGGTGAAAATAATGGTGCCCGAAAAAGGGCACAAAAATGGCAAGGAAGGAAAATTGAAAGATGGTTCTGAAATAAAATTCCCTGAGGGGGAATAAGTATGGCCATAAGGCGGACTTTGTGCACAAATTAGATAGAATTGTAAAATATAAATACCCAAAGAGGGAGTAAATATGGCAACAAGGTGGTATTGAGACATGATGAAAATATTAAATGGAGCCCTAAAAGAGCACGAAGATGGCCAAAAAGGTGAGATAGGAAAACATGTAATATAATGCTCAAAGAAGGCCACAAAAGTGGACCTAGGATGAGATAGATTGGATAAGTTCTGATGAGATAAAAAGGGCGTAATATATGAGATGAGATAATATATAATAATCAAACTAGATGTGACCGAGGGTATGAAAAATGTTATTTCATATTGAGGAACAAGAAGGAAAAATATGTCTCCAACCACATTGGAGGTAAACGAGAGGGGGATCCAGGTAACACAAGGCACATGCGACAAAAAACATGATGTTGGCATATAACCAACAATGGTTAGTTATACCAAAGATCATGATAAAAATAAGGATGGAGTGAACTCACAAACCTAATGTCAACATGAAAAAGGGATTTGAGATGTAACTTGCATGCGCGGGAAGAGGGATCTCCATGAGTGATGTTTCGTAAATCTATGCCCTAGCTGCGGGAAGGGGAAGTGTAAATTGATCAATGTGGGAAGTTTTCTAGATGAAATTTGATCAATGTGGGAAGCTTTCTTAAGACTCGATAAAATGGAAGGTTGATCAATGTGGGAAGACTTCGATTCCAAAAGATTAGCCATCGTTCAAGGGTATAGTCTACTTTATACATATATGATATAAACGAAATAATGATATATATGATAATCGTCCTTCAAGGATCGGTCTATTTATTTGATTTGAATTTATTTGATTTATATATTAATTAATCTATATATATATATATATATATATATATATGAATAGTTGTTCTTGAGGAGCAAGTCTATTTTTTTATTGCTTTTATTTTTGATAAAAAAACATCCATTGATTTTGACTTTAACATGGGGAAGAGTTGGGAGTAGCTGAGTAGACCACTTAGGAGGGGAAAATGAATGTACAAGAGACACCTATGAGCCCTTTCCATGGTTTTAAGAGGTAAACAAGAGGGTGATGGGTGTAATGATTGTGGATTTCTCACCAAGAAAGGAGAACATATCCATAAGGAAAATGTTATGGGTAGAGTCGTGGTGCCCATATTTAAGGTCATATCTAGGAAAGTGATGGCAGACCACAAAATTCCAAATCATTATAATTATAGATGGAAGAGGATAAAGATGGAGGGATAATCTAATGATATGACTAATATCTCACTTTGGTAGACATGCTAATAGTAGAATGGTCATAGTGAAATGTGTTAAGAGGTTTGACTTATGTTTTACTATCAAGGGAGGAAAAATTATAGGCTCCCAACCCATAATTATGCGTGATAATGTATGGCCCAATCCAATTAGGGGAAATTTTTTTACGTTTTCTCCTTTCTAGAGTAGTAATGTTCGATCGAAAATAGGATGATAGCTCACGAAGGATGGAATACAATGAGATAGATGAAGATAAAAAAATATACTCTACCTTTAAGAAAGTGAAAATGTGCATCCTTGACGAGATGAGTAAAAGGTCCTCCAAGAGAGGGACAAATATGACCACAACGGTGGATTTTGGATGAGAATGAATGGTCTCCCAAGAGAGGGACAAATATGACCACAATGGTGGATTTAGGATGGGATGAGATGATAAATTGGATGAGATAGATACAATAAAATTTATTGCTACCTTTGAGGAATCATAAAATATGTGTCCGAGATGAATAGATGAATAGGAAAAGTGGAGATAAACAACTATGTGTTGCCTTTTAATAATGAGGAAGCGGGTAAGATATGTGTCCCTAATGAGATGAAGAGATAGTAAAAATAGGTTGGCTTAGAATGAAAAAGATGGAAATATGGTGCCCCAGAAGAGGCACAAATATGGCCACAAAGGTGGAATTTGATGAAACAAAAATGGTCCCCTAAGGGAAGGACAAATATAGCCACAATGGTGGACTTTGGAATAATATTATGGCCACAAAGGTGGAATTTTAGGATGAAAATATGGTGCCCCAAGAGAGGCACAAGTATGGCCACAATGGTGGACTTTGAATGAGAATAAATGGTCCTCAAAGGAGGGAAACATATGACAACAACAAGAGATTTCAAAGATATGGTCCTCCCAAAGGAAGGACAAGGTGATAAGAATATTTGATTTATATTGAATGAGTTAGATGAAGATTGTAAAATATGTGTGACTCCTTAGCGGTGAGGAATCGAGAAATACATGTTTCAAGTAATGGCCATAAAAGTGGGCTTAAAATGATGCCAAGGATGGAAAGGATTTAATCCGTAAGTGGACTGATCTTAGAATGAATTCCCCAACATGTATGGATGAGGAAGATGCAAGGGGATCAAAAAGAAAGGGAGGATGCCCCCTTAGTGTTGGGAACTAGGTGTATATGAGATAGAAAATACCGAAGGAGTTTAGATGGGATCGTCTTGGATTTGGATTGGATATATGGTTGGGGACCACAAGGGTGATTGACAAGAAAAAAATAGTATTAATGAATAAAGGGGGACCTTCACATGTAGGAGAGATGCTAAGGGATGATGTGGATGGAGGAGTCTTAGGAAACCCAATGGATGGGACATGAATTGGATTGGTCATGGATGGAGAAGGATGTTCCCTCTGAATGAGGAAATCATCTTTCTCAATAAGGTCATAGATGATGGTCTAAAAGGCCTTACAATGCTCAATGTCATGACACGAGGTACAATGATAAGTGCATATAATATTAGGGTTGAACCATGATGGTTTCTTACTGTGGGGATCAAAATGTATAATAGGAGGAAGCATAATGGAAGATATTCGAATTAATTATGAAGGGTATCTACGTAGGACCCGATCGAAGTGTTTATAGGAAGATAAATCTTGTGGGTTTTAATAGGATGTTTGGGCTTGGACATGGATGTAGATGTGGTGGGTAAATTACGTGTCTTAAAAGATGAATCAATTTTGGGAGGAGAGTTAGATTTTTGGATTAGGATTTATTATTACGAGATGTCTTAGATGAAGGGGTTGGCCCTAAAATAGATGAGGGTGTGTATAGGATGGATTTTGTGACGTTGTATTGTTGAGGAGAGGTAAGATCCAATTTCTTATGGGGATGTAGGGGAGACTTTTTGGGATTGTAACCAATATTCTTATATTTTGATCAAGACGGTTTACCCTTGGCAGGATGACTATAATTTCAACCTGGTGGATCTGAAGATGTAGGTGTAGGTTTAGGATTGGTTGATGTAGAAACAATTGATTTTATAGAGGGAGAATGAATCCCCCTTGTGTTTTTCTTAGGTGGAGGTACTTGTTTCATAAATGTTTTGAGGGGTATCATTGATATGTTTTCAAATAGAGAGGATGTGGTTGGTGCAAAAGCAGATATATATGCGGGAATGGTGGATGTCGAAGGATCAAGTGTAGAAGATTGAGATAGAATAGGTGATTTGGACATGGGAAAATATTTAGGTATATGTGATCAATACGTGCATGGGTTTATGTAAGTGGGGTTGTCAATGTAGTAGATATGAATGTAGTTGTGATTGAAAGGGATGTAAATGATGTAGTGATAGATGTGTTTGGTGTAAATATGGATAAGGGGCTAAATATGATAGGTTGGGACATGATGAATGTAGATGAAGTGGTGGGTATAGTTAAAATGAAGGTGGATGTGGTAAAGGTAGGGATAGATGTAGATTTAGAACAACTCGTAGAATTTAATGGGATAGGTGTAATGATTGTGGACATGGTTTATGTAGATGTAGGGGTAGGTATTAAAGGAGTCATAACACAATATATGAGATAAGGGCATATGATAAGGTGGATGAGATAGATAGGGGAAGAGGTGTTTGATGTATGGTATTGATTGAATAAGGATATAAATTGTATGGTATGGAAGGTGGGAATTGATTAGTTGGTGGTGGATTAGGAAAGGGTTGTTTAAAGATGGAAAGGAGTGGAAATTGCATGTGTTAAGGGGATGTGTGATGTGGGAAAGTAGGAATGTAATAAGATGGTTGGGATTGGATGGGAAGGTTTTATTGTTGAGGTCCATGATGCATGGTAATGTCAAGAGATTGTGAAGGTTGAATAGGCATGGTAGATGAAGCACGGATGACATTGATATAATATAATAGGATCAGAATAGGATTCATTTGTTTATATGATCGAGAGATGGATTTATGGAGAAAGTAGTATAGATGGGGATAGAAGGAAGCCCATGAATAACGAAGGGTGTTGATGAAACATCGGTCATGGTGTTAGTGTAGGATTTATTTTCCTCACTTTATTTGTATTATCCTACTCAGAATATTCCACCTCACTTGGAGTTTCCCTACACTTATGGGATATGCTTGCTTAGGTGTACACTTGACTACACTATTCTAGGTGTTGGTTACCACTTGACTACACTATTATCAGTGTTAGTCACCACTTGAATACACCATTCTAGTTGATGGTTACCACTATTATAGGTGGATATTTACATGATTCTAGGAGGTTACACATTCACCTCCTATACATACATCTCTTGCATTATTCTATTTGATTGTATTGAGTTGGAGCTATTTCTGTGTTATTGCAATTATCTCTCTTATATTTTCATAATTTTAATTCTTGTATTCTTGTATTTTTTGTCTTGAAATAATTCACATCTTGCATTATTCACCTATGAATTCTTAAAACCAATAGATCTATGGCGCTTCTTCGATATGGTATCATAGTTGAGCTGATATTGAGCTTCTCTGGTTAATATTCTGCAAAAAAAAATCATTTGAGATCAATATTTATAATTATTTGGGTGTTATTTGGTGTTGGGTTTCCCTTGTTTCTAGGTATATATAACCTTTTTAGGCTTTGATGTTTACAGGATTGCATAGTACATATACACTTTTGGAGATTTTTTTTGCAGTCAATCATTATTATAGGATCCCTAAACGATTTATCCAAATTTAGGAAATTTTAGACCTATGAAGGGCGTTTTCACTTGTGGTAGTGCTTTACATGCTTGTTCAGACTTGCAAAGGGTGGTTTTCCTGATCAAGAGGAATTTTTAGACCTGTAACAAATTTTCCAATAGCCCATACACACATTGAAGATCTATCTTGAGTCATTGTTTTTTGGGTCTCACGGCAGTGTTGTTGCTACACTCAAATCTATGGAAATTTAAGAGCCGCGAATGCGTAAACGTGGTTACAACACGTGCACGGTAAAAAAAAGTGCAGCCTATGTACCCTCCTCCTTTTGCTAAAACTATATTTTTAGTGAAAAAAGTGCATTTCAAGTTTAGGGAAAATTCATTTAAATAGGGATTATTTACGGGAAATAGTTATTGTAAAAATTTTGATTGGTAGCTCGATATTGAGTGCCATTTTTACAAAAGTTAAATATTTTTATTTCCTAAAGCATTGGACCTATTTATTTTGTAAAATGCACTAAGTTATAAAGTGCCAAAATTATGGGGGCTTCTAGATAAAGTTTCTGGGGGGTGTACAGTGTGATTCCTCTTTTTTTGGAACTTCTTTCTTTCTACACATTTATTTGGTTTGTGCAAAACCTACCACAATTTATCTTTCTACAGTCATGGATCTAAGTACAATTAACCCACTTACACCTTTTAACTACCATGAATGGAAATAAAAAATGCTCATTGCAATCATGACTAAAGGGTTGTACCATATCACAACAGGTTAGAACCTAATCTTAATATAGCTACGAGATAAAGTTAAGTGGTGTGATAAGTTTGATGAAGCATTTGGTATTTTGTTTATTTCAGTGTCTCTGAACTCCTTTTTCACATAGATTCAACAAAATATCCCAATGAGGTGTGGAAAACCTTAGAAAAATTATTTGGAAAATTTGACACTATGAGGGGTCATGAGCTAGAAATATAACTTATCAACTTAAGTCCTAGAAACTTTAACACCTTGGAATATTTATTTACCAAGCTCAACTCCTTATGATTATATTTAAAAGAATTTCGAACATAAAATAAGAATGAACAAGTTGTTGTTTCCATGCTTTCCAAACTAGGACCTGAATACTTTGTCTTTGTTTCTACATTTTATGCTACCAAGAGGGCTCTTGGAGCCACATGGTCTATGTCATCCTTAGATGAATTCATTACGATTTGACTAAGGAGCAAGACAAGTTAATTCAAATGGGTACCTTGAAGTCATCCAAACCTCAAGCTCTCATTGCCAAGAATGGAAAATAGAAAGCCTCATTAGACAAAGAGTATAAACATAAGTAACAAGGATCAAGAAAGAAAGAAAGATCAACATTCTTCCACATCTACACCAAACTCGAAACTTCCTCTTCTAGTGATAAGTACAAGAAATAAAGGTTTAAATGTGGGTATTGTAAAGGAAGACATGATGAAAGAAAATGTTTGAAGAAGCAAATTGACCACCTCACAAGTCTTCTTGAGAAGAATAAGATAGGTGAACTGAGTCTTCCAAATAGTCTTCATCAAATAATGAATCCTCCAATACAAATACCAATACAAAAGGGAAAGAGAAAGAATTAGGAAAGGAGAAAAAGGGAGAGCCCTTGTTGTAGTTGTACCACCACCTCCTACATGGGTTATTGATTCTAGTGCTTCACATCATATGGCTTCTTCACATGTGGAGTTCACTTCATTAGAGCCATGTGACATGTCTACTATATGATTGGGTGACAATAATTCTTCACAGAGTTTTTGGGAGAGGTTCTGTTGAAGTGGATGGAGGAACATTCAATAATGTTCTTAGTATTCCTTCACTATTAACTAATCTCTTATCAGTATACCAGATTACTCACCTTAGTCAGGGCATGTGGGTTGAGTTCACTCTAGATTCAGTCTACGTCAGAGAGCTACATAGTGACACTATCATTGCAGTGGGTGTAGTCAATCATCAAAATCAGCTATATTCCTTCTCTCAATTTGTTCCTCCATATTCTTCACCACATTCACCTATACTTGATGATACTTTTGATCTTGAGCACATTTCTAATGAGAAATTATCTTCTAGCACAAATGACTATAGTAATGATGGGGAAGTACCTCCACCATCTCCTTATCACCTTTCATTATTAGAGGAATTATTTATTGATCCATCTACTTCTAGTCCACCTCAGACTTTTTAGGGAGTAGGAATCTGGATTCTAGACTCCTCCGACATCATATAATCTTCTACTCAGTTACATGAACCTTCACATTATTTCTTCACTTCTGCATTAGATATAGCAATCCATCATGGAACAGATGGAACTTATACCATGTATGAGGAGAATATTTCCTTGGATAGGAACAACACCTTGGTTGGAGATCCATCGAAACTTAGCAGATACCTTCACTTTTCCATGGTGATCCAATCTTCACTACATCTATTTCTGAGCCACAGTCACTCCAGGAGGTTTCTTTACAGGATACTAGATGGCTAGAAGAAGTTGTAGCTTTGAGTGGGGATTTCTAGTCCTACCTTCTCTTCTTTATCTCTATTTTTGGAAGGATTTTTTCCCACTGGTTTTTCTCCTTTTGCTATATTGTATGAGATATTACATTGTACATGGGTACCTCATTAGGCCTTATTGTTGGGACCCACTTTCATTTTTCACTACCCACCTAAGTTGTGCTTTATGGGGGTGTTAGTGTAGGATTTATTTTCCTCACTTTATTTGTATTATCCTACTCAGGATATTCCACCTCACTTGGAGTTTCCCTACACTTATGGGATATGCTTTCTTAGGTGTACACTTGACTACACTATTCTAGGTGTTGGTTACCACTTGACTACACTATTATAGGTGTTATTCACCACTTGACTACACCATTCTAGCTGTTGGTTACCACTATTCTAGGTGGATATTGTCATTATTCTAGGAGGAGGTTAAACATTCACCTCCTATATGTACATCTCTTTCATTATTCTATTTGATTGTATTGAGTTGGAACTATTTCCATGTTATTGTGATTATCTTTGTTGTATTTTCATAATTTGGAGTCTTGTATGCTTGCATTGTTTTTCCTTGGAAAAATTCATGTCTCGCATCATTCACCTATGCTTTATTCGAACCAATAGATTTGTGGAAGTTCTCCGATACATGGTAGATGTTGGAGGAGTGGTAGTAGTTAATGTGATAGGTATGGGGGTTGTAGTTATGGTTGATGTAAGTATAGGAGAAGTGTCAGATGGTTTTGGTTGTACAACATGAGAAGTGGATGGATAAGGATGTAAAGAAGCTTGGTGTGTTAAAGTCGAAGGGGATATTTGATATGATCTTTGGGGTTGGATGGAAATATTCATTTGTTGAATCATATGAAAAGTGTAAATATTGGTGGATTGGGATAATTGAATGGACATTCTATTAGTAATACCAGATGATGATGTATGATGGGGAATAAGATCCTCCAATTAAATGGATTGATATGATTGATAGATCCTAGGGGTCTATGATGTAGGAAGTCATAGATGGGGATAGAGGGAGGCCCAGAGGTCTCTAAATCGGTGTGAGGTAGAGGTGTGACTGGTCGAGGGGAAATGGGTTGATAGGAGATAGGAGAATCTATTTCAAAAGGGGGATTGATTTGAATGATATGATCATTATAGGGTTGAGAGATCCAATGTGGAATCTCAATATTATTGGATGAAGTAGGAATATCATTGGATATACATTATCGATCTTGGAAATAATTAGTACCAGTTGTGAAATAAGAAAAAAATTGTTTATGAAATGTCTTAATAAACAATTCAAGAAACAAAATTTTCATTATCTATATTTAAGAAAGTGTGAAAAATAAAAAGGGGATGGATAAGGAGGTACCTAGGAAGAGGCAATCTATGTTTAGTTTTAGGTTGTTATGGCTAGGGAAGTCTCAAGAAGCTTCCTATTGGGTGATGAAATCCCAATCAGTCCACTAGGTAGGAAAATGTCTAGATGTGTTGATTGATGTGTGAATTTTAGGTCATGTATGATAGAATGTGAGATGTAACAATTTAAACCCTTAATCTATGTTTTCAAGAAAAGATGAAAAGGGGTTCTTTTAATGCTAAATCCAAATGTGAATTTTGATGAAGGAAAAAACATAGGAAAAGGGAAAGTAAGATGTAAAAGGAGAAAATAATGACAAAAAGAAGAATATTTGTAGACCACTTTTCCATTTTATCCGATCTTTTAGAAGAAAGAGTGATCCAGATTCGAACCTAACACGAGAAATAAAAAAGAAAAGCCTTGTGTAAGTAGTGTTAGTAGAAGACATAAGAAGCAGAAAATAGAAAGAAATGCAAAGGATAAACTAAAGGGTGGTCCCACCAAGTGTGCCAAGAATGTTGTTATAGTTTTCTCATTCGTTTCAATTTAATGATGTTAGCTAGTAAATATAGCTAAACAACTCATAAAATGGAGGGTTTTGGTACCTCAAATGTATAATATGGGTGAATGGGCACAAAATGATTGCTCCTCATCAGCTGGATAACCTAAAAATAAGAATTACTAAAAAGAGATTGATTAGATGGTATATGTGGCGGCTGCCCAAAAACTCTAGCTCCAAGAAGCGTTAACTTCCTTGGCAGATGTCAACCCCTATGTCTTTATAAAAGATGATAAAAGTGATTACAATAAGCAGGATAATATGCGAGAATCCGAGGCACACAAAAATTGAAAGTAACTAAGATGAATATAAACATTGATCTGATCCGAATAAATGTAAACAAAATAGTACCTAGCATTTGGGTTGATGGTGACCCATACTACACAGAGATAGGTCTAAAAAAGCACTGTGTGAAAAAATGTGGATGCAAAGTAAATATGTAAGCCTCGCAAAGGTCCGAGTGTAAAATGGAAGGTATAGTGGCCTATAGATGATGGAAGTAACATATAGAAGGGAATATGAGATAGGAAATGCCATAAAATTATAGAAATAGAGGTAAGGAGGGATTGGTTGAAAAGCAGAACCCATGTCAATGGCGACCAAGGTGGGACGACAACGACTAGGATGCGAGTGGGCTAGTCTCGATGCAACATGGAGATAGAATGTTGGATCTAGCAAGATGAAATAGAAACAAAACATGGTTGAGGAGTTTGATGAGGATGGAAGAGTCAAAAAATAGAAAGAGAAAGGTTTTGGAGGCTGAAGACACAGTGACTGAAGGATGGGTCAATGACGACTGGGATGGCGGCGACGAAGACTAGAGAAAATTAGAACAAGGCCAAGGACAAGTAGATTGGATGGATGACCTGTAAGTAAAAAGGATGGAAGGGAAGGCTACTAATGGAGATTTGAGTGCTTATTGAAGATGATCTGGTCCTGAAAAATGTTATATGTAAGAAAGACAACATGTTGGTACCCAAATTTAATCTCCTTCACACTTGAGCAACATCATGGATTTTACAAGACACTCAAAGGCGATAAATGATTTATATGTCATTTTGTAGCTAGGAAGCAATTTATTTGACTTGTTAAAGACTCAGAGATTTGAAGAAGTGGGTGGCACCTTGAAAGTATTTTGATCTAATCCTCACTATTTTAGGTTGTGCCTTTTAACCAAGGTAAGAGAACCTATATTGCAGCCTGTTTTGTGAAGGAGGTGGAGATATCCTTATACTGTGCATATTGTATGGAGATGGCCTTGGGAAAACATGATCAATTTTTCAATATTCAAACTCAACAGTGTCACTACTAAATGATGGAAATGCTTTCAAGACAAGGTGAAAGGGTCTTAGAGACATGGTATGATCTTGATTTACTTTGTGCATTTTTGTAAATGGATTTAGTTCTTTTGTTGACACACAATGCAATGTAGGGGTAGTATGGGGTAGGATTAGTTATTATAAATGAATTTTTGGTGGGATATTTTAGACAAGAATAACTAGAATTTGCCATTTTTTAGGACCTTTGCAAGAAATTTGTAACACCTAAACAACATAAATGCTTTAAAGGGGTTAAGGTACTCCTTCAACTAGGATATGTGCACCAAATGGAGGCCCAGATCTACACTCTTCCACACAATCTTTGACAACCTGCCACAAAATATTGAAGCAGATGAACCAACAAAGTATCCAAAAATATCTATTTTATCATGACCTAAGGTGCACCCAAAGGTTTACAAACAATCTCAGAATTCAAGGAAGGTAAAGTGATTTTAAATCTATTTATCTCTTTATCAGATGAAATATCTTCTAAATGTGACACTACAAATTCCACTAAACTATCAACAAGAAATGAGACCATGTATGATCAAGAGAGATTTTAAACACAAGACTGCAATAGGAGCAAGAAACACAAATTGAAAACATTCTAGAACATAAGTGCATGCAAATTTTGCCAAGAGACAACACAGAATAATCCAGAAATGATCAAATCTATCAATAAGGGAATTTTATAAGAACAATCTCAGAGCTTGTTGATGGCTTTACAACTGAAACCAACTCAACATGATACAAATCTGATGCAAAAACGAATTAGAAATGGTTCTCAGGCGGTTTCTCAGAGAATGGGCTTCTTCCCGGATTTTTCCATGAAATTCTAAGTTTCTTCGACCTTTTGCATGTCTCAAAACATGCATTATATAACTTTTAATTACATTTGATCCTTCTTTCCCAAGAAAATAATATGCCCAATATCAAGTTTGTTACAAAATTCCAACACGATTCGCAGATGGGGACATTTAAAATATTTGCAAAAACAGTTGCCATGTGTTTCAAAAATGGAGAATCATTACAAATCCTTCATCATTATCCAATGTGGAGGCACATTTTTCATTCTCCAAGCATGTAGAACCCTTTCATTTCATCATTTCATCCTTATCATTCCAAAATTTGATTATGTAACTTTTTAATTTGATATTTCACATTTTACGCGGGCCTGAGTAAAAAATTATTTTAAAAACTCCTCAAATCTACAAATTAATCCCTAAAACCACTTGCATTGATCTTTGCAGGTGCAAAGGACACAAATTCACCAAAAATTTGATGAAAAATGATACAAAATTCACATTTCCACACTTCTGGAGCAAAAATGGCGGCCCAAAAATGAAAATTTACAGTGACCCTTAATCTACTCTTTCTCCTTCAACTGGGCCCTCCACATGTCAAAATATGATTGGGAATGAATTTGGGCTCACTTTTTGACTTCTTAACATTTTTGGAAAAATGGAAAAAATTCTTTTTTCGCCCCTCCGCTTTCAAATTTGGTGATGACACATGGCATATGGTGGGTCCCATTGGGATTGCGACTTAATTCTACGCATTTTGACCCTTTTTTTATTTTTGGAAATTTTTCATATTTTTCCCGCCACCCGCACCTCTGCCTCTGCCCTTGACATGTGTCGTCCTTTCTATCGTTAACAATCCATGGGCTTATTTCATGTTTTAACCCCTTTTTTCGCCAAGGGAAAATTTTCAATTTTGCCTCTGCGGGCCCACGCCTCCGGTTCCTTCCTTGTTATGTGTCTGTCGGTGCCGCTGGTTCGTTCGTGGGGCCACGCCTCAAATCTTCCATTCTAAATCTTTTTGCAAAAGGGAAAAAAATCTCTTTTCCTCCACCGTCCCGCTTGACTGCTTATGCCCGCCACGTGTCTTCCTCTGCTTCATTCGGACCCACGGCTTAAATTTTTGCTCTAAGTCTTTTTGACCAAAAGGGAAAAATTCCCCTTTGCCCCCGCCGGCTCGCACTTCCTCCTACGCTCACCACGTGTCCACCCCTTGCTCCATTGCGGACCCATGGGATTTTCCACACCTTATTCCCTTCACCAAAAAAGGCAAAATTTGCCTAAGTCTTCTTCCGGCCTCTCATTTTGCCTTTGCATAAGAACATGACACGTGTCCCCCTGCAGAGTTGTGGGGGAAATTTGGATTTTTTCCCGAAACCAAAAAATGCTAATTTTTCAAAGGAAACCCACCGAATCTCATCCAACCACAAACGGCCACATAGGAGACATCATTTGAGCTTAATTTTGATGGGCAAATGACACTTCAGACGACCATAAAAAACGAAATTGCTAAGGATGCTTGAATTTGATTTTTTCTTCGTGGGTGAGGGATTTTTTGGTTAAAAAACAAGGGGAAATTGATTTTATGCAAGTTTTGACCATGGGGATAGATATTTTGAGGGAAAAGAGTAAAAAATGAGCAACTACAAGCTCCACAGGCTGGGAAAAATGGAAAAAATGACAGAGGCCTATGGATTTGGAAATTTAGGGCACAATGTAAGGCACACATGTATTTTTATTTCAAAATGGGGAAAAATAATAAGGTTTTGAGCCTTTGAAAGCATTAAATCTAGAGAAAAAGTTTTCAGATGACCAAGTTTGAAGAAAAATGTTTTTAGAGTACATAAAACAAAGGGGAAAGATGGGAAAATAACAAAGGATCAAAATGGACACCAACACAATGATAATATGATAATAATTGAATAAAACAACACAAAGATGATGATAATCTCATGAAGGATGTTCACGAGTGATGCAAGCACCATAGAAGGAGATCGAAGAGGCAGAACTATTGCGTAGAATGCTCGAGCACATGGAAGAGTTCATAATTCACAAGAAAGATCAGATATTCAGATGGATCTGTCTTATTTTGGAAAGGAAAGAACTCAACCTTATAGGTCAATGGCGACTGGGCTAGGTCACCGCCGACTACGGGGAAACTTCCCCCAACGGGGTTGATTTTATTATTTAGTTGGATTTTTTCAGTTTTTAAGGATGGGAACATGCTTCAAATCTTATAGGCGGGAGGAGGTTGCTTATGGATGTGTCATGGGTAGGTATGAGATAAATATAGGTATGATAAAAGTTAGAAAAAGCAAAGGGATTTAGATTTAGGATAAAAGCATCTTAAAAGGAAAGTCCATTAGGGAATAATGGATAATGGTTAATTAATTAATTAATGAAATTAATTAATCAATGTTAATAAAGATTAAAGATGGTGGCATAATAAATAGGTATTTGATTAAATGAAGGGAGATGAATTAAATAAAGAGGGTCTAGCTAGGACCATGGTGAAATATGTGCATGTAGGCAAACAAGGGTAGAGATACTAAATTTAGGTGTCTACAAGAACACACACCGATGGGCCATGATGGATATACCTTAGTTTTATTGATATGGGTATCTCGATGGAGGCACTAATTTGTAATTGATTAGAAGAAAATTCCACATGATATTCATGGTTAGAGAAATAAATGATTGGTGGAGAATTGTTAACATGATCAACTAGGAAATCAAGATCCCCAATACGGGGAGGAGGAACTATACGATATATATGATTAACAAAAGATTCGAGATGGTTTCTTTTCATGTTTTGGAAGTGGATTGTTAAATATCTTGAGCTTATGATTGTCATTGATAGGTGTAGAATTTGTAGGTTCTAGAAGCTCAATTTTATTATTTTCGATCAGATCTTGAATGAGATTGTGAAGTTTGAAACAATGATCTATAGAATTCCCTACACATTGATGATAGTCACAATGGAAATTTTCATCATAATTATGACCTTTTGGATGAGATGAATCTAATTGGAGTGGAGGATGAAGCGTCATGAGATTGCTTTCGATAAGTTGTGAAAGTAAATTATGTGGAAGGACCGTTAACCGTGTATGTACGCTAAGGAGATTGCGATTAAAGCTCATTGGTGGTGGATATTGCATTGACATTGAATTTTGCATCAGCTGGTTTGGTTACTAATGGTTTGAATGTTGAATTATTTTGAAAATGCGTAGAAGATAACACTTACTCTTGATATTTAATATTTCCTATAGATAAGAGCTTAGTTTCACGAAGCTTGAGATTATGACATAGTTTATCGAATGAATGATATGTTTAAAAGAGAACACTCTCTTGGAGAGGTGGTAATAGAATCCGAATGAATAAGTCTTGAAGCTCAAAATCCGTAAGAAAATTTGATATCTTGGCTAAGTTATTTTTGTATCACAAAATGTAATCTTCTAATAGTTCATTATATCCATGTTTAAGTTGTTTGAGTTGAGAATAAGAGATATTAGAGCCAATGTTGATAAAGAAGTGTTGATAAAAACATCAGCTATATGCATAAAAGATGTTACCGAGTGCACAGTTGGTCATAAAACCAATGCATTGCATAATAATGGATACTATTGGGGAAAATTTTAGCCAAGAGGATATGATCATCTACAAAATCTAGACAAGCCACATAGAAGGCTCAGAGATGCTCTTGTGGGTCACCATGCCCATTAAATATTGGAAGCTTGTGGGTGACGAAATTAAGAAGAAGTGAATAAGCGGATATGATGGGTGCGATTGAAGTGTGCAATAATAAAGTTGAATCTAAAGATGGATATGTATGAGAAGTAAGTTGCACCTTGTTGAATTGGTGGTTGTTGTCATTGATGAAAAAGGGAGAGTTACTGAGTAGTAGGCATATTAGATGGTACTCGGAAGTTCAAGATGAGTTCATGTGGCTTGAAGGAAAGGCATTGAAGGTTGAGTGGTAGTGCCATTTCAGGGTGGTTTCAGGTGCCTAATGAAGTGCGACATGATGGTACAAGTCAAAACAAGCATGGTAGAGGCCTTAAGAGAGTATCTACAACATATGTGAGAAAAGGATAGGCTCAACTAAGCCCCAAGAGTCGAGCTTTTCTATCTTCTTTAGAAATGGTGTGTATAACAAGCAATGTTATTGTATGCAAATGATATGGGATGGAAAATTTCAGGCCCATTCCTCTCAAAACAATCATAGGAGATGGAGGAAGGTTTCTTTGTGCTTCATGCAAAATTTCAAGTCATTGTGAGGTCGTTTGAGTAAGTTGTGTGAGATTTTTTGCAAAACTGGTTTATTGAAAAGCTCATTTTGAGTTTCCTAGATTATTAGCAAATCAATAAAATATATAGAGACTCCTTTGAATAAATCATTGAAGGAATTTTTGGATTAAATTTTCATATAAATAATGTGTAAAAATAATTTTCTCAAAAGGAGGTGTAGTTGAAAAGTTATGAGCATTTTGGTGGAGTAGTTTTTCTCTCTCCTCGGTTGTGCACCAAATCGATAAGATAAAAAAGGTAAAGTTGACCTCAAAGTATTGTCTAATAATCTCTAGAGTGCTTTCATAGTCCATTCATGGTGTTTCCCAAGATAAGAATATATTTGAAGTCTTTTCTCTTTGAAGGTACACATAGTTTCCTTTTTCATTGTTCTTGGTTGTGAATGCTCATGGCATCGATTGTTCTAAATGTTTTCAATGGATAACTTGCTCAACAAGATCTCAGACTTCTTCCACAGGTAATTGGAAATGTGGTTGAGCTTCTACAATCCTTTTTGGTGTAGTTAAACATATGATCTTTGTTGGCACATACCGTCCTTGAGAGCATTTGACTCAATGCACCTCAAAGCACCTTCCCAAATAGTCTTTTCTTCCAATTGAAAGATTTTATCATCTTGGAAACATGTATATAGGGTTAGTTGGAAAATAAAGGATATGTTCTGAGTGTGAAATCACTTATTTGAAATGATATTCTTAAAAGTCTAGTTTGATTAGATTCGGGGTGGTTGTAATATGGAGTTCTTCACTGTCTATTTAAAGATCATGCCAAATCAAGTCCATAGCTAATTTTTGTGAGACAAACACCACCAAGAAATGAAGTGTTTCAAGGTCTACATAATCCACATTGAATTTATCCACTTTTTTGGAGAAGTGACTATGGTCTTCATCAATATTTCTTGCTCTGTGTCACCTGTACAATCAATTTTTCAATATTTGTATGCAAACAGTGCTCTATTTTATGCAAGTTCCATCATGTCTCATGAGTATCATCATTTTGAAAAGGTGGAAACATGTTTCTAGAACCTTTATAATATCTCACACTTCATTTCCATACAAATGTTTCAAATAAATGGACTTATTTGTTATATTTGGTAAGTAACTATTCAAATACCCTGACCTAGGGTTTCGATGGAGGAGTTTTGACCACTGTGACCATTTATCTTAATGAAATTTGATAAAATTAGAAAAATATATTTGTATTATCATCATAAAAATATTGCAAAATATTGTGGGTCAAAATATGGTGTGTTGAATGATATTTTCATCTCGAAGTTTGGTGAACTCGTGTTCAAGTATTTTTAGACCGTGTCCTTTTTGTTTTCTCAGTGGTATTAAAGCATTTGGTTGAAAATATTCGAAGGGAATTAAATAATAAGAACATATGGAGTTTTAAATTTTCTTCTAATCTAGTATGATCTTGAAAACTATCATGATTAGATGCTTGAATACATCAAAGCATGTGCCAATGAAAGTGAACTGTGAAAAACAATGTTTTCTCCATGTTCTAAATCTTGGTTAGTCACAAGATTGTAACATCCTATCTAAGTTTGAATGAGAATATGAAAGGTCAAGAGTCCACAAAGAGGAATATGAAAGGGTTAAGAATGTGAATGAATTGTAACATGCACAAAATGGTTGTACACTAAAAATCATGTATTTGAAAAGGCTTGTACATTGTTATTAATATATATAGCTCTAGAATTAAAGGATGAGGTGGATAATAGGTGGTGTGGAGAATGAAGTGGATGTAGGAGGCTAAGAAACATAAAATATAGGATTTTAATAGTATGAGTAGAAAATAATGTGTTGAAGCATTATATAACAGAGAAATAAGTAAATGAAGATAGATTGTTGAAAGTGCGTGAAGATAATTTTGAAGTTGAATATGTGGTAGTATGAAGAAGAAGATGAATGTAGAAGTTTTAAATGTGCATGATAGTGAAGAGACAGTCAAGCTTTGGTATATTACAATACAAAACAATGATTAATAAGGACTTGCAGAAATACATGTTGTAATTGTAAGCTTGTGAAGTGAAAAAGAATAACTAGTTGAAGGTTTGTTATGTGATAAGACATTTCTAATAGAAATATACAAAATAGTGAATAATATCATACATAAATAGACCATAGTATAGTGCAGTAGTCTTGTGCATTCCTACTATTTCCACTCAATATTGAGAATGCAATTAAGAGTGAAAAGAGATAGTTTTGATGATTGATAAATTGACAGGACCGATATAATATCGAGAGACTATGAAAGAGATGAGATAAATAGTCATAAGATTAATACGAAATAATATGTGAAAAATAGAGAACATGAATGGCATTGAGATAAGTCAGAAGGATTAATTGGAGTTAAAGAAGCAATGAGGTGGAACTGTGAAAGTGTGTTTGAGTCTTGGTGAAATCAAAGGTGTGAATGTTGACAAAGTGAACAAAAGGTAGTGATGTTAATGAAGAATATAATGCAAGGAAAGAAAACCAAGGTGTGAGAGATAGTTAGATGTATATATAGAAACATAAAGAATAGTGAATATAGAGAGGATAGATTTGAGTGTGCAAACTTTGAGGGCAAAGTGAAATTAATGAAGTATGAAAAGAAGTGGCTGAGATTTTGTATTGATCTAAGTGCCAAAACAATGACATAGACATCTAAGATACAAATGAAAAAAGATTACAAACAATTACGTAAAGGTTGCTAATTGATCCTTAAGGGGGCAGTAGAGATAGAGAGAAAATATAGGGTCATCATCAGTTGTTGAAGACAAGTAACTCAAGAGTGACCAAATTGGAAGAACAAGTCTAAGTGATAGCTTAGAAATTGGGGAGTTGAAGCTTCCTTGTGAGTTGAAGCTCACTAAAGATCAGTAGAATCTGATTGAATTACAAGGGGTTGAAGCCTCCAGACTAAGTAACAACTTGGTCAAATTGAGGAGTAGCAGCTCCAGGTTGAGTTGAAGCTCAACCTTGAAACTAATGTAACAGAAACAGGAAAAATTGGTCCTAAGCATAGTTCATAGTTTCAGTGGGTTTTCTTCCCATATTGGGTTTCCCAAATTAAACTTTGCATCATTGTGTACTCTCTTGAAAATTACTTATGTTTTTTTCATGGATTTATCATATCAAATTTAAGAAGGTAAATTTGTGAAGACACTGATTCACCCCCCTCTCAGTGTCATAGTTTCTAACAATTGGTATCAGAGCCTGGTCCTCCTGAATCAATCCTAATAGCTTGGAGGTGATCCTGAAGAAACAAGCAATAGTATTAGTTTTGAAGAAGAGGTATGAAATTTCTCAAGATCTTATAAAGGAGTTAAAGGAAGAAATCAAGCTTAAGGAAGTTAGTCATGGCCAAGAACTAAATGAGATGGCTTCATTTGTTGAAAAAGTGTCAAAGGCCTTAAAAGATAAAGTGCTTGCCTTAAATTTGAAGAGGAAATAAAGACCCTGAAGATTGATTTGGTACATGTTACTAATCAGCTTAAAAACTTGCAAAGAAAACAAGGACATTCTAGTGGAGTAGAGCATGAGACATGTCAGAAACTATTCAAGCTATGAGTGGAGAATGTGAAAAGTTAAATGCAGAAGTAGAGACCCTAAAAAGAGCTGGAACAAACAAAGAAAAATGTTTTGAGAGTTGAATCAAGTAATACTTCTTGTCAAGGATGTTCTCAGCCCAAGAAGGAAAACAAAGAATACAAGAGGATCTTTAGGAAGCTAGCTGTAAGGATATTATCAGGTATGTTTCATGGAGTTTGTTTTTTGTGCAACACTTTTGGACATAGAGTAAGATATTGTAGAAGAAAGGATTATGAAGGATATCCATGGAGAGATTATAGAATTGATTATGAGAAGAACATAGTGTGTTTTAATTGCAAAGGAAAAGGTCACACAATCAATAATTGTTTAGAATATTCAGTAAATTAGTTTTGGGACAAGAATCAGGTTGTGTGCTTTTGCAAGACATTTTCATGAGCCACATAGATTCAACTATAAGTTGAATGTATTTCAAAAATAAGACAAAAGGATACACAAAGAAAATGTAAATTCAAATAGTAAGACCAAGTCAACTATGGTTGAGAGAGATGCTAGAAAGAAGAAAGAAAAATGGGTATGCAAGGTCAAGAAAGAAAAATCAGAAATTGAGACATCAAAGGATGACAAGAAGATAACAAGGGCAGATGTTGAAGAAAAAAAAACAATCCAAATTAGTCACAAAGGAAGCAAGCACAAGCAAGAAATCAGAAAATGATGACAAAGGAAATAAGAAAGAAAACAACTCAAGACAAAAGCATGGAAAATGTTTTCCCCAATCAAGTATTAGAATAGGTGTATGAATTATGTTTATCTGACATCCAATAGGAAGATGAGAGTTTAGGTGATTTGGTAATCACACCAAGGATTATATCTCAGAATATAAACAAGAAACCAAGGAAAAAGAAGGAAATATTTGAGTCATCATGTTTCCTTGATGAATTTCTCCCTTTTCGAAGTGATTTAGAAAGATGGTATGCCTTCTCTAGGCTTCTAGAAGGTGTACACTAGCTGAAGGAAGTACAAGTTGAAGTTGATTGCTGCATCTATCATTTTGTTAAGGTATGTCAGTTTCAAATTGTATGTCTTGCTCCATGTTGGAATTTTTTTCTCTTGAGTGGTATTAAAGAGAAAAATCAGTCAATAGGTGTTACTGAGTCATAACTCCCAAGATTTTGCCTTGCAAGAAATTGAGGTTTGAGAAGTTGTTCATCTGAAGTTGTTTTGTATGGTGTGTCATGAATCAATCATAAGCTTCAAGTGTATGATTCAAGTGTGTACAAGTTTGTGTGAAGTGAAATATAAGTCTTACACTTGATGGAAGTTGTCTAAGAGCATAATAGGTTTGAAATGAGATATCAAAACAAAGGTGTATCAAATCTGAAAATGAAAGGGATCATCAATGACTAAAGAGCCAAGATTTTTCTTAAGAAATCAGACTGTGAAATTAGTAAATTTGGGTGAGACTGAAGGCTGTTATCATGTTGTATGTATGAAGAAGTGTGGTACACTACATCATTCTTAGTGATGTTAATTCATAAAGTTGAAATAAATTTTAGGTTGGTAAAGGATCAGTAGTCAGGTATAAAGAAATAAATGCAGTATTTTTATAGAGGAAAGCATCTTCACAGGGGGAGCAAGCTGAGGTATCAAAGTTTCTCCAAGAGGGCTCAATTTGAGTCCAGATAGGGGAGTTGGTTTCCCAATTCCAGGCACAAAAATTGGTCATGTAAAGACAATAAATGAAGGCTGAATTTTCAAGTTTATCAGAAGGAGTGTTATAGGTGTTGCATGGAAGAATAATAACAACAATTCTTGAGCATCTTCAGATGAGAGAACAACATTTTCCTAGGGGAGTGCCTACAAGGTATGAGCATACTCTATTTTGTTGAATTTTTCCAATCTAATTAGTTTGGTGTGCTTGTGCATCTTTTTCATAGATGTCAAAGGGGAGAGAGTGTGTTGGAAACTTGTTCATGGTATAAGAATGTCAACATAATGTTTTTCCATCAAGTTTCAATATGTTTCCATCAATGACAAAGGGGGAGATTGTTGCACCTGTTGCATTGGTGGTTGTTTTCATTTATTTCAAAGGCATTGATGGTAAAGGGAGAATTCAAGAGTATTCATATCAGATGGTCCTCAGAGGTTCAATATGAGTTCATGTGGTTTCAAGAAGGTAGGGCCTTGAAGGTTGAGTGGTAGTGCCATTTCGTGAGTGGTTTCGTGTGCCTAACGAAGTGTGAAAGGATAGTATAGGTCAAAAAAATCATGTCACAAGCCTTGAGAGAGTATATATAACATGTGTGAGTAAAGGATAGGCTCATCTCTGTTATGTTTGCGGAGCCTATTTGCATGTTAGAATGTGGTACACCTTCTATGTGTTACACTCGTGTATTTTACGGCGGTCCCGCTTTCGCTGGTGAGCGGGTCGGGGGTTCGGGGAAGCAAATTTTCATGGGTGGTTTATTAACCCATGGGTAATGGGTAAACTGTTATGGGATGTTTTTGGGCCCATTGTTTTTTCGGTCTTTTGCCCATTGTTTTGATACCCATAGTTTTGTATCAAACCGCCTAAGTAGTTTTCTATTTATATGGTCTTATGCATATGATAGATGTACAATTAAATGTATTGCAGATGTGTTTTGAATTTGGGTGTGAATTTCGTAGAGTTTGTTGAGCATAGCTCCAAACGGATCTGGGTATTGTATTGAGAGATTGGAGGCTTGTAATAAAATTTGAGCAAGTGATTCTTGGTGGACGTAGCCCAAATTGGGTGAACCACGTTAAATCTTGTCTCTCTATGTTATGTTATTTATTCTACACTTTTATTTGAGATCTATAATATTTTCTGCATATTAGTTTCTACTGTTGTGATTCTGTAAGGGATTATTCCACATATTTAATCTCTTATTTCCTAACAATTGGTATCGAGCACTGGTTTTGTTTTTTGAAGTGTTGAATCGCAAGGAAATTTTTTTAGCTTGATTGGGAGCTATGGCGAGATGAAGGAATATCTAGGGTTGATAAATTCAATGGGTAAAATTTCGGTCTTTGGAAGATGCAGATGGAAGATTACCTTTATCAAAAGGTTTTTATACTCCATTGTCTCGAGAAGGTGAACAAACCCTCGAGTATGATAGATGCGGAATGGGATTTTTGGATAGGAAGGAACTTGGGAGAATTCGGTTGTGTCTTGCATCTTTGGTATTATTTAATGTTTCAAAGGAAAATACTACAAAAGATCTAATGGATGCATTAGGGAATTTGTACGAAAACCCTCTCGCCTCTAACAAGATATTTTTAATGAAAAAGTTGTTTAATATGAAGATGTCTGAGAATAGTTCAGTAGCAGATCATTTAAATGATTTCAATACGGTTGTGAATATGCTAGCTTTGGTTACAATAGAATTTGATGAAGAAGTTAGGGCTTTATTAATTCTGTGCTCTTTACCTGAGAGTTGGAATAGCCTAGTAATGGCGGTAAGTAACTCGGTTCTAGCTAACTCAAAGTTGAAGTTTGAGGATGTTGTAGGGGTGATTCTAAGCGAGGAAATGTGAAGAAAAAGCTTCAGGGAATCTTCTACTTCAGGGAATGCTTTGACAGTGGAAACTAGAGGGAGACAGAAGAATAGAGGAAACCGTGGAAAATCAAAAGATCGGGCAAGGTCAAAATCCAAGAACAAGATTGTATGCTAGAATTGTGGAAAGCCTGGGCATGCAAAGAAGGACTGTTGGGAGCTTTGGGATAAGAAGAAACAACAGGAAGAAAACAAGGAGGAAAATGTGGCATCCGTAATGTATGTCAGATGCTTTGATTCTTTCTTTGCATAATATTTACCGAATCTTGGGTTTTAGATTCAGGGGCTTTTCATGCTTACTCACATAGGCATTATTTTGTTGATTATGTTCAAGGATTTTGGGCATGTTTTTTTGGTGATGATGAGCCTTGCGGTATAGTTGGAAAAGGTTTTGTTCGGTGTTAAGATGCGAGAATGGGAATACATGGCTATTGAATGATGTCGACATGTGCCTACATTAAGGAGAAATTTGATATCGGCGGGGCAATGGGAAGTGATGGTTGACTTATGATATTTACTGACTAACTCTTGGAAGGTTACTAAGGGTGCTCTTATGGTGGCAAGAGGTAAGAAGGTTGGAACCTTGTATTTAACCACTGATAGTACTAATGATTGTAATCTTGTGGCTTCAGATGCAGATATAACATTATAGCACTATAGGCTCGGTCATATGAGCCATAAGGGCATGTACATCATAAAGAAGAATTTACCTGGATATATAAAAATAGGTTTGGAGTTCTGTGAGGACTGCATATATGGGAAACAGAAGCGAGTAAGGTTTCTCAAGGTTGGACCTACAAAGAAAGAGAGTAAGTTAGAGCTGGTGCATTCGATGTGTGTGGGGGCTAGCCTGTATCATCTCTTGGGGTTCAAGTTATTATGTTACTTTTTATGATGATGCAACAAGGAAATTTTAGGTTTATTGTATTAGAAAAAAATATGATGTATTTGACACTTTTGTTAAATGGAAAGCCTTGGTAGAGAATGAAACATGTCTTAAGCTAAAATGTCTCAAAGTTAGATAATGGAGGGGAGTATTGCAGAACAATGAATTTAATGATTATTGTTCTAAGAATGGAATCCAGTAGGCAAAAGGTGGTTCAGAACTCCGCAACAAAATGGCGTATCGAAAGGATGAAGCAGAACAATAATGGAACGTGCTAGAAGCATGAGATTACATGCAGGATCGCCTCTTTCTTTTTGGGCGATGGTGAGCACAAATGTGTACTTGATAAACAGAGGACCCTCAAGTGCCTTGGATGGAAGCATACCTGAGGAGGCTTGGTATGGTAAGAAAGTTTATTATTCATTTCTTAGAGTCTTTGGATGTGAGGTATTTGTTCATATAGACAAGGATGATAGGACCAAGCTAGAGGCTAAATCAGAAAAATGTACTTTCATTGGTTATGGTGGTGATGACTTTGGATATAAATGTTGGAGTATTAAGGACAAGAAAATAATTCGATCTAGGGATGTGGTATTTAATGAGAAAGTCATGTATAAGAAGCAGTTGTAGGAAAATAGGGAAGAATCCAAGAAAGAATATGCAGCGGTAGAGGATCTTCGGATGGGAAAGTGACACATGAATCAATTCAGGAACCCCCTCAACAGAACCCCAAACTCCTATATTGAGGAGGTCTTCTAGGGTAAGAAGAGAACCTGAACGTTTTTCTCCTTCTCTTTATTATTTATTACTCACTGATAGTGGAGAGCTAGAGAGATTTGATGAAGCAATGCAGGTAGATGCCAGGAAGAAGTGGGAGCAAGCCATGGATGAGGAGCATCAGGCTCTCATGGAGAACCAGACATGGGATTTGGTGAAGCTACCCGAAGGCAAAAGAGAATTACAGAATAAGTGGGTGTTCAGAGTCAAAGATGAAGAAGGAGGAAAGAAAAGATATAAGGCCCGGTTGGTGGTCAAGGGGTTTACACAGAAACAAGGTATAGATTTTGATGAGATTTTTTCTCCTGTAGTAAAAATGACTTCTATTAGAACTGTTCTAGGAATAGTTGCAATAGAAGACTTGCACTTATAACAACTTGATGTAAAGACCACATTTCTCTATGGTGATTTGGAGGAGGAACTATATATGCAGCAACCAGAGGGCTATGAGGTCAAGGGTAAAGAGGAGATGGTTTGCAAAATGAAGAAAAGCTTGTATGGCCTGAAACAAGCTCCACGTCAATGGTATAAGAAGTTTGATAGCTTCATGATGGAGCAAGGCTATATCAGATGCCATTCGACCATGTGTGTATACAAAGAAATTTGAGGATGGAAGTTATATTATCCCGTGTTTATATGTTGATGACATGTTGGTTGCAGGTAAAAACATGCAGGAAATAAAAGTACTCAAGAAGCAACTAAGTGAATCCTTTGCTATGAAGGATTTGGGTGCAGCCAAACAAATCCTTGGTATGAGGATATCTCGGGATAGGAAGGAATGGAAGCTGACTTTATCTCAGGAAGAGTACATTAAGAAGGTCTTGGAGAGGTTTAATATGCAGGATGCTAAACTAGTTGGGACTCCTTTGGTAGGCCACTTCAAGTTATCAAAGGAGCAGTGTCCCAAGACAGAGCAGGAAAGAAACCAGATGTCAAAGGTACCTTACTCATCAGCAGTTGGCAGTTTGATGTATGCTATGGTGTGCACTAGGCCTGATATTGCCCATGCAGTGGGAGCTGTGAGTAGATTTATGAGTGATCTAGGTAAAGAGCATTGAAAGCAATAAAGTGGATCCTTCGGTATTTGAGAGGGACCATGGGGAAAGTTTTGTACTACAGTGGATCAGACACCACTTTACATGGTTATGTAGATTTAGACATGGCTGGAGATGTAGACAGCAGGAGGAGCACAACAGGTTATATTTACACTGTAGGTGGGACAGCAGTGAGCTGGATTTCATGACTACAGAAGCTGGTGGCTTTGTCAACCATGGAGGCTGAGTATGTTGCTGCCACAGAGGCAAGCAAAGACATGATTTGGTTACAACAATTGCTTGAGGAGTTGGGGCATAGTAAGAGGAGGAATGTAAGCTATATAGTTATAGTCGAGTGCTATACACCTAGCTAAGAACTCGCTTTCCACTCTAGGATGAAGCATATACGGTTGAGATATCACTTCATCAGACAACTTTGGAGGAAGATAAGTTGAAGTTGGAGAAGATTCATACCAGTCAGAATCTTGCAGACATGATGAACAAGGTGGTCACAAGGGATAAACTAAAGCTATGTTCAACTTTGGTTAGCCTTCGCAGATGATAGTGAAGGGTCGAGAAGCTTTCTCAAAGGGAAATCAGTCTCCAAGTGGGATATTTTTATGTTTTTGGAGCCTATTTGCATGTTAGAATGTGGTACACCTTCTATGTGTTACACTCGGGTATTTTTATGGTGGTCCCGCTTGCACGGTGAGCGAAGTCGGGGGTTCGGGGTGAAGTCCCCGAAGTAAATTTTCATGGGTGGTTTATTAACCCATGGGTAATGGGTAACCGTTATGGGTTGTTTTTGGGCCCATGGTTTTTTCGGTCTTTTGCCCGTTGTTTTGATACCCATGGTTTTTGCCCTTGGTTTTGATACCCACGGTTTTGTATCAAATTGCTTAAGCAGTTGTCTATTTATATGGTCTTATGCATATGATAGATGTACAAGTAAATGTATTGCATATGTGTTTTGAATTCAGGTGTGAATTATGTAGAGTTTGTTGAGCATAGCTCCAAACGGATCTAGGTATTGTATTGAGAGAGTGGAGGCTTGTAATAAAATATGAGCAAGTGATTCTTGGTGGACATAGCCCAAATTGGGTGAACCACGTTAAATCTTGTCTCTCTATGTTGTGTTATTTATTCTACACTTTTATTTGAGATCTATAATATTTTCTACATATTAGTTTCTACTGTTGCGATTCTGAGACGGGATTATTCTCGCATATTTAATCTCTTATTTCCTAACAATCTCAGCCCCAGAAGTTAGCTTTCTATGTTGGTCATAAATGGTGTTGAGAATAGGAAGTGTTCTTGTATGCAAATGAGATGGGATAGAAAATTTTAGACCTATACCTCTCAAAAAAATCATGGGATATGATGGAGGAAGGTGTCCTTGTGCTTCATGCAAAATTTCAGGTCATTGTGAGGTCATTTGAGCAAGTTGTGTGAGTTTTTGCAAAACTAGTCTATTAAAAAGCTCATTTTGAGTCTGCCTGACTTCTTAGTGGTCAAGAAAAATATAGATACTCAAAATAAATAATATAAGTAATTTTTGGATTAAATTTTCATATAAATCATGTGTAAAAATAATTTTCTCAAAAGGAGGTGTAGTTGAAAAGTTATGAGCATTTTGGTGGAGCAGTTTTTCTCTCTCCTAGGTTGTGCACCAAATCGATAAGATCAAAAAGGTGAAGTTAACCTCCAAGTATTGTCTAATAATCTCTAGAGTGATTTCATAGTCCATTCATGGTGTTTCCCAAGATTAGAAGATATTTTAAGGCTTTTCTCCTTGAAGGTACACATAGTTTCCCTTGTCATTGTTCTTGGTTGTGAATGCTCCTAACATGTGAGTGTTCTAGCTATTTTCAATGGAGAAATTTCTCAACAAGAGATCAGACTTCTTCCATAGGTACTTATAAATTTGGTTGAGCATCTACAATCCTTTTGGTGTAGTTAAACATATGATCTTTGTTGGCACATACTGTCTTGGAGAGCATTTGACTCAATGCACCTCAAAGCATTGTCCCAAGAGTCTTTTCTTCCAATTCAAAGCTTTGATCAGCTTGGAAACATGTATATAGGGTCAATTAGAAGATAAAGGATATGTTTTGAGTGTGAATCACTTATTTGAAATGATATTCTTGAAATTCTAGTTTGACTAGATTCAGGGTTGCAAGATGGAGTTCTTCATTGTCCTATTTGAAGATCAAGCCAAATCAAGTCCATAGCTAAGTTTTGTGAGACAAGAACCACCCAAAAAGAATATTTTTAAGGTATAAATCATCCACATTGAATGAATCCACTTGGTTGGAGAAGTGACTATGTTCTTCATTAATTTTTCTTGCTCTGTGTCACCTGTACAGTTAATTTTTCAATATTTGCATGCAAACAGTGCTCCAGTTTATGCAAGTTCCATCAAGTCTGTGAGTCTCATCATTTTGAAAAGATGGAAACATGTTACTAGAACCTTAAGAAGATTTCACACTTCATTTCCATACAAATGAGTCGAAGAAATGGAATTATTTGTGATATTTGGTAAGTAAGCTTGTTTGAATACCCGACCTGTGGTTTCGATGGAGGATTTTTGACCACGTGACCATTTCTCCCAATGAAATTTGATTATACAAAATTGAACAGTATCTCTATATGATCATCATCAAACTATTATAAAATATTTTGGGTCAAAATATGGTGTGTTGAATGATATTTTCATTTTAGAAGCCTCGTAAAGTCGTGCTCGGTGTTTTTAGACTATGTCCTTTTGTTTTCTCGGTGGTGTTAAAGCATTTGGTTGAAAATATTCAAATGGTAGTTGATAATAAGAACATATGGAGTTTGAAATTTTCTTTTAATCTAGTATGAGATTGAAAACTATCATTATTAGACACTTGAATACATGAAATCCTATAACAATGACAGTGAACTTTGAAAAATAGTGTTTTCTCCATGTTCGAATCTTGGTTAGTCATAAGATTGTAACCTTCTCTCTAAGTTTGAATGAGAATATGTAAGGTCAAGAGTCCACAAAGAGGAATATGAAAGGGTTAAGAATTTTAATGAATTGTAACATGCAAGAAATGGTTGTACACAAAAAAATTCATGTATTTTAAAAGGCTCGTACAATGTTATTAATACATATATATAGCTCTAGAATAAAAGGATGAGGTAGATAACAGGTGGTGTGGAGAATGAAGTGGATGTAGGGGATAAGAAACATAATATTTAGAAGTTGAATAGTATGAGTAGAAAATAATGTGTTGAAGCAATATATGATAGAGAAATAAGTAAATGAAGATAGATTTTTGCAAGTGTGTGAAGATAGTTTTGATGTTGAATATGTGGTAGTGTAAATAAGAATATGAATGGAGAAATTTGAAATGTGAATGATAATGAAGAGATCTGTCACAACTTAGTATATATTACAATACAAAACAAATATCAATAGGGACTGCAGAGATACATGTTGTAAGTGTAAGCTTGAGAAGTTAAATATAATAGTTGCTTGGAGTTTTGTTACATGATAAGACAATCCTAACAACAATATACAAAATAGTGAATAATATCAGAGAGAAATAGACTGTAGTGTAGAGTAGTAGTCTTTTGTATGGATACTATTGCTACTCAAAATAGAGAATGTTATTAAGAGTGAAAATAGATTGTTTTGATGATTGATAAAGTGAGAGATCTTGGGTCGCCATATTTTTGGCGTAGCTAATAGTGAAATTGTTAAGTTGACACCCTCTTGGAGAGAGGATGATCCACATTTGGAGATTCTGGGTTCCGTTATTGAAAAAGAAAAGGATAGGCTAAAATTTGTGATCTTAGGCAGGTTTGAAGGTCTTAGGCCCAACATAGAATTCGTTTGGGAATGGTGTAAATGGATATGGGGCTGTAAGGTTGATGTTAGAGCCCTAATTTGGCGAGGGGTTCTTATTTAGTTTTCTTGGTGGGAATGAAATGAAAAAAATTCTCCATGGAGCACCATGGTTATATGGCAATGCGACCACGAGTTTTCACAAGTGGGAACCAACTGTTCTACACAATATCACTTTTAAATCCCTCCATGTATGGATACGTCTCCCTACTCTTCTGTTGGAGTTTTGGGAAGTTGAATTTATTTTGGGAGTGGAAAGATCTATGGGGATCCTCATCACTTTGATCCTGTAATAAAATCCATATCAAGATTAGTGTATGCTATACTATGTGTCTCAGTCCTAGATGGCACTAAAATATGCAAACAAATTATTCTCAACTCCCTGAATGGAGCCTGGGAGAAAACAATAGAAGTGGAATGCATGAGACTATTTTGCGCCAAGTGTAGATGGGTGCAAGTGACCCTATCTCCTACTACAAGACCGTTGATTCAAGATTGTGATGGGTGAATGTTGGAGAAGAATCGAGAGAATGAAGACAATGATACGATGCAGAGAATGATGAATATCTGCGACCAGAAGAAAAAAATCAGAGTTTGATCCCCTGAAGACAACAATAAAATGGATAGGTTAGATGGAGGGGAGGAAGGGAAATATTCAAAGAAAAGAGGGGGAAAATATTTCAAATTCTTTGGTGGTCAATGCATAGGACATGGGAGTTAATGTTGTGGACTAGTGGAAATCGATCATGCCAATGGTTTTGGTGGTGATACCTTGGAAAATCATGAAGCTCCACCGCTCCATGATGTGGACCTTGTGATTGACCTTGGAAGGAGAGACATAATGAATGATGGGGGTTTGAGTTTGATGATATTGATTCGGGGGTGGGTCGTCAATTGTGACAAAAAAGAAGAAATGGAAATATAACCATCCGCCCTTTCGGATGAACCTTAGATATCATAGGGGTTTTCTCTCGGAGGATAGTTTTATCCCTGGGCCAAGTTGTTCGACTAGAGAGGCCTATAGGTTCTAGTGCTTCCCATCCTTTGGCTATAGGTTTTTCCTGTTTCTTTGTTATTTCTTATTTTTTACCTCAACATTCTATCTTTCATTTGTACATGGTTCTCGATCACTTCAAAATATGATTTTTACCTAAAATAAAAAAGTGAGAAGGAATGATACAACATCGAGAGACTATAAAAGAGCTGAGATAGAAATATAGAAGACCGATATGAAAGAATATGTGAAAAACATAGAACATGAATGATACGAAGATCAATCGGAAGGATCAATTGGATTTGAAGAAGTAATGATGTGGAACTGTGAAAGTGTGTTTGAGTCTTGGTGAAATCAAAGGAGTGAATGTTGAGCAAGTGAACAAAAGGTAGTGATGTGAATGAAGAATATAATGCAAGGTAAGCAAACCAAGGTGTGAGAGAAAGTTAGATGTATAAATAGAAACATAAAGAACAATGAATATAGAGAGGACAAATTTGAGTGTGCAGACTCTAAGGGAAGAGTGAAATGAATGAAGTATGAAAAGTAGTGAATGATCTTTTATATTGATCCAAGTGCCAAAATAGTGACATAGACATTCGAGATAATTGATAATTTTGAGCAGAAAAAGTATGATACTTAGTAGAAGGCACACAAAAGGTTCGTGTGTGGAAATAGGGCACGTTCAAAGGTGTGGAAGAATAGGAAAGGAAACACACGCGAAAGACAAGGAAAGATTCGGGACATGGCCATTTTTAGGATTATGGAATATTTTTGGAGATAGTGTGTAGAGCACATGAACTAGATAAAGACTTGTGCGACACTCAAGGGATATTTTTGGAAGAGCATATACTAAGTGCTTTGCATGGATTCGAGCTAATAACATAATTGCTACTACCAATTAACCAGAAAAGATATATTATTAGCACACTTGCATATGTGTCTATTATTGTAAGGGCGCATGGCTATTTTTAGCATGCGACCTATTTTGGGAATTATGTAAGAGGTGAAGGGAAATTCCCCACCCTTATAAATATGTAGTGACCTATGTAGAATAGGAGGACCGTATATGAGCTATTATGAACTTATGCTTTGCCAGAGATCGATGTGCACATGAAATTATGATACTACTTTTTGTAAGAATCTTCTGTTTATTTATTATGTTAATATAATGGAGTGTATTGATTGATTTAAGGTGTTAAACATGAATATAACTAGATCTTGTATGGTAGAATTCATATGGCTATTGCTTGAATCCATTACTCCTTAGATCTAGATCTGGAATATGCTCTGTAGAATGTTTATACTATTTATGGATCTGAATGCATTAACCTTTCATCATGTTTTTATCCTGCACAAGTAACTCTAGGGAGGGTCCTAATACCTTTGTGCACTTTGGTGAGTGCTCGATTTAGGGTGAGTGATGTGCTAGAGCGCGTGGGTTATTTTTGGTAAATTCTAGGCTACATCATTGGTTCCATTATCGGGACCTCTTTTTCAGTTACTTTTAGGATGGTTCATGATGAAGATATACTGGTTAACCCAAGCAAATGTTGAGGAGTGGATACAAGATCTAGAAGAAGAATACGCATAGAGGTTCAACACCAGATTTGAGTTTAACACACACGCATGGGTGGAACAAAATCTATATGACAGTTTTTATGAGAGATTCTTCACTATTTTTCTAGAAAAGCGTATGAGTGGCTGGTTGCTTATGCGTCTAAAAGGGATTGGAGGTATCACGCACTTTTCTAGACGCAGGAAGAATTTTAGGCCCTTTATGATGCTTGATCTGATTTGGACATGCGTTATGGATACTTGGTTTCATGGAGTTCTGAACAATTATATTCTAGAGTACTCAATTTCCACTTATTCTTGCCCAAAGGTAGCGGAATTCCATTTTTTACGACATCCTAGGGAACTTAGTTGCAAGGAATTCCACTAGCGATCAAAATATTGATGGTGACCCAGAACACGGAAAGTAAACCGATGGCTAACTAAACCCCACCACACACATGGGCATGAGTAGGTTTAGTGAAATATGGTAGAACTAGGGGCATAAAGGAAGAGAGAAGAAAGGTGGCTTAATTATAATGAGGTGCGTGATGAGGGGAGATAGAGAAGCAATGGGATGTTGCGAGTGAATGGTGTTGAGGGGAGAGATGGTTCTGAAGGATTTGGAGATCACGGAGAAGGCATGGAGCTAGAGCATCAGAACTCCCCATTTGGGAAAGCATGACAGGAACCCCCTTGACCTTACATGGAAGTGCACCAACAGATACAACTTGGGCCGTAGGCATGCATCGAATCTACCTAAGAACCTAGCCCCCGTGCTTGGTTTTCTAGTATCTAGTATGAAAAGTAGTCAGCAAGCTAATTTAGGTAGTGTGAGAGTAGGATTAAGTCACATAGTAAGTACATTGATGGTAGGGAAGACGTCTTCATTATTTTTTAGAGGTACCTTACGGAGTGCATCATCTACACAAAATTCAAGCGCGCAGAATTTTGGACTCACTTCTAGGAGTGGTAACACTTCACAGACTCGTAGGGGTTCGGTTTAATACTACTATGGGGGAGAAGGAAGTACATATTCAGTCTGCCTTCCGGCTATAGGTGGTGGGATCGGGAGGTAAAGGTGGTTCTAGTGCTCGTGGATTTGATGGTTCTGGAGGTAGAGGAAACACATGAGGTTTTGGATCAGGTGGGCAAGGTCCATACCAACCCCAGGATATTTACATGGAGATGTCTCTTCGTCTACCAGAATATAGGGATATAGAAGATGTTGATGAACACATGCACATGTGTGAAATTTTATGGCATGCAAAAGGAATCATGACGTGAAAGTGAAATGTGAGTCAATTTTTCAACTACATTGCAGGAGGATGCACACACTGTTAGTACAAAAAGTTTGACTGTGATCAAACTTGCATAGAAAATGCAACATTAAAATATGTTTTCCTTAAAGATTTTCACATCTCGAGTTCAAGAAAAATAGTATAAGCATGCTCAAAGATATTGAGCAAGGCACTACTAAGAGTGTCAGGGAGTATGATGCCCATTTCAAAATTCTTTTATCTAAGATTTCTTATGATATTCATGCAAGCCAACATGCACAATGGTTTGTTGGAGGTCTGATTACACCTTTTAGAAGGGAATTATCACATAATACATACATTGATCTGCATGAAGAACTTCAAGTAGCCTTACATGCTAAGGCGAGTCAAAAGTATAGACACTAGAGTCAACCCATTCTGGAAGCATAGATTGCAGCTATAACAAAGCGATTAGAGAAACTATCGGTGAACTCAAAGCACATGAGACGTGCATGGGGATTTGGTGTATAGATTGTGAAGTGGAAGGTCACACCAAGGATAGTTGTCCCCGTAGATCCGTGTGTTCACTACTGCTAGACTATGAGATATGTCATTTGAACCATGATGCTAGCCACTACCCATTATTGTAATGCGCAATAAGGAAGAACGTATCTTGCTATTGTAAAATTTATAGGTCCATAACTCACACTACGTATAGGTCATCAACCTGATTGGTCGATCCATAATGTTATAGACATTGGTGTGCGATAGAAGTAGTATCGAGATAACTCTAAGGGTAAGTGTGAGCATCAGATCGGGATCACAATCAAGTGCGCTTATGACCTGAATGAATGAAATTTTGAAGGAGGTCGTGGAGAGGTCGAGGATATCATGGTGGATTCAAAGGCCAAGGCTGTGGTGGTACACGAGGTGAGTTTCATCATGGAACATGTTATACTTGCGGATTTTCCCGACCCTACTGGTGTGAATGTCCTAAAAATATTACATGTTCTTTCTGTGGAAAGAATCATAGCTATGAGGAATACCGAGAATTATATGAGCATCTTAGTAAGAAGAATAAACAAGAAAACAAAAGTGCATGGATGGTTAGGATAAAGCGCGATCTGGAAAATTAGTGGATGCCCACGTTGGAACCGGAATCTGAGGTATTGCCTATAAATATCACTACCCACACTAAAGCGGTGCGTGCTAAAGAAGTGTTATAATAGAGGCCTACCATCATTAAGGAGGAGGTTCTACATGCACAGTACCCAGATCCTATCCATCAAAAGGAGGTTTATTAGGAAACCATGGAGGTACTTAGAAATCTTCAGGGTGAAATACAGTGTTTAAAGGAGAAATCATGGAAGATGGAGCAAAATAAAGTAGCAGAGATGGTCCAATATGATATTGATGACTTGAAGGAGGTGTGAAAAATGTTGTACCGGGAGAATATCATTCCATTATTAGGGAATTGGCTTAAGGGAAACACTGTTGACAAGTATTGAGATTGGACGATAGATCCTGCATGCAAATCTTCCCACCCACAACTTAGACTATGAAAAATAAATCACTTTGAATGTTGTTGTGGATGGATGGCTTTTGAGTAATATATTTATTGATACAAGCGTGAAAGTCAATATTCTTACTTTAGATGCATGGGTATAGATGGGAAGACCTACATTGCAGCCATCTTCTAATGTATTATTTATGACTGATTGGACTAATGTCACCCATATTGGAGTTTTAAAAGATGAATCCATTACTATACAAGAGGTTGAGTTCATAGGGTACTTTGCACTTTTGGCGCTTGTAGAAATAGACAGCTTCCCAACTTTACTTGGGTGCCCTTGGTGTTATATAATAATGTTGATCTTTGGTTCAACAAGGGTTATATAAGTTTTGAGAACAACGAGGAAAGGATTATTATCCCTTTAACCGATGGGAAATCTACACGCTATGTTGATCCTTTGAGTGAGGAATATCTAAATAGGATTTATGTACACAACATCCGGGACCCCGGATGTGATCGAGCCATCTAAAGAGGGAATCCTTCGGTGGGAAGATGCACACGATCTATTAGCAATAATACAAGTATTTATTATGATGATTGGGCGCATGGTACCTATGAGTTGGTAGGGAACAAATTAAGAAACACATTAACGTGGAAAATAGACCTCGTTGTATCAAGATAATAGGTAACAAATTGGTACCTCGATACATTAGAGAAGGAGATCCTATGGTATTTTTTTGCTCCATTGAGGAAAAGTGGATAGACCAGTTGGAGAGATGAAATATGATAACATATACCCTACACGGGATAACAACACACTAGTGGATGGTTCACAGGGATAATCTTATAGGATGGAATGAAATCAGGATTGATCCTTTTACTTAGTTTTCCAGGAGAAATGCACCTACTCAAATATGAATTTATCATGGTAATCAACCTATTTAGCACCACGTTCAGTAGTGTGAGAGAATCTAGATAGAGGGGCAGGAATATTTACCACCTTCACTCTGGGTGCACAAATTTTATTCCACTTTATAAGGTTGCACACGTGCTTGGTATGTATATGCGGAACTCCATAGAGAGACTAGAAATTGGCAGGATTTGATTGCAGGAATGATCTAGAATTTTGACTACTTCTCTACTAAACCTCTAGTAGAAGAGGAATTAAGGGTTATAAAGTGGTTAACTATGGGAGACAATGCCAAGGTAGAAGAACTCATTCAGGATTTATTTGATGGAAATGACTCAGGAGCACATTTTGCTAAAGAAATAGAGACAGATGCCACACTACTTAAGCAAGATTACCTTGAGAAAGCAAAAGGAAAGATGGCATACTTAGTGGATGATGAATAAGTAGAAAATCTATATGTAGATCATTCTACAGGTAGGTGTGAGGTGTTGGACAGTGTAAATAAGACCACATGCGCCTATCATGAACCTATGAAAATAAATAAAGTTAATATTGGATCAAATGTTGAACCTAAAGAGGTCGTAACTGGGGATTATTGGTCTGACTCTGAAGTGGAAAAACTCATTGAGTTACTATGAGATTATCAGGACTTATTTCCTAGGGGATACCATGAACTAAAAGGCATGTGTTAATAATTAGGAGAAATGAAGATAAATCTTAAGGAAGGTGTGCATTCGCTCAGAAGAGACCCTATAGGATGAACCCCAACTTGCATGAAAAGGTCAAGGAAGAAATTGACAAAATGTTGAAGTCTGGAATCATCAAGCCCCTGGACGAATCAAAATGGGTTAGCCTAATGGTGATCAAGTATAAAGAAAGATGGTTGTATTAGGATTTGTGTGGACTACAGGGAGCTAAATGTTACATGTGTGACTGATCCTTTCCCTATGCCATTCACAGAGGAAATATTAGAAGGTGTTGCAGGGTGCGAGATCTATTCCTTTATAGATGGATTCTTTGGGTATCATCAAGTTAGGATTGCATATGAGGATCAGGAAAATACTACTTTTACCACTAAATGGGGAAGTTTTTCCTATACTGTGATGCCTTTTGGTTTGAAAAATGCACTGTTGTATTCTCGTGCATAGTTTTCCAAGTGTTCAAGGATTTTATTCATAACTTCTTGTAGGTTTATTTAGATGACTGGAGTGTATGGACTTGTTAAGGATCATTGTGACAATTTACGCTTAATGTTTGAAATATGTTGACAGTTAAGCATCTCTTTGAACATCAAGAAATGTGTCTTTGCTACACCATTTAGCACACTTTGTTAGGGCACATCGTCTTCAAGGAAGGTTTTTGTTTAATCTAGCTAAGGTGGAAGTCATTGCGGCTTGGAAGAGCCTACAAGTCAAAGTGAGGTGTGTGGATTCTTAGGTCACACTGGGTATTATAGAAAATTTATTAAATGGTATGCTAAGGTTGTTGCACCCTTGGAGGAGTTACTAAAAGGAAAAGGGACATTTTTGGGGGTAACCGAAAGCAATGCGAATTCGATACATTGAAGGAGAAACTTACTACAACACATATTTTGTGCTTTCCTTTTGGGACAAATCATTTCATGTATATATGGATGCTTCGACATGGAAATTGGCACGGTGTTGGCTTAGCCTAGAGAAGGTATTATAGATCATCCTATCTATTTTTCTAGTAGAAAGTTGACTCATGCAGAGCATAATTATACAACTATAGAGTGTGAAGCTTTGTCAATGATCTATGTGCTACATAAATTCATACAAAGTACCTACTAGCAACACCATTTGTATTCTATATCGATCACATGGCATTGAAGTATTTGGTAAACAAGCCCATTTGTGGGGCAAAATGGTGATGGTTACTCTTATTCCAAGAATTTGATTTTACCATTGTGGTAAAACCGGGGAAAAAGTAATTCTGGATTTGGACCATCTATCTAGAATACTGATCGTGAGAAGATGTGCATGCAATTGAAGATATCATGCTTGATGCACAGATTATACCGATTACAATACGTGCCATCGGAATTAGAAGAGATTTCCATCTTTCTACATATAGGTATGGTGCCGAAGGAATGAAATCCTTAGAAAAGAAACAACTTTCCATTCGCATGGCACCATTTATGTTGATTAGCGGTGACTGTACAAGTTAGGCAGAGATTAAGTATTGCACCGATGTGTACTAGAAAATGAGCACACAAATATCATGGAAGAGGCTCATGGTGGTATTGCAGGTGGGCACTATGTAGGTGACGCCATTGCGCGCAAGATTCTACTCACTAGATTATGGTGGGAGACATTGTATAAGGATTTTAAGGCATATTACAAGGCATGCGATCACTATTAACGCCTTGGAAAATTAGGACAAAGAGATGAAATGCCTTTAATACCTATTCCTAGTGCAGAACCATTTGAGAAATGGGCTATAGATTTTTGTGGGTCCTATTTCATCAGCGTGCATAGGACTGGATCGCGCTATATCATCGCTTGCATAGATTATCTAACAAGGTGGATAGAAGTAACACCTACAAAGGATTGTACAACAACTACAATAGCTAGGTTTCTATGGGAATATATTATTACAAGGTATGGATGCCTGTTGAGTTTTACCAGTGATAGGGACACACATTTTTTGAATGAGACAATCTAAATTCTATTGGATGAGTTTATGATTGCACACCATAAGACTACACCAGGCTTTCAACAAGATTTTGAACCAGACATTGACAAAAAAAAATTCATGTTGGAAGGAAAGATTGGGATGATAAAGTTTCTATCGTGCTTTGGGCATATAGAACAACATAGAAGTGGTTAAACAAGGTTGCACCCTTTTAATTGGTGTTTGGCATAGAAGTAGTTCTTCATATGGAATTCATGTTACCTTATTTGCATATTGTGCATGATGGAGGTATAGCTAATGAACAATCATTAGCGAGAATGCATTGAAAATTTGATTAAGTTGGATGAGCGATGAGTAATAGCACACTGGAGTCAGAAGCAAGAAAAATCTAGGCAAAAAGCATGGCATGACAGGCACATCAGGGATAAAAAGATTGAGATAGGAAAAATGGTGGTTCTTTATGATTCTATGTTATTGTGACATTCAAGAAAACTTAAAGTACATTGGTTAGGACCATATGTTATCACTTACATACTTGAAACATGAGCTTGTCAGTTAGAGGCACTTGATGGAATACAATTATCTAATTACTTCAATGGGAGTAGTGAAGCCCTATTATAAATAAGTCTTCTTGGTGTTTGTAATAATGCAATGTTACCATTTAGATTAGGTTTTCAGTTATGTATTCCCTTAATGTATTTCATTTTTTGTCGTTATGATTTGTTAATTTAGTTGGTGTTTTGCGTAATAAGTGCGTTTGTGCACTGGAAACTAATTACCGTTTGAATAATTTTTATGTGTAGAGGATTACACATACCATTTATGTGGGGTGGCTATTGAAAAATGGGTACACATAAAGGAAAAAATGCTATAGGTGTTATTCATGTTTGGAGAGTTGGTAGAAAGAATATTACTTATAAATAAAGACCATAGATGGAGATAAACGAAGGAACAATATAGCGCGAGGTAAGAAGCAGTCGTGGAGACTACCAAGAGAAGGCATAGTGGTGACGTACTTAGGTGCATGGAAGTGCATTGAAGAGAAGTCTCAGAGCCGAGGAAGGTAGGAAGGTGCACTAGAATTTTATAGCTAAGGCGAGAAGATTTACCACACGAAAATTGTGGCGGTCGATTAATGAGGAATTTTGGTAGGTGAAGGAGCAATAAATGCACCAAATTTTTGAAAATCTATGTAAGCATGTGATGTGAGTTCATTTTTACTGTTGTAATCACAATAATTTAAATGAGATAAGTGCAGTCGAGCTGAGAAAAGAGTATTGAGGTTTGGAGAGTGTGAAACCAAACGTGGAGAGCAGATTTGTGCATAGAAGAAGCTTACACCCCCATTTGTGAAGGGTTTGAGTGAAGCAGAGCATTGCGAAAGAGCTAGGACATGTGACTTCAACTAGGGCACATGAATTCGAGATAGGGTTTGGAATTTCTTGCTATAGAGGATATAAGGAGATGCGTTTATGCACTACAGAGGAAAGAAAGGTGAGATTTTTAGATTGCACCAAAGAAAGTACCTTCCCAAGAGCTAAAGAAAAGAAGAAAGTAGAGGTAGAGGTTGAATTTGTGCCCAAAAGTAATTTTTCAGAGATGCAGTATCCAGAACGTGTTATAGTGGGAAATAATGGGATTCCCACATCCATAAGTGTAAAACAAGTGATTATAACCACCACACATCGGATAACAAGGAGTTAGATTTGTTGTTAAGCACAAAGACGAACAAGCAAACAATAGAGGACATGTTAGTATATGACGACGCTGGGGAGAAGTTGTTAAAGCAAGTTGGAGTCTATCGGTTGTAAGAGATCATTTATTTTGGAAAGTATGAGCCATTATACCAATGGTTAATGAGTAGAGTCCATGAGGACTTCTTCTATTTCATCAAACGGAGGGTCACAATCACAACCACCTTGATAGCAACAATGAAAGGATTAAAAGGCACATTGGTAGACCTTGCCATTGATCTAACAGATAAAGCAACAATCTTGGAAAAATGGAAGGAGTGGGGATATACAAAGGGTCCGCGTGGGATGGAAATTGACAAGTTGAAGAAGTAGCCTCAACAATCACATAATACAAGAAATATGATTTTTAATGTCCTAGATATGAAGATATGAATTTCATAAAACCCTTGTTTGTAGTGTATCTTTAAAAATTCATAACTCAACATAGAAAGCACAAAAAATCATGAAACTTGAGATATTGGCCTTATAAAATATAGAGAATAAGATGATAATTCCAGATTTGCCAAAATGTCACCGCACATACCAAAACATCACTCCAATATAGGTCACCCCTCTTGAAATCAAATATAATTTGCACCAATAATTGATAAAATGGAAGATTTCACCTTTATAAATCATAGGGAGCTCAACCATGCAAAGAAATCACATAGAAACCAACAATATCCTTGAAAACATACCTCTAAGCAAGTCATTTAGGGTAGAAATCTATTATAACCAGCAATGAGATCAACACAAATGAGATAATGTGGCTTGTAATCCACACTACCCTTTCCTCAAGGGTTTTCATCCTTGAATGAGATAAATAAAGGGCTTCACAAGAAAACTTCAACAATAAGATACATTCATCAAAAAGCATCCTTACAAATGACTAAGCGACCTCCTTATATAGACATAACGGGTGCCTATTATAGTGCAATCGTAAAGGATGACCTCATGAGGTAGGATATTTTAAAAGTTCATTAAGTATCGGACCTAAATGCCACAAATGCTTATTTTATTTCCTAATTACATAGCCATCTATTGAAGCACTAATCGTCCAGTAGGAATACATAATTATATAAATGAAATAACTATCAAAATAATGATGCAACTACGAAGCTCAGATCTTCCCCTTGCTTTCTCCTTAAACCCATGGGGAGAAAATGGGTTAAGGTCTTCAATTGGAGTTAGCTCGAAAAGGGGACATGACAGTCCTCCCCTCTCAAAATTGCTTGTCCTCAAGCAATCACAAGTGCCCGGATCCCAAATGAATCTCAATTGCTCCATGATCTTTATGTTTGTACCTACACAAGAAACAAACATGTTAAAGAAAACATGAGTGTTTAACAACACTCTCTTAGGCCCTGCAGTTATGGGAAGTGACTCTCCATTCTTGCTTGTGGAAGCTCCATGAACTTTGTGCATTTGATGGCTGCCCCACACATAGTTGTAGCTATGCATTTCCTCCTCATGGCTCAGCCTGAAAGTAGTTGGAACATGTTGCCAAATAGCTGCCCATGCCTTAGAAACATCCAGGAGGAGTATTAGCATCATTCTTGTGACCCAATCTTCCTTTTCCTCAACCCAAAGTATGCAAAGGAACTGAAAATGATAGGGATAACTACGGTCATAAAAACCTTCCCATTCATGCTTGAAAATACTTCTATGGATTCTCCTTTATTTCTCATAATTCTACATATCATGAGGGAAGTTATGAAAATACTTCTAGCATATTTGTAGAACTGATCTAAAAACAAATCTCCATGGTTACCTAGCTGTAACAACACTTTAGACCCCTTAGCATGAGTGTTTTGGAGTTGCATTTGGGTGGATTTGGGCTGCCTCCACAAAACCAATGCTAGCTGAGTTGTTCCCCTTTCAAGAGCCCCTCTTTTGGCTCTAATTTTCAACATGAACACACAAGTTCCTTCATGCCAAAAATATTTCATTGAATACCAATCACTGTTGTCATAAGAATCATGGAAAGTATGCATAGGATTGCAAGACATCTGGAAATTGTGAATTGGAACCCTTCCCATAACATCCCCAACTTGCATAGATTTGAACAAAAAGGGGGAAAGCAATTATGGGAAGTAGTAGTGCTTCTACCATACTCAACAACATATAAATCAGTCATCCCACATACCTTTTCTTCATGGGTATCCAGCTGGTATGGAATGCATGTGATGGCGAAGAGGAGTCCACCAATCTCAACTTCCATGCCCTCCTTTATAGGCCCTTTGTTATCCTCCTTTCTTGGGTCTTTCTTAGCTTCTTTGACATGGTGACATAGCGGAAATCTACTCCTCAATGACTGCTGCACCAACTCAATTGGAAATGGAGAGTTGTTAGCATGTGTCAACCATGAAACAAGTGAAAATTGCTTTGAATGACACTGGTTATTAAAACCAGCGAGTATAGGGACCTTCCTTACACACTTTGACAAAGGTATGAGAGGAATTCTTCCCTGATATGACTGTTGTTCAAAACTGGAATGAAGGGGCTTGTTTTCATAACATATCATCCATGAAAATAATGGAATTACTTCAAGATAGGACTGCTGCAATAAATCTGAGTGTAAAGGATGACTCACATCATATCTGAACATTGTAAATGATGGATTTACCTCTTGAAAAAAACTGTCTGTAGCAATATATGGTGCAAATAATCCTTCTCATCATGGATTATCCATGAAAGGAACTGAATTACTATGTAATGTGACTGCTGTTCCAAAACAACAGCATAAAAACTCGCAATGGCAAGCTTAAGACACCATAAATCGACCCTTTTATTGCTCCAATCATACCTTTCAAACTCAGTTGAGTTACAATGCCCGGATCAAAGGAATAACACTCATTCCACTTCAATTCAAACACCAACTTTATGCACACAACTTTTATTACAATTGGAGGAATCTTTTTATGAATATGTGCATTGACTAGGAACTGAAAATCCAAATCAAATGACTGTTGAATAACAAATGGAAATGCAAAGCTTACCATGTGCCTTCCCAAAGCTAGCTTGAATGATTGGTGCCCCTTGGTGATGAAGTTACTTTTTGTCATCTCATTCTTCAAAGCAAGTGGTGTGAATGCATAAGATCCTTCATCAATATTCCTTATAACCATATGCATGGAAACAAACACTCATTAGCCACAACCCTATTGAATCCTTCTTTTTTAGAGTGTTCTCCATAATGGCCACCATGAAGCATCAAACTTGCCATGTGTTTCTCCCTTTTCAACAAGCTGCCCATGATGAAACAAGTATGGTAGCAACATAGGAGGAGACAAAGAATATGAAATGTGACTATTTCTGACATACCTTGTGTTGTCCATGCATGGAACCTCTTCATGGTTCTTACCATGGTCATGTATATCATAATTTTTCCTCCAATGAGCTTCTGCTTTGGAAATTCCAGGAAGCTCGTTATCTTCATTCACACCTAGAAATTGGTCCTCCATTGCCAACTTCACTTTACCCATATGCAAATCTGATTTTTCCTCTTCTTTTGGCTCATGTTCCATGGTTTTCTCCTCAAAAACATGCTCTTTTTATTGTTGTTCTAAAGAAATCCTTTATAGCTTCCAAGGGCTTCTCCCTAACCATACCCAATAATTTTTGGTTTTCTTCAACACTTTACCACATGCAATCATTAGAGAACAAAGGAATATCATCAAACACCAATGAAATTTTACCTTGGGATTCATCCTTGAAATTTTTCTCATCAAATCTTCCTATGATCTTTTCACTAAGATCATCAAATAAGCAAACTGATTCTTCTCCTCATGTTTCTATCACACGGTACCACCAATCTCTTGTTATCCTTTCCAAATGATAAGGGATGAACTTGAGGTGATCCTTCACACGCATAGGTTTTGTTTGCAAGTATGCCTCTAATTCTGACAACCATGATCTCACTAAAATTTTTTCAGTACCATCAAAAATAGAGATATTACCCTTCCAAGCACTTTGTTCTTGCTTACTTTTGGTGTAAATGGTTCATCGTGCCATCAAATTTTCAAATTTGGAATCTTCCATTGTAACCCTAGGTCCTTTGAAGATTTGAGATCGATACTATTGTAATGTCCCTTTCGGGAACAAAACTGAAAAATAAGGTAATTAGCTCAAAACCAAAGATCTCCCAATTTGATTTTAGAATCCAGCCAATTAAAAGTAATATGATTTTTGCAATATTCTAGGGAAGCAAATTGTTTGTGGAATTCAACTTCATTTTTGAGCCTTCAAAACCCTTTAATTAACCCCACTTGAATTTCTAAAATTATGTTATAACCTCAACAATCATATAATGCAAGAAATCTGATTTTTAATGCCCTAGATATGAAGATATGAATTTCATAAAACCCTTATTTGCAGTGTATCTTTAAAAATTCATAACTCAACATAGAAAGCACCAAAATCATGAAACTTGAGATATTGGCCTTATAAAATATAGAGAATAAGATGATAATTCCAGATTTGCCAAAATGTAACCACGGATAACAAAACATCACTCCAATATAGGTCTTCCCTCTTGAAATCAAATATAATATGCACCAACAATTGATAAAATGGAAGATTTTTCTTTTATACATCATAAGGAACTCAACCATGTAAAGAATCACAAAGAAACAAAAATATACTTAAAAACATACCTCTTAGTGTAGAAAATTTTTATAACCAGCAATGAGATCAACACAAATGAGATAATGTGGGTTTTCATCCACACTACCCTCTCCTCGAAGGTTTTTGTCCTTGGGAGGCACTCAAATCAAGGGTTTTTGTCCTTGAATGAGATGGAGAAAGGGATTCACAATCAACTTTCACCAATAAGATAGAATCATCAAGAAACATCCTTACAAATGACTAAGTGACCTCCTTATGAAGACATTATGTATCGGCGCTACATGCCACCTATAAATGAAATACATAATTATATAAATGAAATAACTATCCAACAACTACAAAGCTCAAATCTTCCCGTTGCTTTCTCCTTAAACCCATGGGGAGAAAATGGGTTAAGGTCTTAAAATGGAGTTTGCTTGAAAAGGGGACATAACACACACCTTAAGGTTAAAATATTAATCTTACGAAGGGTTCATTCCATTTCAATGAGCTAGATTTATCTAGTTTCATTATTTTCCATTTCAAACCCTAGGGTAATTTTTTTGAATATTTTTTAAAATATTAGGATATTTTCCAAAATAGTAAAATGTTTTCATCGTTTATATGTTTAATGTTTGATCTTATCTTATATGTTATAGTTGACTAGAACTAATTATAGAATTAGTTAGAATGTTATAAATGATCACAATTTTACTAATTTTTTAAAATTCCATTGGTTAATTTTAAATACTTCTTTCAAAAATAAAATTTGAAATGGTTTTTGTTGCTCTTAAAGTGACACATCATCCAATAAAATACCTAGAGTATAATAAGTTTCTTGTGCAACCATTTTGTGTGTGGAGCCTTTACCTATATGAGAATAAAGCCTTATGGCTTTGTGCATGTCTTTAGTCATGTGTATAGGTATGATGGTTGTGTAAATGAAGAGTGGAAAGCATTGTATGAATGTTTGTGTAACCATTTTGTGGATAATTATGTGAAACCATTATGTGGACAGTTTTGTGCTTTCTATGCGAGATAGTTTTTAAATCGCATGCGTTGAAAATAATTGTATATTAGGTATTGTCTTTTGTAGCTTTATGTGCACTATATGATATCATATGCAGTCACTTGATGGAAAGTCTTTGTACAAACATAATGTCATTCTATACCATCATACACTTCCTAATGTTTCATCTTTTGGTGATCCTTATTTTTGTATTCTCTTATATCTAAAATTCATAAAGTAGTCCTATACTTACTTTTTATTAACAAAATATTGTTGTTCATTTATAAGTTCTAATTTAATTTTAAAATCCTAATATATTTAGATTTATATATGTATTAATTACACATTCAAATCCATTTTATATTATAAAAAATGAAATTATGTGAAATTATGAATATTAGGCAAAGTGTTAAACTTAATCAAAATGAAATATATTATCTTAACAATCTTTGACTAAATATAAACTAAAATAAAAACAAAAAATGGAATTTGATAATAAGTCATCTCCTTTAAAATTGAATTATATTTTTCATGAGAATGACTTCCCTTCCTTTAATATAGATAATAATAAGATACATTGGAATAATGTTGTGTGTTCTTCTATAAATATAAATTTTCACACTATACTTTTGTACAAGATAGTAATTGATAAATTTTAATTCCCAAGTCAATGTGGTCTTGAAAATATTCAACCAAATCAAAATGTTCTGATCCAAATCAATCACTTAGTGTTTAATCTAGAAAGTTCCTAACAAAGCTTTAAAATATATCATCTTGACAAATATTCCTTAAATTTTACATGTAAATGTTTTTTCGACAATATATCTAGAATCATATATTAATCATATCATTTCCCAAACCCTATCATTATTCAACCTTGAATTATGCTTTTTCACTTACTATTTTGTATGTAAATCCATTACATAAATCATATTTCACAATCCACTTCTTCTCACTACCACATTCAAAATATATTCCCATTCGATTACCATATTCAAAACATCAATGTTACTCTTCAAAATTGTGCCATATACATACATACATACATATATACATATAGTAGAAAATAAAATTCTTATATTTAAGATTCTAAATAAGTCCCAAATTAAGCAATAAAGACATGGATACACCTTTGGTAAGAAAACCATATATTTATGTCAATTAAAGGTAAAATATATAAGAGGTTCTATATCCCTTTTCATATGAAGAACCCAATAAATTAATTAAGAAAACTTGATCTTAAGAATTAACCATCACCTACAAACATAATTGATTAAGATTGTTTAACCCTTAACTAAATTTTAGGTCAATTTAATTCGGTGTAAAATATATTAGAGTTGATTAAAAATATGCTAAAATAAAAGCTAAACTCATATTTGTAGCCTAAATTAGATAGGTAGAATTCACATGCACCAATTATCCTAACATACAATCGAAAGCACACAATGGATGTATAAAAGTACTTAGTTGATTCATGATGGTTTCCGGAGAGATATGGGGCTGAAATAAAGAAATTGGGAAATATGAACCCGAATAACCCTCATAACGTGGATTAAAAATGTGTTTTCACTGGCTTAGGACCGTACTATATGGTGTAGCCCCTTTTGTACTATCTTGGACCTTCTCACGAATCTACCCCTACAATATTCTAGGTTACTCACCTTGCTAGATTTGTCCATCGTTGTCAAACCCTAGTTGTCCCATATGTGGTAAGGATCTATAAATGGAGTAATCATTGTCTCAAATCCTAATCATGGATGAAGAGTCTTGCAAACTAAATATTAGAAGGGTCGTGTGCACCTGTGCATTTTCAACATTGGCACTACTCCAAAGAGTCCTCAAACTACACATAATTCTCCACCTAACATGTGATATCTAGATAGATCAATCAAATTTGGCAATTACTTTGACCATGTTTGATTTGACTTGGCTTATGCTAAAAATTTAGAGATAAGATGTTTGGATGCTTTTAGATGAGATATATGGCTATCTTGACTTGGTTTTTAGCTTCAAACCTTACGTGGGTGTTTCCTAATGATTTTAGGTATGAAATTATTAGCTTTAGCGAGATTTGGATACCTTTTTCAAGTGTGAGAAGTGATTTATTTAGTGCATTGATTTAGGAGTTCCAACTTAGAAAATAAGGTAGTTTTTACTTGCTTATATAGGGTTTCACAGATGATTTATCTAAGAAAGGCCGACCTAGTTGAAGTATAATACCCCATGAATATTTCAAATTGAAAGTGTAGCTAAAATACATGTCAGTCTAAAACCATACAAAGAGGTCAAAACCATATGGGGCGGGCCTTACTTGAAGTATCTGCATGTCCTAGGAAAAGAGTAAGGAACATGCTAAATGAAGTTTGCAGCTAGTAAACATATGGATATTTATATAAATTGTGTATTGAATTCTCAAGATGTCTTGAAATTTTAGTGTGTAATGATAAAGAATCAAAATAATGGACCTCGAAAAGTGCTAAGTGGGAATGGAGGAGTAACATGTATCATAAAAAGAGTGCATAGTCAAATCAAGGGTTGCCAAAGTGTAAATTACCAAAATTGAGTGTTTATATTTGCACCCTCTTTATATATGAACTTAAAAATTACATGCTTAAATTAAATATTACCAGAGTCAGCAAAAACACTTTTCTTTTTCTTGAACGTTTATTTTGTAGTTGCATTGTTGTGCTTGCTGTTGGAATGCTTTATGATGAAATCTGCAACATAAAGTGTAGCCAATGTCCATGATAGATATTTGATCAGTAACTAATATAAACCTTGTAACAATTTTTTTTTACAATTGCATATATGTAAAGTGAAAATATGTGAACAAGTATTATATATTTGGACATGATATTTCAAGCCTAGCAATTGCTAGACGAAATGTTGAGATTAGCAATGTTAGGTAGATTATTACATTCCTCACAAGCCAATGATGGAAATTAATTTACAATTTTGTAATCCTTCCCATTTTTATTCTATAGTTTTTTGAGGCATTGCGCAACGAGCGCTAAGTAATAAATATTTTAAATTGATTTGTTATCGAGAATATAATCCTGTAAACTACGAAATGTCTATTATTCACATATTATTTTTTTGCTTGCATAAAAGACACAACTTAGCTAATGCTAAACTTCATTATTACGATTAGATATTCTACTCATAACGAGAATCTAAAAGAAGTGTATTACAATGTTTTGATGTGACATTATGAAATTTTTTGATTAATGAGTACATTAGGCGATTATGCAGGATCTATACAATCCAATGATGTAAATTAATTGAAATTGCTAATGATTTGTTAATCTACAAAATAATCAGATTAAGATACAATAACTCCTTGTTATTGATCTATTGAAAAACAATATTTATCCTTCCCATATATTTATAAATTATTAATTTGTTTAATTCCTTTTATAGGTAATATGTCTTCCATTGGTTGCACTCCGTTCATGCAAATTCCATTCATTGAAGGAGAAAAGGGTTGGAAGAAAAGAGATGAGGAATGGTTTGTAGAAATTCATTCACCAGAAAACTATCAAGCTGATCTATGGGTTTTTTTATGATGATGTCGACCATGAAGTCTATCTTTTGAAGTTATTTATCAGCAAACATTGTATATTCAAGTTGAATGCATTGATGTTGAAATTAATAAGTGTTTTATTCTTGAAATGGACTTGGAAGTTTCCTTGTTCAAGAAACAGGAAATGTAAGCTTCTGTAGAAAATCAGATGTGTTCCTGTTCTAAATATGGTTAGAATTTGGGGATGTTTATAGACTCTGACAAAACATGTTGTGTAAATACCCATGAAATTCATAATGACATGAATTTGGTATTGAAAAAACTTTATAAATATGATAATATCTCTTTTGTTTGTCATTACTTAAATAGAATTTTATTTTTCTTTCTCCACCAAAACATGTCAAGCTATTTATAACGCTAAGGTGATATTATTTGTATAAATTAGAGATAAATACCTCTAAGTCAAAGTTGCACTAGATTAAAAAGAATAACAAATCGGCTACATTGTTGAAACAAATGACCAGTATATTTGAGAAATCTAAATATTCAACCATTGAGCAATTTAATTTGATTTTTTCAATGGTGATGTATTTCCAATTGAAGTTTCTAAGTTCCATGTAGCACCTCTAGGATATCCATACCATCCTGTATATGAGGAGAATTTTATCCATCTTGTCTATTCCATGTTGATTAATGAGATTCCTATAGAGAGACATAATTCTTCTTCCCTTTTTACTTTCTACAAAGGAGATTATGCAAGTCGAGGATCTAGATGACCTAAAAAGGGATGATGTGCAATTCTACATTCTTGACAAAAAACATACAATTCATGCCCAAAATAAATTACCTAAAAGCAATTACAATTCATTACATACTAGGCTACGGTTTAAAAAGGATCACATTTTATCTTCAAAAGAATATAGCGAAGGAATTATTAGTATTTGTAAACAATAAAATGAACTAAACAAAACATGGATTGAAACCAAGTTTATTGATTTACTCTACAAGGCTCGATTGATTTGGAAATTCCTAGGATGTCCTCAGAGGCCTAGAGTGGGAAACACAAAGACAAAGGAGTGGAGGGTAATGAATTTTAGTTTTAATGCATTAGTATTTAAAATCTAATTTTTTTAATATGCACAAAGTAAATATACTATTTGTACTTTGAATGTAGAGATTTGAGAAGCAATGTATTGTTATTTTTAGCATGCAAAAGCCAGAGAGTCTTTATGACAAATGAACTTTTATATTGTTTCATGAGGATATATAGATAAAATGGACAACAACCTTTGAGTTGTTTAGATCAGGTGTAATTGCTTATTATCCTTTTAATGATAACCAACCTAACTTTTAGGTAAATTCACTGGAAGGTTTCACGGCCAATTCCTTCACTGCTTTGTAAGAGGAATGACTAATGAGGAACTATCAGTACTAGCTGAAAAAATGCAATCAATGAATGTATGGATAACTGGATCTATTGAGGTAAGCATCATAGCAGATACTTTTTAATCTTATTGCTGGAGAGTATAAGATGACAAAAAAATGAGAGGAAAGGTTCTAAAATATTTGAAAAATAAATATCCAGATAATATTGTATTGGAAGAATGCAATGAAGCCAATGTTATTCAAAAATTTGGATTGTATGAATCTCAAAGTACCACCGGTTGTGTGCAATCTTGGGAGAAGAGAACAAAGGAAAAAATAAAATATGATTCCCAAAGAAGTGAAAAATAAGAAAGATTAAAAGATTAATGTTAAAGTAGAAGAGTTTATTCTAGCGGAATGTCAAAATAATTTACACAACTACACAATTTCAATGGAAGAATAAATGCCAGCAAGGATGGAGGACACAAAATAGTTTACCTATCAATGTGCATATCCCTTTTAGCTTCTATCAACAATATCATCTATTCCATCGACTAATCCATTTAATGCAGAATGTCTAATTGTATATTTCGTAATATGTTTAGTGATATAACTTCCGATGTAATAATGGACCTGCTTACAATTGTTGGATATAGTCTGCTAAATTGTATTATTATTGTGCTCTTACCTATTGCTTATTCAAAAATGTTAAGAGAAACACTAAAAAATACATGCAAAAGGTTAAAGACAAGGGGAATCAATTATGGATGGTTGTTACAGATTTTATGACAACAATGGAAAATTTAATAGCTTGTGTCTTATGTACACAATAACTGGTGTGCACAATTGTGATGTTGATGATGAGGAGAGAGAAGAAATCATCATGAATTGAATGGAGAAACTTCATAGCATTTTTTGACCATAGGTGAGATCAGCCTATGAGGAAAGACACATCATTTCCTTTATGAGAGATCTTATGAGTTTTGGTCTCATATGCTCACTCGACTCTCTTCTGGAAATTCTCTAATAATAGTGCTTTACGGAGGTAGTGTTGCATTGCATGCTTTGGTTGACTTAGGTATATCTACATTTTTTATTGTTTAGAGTCATGATCAAGAAGTGTTTTCAAAACATTATTATTCTCATTTGAAAAAAGGTACGTTGATTAAGACAACATTAAAAATTCTATTAGTTAATGATTTTGAATTGATAAATACAATATTTATGTAGACAACCAACAAAGAGAGGAAGTAAACATCACTTCCAGACCACTTAAAAATAATAGAGACAATGTCATTCATAACATGTCATTTCCCATTAAACTTGTTGCACAGATGTCGCTACCCATACATCCAATGAATTTATACCAAGTGATTGGCATTTACTCGTTTTATAAATTTATCAACTGCGTTATGTTTTAAATTTTCATTTTTAAATTTATTTAATAATTATTTAAAATTTTACAATTTTAATGCCAAGTGAGGAGGTTGTTGGCACATCATGCATGAATATGCAGACAAAACCTAGTATGTTAGTCGTGTGCAATTATAAACAAAACCATTTATACTCCCAATATAATTGTAGGAACCCATAGCAGTGGTATATTTTTTATATTTATTTCTTTTCGTGCCCATACAAAGCATGGTTGCCACTAAGATCATCAAAGATTTTCCATCCAAACATAGTCCAAACAATAATGGATTGACTTAGTATTCGCTACTATACATCTATAGCTATGCAATATTGTCCAACAAAGGGTAGTACATTGTATAAAAGCAAGTTGTATCACAAATTTATTTACCTCGATATGAAATTTATTTTGAATTGATTAATATTTTTGAAAGCGTAACGCGTATCATAAGAACATGCAAAGGGTGAGGGGGAAAATCAAGCCACAAAATCAATCAGTAAGTGTTAACCTACTGAAATGTTGATTATTTTAATTGGTTAATATTAAATTGCGGTTAATTGAAAAAATTACTTCTATGTAGTTAGCCAAAAGGATTATTTAATTATTTTAGATTTGGAGGGTTTGTTATATGAGAAAAACCAATCCCATAAGGAGATGGATTTCAAGTTCGGTAAGAAGACTATCAACTTGCGAGGTGGCCTCAAAGAATTTTTAAAGTTACTATCAACAAAATTTGAAGTGGGATTCTGGTCTAGCATTCTCGCTTCTTCCAAAGTTGAAAAGCTTGTCAAGGCTTTGAAAAATAATGTAGCTGAATTGAAACCAGTACTTTTGGGGGAAATAACATTACACTGTACAAGATGAAATTGCAGTAAAAGATCTACAAAAGGTTTGGAGTAGAGATGATATTATTTTCAGCTCTAGAGACACATTGTGTATCACAATAAGTACAAAGGGAAACCCTCCAGAAAATTTTATGGTGGGGAGGAAAAGAAGTGGAAATATTTTTTCCAAAGATATGTGGTTGATGACCGAATTTTACAAAAACATATCATTGATCCTATCTCAAGGTTTAAGTGTTATAGAGGGCATCAAAACATTGGAGAAAGAAAAAATTTTATAACTATTAATTATTTCAAAATGTTTTTATAATGATATTGCTAAACATTGTAAAGAAGATACATTGATATGGTCACTCTTTATTTTATATGTTGAGATTACAAATTTATAAGTTGGAAGTATTTATATCTTCACTATGTTTAAGTTGAGATTATAGATTTATAATTTGTTTGTGCAAATTACCAAAATAAAATATTATCAAAACAATATTTTGACTTGTTTTTATCAAATTTGTAAGACTAAATTAATTCTGAGTTGTTTTTATAGATTCAATTGGGAAGCCTAAAAAATTACTAGTTTTTGGACTTAAAGGTTTTTGTTTGGAATTATTGGTATTGGCGAAAAAATACCTCATAATATGGTTCCAGATTATAGAGTTGGGAATACTAAATACTTTGAATGGGTATTTAGTGCTGAATTGATAAGAACTACATCAGAATATTTTGACATTGCCTTATGGTCTACATTTATGGATTCAAATATGGTGAAGTACATGTTCAATAAAATATTTAGTTGGTTATGAGACACCCACTTTAGTTTCATTTGGGGATGTGAAAAATGTAAGATGAAAATAAACAACGATCGAGTAGATAAAAGACATTTTTGGTAATGTTTATGGTGAAAACAATATAATTTTTATTGATGGCGTGAGATTCATGTTGTACAAAGTCAAAGAATAAATTAATCTCAAAACCCCAACATGTTGGAGATTTGATGGAAAATATACGATTGATTCATTAATTTACACTTGATTATGTCCATGGATGAAACATACAAGAGAACAAAACAACATGTGTAGATCATGAAAACCTTCAAATACACTATTGATGTTTGAATTATATTTTTTTCTTTCAAATCCAACAATGTATTGTGCATTTATATGGAATAAAATAACTACCTTAAAGTTTTTAAAGATTCAAAGTCCATAATTATTTCTAGTAAATTCTAGGCTATATCATTGGTTATGTTCTTTGGGACCTCTTTTTTGTTGTTTTAGGATGGTTCATGATGAAGACATACCGTTTGACCCTAGCAAGTGTTGAGGAGTGGATACAAGATCTATAAGAATAATACGCACGGAGGTTCAACCGGATCTGAGTTTAACACACATGCATGGGTGGAACATAATATGTATGAAAATTTGTATGAGAGATTCTTCACTATTTTTCTGGTAGAACTGTATGAGTGGCTAGTTGCTTATGCATCTAAAAGGGATTGGAGGTATCACAAACTTGTTTGGACACATGAAAGAATTTAGGCCCTTTATGATTCGATCGATTTGGACATGCGTTGTGGATACTTGGTTTTGTGGTGTTCTGAATAGTTATATTCTGGAGTACTCAATTTCCACTTATTCTTGCCCAGAGGTAGCGGAATTCCATTTTTTACGATATCCCAAGGGAAATTACTTGCAAGGCATTCCACTAGCAATCAAAATCTTGATGGTGACCACTGAACCTAGAAAGTAAACCGATGGCTAACAAAACCCCACCATGCACATGAGTGGAAGTAGGTTTGGTGAAAGATGGCAGACCTAGTGGAAGAAAGGTAGAGAGAGAAGAAAGGCAACCTAATTATAATGAGGCACATGAGAGAGAGATAAAGAAGCGGTGGGATCTACTGTAGAGTGAATGGCGTTGAGGAGAGAGATGGCTCATGAAGCATTTGGAGATCACAAAAAGGCATGGAGTTGGAGCATTAGAAACTCCCCATTCGGGAAATCATGACAAGGAACCTCCCTTGACCTCGGATGGAGCGCGCAGTAGAGAGAGACAACTGGGCCATGAGCATGCATCTGAATCTACCTAGCAGCCTAGCCCTTGCACTTGGTTTTCCAAGTATCTAATACGAAGAGTAGTCATCAAGCTAATCTAGGAAGTGTGAGAGAAGGATTAAGTCATATAGAAAGTAAATTGATGGTAGGGAATATGTATTCATTGTTTTTTAGAGGCACCTTTATAGGTGCATCATCTACACAAAATTCAAGCACACAGAATTTTGGACTCACTTCTAGGAGTGGTAACACTTCACAAACTGTATGGGTTCAGTTCAATACTACTATTGGGACACAAGGAAGTACATATTTTGGTTCATTTTCAGCTACAGGTGGAGGATCAGGAGGTATAGGTGGTTCTAGTGTCAATGGATCTGGTGGTTCTAGAGGTAGAGGAAACACCGAAGGTTCTGGATCAGGTGGGCAAGTTCCACACCAACCCTAGAATATTTACGTGGAGATGTGTCTTCATCTGCCAAAATATAGGGACATAGAAGATGTTGATAAACATGTTCACATGTGTGAAATACTATGGCGTACAAAATGAATCACGACCTCACGAGTGAAACACGATTCAATTTGTGACTACATTACAGGGACGTGCACACAGTTGGTACCAAAATTTTGACCCTAATCAGACTTGCATAGACTATGCATCATTAAAATATGTTTTCCTTAAAGAGTTTCACATCCATGAGTTTGAGAAAAAGAGTATAAGTGTGCTCAAGGATATTAAGCAAAGCACTACTAAGAGTGTCAAGAAGTATGATGCCCATTTCAAAACACTTTTATCTAAGCTTTCTTATGATATTCACGCAAGCCATCATGCACAATGATTCATTGGAGGTCTGACTACACCTTTTAGAAGGGAATTATCACATAATACATCTACTAATCCATGTGAAGCACTTGAAGCAACCTTACATGTTGAGGTAGTCGGAAGTATAGACACTGGAGTTAGCCCATTCTTGGAAGCATAGATTATAGCTATGGAAAAGTAGTTGGAGAAACTATCGGTGAACTCAGCACATGAGACGTGCAGGATTTGGTGTACAGATTGTGAAGTAGAAGGTCACACAAAGGAAAGTTGTCCCCATAGATCCATGCATTCAATACTACTAGACTGTGAGATATGTCACTTGAACCATGATGGTAGAAACTTTCCATTATTGCAATGTGCAATAAGGAAGAACGTATCTTGCTATTGTAAAATTTACAGGTCCACGACTCACGCTACAGAAGACTATCGGCTGATTGGTCAGATCCATGATGCTATAGACATTGGTGTACGATAGATGGGAGTATCAGATAACTATAAGGGTAAGGGTGAGCACAAGGATCATGATCAAAATCAAGTGTGCTATGACCAAAATGAATGACGTTTTAAAGGAGGTCATGAAAAGGTCGAGGATCTGTGGTGGATTCGGAGGTCGAGGTCGTGGTGGTAGACAAGGTGAGTTTCCTCACGGAACATGTTATACATATGGATCTCCTGACCACTACAGGTGTGAATGTCCTCAGAATATTACATGTTCTTTCTATGGAAAGAATCATAGTTATGAGGAATGCCCAGACTTATATGATAATATTAGTAAGTAGCATAAACAAGAAAAAAAAAAAAATCACATGGGTGATTAGGATAAAGCGTGATGTGGAAAATCGGTGGATTCCCGGGTTGGAACTGGAATATGAGGTATTGCCTATAAAGATCACTACCCATCTTTGAGCGGATCATGCTAAAGAAGTGTTACAACATATGCCTACCATTATTAAGGAGGAGGTTCTACATACATGGTACCCAGATCCTGTCCATTAGAAGGAGGTTTATCAGGAAACCATGGAGGTACTCAGAAATATTCAGGGTGAAATACAATGTTTAAAGGAGAAATCACGGAAGATGGAGCAAAATAAAGTAGTAGAGACAGTCCAATATGATATTGATGACTTGAAGGAGGTGTGCAAAATGTTGCGCCAGGAGAATATCATTCCATTGTTAGGTAATTGGCTAAAGGGAAACACTTCGTGCACAAGTATTGAGCCGGACGATAGATCCTACAAGCAAATCGTCCCCCACAACTTAGACTATGACAAGGAAATGAATCGAATGTTTGTTGTGGATGGATGGCTTTTGAGTAATATATTTATTGATATATACATGGAAGTCAATGTAATTACTTTAGATGAATGGGTAAAGATGGGGAGACCTACACTGTATCCATCTTCTAACTTATTATTTATGACTAATCGGACTAAGGCCACCCCTATTGGAGTTTTAAAAGATGCATCCATTACTATACAAGCGGCTGAGTTCACAGGGGACTTTGAGTTTTGGCACTTGTAGAAGAAGAAAGCTTCCCAGCTTTACTTAGGCATGCTTGGTGTTATATAAATAATGTTGATCTTTGATTCAGCAAGGTTTATATCAATTTTGAGAACAACAAGGAAATGGTTATTATCCCTTTAACTGATGGGAAATCTACGCCCTATGTTGATCCTTTGAGTGAGGAATATATGAATAGGATTTATGTATGCACCATCTGAGACCCAAAAGTGCTCGAGCCATATAAAGAGGGAATCCTTCAGTGGGAAGATTCACAATCTATTACCAATACTACAAGTATTTCTTGTAATTATTGGGCTTATGGTACCTATGAGTTGGTAGGGCACAAAGTAAGAAGCACATTTACATGGAACAATAGACCTCGTTGTATCAGGATAATAGGTAACAAATCGGTACCTTGATACACTAGAGAAGGAGATCCTATGGTATTTTTGTGGGCCATGGAGTAACAATGGATAGACCAGTTAGAGAGATAGAATATGCTATCATATACCCTACGCGAGATAACAACGCACTGGTGGGTGATTCACAGGGATAATCTCATAGGATGGAATGAAATTAGGATTGATATTTTTACTCAATTTTCCGGGAGCAATGCACCTACTCAAATATCCATTTATCATGGTAATCAACTTTGTTTAGCACCACGTTCGGTAGTGTGAGAGACTCTGGATAGAGGGTCAAGAATTTTACCACATTAACTCTGGGTGCACAAATTTTATTCAACTTTATAAGGTTGTGCACGTGCTTGGTATATGTATGCGGAACTCCATAGAGAGACTATAAATTAGTAGGATTTGATTGTAGGAATGATCTATAATTTTGATTACTTCTCTATGAAACCTCTAGTAGAAGAGGAATTAAGGGTTATAAAGCAGTTAACTATGGGAGACAGTGCCAAGCCGGAAGAACTCATTCAGGAGTTATTTGATGGAAATGACTCGGGAGCTCATTTTGCTAACAAAAAAGAGATAGATGCCACACTACTTAAGAAAGCTGATCTTGAGAAAGCAAAAGGAATGATGGTCTACTTAGTGGATGATGAATAAGTAGAAAATATGGATGTAGATCATTCTACAGGTAGGCGTGAGGTGTTGGAAAATGTAGATAAGAACACGCCTATCATGAACCTATGAAAAAAATGTGAATATCGGATCGGATATTGAGCCTAAAGAGGTTGTAATTTGGGATTATTGGTCTGACTCGAAGTGGAAAAAATCATTGAGTTACTACGAGATTATCAGGACTTATTTCCTAGGGGATACCATGAACTAAAAGGTGTGCATGAATCATTAGGATAAATGAAGATAAAGCTTAAGGAAGGTGTGCGATCACTTAGGAAGAGACCCTATAGGATGAACCCCAACTTGCGTGAAAAGGTCAAGGAAGAAATTGACAAAATGTTGAAGTTTGGAATCATCAAGCCCCTGGATGAATCAGAATGGGTTAGCCCAATGGTGATCAGTATAAAGAAAGATGGTCGTATTAGGATCTATGTGGACTATAGGGAGCTAAATGTTGCATGTGTGACTTGATCCTTTCCCTACGCCATTCACAGAGGAAATATTAGAAGGCGTTACATGGTACAACATCTATTCCTTTACAGATGGATTCTCTAGGTATCATCAGGTTAGGATTACAGGAGGATCGGGAAAAGACTACTTTTACCCTTTGAATGGGGAATTTTTCTTTTCTTGTGATGCCTTTTGGTTTGAAAAATAAACTGTTGTATTCTCGTGCATAGTTTTCCAAGCATTCAAGGATTTTATTCATAACTTCTTGCAGGTTTATTTAGATGATTGGACAGTGTATGGACTTCTTAAGGATCATTGTGACAATTTACACTTAATGTTTGAAAGATGTCAAAAATTAAGCATCTCTTTGAACATCAAGAAATGTATCTTTGCTACACCATTTTAGCACATTGTTAGGGCACATCATCTGCAAGGAAGGTTTTGGTTGATCCACCTAAGGTGGCAATCATTATTTGCACTGGAAGAGCCTACCATTCAAAGTTAGGTGTGCAGATTCTTAGGTCACACTGGGTATTATAGAAAGTTTATTATATGGTATGGTAAGGTTGTTGCACCCCTTGGAGGAGTTACTAAAAGGAAAATGGACATTTTATTGGGGGAACCAAAGCAACGTGCATTCAAGACATTGAAGAAGAAACTTACTACAACATCTATTACGTGCTTTCCTTATGGGAAAAAGTATTTCATGTACATGTGGACACTTATGGAGCGACAATTGGTGCGGTGTTGGCTTAGCCTAGAGAATGTATTATAGATCATCATAGTTGTTTTGCAAGTAGAAAGTTGACTCATGCAGAGAAGAATTATACAACTCTAGAGCCGAATCTTTGTCAATGATCTATGCACTACTTATATCCATATAGTACTGCTAACCACACCATTTGTATTCTATACCGATCACATGGCATTTAAGTATTTGGTAAACAAGCCCATTTTATAGGGGAAAAAATGCTAATGGTTACTCTTATTCCAAGAATTTTATTTTACCGTTGTGGTAAAACCAGGGAAAAGTAATTCTTGACCAAACCATCTATCTAGAATACAGTCATGAGAAGATGTGCATGCAATTGAAGATACCATCCCTAATGCATAGTTATATTGGTTATAATGCGTGCCATCAGAATTAGAAGGCATTTACATCTTTCTACCTATAGGTATGGTTCCAGAAGGAATGAAATCCTTAGAAAAGAAACAGTGTGCCATTCGCGTGACACCATTTATATTGATTAGAGCTGACTTGTACAAGTTAGGTCAAGATGAAGTATTGCACCGATGTGTACTAGAACATGAGCGCATATATATCATGGAAGAGGCTCATGATGGTATTGCAGGTGGACACTATGTAGGTGACGCCACTGCGTGCAAGATTCTACTCGTTGGATTATGGTGGGAGACCTTGTATAAGGATTATAAGGTATATTACAAGGCCTGTGATCACTGTCAGCACCTTGGAAAACTAGGACAAAGAGATGAAATGCCTTTAAGACCTATTCCTAGTGCAGAACCATTTGAGAAATGGGCTATATATTTTGTGGGTCCTATTTCATCAGCCACACATAGGACTGGATCATGTTATATCATCACTTGCATAGATTATCTAACAAGGTGGGTAGAAGTAGCACCTACAAAGGATTATACAATAGCTACAATAGCTTCAGGTTTCTATGGGAAAATATTATTACAAGGTATGGATGCCCATTGAGTTTGACCAAGTGATAGGGACACATAATTTTTGAATGAGACAATTTGAATTATATTGGATGAATTTCGATTGCACACCATAAGATTACACCATATCATCCTCAAGAAAATGGGACTATTGAGGCTTTCAACAAGATTCAGAGCGGACATTGATAAACCTTTTCGATGTTAGAAGGAAAGATTGGGATGATAAATTTAATGTCGTGCTTTGGGCATATAGAACAACATACAAGCGGTTGAACAAGGCCACACCCTTTCAATTGGTGTTTGGCATGGAAGCAGTTCTTCCTATGGAATTCATGTTACCTTCTTTGCGTATCGCACGCTTTGGAGGTCTAGCTGATGAACAAGAATTAGCGAGAATGCATTGAAATTTTTATTAAGTTAGATGAGTGACTTGAAATAGCATGCTAGAGTTAGAAGCAAGAAAAATCTAGGCAGAAAGCATGGCATGACAGGCACATCAAGGATAGAAAGCTTGAGATAGGAAAAATGGTGGTTCTTTATGATTCTAGGTTTCTGTACCATCTAGGAAAACTTAAAGTATTTTTAGGACCATATGTTATCACTTACATACTTAAAACAAGATCTTGTCAATTAGAGGTGCTTGATGGAATACGATTACCCAGTTAGTTTAACGGGATTAGGTTGAAGCCCTATTATAAATAAGTCTTCTTGGTGTTTGTAAAAGGCATTATTGCCATTTGGATTAGGTTTTCAGTTATGTATTCCCTTAATGTATTTCATTTTTTGTCTCTATGATTTTTCAATTTAGATTAGGTTTCGAGTTATGTATTCCCTTAATGTAATAAGCACATTTTGTGCGCTGGAAACTAATTACCGTTTGAATAATTTTTATGCATGAGAGGATTGCACATACCATTTGTGTGGGGTGGCTATTGAAAAATGGGTACACATAAAGGAACAAAATGCTACAGTGTTATTCAAGTTTGGAGAGTTGGTAGAAAGAATATTTCTTATAAATAAAGACCTTAGATGGAGATAAACGAAGGAACAATATAACGCGAGGTAAGCAACAGTCATGGAGACTACCAAGAGAAGGCATAGTGGCGAGGTACTTAGGTGCATGGAAGTGTGCTAAAGATAATTCTATAGCCAGAAGGTAGGAAGGCGTGCTAGAAGGTTATAGCTGAGGCACGAAGATGTACCACATGGAAATTGTGAAAATGGTCAATTAATGAGGAATTGTTGGTAGGTGAAGGAGCAATAAATGCACCAAATTTTTGAAAATATATATAAGGATGTGATGCGAGTTCATTTTTACCATTGTAATCACAATAATTTAAACAAGCTAAGTGCAACCGAGCTAAGAAAAGAGTATTGAGGTGTGGAGAGTGTGAAACCAGACATAGAGAGTAGATTTGTGTGCAGAAGAAGCTTGCATCCCCATTTGTGAAGGGTTTGAGTGAAGCGAAGCGTTGCGAAAGAGCTATTGCGTGTGACTTAAGATAGGGTTTGGACTTTCTCGATATAGAGGATAGAAGGAGATGCATTTATGCACTATAGAGGATAGAAAGGTGAGATTTTCATATGACACCAAAGAAAGTACCTTCCACAGAGCTAAAGGAAAGAAGAAAGTGGAGGTAGAAGTTGAATTTGTACCCAAAAGTAATTTTTCAGAGATGCAATACCCAAAAGGTGTTATAGTTGGGAAAGAATGGGATTCCCACATCCATAAGTGTAAAATAAGTGATTACAACCACCACACATTAGATAACAAGGAGTTAGATGTGTTGTTAAGCACGAAGACCAACAAATGCACAACAAAGGACATGCTAGTATATGATGACGCTGGGGAGAAGTTGTTAAAGCAGGTTGGAGTCTATCGGTTGTGCAAGCTCTAGTATTTTGGAAAGTATGAACCATTATACCAATGGTTAATGAGCAGAGTCCATGAGGAATTCTTCTATTTTGTCGAATGGAGGGTCAGAATCATAGCCACCTTGATTGCAACAATGATAGGATTAAAAGGCACAGGGGTAGACCTTTCCAGTGATCTAACAGATAAAGCAGCAATCTTGGAAACATGGAAGGAGTTGGGATATACAAAGGGTGCATGCGGGATGGACATTGACAAGTTAAAGAAGTACCCAGTGGTTCAGGCAGCTGCACATCTGGTAACAAATTTGAATGACCAAGAGAGGTGGTCACAAGTGAATACAATGTGGCTACATATCACAAGGATAATGTCATAGGGAGTGATCTATAACATAGCAGGCTACATTACAAAGAACATTATGGAGGAGGTGCACAGAGGTGATAAAATTAGTTTTGGTGATATTTTAATTTCTTTAGTGTTTATGGAGATTGGAGTGCCCGATGGGCCAAAGGAAAATACGGAGTATCCCATGGAGAAAAAATCCCTTGCAGAAAGGTTTGATAAATATTTATGTGAAGGGTCAATGAGTGGGCCATTCAAATAAAGGGCAGAGATGTGGTATGATAGGCTCCACATGGAATTTGAAGAGGAGTGGTGCATTCCTAAGGAGTTACTGTCAATGGTGGGAAAGGAAGTACAATTCTCAATGTACCTACACTTCTGCATCACGTGGTTTCCTATGAAGGATGGGACATGGGGTCCATGGTGCAAAATGTTGTATGCCTTCACAATGCGCTACTTCCAGGCATCAGTCCATCATTTAATTGATGTGCATCACCTGCATTTTATTGCAGACAAGGTAGACTGTGACTACCACACTCTGAGGAAGACATATGTCTATCTAAGAAAGGCTGCCTATGTTGAGAGACTCATTTTAGACGTTTTAAGCATGAAGCCTATAAGCTTGGCAATTGGGGACATTGGAGCAACACTTGTATACCTTCAGCTTAAGCCCAAGCTAGAGAGTAACAAATATATGGAGAATGAGTTCATGCTCCCAGGGCCACCTAAGGGAAAACATACAGTGGAGAACATACCAACTCTAAAGCCTGCAGAACCTATAGAGGTAGATGACGAGGAAGAAGAGCATGAAGATAGTGGTGGCTTGGTACATATAGGTTAGAGGCAGCCTACAGAAAAGATGGAGACTGAGCACACACGTACCACACAAAGCAGAACAAGAATAAGAAGAGGACTTGGAAGCATTTCAAAGAGAGCATCGTTTCAAGAGAGTGTTCAAGAATACAAGAACATACGGCTCAGAATTCCACATTCGGTACAGAGATCACCATGACTCTCTCCATAGAAAGAGACAACTGAGAAAAGAAGGAGAAATTTGAAACTGAATGAGGAGGTGGAGGAGTCTATAGAGAGGGTACTGGAACTCCTATACCACTAGAGGATGTGGAAGAACCTAAGGACAAAGAAATGAAGGATGACGAATAAGGAGTAAATAAGGCAAGTGAAACATAACAAGATATGACTCGAACATAGAGGATCCAAATCCAAACCTTGGCGCTCAAGTTCCTAAAGGGCTCTTTGGGTTTTAAAATTGTACTTTAACGAGCCACAATGAGGGGACAACAAGTCCTTCCTCTTTATAGGAGAGGTTCCTTATTGAAAGAAAGCATAAAATATTATATACAATTGTACAACTTTCAAAGTGTGGATTCTGATATTTTGAAACATTTTATGGCCAAAGATCATCAATACGAAAGAATGGAAGAAGTAAGGAGATGAGAGAGGAAGAACATAACAATAATTTTTAGGAAATATAGATAGCAGAGTATATCCTTATATGTATTGAGAAAGGGAGATGCAGAATAGAATCATTCACTTTCATAATGATATAATTCCACAGATACAAAGTTCCAAAATCATATAAACAAGAACACAAAGTTTCTTATCATTCAAAGATGGATGATTTGTAAATTTGAACAAGGAAAGAAGGAATAGTAGAAGAAGAAAGGGAAAAAACTCGTATTTATTACTTTCGATTCTATTACATCTAAAGAGTACCAGGATCTAACCCTGAACAATGACTTGGAGAATCCATTAAATAATCCTAAAAAATGGTTACATTCAGTTTCTTGGTTCTTGTAGAAGCATTAATGGCATAAAAAATGATGCTCTGTAATACAACAATTAAACATGTTTTGTAACTTCAAATATGAGCCGTCCACATGGAAAATATCTAAACTGAAGCGGGCTTGAGGGTGCCTTTTGTATTTTGTGACTTTGTAAATATTCTATATTTTTTTACATTTTGGCCCACCCATCTTCTTTTGATACGGGCTTGAGACGTGGCTTTACTTGAGTGGGGATGGAGTCACGGTTCACTTTTACAATTTTAACTCTTTTCAACACAAAGCTCAAAAACTCAAAGTTCTTCGCCAACCCGCCTCTCTCGCTTTGACTTTTCAACGTAGGCTCAAGACCCCAGTGGAGTCATGGATCATTTTATAACTTTTAACTCCCTTTTTGGAAATAAAACCAAAATTCCCCAATTGCTCCAACGGCTAGCCTTCATGTTTTGACTTTCGATGCGGGCTCAACATTTGACTTTATCCCTTAGAATGAGTGGGGTTATGCTTCACTTTATAACTTTATGCCCTTTTGGAAACAAAGCTAAATTTCCTAAAGTTTCTCGACAACCCACCTCTCCACTTTTGAATTAAAAATGGCCACGTGTCCTTTTACGAGCCTTAGGCATTCTTTTTACATTTTACACCTTTCACCATAATGCCTCAAAACATTAAAAGGGCCCGCCTTTCCGCCACCACTTGTTTTAGCTAATTAAGATCCTTCAGGCCACAGGGCCAATTTGAAACTTTTACAAAAATAACAAAAGTGAAAAGTTTAAAAGATAAACCCGCCACGCCACATCCAATCAGAGATGTCCACATATCAGCGAACGTCAGGATGAAATTTGACACCCGTCATTCACGATTGTGGAAAAATAAAAATGAAATTGAAAACCCCACTATTTACGCCGAATTTCAAATTGTTCTCCATGGAATGAGAAATTGCAAACAATACCAGGCTCGATGTGATCCATAGCCAAAGAGAAGGATTGACAATGACATTTGAATGAAGGAAAATATTTTCAAGCATCCAGATGGGGAAATAGAAAATACTTCAAACTACGAAGAATGAAGAATTTTCAAGTGAAAGGGTGAGATTAAAACCGAGCACCCACGAATTCAAAGAACAAATTTCTCCAAGGCACTAACTCAAAATTCACAAAACTTGACTTCAAAAAGAGGGGGATTTTGAGGGTGACAACAAATTGTCTCTTTCTGGGGATGACTTGATAAAGGAACGAGGAAAGATCAAGAACCATAGAAAAACTCGGGAAAGTAGACCAATGCCTTATCCATTGGGCAAATAGATTCAAAGGAAAAACCAATATAGAAGAAAACACACACGCAACGGGAAAAGAAACAAACCAAAAAGGAAAGACCAAAAACAAAACACAAAAGAACGGCCAAAAACCAAAACATTGTACACAATATACAGAAGGATTGCCTAATCACCTAGGACTTGAACAACTTCAAATATTTCCCACTATAAGGAAGTGGGAGAGGAGATCCATCCATATAATCCAAATAGAAAGAATTTTCTCTAGCAAAGTTCCTGATTTTGAAAGGACCAAGCCAAAGGGAATCAAACTTACCATGGCTTCCTCGAGGTTCATGTCTTTTGTCCCATAGCAGAACAATGTCTCCCACTTGAAAATATCTGGGTCTAGCCTTCTTATCAAACAAAGCCTTCACCTTCAGTTGATGAGCTAAGATTCTATCAAAAACTTGCATCCTGTCTTCATCCAGCTTCTAGAGATACATGATCCTCTTGTCTAAGGAACTGATAAAGCTTGAATCTTCAATAGCTTTCATTAAGTGCAAGGTTGGTAATTCCAACGTTACTAGAATCGAGCTTAAAAACCATACACTACTTGAAATTGAGACCTCCCTAATTACTCTTTTGGGTGTAATCATATCGCTGTACAGAGAGCATCATAGAGTTTCTTGTGCAATTCCTTTGAGATTCATTGACAAGCTTCCGAATGATGGTTACCAAATTCTTATTTGTTGATTATGCTTGTCCATTCCCGAGGGGTAATATTTTGAAGAATGAGAAAGGGATATTCCATAACCATAAAAATTCCATCATCTTAGAAGAAGAAAAATTGAAGCATTATCAATCACAATATTTTTGGTACCCCAAACCTTATCAAGATGTTCTCCTTTATGAAATCACACACCACCTCATAATTAGTGCTTTTGAATGGAATAACCTCTACCCACTTTGTGAAGTAATTTGCAGTAGTTATCACGTGAGTATTCCCAACACTAGAAGATGGATTAAGAGTTCCAATGAAATCCAATCCCCACTATTGAAAAGGATCATCAATCACTACTGGTTTTAGTGATAAAGCAGCCAACTTAGGTCTCCCAACAAAAGCTTGATAGGCTTCACACTTAGTACCCATTCTAATGCATCTTTGAACAATGTAGGCCAATAGTAACTGGCACGAAGGATTTTATGGGAAGTGATAATAGAAGAGAAATTCCCTCCACAATCCTAATCATAACAAGCTAAAAACAATTTATTCTATTGCTCTTTTTCCACACACTTCAAGAATCTTCCATCTATGCCTTGCTTAAACAAAGCATTTTACCATAATACATATTGTGCATACCTTAGCTTAATATCTCTCTTTTCCTTGGCACTCAAGTGGGATGGAAACTCTCCATAAGTAAGAAAATGTGCAATATAAGCATACCATTCATCTATTGAACTGAGGAAGAGGACAACAAGAACATCAACTACTTCTTTGGACAATTCTGCATCAGCTCCTTCAACAATAAGCTCACATAAGACTTTACCCCGGACTAGCTTAGTTGGCTTGATATCAAGGTCATATTCTTGGAATTTTTCTACCCAATTACCTCTCTTAGTTCCAAACTCATGTTGTGTAAGAATAGACTTGATGGTTACGTCAGGTACAAGCACAACAGAGTGAGAATTAAGAATATAAAAACAAAACTGCTTGATAGCTTTGACCACTACAAAAGCATGTTTCTCTATCAGAGTATATTTCAATTCATGAGCTTTCAGAACATAGCTCATGAATGTAATTGGAAGTTCATGATCCTAATAATTTCTCTGAGTTAGCACAATAGCCAAGGTACTCTATGTAACATAGAAATAGATGATAAAATCCTTGTTGAAATCAGGACATGCTAATATGGGAGTCTTAGCAATGGCTTTCTTGATACCTTCAAATGCTTATTTAGCTTCGGAATTCTAGCTAATTTTTTCTTTCCTTTCATCTTGTGAGCAATGCTCACATCGCTTTGCAAAATCAAGAATGAATCTCCTCAGGAAGTTTATCTGACCAAAGAAAGAGTGAACACTCTTTTTTCTTGTGGGAAGAGGAATCTTCTGGATTTCTTGAACTCTTTCTAGATCTATCTTTATTCCTTCTTTGGAGAAAATATGGCCCAACAACTTGCCTTCAAGAACACGTAAGATAGACTTCTTAGGATTAGGAGCAACTCCATGTTCTCTACATTTCTAGAGGTGTGCTTCAAGATGATCTGCCCTTGTTTTGGATAAAATAGTCAAATCATCAAGGTACACAACAATACACTTTCCATTTAGACTTCTAAAAGCCAAGTCCATTTCCCTCTGAAAGGTGGCACCAACATTGATAAGACCAAAAGGCATTCTCTTGTAGGAAAAGGTGCCCCAAGGAGTAGTAAAAATAGTTTTGTGTTGATCTAGGGTATTGACTTCCACTTAATTGTATCTAGAGAATCCATCAAGCATCGACAACATCTCGAGCCTATGACAACTTGCAAAAATTGATCCATCATGGGGAGAGGATAATTTTCTTTCAGAGAGACCTGATTCAAATTCCTGAAATACACACTGATGCGAATCTCACCATTCTTCTTCCTAACAGGCACAATGTTGAAAATCCATGTTGAATGATGTATAGGGAAAATAATATTTTCCTTTAGTAACTTTTGGATCTCTTGAAAAATAGTGCCAGTAACCTTGGGATTGTATTGCCTTTGTTTCTGCTTGAAAGGTTTGATCTCAGGTTTCAGAGGGATAAAGTGTTGCATTTCCTTTGGCTAGAAAGCCTTAAGATCATCATATGAATAGGCAAGAACATAAACATACCTTTTTAATAGATTTACCACTTTCTTCTTCTCTTCTTGAGTGCATCATTTTCCAATGTTCACCATATTGGGTTCATCAAGACTCCCAATATTAATCTTTTCACATTTAGCAAACTGTCAAGCTCCTTGGAAAGCCTTAGACTTAATGTACCTATCATTCTTATCAAATAGATCATCCAAACTCACCATCCATTTAGGGATCTTGTTACCTTTCAATTTGACGAAGCCATCTTGATCCATCTCTTCTTTCATATCTCCTTCATTAGAGGATACACACTCTCTAGGCAAAGATTCACTTCCTTCAAAATACAATTGATCAAAATTACCCTTAAGCTCTAACAAAGAGAGCAAGTGTTGATCATCATTGAAAACCTGCCAGTTGTTTGCATTATCTGGTACACTGGGCCTATGAATCATTTTAATGGTAAATTTATCTTGAGAGAAATCTGGGTGAGGAATCAACAGAGATCCTGAGACAACTAGATAATCAGCTCTAGTATTCTTCTCTCTTGGCACAACTTCAATGAAGAAAGCATCAAGAAACTCAATGGAATCCCAGACAAGATTTGTATAATGTTTTAATCTCCTATTCTTGAATTGGTAAATATCCCTTACCTATTTCATAATCAAATCTGCATCACCAAGAGCACAAAAATTCTTCACTCCCATTTCTTTTGTCATGTTCAATCCAAGTATGAGTGCCTCGTATTCAGATGTATTGTTTGTATTTTCAAAACAAAGCTTGAATGAAAAAGGATGAACCTTCCCTTCTGGAGAGGTTAGCACCACACCAGCCCCAGAACCAGCTGAAGAGAAGCTTCCATCAAATTCCAAATCCCAAATGCCATTAGGATCATGAATCACTTCCTTAGGAATTTTTGCCTCATTTTGTGACATAATCATGTAGTTACCATGCCATATATCTTCATAGAGTATATGTGCTTTTGGATCATCAGTCTTTTGCACAATGTATTCAGTCTATTTCTCAGGTAGTAACTTCTTCATTTTTCCATTGACTGGGATCAAAGCGTGCGATCAATCCATCTAAATTTCATCTCCTACATCCTTACAGAAATTCGTACTCAATAACATACCATATAAGGGAGGAATATCAGCTACCAAAATAGTGGCTAAGACCCTTTTCTTTGACAAAGTAGCAAAAGCTACTTGTGCATCTTTAATCCTCCTAACCAAAGGCACTTCTCTACTCTCCATGGAATAGCAGGAACCAAAGGCATGTGTTAGAGTCAGGCCCAAAGCATGAGCTACTTTTGTAGGCATTACATTGTCTGATGCTCCTGAGTCTATAACACAATTACTGAGTTTATGGCCAACTATGAGGAGAGTCACATAGAATGGTTTAATTTTCTCATTAGGGGAAGTGACTGCAGCCACAAGGCTTGGTTGAGGTGAGGAAGAGGGAGTGGGCAAAATACCTTTAGAAGTATTGGATGAAGCTTTGGATTTGGAATTGACAAAGTTTACCATTTTAGCAAAAGATTTTGGATGGGTTTGGTAAAACTATTCCTCTGAAATTTGGATTTTGGTCTTTTGAGGTGATCAATGATATCAAAAGATCCAGAGGTGGATGGGGAATCATTGCTAGGAACTTGAGAGACTTCTAATTTATCAAATTTAGGAATTGAAGGACCAGAAGTTTTAGAAATAGAAGTAGAAGGAGGATTAACATTACTCACCTTATGTGTGTAGGAAGTGAGAATAAGAGCTCCTCTTCTTGCAACCACTTTGGAATAGTTATGGGAAACTCCTTGGATTTCTTAGCAGGTTGCATCACTTATTATTTGTTGTTCGTTTACTCCCGAGTCATAACAAAGCATACGATTCACTATTCATATCTGCCACTCTTTCATCATATTCATCTTCATCCTCCATACCTTCAGTGGTAGGGAAATGAACTTGAGATCCACCAAGCTCCTCCAGTTCTTCATCAACCTCTTCTTTTGGTTCTGGGCTAAAACTTCTTCCTTGGAATATCTTGGTTAGGAGTATGTTGAGCTAATTATTTCTTGATAGAAATGAAATCATTTACAAGATTTTTACTAACTAATCAAAATTGGCTCCAGGGAAGAGGAAGAAGAAGATGATTTAGATTTAGAGGATTCTCTTTTCAGTTTACTAGACATGATTAAATCATCCTCAACACTGATAGCCAAATGTTGATCAACATCCAGAGTTGCAAGGTTAGCTCTCCTTAGTGCATAGCTTACATCGAGTATGGCGGGCATTGAGGAAGAAGAACTTTTGGATTTGATCCATTGGACGAGTGTTTTGTGGAATTTTATGAATTAGCTTGTTGAATTTGGCCACAAATTCTCTCATGGGCTCGAATGGTTCCTTCTTGATATGAGAGATTTGAGCTAATAGAGAATGCACATCTTCAACAGGTTTGAAATGTTTCTCAAACCAAGTTGTCATGGTATTCCAATTAGTGATTGACCCAACAGGAAGATGATAAAACCAATCAGCAGTATTTTCCTGCAATGTCTTCACAAAAAGCATGATTGAGACATCTTCATGTTCAACCCCAAGAATCTCACATGCAACAATGAAGGATGTAATGTATTCATCTGGATGAACCTTCCCATCACCCCAGAAGTTGGGAAAACTTTTCCTGTTACCCCTAGGTAACTCATGCAATGGCTGAGGAAGAGTAAGAGGCCCAACCTGTTGTCCCCAAGGCAAAGGGGCTGCCATCTTTGGAAAAATTGACTAAAGGGGAACTAAAACACCAACAAGTATCAAAGAAAAATATTAGGACTGAGTTTTTCTTGAGGAATGCTATTCTTGGAATTTCTATCTTTAACAGGAGGTGTGCTTGTAGAACAAGTTCCTCTGTTCCTTCTTACTAGAAGAAGAGAGAAGTTTTGTTGCTCCAGAAGTTGAAAATGGGAATCTTCTATTCGAGAGCCTTTTTACCATGAGTATATCTTAGATTTTTCGGATAAAAATGATCTTGAAGTTCTTTTAGAAAGGGATACGCTTGAAACGAAATCCCCAACAGAGTCACCAAAACTGTTGGGTTTTAAAATTGTACTTTAACAAACCACAGTCAGGGGACAACAAGTCCCTCCTCTTTATGGGAGAGGTTCCCTTATTGAAAGCAAGAAGAAAAGCTTATATACAAATGTACAACTTTCAAAGTGTGGATTCCTGATATTTTGAAACGTTTTATTCCCAAAGATCATCAATACGAAAGAATGGAAGAACTAAGGAGATGAGAGAGGAAGAACATAACAATACTTTCAAGAAATATAGATAGCAGAGTATAACCTTATACGTATTGAGTAAGGGAGATGCATAATAGAATCATTCACTTTCATAACATATATAATTCCATAGACACAAAGTTCCAGAAATCATATAAATAAGAACACAAAGTTTCTTATCATGCAAAGATGGATGATTCACAAATTTGAACAAGGAAAGAAGGAATAGCAAATGAAGAAAGGGAAAAATTTTGTATTGATTACTTTTGAATCTATTATATCTACAAAGTACTAGGATCCAACCTTGAACAATGACATGGAGAAGCCATTAAATAATCCTAAAAAATGGTTACAATTGGTTTCTTGGTTCTTGCAGAAGCATTAATGGCTGCAAAAATGATGTTTTGTAATGCAGCCGTTAAACTTGTTTTGTAACTTCAAATATGAGTCATCCACGTGGAAAATATTTAAATCGAAGCGGGCCCGAGGGCACCTTTTTATTTTGTGACTTTATAAAGATTCTACATTTTTTACATTTTGGCCTGCCCATCCGCTTTTGATATAGGATTGAAACGTGGCTTTACTTGAGTGGGGATGGAGTCGCGGATCACTTTTACAATTTTAACTCTTTTCAACAAAAACCTCAAAAACTCAAAGTTCTCCCACGACCCTAGACCCACTTTGAATTTTCAATGCGGGCTCAAAACCCCGGTGAGTCATGGATAATTTTATAACTTTTAACTTCCTTTTTGGAAATAAAACAAAAATTCCCAAATTGCTCTGACGGCCCACCTTCGCACTTTGAGTTTTGATGTAGGCTCAACATTTGACTTTATCCCTTGGCATGAGTGGGATAAAGCTTCACTTTATAACTTTATGCCATTTTGGAAACAAAGGTAAAATTCCTAAAGTGTCCTGACAACCCGCCTCTCTACTTTTGACTTTAAAATGGCCATGTGTCCCTTTGCGGGCCTTAGGCATTCTTTTTACATTTTACGCCTTTCACCATAATGCCTCAAAACATAAAAAGGGCCTGCCTTTCCGCCACCACTTGTTTCAGCCAATCAGGATCCTTCGGGCCACGGGGCCAATTTGACACTTTTACAAAAATAACAAAAGTGACAAGTTTAAAAGATAAACCCGCCACGCCGCATCCAATCAGAGATGTCCATGTATCCGCGGACATCAAGATAGAATTTGATGCCCGTCATTCACGACTGTGGAAAAATAAAAATGAAAGGGAAAACCCCACCATTTACGCCCGAATTTCAAATTGTTCTCCATGGAATGAGAAATTGCAAACAATACTAGGCTCGATGTGATCCACAGCCAAAGAGAAGGATTGACAACAAAATTTGAATGAAGGAAAATATTTTCAAGCATCTAGATGGGGAAATAGAAAATACTTCAAACTGCGAAGACTGAAGAATTTTCAAGTGAAAGGGTGAGATTAAAACCGAGCACCCACGACTTTAAACCACGAATTTCTCCACGGCACCAACTAAAAATTTACAAAACTTGACTTTAAAAAGAGGGGCATTTTGAGGGCGGAAATATGGGCCAAGAATAAAAAGGGCAAGTGGGGAGTATGTTGCACCAATCATGGGCTATGAAGAGGACACAAGTAAAATTGCCCACACCCAATTCTAGAATATAGTGGGCCTCAAGGAATTGTATGGATGGGAGTTGATGGACCCTGACATGGCTACTATGTGCACAAGGAAATAGTTTTTGTGGTCTATGAAAACTCACATGGACGAGCCCAATTTTGATGTATGTGAAGAGTCTTGTGTATCAAGAAGAATGAGAAAGGCACCACAGAACAAACACATAACCATCAAACCCACGGTTATGTCTAATGAACAGGTGAGTAATGCCTTAGTGAAAGTATCTATAGAGGTGGTGCGCAGGAATGTGGATAAAGATGTAACTATTAGAGCGCTAAGAGAATATATCAAAGCTAAAGATGTAGAAATAGCGCGTCTAAAAGGAGAAAAGGACCTAGAGAAAAATAAGAATGGGGTTCTCATCACCATGGCAGAGGAGATTAGTGATCATGTCCTACAAGAAAGACCGCACTTAGAGCCCAAGGTACCCAAAAAGTTCCCTTTAGCTATGCATTATGTGTGTACCTTAGTTGATTTGGTGCTTGAGGATGGACCGGTTTGAATGCCAACACCAAAGGACCCTGAGCAGAAGCTAGAGAGAGCAAGGGCTTCAATGGTTAGAAATATTTCATCTTATGAAGCATTACTCCAAACCTTACAGGAGGAGCTGAAGAAAGCAAACTAGGCATTGAATATATGTGCAGCTCAGAGGCAGTAATAAGAATCAGGACCATGGTAGAAGACAATGAAGTCTTGAAGGCCATGAAGGATGAGACTTTGGGGCACGTGGAATGATTGGCACTGGTAAAGTAAAAGCACGAGGCCCTTGCAGTAACCCAAGACCCCCATAAAGACAAGCTGGATGAAATTGGAAAACTTATAGCATAGAAGATGGATCTTCTGGAAGGAAGGGTGACTGCAATGTCCAACATTGTTATAGTATTACAGAACGAGAAGGAAGAGATTGCGCAAGAAGAGTTAGACTCTATTCTATTGGATATCCGAAAAGGCAGAAGCCGTGTTGAGTGATTGGCAAACCTTGGAGGCTAAAATCAAAGAAGAGTATCCAGAGTTAATTCTTCCAGTTGAAATAGAGGACATTGTAGGTGAAATTTCATTCTTTGTATAGTGATTCTTTAATTTCCTTTCATTCCCATTCTTTATTCTTTAAAAGTATCAAGAGGCAACCATTTCCGGCAGCAATGTAGTTTTGTGTGGGGTAATGTTGAGTAGACAAAGTATGATACTTAGCAAAAGGCACACAGAAGGTTCACACGTGGAAATAGGGTGCATTCAAAGGCGCGCGAAATAATAGGAAAGTAAACACGCACGAAAGACAAGGATAGATTCGGGACTTAGCCATTTTCAGGATTACGAGCTATTTTTGGAGATAGCGTGCAGAGCACACAAACCAGATAAAGACTTGTGTGACACGCAAGGGCTATTTTTGGAAGAGCGTCTACTAAGCGCTTTACATGGATTTGAGCTAATAATAGAATTGCTACTTCCAGTTAACCAGAAGAGATCTATTATTAGCGCACTTGCATGTGTGTCTATTATTGTAAAGGCGCATGGCTATTTTCAGCATGCGACCTATTTTTGGAATTATGTAAGCAGTGAAGGGAAAGTCCCCACCCTTATAAATATGTAGTGATCTACATAGAATAGGAGGACTATATATGAGCTATTATGAAGTTATCTTTGCCAGATCTTATGCGCACGTGAACTTATGATACTACTTATGCTTCGTGTATTTCTTTGTGTTGATATAATGGAGTGTATTGATTGATTCAAGGTGTTAAACATGAATATAACTAGATCTTGTATGGTAGAATTCATATGGCTATTGCTTGAATCCATTACTCCTTAGATCTAGATCTGGAATATGCTCTATAGAATGTTTATACTATTTATGGATATGAATGCATTAACCCTTCATCATGTTCACATCCTGCACAAGCAACTCTAGGGAGGGGCCTGGTACCTTTGCGCGCTTTGGGTAAGCACTCGGCCTAGGCTAAGTGATTCTCTTCTTAAAATAATATTTCCCACATCCCTTAATTCCAACCCACATGTTACTTCAAATTTCCCTCTCTTAGTGCCCATTCAAATTTCTTGAATCATGAACCAATTCACTAGATTTTAACCACTTGTCTCATAATCAATCAAAAAACAAACAACCCAACACGCGAGGAAGGACAATCTCAAACAAAAATAGTTCAACAATTATAAATAATATTGATAAAGGATGACATTGCTTTATCTACAAGTCTCAATTTTATCTACACAATGTGGCGAGAGTTTCTTATGTACTATTTAGATATTAAAGGAGACAGTGGTTAAATTTGACGGCCACCTATGCCCGTCAAATATTTTTTTTTCTTGATGACAATTTTTTAATATTGTCCTTTTATTTATAGTATATTAGTAAAAATATAAAAGACTATTATATATTTATTTAATTATATGTATTACATATCAATATAATTTACATATAAATATATATTAAAAATGATGGTCACATTTTAAATATGCAAGTCATTTTTTACCATAGTTACGTAAGACTTTAACGGGGAGACGCGTCGAGATGTAGGGACGAGATTTCCACAACGGCAAAAATTCCCATATTTTGAGGACAAATGAGGGACAACTATTAAAATAATATATAAATATTAAAAATATACAATGGGTCCCCTAACCTTGGGATAATAACATGAAAGGTTATAATTTCAGCACTACTGACCCAATAATGTTACCAAAATCCCCGTAACATGCCAACATCTCTTTATCATGTCACCTACATGATTATATCTTCAAATTAAAAAAATAGATTTTTGGAACAAGTAAAGGCCATGCAAACTACATGAATAGCCATCCATAGACAAAACTGGCTAAGGTAACTGAAAAACACTAAAAATATTAAATACAAAGGTGGCCTCTCGAAAATCCTAATATATCGGTTTAAGCCTTCAATACCATACAAAAAGAAGCAGAAAGACTTGCTCAACAAATTTTGAAACTAAAGAAATCCTTTAAAATATGCATATGAATTTATCAACCCTATTGCTATGTATAAGAAAGGATTTTAAATGTAAAATAACAACGAACTCTCATTAGAATATCTTCTTTTGGAACCTACATAAACAATAAATATCCATTTCTTGGGAAGGTAAGTTTGCATGGGAAAAGGATTAGTTTTCATTTTCCTCTTTTCAAAGTCATAATCCTTTATGTTTTATATATTTTTATTTTTTTGGGACTCCGGGGACTTTGGGGACTTCCTTCATTTTGGCATTTGGGGGTGAGTGAGTGGGGGGACGTTTTGTCTGTCGTCCCAAGCACCTTAACGCCCAGACGAGGGGGTGCGTGTCCTCACAGTAACATCGCTTTTGACATTTTTTTCAAAATTTTGCAAGTATTTTATGGCTAAAATAACCAAAAAAAAAAAACATCGAAACAACCGTCAAATTTAAATCGTGATAGGAGGGTTCACCTTATGTAAGAGTTTCACAACTCTAGGATGTTAGACCAACGTACATTTCTTCTATTAGTAAATAATAATAATAAATAACATTTTTTAGAAGCACAACCAACAAAAATTTGGAAATGACATAAACATTTTATTTTGATGTGTAATGCACACAACTGGACACTAAATTACATAGATTATTTGTATCTCTGCCCATACATAGATTATAGATTATTGGTAAACATACAACTAAAACAGTGATCACCTTCAGCCAAGCAATTACAAGTAAGGTGCATCCATGCCATTAAAATCACCAAATGCACAATCCTCACTTCAACTCTTTCGACTTCGGTATTCTTTGCACTCAACAAGACTTGATCACTTTAGACTAAAGTCTTATAAATTTAAAAATGATATGAACATATCTTATTATTCATTCCATCAAATTATTAACTTTTGTGGGATTTTTCTTTCCATTTTATATTCTGCTCTGTTGACAACTGTTCATGGAGATGTCAATCATGGCATTCACTATATTAATTTTTCTTCTGCCAGTTTATCTAAAATACAAAGCTGCTAGGTCAACTGTAGAAATGTCACATGTTTTGGGTGTTGTCTGGCTTGTGCAGAAATATGTTGAAAATTACCGTTCGCTCAAGCTCGATGATGATGTCCTCCTGCTTGAGCTGCCTGACCTACTTTTCTGTTTCTCCTGCATTGCTGAGGGGTGTCAATTTTACATCTGCGGGCGTTGGGATTCTCAACGACACATGAGTCCAATTCGTATGAATGCATACACTTTACTTAACCTTACTGATTATTATGTCTTCATTGGCTGCAAGAATATTTCTTCCCGGTTTTAGTTTTTATATTGGGTTTGGAGGCAAATATTATCAGAATCCCTCAGCAGTTCGAGTATTTTGAAGAGTATCAAAAGAGGGTGGCGCAGATCCTTGAGAGGCTAAATTAATGATGCTAAATGGAGTGCGCTATGAATTTGTCCGGGACACATATCAGGACACGTACCAGTTAACAATGGCTGATGATAATCATGCCAATCCTCATATTTGACATCTGCATTAGCTGATCCCATATCGATATCCAGTGAAAGGTGGTTGGATTTTCCATACCCTCGCCCTCTATAATCTTTAGAATTGTTAACAAAGTTGTCTGAATGGTTTTGAGATTCACCCAGTTTATGGTGAGGTGTGGAGGGCCTCCGAGTATTAGAATTTCTTCGGAAAACGGAGATTTGAGATTGGTGGATATGTGAAGGCGCTTGCCCTCTTAATATACCCACTACTGCGCATGCGCAAATGGGGAGCCCCATTCCCCTCAGTATAGCAGCCTGCATGACCTTCTTCTACAATTGCTACAACACCTACGTCCAAGTCCGATGGATATCCCATGGCGGTAACTACACCGCCGCCTGGCTCCGCAGCCCTCCATTTATGTTAGGATTGGGCATATTCGTTGCAGGAATGTATGCCAATATTTGGGCTGATTCGGTTCTGTTATCTGTGAGAAATAGTAAGGAAGGGGGCTACAATATACCGAGAGGGGGGCTTTATGAATATGTGAGTTGCCCAAATTATTTTGGGGCCTTTATGAAATTGTGCCCAAATTATTTTGGGGAAATTGTGCAATGGCTGGGATAGGCCAACATGAAAAGTTGCTTGCCCGGTCTGTAGCTAATCTGGGGCCTAGAGCTCTGGCTCATCATGCTTGGTACCTTCACAGATTTCATCGTGAGTATCCCAGGTCCAGAAGATGTTTGTTTCCCCACACACACACACACACACATATATATATAAGTTTTATTGTTACAGATTTTAAACATCCCCAATCCTTGGTCTTCCTAGAATTTTTCGCTTGTGGGTATGAATACCAACTAGAAACCCTTCAATTGTAGATTTTCCTTTTTCCATTCCTAACCTTCGCCAAGAGGCACAAATTTCATCTGACATTTCGGGATACCCTTTCACATCCATGTTCAGTATGGGAAAGAATTCCATCAACATTTGATCCATTGTCAGTCTCCATGGTATTCAAGCTCACAATTGCTTGTTTGTGGGCTTGAATACCAACTATTGTAAACTTTTCTTTTCCTTTTCTGAACTTAAATATCAATTCTAAAAATATTTATGCAAAAAATTGTCTAGAGGCATGAATTTCATCCAACATTTTGGAACACCCTTTTACCTTGCAAGAAATTCACCGACATTTTGGGTCACTATGTGATCCATTACCAGTTGGGATGATTTTTTTATCAATGTTCAGTAATGGAGAAGAAAAATTGGCACCAATTTTGTTGATCATGATTTAGATCATATTAATATTTTGTATTTTGAAATCATTGCCTAAATTGTCCTTATAGAGCCTAAACTATGGAGATGCAACAATGACTTCAGGTATCTAAATATTGTATATATTCTTATATATCAAATTATGAATTACTACGTGGACATTCAATTAGGAAGTTTCTTCTAGGGTTTTATTTTCAGTTGTCCAAATCAATTCATGCAATGTGGGTTTCCACCGGCTTTGGTTTTGGTGGAATGTAAATAAATAAGAGAAAACCTCTCTTGAAAGGGTTGTTTTCATGGTAACCTTCCTTGTGCATGTAGTTGTTTTCCTTTGTATTTAGTGAGAGCTTTATTGAATGGAATGCAATGAAATGAAGTGGTTTTAATTACATTTGGAAGACCAGAGGTTTATGGGAGCACTAAAAACTACAATTGCTTAAAGATTTGTGGGCTTTGTGTTATCTTTTAGAAGGTTTCTCCTCCTCTTGCTTAATTGAGTTATCTTCTCCTTGAAACCTTTTCTTGTGCTTAACTCAAACAACTCTATCATCCGAATCAAATCTTGAAAGTTTTTCATACTTCACTGATTTCAACATGCCTTATACATCCAAGGATGAAATAGTCATCCATTTTGACTACCCCTATATTGCAAGGTTTTAATGGAAGATTGCTACTTCTTTCATTGTGTTCTTAATCTTGAATTATGTGTTAATAGTTTGTTATCATTGCATTGTTGAAATTATCTCGTGCACAAGTAATTTTTTGGGTTTATACTATTTAATGAAATTTAGAATTATTTGTACATCTCTTTTTAACATTTTTTGTAATTTTCCTCTTCTTTTCTCTACAAGAGTTGAGTAAATTTAGGATGTACAAACATGCATGATCCATGCTATAAGTTAAAATATACTATAGCCACATATTTTTAGTTCAATATCTATCAAAATTCCAGATGGAATGAAACCATTCAATTCAGCACTTGCTTGATCCAACCTTCAAATTCCAACTTTCTTTTCATACAAATTTACAATTGCATGGAGTCTCTAAAATTATATTTAACAAAGAACCACACTAATGAATTTGATTAATGTACAACCAAATGTCAGTGTGTTCCTATATTAAGGTGGACTATAAATTTTGGCAAATGCAAAACAAGTTGATTCTTCTAATTTTTCAATCCAAACAACTGTAACTTTGAAATATTGAAACATTTCCATAAATTTTCCAAACCACTAGATGTACCTAAAGAAACACTGACCAACTCCCAATCTAGATTAAAATTTTAAATCACACCACGAGTCACTACGAAATAGATGACAAAGAGAAAAAGGGTTGTTGGAATATGTTACAGAGTAGTTGAAGATTTGGAATTATATCAATAAATGATAGCATTGTTATTGCATAACAATCAAACCAATCTATTTGACCAACCATCAATGCTCGGCTCATCATGCTTGGTACCTTCACAGATTTCATCTTGAGTATCCCAGTCCAGAAGATGTTTGTTACCATCCACACCCACACACACACACACACACACCACACACACACACACACACACACTAGTTTTATTGTTACAGATTTCAAACATCTCCAATCCTCGGTCTTCTTAGAATTTCTTGCTTGTGGGTATGAATACCAACTAGAAACCCTTCGATTGTAGACTTTCCTTTTTCCATTCCTAACCTTCGCCAAGAGGCACAAATTTCATCCGACATTTTGGGATACCCTTTCATATCCATGTTCAAGATGGGAAAGAATTCCATCAACATTTGATCCATTGTCAGTTTCCATGGTATTCAAGCTCACAATTGCTTGTTTGTGGGCTTGAATACCAACTATATAAACTTTTCTTTTCCTTTTCTGAACTTAAATATCAATTCTAAAACTATTTATGCAGAAAAATGTCTAGAGGCATGAATTTCATCCAACATTTTGGAACACCCTTTACCTAGCAAGAAATCCACCGAAATTTTGGGTCACTATGTGATCCATTTCAAGTCTGGATAAGAATTTTATCAATGTTCAGTAATGGATGAAAAAAATTGGCACCAATTTTGTTGATCATGATTTATATCATATTAATATTTTGTATTTTGAGATCATTGCCTAAATTGTCCTTTTAGAGCCTAAACTATGGAGAGGCAACAGTGACTGCAGGTATCTAAATATTGTATATATTCTTATGTATCAAATTATGAATTACTATGTGGACATTCAATTAGGAAGTTTCTTCTAGGGTTTTATTTTCAGTTGTCCAAATTAATTCATGCAATGTGGGTTTCCACCGCCTTTGGTTTTGGTGGAATGTAAATAAATAAGAGAAAACCTCTCTTGAGAGGGTTGTTTCCATGTTAGCCTTTCTTTTGCATGTAGTTGTTTTCCTTTGTATTTCAGTGAGAGCTTTATTGAATGGAATGCAATGAAATGAAATGGTTTTAATTACATTTGGAATACCAAAGGTTTATGGAACCACTAAAAACTACAATTGCTTAAAGATTTGTGGGCTTTGTGTTATCTTTTAGAAGGTTTCTCCTCCTCTTGCTTAATTGAGTTATCTTCTCCTTGAAACCTTTTCTTGTTCTTAACTCAAATAACTCTATCATGGAATCAAATCTTGAAAGTTTTTCATACTTCACTCCGATTTCAACATGCCTTAAACATCCAAGGATGAAATAGTCATCCATTTTGACTACCCCTATATTACAAGCTTTTAATGGAAGATGCTACTTCTTTCATTGTGTTCTTAATCTTGAATTATGTGTTAATAGTCTGTTATCATTCATTGCAGGTGTTGAAATTATCTCATGCACGAGTAATTTTTGGGTGTATTCTACTGTTATTGAAATTTAGAATTATTTGTACATCTCTTTTTAACTTTTTTTTTAATTTTTTCTCGCTTTTCTCTACAAGAGTTGAGTAAATTTACGATGTACAAACATGCTTGTTTCGTGCTCTAAGTTAAAATATACTATAGCCACATATTTTTAGTTCAATATCTATCAAAGTTTCAGATGGAATGAAATCATTCAACTCAACACACGCTTGATCCGACCTTCAAATTCCAACTTTCTTTCCATACAAATTTACAATTGCGTTGAGTCTCTAAAATTCTATTTATCAAGGCACCACACTAATGAATTCGATTAATGTACGACCAAATGTTAGTGTGTTCAGTATTAAGGTTGGATTTGTAAAATTATGAAAATGTAAAACAAGTTGATTCTTCTAATTTTTCAATCCAAACAATTGTATATTGAAACATTTCCATAAATTTTCCAAACCACTAGATGTACATAAAGAAACACACGACCAACTCCCAATCTAGATTAAAATTTTTAATCACACCACGAGTCATTGAAATAGATGAAAAAGAGAAAAAGGGTTGTTGGAATATGTTACAAAGTAGTTGAAGATTTGGAATTATATCAATAATTAATAGCATTGTTATTGCATAACAATCAAACCAATCTATTTGACCAACCATCAATTCCTCCTCCAACTAGATTAAAGTTTATTTCCATTGTCACATGGAGTTTTTACGAAAGAAAAATTTGAAGTTGATCTATCTCTAGCAATCATACCAAAAGGTTCGATAGTAACATTGATAGAATGACATAGGAATATAAAAACAACAATGTAAAAGGATAGTGCCCTATTGAAGCATGGGAGAGACTAAATGAAATGAAAACATTGTCCTTAAAAAGTTAAATGCATTTAATGCATATCATATTATCAAGCAACACAATCAAATGATAATCTCAATTTTCCAACCAAGAACAATAAGCATATATGATTTAATAGTCAAAATCTGATGCTTAGCAATTTGAAATATGATTATTGTAGTTTGGAGTCTAACATGGCAGTCCTCCACAATAGCAAAATATATGGCACAAACCAAAATCCTAAGTGGCAATAATAGTAAATAAAATGTTTTTCAAGGTACAACATGTATGTGACCAATCAATTCTCCCTATAAAATATTTTTCCAAATAGGTAAAGATGCTCATAACTGTACTTCCATTTATAAGAGTGGAACACATAACATTAGACAATATAGCTTACAAACAGGGGTCTGAAACCCTACTTAAATGGTAAGTCACACATGTAAGGAAACTTGATCTTAGAGTGATTTTGTGGACCATGGCAAGCCAGCTACTTAGAATTGAAATAATCTTATTGGGGTTTATTAAATTATACCTTTGTTAATTTTACAAAGATACAGATTGAATCTTGCCATTTTTCACATCATTTTAGAGATGAGACAACTTGCTAGTATAAGTAGTTGGAAACAATTTTATGAGTTGTAGCTGTTAGATGGACTTTGTACCAAAATGCATACTTTGATGTATCATGAAGGAATTTCATTTTTTTTTCCAAAAACAAATCCCATGAGATGAGGACACTTTGACCAGGTGGCCTTTTCATACTTATTGGAACTTTTCAAACTAATATTTCAAGTAGTTCAACTTGTAGTTGTACACATTTGATCTTGTAGGTAAGTGCATTGCTAATGCATATCTATGTGCAATGTACAAAATGTCAAATAATATATTATAAGGAAATTACTGATTCCCAAATTCCAAATATGGTCATGTAAATGTTTCTAAAGCATGCATTGCTCCCTAAAACGACTTATTTCTTAAATATTAAGATCTTTATTTTGTTTGAAATCCCATTATAAAAATTTCATAAAAATTATTTAATGGAGTTTATATCAACTTCTAACATGCTTACATTGATAATTTTTAAGGGAGGCCTCATTTTCGCCTCTTGATGAGTTGTGTCATACACCAACCACATTCTACATGATAACCAAATGTAAACTTGCCAAATTGCATCCAACTTAAATTAATAATGAGGACCCCTACTCAAATGGGCTCTCCAGACAAATATGCATATGCAAGCTAACTATTTGAATGCAACAAAGATTCAACTGCGAAGACCAAAACCTGAAGGAAAAAGTACCAACCATCTCATTCACAAAGACCATGCTACAAGACTACTCCTAATCGAACCACCGCCGCATAGACTTGCTCCCTAGGAATAACCACTAGTTATATGATATACAAACATGTATTACATTGGGTTCATTATTCGAAACTAGAATTTTGTTCTATTATAAAAAAAAAAATTTTGTCTTGCAAAAACAATCATTATGATTTTTGTCATAAAATCATAATATAATAGAGGGAGTGATTTATATAAGCATTATTTTTTGTCGAGTAAATAAATTGAGTGGGTAGTTCAAATATGCATGTTATGAATCTAACCTTATGGACACATGGCATTTATTACTAGTTTTTGTAATGATTTTTGGTTCGTCTATTATTGACCTAAATTATGGTTTTTGGGCACATTTTCTTGATCTTTCGCGGTCTTTCCATTTATCCTTATGCTTCTTATGATTGAATCCTATTAATCTATTTCCCATTATTTTACATGTCTAAAACGTGGAATGGAAAGGACAATCTGGAAGGGCTTTCAATTTGTTAATTTTCTTCCCGTTGCTTATATGATCATTATTTTTAATTTTTTTACAACTTTTAAAAGAAGTTTTATAAGTATCAAGGGCCATTGGTCTATTGGTGAAGTTGATTAGCTTTGAATAAGTCCACCAGGGATCAAGTTTTGTTGAGTACAAGGCCCGAAGATACTTGATCACTAGTTTAATTGTATGCTTACTTGTAATTGTAAATCTGCTATATGCTTCCTCCGAAATATGAGCAGAGGTGCCGACAATCTATGTAATCTATTGCCCAATTAAATGCACTTCTTAATAAAAAAAATTGTTATAAATAAATTTGTATGTGAATAAGGCATTAATTTTAATTTTATTTGTTTATTAATATTTAAATACCTTTAATTCATTTAGGAATTAACTAGCAATCAACCGGCTATTTAGAAAATAATTTATTCTTATCATTTCAAGAAAAAGTAAAAAAATAAAATTATTGATCATTCACAAACATGATAGAAAATTCAAGCATTCATTAGTGTATTTATTGAATCACTAAAAGGAAAGACACATTATATTGTAGGGGATATTATAGCTAAAAAACATTACATTTAAGTTGTTTTGTTATTGTGTACAACAAAGATACCTAAAAATAAAAGTTAAGTGGAACACAAACTCGTATTAGAAACCTCCAAACTTAGTAAGTTTAAAGTTTGAAATCATAATTAAGGTTAGGAGAAATAAGTTTGACTTCCCAATGATCGAAGTAATTTAGGTAGTAGAGTTGCAAAAATCGAGGGAGGTTTCTAGAGATTAGAAATGAGAAAATCTAGTATAGTCTAAGAAAAATGAATTGTAAACTATTTTCTTGAACATCATTTCCATAGCTTAAAGTAATTTTCCACACATCACATTTTTGGAAAAGTGTTATGTTCGTTGTGTGTGTTTTAGATTTTCTGTCTATCCTTAAACCACCAATATGTGTTGATTAGTTTATCAAATGCTTTTTTATTACTTGCGGGCACAAAATAAACTTAAACATATTCTTTTAATCATTATTCAAACATTGAAATACTTAATTAGGTGTTTTTATCATCTTACGTATTACTGTACATGTTTCGAAAAATCTATTTATTCATAAAATATTATTGTGAACCTTGGTTGTCTTACACAATGTAATGTCCTTTTCGGGAACAAAACAAAAGATCTCCCAATCTGATTTTATAATCCATCCAACTGAAAGTAATTTGATTTTTGCAATATTTTAGGGCAGCGAACTGTTTGTGGAATTCAACTTCATTTTGAGCCTTCAAAACCAGTCTCAACAATCACATAATACAAGAAATATGATTTTTAATGTCCTAGATATGAAGATATGAATTTAATAAAACCCTTGTTCGTAGTGTATCTTTAAAAATTCATAACTCAACATAGAAAGCACCAAAAATCATGAAACTTGAGATATCAACGTTATAAAATATAGAGAATAAGTTGATAATTCCATATTTGCCAAAATGTCACCTGCACATACCAAAATATTACTCCAATATAGATCTCCCTCTTGAAATCAAATATAATATGCACCAACAATTGATAAAATGGAAGATTTCACCTTTATAAATCATAGGGAACTCAACCATGTAAATTAATCATGAAACCAACAATATTCTTTGAAAACATACCTCTAAGCAAGTCATCTAGGGTAGAATTCGTTATAACCAACAATGAGATCAACACAAATGAGATAATGTGGCTTTTCATCCACACTACCCTTTCCTCAAGGGGTTTTCGTCCTTGAATGAGATAAAGAAAGGGCTTCAACAAGCAACCTTCAACAATAAGATATATTAATCAAAAACATCCTTACAAATGACTAAGCGACCTTCTTATATAGACATAAGGGGTGCCTATTACAAAGTGCAATCCGGAAAGGCTGACCTCATAAGGTAGGATCTTTTAAAAGTTCATTAAGTATCGGACGTAAATGCCACAAATACTTATTTTATTTCCTAATTACATAGCCATCTATGAAGCACTAATCGTCAATAGGAATACATAATTAAATAACTATCAAAATAATGATGCAACTATGAAGCTTATATCTTCCATTTTCTTTCTCCTCAAATCCACGGGAAGAAAATGGATTAAGGTCTTCAATTGGAGTTATCTCGAAAAGGGGACGTGACAGTCCTCCCCTCTCGAAATTGCTTGTCCTCAAACAATCACAAGTGCCCAAATCCCAAATGAATCTCAATTGCTCCATGATCTTTATGTTTGTACCTACACAAGAAACAAACATGTTAAAGAAAACATGAGTGTTTAACAACACTCTCTTAGGCCCTGCAATTATGGGAAGTGACTCTCCATTCTTGCTTGTGGAAGCTCCATGAACTTTGTGCATTTGATGGCTGCCCCACACATAGCTGTAGCTATGCATTTCCTCCTCATGGCTCAGCCTGAAAGTAGTTGGAACATGTTTCCAAATAGCTGCCCATGCCTTAGAAACAATCAGAGGAGTATTAACATCATTCTTGTGACCCAATCTTCCTTTTCCTCAACCCAAAGTATGCAAAGGGAACTGAAAATGATAGGGACAACTGCTGTCATAAAAATCTTCCCATTCATGCTTGAAGTTCCCTCTATGGCTTCTCCTTTATTGCTCATGCTTCTATGTATCATGAGGGAAGTTTGGAAAATCCTTCTAGCATATTTGTAGAACTGATCTAAAAACAAATCTCCATGGTTACCTGGCTGTAGCAACACTTTAGACCCCTTAGCATGAGTGTTTTGGAGTTGCATTTGGGTGGATTTGGGCTGCCTCCACAAAACCAATGCTAGCTGAGTTGTTCCCCTTTCAAGAGCCCCTCTTTTGGCTCTAATTTTCAACATGAACACACAAGTTCCTTCATGCCAAAAATATTTCATTGAATACCAATCACCATTGTCATAAGAATCATGGAAAGTATACATATGATTGCAAGACATCTAGGAATTGTGAATTGGAACTCTTCCCATAATATTCCCAACTTGCACTGATTCAAACAAAAAGGGGGAAGGAAATTATGGGAAGTAGTAGTGCTTCTACCATACTCAATAACATATAAATTAGTCATCCCACATACCTTTTCTTCATGGGTATCTCTGTCAAGATGGAATTCATGTGATGGTGAAGAGGAGTCCACCAATCTCAACTTCCATGCCCTCATTTATAGGCCCTTTGTTATCCTCCTTTCTTGGGTCTTTCTTAGCTTCTTTGACATGGTGACATAGCGGAAATCTACTCCTCAATGACTGTTGTACCAACTCAATTGGAAATGGAGAGTTGTTAGCATGTGTCAACCATGAAACAAGTGAAACTTTCTTTGGATGATACTGCTGATCAAAACCAGCGAGTATAGGGACCTTCCTTACACACTTTGACCAAGGTAAGAGAGGAATTCTTCCCTGATATGACTGTTGTTCAAAAATGGAATGAAGGGGCTTGTTTTCATAACATATCATCCATGAAAAGAATGGAATTACTTCAAGATAGGACTGCTGCAATAAATATGAGTGTAAAGGATGACTCACATCATATCCGAACACTGTAAATGATAGATTTACCTCCTGAAGCAACTGCTGTAGCAATATATGGTGCAAAGAATCCTTCTCATCATGGATTATCCATGAAAGGAACTGAATTACTGTGTAATGTGACTGCTGTTCCAAAACAGCAAAGCATAAAAACTCACAGTGGAAAAATCATACCTTTCAAACTCAGCTAAGTTACAATGCCCGAATCAAAGGAATAACACTCATTCCACTTCAATTCAAACACCAACTTTATGCACACAACCTTTATTACAATTGGAGGAATCTTTTTATGAATATGTGCATTGACTAGGAACTGAAAATCCAAATCAAATGACTGTTGAATAACAAATGGAAATGCAGAGCTTACCATGTGCCTTCCCAAAGCTAGCTTGAATGATTGGTGCCCCTTGGTGATGAAGTTACTTTGCATCATCTCATTCTTCACCAAGTGGTGTGAATGCATAACATCCTCCATAAATTTTCCTTCTAACCATATGCATGGAAATAAACACTCATTAGCCACAACCCTATTGAATCCTTCTTTTTAGAGTGTTCTCCATAATGGCCACCATGAAGCATCAAACTTGCCATGTGTTTCTCCCTTTCAACAAGCTGCCCATGATGAAACAAGTATGGTAGCGACATAGGAGGAGACAAAGAATATGAAATGTGACTATTTCTACCATACCTTGTGTTGTCCATGCATGGAACCTCTTCATGGTTCTTACCACGGTCATGTATATCATCAATTTGCCTCCAATGAGCTGCTGCTTTGGAAATTCCAGCAAGCTCATTATCTTCATTCTCACCTGGAAATTGGTCCTCCATCGCCAACTTCACTTCACCCATATGCAAATCTGATTTTTCCTCTTCTTTTGGCTCATGCTCCATGGTTTTCTCCTCAAAAACATGCTCTTTTTTTTTGTTGTTTTGTGTAATGAAATTACTAGTATAATTCAGATTATGAGAGCAATAATAACACAAAAGAACACAATATTTCAAAATAATGATCTCAATATGCACTATAATAGCTTCGCCACTTTGAGGGGCAACCTCCAAACCATATAATAAGACTCAAATGCTCAAATGATAATGAAATACTACCTACAATCCTCTCGTATATACTATTCATATGTTATGGCCATCACTAAGACCTGACCTATTAAGCATGGTAAAGTATAAATGATATAATAAAATGATATGGTAAGCCACAGTGCTGGCTACTCATATCCTAATACAAGCAATAGGTTAAGGGCGTAGCATGCCTTCCCCTTCAAACCAACGTTGTCCTCAATGTTGAATAATCTTGGATGTTGCTACGAAAACCTTCATTCTCCCGTGTGCATCTTCTATGCTAAGATTATTCCACTTTATCGATATTCCTTAATGTCTGGTTCTCAGCCTCTTAGTACGTGTTTACAGAATCTTCTCTGGCTCCAAAATGATTCTTCCTTCTTCGTCAAGTTCTGTAACTCTATCGGGATTCAAATTTCTGTCCAATAGCCTTCTTCGTGCATGAAACATGGAATACTAGATGTATGTGTGTTGATGGAGGCAACTCTAGTTTACAAGCAACACTGCTAATTTTCGTCAGAAACCCGATAAGGGCCATAATATTTAGGAGCAAGTTTGTTGTCCTTTTTCTATTGCTTTAGGGACATCTATTTGTAAGGCTAGAGACGTACAAAAACCCAATCACCAATTTCAAAATGTCTTTCACTATGGTGTTTATCTGCTTGTTGTTTCATCTTGTTTTGTGCTAATGCTAAATTCTCCTTCAAACTAGCCAAAACCTGCTGTTGATGTTGAATGTGTTCCTCAACATCTCTGACCTTAGTTCGCACCCTCAAGGAGGAAGTGATAGAAGGTGGATGGTAGCCATATAATTCAAAAAATGGAGTCATTTGAGAAGAGGTATGGAAAGATGTGTTATACCACCATTCTGCAAGTGGTAGCCATTTAATCCACCTTTCCTGCATATCTGATACAAAAAAACGTAGATACCCCTCTAAGCATTTGTTGACCACTTCCATTTCCCATCAGTTTGAGGATGATAAGATGAACTGTGAGCTAGCTAAGTACCCAAACATGAAAATAATTCTGTCCAAAAATTACTTGTGAAAATAGGATCACGATCACTTACAATTATCTTTAGGGTTCGTCTCCAAAAAAATAGTTGCGACTATACTAGCTGTAAATGGATGTGACAGGGCACAAAAATGGGCATATTTTGTGAGCCTATCCACAATCACAAAAATAACATTCTTACCCTCTAAACAAGGAAATCCTGTGATGAAATCCATGGAGACCTCCTCCCATCTCTGGCTAGGAATTGGTAAGGGTTGCAATGACATGGTGTCTTAATTATTTCCCCTTTGTTCTGTTGGCACACTAAACAATATGATACAAACTTTTGTACATCCCCCTTAAGTCCTTCCCAAAATAATTCTCTTTTTATTCTATGATATGTCTTCAAAAACCTAGAGTGTCCTCCAACAAGTGAGGCATGTAGCTCTGCAAGAATCTTATGCTTCAACTCAAAATATTTACTCAAGTATAACTTGTCCTTGTACCATAGGGCATTACCTTTCCACTCAAATTTGTTAGATGTCATAGATCCTTGCTTGATATTCTGTATTAGAGATTGTGTATCCTTGTCTTGATCCCATTCCAATCTTGCTTCATCCACCCAATCGAACGCATCAACTTGGACATATAGCATCGAGGATGTATCCCTTCTGGATCGGATAATAATTTTTTTACCCTTATGATTTTACCCACATTTTTTTTGTTGTTCCTTAGATGATAACATTTGCTCCAAAAAGTATTTAAGACTATCATGATCATTTTTTACCTTGAAGTGTCTACCCATGAGATAGGGCCTCCATTGCTTGACCGCATGAAGAATAGCCATCATTTCTTTCTCATAGACAGGTTTGAGTAGATCTTATTGGTGACTCTTAAATGCAATTGGTTTCCTTCTTGCATTATAACTACTCCCAATCCTTATCTCAAGCGTCACATTCAACAATAAAGGTTTTTGAGAAGTTGTGAATAACCAAAACTGGGGTGCTACACAAGGCTTCCTTCAATTGCTCAAAGGATTTAGTGGCTAATTCTATCCAATGGAAGGCATCCTTCTTTAGCAATGTAGTGAGTGGGGTTGCTATTCTACCATATCCCCACACAAATCTTCTGTAGTACCCTGTTAGTCCTAGGAACCCATGAATATTTTTGAGAGTTTTGGGCCTTGGCCATTCCACCATAGCTTTGATCTTCTGAGGATCAACTTTGACGCCTTCATGGGATACAATATGACCCAAGTACTCTACCTCTTGTACACCAAAAGAACATTTGGATGGCTTTGCATAGAGAGTATGTTTCTCCAAAACTTCCAACACTTTATTTACATGTTGTAAGTGTTCTTCCCATGTCTTACTGTAAATCAATATGTCATCAAAGAAAACTAATACAAATTTCCTTTAAAATGGCCTAAAAACAATGTTCATCAAGCTTTGAAAGGTTGAAGGTGCATTTGTAAGACCAAAAGGCATTACCAAAAACTCATAATGGCCCTCATGAGTCTTGAAAGCCATTTTATGAACATCTTCCTCTTTTATTCTAATTTGATGGTACCTCGAACGAAGATCTAGTTTCGTGAAATAAACAGCACCATGAATTCATCAAGTAAATCATCAATTACTGGAATAGGAAACTTATCTTTGATGGTGTACTAGTTGAGTTCTTGATAATATGGAGACATACTCCATGTTTCATCCTTCTTACGTACCATGACCACTAGTGAAGAATATGCACTCTGGCTAGGCCTAATGATACTTGCCTTCAACATTTCCTGAACCATTTTCTCGATCTCACTTTTCTGGGAATATGGGTATTTGTATGGTCTGATATTAGGTGTTTGGCTCCCTGGAATCAAATGAATGGCATGATCATGATCCCTAACTGGTGGTAGTCCCTTTGAAATTGCATCAAAAACAAATGAGTGAGCATCAACAATCTTTTGAAGATTGGGTGGCATTGAAGACTCTGTATGTTGTACTTCTATAGAAAATAACTTTATTATAAATCCATCTACTCCTTTTCTGAGAACCTTCTGCATCTGATGAGAGCTAATAATTTGTGGATACTTAGCTACCATCCCATTAAATTTTATTGTCCTTCCATCTAAATGAAATCTCATGAACAATTCTTGGAAATTCATCTCTATAGTACCTAAGGTTGTGAGCCATTGGAAACCCAAAACAATATCTGCCCCTCCCATAGAATATATCAAACATAGGTGTGTCTAACATGTAATATCCCATAGAAATTTTGATACTATGGCACTTTCTTGTGCACGACGGTCCCACCATCCGCTATCATAACTTGCATTTCGGAGTCGGGTAAATAAAACAATTGAGGCGGGCAACTAACTTACTATTTATGAAGTTATGAGTACTCCCGAGTCAATCAACACCGTCACCTTCTATTTTTGAGATATCAATAACCTTGAGTGTTTGAGGAGTACTAATACTGACAATGCATGGCAAAAAATTGTAGGTTGGTGATCCTCTACTTCATCTTCTATTGGTTCCTCAGCCTCTCCTATAATTTCAGCATCCTCATCATCCTCATTACCTCCGTCAATATAGAACAACTTCTTCTCAACACATTTGTGTCCCTGTCCATATTTTTTATCAAATTTGAAACATAATCCTTTTGCTCTCTTTTCTTCCATTTGTTGAGGAGTCAGTCTAATTGGCCTAGAAAATGAAGGGGAAGAGATACTATGGTCTTTGGTGTTAATGAAAGGTGGCCTCCTACTACAAAGTTTACTTTTTTCTCTTCTTGACGTGCCATGATAATAGAATCAGAAAGCTTGAGTGGATTAAACATACGTACCTCATGCTTGATGTGGTATTTAAGACCCCCAAGAAATAGGTCATTCAAATTCTCTTCTGGTATATTCTCCACCCTTAAGGATAGGTTCTGGAATTGATGCACATAATCTTTGACTGATCTATTTGTTGTAACTTTGCTAATTGACTAAAGTAGTTCTCTGAAACACTGGAACTATAGTGCAATTGCAACTCCTCGGTAAAAATTGTCCAAGTGACACCGAGACCATTCTTCTGCCTTTGAGCACATAACCATCGATACCAAACGAATTGGTCTGGTTTAAGATATAGGGATGCCAATGTCACCTTTTGTCCTAATGGTGTTTGATGTAGCTCAAAGAAGTTCTCCATTTGATTTATCCAATTCAGGGGATCTTTACCATCAAATTTGCGCATATCCACTTTCGGCATCATGTTCCGTGGTTGTGAATAAGTTGGATTCTGATTGGGATGGAAAAGTGATCCAACATGGTTATTTTGTCCATGATTTTGAACTGAAGATCCTCCTTGGTTGATATGGGCTAGATTTGGGCCATATTGTTTACCCTTTACATGTTGCATTATATCATCTAATTGATGATTGATTTGGGCCATGTCTTCTTTAGAGGCCATCTTAGATTGTACATTTCGCAACTCATACTCAAGTTGGATCACCTTATGATCAATTGAGGTAAACCCTTATGATCAATTGAGGTAAACCCTAGTGTGAAGGAATCTATGTTTACCTCTTATGACTCCATCTGTACAAATTTCAATCACTATCCCATCTTTATCGGGGTTTTACTCGGAGTAAGTGGATTTTTTTCTCTTGTGGAAGGCCCTAAATTTGCCATGATATCAAACTTGAAATGAACCTTTTGCAAAATTTTTCAAGTAAAAATATCTCCCACCAATTCGCTTTGGTTGAAATATATTACGGAAACAAAAAATTAGGGTTTTTGCCCTAATTTTGGCCCAGTGATCGCATCTCTGATACCACTTGTAATGAAATTACTAGTATAATTCAAATTATGAGCAGCAATAGAACACCAAAGAACACAATATTTTAGAATAATGATCTCAATATGCACTTATAATAGCTTGGCCACTTCAAGGGGGAAACCTCCAAACCATATAATAAGACTCAAATTCTCAAATGATAATGAACTACTACCTACAATCTTCTATATATACCATTCATATGCTATGGCCATCACCAAGGCCGACGGTCTATTAAGCATGATAAAGTATAAATGATATGGTAAGCCACAAGTCGATTACTCATATCCTAATACAAGCAATAGGTTAAGGGCATAGGATGAAGCTATTACAATTGCATATTGAGATCATTATTATGAAATATTGTGTTATTTGGTGTTATATTGCTGCTCATAATTTGAATTATACTAGTAATTTCATTACAAGTGGTATCGTAGCTCGATTTGATTGCAAAATTTGGGCAAAAAATTTTTTTTGGCAAAAACCGAATAATTTTTGTTTCTACAATATAGGTTTTGAAAACTAGAGCTTTTTGACCGGGCAAAAGTTATTACAGATATTTTTATCTCCTGAGGGTGCAAACATTTCAAGTTTGATATCATAGTATTAGTGGGGCCTTCTACAAGAGCAAAACCCTAAAAGAATCCGGCCTTAGCAAAAAAAGAATTCTCGGTTAAAACCCGGATAAAGATGAGATAGTGATTGAAGAGATGGATTTAGAAGGGGTAAATACAGAGTACTTAGCACTAGGGTTTACTTCAATTGATCATAAGGTGAGCCAACTTGAGTATGAGATGTGAAATGTACAATCTGAGATGGCCTCTAAAGGAGACATAGCCCAAATCAATCATCGGTTGGATGATATCATGAAACATGTAAAGGGTAAATAGTATGGCCCAAATCCATCCCATATCAACCAAGGAGGATCTTCAGTTCAAAATCATGGACAAAATAACCATGTTGGATCACTTTTCTAGCCCAATCAGAATCCAACTTATTCGCAACCATGGAACATGATGCCAAAAGTGGATATGCGCAAATTTGATGGTAAGGATCCCTTGAATTGGATAAATCAAATGGAGAACTTCTTTGAGCTACATCAAACACCATCAGGACAAAAGGTAACTTTGGAATCCTTGTATCTTGAACCAGACCAATTCATTTGGTATCGATGGTTATGTGCTTAGAGGTAGAAGAATGGTCTCGGTGTCACTTGGACAGTTTTTATCGAGGAGTTGCAATTGCACTATAGTTCCAGTGTTTCAGAGAACTACTTTAGTCAATTAGCAAAGTTATGAAAATAGGTTCATCAAAGATTATGTGCATCAATTCCATAACCTATCCTTAAGGGTGGAGAATATTCCAGAAGAGAATCTAAATGACCTATTTCTTGGGGGTCTTAAGGACCACATCGAGCATGAGGTACGTATGTTTAATCCACTCAAGCTTTCTGATTCTATTATCATGGCATGTCGAGCAGAGGAAAAAGTTCTTTTATAGTAGGAGGCCACCTTTCATTAACACTAAAGACCGTAGTATCTCTTCCCCTTCATTTTCTAGGCCAATTAGACTGACTCCTCAACAAATGGAAGAAAAGAGAGCAAAAGGATTATGCTTTAACTATGATAGCAAATATGGACTAGGACACAAATGTGCTGAGAAGAAGTTGTTCTATATTGACGGAGGTAATGAGGATGATGAGGATGCTGAAATTATAGGAGAGGTTGAGGAACCAGTAGAAGAGGAAGTAGAGGATCACCAACCTACAATTTCTTGCCATGCATTGTTAGGTATTAGTACTCCTCAAACACTCAAGGTTATTGGCTATCTCAAAAAATAGAAGGTGACAGTGTTGATTGACTCAGGAGTACTCATAACTTCATAAATAGTAAGTTAGCTTCCCGCCTCAATTGTTTTATTTACCCAACTCTAGAAATGCAAGTTATGATTGCGGATGGTGGGACAATCAAGTGCACAGGAAAATTCCATAGTATTAAGCTTTCCATGGGAGACTACATGTTAGACTCACCTATGTTTGCTATTTCTATCTGGGAGGGGGTAAATTGTTTTGGGTGTCCAATGGCTCACAACCTTAGGTACTATAGAGATGAATTTCCAAGAATTGTTCATGCGATTTCAATCAAATGGAAGGAAAATATAATTGAATGGGATGGTAGCTAAGTCTCCACAGATTATTAGCTCTCATCGATGCGAAGGTTTCTTTAAAAGGAGTAGATGGATTTATAAAAGTTATTTTCCATAGAAGTACAAAATATAGAGTCTTCAATGCCACCTGATCTTCAGAACATTGTTGATGCTCACTCATTTGTTTTTGATGAAATTCCAAAGGGACTACCACTAGTTAGGGATCATGCTCATGCCATTCATTGATTCCAGGGGGCCAAACACATAACATCGACCATATACACGATACCCATATTCCCAAAAAAATGAGATCGAGAAAATGGTTCAGGAAATGTTGAAGGTAGGTATCATCAGGCCTAGTCAGAGTACCTATTCTTCCCCAGTGGTCATGGTACGTAAGATGGATGAAACATGGAGGATGTGTCCATATTACCGAGAACTCAACAAGTACACCATCAAAGATAAGTTTTCTATTCCAGTAATTGATGATTTACTTGATGAATCGCATGGTGCTATTTATTTCACAAAATTAGATCTTCATTCGGGGTACCATCAAATTGGAATAAAAGAGGAAGATGTTCATAAAATGGCTTTCAGGACTCATGAGGGCCATTATGAGTTTTTGGTAATGGCCTTTGGTCTTACAAATGCGCCTTCAACCTTTCAAATCTTGATGAACACTATTTTCAGGCCATTTTAAAGAAAATTTGTATTAGTTTTCTTTGATGACATATTGATTTACAGTAAGACATGGGAAGAACACTTAAAACATGTAAATAAAGTGTTGAAGTTTTGGAGAAACATACTCTCTATGCAAATCCATCTAAATGTTCTTTTGGTGTACAAGAGGTAGATTACTTGGGTCACATTGTATCCCATGAAGGCATCAAAGTTGATCCTCATAAGATCAAAGCTATGGTGAAATGGCCAAGGCCCAAAAATCTCAAAAATCTTTGTGGGTTCCTAGGACTAACAGGGTACTACAGAAGATTTGTGCGGGGATATGGTAGAATAGAAACCCCACTCACTGCATTGCTAAAGAAGGATGCCTTCCATTGGACAGACTTAGCCACTAAATCCTTTAAGTAATCAAGGAAGTCTTGTGCGTAACCCAAGTTTTGGTTACTCCCAACTTCTCAAAAACCTTCATTTTTGAATGTGATGCTTCAAGATCAGGATTGGGAGCATTTATAATGCAAGAAGGAAGACCAATTACATTTGAGAGTCACCAATTCAAAGGAAAATATCTACTCAAACCGGTCTATGAGAAAGAAATGATGGCTATTCTTCAAAGGTCAAGCAATGGAGGCCCTATCTCATGGGTAGACACTTCAAGGTAAAAATGATCATGATAGTCTCAAATACTTTTTTGGAGCAAAGGTTATCATCTGAGGAACAACAAAAGTGGGTAACAAAAATGTTGGGTTATGATTTTGAAATCATATACAAAAAGGGTAAAGAAAATGTAGTAGTTGATGCATTGTCCAGAAGGGATACATCTGTAGATTCCTTACTATGTGGAATGTCCATGTTGATGGCCGATTGGGTGGATGAAGAAAGATTGGAATGGGATCAAGACAAGGATACACAATCTCTAATATAGAATATCAAGCAAGGATCTATGACATCTAAAAATTTGAGTGGAAAGGTAATGCCCTATGGTACAAGGATAGGTTATACTTGAGTAAAGATTCTGAGTTGAAGCATAAGATTCTTGCAGAGCTACATGCCTCACCTGTTGGAGGACACTCTGGGTTTTTGAAGACATATCATAGAATAAAAATAGAATTATTTTGGGAAGGACTCAAGGGGGATATACAAAATTTTGTATTAGAGTGTTTAGTGTGCTAACAAAATAAAGGGGAAACAATTAAGACACCAAGTCTGTTGCAACCCTTACCAATTCCTAGCTAAAGATGGGAGGAGGTCTCCATGGATTTCATCACCGGATTGCCTTGTTTAGAGGGTAAGAATGTTATTTTCATGATTGTGGATAGGCTCACAAAATATGCCCATTTTTGTGCCCTATCACATCCATTGCAGCTAATACTGATCCTGCACATAACTATTTTTTTGGAGACAGTTCAAAGGCTACATGGAACCCCAAAGATAACTATAAGTGATCGTGATCCTATTTTCACAAGTAATTTTTGGATGGAATTATTTTCATGTTTGGGTACTCAGCTAGCTCACAGTTCATCTTATCATCCTCAAACTGATGGGCAAACAGAAGTGGTCAACAAATGCTTAGAGGGGTATCTACGTTGTTTTGTATCAGATAAGTGGGAAAGGTGGATTAAATGGCTACCACTTGCAGAATGGTGGTATAACACATATTTTCATACCTCTTCTTAAATGACCCCATTTTTAGCATTATATGGTTACCATCCACCTTATATCACTTCCTCCTCGAGGGTGCAAACTATGGAACCTCTTCATGGTTATGTATATCATCATTTTTCCTCCAATGAGATACTGCTTTGGAAATTCCAGGAAGCTCATTATCTTCATTCACACTTGGAAATTGGTCCTTCGTTGCCAACTTCACTTTACACATGTGAAAATATGATTTTTCATCTTCTTTTGGCTCATGTTCCATGGTTTTCTCCTCGAAAGCATGCTCTTTTTTTACTGTTGTCCTGAATATAGGTCAATGAATCGTCTTTGGCAAGAGTAAAGAAATCCTCTATTGCTTCTAAGGGATGCTCCCTAGCTATACCCAATAATTTTGGGTTATCTTCAACACTTTATCACATATAACCATTAGAGACCGAAGGAATATCATCAAACACTAATGAAATTTTACCTTGGGATTCATCATTGCGAGTTTTCTCATCAAATCTTCCTATGATATTTTGATTGAGATCATCAAAGAAGTAAACCGGTTCTTCTCCTCAGGTTTCTTTCACATTGTACCACTAATCTCTTACTATCCTTGCCAAATGATAAGGGATGAATTCAATGTCATCCTCCACATGCATAGGTTTTAGTTTGCAAGTATGCCTCTAATTATGAAAACTATGATCTCATCGAAATTTTTTAGTACCATCAAAAATAGAGATATTACCCTTCCATGCACCGTTCTTGCTTCCTTTTGGTGAGAATGGTTTAGTCATGCCATCAAATTTTCAAACTTGGAATCTTCCATCGTAAACCTAGGTCCTTTTGAAGATCCGAGATCTCGATACTTAATGTAACGCCCCTTTCGGGAACAAAACTAAAAATTAAGGTAATTAGCTCAAAACCAAAGATCTCCCAATCTGATTTTAGAAACCAGCCAACTGAAAGTAATCTGATTTTTGCAATATTCTAGGGCAGCAAACTATTTGTGGAATTCAACTTCACTTTTGAGCCTTCAAAACCCTTTAATTAACCCCACTTGATTTTCTAAAATATTGTTATAGCCTCAACAATCACATAATGAAAAAACATGATTTTTAATGCCCTAGCTATGAAGATTTGAGTTTAGTGAAACCCTTACCTATATCTTTAAAAATTCATAACTCAACATAGAAAGCACCAAAAATCATGAAACTTGAGATATTGGCCTTATAAAATATAGAGAATAAGATGATAATTCCATATTTGCCAAAATGTCACCGCACATACCAAAACATCACTCCAATATAGGTCGCCCCTCTTGAAATCAAATATAATTTGCACCAACAATTGATAAAATGGAAGATTTCACCTTTATAAATCATAGGAACTCAACCATGCAAAGAAATCACATAGAAACCAACAATATCCTTGAAAACATACCTCTAAGCAAGTCGCTTAGGGCAGAAATTTGTTATAACCAGCAATGAGATCAACACAAATGAGATAATGTGGGTTTTCATCCACACTACCCTCTCTCAAAGGTTTTTCGTCCTTGGGAGGTACTCGATTCAAGGGTTTTTTTCCTTGATGAGATGGAGAAAGGGATTCACAAGAAAGCGTTCACCAATAAGATAGATTCACCAAAAACATCCTTACAAATGACTAAGTGACCTCCTTATAAAGACATAAGGGGTTCTTATTACAATGCAATCTAGAAAGGCTAACCTCTTAAGGGAGAATCTTTTAAGATTTCATTATGTATTGACCTTACATGCCACAAATTATTATTTTATTTCCTAATTACATAGCCATATATTGAAGAGCTAATCACCTCAGTAGGAATACATAATTATATAAATGAAATAACTAACCAAATAATAATGCAACTACAAAGCTCAAATATTCTCCTTGCTTTCTCCTTAAACCCATGGAGAGAAAATGGGTTAATGTCTTAAAATGGAGTTAGCTTGAAAAGGGGACATAACACACACCTTAAGGTTAAAATTTTAATCTTAAGAAGGGTTCATTCCATTTTGATGAGCTTGATTTATCTAGTTTCATTATTTTCCATTTCAAACCCTAGATTAATTTTTTTGAATACTTTTTAAAATATTAGGATATTTTCCAAAATAGTAAAATGTTTTCATTATTTGTATGTTTAATGTTTGATCTTATCTTATATGTTATAGTTTATTAGACCTAATTATGTACAATTAGTTAGAATGTTATAAATGATCACGATTTTACTAAATTTATTAAAATTCCATTGGTTAACTTTAAATAATTCTTTCAAAAATAAAATTTGAAATGGTTGTTGTTGCTCTTAAAGTGAGACATCATTCAATAAAATACCTAGAGTGTAATAAGTTTCTTGTGCAACCCTTTTGTGTGTGGAGCCTTTAGATATATGAGAATAAAGTCTTGCAGCTTTGTGTATGTCTATAGTCATATGTATAGGTGTGATGGTTGTGTAAATGAAGAGTGGAAAGCATTGTATGAATGTTTGTGCAACCATTTTGTGGATAGTTTTGTGCTTTCTATGTAGATAGTTTTTAACTCGCATATGTTGACAAGAATTGTATATTAGGTATTTTCTTTTGTAGCTTTATGTGCACTATATGATATCATATGCAGTCACTTAATGGAAAGTCTTTGTACAAACATAATGTCTTTTTATACTATCATACACTTCCTAATGTTTCATCTTTTGGTGATCCTTATTTGTGTATTCTCTTATATCTAAAATTTTAAAGTGGTCCTATACTTACTTTTTATTAACAATAATTGTTGTTCATTTATAAGTTCTAATTTAATTTTTAAATACTAATATATTTAGATTTATATATGTATTAATTACACATTAACTCCATTTTATATTATAAAAATGAAATTATGTGAAATTATGAATATTAGACAAAGTGTTAAACTTAATCAAAATGAAATATATTATCTTAACAATCTTTGACTAAATATAAACTAAAATTGAACAAAAATGGAATTTGATAATAAGTCATCTCCTTTAAAATTGAATTATATTTGGCATGAGAATGACTTCCCTTCATTTAATATGGATAATAATAAGATACATTGAATAATGTTGTGTGTTCTTATATAAATATAAATTAACACTATATTTTTGACAAGATAATCATTGATAAATTTTAATTCTCAAGTCAATGTGGTCTTGAAAATATTCAACCAAATCAAAATGTTCCCAATCCAAATCAATCACTTAGTGTTTAATTTAGAAACTTCCTAACAAAGCTTTAAAATATATTATACCGACAAATATTCCTTAAATTTTACATGTAAATGTTTTGTTGACAATATATCTTGAATCATATATTAATCATATCATTTCCCAAACCCTATCATTCTTAAACCTTGAATTATGTTTTTTTCACCTACTATTTTGTATGTAAATCCATTACATAAATCATATTTCACAATCCACTTCTTCACGCTACCACATTCAAATATATATTCCCATTTGATTACCATATTCAAAACATCAATGTTACTCTTCAAAATTGTGCCACATACATACATACATATAGTAGAAAAGAACATTCTTTTATAAGATTCTAAATAAGTCCCAAATTAAGCAATAAAGACATGGATACGCCTTTGGTAGGAAAACCATCTATTTATGTCAATTAAAGGTAAAATATATAAGAGGGTCTATAGCCCTTTTCATATGAAGAACCCAATAAATTAATTAAGAAAACTTGATCTTAAGAACTAACCATCACCTCGAAACATAATTGATTAAGATTGTTTAACCCTTAATTAAATTTTAGGTCAATTTAATTAGGTGTAAAATATATTAGAGTTGATTACAAATATGCTAAAATAAAAGCTAAACTCAAATTTGTAGCCTAAATCAGATAGGAAGAATTTGCATGCATAATTATCCTAACATGCAATCAAAAGCACACAATGGATGTATAAAAGCACTTAGTTGATTCATGATGGTTTCAGGAGAGATATGGGACTACAAAATAAAGAAATTGGGAAATATGAACCCTAATAACCCTTGCAACGTGGATTAAAAATGTGTTTGCACCTAGCTTAGGACCGTACTATATGGTCTAGCCCCTTGTGTACTTTCTTGCACCTTCTCCAAATCAACGCAAGCAATATTCTAGGTTACTCACCTTGCTAGATTTGTCCATTGTTGTCAAACCCTAGTTGTGCCATATGTGGTGAGGATATATAAATGGAGTAATCATTGTCACAAACCCTAACCATGGATGAAGAGTCTTACAAACTAAATATTAGAAGGGTTCTGTGCACCTTGTGCATTTCTAACGTTGGCACTACTCCAAAGAGTCCTCAAACTACACATCATTCTCCCCCTAGCATGTGATTAGGGATAGGATGTTTATATTATTTTAGATCAGATATGTGGCTATCTTGACTTGGTTTTTAGCTTCAAACCTTACGTGGGTGTTTCCCTAATGATTGTATGTATGAAATGATGAACTTTAGCGAGATTTGGATACCTTTTTCAAGTGTGAGAAGTGAGTGCTTTAGTGCATTGATTTAGGAGTTCTAACTTAGAGAATGAGGTAGTGTTTACTTGCTTATATAGCATTTCACAGATGATTTATCTAAGAAAGGTCAACCCAATTGAAGTATAAGACCCCATGAATATTTCAAATTGAAAGTGTAGCTAGAATACATTTCAGTCTAAAATGATACAAATAGGTCAAAACCATATGGGATGGACCTTACTAAAATGTACGGGACAGACAAGAGCAGGAACATGCTAAATGAAGTTTACTGACTAGCAAATAGATGGATCTTTATAGATTTTGTGTATTGAATTCTCAAGATGTCTTGAAATTTTAGTGTGCAATGATAAAGAATCAAAATAATGGACCTCGAAAAGCGCTAAGTGGGAATGGAGGAGTAACATGTATCATAAAAAGAGTGCATAGTCAAATCAAGGGTTGCTAAACCGCAAATTAACAAAATTGAGTGTTTATATTTGCACCCTCTTTAAATACTAACTTGAAAATTACATTCTTAAATTAAATATTACCCGAGCATGTAAAAATATTTTTCCTTTTCTCAAATGTTTTTTTGTAGTTGCATTATTGCTCTTGTTGTTAGAATGCTTTATGATGAAACCGCAACACAAAGTGTAGTCAATGTCTATGATAGATATTTGATCAGTAATTAATATAAACCTTGTAACATTTTTTTACATTTGTTTATATGTAAAGTGAAAATTTGTAAACAAGGATTATATATTTGGACATGATATTTCAAGCCTAACAATCACTAGACGAAATGTTGAGATTAGAATCATTAGGTAGATTATTACATTCCTCACAAGCCAATGATGGAAATTAATTTACAATTTTTTAATCCTTCCCATTTGTATTCTATAGTTTTTTGAGGCATTGCATAATGAGCGCTAAGCAATAAATATTTTAAATTGATTTGTTATCGGAATATAATTCGTAAACTACTAAATGTTTATTATTTTTCTCGCTGCATAAAGAAAGACACAACTTAGCTAATGCTAAACTTAATTATTATGATTAGATATTCCACTCATAACAGAATCTAAAAAAGAAGTGTATTACAATGTTTTTATGTAACATTACGAAAAATTTGATTAACAATGTTAAGCAAATTATTGTAGTCAATACAATCCAATGATGTAAATTAATCAAATTTGCTAATGATTTTTTAATCTACAAAATAATCAGTTAAGAAACAATAACTCCTTGTTATTGATCTATTGAAAAACAATATTTATCCTTCCGACATATTTAAAAATTATTAATTTGTTTAATTCCTTTTATGGGTAATATGTATTCCATTGGTTGCACTCCGTTCATATAAATTCCATTCATCAAGGAGAAAAGGGTTGGAAGAAAAGAGATGAGGAAAGGTTTTTAGAAATTCATTCACCAAAAAACTATCAAGCTGATATGTGGTTTTTTTATGATGATGTCGACCATGAAGTCTACCTTTTGAAGTTATTGATCAGTGAACATTTCATATTCAGGTTGAATGCATTGACATTGAAATTAATAAGTTCTTTATTCTTGAAATGGACTTGGAAGTTTCCTTGTTCAAGAAACAAGAAATGTAGGCTTCTGTAGAAAATTAGATGTGTTCATGTTCTAAATATGGTTAGAATTTGGGGATGTTAATAGAATCTGACAAAACAGGTTGTGTAAATACCCATGAAATTCATAATGACATGAATTTGGTATTGAAAAAACTTTATAAATATGATAATATCTCTTTTTTTTGTCATTATTTAAATATAATTTTATTTTTCTTTCTCCACCAAAACATGTCAAGCTATTTATAACACTAAGGTGATATTATTTGTATAAATTAGTGATAAATCCCTCCAAGTCAAAGTTGCACTTTGGATTAAAAAGAATAAAAAATCAGCTACATTGTTCAAACAAATGACCAGTATATTTAAGAAATCAGAATATTCAACCGTTGAACAATTTAATTTGATTTTTTTCAATGGTGATGTATTTCCAATTGAAGTTTCTAAGTTCCATATAAAGCACCTCCAGAATATCAATACCATCTTGTAGATGAGGAGAATTTTGACCTTCTTGTCCATTCCATGTTGATTAATTTTATTCCTACAGAGGGACATAATTCTTCTTCCCTTTTTACATTCTACAAAGGAAATTGTGCAACTTGAGGATCTAGATGACCTGAAAAGGGATGATGTGTAATTATACATTCTTGATGGAAAACATACAATTCGTGCCCAAAATAAATTACCCAAAATTAATTACAATTCATTACATACTAGGGTACGGTTTAAAAAGGATCACATTTTATCTTCAAAAGAATATAGTGAACGAATTATTAGTATTTGTAAGAAATAAAATGAACTAAACAAAACATGGATTGAAACCAAGTTTATTGATTTACTCTACGAGGCTCGATTGATTAAGAAATTCCTAGGATGTCCTCATAGGCCCAAAGTGGGAAACACAAAGACAAAGGAGTTAAGGGTAATGAATTTTAGTTGTAAAAAATTAGTATGTAAAAGCTAATTTTTGTAACATGCACAAAGTAAATATAATATTTGTGCTTTGAATGCACATCTTTGAGAAGCAATGTATTGTTATTTTTCAGCATGCAAAAGCCAGAGAGTCTTTATGACAAATGAACTTTTATATTGTTTCATGAGGATAGATGGATAAAATGGACAACAACCTTTGAGTTGTTTAGATCAGGTGTAATTGCTTATTATCCTTTTAAGGATAACCAACCTAACTTTTAGGTAAATTCACCGGAAGCGTTCACGGCCAATTCCTTCACCACCGTAAGAGCAATGGCTAATGAGGAACTATCAGTACTAGCTGAAAAAATGCAATGAATGAATGTATGGATAACTGGATCTATTGAGGTAGGCATCATAGCAGATACTTTTGAATCTTATTACTAGAGAGTAAAAGATGACAAAAATGAGAGGAAAGGTTCTAAAATATTTGAAAAATAAATATCCAGATAATATTGTATTGGTAGAATGCAATGAAGCCAATGTTATTCAAAAATTTGGACTGCATGAATCTCACTACCACTAGTTGTGTGTACTCTTGGGAGAAGAGAAAAAAGGAAAAAATAAAATATGATTCCCAAAGAAGTGAAAAATAAGCAATAATAAAATATTAATGTTAAAGTAGAAGAGGTTCCATTAGTGGAATGTCAAAAAATTTAGACAACTAAACAATTTCAATGGAAGAAAAATGTCGGCAAGGATGGAGGACACCAAATAGTTTACCTATCAATGTGCATATCCCTTGTAGCATCAGTCAACAATATCATCTATTCCATCGACTAATCCATTCAATGAAGAATTTCTAATTGTATATTTCGTAATATGTTTAGTGATATAACTTCCAATGCAATAATGGACACGCTTACAATTTTTGGATATAGTTTTCTAAATTGTATTATTATTGTGTTCTTACCTATTGCTTATTCAAAAATGTTAAGATAAACACTAAAAAGTACATGAAAAAGGTTAAAGACAAGGGGGAATCAATTATGGACGGTTGTTACAGATTTTATGACAATAATGGAAAATTTAATAGCTTGTGCCTTATATACCCCATAACTGGTGTGCACAATTGTGATGCTGATGATGAGGAGAGAGAAGAAATCATCATGAATTGAATGGATAAAATTCGTAGAAATTTTTGACCATAGGCGAGATCGGAACTTACGAGGAAAGACACATCCTTTTCTTTACAAGAGATCTTATGAGTTTTGGTCTCATATGTTCACTCGACTCTCTTCCGGAAATTCTCCAATAATAGTGCTTTACAAATGTAGTGTTGTATTGCATGCTTTGGTTGACTTAGGTATATCTACATTTTTATTGTTGAGACTCGTGATCAAGAAATGTTTTTAAAACATTATTATTCTCATTTGAAAAAAGGTACATTGATTAAGACAACATTAAAAAATTCTATTAGTTAATGATTTTGAAGTGATAAATACAATATTTATGCAGACACTAAAAAAAGAGAGAAAGTAAACATCACTTCCGAACACTTAAAAAAATGGAGATGATGTCATTCATAAAATGTCGTTGCCCATTCAACTTGTTGCACCTGATGTCGATACCCATACATCCAATGAATATATACCAGGTGATTGACATTTACTCGTTTTATAAATTTATCACTGCATTATGTTTTCAATTTTCATTGTTTTAATTTATTTAATAATTCTTTAAAATTTTACAATGTTAATGCCAAGTGAGGATTTTGTTGGTACATCACACATGAATATGTAGATAAAACCTTGTATGTTGCTCATGTGTAATTATAAACAAAACCATTTATAATCCCCACATAATTGTAGGAACCCATAACAAAGTGGTCTATTTGTTATATTTATTTGTTATCATTCCCATATAAAGCATGGTGGCCACTAAGATCATCAAATATTGTCTAGCCAAACATAGTCCATGCAATAATGGATTAGCCTAGTAGTTACTAATATACATCTATAGCTATACAATATTTTCCAACAAAGGGTAGTACATTGTATAGAAGCAAGTTGTATCACAAATTTATTTACCTCGACATGAAATTTATTTTGAATTGATTAATATTTTTTGAAATAGAACGTGCATCACAAGAACCCGCAAAGGGTGAGGGTAAGGAAAAGCAAGCCACAAAATCAATCAAGTAAGTGTTAACCTCTTTGAAGTGTTTATTATTTTAATTGGTTAATATTAAATTGCGTTCAATTTAAAAAAATACTTCTATGTAATTAGCTAAAAGTATTATTTAATTATTTTAGACTCGGAGGGTTTGTTATATGAGAAAAACCAATCCCATAAGGAGATGAATTTCAAGTTCGTTAAAGAGACTATCAACTTGTGAGATGGCCTCAAAGAATTTTTAAAGTTATTATCAACAAAACTTGAAGTGGTGTTCTCATCTAGCATTCTTGATTCTTCAAAAGTTGAAAAGCTTGCAAAGGCTTTGAAAAAAAAATAGTAGCTGAATTAAAACCAGTAATTTTTGGGGGAAAGTATCATCATCAGACTGCATACAAGATGAAATTGTAGTAAAAGATCTAAAAAAGCTATTTTGGAGTAGAAATGATATTATTTTCTGCTCTAGAGATATATTTTGTATCACAATAGGTACAAAGGGAAACCCTCTAGAAAATTTTATGGTGGGGAGGAAAAGAAGTGGAAATATTTGTTCCAAAGATATGTGGTTGATGACCAAATTTTACAAAAAACATGTCATTGATCCTATCTCAGGGTTTGAGTGTTATAGAGGGCATCAAAACATTGGAGAAAGCAAAAAAATTATGACTATTAACTATTTATTTCAAAATGTTTTCATACTACTATTGCTAAACATTGTAAAGAATATATATTGATATGGTCATTCTTTATTTTATATGTAAAGATTACAAATTTATAAGTTGGCGTGTATTTATATCTTCATTGTGTTTAAGTTGAGATTATAGATTTATAAGTTGTTTCGCGAATTACCAAAATAAAATATTATCAAAATAATATTTTGACTTGTTTTTTATCAAATTTGTAAGACTAAATTAATTCTGAGTTGTTTTTATAGATTCAATTAGGAAGCCTAAAATTAATTAAAGGTTTTTGTTTGCAATTATTGGTATTGGCGAAAAATACCTTATAATATGGTTCCAGATTATAGAGCTGGGAATACTAAATACTTTGAATGGGTATTTAGTGTTGAATTGACTAGAAGTACATAAGAATATTTTGACATTTCCTTATGGCCTACATTTTTGGATTCAAGTATGGTGAATTACATTTTCAATAAAATATTTAGTTGGTTTTGAGACACCCACTTTAATTTCGTTTGGGGATGTGAAAAATGTAAGATGAAAATAAATACCAGTCAACAGATACTAGAAATTTTTGGTAATGTTTATGATGAAAACAATATACTTTTTATCGATGACGTGAGATTCATGTTGTACAAAGTCAAAGAAGAAATTAATCTCAAAACCCCAACATGTTGGAGATTTTATGGAAAATATACGACTGATTCATTAATTTACACTTGATTATGTCCATGGCTGAAACATGCAAGAGAACACAACAACATGTGTAGATCATGAAAAACTTCAATGAACTATTGACGTTTAAATTATTTTTTTGCTTTCAAATCCAACAATGTATTGTGTGTTTATATGGAATAAAATAACTACCTTAAAGTTCTTAAAGATTTGAAGTCTGCAATCATTTTTTTAATTCAAATTTATGCCAAATTTTTTTATTTCTAGTACAATGTGAAAAAAAAATGTAATTTTAATTGTCATAATTCACCACCCACATCCATTTGATTATGTTTTTCTTCATTTGCATATAAGAACATATCCAACATGAAACTAATAATATTTAATATAAATGGCGTTTTGCACACACCATTCACAAGGTTGATTCATCGCATGAGATGTTAAAAATTGGCGGCATCGACCTCAAAAATAAATATTATTTTTTAAGACCTAATGTCAAAGAGTTCTTGCAATGTTGCAAAAAAATTCAAAATAGCATTGTGGACATCAACAAGAAAGTCAAATGTTAATGACATGATGCCTTCATTCCTTCGATACACTAGCTTGGAGGTTACAACTTCGAGTTTATATTTACACAAGAAGATTGCATCATGTCCAAACATACCGATTATCGAGGTTCCAGGAATCCCAACATATTTCTAAAAAATCTTAGCACCGTTTGGAGAAATTTTAATGCATATTAAAATTGTAAAAATGCAAAGTGCTTATAGATGACTCTATAGAGAAAAACAAGTTCAATGATGTGGGGAACTATGTAATTGCTAACACATTTAACATACAATATAAATCATTAGAAAACTACTTGATAGATGAGTTGTGGCCTATGTTGCAACTATTGAAGGATGTGGAAGATGTCCATGATGTCATTAAATCAAAACTCAATTATAATAATGTAATTTGTCCCAAATTTATTTCAAAACACCTTTTGTATAATATGTGGGACTATCTTTAGTAATGTTATTTTGTATAATGTGTGTGACTATATTTAGTAATGTTATAATACGATAAAGGCTTTAAATGTATTTCTATCAATAAATATGTTAGTATATAAAAATGTTAAATAATATTTTTATTTATGGTGAATTCTAATTTGATTAATGTTAATTTACCTAGATAAGCTATATTAACATTACCTAGCGACCACTAAGTTTTAAATATCTTACTTTAATTTTTAAAGCCATATAATCCTCTCGACTTCATAATGTTCGTTGCACAAATTGTTTACATCGGTTTATATAAATGAAAATTCTTAGCAAATGCAAACCGAACGTAACAATGATTAGAATCTCCATCACTCGATTCGAGAAAATAAAACATTAGATATCAACCCCCTCTAAACTATTAGAGTTTACATAAAACAACTTTAGTGGTGCTCAGAATGTAAGGAATTGACACATTCTTAACCACCTCAACAATCAAGTGCGTTCATAGGTATCATGTAAAAATCTTAATTTTCTATGATTTATTTTTTTAATTTGGGAGCCCATCTTAGGGAATAGTTTTACAATAAAATTCAAAAAATATCTAACTATAATTATACCTTTAGTAAAGGAATTTTAATTTATTTCATATCATAACGGTTTTACATTTACTATTAATTAATTTCATATCTATATTTAAATATGAAAATATATATGGAATGGTTTTACAATTAATTTGATATCTATATTTAAATATGAAAATATATTTGGAATGGTTTTACATTTAATTTGAATATATATTTAAATACGAAAATATATCTGGAATGGTTTTACAGTTAATTACATTCTCCTAGTCTTGAATCATCGTCTCTCTCGCTAGTTTCTTCATAATATCTTTAATAATTCTCTAGTTACCCCGAGGTTCAATCACATACTAAATGAACCTGGAAGTGTCTCACATCTCTTGAATGTCATTAGCCTAATGGCCACTAGGCCACAAGGAATTTTTAATTATTCAAATCTACATAGTTTAATCTGAAAGACATTTTAAAACCTATAAGAACCTTTCTCCAAAGAAAAACTAAGCTGTGGGTGTTATCATGTATAAAAAGAAACATGTCATATTTATTGTTTTGAGATCAATGTCGGATGCACCTGAAATCATTAAACGATTTTCCCCAGATCTTCATAGTTTAATGTTAAAAATTTTTAATCCTAATAAGAACCTTATTCCAAAGTAAAAATTAAACCTAACACCTCCTAGCTCATATAAAATAGAAACATGTTTTGTTTATTGTTTTGTAGATCAATGTTGGCTTCTCTAAAATCATTAAATGATTTTCCCCATATCTACATATTTTAATCTTACAGACATTTTAAAACTGATAAGAATCTTATTCCAAAGAAAAATTAAGCCTAGTGGGTGTTAGCTTGTATAAAACAGAAACACATTCTTTTTATTGTTTTACAAAATAATGTTGGATTCCTTGAAATTATTAAATGGTTTTTCCTAGATCTGCATAGTTTAATCTTAAAGACTTCTAAAAATGATAAGAACCTTAATCCAAAGGAAAAATAAGCCTAGCGGACGCTAGCCCATTTAATATAGAAACATGTTCTGTTTATTGTTTTGCAGATTAATGTTGGATTCCTGAAATTATTAAACGGTATTTCCTAAATCCGCATAGTTTAATCTTAAATACATTTTAAAAGTGATAAGAAACTTATTCCAAAGCAAAAATTAAGCTTAGCGATTGTTTACCTATATAAAAACAGAAACATGTTTTGTTTATTGTTTTGTAGATCAATGTTGGATTCCCTAAAATCATTAAACAATTTTTCCTAGATTTCTTAGTTTAATCTTAAATACATTTTTAAAACTGATAAGAACCTTATTCCAAAGAAAAAATTAACCCTAGTTGTTGCTAGCTTGTATAAAATAAATACATGTTTTTATTATTATTTTGTAGATCAATGTTAGATTCCCTGAAATCATTAAATGATTTTTCCCATATTCATTAATTTAATCTGTAATTTGATATATTAGACTCGGAAGGAGGTATAATGGGTTCCAATATTTTAATTTTTGGATTCCAATATTTTGATTTTTAGATTCCAATATATGTGATTTTGGAGTGCAATAAATTCCAATATATGTGATTTTGGAGTATAGTAAATTCCAATATTTAACATTTTGGAATCCAAAACTAGTAATATTGGATTCCAATATTGCCTATATTTTTAGCTTCTTAGACTGGAATAAGTCCAAATTTAGTGAAATAAATGTTATAAGCAAACAAAAGAAATTACAAAACCCTAACACACACGGGTGTGAAGTTGTATAGAAAAGAACCATATCATACCACCACTACGGTCTTGATATGTATTGTCTTCGTCTCGTCGATTGCATCATCTGATTCTAATTTCTAGAAGGAATAATTTCTACATCTTCATTATTATCCATAGTCAATTTTCACATCTAGATTGTCTTCTATACCTTATTGTTAGTGAACGACATTCCATTCTTAACATTTATGAAAGTGTATCGTATCGTTTACATTGTTTATTGATTGAATCTATATTATAATTCACATATTGATTGTTTAATTAATAAATCTAAATATACAACTTGTTACCAACCCATTTTAACCGAACAAACATGTTTAAGTTTTGGTTGAATTAACTTCTCCTTGGCATGCATGATTTTCCATATCTTTATGCAATCATTCACTTGAACTTTCCATGTCATGGTGCAATGATATTTCGGCAGTGAGATAAATTTTATCATACCTTCAACACAAACCGATAGACTTCTTCAACATTTTTAGCCTAATAATGCTAAAATCATCTTAAATGGAAATATGAAACCCATTAACATACCTTGAAATATCTTTTACATCATCTTCAACATGACCCATTATAATAGAAAGTCTATAGAAGTACTTATTGTAATCTTTCATACTTAACTTCTTTTATCGCAAAGTTTACAAGTTCTTGAGTAAATGTAATTTATAATTCACATGCATGAACTTAAGATTAAATTTCACAACCATTTAATAAAAATGATTTCTTCTCTCTACATCTACGTACTCTTTCAGTCTAAACATGTTCCCAACATAAAGATGTATTAAATTTATAAGATTTTGCTTTACAACACTTATTTAGAGAGGCTTTAAATTGGGATGTGACATCCTTCCCCTCTAAAGGAGGCCTCATCCCAATACCTAATACAAATAACAAGGAAATTTATCACAAAGAAATTTTTCATCTTAATAAGTGGCATTAATCTCACTTAGTTGGTCTTGGTGTTGTCATTTGACAAATACTTGTTAATATTTCTATTTCACATCCTAATACTATGAGTTATTATTACCTTTACTCATTCTAACTATATTATCGTGTCATCCTCCACCTATAAATTTGTCCAATCCAAGACATTAGAATTATTATGTATGTATGTATGTATGTCATAGAAAAGTAGCACCCTAGGATTTAGTTATTACAGATCCCTATTTTTTCCAACGTGGGATGATCTCATGAATGTGGGACTTGAAAAATGAGATCAACCTCTAGAGAAGGTTGGTTCCTGTACCTAATCCTAATGCTAAACTACTTATACGAAGGGAAATGCATTCTATCTATCTCTAATCTATAATTCCAAGGGACAAGGGTGAGAAGGAGATGCATAAAATAAAATCCTACACTAAGGGGAGGTGATAGCACCAAGAAAAGGGTGAATACACTCTAATGAGGGAAAAGGGAGAAGGAAAATGAAGAAGGAATGGGTCAGATAGAGGTGACATAGACCCAATACTTCATTTACCATCTATTCTCAAAGAAACACAACAAAATGAACCTATAAATGAGAAAATCATGCACAACACACTACAACAAATAAAAGAGAGGAAAAGTTGCAGATAACACGAGTTAGGGTTGAGAAAACACCATAAAACAAGTTTTATTGCAATAGAAACATGCACAAACCATTACAGTTGTAGAAGAAGGCATAAAACACATTACAGATGCCCAAAATGAAGGTTTGCAACTCACAAATTGCTCAGGGACAATTTTGACAAAGTTACCTTTACATTTTAGAACATCCTCCTTTCAAATGAGAGATTTTTACATTATATATCAGAATGGGAGAAAGAGAGGAGGGAAAAGAGAGGGAATTCATATTTTTTCTTTTAACCACCAAAAAGATGCATTGATTTTCGAAAAGAAGCATGGGTACTTTGCCAAGGTCATTCCCCCTTGGTAATTTTCTTATAGGAGAAAGAATGGGCACCATACCTCATCATTTTTGGTAGTTGAGAAATTTGGAACTGTTCCTCTAAATGGTGGACTATATTTCCCATTTTAAAAACACTTAACCTCATTAAAATTAATAAATTCAGTTTTTTTTTGGTGTAGAGGATGTTGAGACCTTTCCAAAAAGTCCAATTTTGTGAAAATTGGAGCTTTTGGGAGAAATTTATGGCCATTTGAAGTTCAAGGTGCCATACTTCAATAAATGTGAGTGGTTGAACTATTAAATCATGCCTCCATTAGAACATCAACTTTGAAAAACACCTTTGAAAACCTAACACATTGATGACGGAAGTCAGCCCTCAAAATACAACCTTAGACTCCCAAAATGGTCTCTCGATGGAAGTCGGGACATGATTTACACTTGTCAATTCCCTAAATATAAAGGGTGGAATTCGTGACTGCACGATGCAACCCCAAAATTCCAAAATGCTTATGTTGGAATTTGACCACATTTTTTTACTTTTTGGGTTTTAGATTTTGGGAATCGTGCTTCATTTACATGAAAACTACAAATCGGAACCTAAAACCCAAAATGCATTGTTTTCTTTGTATTTAGAGAATCAAGGTTTGACTTGTAGTTTGCATGTAAACTACATATCGAACCTAAAACCTAAAATGAACTGAGAAGGTCTAGTTTCGGGGATTGGGTTTCATGTTGAAATTTGCACAAAAAATTCAATTTGAAACCCGAAACCCAAAATACACTAATTTCTTTATATTTCAAGTTTTGGGGTTTGAGAAAAAAATTCATGTAATTTGCATGAAACAATAATTCTCGATTCATTCATATTCGGTATGAATAGTACAAAATATACTGAGCCAATTAACGTCTATAATTAAGGATTTTGGCACAACTATACGACCACCACTTCTCTATTTCATGTGGGTTTGGTTTAACAACCAAGTCTCACCGAACACAAAAATAATATGAATTTTTATTGACAACCCATTTACATTTACATAATACTATTTACTATTTACCCATACAACAAAAATTTATAATAATGGAGCACTAATAAATTCCTAACATTCTCCCCTTAGTGCGAACATGGGAGAAAAACAATCACGCTTTTCTGCAGCTTATCGCCCGTGTGTGATCATGATCTTGGATCTCTCGATGGTTTTGAAAATGATGACCTTAGTATGAGCCCCTTATCATCTAGTATGAACCCTATTCATCAAAGATGGGCCCCTTTCCACCAAAAAGGAACCCCTATTCCAGGTATGAACCCCAGTTCATCCTCTTCAAGAATCATGATGCTAATGTTTCCTTGTGCTTTCATCTTTCCACTGTATTTTCACATTAGGAAAGTACATAGAATCGACCACTTTAATATAACAAGAACATACTGGAAACTAAATGCGAACAATGAAAAGTACTTTGAAACTGAAAGAAAAAATAGTAAAACTATAAAAGCTACATCATATTATCACATAGAAAACTTTCCCGTATTTACTTCGACAAGATATTACAAATAAATAGGAGAGATTGATCCTATTTTCTAGGAGGTTGTTCTAACAACACTCCCTCACATTTCTTTTTCACATGAATTTGGTTTAACAACCAAATCACATTCAAATAACTATATGAGTTGTTATTACAACTCATTTACTCCACATTATTATATTCACCAATATGTAAATATAATAAACACATCTAAATAATGTGAGCACTAAACAAGTATTCCTAACATTCCCCCCCTTAGTGCGAACATGGTAGAAAAACATCCACACACTCCTCTGCAGTATGCTCACCCTTGTGGCATGTCCAACTCTGTGACTCATGACCTTGATCCAAAAGAAAGGCTCTCTCCTTCCATGGTTTTAAACAGTTTACCACAAACCTTGACGTGACAGGAACCTCATCAACTGTCCACCTCGTGTGGTTTTCTGGATCCTCCCACAAACCCTTTCAAGATCCATGAACTGACTTACTCTGGTGCTATTGTTCATCACTATGCTTATACATCAGGGAATTATGTAGGAAACACAACTTGCATATCACAAAACTGCACAATAGAAGATATACTGAAAAAATTTCACATTACTTCCTATAAGAATCGTAATGTTCTTAATTGTAGTCTCTGTCTTTGATCGCTGCCACTCGATCTCGAACAGCATAGAAAACTGCCACTGCCACTGGAAGCTTTCCTTGACTAAGCCGTTTTGGGTGCAGAATGGGAATGGAACATTGGTATGTATTCCCCCCCACAATGTGAAATTCCACTCATATAGATACTGAGAAGCAAACTGCATCGAAGAACATACTCCTGAATGGATCTTGCTAGTTAGGTCTTGCTGCACATGGTCACTAATGCTAGTGAACGTATTCTCCTAGCTGACCATCTTCCAATGAAGTACGGCAGTCAGAGGACCAAGTCAGTCAGAGGATCACTGACAGTCATCTGTGCTCCAACACAACTTTCTTTCCAACATCCATCAAATACCACACAAAACAGGAACACTGCAAACAGAAGCACTATGAGAAAATGGAAACCACACTGAAAATCATATACTCACGCTGCACACCTGTGCCATCAAATCATTCTGTGTGGCCTCGTCGTTGGTGACTGACGAGAGGTCGCTGTTCGACCTCCTTCCTCCGATGCCTCCTTCCTCCATCAGTGTTGCTACTTACTTAGCAAATGTAGCTTTTAGATTCATATACATAAACCCCTTACAAAATCAACTTGGATGTCGATTTCAATCGATATTGCGTCCAATTACAACTTCTTCTTTTTTTTTTAAAGGGTTTTTCTAGCTAAATTTAGCTAGTTATAACTAAATTCAAAAATTTCGCTAAATTTACTGAATCCACTAAAAATTCCACCAAAGCTCATGTGGAGGGGGATTTGACCCCTTGACCTCTTCTTATTGAAGAGTCTTACAAAATATTAGATAGCCACTTCTCCTTTTAAGCTAAACATTTATATAAGAAAGCGACTAGATATTTAAACACTAAAAATCAATCAATCTTAAGCCATACCTTCTTTTCAAAACCACGGGTTTGCTAAATAGTGGTTTTATGAAAAATTGCAGCAAAGAAAAAAAAATAAGGTGGTTTTATAAGGCGGTTTTGGACATGTTTAAGGTGGTTTTTCTCCTTCCTTCACTGCAAATCTGAGAGATTTCTCTTGAAAAATAACCAAATGATATTTAATCAATGCATATCCACTTAGACTTTAATTTCGCTTACGAAAAAATTATTGAACTTTAAATGATAGGAATATAAATGTCTACGTGATCCTCAATACCATGCTAATGAAAGCTCGTATCTCTTGGACTTGATCCACGGGCTCTTAAGAAAGACGAATGCAGCGACAGGAGTCGCCACAATTTGCACGTTTGAGCAGATGATCCAAATATGTAGTAGGGTCTTTGAGCTTGAGAAAACAAAGCCAACGTAGCTTCGATTAATGCAGATCAAATGAAATTGTGGTCGATTCTTGGGAGATGAATCCGTGGGATTTTCTCTTGTAGAAATGACAATATATTTATGTAATTCTTCAACACCTCGAGATCCAAATGTAAACTCAATATTAGATGCATAGTTCAGATTTCTCATAGACGGGACATCAAAGAATATTAATTGCCCTCAATGATTTTTTTAATTCTATCACAGATATGAGAATGAGACCACTTTGATACCAAATATAAAATCTACAACATATTATCACATAGAAAACTTTCCTGTATTTACTTCGTCATACAAGATATTACAAATAAATAGGATAGATTGATCCTATTTTCTAGGAGGTTGTTCTAACAACACTCCTCACATTTCTTTTTCACGTGAATTTGGTTTAACAACCAAATCACATTCAAATAACTATATGAGTTGTTATTAAAACTCATTTACTCCACATTATTATATTCACCAATATGTAAATATAATAAACACATCTAAATAATGTGAGCACTAAACAAGTATTCCTAACAAAACAAAATTCCACAACCTCATTTTGTGGCCCCATCAATTGTGGATGACGAGAGGATATTGTTTGTCCTCCATCCTCATGTGCCTCCATCCTCCAGTTAGATTCTTCTTACTTAGTATAGAAAGTCTTCAGAATCATAACCATCATTCTTTGGTTCTTCTGTATCACTTTCTTCTTCTTCATCATCAACAACCATTGCGCTTTCTTGTATTTTTGCCTCAAGTAAATCTTGTACTCTTTTGTTGCAGTTTATGGCTAAATGGCCAGATTGTTTATAGTGGTAACATATGGTTTGTTTCTTTGCATTTGATGTTTTCTTAAACAAATATTTGAATCTCCCTTTAGCATATGATTTGTTTTTACCATACATTGCAGTTTCCTCTGGATCAATTTTATTGGTTCTATTTTCTTCTTCTATCAGAGTAGAAATTAAATCCTCTAGACTTGGATTTATTTTACTCAAAGTAAAAATTGTATTAGAATAGCTAGGAGGCATGTTATTAAGTAATACAACTTTTGCATCATCATCAGGTACATCAAATTTTATTCCAGCTAATTGATTGTAAATAGAGAGGAACTTACTTATATGCTCCACCATGCTTTCACCTTCTTCCATTTTGAGCCCAAATAGTTTCTGCTTGAGTGCCACTGTTGCGCTCGCATCTTGTGATCCAAACAAATTGTTCAATGTTGTCCAAATATTATTTGATGTCTTTGTTAGATCTATATGATGTAGATAAGCATCGAGATAGTCCTAGGCCGATTATTTCTATCACTTTTCAATCCTTGCTTTCCCACTTTGTTGCTTCATCTACATCTGTTGGTTTCTTTACTTTTCCATTGACAATATCCCAAAGATATTTATTAATCAATAATAATTGGGTTCTTACTTTCCAGGTATGAAAATATTTTCCTTCAAACTTTTCAATATGACTCGATTTCTCCTTTATATAAAGACAAGGTTCATTTGACACTCTACTTTTAATCCGGCTTTGACAATTTTATAAATTGTAAATCTATTGATACAAAATTGATACTAGACCTTGCATATCACCACAATACAAAATGCGACAAGCTAATCTGAGATAGAATGATAAAGCACGATGGTGAAAACACAGGAGTACAAAAATTGATGGAATCGGGAAGATTTGAATGGCAAAGATGTGCTATAGAGCCTCATAGGAGATCATACTATGTAGAAGATCCAATTCTAGCCAATGAAAGTAATCAATTCAAGAAGACACTTTCAATATTGACACTATCCAAAGAAATGTTTGTTTAAAGCTCTAATTTTTATCTTTTGACTATAGGTTTCTAGTGAATAAAGCCAATCTAAGTCCGATATAAAAAAAAATGTGTAGGTCTGAGACCATGTAATCAATGTTATCAGAGTATGCTAATAGACAATGATTCAATGCAGTGGCTAAAAAAATTTTGGGTGTTGAAAGGATACAAATCGAAATTCCTTCAAATATTAAATTCTTCAATGCAATGATGATAATTCGCCAAAGGTTAATCAAACCACAACAACTCTATTGTTCCAAATGTTGGGCCCTCACGAATATAATAATATAATATTGTTACATATAATGGACTAGGGACGCTTATCAGAAATTCAAGAATGAAAGCACATAGCCATTTTGAACTAGAACGAGGTCTTCTTCTCTTTAGCCTATTATTATGGCATATAAATTCTCCCGTCATAGTCTAGGGCATTTGGTAAAGATGGATAAAGCCCCTCAAAGATTCTCACAAGGATCTCATGTCTCGATACCAATTGAAACAATAATTCTCTAATTAATTTATATTCAAGGTGAATAGTACAAAATATATAGGCCAATTAACTCCTATAATTAAGGAGTTTGGCACAACTATACAACAACCACTTCTCTATTCTACGTGAGTTTGGTTTAACAACCAAATCTCACTAAACACAACAATAATATGAGTTGTTATTGACAACTCATTTACATTTACATAATAATATTTACTATTTACCCATACAACACAAATTTATAATAATGGAGCACTAATAAATTCCTAACAATTCCCCCATGGTACTTTTCTTGTAGGAGAATGAATGGGCACCATACCTCATCATTTTTAGTAGTTGAAAAATCTGGAAATGTTCCTCTAAATGATAGATAGTATTTCTTATTTTTAAAATACTTAACCTCATTAAAATTAAGAAATCCAGTTTTGTGGTGTAGAGGATGTGAGACCTCTCCAAAAGTCCAATTTTTTGAAAAACATGTCGTTTGGGAGAAAGTTATGGCCATTTGAAGTTCAAGGTGCCACACTTCAATAAATGCGAGTGGTTGAACTGTTAAATCGTGCCTCCATCAAAAATTCAACTCTACAAAACACCTTTGGAAACTCGACAGTCGAGGTTGACGGTGGAAGTCGGCCCTTGAAATACAACCTCAAACTCTTGAAATGGTCTTTGGAAAAATTCGGGACATGCTTTGCACTTCTCAATTCCCTGAAATATAAAGGGTGGAAGTCGTGACCTTCAATGCCACCCCAAACTTATAAAATTCTTATGTCGGAAGTCGACCACCTTTTTATACTTTTTAGGTTTCGGGTTTGGGATCGGGTTGTTGTTTTCATGCAAACTGCAAATCAAAACCTGAAACCCGAAATACATTATTTTCTTTGTATTTTGGGAATTGGGGTTCGACTTGTAGTTTGCATGCAAACTACACATTGGAACCCAAAACCCGAAATGCACTAGGAAGGTCAGGTTTCAAGGATCGGGTTTCACGTTGAAATTTGCATGTAAATTATAATTGAAGCCTGAAACCCAAAATACAATAAATCCTTTGTATTTTGGGTTTTGGGGTTTGAGGAGCAATTTTCATGTAAACTGCATTTTGATCCCGAAACCCGAAATCAAATACAAGGGAAGTTTCAAAACTTGGGCATTTTTTCAAGATTTCTTAAATGATTTCGGGGTGGAAATTTAAGGAGCATGGAACATGTGGAGGTGCACGAAGAGCTTGAAAACCAAACATACTTAAAAATGAAATCCTTAGCCCCGAATCAACTATAAATTTTTCCCAAGCCAATAAATGAAGCTATTGGGTTGCAAAATAACCCAAGCGGTTATTTTAGACAACACACACACACACACACAATGCATCATGGATCAATAAAAGATAGGTAAGGATATCCATTATGTATGAGATGACACCGATATTCTCGTTATATACACCAAGATGACAAGATGAAATCGTGCGAGCATACACACATACGCTAATGGGGGATGTTTTTCTTTTTAAATATAAAATTTGGAAACATGGATTTAAAATTGGAATAGATGGTTATTTTTCCTCTTTGATTATGAAATTGAAACATTTCTTTAAATTTTGAGTGGACCACCTCTTAATGAGGATTGTTGATTATGAAAGTGGTGTATGAGATATTTTTGTTGTGAAGGATGACAAATCTTATTTGTTTGTGCAAAATATAGGATATATCTTGCATTAGCATAGATGGAAAACTTTTACCAAAGTTATGTGTCTAGCTATATGCATTGTCATTCACTTATCCTTATTTTGTACTTGTTAGGAATTATATGATGATATTGGTTGCCACTAACTTATGATGAGTTGTTTTTTTTAAATTTAGGTGTATTGCACATGGTTCTCATATTATTAATCTTTGTTAAATTTAAATTTCTCTTTCTTCCTTCCTTGTGAAGGGTTAGGCCCTTCTCGTTGGCTAGAGGCGTGTAAGGGAACCGAAAATTTTGGTGGTTGGAGGAAAAGTGCTCCTACAATTATCTCCTCTAAACAGATGAACTAATGAGATATACATGTACACAAGAACTTTTAGAAAGAACGAGTTGATAGTATATTACTTGTACAAAAACATATGGTCATATTGTTGTACTTGTCTAGGGATAGGTTTGTTGTCTCTTGTATTTGATATTTCACTAATATTTAACTATATGCATAGTTATTTATAAGTTAAGTTAACAAAAAATAAAAAAATCTACTTTTAGCTTGTGTTAACAAACAAACTGTCACACAATGGCCTAGATATTTTTGATCTAAAGGCCACGATTAAATCCTCATTTGGGAACTTTGAATTTTATTGATAAAAACCTATCGAGATTATTCTTTACATTTCTCATAATATTTTTAAGAGTATGCACACTTTGGGTAGAGCATTACTTCTATAAATTTAGATAGGTTTGTTGTTGCTTTCATAAAAATATTTTGGGGATTATGATTTAATAATAAGTATATTAAATTTTTAGTTAATGTTTGTTAATATTAATATTAACACTATTAAAATTATTATCATTATTACTATCAATAGAATCAATATTATTAAGTGGAAGTAGAATAAGTGATGCAAATAATATTTAAATACGGATGGTTTTTTTATAATTCCATTGTTTGCATTGAGGTGATTTTTGAAATATTAATAAAACGATCATTATTATTATGGTTTGAATAGTAATTGATTTATTTTTTTATAAAAATCTGGAGAGGGTGCTACAAATTTCCCATTCACAAGAAATTGACACCCCTTCAATATGCACAATCTGCTTTAAACAAAACTTTTCATCCATCTTGTTATAAACAAATATTATTGGTGCTACCATTGTCAATAATGACCTTACAACATTTACATCCAAAATAAAAAATGGATTTGAATAAATTATTCCTTTGCATGATTACCTTAATTGGATTCGAAACATCCTCTTCATTATTAGAGATTCTCTAAACTTGAGATATTTTTCTATTTTGGACACATTACTCTCTTTATATACATGTTATGAAAAATTATTACTAGCATCATTCCGAATCACACCATTATTGTGTGCTACTTGTAGACACTCAAACGCACAGTGTCAAAATTATCCACATTGGAAACATGTTTCGATTTATCCTAGTACCCCTTACACAATCTCATCCTCTCAAAGAAGATCTACCTTTTTCTTTTTGCACATGAATTTGATCATGCAAAGAGATCACTTTTATAGACACATAAATATGGAAATTTGTCATCTAGAAATTAAAACTTTGACTTCATCTCTACATTATGAATTTCACATTCAATCAATTTTAGGTACCATATTCTTATTCCCATTATGCCACATGACTTTCTCTATTCCAAACTATTTGTATTCATCAATATTCCTAGCTATATGTAATGAAAGTAGAGTACAACATCTACCATGTAGCTCACCTAGAATTTAGAATTTATTTCATGAAATACCTATATAGAATGATATGATCCCAAGTCAATCCTCCGTATGGCTTAGGACAACCAACATGGCCTTGCCCTCCCACATCCAACAAATTTTATTTTAATTTAGTATTTTTCTTTGGGTCATTTCCTATCCCCTACATCAACTTTAGTGTGAATCAAGTAATCACCGACACTTATATAAGTAAGTATAATCCACCATTTGAACTCACCTAGTACTTTGAAGAGACACTCTTGTAAATTCAATTCAAAACCAATCTCAAAATCTCACCTCTCCATCTATAGAAGAAAAACAATCTTAGGTACAACCCATACATCAATTTTGATGAACTAATCAATGTCTTATTGGCTAGCTTCCCTCTCTAGAGCCAAACCATAGTCAAGGTCAAGCCAAGCTTTCACATTTCCAAACATCTACAAGATTTAAGAGAATTCATTCTATATTTAAATACACTATCACTATATACAAAATCACAAATAGTGCATCTCAATCTATATATAGGTACACCACTATCTTTGGGTTAAGATACTTGAGAGAACATTAGGGGTTTGTATTAGATTTGCATGCAAACTTGTACCAACATTAGGGATATGAGTATTTCTCCTTCTCAAGAGGATGTAATGTAGTTCCTAGACCTGTTCAATAGGTTTGATCACCATGGTCCAACTTCACCACAAACATATTTCTCCTTTTTCTATGTAATAGTTACATAGAGTTTATTGTAAGTATCTAGGGTTTTCTACTTGTTGCAAGTCATTACAAGAAGTATAGCATTTTTGTGAGCCATAATTTGCAACAAGGAAGCATATTCCGTGACCATAAGCAAGCACAAGAACTTACAAAAACAAAACACACATGGGTTTGAAAGCATATAGAAAAGGACCAAATCACACTCCACTATAGTCCCAACATGTACAATCTTCATCTTGTCTGATTGCATCATCCAATTCTAATTTCTAGAAAGAATAATTTATAGATCTTCATCATCATCCATCTATTCAATTTGCACATCTAGATTGTCTTCTATACCATATTGTTAGTGAAGGGCATTCCATTCTTGACATTTAGGCAATTTTATCTTATGGTTTACATTGTTTATTAATTGAATCTATATCATAATTCACTTATTGATTGTTTAATTAACAAATCTAAATATACAACTTGTTACCAACCCATTTCAACCAAACAAACCCGTTTAAATTTTTGTTAAATCAACTTCTCCTTAATATGCATGATTTTCCATATCTTTATGCAATCCTCCACTTGAACTTTCCTTGCCATTGTGCAATAATTTGTCGGTAGTGAGATAAATTTTTGATTCCTTCAACACAAACCAATAGGATTCTTCAACATTTTTAGCCTAATCATTCTAAAATCATCTTAATAAACGGAAATATGCAATCCATTAACATACCTTGAAATATCTTACGCATCATCTTCAACATGACCCATTATAATAGAGAGTCTATAGAGCTATTTATTTTAATCTTTCATACTTAACTCCCTTTGTCACAAAGTTTACAACTTCTTGAATAAATGTAATTGATAATTCACAAACATGAACTTAACATTAAATTTCATAACTAGTTAATTACAATTATTTATCTTCTCTACCTCTTTCACCTAAATATGTTCCCAACATAAAGATGTATGAAATGTATAAGTTTTTGCTTTACAACACTTATTTAGAGAGGCTTTAAATTGGGATATGACATCCTTTCCCTCTAAAGGAGGTGTCATAAAGATAGTTAATGCAAATAATTGAAAACACAAATAATTTTATCATTTTCAGAAATGGCTCTTATCTCACTTAGGTTTTCTTGGTGTTGTCATTAGACCAATACTTGTATATTTCTATTTCACTTCTTAGTATTATGAGTTATTATTACTTTTTCTCATTCTAACTTTATTATCTCGTCATCCTCCACCTATAGATTTTCCCAATCCAAGACATGAAATCAATAGAAGATAGGTAAGGATGTCCATTATATATGGCATGACACTGATATTCTCATTATATAAAAAATTCCTCGAGTTTAGAGGCAAATTTGGAAGCTTTTCTAAACTTTTTTGAGCCCTTTCGAGGGAAAACCCTCAAAATACTGTCTTGACTCTAAAATTCTATTAGATATTTGGTTAAATCAGAATATCTCTTTCGTTGTTTTTTTAAGCTATGATACATCCTCGCACATTCCAACTAGTGTTCATCATGGCCCCTAGACTTGTGTTAGGAAAGAGAAAGCAACAATGATAAACCGTATGCAAAGTTGACTAATTTCTTTGAAAAACACAAACACACAAAATGGCAGAACATGGATTACCACTTTTAACTCCAACCAACACGTGGATTCGATTTCCCTCTTTTTGTACCCATTCAAATTTCACTTCTGCTGTTAATTAATCCAAAAACAAACAACCCAAACAGTGAGGAACGACCTGACAGGCCCAACAATGTGTTTTTATAATTTGGTTTACCAAAATAAATTTTAAATATACAGGCATCAATAAATATGTGAAACAATGATAATAGTTTAGCAATCATAAATAATATTGTTCACAAGATTAAATGGATTGTAGTTTAATGGTGTTGTCTAACCATTCATCAAGGTATTAATTTGAGGGATGATATTGAAATCACGCCCTTAATGAATATGGGGAATAGAAAGCTCTCAATCTTTAAACTAATCCTAATAATTCGTACACCTAAGCTGATAAAAACTTAAAATTAAATTATTATTTTTCTAAAAAATTCAATCCCTTAAATTATAGTTTAGCAATCATAAATAACATTATTCACAAGATCAAATAGGTGGTAGTCCAACTAACCATCCATTAAAATATAAATTTGAGGAAATACCAAATAATAAAGAATGAGATCCAGCATTATGCCCCTAACAAATATGATGGAATAGAAACTTGGTAGTATTTAACAACTAAACCTAAAAATTCTTTACCCCTAACTCATACAAGCTTAAGATTAAATAATTAATTTTTGAAAAAATTCTTCTAAACAACTGTTCATGCAGATGTCAATCATTGCATTCACTATATTAATTCTTCCGTCAAATTATCCAAAATACAAAGCTGCTAAGTCAATCAGTATAAAATGGCACATGTTTAGGCATTGTCGGCTTGTGCAGAAATATGCGTAAAATTGTGCAAGTTATATTTATATGATATACAAATATGTATTGCATTGGGTCTAGGGTTCAAAATTGAGCCCGTCACATCCCTTCCCAAGGCCTCAAACCGCGAGAAAAGGGCGAGTAAAAAATTGCATGTCAAAAAAAAATCAAAATGTAAAAATCATTTGACAATACAAAAGGGCAAGTTACTTTTACAACTGTCAAAAGAAGGGCTATGGTGAAAAAATGCCTATCAAAAATTGTGTGAAATTATTATGGCTTAAGAAATATTTTTGATTAATTTTACAAACAGTCACCTCCAGCTTTCCAGACTCTGCGTATGACTCGTAGATACATTAGATAAGTCGTAATACTTGAAATTACCAAAAAAATTAATATAACAAATATACTACCACTATAATACTATTAAGCTCAAATTCCAAGTTACTAGCAAGTTTTTGATGTCAGCTACACAAATACTTGAGCACAAATACCTAAAAACAAAAGATTTATTATTACTGTTTATGTTCTGGCCTTTTCTTGGGATTCATTCAAACGAAATATCTACCACTTTCTACTTTTTCTATTTTTTTGTTGCAGGAGCCACCTAGAGAAACATAAAACAAAGCTAGGATCAACTTGCACACAAATATTTGTGCACTTGGGAGACTGCACAACATGATTTGGAATAGATCCACTATGTAGAGTGACCACTAGTTTGGATATGGGATGAGATGGATATCTGAGGTGGGGGAAGAGTGTGGAGAAAAGTGTTGAATTAATCTCAAAGAGTGACTTCAATTTGTGACTCACAATGTAGGGTGCCAAGAAGGCTCTATTGGATCCATGTTGGTTCCAAAGGGTGGGATGAGCTCACAATGGTCTTGATCCAGATTTCCTAGATCAATTTGAGCTCGACATGTAGACAAACTATGGGCCAAGATGATTGGATTAGCTCTATTTGTATGAAATGGAGAAGGATATAGGGGAAAATATAGATGGGGCTTGCTTTAAAGAAAAAAAGTTGAATCGCATAAGGAGTTCACCCATTATGACCCTTGCAAATAAGAACCGAGCTAAGTGTTGAGTTGCTTCCTAATGCAAAGGTTAATTGGACCCATTCAATATGGAAGAATGCAGAGAAGATGAGAGGAGATCATTTTAGAGGAGGAGAATATGTAGAGATAATCTTCTTCATCCATTGAAAAAAACCCTCCAATTCATCATTGGTATCTTCTCTCTAACTATTGTTTAATAGTAGTGATGTGGAGGCCAACAAGAATTTTATATTTGTTGTTGTGCTCAAGACAATTTTGCTAAACTCTATGCCTGAGGAGTTGAGGAAGAGGCTTGTGAATAGATTTAGGGAGGATTACAAAGGGTGTGTGTGTTGAATGGAGTATTCTAATTTGGTAAAACATCATTTCTATGTAGTATATTTGAATGCATACTCTACATGAGGTGAAACTCTTGGATTGGAAATCAACTAAGAATATTTAGATGTATATATTGGTGACATAGTTAGTGTGGGTGTTTCAATGTATAGATGCACATTTTCTTTAATTTATTTAGAAGATGTATTCAAGTCAATGCATTTTACTAGTTAAAATTTACATGTGTGTTATTTTAGTGTTTAAAATACGAATGGTTTTTTTTATTGAAGGGGTAAGAATCCAAATTGGTTTTATTTTTAGGACTAAACTCCAAGTAGAAGTTAAAGTTATTTATTTTACTATTTATAAGTTTTCTTAATGATTTTGATAAGAGATCCTAGTGTAGTTTGATTGTATTTATGTGTTTAGTGATTTGTGTGTCTTCTTATCTCATTTCAATTGTTTGTTTATGTATTTATTTATTAATTTTATTTAATGCTTATTTTAGTTATGATGATTTTTAGGAAATTATAATATTACAAATTTGGGCTTTATTTACATCAAAATTTGATTATTTTACCAGTTTAAATGCGGCTTAATTTACATCATTATGATAGAGGGGTCATTGTGTTTGGATTACTGAATTTTCCCTTTTTATTTAAGATGCTAATCAACTGGTGATTTTGAAAAGAAAAAATATTTCGTTAAAAAAAATTATTCTTAATTTTTTTGACGTGCGTATTTGATTTATTCTTGTCATATGAAGTGTAAAATATTCGTGCTACTTTTCATCATTGAAGGGTTGGTCCAATACTTGCCCTTCAAAATAAAATTCAGACCAACCCTTCAAATTTGATCCCTGATTGGGTCCGTTGTGTGAAACCAGAATTTTGTTCTATTCTAAACTTGGCAGATATAATTAATGCCTCTGCATATTATGATTGCCTTCACCAAAATCAAATTACAGTGAACTACAATATTAAACTTTGGTATGACGTGAAAAGCATAATATAAAAGATAAAGACAATTTGAATAATTGAATAGATCTCAACTTTTGTCACATAATTTTGTTTCTTGCAAACCACTCCTAGCCACTCCACTTTTTTAATCTTTTTGACGTCGATCAGCCGAAAAAAATAGCAAAAAAGGGCCTCATTATCAAATTAGAATCCAAATTTTGATTATACAGTTTATGTGGAAAGTGTTTTTTTAGATTAGCAAAAGCGTCCATTGGAGTTTGTGGAAGGTTGATAGGAATTTTTGGAATGAGTATATTTATTTATAAGTATGTTTATTTTTTCACATGTGGTTTTTGTTTTCATTTATGATTATGTAATATCTAAAAATATCAAGGATAAAAAATACTTTATATATTAGCAAAACAATGATCATCAAACACATTGTCAAACACTTTCAGAATAATGTAAAAAAATGGAAGTTTTGAAATCATTAATTACAAAAATCAAGAAGATGATAATTATTTAAAGTTTAAAAATTTGAAAAAATGAATATATCAAAAAGACATCATTTAAATTGAAGACACCAAAATCATTTAGTCAGTCTTTAATACAAATTCAACAACATTCAAAAGAATTGGGGAAAAAATTAACATTGGGCTTACATATTATCCCATATCTATGTATTACATGGTATAGTCCATTGCATTGATCGAGTTTACTAATCCATCCCTAGTCTTAAATTGGAAGTGTTCAAAATGACAAAAAGAGACAATAAAATATTAGGAGGCATTATCATTCTAGAAAATATTTATTAATAATGACATACAAACATAATGTTCATATATAAATATTGTTAAAAGACTATACTCAGTAAAAAAATGTTTGCAAAAAAATAAAATGTACAAGATAACTCACATTTACCAAAGAAAAACAAAAACAAAACAATTTAAAATATTAAAATACATGATATACTATAAAATTATGCATGCAAGAAATAAAATAACAATATATTAAAATTATATTACATTATTGTAGACTAGTATTATATAATATTTCACATCTCAAACATTTAAGTTTAATTGTGTTTAAATCATTTTAAGATGTTTTTTTAATAAATAATAATTAATTAAAGATACGTATTCTTATTTATTAAAGTAACAATTGAAAAGTAAGGAGATACACATGACATATAGATATATTGTTTATTTGCTATTTATTAGGAGAAATAATGTTAGTTCCCTGAAGCAGGGTGTGAAATTTTCAAATTTGTACTCTTCTTTGCTGATCAAAACAAGTATCAAATTTCCTTCCAGTTATTTGGCACTCCTTTGAACACAACTGTTTAACTTTGAATTAGGTGCACAAAAAGGCATTGCAGAATCATTGGAAAACATACAATAAAATGTGCATAACATGTATTACCTCCAAATTAGTCTCTCCATTTCCTAAGTATCCTCCGTAGCTTGCTGGTTCCTGCTATTTTATTCAAAATCTTCTTTGCTCCAATCACTTCCATCTCCACCACTTTCTCAAGATGTTAGCAGCCTCCTGCACCCCTAACTTTTTTCTTGCCGCGTTTTATGTTGGAGAGGAAATTTAATGGCCACAGTTTCATTTTTAGGATTCAGCAACTGCTGACTGAAGAAAACAGTGAAGGTGGACGAGGATGTGCAGATGACCTCTGCATAGATCCCTATTTGAAAACGGAAAAATATGTTCCTATTTATAAGATCATGGATCGAAACTGAGGAGAATCAGGGTAGAACCCTGCAGAAGAATGACACTATTACAAACATTGAAAAATAGCTCGAGATAGAGAGATGAACCATTGGCGCTTCATTTTCCTTGCTCCATTCAAATATTTTGAATGAAATAATAGAATACATTTATTTATTTTGGGACGACCAAGACGAAAGTTCCAAACAAAAAATGCCTATTGGCCAATAATATTTCACAATTCATTTGCTAATAGAAACAATCAAAATGAATCACAATAGCCAATTTTATTTAACTGAAATAATGTCTTGCACAATATGTCTTACCAAATATTTAAAGATGACAATGATGATGAAGATAGGAGTTACAATTTTTTTTTGTCACATTACACAATTTCATTTTGTTTTATCGCAAGATTAAGTGGTCATGTGGCAAGTGGTTTACGAATGCGGGGGATAAGTTTTGTTACACAATTAAGTATGCAGCTATGCATGCGTATGTATATCCTGAAGAGGATATACACACTTACGCATAGTTGCATGCCCAACCGTGTAACAACGTTTGTCGTCAAGCATTCATACAAGACTTGACATTTATAACTTATTCTTGTTGTACTTAATTATATAAGTCAAACCTTACTTTGTTGTGTGCCATGATTCATAATACTGGTGAGCTATCTGGTTGCTAAACTTGTTTATGATATTTTCTCATCTTATAGTTGAAGTTAAAGGTTTGTTGATGATTAGTAAATTTGTACTTGAAGGCAATGTCATTATTCGTCATTAAGAGGTGACTATTGCATGTGACATAGGTCTAAAGAATTGAAGGCTTATACATTTGAATGTTTTAATCATGGTCAATGACCATAGAGTATGATTGTTCTTCATCTCATTGTTGCATGCAATGATTTTATAACAGTGCTAGACCAGTTTCGTTGTTGTACATGTCATAAATATCTTGATTCATCTTACTTGCTAGAAATAATGATTTGCAAAATATGATGAATCAAAGTTGAGATGTATTATTCATTATGTGAAAATAATGATGAATGTTAAAAGTTACTAACTTTTCTTGACATGACGATGGTCATTGATCATATAACGATAAGATGGTCTTCAATTAGAATAGGTAAATATTGGTCGTCAAGGTAAAATTTTAAGTTGGTTTCATAATACTTGTATCTCGTAAGGAGGAATAAGTATTTGTATCGCAGTTAAATGTTAATACGGTTTATTTGATTTCGATTATTGACGAAACTATTTTGTAACTTGATCATAGTACATATAATGTGGTATTTGTTGATGTATAGATTTTACTATGCCGTGGATGAGAATTTGTTGGTATAAATCTTGCCTTCGACCGATCGTGACGCCCGTGTGATTATTGATTTTTAACCATTAAGCTAGCCAAAGACAAATTCAATGAGCAGTTAAATTGTTTAAGCAAATATGTCAAATTCCTTTGCACCGATAAGTGATATAGACGATGGTAAAATGATTGACATGTATTACTGAGTTAATTGGTTATACTCCTTTTTAATGGTAAGGAAAGTGTTGAAAGGTAATTGGTGGGATTTGATTAATGATTATTAAAATCATTTGACCATATCCTTAGGTATTTTCTTTGTATGGAATCTATATGAAGTTGACCCTAGTCGAATAGAAAATTAATTGTTTTAATATATATTAAGGTCGATTGACGACCCATGCAAAGTTATTAAGGTTATATTTTTATTGATCTTCGACCATCTGAAATCACCTCCAACTATTTTGGTGAAAAGAAGTTGATGGCGGTGATAAGAAATGTGACCACAATGTGCCACTGTGGTGAATTAAAGAACATTCATTGCATGGATAGTTTTGGAAAACACGAAGCTTGTAGGGGAATCTAATGCATGCAACATAGCTTCAGTTTTTATTTGTGATTTTTGTGGACTCGTTGTCTCCTCTAGTCGTTCGAGCTCCTCCATGCATGAGGGTTTTTGCAAGTTTGGTTCAGTTGAACTATTGTTGGCTTCTTTGTTAAATATACATGCTATAATATTTAGCAAATGATTTTTTTATATAAGACGGAGTTTGGAGTTTCGATGGTTTGGAGTACGAGAATATTTTGAAAGAAACTTGTCAGTATTTCTTCTATCAGTGCAAACCAGTTTCTCGGATCAGAGGATTATCAGACATGTAATATCTAGCTCTACTCTGTTGGATCCCTATGAGATCAAGTTTATAAATTTGTTTTCCCTTCTTCTCTGTTTGAAATCTAAAATGTGTGTGTATGGAAAATTAATATGTTTATTTTGAATGATAAATTTCTTTAGAGGCATTGTCTTCTGATGGGTAGATGTTATCTGGTATATTTGGGCTTTGATTGAAATAGGGTTAAGTATTTTGGGAATATTGAGATGGGTTGTTACTCCATGTTGATTCGGGGGCTTCGTGAGTTTCTTACATGTATCTATGCTAAAAATAAGCAATTGTAACCCTAATACTATTAAGGTTAATGATTATATATTGCTCCTATGTCAAAATAATATAAGTTGTGGATGTGTTTCTCTCTCATTTTTTCTGGAGTAGATCTTTTTCCTGGTATATAGGTTAAACTTGACCTGCTCGGTTTCGTGCATTTTGTTGAGGTTCAAGTTCATGTTTAATGTCTTTTACTTTGTTGTTTGCACTATTTTTGTCGTGTGAAACTTATGATTTCACACAGGTTCTTGGAGTCAAGTTGCTAAAACTCATTACGGGTCGACTTGGGTATTTTAATGACATACCTGTAATATACATGTATAGGGTTTGGTATGCATATGGGCACCGAGGAAAACATATAGAAATCTTGACGCATGCGAGGAAAAGAATAATCGTATGTAAGCTCTCTCTCAAAATAGAGTAGTAATATATTTTTCATATTGTTGAGACACTTTATAGATATGAATGTGTGTGTGTGTGTGTTGACTGTATAAGTAATATTTTGGTGGTGTATAAATCTGACTTTGGTGATAGTATAGAGATCTTATAATCTTGACAAATAAACTCTTATAGTTGTATAAAACTCTCCCTGGGGTGGGAGTTAACATAATTTTCTCCATTGGTATACTTGAACCACTGTGGTATAAATATTTGGAGTCATAAACTTTCCCAATTTGTCTTATTAGGTAGTTATAGATATAAATAAGGAATGATTGATTAGATTGTGCTTTTATAACCTTTATTATACTAATTAAAGGGCTGTGGCTTTTTGCTCAAATGGTTGTTGGGATGGAACTGATTCCTAGAATTTTCTAATTTAAGACTTCATCTTTCCAAGATCTTCATTTACGAAACTATATGATTTGAATGTTATTGTTGGCAAGTAAAGAATAATGTTATAATTATGTCTATAATGATTAACATCCTTATGCTATTGATTAATGTTATTCTAAGAGAGGAAGTTGATAGCCAATTCATATTATTGATTTCGTAATGATGCAACATGATTAGAGTTAATATTCCATGTGGTTCTATTGAAATGACCATGTATATATTGTTATTTCTCAGCATGCAAGTTGAAAAGTATCACGAAATGGTTAAAGAATTTGAATTATGACATACTTTGATTATTATGAACTCGGGTCATAAGGATGTAGTAAATGTAATTATAATTGATTTTAATGCGAGAATATTACTCACAATTGTGTAAGACAAATATGCGGAATGTATGAAAAAATTATCTTTGATAATCCCTTTGTGAAAATATATTGAAATCTAGAGCTTGGTTTAGATGTTAATGGAAAGTAACACAATAATATATTTCTTATGTGTTATTCAACAAGATACAATGGCTATTATCTATCCATGGAGGTAGGCAAAATAACCTCCTATAAAATAGGTAACAAATGACCCGTTTATAATTATACGGGTGTAACAAATACATTTGACTAACAAACAATGTAAGCACTAACCAATTATTTTCCTAACATTCCCCTTTAGTGTGAACATGGGGAAAACATATCTTTGTACTTGCACCTGCTTTCATGATTAGGTGATTTTCACAGGACAATCACAAACCCAATGGATGGTTTTACAATGGTTGACCACAAACCGATACTAGTGGTTTTCAAGTGGTTTACCACAAACCACATCATGATGTGCCAAGTACTATTTTTAGCCCTCATCAATATCTCACTACAGGGAATAACATAGGAAACACAACTCACCAAACTGAACAATATAACACATACTAAAAAAATTCACATTTCATCCTATAAGAATCACAATGTTCTTAATTGTAGCCATTGTTGTCAATCGCTACCACTCGATCTCAAACAACAAAGGAAACTGCCACTGCCACTGGAAGTTGCCCTTGAATTTAGTCATTTTAGGTGTTGGGGTTAGCACACCGGTTGTGCAGCACAATATATCGATCTAAGCGTACATGCAAATAAAAGTAGATATTCTACGGAAGAATTATACAAAACAAGAGACATAAATCAACACCGATTTAACATGGTTCACCCAGTGTGGGCTATGTCCACCAAGAAACAAGCCAATCTATTATCCAAAGCTTTGACAAGATATACAATGAAGATTTACAATCTTTCAAACCTCTCAAATGTTTAGTACTTTCTTCCTTCAAACTTTTGATTCTTCTTCAAGAAGTCTCTCTAACATAATTATCTTATAATTATAATCCATACATACTTCTAAACCCTATATTTTATGCTTATATAGTCATTTATAGACTTAGGGCACTTAGCCATGTAATTACAATTAATAAATCTATTTTAATGCTAAAAATAGATATAATTCCCGAGAGTTAATTAAAACTTCATCGCACAGGTAACTGGTGCCAGTTCTGCCTAACCGCTACCAGTTCCTTACTTGCTTGACCGATGTCGATCATACTTGACCAATTGATCCGCTTGACCGATGCTGCGGTCATACTTGACCAATGCCCGATGCCTTGACCGATGCGCCATTCTTGTATTTTCCAGAAAGTTCCAATTGCATGCTAAAATGAAGTAATTAAGCTTCACAACTCAACAATCTCCCACTTGGAGTTTAATTACTGCACCATACCTATACAACGTCATTCTTGGATCCTTCCTTGGCTTTGTTTCTTCCTCTTCAAGTCTCAAAATCAAATACCAACATAAGTGGAGTGTAGCTCCAAATTCTCCTTTGCTAATGGCTTTGTTAGCATATCCATAGGGTTCTTGCTCGTATGAATCTTTTCCAGATTCAACTGTCCATCCTCCAATACCTGCCGTATGAAGTGATACCTCAACTGAATGTGTTTCATTCTCGAATGAAACGTTGAGTTCTTTTCCAAATGAATTGCACTCTGACTATCATTGAATAGTTTACAATTACTTTTCTCCTTTCCCAACTCTTCCATGAACCTACTCATCCATATCATCTCCTTGCTAGCCTCTATAGCTGCAACATACTCTACCTCTGTAGTTGACAAAGCCACAACCTCTTGCAATCTCAAAATATAGCTAACTACCGTTCCACCTCATCTGTGAAAATATATCTAGTAGCGCTCCTCCTACCATCCAAATCTCCAGCCATATTGGAATCAACATAGCCACGTAATGAAATATCTGAACCTCCATAGCATAACCGCATGCTAGATGTTCCTTTCAAATACCTTAGTATCCATTGGATATTTTTCCAATGCTCTTTATCTAGATTAGCCATATATCTACTCAAAACTCCCACTTTGCTCGACCAATGTCCGGGTCCTGGTACAAACCATAGCGTACATGATACTTCCAACTACTTAAAAGCATATGGCACTCGTGTCATGTATTTGACATCCTCATGTGATGGACACTGATCTTTACTCAATTTGAAGTGTCCATCCGCAGGTGTGCTAACAAGTTTTCCATTACGCATGTTGAACCTTTCTAACACCTTGTAGTTATAATCCTCCTGAGACAAATACAATTTCTTATTTTTCCTGTCTCTATGTAATTGCATGCCAAGGATTCTTTTTGTAGCTCCTAAATCCTTCATTGCAAATGTGTGAGCTATCTTTCTCTTAAGCTCACCAATGTCCTGCATACTAGATCCCGCAATAACCATATCATCCACATTCAGTAACAAAATAATATATCTCCCATTTCAAGCTTCTTGAAATAAACACAATGGTCAAATTCACATCTCAAGTAACCATGCTCATGCATAAATCTATCAAACCTCATGTACCATTTCCTTGGAGATTTCTTGAGCCCATATAGGCTCTTTTTCAACCTGCACACTAATTTCTCCTTACCCTTGACTTCATACCCAAGCGGTTGTTGCATATAAATCTCTTCATCCAAATCACCATGAAGGAAAGCCATCTTCACATCTAGTTTCTCTAAATGCAAATCTTCTATTACAACTAAACTCAATACAATACAAATGGAAGTCATCTTAACAACATGAGAAAATATTTCACCAAAGTCAATACACTCTTTTGTGTAATTCCCTTTACTACAAGCCTTGCCTTGTACCTTTTTTGTCCACCCTCTTCTTCCTTAATTCTCGTAAACCCACTTGTTCTCGCAATGTTCACTTTCTTGGTGGATTCTATCTCCTCATCCATGCCATGCTCCCGCTGAACATGAGTCTTATCCGCATTGCTTCTTCAAATATTTCTCGGTTCACTACTATCACGGTCAAAAATAGATAAAATAGAGAAGGTGTAAATCTTTCTGGAAATTTACTTACCCTTTGTGACCTTCTCACAGGAGTTTGGGGTACCAAAGGCTCAATCTAGACCTCCTGGACATTAGTATCAACTTCTGATAGTGACCAATGTCGGTCACCTCTAACCGATGTCGGTTCTGATCCTCTGTAACCGTTGGTAGTTCATCTGACCGATGTCGGTGAGGGTCTAACTCGACCACGGTTATTGTGTATTTCTTGAGGTGTTTCTTTAAAACCTGAGAGTTCATTTTCATCAATAAACTTCTCAATTTTCTCATCCTTGGGTACCAAAATTTGATCCATATACATTCTCTTTTCATTCCATTCAACATCATGACTCCTAATAATTTTAGAATTCTCTAAATTTGAAAAATGGAAACCAAAATCACCAGATCCATAACCAATGAAAGTGCATCTCTTGGATTTTGCATCCAAATTTTTCTATTTTCCCTATCAACATGCACAAAAGCTTCTAAACCAAAAACTTTAAGAAAATAAATATCTACCTCTTTTCCAGTCCAAGCTTCCTTTGGTATTCCTCCATCTAGTGAACTTGAAGGGCCACGGTTAATCAAATAAACCGTTGTATCAATCTACTTCGCCCAAAACTACAAGGGCAATCTAGAATGTATCCTCATACTTCTAGCACGTTCCATGATTGTCCTGTTCATTCTTTCTACAACACCATTCTCCTATGGTGTTCTTGGAACCATTATTTCTCTACGTATCCCATTCATTGAACAATAATCATTGAAATCCTTGCTATAGTATTCACCACCATTATCAGATCTAAGGCACTTTAACTTAGAATTTGATTCATTCTCAACAAGGGATTTCCATCTTTTAAAAGTCTCAAAAACATCAGATTTACGTTTAATACAATAAACACATACCTTTCTTATAACATCATCAATGAAAGTAACATAATACTAGGATCCTCCATGAGAAGCTACTTGAGCTGGTCCCCACACATCTGAGTGTACAAGCTCTAATTTTTCTCCTTCTTAGTTGCCCCAAATTTGAGAAATCTCACTCTCTTTTTATTTCCAAAGATATAATGCTCACAGAAATCAAGATCTAAATCTTTCAAATCTAACAACTTACCCTTAGCCTTTAATATCTACATTCCTTTTTGTCGCATATGACCCAACCGATTATGCCACATGCATGCATCTGAATCTGAAGTAGATAATGTAGAAAAGGAATCAATAATACAAGTAGATAAATATAACGTTCCTACCTTCTTACATCTTTCCACAACAAAAGAACCCTTGGTGACTTTCCGAGAGTCTCCCGTAAAAGTAACCATGCAACTAGATTCACCTAGTTGCCCTGCAGAAATAAGATTCCTCCTGAGGCTTGGCACATGCCTCACATCTTTCAATACCCATGTATTACCATTCTAAAATTTTAGATTAACTTTCCCTTTACCAGTAATACTGCAAGGTTCGTCATCACCCAAATAAACATGCCCAAAATTGCCCTGGACATAATTTCTGAAATAACCCTTATTAGGGGCTACATGGAAAGAAGCTCTTGAATCTAAAACCCATGATTCAATTCTACTATCTAAAGAAATAATAAGAGCATCTTGTATTACTTTTGATGCAGCAAGATTCACCTCTTTACCTTTGTCTGGTTGTTGGTTCTCTTTATCCTTTGACCAACAATATTTCTTTGCATGTCCTTTCTTTCCACATTTCCAACAAGTAATTCCCTTACTTCTGGATTTAGATATGCTATCCCTCGACTTTGATTTCCCATTACTCTTACTCCTGGATCTCTCCTTCTACCTACCCCTACTTTCTACATTCAAAACATTTCCAGATGATGTTTCCTCTGTACTTTTCTTGCAAATTTCTTCATTCAAGATTATACTAACCACATCATCAAACTTCAAAATATTATTAGCAGATTTTGTATTACTAACAACCATTAACAAGTTGTCCCAACTATCAAGTAAAGAACATAAGAATAAAAGTGCTTTTACTTCATCATCAAACGGTATTACAACTGATTTTAACTTATTTACAATAGATCAGAAATCATTCAAATGACTAGAGGCAGATTCACCTTCATGCATCTTAGAACTAAATAGTTTCTTCATCAAATAAACTTTATTTGAAGCACTAAGTTTTTCATATAAATTAGCAAGAGATTTCATTAAGTCTATCGTAGAAGCCACTTCTGTAATATTGGAAGCCACGAATGTTGTTAGGCTCAATCTTATAGATCCCAAAGCCTTTTTGTCAAGAATCTTCCATTCTTCATCAGTCATCTTCATAGGTCTAGACTGCTCATCCAACGGTAAGTACAATTTTTTTTTATATAGATAATCCTCAATCTGCATCTTCCATAATTGATAATTTCAGCCGTCAAACTTCTCTACCTTGTATTTATTATCTTCTGTCATTGTTGTAGCTCCCACTCAATCAAAAAACCCTCTGTGAGTAAATATGTCAACACACAAAACCCTCAAACAAATCTCTGATACCATTTGTTGGGGTTAGCACACTCGGTTGTACAAACAATATATCAGATCTAAGCATACATGCAAATAAAAGTAGATATTCTACCAGAAGAATTATACAAAACAAGAGACATAAATCAACACCAGATTTAACATGGTTCACCCAGTGTGGGCTACGTCCACCAAGAAACAAGCCAATCTATTATCCAAAGCTTTGACAAGATATACATTGAAGATTTACAATATTCCACACCTCTCAGATGTTTAGTACTTTCTTCCTTCAAGCTTTTTATTCTTCTCCAAGAAATCTCTCTCACATAATTATCTTGTAATTATAATCCATACATACTTCTAAACCCTAGCTTTTATGCTTATATAGTCATTTATAGACTTAGGGCACTTAGCCATGCAATTAAAATTAATAAATATATTTTAATGCTAAAAACATATATAATTCCAGAGAGTTAATTAAAAATTCATCACACGGAGTAATCGGCGTTGGTTCTACCTAACTACCCGCCGGTTCCTTACTTGCTTGATCGATCTCGTTGGTCATACTTGACCGATGCCGGTGCCTCGCCTTGACCGATGTCGGTTATTGTATTTTCCAGCAAGTTCCAATTACATGCTAAAATGAAGTAATTAAGCTTCACAACTCAACATTAGGATCATAATGGAAATGTAACATTGGTGTCATGTTTCCCCCACAATGTGAAATTTCCACACACAAACACTATAAAACAAACCGTATCAAAGTACATACTACTGAACGGATCTTGCTAGTTAGATCTTGCTGCACATGGTCACCATTGCAAGTGAACGTATTCACAAGAGGACCATCTTCCAAAAAAGTACAATAGTCGAGGATCATTAAAATTCATTTGTGCTCCAAGATAACTCTTTTCCAGTATCCACCAAACACCACACAAAGCAATAGAACACAACAAATTGAAATGCAATAAAAAAATGAAAACCACACGAGAAAAAAATATACAAACTATAAATATACCACCACATCATCTATGCAGCCTCGTCGTTTGGTAGTGACGAGAGGGTGTTGTTTTTCCTCCATTCTCTTGTTCCTCCATCCTCCGGTGTGGCGTTGTTAACTCTCAAAATGTGAACATTAAGCTCAAATTTACATATTGGAAGTCATGTTCCGGTGATAATGCGTCCATAAGGAATTGTTTTTTAATTTTTACAACATTTGAGAACTCAAAAAATTTATTAACCTTTGAATAATCATAATGACTAACACATCTAAGCAATATAGATAAAATGATACTACCAAACTAATATTGATATTGACTTATTTTTAACTCTTGACAAAATGGACTTTGACTAAGATGATAACACAAATTTACGATATAAATGAGACTTTACACTAGACACTTTGAGGACTTAATAAAATTTGACATAGAATTACCAAGGTCACAACATGATATCTTTATAATTAGACAATTATAACTAAATTGGTAGTGACTCGATATGACTATAGAATTTAATACTTACTCACATAGACCATCATACAAAAATCCTATCGACTATTAGATTTGACTAATTTTCTAATATAGCAAAAGGCTATTATTAGAATGTATGTTAATAGTCGATTGAGAGAATAGACTAGACCTATAACAAATAACCTTAATGACACATATTAATTTATGACTATATTACTTTTACCAAAACTCTAAAACTGATATAAAAATATTTCGACTAATACTCTAACAATGATAAAAAATATTGAAAAATCAAAGTAAAAGCTTTAAAATAATACTAAACTGACAAAGAAAAAAAATGATGATGAGTTGGATGGTGGAAAAGATCAAAGATCTGATGGAGATGAACTATGAGGGGTGATTCACAAAAATATCACTTGATGATAGGTTAATCAGAATGAAGAATAAGGATGGAAACCTAATTATTTTATTGATATTCAATCAAATCAAGTACAATGGTGCAGGATGCAATATTTATAGATATTGGACAGCCGGATACAAATAGAGAATGATGTTGCACAGGTGCAACAATAATCCTAATTACATAAGCTTCCAAAAGAACATCTGGGAAGCATAACCAAATTAAATACAAACAAGTATATTGTTCCAACTATGTAACAAATAATCCTACGACTATGTAATATGACAAATATGGTTTAAAAACATATAACAATAATTAAACAAATAATGATTACCTAATACAATGCATAATTATGATGTCAATTATATTTACCCTAACATTCCCCCCTTAATTTTGCATTGTCTCAAGGGATGAGGAGAGGAATTCTCTAAACAACTCAAACTTGTCACATGCAAGTGACTTGGTGAAGATATTTGCTCGTTGTTTAGTTGTTGGAAAAAACTGAAGTTGTATATTGTGTTTCAAGACATGCTCGCGTATGAAATGTACTTGTACCTCAATGTGCTTTGTTCTTTTATGAAAAAATAGATTGTGAACAAGTTTGAGAACACCTTCATTGTCTACATACATGGTGGTAAGTTTTTCCTATGGTATTCCAAGTCCTTCAAGTATGTGACATAGTCATATCACTTCACATAAAACTTCTCATGCGAATGATACTCGGCTTTGTGTGGAAGAACGAGAAACAAAGTGTTGTTTCTTGCTTCCCCATGATATTCGTCCGGATCCCATGAAGAACACAAACCTTGAAATGGATTTTTGTCATCAATGTTTCTTGCATGATTTAAATGTGATATATCGACACGAAGAATTTGTTGTTCTTCTTATATTCTAGAACAAGATCTATTATTCCCTTGAGATATCTCAAGATGCGCCTTGTTGCCTTCCAATGAAAACTTTGGGTTCCTACATGAACCTGGATAGATATCTCACTGCAAATTTGATATCTAGTCTAGTGTAGGTTAGGTAAATGAGACTCCCAATCAACTACCGATAGATTGTGGCATTTACCGCAGGAGATGGATCTAAACGAGATAATTGCAATCTGTTCTCCATAGGTGTAGTAATAGGTGTGCAATCCATTATCCTAAATTTCTCGAGCATTTTCTTAGTATATTTCAACTGAGAAACAAAGATGTGATTCTCTTTCTTCCATACTTCCAATCCAAGACAATAATGCATTAGCCCAAGATCTATCATGTCGAATGATCATTTAATATATTTCTTTATTGCATCAATCATCCTCACTAAACTTCCAATGATGAACTAGATCGTCAACATAGACAACAAAAATCACAATCTCCCCCTTACTTTTTGAGGTAGAGATTGGGATCGTATGGATTTTTATCAAATCCATGTTGTATGAGATGCTCATCAATTTTGATTTACCATGCCCGAGGTGCCTATTTGAGGCCATACAGAGATTTCCTGAGTATGCATACCTTTGCTTCTTGACTAGGTACAACATATCCTTTAGGTTGAGTCATGTAGACTTCTTCTTGTAAATTTATATTTACTAAGGCACTTTTTACATCCATCTGATGGACTTTCCAACCAAACTGTGTAGCTAGAGAAAAGATCATCCTGATCATTTTGATCTTAGTTGTGGGAGAAAATGTCTCCTCATAGTCAATGCCTTCTTTTTGTGCATACCCCTTTGCTACTAGTCTCACTTGTACTTATCTATGGTCCCATCTACTTTGTACTTTGTTTTGAATATCCATCTACATCCAATGGGTTTCTTCCCTGGTGGAAGATCGACAAGTTGTCAAGTGTTGTTTTTCATCACTGAGTTATACTCAAGCATCCATGACATCTTTCCAAGATTTTGATTGTAGGGATTCCTAAACTATAGAGAACTCATCAAATTCAATAACTCTACTCATCAAAGAAAATTTTACTTCTTCTCTTACTTTACTATGATTCAGTGGTCCAGTGGTGGATGTATCTAGTGGAGCATCCATTCTTGCATCTCATAGCATGCTAGTATACCACTTGGGCATATGTTGAACTGCTCATGTGGGTCGTGGTTCTATCAAATCATCACCATCATCCCCATCATCACTTTCATCATCTCATGGGAACATCAACTTCTATTTTTACAACTGGTGAAAAATATACATCAGTGAGTTTGGAGGAGGAGACCATGCTTCCTTCTTCTCAAAGAACTCAACATCTTTGCTGGTGTAGACTTTCCTGGTCTTCGGATCCATCAATCTGTACCCAAGAGTCTCTTCACTATACCCAATGAAGATGAGTTTTTATGATTTCATATCCAATTTATTTCTATTCTACTTTGGTATGTGCATACTTTCTTTGCACCCAAAGACTCTAAGGTGTGCAATAGATGGTTTCCACTTTGACCATGCTTCATATGGTGTTACTCTGTCAAGAGAAACTGTGGGCACTCTGTTCAACAAATACACTATTGTCTTTTTTGCTTCAGCCCATAATGTTCTTACTATTATAGAATCATCGATCATGCATCACACCATTTCCATGATAGTACGATTTCTTCTCTCAACAACACCATTCTATTGCGGTGTGTGTGGAGGAGGCATTTGTCGAATAATCATGTGAGCTTGTAGGTAGTCTTTGAACTCATCACTGGTGAATTCCCCCTCGATTTGAGCAGACAATTCTAATGTGACAACCAGTTTCATTCTCAACAACTACTTTAAACTTTTTGAATTTTTCAAAATCTTCACTTTTCTTGCGAAGACAAAAAAATCCACATTTTTCGTGAATAATCATCAACACAAAGCATGAAGTACTGAAATATAGAATGAATCGGTTACATCAGACTGTAAAGATTGGTATGAACTAGATCAAGCTTACCATGAGCTCGATAAGTAATCTTCTGGAATGAAGTTCGTGTTGTTTTCCTGCTAGGTAGTGAGGACACTTGTCTATATCCTTCTAGAGAGATGGTAATCCTTTTACCATATTGTGTTGGTGAAGTGTTTTGAGATACTTGAAACTAATGTGACCAAGTCTCCGATGCCACAATTGTGTAGAGGTAGAATTCTTAGCCACAAGTGCTTGATCATCTTTATGGACAAAATCAAGCTAGAACATGCGTCCCACATTAGAGGCTTTTGCAACTATTTTCGATCCTCATGATTTGTCTCGAATTAAACACATTTTCTTGTTGGAATGACTATCAAAGTCAATTTTCAAGTTATGATCAAGGAGTTGACTAACTGAAAAAAAAATTTAGTCAACCCAGGGACATATAGTACATCTGATAATCTATAGTTACGTGAACCAAGGGTAGAGAAATGTTCCCAATCCTTGTAATGTGTATGGAGAATCATCACCTAACGAAACATGGTTTTTGAAGGTGTTTCCCTCATGGAAGTAAACTAGTCTCTGTGGACGCTCATGTGTTGAGTGGCTCTGAATCAACATACCAAACATCACTAGATGACATGGAAGTTTAACTTGATCGAGAAGTGTAAAAGTAGTCTTCATATCTAAATGTTCTTCTTGCTTAGCAATATTTCCTTGTTGATGGGGTTTTATTTTCCAATTCCCCTTTTTCTACCCTTGATTGTAGTTAGAATGTCCCTTATAATATTTTTTATTTTGAGGTCCAGAGTTGTTTGATGAACCTTTCTTATAAGTATTATACCAACAATCTTTCAACTCATGTCCTCTTTTATAGATAGGACATTTCTTCTTTTGTTGTTTGTCCCCTTGTTGATGCTGATTTTGGGAATTTTGATAGGAATTAGGTTTTCCTTTTCCTTTTCCTTTCCATTTCTGATGAGAAGAAATTTCCTACTCCTCTTCATCATCTTTATTATACATGGCTTCCTCTTGTTACAGTAGGTTTACGAGCTTGTCAAAACTCACTGTCGATATCGACAAGTTTAGTGTTGTCACAAAAATTCGGTATGAAGGAGGGAGGGCTCTCAGAATAATGGGAACAAGAGCATCATCAATGACCTCCTCTCCTAGGGCTAGAAGTGAATCCCTCAACTTTGCATCCCTTCAAAGGAAAGCTTCTATTTTTTCATTTTGTTTAAAATTCAGTGTGTGTATTGAATTTACAAATTGAGTATGACATTCTTGTTTTTAACCTTGTACACCATGCTCAACTTATCCCACGCTTCTTTGGCTATTTTGGCATCTCGAATGTGGGGTTTCACATCATCAGACACTCCAAACAAGATGATTAGCTTGGCCTTCTGATCGATCTATCAAATTGTCGTTGTTGTGTTGTATATTGTTGTTGATCTAGTCAGAGTACCATTCATAACAGTCCAAATCTCTTCAAACTCAAGTCGTGTCTTGATTTTTGTCTTTCCATGCAACATAGTTTTTCCTCGAGTAGTTGTGAATCTGGAAGAAATAATTGGGGGCATTTTTTCCCATTTTGTAGAATCCACTGAAATGGTTAGGTTCTTATCACTCTAGGTATAAGGTCTCCTAATATATATACCATTAGTCCGATATCTGAAACCTTTCTATATACGTGCTCTTCCATATATACCCATCAAGACGGAAGAAGCTCACCCTTTCTATATACCTGACGGTACATGAAAGAGGTGTTAATGTACATGAAATAATTCGATACATGGTACCAAGATAGTATTGAAAGGGGTCATGTTTGATTATTAACACCGGATCAAAGAAATATCCTCATATGGGCGTAACTTCACCATATACTTAGATAATTTCTCAGTCCATATTTAAATCATGCAATCATTCATAGATGGATGGGAGGGCTCAAAGTGTGTGCATTGTGTCCTTATTACTCCCCATCGATTTAAAGGGTCGATGCCCAGATGACGTTGTTGCAGCTATATTAGGTGTTAAGTGTAGTAGTAGTCATGATGACTTTACCCATAAATGCTTCCTATAGACACTATTTATACCGAATACTATGAATGAGATATAGAATCTCGTGAGTGTTTTAGAACTAAATATCCCTATTTTTATTACAATTCTCTGCCTAATTTTTCAGAGATTACAATAATTTTGCGGTTGACTATGACAACCTGCAAATTAGTACAATACACTGGTGTATACAATTACATTCAAAAAATTTGAAAAATTTAATGACATGCAATTTGTTTTTTTTTTGGGGCCCTGGTTGCCTCTAGAGCTCAAAATGACCCACGATGCAAAAATTACAAAATATAGTTGAAAATACAATTTCTATGCATCCCCCTTTAGGAAAAAGTTAGCTAGAATCAAAAAATAAGCACAATAGGAGAAATTAATTTTTTTGACCCTTTTTAGGGTTTTTCTCGCTATTTTTAGTAGTGGTTTTGGCTGTCACTAGTGGGTTTAGCAGTGTTTTTGCCACTAAATAGGCCTCTATAGTTAGCGGTTTTGCCAAATTCACCACTAAAAGGAAAATGGTTTGAAAAGCAAGTTGGGGGTGGGGATTGAATCGCAAACCTCCCACACCCATAGCCTTCCACTTATTCAACTATGCGCTTTAAGTGCTTATGCAATGTAATGAAACAATTTATATTTAAATAAGAAAAACCTTGGCTGACCTTTTGAAAGAAGACGTGGCACCGCATGAGGAGACCATGTGACTGCGTTCTTGGAGGAGTCATTTAGGGTTTTATGGCAAAAAAAGATCTCGATATCCTTCGCCTTTTGGCTTATGGTGATCTCTGTTTGTAATTGCTTGATGTTTATAGATTGATCATTGTTTTTTGTGCAAGTCGATTTTTTTGTATATATTGTAAGTTTGAGTGGAGAGGGCTCCAACTGTTGAATGATTGCAACTCGATTGCTGCGCGAGAGTACAAAAATGTGAGCGTGCATATTTCCTTTGTGGTGTGGATCTCGATAGGGGAGCTTCTGGGTTCGACCCTTTGACCAAAGAGGACTTGGTTTGTGAATGAATCACATTACTCGACAAGAATAAATTAGCTTTAACTCGGTCGGTAGGCTCACTCCAATAAAAATGATTCGATATGTGTTCTTCACAACTTGCCTCTATAATGCAGGGGTTTCTTTTCAATAGATGGCTAGGCCTTTTGAAATATCAACATGCCAATCTCTGCTTGACTTTGTGGCTCTAATGGCTCTCGATTGGCTATAGAGGGAATGGCTCGTCCATGCAATAGAGTGGCTCATTTTTCCAATTGAAACATGTATTGGCTTGGTCCTCATCTTTAACCAATGCACAACTTGGTTTGAAATTTCCCAATGCAAAGATAAATTCGCTACACATCTCGGTTGATATGCAACTCGGTCATTGAAAATAGAACTCAAGTATTCAAAAATTTCAACTCGACCGCCAAAGAAAGTAACTCGGTGCTTGGCTCTGTGGAGTCCTTCAAACAACTCAATGCACAACTGGTGTGGGATTTTTCAACTCGGTGGCTAGGCGCAAAGTCCTCCAGATTTGGTGCTGCAACTAGTGTTAGTTACAACTAACAATGTGACCAATTTTAGTGAAAAAAACCCTAATGAGGAAAAAAAATTAAATTCATGTAGCAAATTTGGTGTTTTTGCATTCCAAACACTTGGAACAAAAGAGGGGTTGTGGGATACAAGGATGTTTGGGAAGTTGCTTTGGAGGCAACACAGCTCTCTAGAAAGTAAATTCTTCTCCAAGACACTTCTCTTCCTACTGCAACCTCTCTCCAACCCTTCTCTGCTTCACAAGTCTAGATTCCTGCTCTAGTACTAAATGTAAACCGAAGAATAAGGACGGAAGCCTAATTATTTTATTGATATTCAATCAAATCAAGTACAATGGTGTAGGTTGCAATATTTATAGATATTGGATAGTCGGATAAAAACAGAAGAATGATGCACACATAAACTTCCAAAAGAACATCAGGAAGCATAATCAAATTAAATACAAACAAGTATATTGTTCCTACTATGTAACAAATAATCCTATGACTATGTAATATGAAAAATATGGTTTAAAAACCATATAACAATAATTAAACAAATAATGATTACCTAATAGAATGCATAATTATGATGTCAATTATATTTACCCTAACATTAACATTATATCTTTCCGTCTTAACAAGCATGGATAGAGAATCATACAAAATACTGCTATTGGATGGTGAATTCATTGAGATACGAACTAAAAGACAATTATTTGAGGTAAGATTACGAAGCCTTATATATTAGTTCACTTCAGGAAAAATGGGCATGATCATAGACCACATTCAAACCAATTCTTAATCAATCTTCACTTTATGTCCACTTGTTAAGATTGTAGAGTTCAATATGAGGCAAACTGAAATGGTTTCAAGGTGAGAGACTAATGTAGCTCTTTTCTAGCACACTGCAACAAAGAGAATCCTCTAATACACGCCAAGATATGACTAAAGATGAATGTGTCACCAACATAAATGAAAACAAGGAAATTCACTCCGGTTTGTAGTATTCCAATGATAGTCACGTAAACCCAATGCCTTTCCAAGTCATGATGAGTCACCAGATCAATACACAAAAACTCAAGGCCGAACCAGAACAACACACCTTGCAGATCCAAGCTACCAAGAACAAAATTCAAACAAATCTGCAAATGATTCTAGTAAACAAATACTAATTTATTTTGAAACGTGGATTGGGATAGTAAAAATGTTCCAGATTGTCCCCAATCACTCTTCAAGACCTCACATAAACTTCCATGAATTTTCTTGCTTTGATACCAAATCTAGATCTTGGTTCAGATGTTAATGGAAAATAACACAATAATATATTTCTCGTGTTATTGAATGAGATACAATGGCTATTATATAGCCATGGAGGTAGGCGAACAACCTATAAAATAGGTAATGAATGACCCGTTTATAATTATACTGGTGTAAAAAAATTGACTAATAAACAATGTAAGCACTAACCAATAATTTTCCTAACAATGTATTCGATTATTATTATCAAAATAAACATGGTATTTCTGATCATTATGTATGTGTCTTTGTTATCTCAGTTTTGAGTTTACGCCAAAAATATCAGATAACCCTACGAAATTTTTAAGCTGGTTTTGCAAAATTGCCTTTATGAGAGATAATCGGGTTTTCGGGTTTCACAAGCAGGACAACATGTGTTTTAGATGTTTCATGTCTTGTGTTCCCTAAACCCGAAACCCGCATCAAGTAAGGCGAGTTGGGTTTGCGGACCTTCCGAGCATCGGAGCATGCCTTCATCTAAGCATCATGCTTTATGTCGATTGTTTCCCGCAACCCAAAACCCGAATTGCCTAAGTCCTTCATGTCAGGTTTTCGGAACTTTGAAGCATCTAAACATCTCATGCTTTATGTCAATTGTTTCCCGGAACCCGAAACCCGAATTACTCTAAACACCTTTGTGTCGGGTTTTCGGATCTCCCGAGCATGCTGACATGGCATTAATGCCGAGTTGTCGGGTGGATTGGCACGTGCCAGCTGAAGTGTATTAATTGTAAATTTTCATATAAATATCCAGATTTCCACGTCATTTTTACAAGACATACTTTTACCTTGTGGATTTTCCGTATGTGCCTTCGACCCTGAAACCCGAAATTCACCTCTGTACTCGATTGCATTGCTCGTTTTTGATCATTCGTTGTCCCAGTTGAAGGTATTTTTCTTCAGTATTTCTTTGTGGTTTTTATGGATTAATTATATGAGGAATTCATCCAGGTTTCTCATCTAGCTTTGGGATTTTATCTTTTCCATTTTAAGGGTTGTTTTCTAAAACCAGGTTTATGTTTTAGAGTTTATCTCTTTGGAATTATCACTTTGTGTTATTTCCCGGAATGTTGTTGTAATTAAAATATGTTTGGGATATAAATGATGAAGAAAGAACTTGCATGTTTTAAAATCAACAAAACCCTATTCCCTCTTCTCGTGTTTTCGCGGGTGTGTGCAAAGATCAAAAACCCGCATTATATCTAAAAATTTGACGTGTCGGGATTTCCAAAATCTCCGACATCTTCAACGTGTCGATTCCCAAAATATCCGAAATCTTCAACGTGTTGGGCTTTCTAAAATCTCGACATCTTCAAAGTGTCGGGCTTTTCCACCCTATTTCAGGAAGGATGAAATACAAATTCAAAAAGGTGGAGTCTCCATCCTATATCGATTGCAATTATGAAATCCGAGATACAGAGCTCGGAAATATATATATGGAGGATTTCTGGAGTAGGGTAAAGAGCTCTTCCCAAACTCCATGGATGAAATCGATAGTCGATAGTGGTTTACCTCTTGCAGTGGGTTTCCCTATGTCCACTCAGTGCCCTGAATTCATCTTAGCCTGCGCTTCGAGTTATGACTCTGCTTCTCGTTCTGTGAAAAACCAGGTGGGAGAAGTTGTGATCAAGTTGGACGGAGGTTACTTCGATGACCTCCTCAAGCTACCCAATTTTGAAGAATATGGAGAGTTAGATATCAAGTCATCTCAGAAAGCTTAGGATAATGATCAGGAAGATTGTATCAAGCACGTAAATAAGAAGTTCCTGATCAAAGCCAAACCGGTTGTTTCCAGATTCCCAAGACTTGTCCCCAGAAGTGATTTCATTCAGGAAATCAATGACATCATCACTCTGTTGAGTCGGGTTTTGGTTTACCCGAATCAAATGTTTTCCAAGGGTGGATGTATCAGTTCATGATCACCATTAAGAAGAATCAACAAGGAATTGATTGGGGCACTCTCATTAGTAATGAGATAGATTCCCAAATGACAACAGTCTTGTCTACGGGAAAGTTTTATATGTCCTCATATGTCACCTATGTAGCGGCCGGTATGAGGAACTATCCCGGGTTGGATACCAAGGGAAACAGGACGGTGGACCATGTTTATCAGTATTTTCCTCAGCTGACAAGGAAAGGGTCCAAAGATCAATTCAGAAGGGTGAATGACACCTTCTTTTACGAAAACATCTGCAGGTTAAATCCTGAACTGAGGAAAACAAGAGTATCTGATGAAGCATGGGCTGAGGTTTCAAAGTGGGGTTGTGTCTTCTTGTAATTTAAGAAGTTCACATATCTACGGGTAGTCATGTACCCAGGGGATCCTTTCCGTCTGCCCCGATATCCAGGGGACAAACTGATCTTGATGGAATTGGTTAGGAAATTGTTGGATTTTCACAAGTTCCAACAAAGTAAACATAAAGCCGTTGTATCCTTCCCAATTTCTATTGGAAGGTATACTTGTTCGACAGTGGTAAAAGCCAAGAATGTTGTCCATGAGCTTCAGGATAAGTTGAAGAAGCACATGAAGCCCCGAGACGGGTTTGATATTCGAGGAGTCCTCAGGGCGTATGGAACTCTGCACCTACACAGACCAAACATAGAAGACATCTGGATTGATCTACGTGATGAGGTTGCTGTTCGTAGAAAGGATCATAGTAGATTGACACTTGCTGAGATTCAAACACTTGAGCTCGCTAACTTACCAGAAGGTACTAGTGACAATGAAAGTGTTCTGGATCTTTCTTATGATGGACTGAATGAAGATCAATATGTTTTCCCACCTATTGATTGGTCAATCAGTGAAAAAGCCTCCATTACAGATAGGTCAACTCTGATTCTTGCATGCACCAAAGCATGGCTCGCCTCTTGGGGGATGAGTTTTAAAGATGATAATTTTTCAAAGTTGGTTGCTTTAGAGGCGGGGCCCTCCTAAAAGGGAAAGGACAAAATATCTTCTAAGGGGCCTATAAAGGTTAAGTTTGTCAAAAAGAGAAAAGAAAGAGAAATCTCTTCAATTGTTTCTCTAGTTGAAACGGTGGATGTTCCGAGAATCACCAACATCACCAGAAATAGGAGCAATTTCTTTGGAAGGAGAAGGAAGCCAGCCTCTGGTTTCATCATTTGTTGATTGCCCAACTGAAGAGACCTTATCTCTTGCATCCTAGGCTTTGGAGTCTGAATCTACGCCTCTCCCCTCACAACCACTCCTACCTCCTCATTCTCCATCAACTTCTTGATCAATGCCGTATTTTCTCTGGACTTTCACCCCTCTCTGCTGGGACCCAAGTAATCACCAACACGCCCCCTCTTGTGCCTCTTTTTATTGAATCTGCTACCACATTGGTAACTATTCCCCCTCCGCTAGTAGAACCTTCTCCCCTTGAGAGTATGATACCAGCTTCTACAATAGTGGCAACTCCCTCTGATACGCCGCAATGGCTACTCGAGAAAACTCCGAGGAAGAGGAAGGTGATTGTACCCATACCGGCCTTTGATTTTAGCTCACTCAAGGCTCCTACTGCTAAATCGGCCAAGAAACCCAAAACAGTTTCAAGGGTTTTGGTGGACGCTTCAGGGCATAAGTTTGCAGAGATCACCACTCCCGCGACTGACAAAACTAAAGAGGATGTAACAGCCTCTGATTATCAGATAACCAGGGTGGCTCTAGGAAAAGTGACAGCAGAAGGGGCACAACAGGATGCACGGGATGCTATAAATGTGTTGTGCCAGAAGTTGAAAGAAACAAAAGACAACAGAGATGAGCTTAAGGGAAAGGTGGAGCAGTTGACAGAGGTTTTGCTTAAGCTCTCAAAACCCCTTGAATCCATACCATCTTCTTTTGTCCCTGTCGGATTCGATTTCTCATCAGTGCCTACGATTGAGAGGATTAATAAAAAAGGAAGGGTGGTCGATGAATGGACCCAAAGGCTGCTCCAACAGGGGAAGGAAGTGATTCAAGACGTTGTGAAAATCTATCAATCTTTGGGGGACATTCAGAGTGATGGAGAGAAGATGGATGATGATTTCTCTCAAGAAATTAGACATCTTGATTTGACTTTCGAAGCTCTCCAGGCATTAAAGAAAATACCATCACAACTCTTGGTAGAAGAAGGCATCATCCCACATGCGGATAAGCATTTCCAGCTGACCAAAGCCATCAGGTTTAGGCTGAAGATTCTTAACGAAGCCTACGGTAAGTTGAGAGAATCAAGGGATAAATTGATTGATGGAAAAAGTGATCTGGAAGAAGAGTTGCTGAAGATTTGTCCAAAGGTGTCAGTTGGAAACTCAGGCATCCTATCAGCTGATGATCTTTTTGAACAAGTCCAAGAGTTTGTTTAGCATGAACCAATGCATGGATTTGGTATTGAGATCATCGACCGGTTTGTAAGAATTGAACATTCTTTGGAGGCCTTGAGAAGGCTCAACAAAAGATTGAAAAAGCTTCCGGCAAGTGCTAGTGATACCCATGAAACCTGCGAAGTTTTGAATGATCATTCCACTGCACCTGATGAAAATGAAATGCAAGGCATAATTCGAAAGTTCCAAGAATTTTGGAACAAACAAGCTCAGCTGGAGGAAGAGAAAGATGAAGGAGCGAAAGATGATGATTCAGATTAAGTCTTGATGTTTCATGTCATTTCAATTTTGAAATTGACATGTCTTTTTCATTTCTGTTTCGTCACATTTTTGAATCATATTTTGACTTGGTCTCCTACGTGAGAGTCAAGAAAAATAGGACTCTCGTTTAAAAGACTATTTTCTAGGATTTATCCTATTTTCTCTCTACTCCTTTTATTATAAATAAGGGACGCTTATGTATTCCAAAGGGTCGAGATTTTTGAAATATTGGGAGCTATTGGAAAGAAGAAAAACTTTGTGTTTTCTTTTAATCATTTTGAAGAATAGGAGTTGATATTATTTTGCAAACTTTATGTTGTGGGATATATCTTTCTTAAGACCGTGTTCTTACGTTCATAATCTTAAGCTATTCTTTGTTTAGCATCTTAGTGTTTCTAATCATTCGGACATTATATTTATGATCTAAAGCTCGTATGATTATTTCATGCTCTGTGTTTACTCGAAAGAAAATACGTTTCTCTCATTTCCTTTCCATTGTGTTTCTCTCATTGTAATAATTTCCTACACAATCCATTTACAAGAATAATATCTTCGCATCGCGTGGATGTGGATTTCGGGATTCTATCCCAACCCCAATGGTTAGATTAGTGTGAATACTGTATATATTGTTTTTGCTGTGTTTTAGATTAGTAATAAGTAGGCAGCCTCACCTGTCTTTGAGGAGGGATTTAATCCCATATACTGTGGTTGAACCTCATATTTTGGATTGACAAAATATCCAACCAACAGTTTTTGGCGACTCCACTGGGGAATATAGATTTATAGTATAAATCTTATCCTCTTGGTGTCTGGTGACTCCGTATTTGCCTTATTTTTAACAAGGTCTCTTTCCCAGTTCAAGCTGGCTAGAAAGATCTTCACTCGGTCCCGCCGAGCCCAAGGTGAAATTGACCCACTCTTTGAGTTGCTACAACAACACAATTTCAGCCTGTCCCCCAACAGCATTGTTTCTAACCGAACCAGAAGTTCTTCGCCTATTCGGAGAAACCAGATCCCCGTGGAACGGGAAGCGTCTGCAACTTGTCGTGCACTACTCTTGTCTGATACTCGGATCCCTATATGCACTCTTTTCAGAAGGATGGCAGTACAACCTGTGCCTTGGGGCACAGTTATTGGTCCTCTTTCTTTAACTCCACCATTGCATGAGTTACCACATGGATCACGTAAAAACATTCCCAAGTTTAATGGGGATGGGAAGCAGCATCCTGATGAACATGTTGCATCTTTCTTTGTAGCGTGTGGTGTCCTTGGAGTAGCTCACGAAGATGTTTCTGTTCGACTTTTTGTTGAAACATTGCATGGTGCAGCAGCCGAATGGTTTTACCACCTCCCAAATGCATGCATCACAAACTGGGCTACCATGAGGACCAAATTCGAAGCACGTTTCAAACTAGCTGAAGATTCTCATGCTTTGTTAGCACAACTTACCCATATGAAGAAGGAATCTCATGAACCCATGCGGGACTTCGTGGCAAAGTTTAATAAGCTGATCCGAAAGATTCCGGAAATAGTTGTACCGACTCCAGAAAATCAGAAATGCTTCTTCATTAATGCTCAGCCTCCCGATGTGAGCTTTTTATTAAGAAGGTCGGTTATCCCAGATTTGGCGGTCACTCAGTCAACAACTATTGAAATAGAGGATGATCTCATTTTGGCCGGAAGGATTAGGAAAGATGTACCCAAGGCTAAAAATCAAGGTTCTTCCCAAGGTAATACTGATCCTATGTTTCAAAAAATGGCTAATGATTTGATCGCTTTAAAAAAGCAAATGTCTCAGCAGGTGAACAATGTTCCGTATCGGGATATCCCTAGACGGAATTTCAATAACAACAATGGTGTGCCTGTAAGGGATAGGCTGCGATTAACTCCTGCTCAACCGAGGCTAGCGATTGAAGCTCCTCCTGTTAATGCAGCAATAGAAATAGTTGAAGAAGAGGAAGAACCAGAAGAACAAGATTCTCCGAAGGCTTTTGAAGCTTCAGGATATGCCGATGAGTCTTATGACGATTCGGCTGGTGACTCCAGCATTGTGTATTTGGAATACAATGAAGGTGAATGTGTCTTAGGATGGTCAATAATTTCTGTCTTCACTCGATCCCAATCTCGAATCCAAGAAAACCTCTTGAAAACACTAAGGAACCTCCCATAGCCATAGTTAAGAGAGGTACTCCTATTTCAGCACAAAGCGAAAGAGAACTCACCAAAAAGGAAACTTCTCCTTATTCTCTTTCTCCTAAGATCGGTGCCTCACTCAAGATCATGTGATTAGAACCGAGCCTACCATCACCCCTTCTTATACTGCTTTTGACGTTATCGATCATGCAAAAAGAACCAAAATCCAAATGTTAGAAGCAGAATACCTTCAGTCAAATCCTGAACAGTTCGAAAAACTCACCAAATTCATCAGAAGTAAAGTGGCTGTTCCACCACCTTCAAAAGGTCTCCTTCCAAATCCTACTCAATCCCCACCTCGAACAATCGACTTCTCGCTCTTCTTCTTCGGGAAAGATTGAACCATTTTATTTGTCTTTACTTATAAATGGGTTTAAACTCAGCAATTGCATCATCGACTCAGGGGCCTCGACAATGTTATGCCCGCAAAAGTATCCCATGCCCTTGGGCTTACTTTGACTAAGTCATATGGACGGTGTTACTCTATGGAAACCAAACAAGTTCCTTTGATTGGTCAAATCAAAGATGCACAGTTTGCATTCGTTGCTTTCCCAGAAGAAAGAGTGAAAATGAAATTCTAGTTGCTGACATCCCTGTAGCTTACGGTATCCTCTTGGGTAGAGGTTTTTGTAAAGATGTCGGAGGAGAGATTAATATGGATTGGACCAAAGCCAAGATCCCAGTCAATGGGGTTCATCATGTTCTTCACCCCGAACCTCAGGCGAGGTATTTGGTAACTAAATCAGATGATCCTAAAGCTCAAATTCTTTTCAAAGATGCTAGCTTCGGAAATTATTTCATGACTTCAGAGATACCCATTGTAGATGTTAAGGAAGAAAATACCAATGCTATTTGGACCCTCGAATTCGATGGTAGTTGCTCAATCACCGGATCAGGCGCTGGTGTAGTTCTTATATCTCCTAATTCCGAAATTTTCCCATCAGCTTACAAGTTGCAATTTGATAATACTAATAACACGGCTGAGTATGAAGCTCTGTTATTAGGATTAGAAATGGCTAGACAGAAGGGAATTCAAAATCTCAAGGTCCAGGGGGATGCGGAGCTGATTGTCAACCAGGTCAAGGGAATCTATCAAGTAAAAAATGATCGCTTGAGACATTACAGGAAAAAAGTTTGGGATAGTATAGAATGCTTTGATGCATTCTCTATTAAGGCAGTTTTGAGAGATTGTAACAACAAGGCCGATTCTTTGGCCGTGTCTGCATCCCTCCTTCTTCCTCATCCTCAGTTCAAACAAGATACGTACACTATTGAGATTGTGTACCATCCCAGTATCCCAGATAATGCGACTCACTGGCAGGTGTTCAACGATGATCAACAAGTGTTAGATTTTCTAGAAAAAGTTGATAATTTTAGTGGAATATACTTGAAGGTTCGGAATCAGCTTTCCGTGAATCTATCTCAAATTCATATCAAGAGGTTGATGGTGAGTTTATCCAGCTTAAAGGAAAAAAGATACCCAAAGGTCTGGTTTCTCTGGAGGGTTTGTTCGACAAGCATGATCGTTTTATTCAAAACAAGAGACAAGTTGAAGGAGCTTCTTCCTCGGAAGTAGATCAAATCAATCTAGGTTCGTCTGATCAACCTCGGATGGTGAATATTGGGAAATGTTGTTCCCCTGAAGAGAAAGAAAGATTCACTTCACTTCTGAAGAGATACATGGATGTGTTAGCCTGGTCTTATGCAGATTTAAAATCCTTCAAGCCCAAAGACGTACAACATAGTATCCCTTTGAAGCCTGATGTGAAACCGTACAGGCAGAAACAAAGACATTACAATCCCAAGATCTCAGGAACTATCCTTGCGGAAATCCAGAAGATGTTAGATGCTAGAATTATTTTTCCAATCCATCACTCCACCTAGATTGCTAACATCGTTCCTGTCAGGAAGAAGAATGGTGAAATCCGAATTTGTGTTGACTTCCGAAACCTGAATCAGTCTTCGCTAAAGGACAACTATCCCTTGCCTATCATGGATCAGGTATTACAAATTATTGGATCAGAAATGCTATCCATGCTCGATGGATTTTCAGGATATAATCAAGTTGAGGTAACTATGGAGGATCAACACAAGACGGCCTTCACAACCCCATGGGGTACCTTTGCTTACAGGAGGATGCCTTTCAACTTGATCAATGTCGGAGCCACCTTTCAGAGAGCTATGGACTTGGCATTCAGAGACCTGATGGGCAAAGTCATAGTGGTATATTTAGATGACTTGACCATTTTCTCTAAAAAATGGAGTGATCATTATGATCATTTAGAGCAAGTACTTTTGAGATGCAGGCGTCACAGGATTTCATTAAATCCCAAGAAGTCCATGTTTGGAGTGATCGAAGGAAAGCTGCTGGGTCATATCGTGACTAAAGAAGGAACCAAAATTGACCCAGAGAGAGTAAAAGCCATTCAAAGCCTTTCCCTACCCACAAGTAAAACTGGGGTACATTCATTCTTCGGGAAGGTTAATTTCCTAAGAAGGTTCGTACCTGATTTTGCTGATAAAACTAAGGATATCCTTGGGATGATGAAAGGAAAAATTCCATTTCGATGGAGTACTGAAGGGAAGCTTGCGTTCGATGAAATCAAAAGGGCAGTTGCTTGCGCTCCTATCCTAGTATGTCCGGACTTCAAAAAATATTTCATCATGTACAGCTACGCCTCTGCTCACACAGTGTCAGCCATCTTGATGCAGGAGAATGGGGAGGGCATTGAAGCTCCCATCTTGTTTATGAGCTGCCCATTGAAGGAACATGAATTAAAGATGTCACAAATTGAAAAGCATGCTTATGTAGTGGTACGAGCGGTGAAACATTTCAGGTACTATGTGCTGAATTCCCATACCCTCGTTCTCGTTCCCGACACTGCCGTTAAATCCATTTTGACTCAACAAGAGCTGGGGAGCCAACGAGGTACCTGGATAGCTAAAGTTCAGGAATATGACTTAGACATCAGACCTACCAAATCAGTACGAGGAAGGGGCTTGTTCAATTGATTAGAAAATCATCTTTGAAGCGAGAATGTGAAAAGACTCAAGATACTTCTTCAGAGTTTCCCATGGTGCTTTTCGTGAGTACAACTGATGAATGGTACAAAGACATTGCTTTCCTTCTGACATATGGTGAGTGCCCCCGCATTTAAGCCAAAAGGAGAAGAGGAAAGTCAAGTTGAGATCTGCAAGATACCTCTTGTGGGATAACAGAATATACAAGAAAGGTATTGATGGTGTTTTCCTGCGTTGTGTTGATAAATCACAATAGTTAAAGTTGTTAGAGTCCTTCCATAGCCTAGCATGCGGAGGACATTTTTCATCCTCTGTAACAGAACTTATAAGATCCTACGGGCTAGGTACTATTGGCCTACTCTCTTTCGGGATTCAGCAGAGTGGGTGTCCAAGTGTGAAGCTTGTCAACATTTCGTTGGTCGTCCCAAGTTAGCAGCTCTTCCCTGAAGCCCGTAGTGATCGAAGAACCTTTTCGCCAGTGGGGAATTGACTTCATTGGAACATTGAATCCTGCCTCCAGTGCCAGACATAATTACGTGTTGACTACTACAGACTATTTTACCAAGTGGGTGGAAGCCGCACCAATCAAGCAAGCAACCTCTAGAAGTTGTGTGCAAGTTCCTTAAAGAAAATATAATTGTCAGATTCGGTGTGCCTCACAAGATTGTAGCTGATAATGCCTCTAATTTCTCATCGCATGAGATGACAGAATTTTGCTATGGATTCGGCATCACCTTGGCTCACTCATCTGATTATTATCCCCAAGGCAATGGGCAGGCTGAGTCCAGCAACAAAAACCTGGTCACTATAATTAGGAAGCTAGTAGATGAAAACTAGAGGACATGGCACAAAGCATTGTATGACGCGTTGTGGGCTGATCGGATTACCCCAAATGTCTCCTTTCCAAGTGTTGTATGGGATTGATGCTGAGATTCCTATCTCAGTAGAATTTCCAGCCTTACAGTTGGCAAAAGCAGTCGAAGATGTGACTTTTCAAAATTCTATTGAGAAGAGGGTTATGTACCTAGCCAGGCTAGAAGAGGAATGAAGCAAAGTGGTTGATCGCATTGCAGACCATCAGAGCAAAGTAAAGAAATTTTTGACAAGAATTCAAGGCAACGTCATTTCCAAATTGGAGACCTGGTGTTGCTTTGGGATAAAAGAAGGGAGCAGAAAGGAATGCACAGAAAGTTTGACTCCTTGTGGAAAGGACCTTTTAAGATTCATCAGCTGAGTGGTGAAAATAGTTTCCATCTATCATACCTTGATGGAGAATTACTCCCTTTTCCTTTCAGTGGTCAACATCTGAAGTTGTTCCATCATTAATGCAAGACGCTCTCTTGCATTGTATATACTTTATTTTATGTCGTGTGTTTGCTTTTAGTCTTCTTTCTTTGTTTGTTTTGTTTTTCGGTTTTCTTCTTTTCTGACTCCGTAGCCCAATGGATAAAGCCAGATATTCTGAGTTCTCTTCCTTTGATATCACAAAGAAAGTCCCCAACCTGGAGATCGGCTATTATCTCGTTTTGATTTTACGCCAAAATATCAGATAACCCTACGAAATTTTTAAGTTGGTTTTGCAAAATTGCCTTTATGAGAGATAATCGGGTTTTCGGGTTTCACAAGCAGGACAACATGTGTTTTAGATGTTTCATGTCTTGTGTTCCCCAAAACCTGAAACCCGCATCGAGTAAGGCGAGTCGGGTTTGCGGACCTTCCGAGCATCGGAGCATGCCTTCGTCTAAGCATCATGCTTTATGTTGATTGTTTCCCGCAACCCGAAACCCGAATTGCCTAAGTCCTTCATGTCGGGTTTTCGAAACTTTGAAGCATCTAAACATCTCATGTTTTATGTTGGTTGTTTCCCGAACACGAAACCGAATTAGTCTAAACACCTTTGTGTCGGGTTTCGGATCTCGAGCATCTTTGACATGTCATTAATGCCGAGTTGTCAGGTGGATTGGCACGTGCCAGCTGAAGTGTATTAATTGCAAATTTTCATATAAATATCTAGATTTCCACGTCATTTTTACAAGACATACTTTTACCTTGTGGATTTTCACGTATGCGCCTTCGACCCTGAAACCTAAAATTCACCTCTGTACTCGATTGCATTGCTCGTTTTTTATCATTCGTTGTCCCAGTTGAAGGTATTTTTCTTCAGTCTTTCTTTGTGGTTTTTATGGATTAATTATGTGAGGAATTCGTCCAAGTTTCTCATCTGGGTTTGGGATTTTATCTTTTCCATTTTAAGGGTTGTTTTCTAAAACCAGGTTTATGTTTTAGGGTTTATCTCTTTGGAATTATCACTTTGTGTTATTTCCCGGAATGTTGTTGTAATTAAAATATGTTTGGGATATAAATGATGAAGAAAGAACTTGCATGTTTTAAAATCAACAAAAACCCTATTCCCTCTTCTCGGGTTTCGCAGGGTGCTGTGCAGTATCAAAAACCCGCAGTATATCAAAAAATTTGACGTGTCGGGCTTTCCAAAATCTCCGACATCTTCAACGTGTCGAGGATTCCCAAAATATCCGAAATCTTCAACGTGTTGGGCTTTCTAAAATCTCTCGACATCTTCAATGTGTCGGGCTTTTCCACCCTTCCGGCATCTCCAGTAGGTCAGGGTTTTCACAGTGTGCAACATCTCCTGATCTCCGAAACTCTCCTCCTTCGAAATCCCTCATGTCGGACCCTGGTCCATCGCAAGAAAAGACTGAAAAGTCAGGAAGGATGAAATACAAATTCAGAAAGGTGGAGTCTCCATCCTATATCGATTGCAATTATGACATCTCGAGATATAGAGCTCGGAAATATAGATATGGAGGATTTCTGGAGTAGGGTAAAGAGCTCTTCCCAAACTCCATGGATGAAATCGATAGTCGATAGTGGTTTACCTCTTGCAGCGGGTTTCCCTATGTCCGCTCAGTGCCCTGAATTCATCTTAGCCTGCGCTTCGAGTTATGACTCTGCTTCTCGTTCTGTGAAAACCAGGTGGGAGAAGTTGTGATCAAGTTGGACGGAGGTTACTTCGATGACCTCCTCAAGCTGCCCAATTTTGAAGAATATGGAGAGTTAGATATCAAGTCAGCTCAGAAAGCTTGGGATAATGATCAGGAAGATTGTATCAAGCACGTAAATAAGAAGTTCCTGATCAAAGCCAAACCGGCTGTTTCCAGATTCCCAAGACTTGTCCCCAGAAGTGATTTCATTCAGGAAATCAATGACATCATCACTCTGTTGAGTCGGGTTTTTGGTTTACCCGAATCAAATGTTTTCCAAGGGTGGATGTATCAGTTCATGATCACCATTAAGAAGAATCAACAAGGAATTGATTGGGGCACTCTCATTAGTAATGAGATAGATTCCCAAATGACAACAGTCTTGTCTACGGGAAAGTTTTATATGTCCTCATATGTCACCTATGCAGCGGCCGGTATGAGGAACTATCTCGGTTGGATACCAAGGGAAACAGGACGGTGGACCATGTTTATCAATATTTTCCTCAGCTGACAAGGAAAGGGTCTCGAAGATCAATTCAGAAGGGTGAATGACACCTTCTTTTAAGAAAACATCTGCAGGTTAAATCATGAAGTCGAGGAAAACAAGAGTATCGATGAAGCATGGGCTAAGGTTTCAAAGTGGGGTTGTGTCTTCTTGCAATTTAAGAAGTTCACATATCTACAGGTATTCATGTACCTGGGGATCCTTTCCGTCCGCCCGATATCCGGGGACAAACTAATCTTGATTGATTTGGTTAGGCAATTGTTGGATTTTCACAAGTTCCAATAAAGTAAACATAAAGCCGTTGTATCCTTCCCAATTTCTATTGGAAGGTATACTTGTTCGGCGATGGTAAAAGCCAAGAATGTTGTCCATGAGCTTCAGGATAAGTTAAAGAAGCACATGAAGCCCCGAGACGGGTTTGATATTCGAGGAGTCCTCAGGGCGTATGGAACTCTGCACCTACACAGACCAAGCATAGAAGACATCTGGATTGATCTACGTGATGAGGTTGCTGTTCGTAGAAAGGATCATAGTAGATTGACACTTGCTGAGATTCAAACACTTGAGCTCGCTAACTTACCAGAAGGTACTAGCGACAATGAAAGTGTTCTGGATCTTTCCTATGATGGACTGAATGAAGATCAATATGTTTTCCCACCTATTGATTGGTCAATCAGTGAAAAAGCCTCCATTATAGATAGGTCAACTCTGATTCTTGCACGCACCAAAGCATGGCTCGCCTCTTGGGGATGAGTTTTAAAGATGATAATTTTTCAAAGTTGGTTGCTTCAGAGGCGGGGCCCTCCAAAAAGGGAAAGGACAAAAGATCTTCTAAGGGGCCTATAAAGGTCAAGTTTGTCAAAAAGAGAAAAGAAAGAGAAATCTCTTCAATTGTTTCTCCAGTTGAAACGGTGGATGTGCCAGAATCACCAACACCACCAGAAATAGGAGCAATTTCTTTGGAAGGAGAAGGAAGCCAGCCTCTGGTTTCATCATTTGTTGATTGCCCAACTGAAGAGACCTTATCTCTTGCATCCCAGGCTTTGGAGTCTGAATCTGCGCCTCTCCCCTCACAACCACTCCTACCTCCTCATTCTCCATCAACTTCTTCAATCATGGCCAGTATTTTCTCTGGACTTTCACCCCTCTCTGCTAAGACCCAAGTAATCACCAACATGCCCCCTCTTGTGCTGTTTTTATTAAATCTGCTACCACATTGGTAACTATTCCCCCTTCGCTAGTAGAACCTTCTCCCCTTGAGAGTATGATACCAACTTCTACAATAGTGGAAAATCCCTCTGATACGCCGCAATGGCTACTCAAGCAAAATCCGAGGAAGAGGAAGGTGATTCTACCCATACCGGCCTTTGATTTTAGCTCACTCAAGGCTCCTACTGCTAAATCGGCCAAGAAACCCAAAAAAATTTAAAGGGTTTTGGTGGACGCTTCAGGCATAAGTTCACAGAGATCGCCACTCCCACAATTGACAAAGCGAAGAGGACGAATGACCTCGATTATCGAGATAACCACGGTGGCTCTAGGAAAAGTGACAGTATAAGGGGCACAACAGGATGCATGGGATGCTATAAATGTGTTGTGTCAGAAGTTGAAAGAAAGAAAAGACAGCAGATATGAGCTTAAGGCAAAGGTGGAACAGTTGACAGATGTTTTTCTTAAGCTCTCAAAACCCCTTGAATCCATACCATCTTCTTTTGTCCCTGTCGGATTCGATTTCTCATCAGTGCCTACGATTGAGAGGATTAATAAAAAAGGAAGGGTGGTCGATGAATGGACCCAAAGGCTGCTCCAATAGGGGAAGGAAGTGATTCAAGACGTTGTGAAAATCTATCAATATTTGGGGGACATTCAGAGTGATGGAGAGAAGATGGACGATGATTTCTCTCAAGAAATTGGACATCTTGATTTGACTTTCGAAGCTCTCCAGGCATTAAAGCAAATACCATCACAACTCTTGGTAGAAGAAGGCATCATCCCACATGCGGATAAGCATTTCCAGCTGACCAAAGCCATCAGGTTCAAGCTGAAGATTCTTAACGAAGCCTGCGGTAAGTTGAGAGAATCAAGGGATAAATTGATTGATGGCAAAAGTGATCTGGAAGAAGAGTTGCTGAAGATTTGTCCAAAGGTGTCAGTTGGAAACTCAGGCATCCTATCAGTTGATGATCTTTTCGAACAAGTCCAAGAGTCCTGCTCAAAGATGAACCAACGCACAGATTTGGTATTGAGATCATCGACCAGTTTGTAAGAATTGAACATTCTTTGGAGGCCTTGAGAAGGCTCAGCAAAATATTCAAAAAGCTTCCGGCAATGCTAGTGATACCCATGAAACCTGTGAAGTTTTGAATGATCATTCCACTGCGCCTGACGAAAACGAAATGCAAGGCATAATTCGAAAGTTCCAAGAATTTTGGAACAAACAGGCTCAGCTAGAGGAAGAGAAAGATGAAGGAGCGAAAGATGATGATTCAAATTAAGTCTTGATGTTTCATGTCATTTCAATTTTGAAATTGACATGTCTTTTTCATTTCTGTTTCGTCACATTTTTGAATCATATTTTGACTTGGTCTCCTGCGTGAGAGTCAAGCAAAATAGGACTCTCTTTAAAAGACTATTTTCTAGGATTTATCCTATTTTCTCTCTACTCCTTTTATTATAAATAAGGGATGCTTATGTATTCCAAAGGGTCGAGATTTTTGAAATATTGGGAGCTATTGGAAAGAAGAAAAACTTTGTGTTTTCTTTTAATCATTTTGAAGAATAGGAGTTGATATTATTTTGCAAACTTTGTGTTGTGGGATACATCTTTCTTAATACATTGTTCTTACGTTCATAATCTTAAGCTATTCTTTGTGTAGCATCTTAGTGTTTCTAATCATTTCAGACATTATATTTATGATCTAAAGCTCGTATGATTATTTCGTGCTCTGTGTTTACTCGAAAGAAAATATGTTTCTCTCATTTCCTTTCCATTGTGTTTCTCTCATTGTAATAATTTCCTACACAGTACATTTACAAGAATAACATATTTGCATCGCGTGGATGTGGATTTGGGATTCTATCCCAACCCCAATGGTTAGATTAGTGTGAATACTTGTATATATTGTTTTTGTTGTGTTTTAGATTAGTAATAAGCAGGAAACCTCACCTGTCTTTGAGGAGGATTTAATCCCATATACCGTGCTTGAACCTCATATTCGGATTGACAAAATATCCAACCAACAGTCTTAAGACATTTTGTATTCATTGACATCAACAAAGTATTCAATGAGAATTGATATTTAATATAATAACACAACCGTTTTATGATATCATTATGATTAAAATAAATATGTAACTAAAAAAGATTAGTCAACAAGAAATATGACATATAACATAACAAATAAAATTATGACGATAAATAATATCTACTTTTCCTACACAATCAAGATGATGTAAAATAGTTTATATGCACGATCAATGAGAAACAAACTGCTTCATTTTAGTAGCAACATTATATACTTTTAAGTCATATTATTTTTGTAAGTATCATGCTTGATTCCATTGTACTTCAGTGTGAAAATAGTTTCGACAATATGGAACAAAGTACGAAGGTACAACATGATCATGAGTTAAAGTATGTATGTATTGGATTGACTAGACAAACTAAAATGACTAAGTGTCTAATAATGATCTAAAATAACTAAGTAATGCTATGAAATGATTTAAGTCTTATACTTAACTAGACCTAATCAATGATCATATATTGATATACTTTAACAATCACACAAAGAAGGTACATACATTATTCATTGAATTGTTGAGATCATTGCATACCTCTTTCATGAGTTAGATAATGTAGCAAAAATTTTCTAACCTATTAATGGAACGAAAGTATAATGATTTGTAAACGAAGGAAGACATCATGACATGACCTTCATGTCATATAAGTCATGCCTGCACCAGCTTGGGATGACTATAGGGAGAGGAACGGACACACATTAACTTAGGTCATTATATGAACGTATATTTATCTATATGGATTCAAAGGTGGTGTTGGTATAAACCACATGACCCGAATCTTTGAGTTCGATATCGAGTAACTTCAAAATTTGATCTTATTACTTATGGTAAATTAATAAATTAAAATAGTTAGCTGTAAATTTAATAATAATAAAATGGAAAAGAATCCCGATACTATGTTGAGATGATTGTGTGGTGACTTGCAGACGGGTTTCAAGTGGCTTGTGTGCAGTCATGAAACTAGGCTTGCTAGCGAAATGCCAAAAACTATGTGCATAGTAGTGCAAATGATTGATTGCATTTTCTGTTCACCATTTCTTCTTTTAATTGTGTTTTGAGCTGGAGTGAAGTAATTACATGCTTCATTGGCTGACACTAAGAAGATGCCCAATATCTCTGTACCTACAAAAAGGTCTAACCAAATATATACAATGTATATCATCTCATGTAGAGCGTTGAAGGGGGGTCATGAATAATATTGAACCCATGCAGTTGCAAATGGTTATCATAGGTTGTTAAGATGGAGTCTGTAATATTAATTAATGTTGGATTACTTAGTGTTGATCTAAAAATGATGTTAACCATTGTAACATAAAAAAATTAACGGATTCATAAACTTAATTAATACATCTTGTATTTATCTAGTGCATGTTGAAAATCAAAGAAGGCATATAATAATGTAATTAATGGTTTATAAAAAAATCCCTTAGTTTGTTAAGTCATAACATTGAGTGCTACATTTTGGTATCGAGAGTCAAGGTTACGACTCATGGACTTAATGGGTGCTTACACTAATTGAATATCTTATTTTGTTAACATAATACAATATGGGAAGGATGTATAATGGGGAACGAACTAGACCCAATTATATCATAGGTTCAATGGTATGGAAGTTAGATAAAATTATAACAATCCTTTGAGATACCGGAACTAGATAGCTTCCTTGGAGTAGCTGGTAATGGGTGAAAATGATAAGTTTGAAGAAAAACAACTTGAACTTATTGATAATAATTTGTAAAGGAGTTGCTTGATTGCTAAAATGACTAAGGATGACGAGGTTTTGGATTTATAAATCCATTATGGAATTAAACCCAAATATGGGAGACAAAGTAGATGAACATGGATTTTCTAGTAAGAAAGTGATGTTCGGAAAAGCCAGTGGGCTAGAACATAATCTACAAGAAATTCCAACTCATAAAAATAAAGAGTATCATAAGAGTGTCAACTCTTCTTCACCATTGAATGCTAGGAAAATGTGGTGGAAGAAATATGGCAGAAAAATGTGTAGTGTTAGGAGTAAAACTTCATAAAAGATTGATGTAATTTCCAACAAGAGAGAGCAGAAAAACCTTGCATGTCGAAAAACTAGACACGGTTAAAAATGCCATGTTGGATGATGTTTCAAGTGCGGTGGTGAGCATTATACCAAAAAAATGTCCTTTGAAGAAGCGGAAAAAGTAGCAGTTGATGATGTACGCTATAATGGCTAACAACCAAGAAAAGGAACACATTTTCCCTAATGAAATGCTTGGTAAGATACGTAGGACTTCCTTTTGTTGTTTCATAATAACATTAGCATAATTGAGTTTTTTTTTATCTAGTGATTAGAGAAAAGCGGGTGAGAAATATGAACTCAACCATATGAGAAGATTTTTTCTAAATTACATACCTATCCATGTTCATGCAACATTGACGTTGTTTAAATTCATCATGGAATTGGAGTTATACTTAAAATCATTAGGGGATTATGATTTGTTGCCTAATATAGATTGTCCCAATGTAAATTAACGGTTTATTAGTATGAAAGAAAAAAAAACCTGGAAGGTATGCAAAAAACAACAAGCCTAAATGGCAAAGAAAGGAACAATTTAAATTATTAAGGTTATCATTGAAAATGATTAAAGGATGAAGATATCTGAAAGATGAAAACCATAAAAATATTTTGGGTAAGACTAGCCAGAAAAAGGAAAATTGTTGGATGCATTTCAAAAAAATTGGGAATTGCACAAGGCAAGGTCTGGAAAGACAAGTGTAATAATGAAACAAAACAACTTGGGAAGACTTGGTGGAATTACAAAGATTTTTTTCCTTGTTTATTTCAGTGATATATAACTTATTTTTGAGTATCTATTATGCATTTATATTGAATATTATAACTAACTATAATGAAATTTTTTGTTATATTATTGACTACTTGGAAATTTTGTTGGTTGAAAGGCTTATACAACGATAAATTTGAATTCAGATGTCTTGAAATATGGATAAATTACACATTTTTGGATAAATTTTTTATTGTTCAAGATCCTTAGTTGTTTGATATTTATATGTGTTAGATTTTCTCATTGTTATTAACGAGTTAAATCATCGGGATGATGATTCATTAAGAGTGGAAGTATGTCACATCACGTAGTTTCATTCTATTTCATCACAAGATTAAGTGGTAGTATGGCAAGTGGTTTATGAATGTGAGGGGGGGGTGGGGGATAATCTCTATTGTAAAGCCAAGTATGTAGTTATACGTGCATATGTATATCCTAAAGAGGATATACACACTTACGCATAGCTGCATGTCCAACCACATAACAACGCTTGTCGTGAAACATTCATAGAATACTCAAAATTTATAAATTATTCTTGTTGTACATAATTATATAAGCTTACCTTACTTTTTGTGTGTGTAATGATTCGTAATATCGGTGAGCTATCACGGTTGTTAAACGGGTTTAGGATATTTGCCTATTTTATAGCTGAAGTTAATGGTTTGTTGATGATTAGTAAATTTGTACTTTAAGGCAAAGTGGTATTATTTGTCATTAAGAGGTGATTATTGTAGTGACATAGGTCTAAATGCCTAAAGGCTTATATATTCTAGTGTTTTAATCATGGTCAATGACCATAGAGTATGATTGTTCTTCATCTCATTATTGCATGTGATGATTTTATAATGGTGATAGACTGGTTTCATTGTTGTGCATGTTATGAATATCTTGATTCATCTTACTTGCTAGAAATAATGATTTGAAAAATATTATGAATCTTTACATAGTTTCAATGTATTATTCATTATGTGAAAATAATGATGAATATTAAAAGTTACTAAATTTTCTTGACATGAAAACTATCATCGATCATACAATGATAAGATTGTCTTGATTGGAATAACTAAATTCTGGTCTTCAAGGTAAAATTTTAAGTTGGTTTCATAATACTTCTATCTACAAGGAGGAATAAGTATTTTTATCGCGATTAAATGTTAATATTTGTTTATTTGATTTTAATTATCGACTAAACTATTTTATAACTTGATCATAGTACATATAATGCGTTATTTGTGTATGGATGGATTTCACTATGTTATGGATTGGAATTGGTTGGTATAAATATTGCCTTGGCTGATCATGCTCATGCCATGTGATTATTGATTTTTAACCATCAAGTTAGCCAAAGACAATTTCAATGAGCAGTTAAATTGTTTAAGAAAATATGCCAAACTCATTTGCATTGATAAGTGATATAGACAAAGGTAAAATGATTGACATGTATGACCGAGTTAATTGGTTTTACTCCTTTTCAATGGTAAGGAAAGTGTTAAAAGGTAATTGGTGGGACTTGATAAATGATAATTAGAATCATTCAACCATATCCTTAGGTATTTTCTTTGTATTGAATCTATAATAATTTGACCCTATTCGAATAAATAATTTTTTTTTAATATATATTAAGGTCAATTGATTTGACCCTTGCAAGTTATGTTATATTTTTATTGATCTTTGTTTGTTTGAAATCATCTCTAACTATTTTGGTGGGAAGAAGTTGATGGTTGTGGTAATAAATGTGGCCACAACGTGGCATTGTGGTGAATTAAAGAACATTAATTGCATGGGCAATTTTGCAAAATGTGAAGCTTGTAGAGGAAGTTAATGCATGCAACATAGCTTCAATTTTTATTTTGTGATATTTGTGGACTTGAGCTCTGCTCTAGTCATTTGAGCTCCATGCATGAGGGTTTCCACAAGTTTTATAGAGTTGAAATATTTTTGGCTTCTCTTTTAAATATAGATGTTATAATATTTGGCATATCATTTGTTTTTATATATGAGGGAGTTAGGGGTTTTTGTGGGTTGGCGTATGAGAAGGTTTTGAAGGAAACTTGTCGTTATTTCCTCTATCGGTGCAAATTGGTTTCTGAATCAAAGGATTATCGGGCATGGAATATCTAGCTTTGTTCTATTATATCCTATATGAAATAAAGTTTATAAAAAAATCCTTGTTCTCTGTTCAAAATCTAAAATGCAAGTGTATGAAAAATCAATACGTTTATTTTGAATGATAAATTTTGTCACATGCATTATCTTTGATGAGTGGATTTTTTCTCATACCTCTGGGCTTTAATCAAAATAGGCTTAAGTATTTTGGGAATATTGAGATGAGTTGTTAATTACCTGTTGATTCGAGGGCTTCATGAATTTCTTACATGTATCTATGCCTAAAATAAGAAACTATAACCACGATACTACTAAGGTTAATGATTATATATTAATCCTATGTTGAAATAATATAAGTTGTAGATGCATTTCTCTCTCATTCATTCCAGAGTAGATATTTTCCTAGTATATAGGTTAAACTGACCGCTCTATTTTGTGCATTTCTTTGAGGTTTAGGTTAGTGTCGATGCCTTTTACTTTGTTGTTTGCAGTATTTTTAGTCGTGTGAAACTTATGTTTTCACACGGGTTCTTGGAGTCGAGTTGCTAAAAATCATTATGGGTCAACTTGGGTATTTTAATGACATACCTGCAATATCCATGTATAGAGTTTTGTATGCATATAGGCACCGAGGGAAACATATATAAATCTTGATGCACTCTAAGAAATGAATAATTGGTTGTAAGATCTCTCTCAAAATAGAGTAGTAATATATTTTTCATATTGGTGAGAAACTTTATAGATATACACACACACACATTTTTTTGTTTACTATATAAGGAATACTCTAACTTAGTGTACGAATCTAACTTCGGTGATGGAGTACAAAGTTATTATAAGATTGACAAGTAAACTCTTATAGTTGTATAAAAATATCCTGAAATTGGGAGTTAACTACATTTTCTTCATTGGTATACTTGAACCCTTGTGGTATAAATATTTGGATTCATAAACTTTCCCAATTTGTCTTATTAGGCAATTATAAATTTGAGCAAACAAGGATTGATTAGATTGTTTTTTTATAACCTTTATGTCAACAAGAAATACGACATATAACATACCAAAAAAAAGTATGACAATAAATAAAAATATGCTTTTCTGGATAATCGAGATGATGTGAAACATTTTATATGGGTAAGTGCACCAAGTTGGTGGACAAGAAAGGGGTCATAAGTGGACATCATATTGCAAAAACAGTGAAATCTCAACTTGTAGGGATTATTAGCAATGTGTGCACTCAAAATTAGAAATATTTATATAAACATGAATCGTAGCATCCGGAATCTAGTTTCTAAAATACTATTTTTTTTTTTTAAAATGACAAGTTTAGCTATATTAAATTATATGACTTGGTTTTTTTTTTGAAAAAACCTATAAGATTGTAGTCCGTTTTGCCCGCGATTTGGATGACCAAATCTTGTTATTTTTTTTTCCTTTGGTGAAAAGTTAGATGTAGTTGTCTATCTTGGGATGGATTTTATTTTGTATTTTTTTGAGCAATATTTTTTTTTATGATTTTTTCCGTGAAAGTGGTCTAAAAAGATTTAGAAAATGGAGCACTTTCCATTTTCCCGCCATAACTATATAAAAAAATATCGAAATCAAATATATTTTTTAATGTGTATAGAATTTCTCCACGCTTGGGATGGTATAAGTTTTATCACATTTTGATAAGCGAAACAAAAGTTGTAGTCTTAAACGTAGACATGAACATTCACGGGAAAAAATGTCTTAAAGACCTATTGTTAGTAAAAATTATAAAATGATATTTATCTTATTCTATTCACTTTAAAATCAATATTTCTACAAAGCTAACAGTCTCCCCTATGTGATGGCACCATTTTTGTGAAATGTTTTCAAGTTTTTTAGCATGGTTCAAGTCTGTGGAAGAGAAAATTTGAAGTTTTTTGACCCTTTACACTTCATAATGACCTTCCATAGCTTTGGTTGGGGAAAAACAAAGATTTCCCGAGCCTTAGGGTCGGATTTGATGATACAGATAGAACCGTGATCACGGTTTACAAACCACGATCATGGGTTTTTAAACAAGAACCATGATCACGCTTTATAAACCATGAGCATGGTTTATAAAGTGTGATCACGGTTCGTAAATCATATTTATACACATCCCAATGTTCTAATTACCATGTGATTTTTACTGTTTGACTTTACCGTATGAATTACTGTGAAATTTTTCATTTTTCGCATTTTTCTTATCACCGAAGTAAAACATCATGGGAGACAAGAAACAAAGTCAAAAAAGGAAGTCATTAAGTAAAAAAACACCAAAATGAATTAGAGGCAAACAGATTTCAAAATGTTGAGCGAATGCGGAATCTTCGTGAATCAAGAAGAGGTTCATCTTCAACCCCTACTATTGTAAGCAATGAGGAACCAGGTAATGTTTCTACTGTCAATGTTGAAGTTGAATTAAATACTCATGATGAAGATGTTTTTACTGTCAATGTTGAAGAAGAATTAAATACTCGTGATGTAGAAAATGTTGAAATTGAAGGAGACAATGAAAATGTGAATAAAGAAATTCAGGTTGAAACTGTAGACAAGCAAAATTTGACAAAAACACCTCCTAGGATTTTCCGTAAGAAACCTAATTATTTTATTGAAATTGATGAAAACATTTTGAAACCAATGTGTGACAAACTTTTTGAATGGAAAATCAGAAGAAAAGCCACTGAAATTTGGGATAATCATTTTGAAATTTTAAATGATTCCCAAAGATGTCAGTTGTTGGTTAGTTTGATGAAATTGAATAAAATGAGACCTACATTAAACACCTTAGGATTGACAACATCTAATATACGTGGTCAAACCTCTACAATTGTTGAAAACCTTCATGATGCATATCACATTGTTGGTGTCAAGAGACGCACTAGGGATAGTAATATTGTGTGTCGTGTACTTGCTACTAGTGTTGTAAGTGAATCAATAAAAAACAATGTTTGATTACGCAAACAAGTCGAATGTTGCAAGTTAATCGAAAAACTCTAATGAAAGCAATTGAAAGACGTAATATCCTTCAATCACTCAATAACACCGATTTTTGGGCATTTTCTGCTAGAGCACCGCGTAAGGACAAATATAATATTGATGCTATAAGAGAAGTTGTTATTCAATTTTGGCATGATAACACTAGAGTTTCACCTAATACAAGAGATGTTGTAAAACGGAGAGTTGGTTCTATTAATCATGAACCACATCCAAAGCATTTCTTAGATATGACTCAAACTCAATTTTTTCATAAGTTTGAACAAGAGCATCTAGAAATTAAAATTAGTCAACATTTTTTTGAAATGTTAAAACCATTCTATGTGAAAATCAACCACGCTCGCACCACTTGTTGTTGTAGGCAACATGTTGAATTTGCTATGCATTATGCTAAATTTTTATGTATTCATTCTATTTTTCATTCTGAAACTATGTTATCAGAATGTGGTGTTCAAGTTCCACCAATATCTTCCAGGGATTTCATTCCTATGATATTTTGTGAAAAAGAAGTTGGACAATTTTTTTATAGTCAGGATTGTTTAGATGGAAGTTGTGGTACATGTGGCGGATTACCTAAATTGGAAAGTTACATCCATGAGAAAATTGAAGGTGCAATAGGAAATAATTTAGTTGAGTTTGATAAATATAAATCAGTTGCATACTAGTTGAAAGATGGAAAAGAGTCTAAATGGTGTGAGCTAGTTACAGAACATATGCCTGTTTTTCAATTTATGAGAAAATTTAAGGATGAAATTGTTTATGAGTATGCTAGGCATACACATGAGCTCGATGGTTGGATGAATAGTTCAAGATATGCAAAGACACATTTCCTATTGGTACTATTGTTTCAGTGGTTGATTTTGTAGAGAATTACACATTGCAACCACAAATGGAGGTTCAATCACAATATTACAACTCAGTACAAGTTGCCATTTTTGTGCATATAGCATTTATACATTCTCTTGATAGTACAGAGAATGATCAAATTTTTTAAGAGAGTACCACTTTTATATCAGTGATGATCGTACTCATTCTACTGAATTTGTGCAAGGGTGTTTCTAGTTATTTTATGGAAACTTGTCTGATAGGGACATCCACTTCAAACAACATTATATATGGTCAGATAATTACACGTCTCAGTTTAAGAATGCATGAATGTTTTATTGGATGAGCAAGGATGCACGTCAAGATGGGTGTGCAACATATTTGGAGTTTCACTGAGGCTGGACATGGAAAAGGAGAGCATGACGGTGTAGGGGCATGTGTGAAAAGAGCTCTTGCAAGAGAAGAGTTGAAGTACAAAGATGGTGCTAAATTGAAAGATGCAAAGAGCATAGTGGAATGGTGTATTGACAACATGGCCCGAGGTTCTCAAGAAATTTCCATGGTTCAGATATTTTTGGTTGATAGAGGAACAACAAATTGCTAACTACGAGGATTGTATGACACTCACTGGGTCCAGTGATATGCACTCATTTTGTAGCTCAGACGCTACTTTGTGGGCCACATGGACAAGAAAGTTGACATGTTTTTGTGCATCTTGTATTGAATTTGTCACTGTTGAGTGTGATTCACAAGAATGGGTGGATGGATGGATTTGTAGGCCTCTAACTCCGCTTCCTAGTTATCAACCTCCACAAGCATTATGACTTGTTTCTATAGATGAAGTTGCAACATCCAAGGACTTTGATGAAATTTTGATTTTGGTGTGACAAGGTATTTATGGTTATTTACAATTTTTGTATTGAGTTATGTCCATTGAAATTTTAATATGTACAATTTAAATTTGAGTTGAAACCTTTTTTTTTTGTAGGACATGTGTTTGCAGTTATTGTGATAGAAGACAATGAAGAAGGAACAGACTATTTCTTATGTCGTTGCATCGAGGAAAGAAAGAAGTTGACTTCTCTGTTATAGATGGTGAAGATATTGAGTACCCTATAGGGTCAGTGGTAGTTACTATGGAACTTGGCTTGACGGTATCCATTAAAAACTCCTCTGTTTGGGTGTTTGAAGACTTTGAGACACACAGAAAATACTCTTATATTCACATCTAGTTCTAGCGACAAATATTCAGCTGTATAGATATCGAGGAAGGCCTAATAACAAGATTCTTTGGAAGGTTTGAGAGTCAGATCATGAAGCAATCTTGTCCGCTATTCAGAGTAGATCCGATCCTGATGGTTCATTGGAATGAATTTACAATGCTCATGTTTGGTATATATAATTTCTTTGGTATATATAAATTTGTTAGTTAGATAAATTTAAGTTCATATATTTTATTAAATTTGTGTATTTTGTATATATCTAGTATGGTTTTGATTTGAAACTTAAATTTCTTTGACTAACACTTTTATATGCAGGTTAGTGGTGCTAGAAAAGCTTCCACCTTCACGTGGTTGGCACTGTTAGTAGAGAATTATAAATTCTCGAAGCTAAGAGAAGCTTTCATTGTTTTACAAGAAAAGAGAAGCAATTAACAATGATTTATGTACCTGTGGAGGGGGTTCTTGGCTCGGAGGAGGTAGCCCAGAAGGACCTGGAGCTTAGAGAACCAAAATGATGCCTCCCAAGTGTTTACAAGACCATCCCTATGTGTGTGCATAGTCGGTTTGGTGCCATGACCCACCGTTTGCAAAATATACCATTTGACAACCTTACACTGTCTCAAACTACACTATTTGGTGCGTTTGCAAACAATAGGGAAGTAAGAGCACCGATTGGAGAAGGAAAAACTGAGACAAGCTATTATAGAGGGTCCCTATGCCTAAGGTGTAGGATTAGACGAGATGTCTCTAGGTGCCATGGAGTGTGCGTAGTCACTCGAAGTTGAATGATTTTTTTGGTCTCATGGCTCTTAAGGGACTACGCCCGAACGAGGTAGCCCGGAAGCAATGACGATGTTGTCATGCAAAAAAAACACCTCCTCTAGCATTCACCTAGCCACCCAGACATGTGTGTCACATGTAGTTTGGTGCCATGACCCACCGTTTACAAAATATACCATTTGACAACCTTACACTGTCTCAAACTACACTATTTACGCGTTTGCAAACAATAGGGCAGCGAGAGCACCGATTGGAGAAGGAAAAAAACTGAGATAGATATTATAGAGGGTCCCTACACCGAGGTGTAGGATCAAGATGAGACATCTCTAGGTGCCATGGAGTGTGCGTAGTCACCCGTCGAAGTTGAATGATTTTTGGTCTCAGGGCTCTTAAGGGACTACGCCCGAACGAGGTAGCCCAGAAGCAATGACGTTGTCACGCACCAAAATGACACCTCCTCTAGCATTCACCTAGCCACCCAGACATGTGTATAGTCGGTTTGGTGCCACGACCCACCGTTTGTAAAATATACCATTTGATAGCCTTACATTGTCTCAAACTACACTATTTGGTGTGTTTGCAAACAATAGGGCAGCGAGAGCACCGATTGGAGAAGGAAAAACTGAGACAAGATATTGTAGAGGGTCCCTATGCCAAAGGTGTAGGATCAAATGAGACATCTCTAGGTGCCATGGAGTGTGCGTAGTCACCCGTCGAAGTTGAATGATTTTTTGGTCTTAGGGCTCTTAAGGGACTACGCCCGAACGAGGTAGCCCGGAAGCAACGACATTGTCATGCACACCAAAAAATGACCTCCTCTAGCATTCACCTAGCCACCCGGACATGTGTGTCAGTGTAGTTGGTTTGGTGCCATGACCCACCGTTTACAAAATATACCATTTGACAACCTTACATTGTCTCAAACTACACTATTTGGTGCGTTTGCAAACAATAGGGCAGCGAGAGCACCGATTGGAGAAGGAAAAAACTGAGATAGGATATTGTAGAGGGTCCCTACACCGAGGTGTAGGATTAGATGAGACATCTCTAGGTGCCATGGAGTCACGTAGTCACCCGTCGAAGTTGAACAATTTTTTGGTCTCAGGGCTCTTAAGGGACTACACCCGAACGAGGTAGCCCGGAAGCAATGACGTTGTCACACCAAAAAATGATGCCTCCTCTAGCATTCACCTAGCCACCTAGATGTGTTGGCATAGTTGGTTTGGTGCCATGACCCACCATTTACAAAATATACCGTTTTGACACCTTACACTGTCTCAAACTACACTATTTGGTGCGTTTGCAAACAATAGGGCAGCGAGAGCACCGATTGGAGAAGGAAAAAACCTGAGATAGATATATTGTAGAGGGTCCCTATACAAGGTGTAGGATCAGATGAGACATCTCTAGGTGCCATGGAGTGCGTGCGTAGTCACCGTCGAAGTTGAATGATTTTTTGGTCTCAGGGCTCTTAAGGGACTGCCCGAACGAGGTAGCCGGAAGCAACGACGTTGTCACGCACCAAAAAACACCTCCTCTAGCATTCACCTAGCCACTTGGATGTGTCGGCATAGTTGGTTTGGTGCCATGACCCACCGTTTTAAAAATATACCATTTGACAACCTTACACTGTCTCAAACTACACTATTTGGTGCGTTTGCAAACAATAGGGCAGCAATGAGAGCACCGATTGGAGAAGGAAAAAACCAAGACAAAATATTGTAGAGGGTCCCTACACCAAGGTGTAGGATCAAATGAGACATCTCTAGGTGCCATGGAGTCTGCGTAGTCACCCATTCGAAGTTGAACAATTTTTTTGGTCTCAGGGCTCTTAAGGGACTACGCCCAAACGAGGTAGCCCGGAAGAAACGACGTTGTCACACACCAAAACAACACCTCCTCTAGCATTCACACCTAGCCACCGATGACATGTTTGCAAGTATTTTTTGGTTTGGTGCCATGACCCACCATTTACAAAATATACCATTTGACAGCCTTACATTGTCTCAAACTACACTATTTTGCATGTTTAAAACAATAGGGCAGCGAGAGCACCGATTGGAGAAGGAAAAAATCAGAGACAGGATATTGTAGAGGGTCCCTACATGCCAAGGTGTAGGATCAAATGAGACATCTCTAGGTGCCATGGAGTGCGCGTAGTCACCCATCAAAGTTGAACAATTTTTGGTCTCAGGGCTCTTAAGGGACTATGCCCGAACGAGGTAGCCCGAAGAAGCAACAACATTTTCACGCACCAAAATGATGCCTCCTCTAGCATTCACCTAGCCACCCTAGACATTTCCAGTAGTTGGTTTGGTGCCATGACCCACCGTTTGCAAAATATACCATTTGATGCCTTACACTATCTCAAACTACACTATTTGGTGTGTTTGCAAACAATAGGGAAGTGAGAGCACCGATTGGAGAAGGAAAAAAAAAGAGAAAGGCTATTATAGAGGGTCCCTACAAGGTGCCGAGGTGTAGGATAGATGAGACATCTCTAGGTGCCATGGAGTGCGTGTAGTCACCCGTCGAAGTTGAATGATTTTTTGGTCTCAGGGCTCTTAAGGGACTACGCCCGAACGAGGTATCTTGGAAGCAACGACGTTGTCACGCACCAAAATGATGCCTCCTCTAGCATTCACCTAGCCACCTAGACATGTGTCGCGTATTTTTTGGTGCCACGACCCACCATTTGTAAAATATACCATTTGATAACCTTACACTGTCTCAAACTACACTATTTGGTGTTTGCAAACAATAGGGCAGCGAGAGCACCGATTGGAGAAGGAAAAAGAGATAGCTATTAGTAGAGGGTCCTACATTGCAAGGTGTAGGATCAAATGAGACATCTCTAGGTGCCATGGAGTCCACGTAGTCACCCGTCAAAGTTGAACAATTTTTTGGTCTCAGGGCTCTTAAGGGACTACGCCCGAATGAACGAGGTAGCCCGGAAGCAACGACATTGTTGCACACACCAAAATGACACCTCCTCTAGCATTCACCTAGCCACCTACCATGGACACCCAGACATGTCCGCACATTCGGTTTGGTGCCACGACCCACCATTTTGCAAAATATACCATTTGAACCTTACATTGTCTCAAACTACACTATTTTCATGCGTTTGCAAACAATAGGGCAAGAGAGCACCGATTGGAGAAGGAAAAAACTGAGACATAATATTGTAGAGGGTCCCTACACCAAGGTGTAGGATCAATAGACAAGACATCTTAGGTGCCATGGAGTGCATGTAGTCCCATCGAAGTTGAACAATTTTTTGGTCTGAGGGCTCTTAAGGGACTATGCCCGAACGAGGTAGCCCAGAAGCAACGACATTTTCACACACTAAAACGATGCCTCCTTTAGCATTCACCTAACCACTCAGACATTTCCAGCGTAGTCGGTTTGGTGCCATGACCCACCATTTACAAAATATACCGTTTGACAGCCTTACATTATCTCAAACTACACTATTTGGTGCGTTTGCAAACAATAAACGAGAGCACCGATTGGAGAAGGAAAAAATTGAGACAAATATTATAGAGGGTCCCTATGCCAAGGTGTAGGATTAGATGAGATGTCTCTAGGTGCCATGGAGTGCGTGTAGTCACCCGTCGAAGTTGAACAATTTTTTGGTCTCAGGGCTCTTAAGGGACTACGCCCGAACGAGGTAGCCCGGAAGCAACATGACGTTGTCGCACCAAAAAACACCTCCTCTAGCATTCACCTAGCCACCTGGATGTGTTTCGCAGAATTTGGTTTGGTGCCATGACCCACCGTTTACAAAATATACCATTTGACATCCTTACACTGTCTCAAACTACACTATTTGGTGCGTTTGCAAACAATAGGGCAGCGAGAGCACCGATTGGAGAAGGAAAAAACAGAGATAGGATATTGTAGAGGGTCCCTACACCGGTGTAGTGTAGGATCAAATGAGACATCTCTAGGTGCCATGGAGTGTGCGTAGTCACCCGTCGAAGTTGAATGATTTTTTTGGTCTTAGGGCTCTGGACTCCGCCCGAACGAGGTAGCCCGGAAGCAACAACATTGTCGCACACCAAAATAAAACCTCCTCTAGCATTCACTGATGCCACCTAAACGATGTGTCATGCGTAGTTCAGTTTTGCCATGACCACCATTTACAAAATATACCGTTTGACAACCTTACACTATCTCAAACTACACTATTTGGTACATTTGCAAACAATAGGGCAGCGAGAGCACCGATTGAGAGAAGGAAAAAAACCAAGACAAGATATATTGTAGAGGGTCCCCTACCCGAGGTGTAGGATCAAGACGAGACATCTCTTAGGTGCCATGGAGTGCGTGTAGTCACACCGTCAAAGTTGAACAATTTTTTTGGTCTTAGGGCTCTTAAGGGACTATCCACCCGAATGAGGTAGCCCGAAAGCAATGACGTTGTTGCACACCAAAAATGATGCCTCCTCTAGCATTCACCTAGCACACATGATGTGTCACACAAATTTGGTTTGGTGCCATGACCCACCATTTGCAAATATACCATTTGACATCCTTACATTGTCTCAAACTACACTATTTGGTGCATTTGCAAACAATAGGGCAGCGAGAGCACCGATTGGAGAAGGAAAAAAACTAAGATAGGCTATTGTAGAGGGTCCTACACTGAGGTGTAGGATGGATGAGACATCTCTAGGTGCACATGGAGTGCGTGTAGTCACCCGTCAAAGTTGAACGAATTTTTTGGTCTTAGGGCTCTTAAGGGACTACGCCCGAACGAGGTAGCCCGGAAGCAACGTTGTGTCACGCACCAAAATGACACCTCCTCTAGCATTTCACCTAGCCACCTAGATGTGTTGCACAATGGTTTGGTGCCATGACCCACCATTTGAAAAATATACCATTTGACAACCTTACATTCTCAAACTACACTATTTGGTGACGTTTGCAAACAAACAATAGGGCAGCGAGAGCACCGATTAGAGAAGGAAAAAATGAAGACATGCTATTATAGAGGGTCCCTACACACAAGGTTAGGATCAATGACATGTCTCTAGGTGCCATGGAGAGTGCGTGTATAGCCACCTGTCGAAGTTGAACAATTTTTTGGTCTCAAGGCTCTTAAGGGACTCCCGAATGAGGTAGCCTGAAAGCAAACGACATTGTTGCACACCAAAATGATGCCTCCTCTAGCATTCACCTAGCCACCTAGAATGTTCTCGCATAGTTAAGTTTGGTTTTGGTGCCATGACCAACCATTTGTAAAATATATGTTTTTGAAAACCTTACACTGTCTCAAACTACACTACTATTTGGTGTGTTTCCAAACAATAGGGCAGCGAGAGCACCGATTAGAGAAGGAAAAAACTAAGATGGGATATTATAGAGGGTCCTACGTCAAGGTGTAGGATCAAATGAGACATCCTTAGGTGCCATGGAGTGCGCTGTGTAGTCACCCGTTGAAGTTGAATAATTTTTTGGTCTCAACGCTCTTAAGGGACTCCACCCGAACGAGGTAGCTTAGGAAGCAACGACGTTGTTACGCACCAAAATGATGCCTCCTCTAGCATTCACCTAGCCACCTAGATGTCCATGTAGTCGGTTTGGTGCCACGACCCACCGTTTGCAAAATATACCGTTTGACAGCCTTACACTGTCTCAAACTACACTATTTGGTGTGTTTGCAAACAATAGGGCATGAGAGCACCGATTGGAGAAGGAAAAAAACTGAGATAAACTATTGTAGAGGGTCCCTATGCCGAGGTGTAGGATTAGATGAGACATCCTTAGGTGCCATGGAGTGTGCGTAGTCACCCGTCGAAGTTGAACAATTTTTTGGTCTCAGGGCTCTTAAGGGACTATGCCCGAACGAGGTAGCCCGAAGCAACGACGTTGTCACACACCAAAAATGACACCTCCTCTAGCATTCACCTAGCCACCTAGACATTTCGCGTAGTTGGTTTGGTGCCATGACCCACCATTTACAAAATATACCATTTGACAACCTTACACTATCTCAAACTACACTATTCGGCACATTTGCAAACAATAGGCAATGAGAGCACCGATTGGAGAAGGAAAAATTGAGACATACTATTGTAGAGGGTCCCTACACCGAGGTGTAGGATCAAACGAGACATCCTTAGGTGCCACAGAGTCACGTAGTCACCCGTCAAAGTTGAATGATTTTTTGGTCTCAGGGCTCTTAAGGGACTACGCCCAAACGAGGTAGCCGGAAAAATGACATTGTCGTGCACAAAAAAATGACACCTCCTCCTCTAGCATTCACCTAGCCACCGGAGACATGTTCTACACAGTTGGTTTGGTGTGCCATGACCCACCATTTTACAAAATATACCATTTTGACAAACCTTACACTAGCTCAAACTACACTATTTGCACACATTTGTTTGCAAACAATAGGGCAGCGAGAGCACCGATTGGAGAAGGAAAAAAACCGAGATAGGATATTGTAGAGGGTCCCTATGCCGAGGTGTAGGATTAAATGAGACATCCTTAGGTGCCACGAAGTGTGCGTAGTCACCCGTTGAAGTTGAATGATTTTTTGGTCTCAGGGCTCTTAAGGGACTACGCCCGAACGAGGTAGCCCGGAAGCAACGACGTTGTCGCACGCACCAAAATGATGCCTCCTCTAGCATTCACATGGCCACCTAGATGTTTCATGCATAGTTTTTTCAGTGCCATGACCCACCGTTTGTAAAATATACCATTTGACATCCTTACACTGTCTCAAACTACACTATTTCATGCATTTGCAAACAATAGGGCAGTGAGAGCACCGATTGGAGAAGGAAAAACCGAGACAAGGATATTGTAGAGGGTCCCTATGCCGAGGTGTAGGATCAAAAAAGACATCCTTAGGTGCCACAAGTGCGTGTGTAGTCACCCATCAAAGTTGAACGATTTTTGGTCTCGGGGGCTTAAGGGACTACGCCCGAACGATGTAGCCTGGAAGAAACAACGATTGAATGCACATTTAAAAAGGATCCTCCTCTAGCATTCACTGGCCACCCCCAAAAATGTCATCATGTCCAAAGTGTTGGTTTATTCCATGACCCACCTTTTTCAACTTTTTCAACAAAACTTTTTCAACAATTACAACTTTTTTTTTTTTTCAACTTTTTTTTTCAAACAATTACAACTTTTTCAAGAAATTGTTGAATCAAAAATTGAAAGAGAAGAAGAAGATGGTTATGTAATTATTGGTTATTGTGAATACTCACCCAACAAAGATCCTGAATAATCTAGATAGATGATATGAATAGTTACTCTTGTTTAGTGTTCACCCCACTAAAAAAAAATAAATCCTCTTCTTCTACTTCCCAAGCAAAACACTTTAATCCTCATCTAGTTTATCAAAGGAAGTAGTAAAAATACATGTTCCAAGAATCCTACCAACACTAAAGAATCACTTCCCACTCCTAGAACCACTCATTCCTAGAACCTTCTTTCCTTAAAATCCTCCTCTTCTAGGAAATAAGAACCTTTCTATCTTTCCTTGTTGGTCAATGGACCTATAAATTGAATAATTGCATTATTGACTCTGGTGCCTCTAACAATGTCATGCTTATAAAATTTGCTAACTCTATTGGTATTACTCTCAGCCTTGCTATTGGCCATTGTTACTACATGAAAACAAAATAATTACCTCTTTTCAGCCAGGTGAAAGATTCTCAAGCCAAAATTTGCAGACTTCCCTGACAAGAAAATCAAGATGGAAATACTTGTGGAAGACATGCTAGCTATGTATGGTATATTGTTGAGCCAAAGTTTCTATCACGATATTGGTGGGGATATAAAGATGGATTGGTCATACACCACCATACTCATCAATGGTAAAATGAATAATATCCTTCTGATAAATAAAATTAAATACACAGTTCAAAAACCAAATGACCCAAGGGAAGACATCTTATTTCAAGATTCAAGGTATGAAATATTTTTCATGACTTAAGAGGAAAATGATAAGTTGCCCATGTTGATGGAGGAATACACATGCTTCCCTTAATTTCTTAACAATTGTACCATGCAATGTTGCACCATAGTAACGTTATATTCATATATGTTGCACCATAGTTTTTTAATTTTAAATCAAACATACATATAGAATTAATATACATAGAATATACATACATAGAAGGATATCATGTGCAATGAATTCAAATCAAACATAGAAGTAATATCGTTATGAAAACCAACACATGGATATATAATGTATCAAACTAAGTGTGTTGAATGCACGTCTCTGAAAATATAAGTTCATAACATGTGTACATCTCGAACCAAGTGTGTCATACATATAGGACCACATGCGGTCGCATAAGGCTATATATACAATGTCCTATGAAGAATCATGAACTAGGACCAGCTGGCCCATATATATATCTATGTACATCCACGTCCTATGAATCTAATCATGAAACATCTTCCCTCTCTTCGCCCTGCTAGAAGTAGCATGTCCATGACCTGGGGATGTAGTGGAGGGAGATGCCACTATGGATTTCATCCGTGTGGTCCTAGGCGTCTCTAAGCAGGCCTGCAACCTAACCTGCACATTCATAAACAACAAGTTTTTAACACCCATATTTTTAAAATACATTCAAAATTTAGAAACTTAGAATTTAGTTAAAATGCATGTGAAATCTTACCGCAATGTCATGATCCCTATCAATTTGTCATTGACGCATGGCAGGGACAATAATAGACTCATGAGAGGTAAGCTACATACAAATAATTAAATTTCAAATTAAATATTTCATGTACAAAATTTGATATTGTAGATTTAAGTAATAAGAAATAATTCCTAAATAAATTTAACAAATTTGAAAAATTGTACCTCAATTAGTGGATCTGCAGATGCTATGGCAATATCTACAACAAGCTCTCCATCTGCATATATGGAGGAGTCTCTCTGGCAGTCATAAGCTATACAAAAAACATGTACAAATCAATATTAATCTACATGACTGCCACATAACAGAGCCAAAGCATAATCCACGTGAACTTCCACAATTAGAAACAAAGTGTAAAGAGAAACTAACCTACGTAAAAGTCACGTGAGGCATGCCAATAGCCTCAGTTCCTAGAGCAGATGATGACCCGCCAGGCTCCTGCACGTATAAAAGACAAACATATATTAATATGTACATGTACAGGTGAAACATTATAATAATAAAAGTGCACAATCAAATGAAATTTGAAATTTAAGTACAACTTGAAACTTACGTTTGTAACATGCCCAGCTGCAGTAGCTAGCATGTCGATGTCGACACCGGATGTTTCCTTCACCGGAACTCTTGCTATTTAAAATAAAATAAAAAATTAGTTTTTACATGTATGTACATAACGTACAATGAAATACATATATATTAAAATCTCAAACATGAATTAAACTATATATATATATTAAATATTTATTTGACATTTACCTATGAAAGACCAAGATCCTTTGCACCAGTTCCAAAAACATCCGCCATCATCTCATCTAGAGAAAAGAAATCATGTGATCCAACAAATGATGTCTCACCTGCAGTGCATATGGCACCACATGATCCATAGTGGTGTGGTGCGCTAGAACTGGCACCTCCACCAACATCACCAGATGCAATCTACTCACTATGTTGGGTCAGAGTGTAGTGAGCTCCCTCAATGCATGTAGTGTGTCAATCTCCACAACCTCCTTCACTGTAGGAGGGATAACTGAAGGCAAGTGGGGGTTTTGGGGCATGGGGATCCTTGGTTGACCTACACGTGCACCAGGTCTACTCTGTGCAGAGCCACCACCTCACCCATAAAAATCAGAAAAGTCAAAATAATTTGGGACCTCATTAAGCACATGAACTCGCAATATAATTTCTTCAAAAAATAGAGGGGAACCTCATTGTTGTTGCATGGTGGATAATCAAAACCATCCACCATCGGTCCCAAAAATTGTTCTTGATTTGGTCATCATGGCACCAATGGATTGGGAACCATTTGCAAGTAATGCTATATGGGGGGGCATTGGTTCTTGGGTCAGTAAATAATGCACAAATGCGGTCTTTTCCAATTTTTTTGTCTTTTACGGCCACATGGGATAATTTATTTGCATACCACTACCTACAATCACCTCTAAAGGTATTCCATCTATCTATTTGGTTGGTTGTGGAGTCAACTTCACCAATCAATGTTTGTAATGTGTTGGCTAAAGTCATGGGATGGATTTGTGGCATGATTTTGTCTTATATTCTGAATAAGGTTCTCAATGAAAATTTTATTTTGTCAGATTCTTCCAACGATATCAGCTTGTGTTCTTGTTGGTTCCGTGGGGACAGAAGGAGCCACAAGAGGTGGATCTATGTTTGGAGGAGGGTTTTGTGGAATGTTTGGAGGGTTTTGAGGATTGTTTGGAGGGTTTTGAGGAATATTTTGATGGTTTATAGGATTACGAGCTTTCGAGCAACTGACAAAACAAAAAAATTGTATACATAAACAAAAAATTGAAAAACCCATGAAAATCACAAAAATAACCTAAAATGCAAACAAATTGATCAAAATTGAGGGCTTACCTCTTTGTCTTGGTGGCATGGTTGAAACTATCATGATCCACAAGTTCGAAGAGTAATTTTTAGGGGGTATTCAAAGCACGAGTGCCAAAGGTCTAGGAGAAATCACGGTTGGAAAGGAAAAATGAGGGAAAATGAGGAGTCGCGGGTTTGTTTTTTTTTGTCTCAGAGGACCACGATCATGGTTTTAAATCGTGATCATGGTTTTAGGTTAAGCTTGATCACCGAGCCTATAAAAAAAATATTTATGTGAGCACGGTTTAAAACCGCAGCATGGCATCACCGCGGTACCTAAATTTTGGGTTTTTATGTCCACTTAATTGTCCACCATGATGATAAGGAAAAAAAGTACAAAGGTACAATGTGATCATGAGTTAAAGTACATATGTATTGGATTGAATCGACAAACTAAAATGACTAAGATGATCTAAAATAACTAGGTAAAGTTATGAAAATATTTTAAGTCTTATACTTGACTAAACCTAATCAATGATCATATATCAATATAGTTTAACAATCACACAAAGAAGCTACACACATTATTCATTGAATTGTTGAAATCATTACTTACCTTTTTCATGAGTTAGATTTAACATAGTGAAACTCTATCAACCTATTAATGGAATGAAATTATAATGAATTGTAAGTGAAGGAAAACATCATGACATGACCTACATGTCATATGAGTCATGTCCACACCATCTCGGGATGAATACATGGAGAGGAACAAACACACAATGAGTTAGGTCATTATGTGAACACATCTTTACCTGTAGGGATTCTAATGTGGTGCTGGTAGAAACCACATGACCTGAATGCCGATTTATGATATCTCGCAACTTCTAAATTTGATCTTATTACTTATGGGAAATGAATAAATTAAAATAGTTAACTATAAACTTAATACTAAGAAAATGGAAAAGAATCATGATATTATGTTTAGATGGTTGTGTGGTGAATGGAAGACATGTTTTGAGTGGCTTGTGTGTAGTCACGGAACTAGTCTCTTGCTAAGCACAATGCCAAAAACTATGCGCATGGTAGTGCAGATGAATGATTGCATTTTTTTCACCATTTCTACTTATAATTGTGTTTTGAGTTAGAGTGAAGTAATTTCATGCTTCATTGGCTAACATTAAGAAGATACACATGATCTCCGTACCTATAAAAGGTATAACCAAAGATATACAATGTATATCAGCTCGTATGGAGCGTTGAAGAGGGATCAAGTAGGTGGAACCCATGCGGTTTCACTTGGTTATCATAGGTTTTCAAGACAAATTCTTGAATATTAACTAATTTTGGATTACTTAGTGCGTATCTAAGTAATGATGTTAATCATTGTTGCATAAAAAATTAAGGGATGTGTAAACTTAATTATTATGTTGCATTTATACATTACATGCTGAAAATCAATGAAGGCATAATAATGTAATTAATGCTTTATAAAAAAATCCCGTAGTTTGTTGAAGCATAACATTGCGTCTACAAAATTGACTTTAGAAAGGCCTATCGGGAATTATTATCTTGGAAAACATATTTTTATATAACAAAAGATATAATACATTGCTTATCATACAAAAACATTAGGTGGAAGATGTCACACAACAAAAGGTTTGTCAAATCAAGTAAACAAGGCCTCGAGAAAAGTTATTTTGCTTCATAGAACGTCAAAATTATAAGCATTATAATAACAATGTGCTTTTAAACCAAAAAAATTACACGAAATAAAAGGCTCTAGAGAACAACGAGGTCTACAAAAATTATTCCATAGTAGTGAACATGGTGCTCGGAAGAGAAGGCGGTGGACTATCGACTTGTCCCCCACCACTAGTGGCAGAGGACTAGGCTATGTTAGGGATGGGGTCCCACCTATCACATTGATAATGTTACTCTTCTTATTTAGTGGGTTGATTATGGTCGTTGCGAGAGATGGCCAACGCCAAACCTAGGAATTTCCCGAGAGGAGGAACCCCACCCACTTCCACCAATGTTACCAAGCCAATAAAAACTTTGTCATTGCGGGAAAGATAAGGATGTTGTGATATGGGAGGAGTGGTGAAAATGGGGAGGATAAAATCACCAAATTTTGGAGCAATGCCTATGAAATCCTTGACCACATCCTTGCGAAGGTGAAGAATGACACAACAAGTCTAGATGAACTCGGTTGAAAGCACACATGGCATTACCCCAATATGAGAGAAGGGATTGGAGGCACTCGATTCTAGGTGTTTTTCTCTACTTTCACCTAGATTTAAAGCATAACATTAAATATCACAACAACTTTATTAGTCACACGGAAATCTCTCACCATAACGGTGTTGCTAAAACAACCAAAATTTATATTTTTCAAAATATGAAAGAATATCAACTCTAAATTTTTTCCAATAATTATTATATGTTACTGAGATAGCATGGCCAAATCCCCTAACATAACCATTCCGGAGAATAATTCAAGGATGAAAGAAATTTGGAAAAGGTGAAAATTCACTTTCATGCAGACTAGGCCTCGGGAAAAATTAGAATAGGTTTCTAATTTACTTTGGGTACTAGCAAGTGGGGCGCGTACAATTAGAAACTCTCATGTGTTTGAGGTTGTCTCTAACAGTAGGCCTTGATATAAAAGGCACCATAAAAAGTGGGTTTTATAGGATCAATAAACACTTTCCAGATGGTGTCGAACCTTCTTCCCCATATCCCATCCCCTGGATTTGAGATTCCAATGAGGATTTAAAGAGTCACTCGGAACATGTTTTGGGAAATAAGTTGATATCTAATATGGGGTTTGTATCAACAAAAGGTGGTCACAAATGGCCACTACCAATCTCACCACCAGGGAACACCAAAGGAGATCCCGGTTTATGACTCGGTCAAGTATCAAGAAAGGAATTCCTTACTACTAAAATAGACTATGCATCTTCCTCTTTAAGCTAGAATTTAATTTTTAGAATATCCCATGGCTTCCAATCAAGTGAAGAGTTAAATAAGATGTCACCAATTACCCTAATTCCTTTCTTAAAAAGTTTGACACTTTTAATCAAGGGAACGATTTTGGCGAATGAGATATTGTGAAAATTTAGAATGGGAGACCATATAAAAAGAGATTTAAATCAGAACCCCAATATGAAATTATCTCCTACCCAAATGAAATAGGGTTTGAGAAATTCCAAACTTTCCATATACTTTTCACCATATATCTTCATAGCAAGTGAAAGCAAGCAAAGGCTTTGAAACATTAAATATTTCCAACTAATGTTCATCATGGCCCCTAGACTTTTGTGTTAGGAAAAGAGAAGGAAACAATGATTAAACCATATACAAAATTGAATAATTTATTTCCAAAACACAAACACACAAACAACCTCATGAGTCCTAAGCATATGGAAAATACGGTTTGTCTAGTCCATAAATGGTAGGAATTATGTTTCAACATGGATAATACCACTTTCCAGCTCCAACCCACACGTGACTTCACTTCCCTCTTTTTCTCATCAATGTCTCATGAATCATCAACCCATTTAAGTACTAGATTTGAGACGGATTTCCTCTTAAATAATTTAAACTAGCAATCGCATGTGAGCAAAGTGTAATGTGAACGCAAAAAGGGATTGGGCGTAGGAATAAAGAGTGGAGGAGAGAAAGCAAGGAAGAAGAGGAGGGAAAAGTGGAAGGTAAGTTTTGGGATCGAACATGACATAACATAAAAACGTAATGGATTTGAAGTGTATGCAGGAACATTGGAGGAGATATTTATGGAAAGTATGGAGATCCATATACAGTAATGAATAGCTCAAAAAGATAGAGGATTTTTTATCAGGGAGAAGGTTTCATAAGATCGAGTAATTACAAGAGAAGAATACAATGCATGAAAAATCATTGATAATTGAGCTCCTTTAAGGAATGGACATATGAATATAAAGAAGATTTTATTCATTGATCGAACTTTTATATTTTTAGAAATAATATGGCACCAATTTTTTTGAGTGAACGACATCTAATGAAGTAGATTAGGCGAAGACATAAATGTAAAGTCAAAAATAAAAAGGTGGGAATTATCGTCATGGGGATATGACACTATAGATATTAATTTCTTTGTTTATTAGTTTCCTCTTGAAAGAAGAACTTGAAGATGATGACACTATGAACAAATTATAATGTCAATTGTCAAACAAGAATTCTATCTCTTCTCCAATAACGAGATATAAATTATTATTATAAACAATATTTAATCTACCTAAGCTAACTTTTCTTTAATAACATGATATATATTATGTATTATTGTTGCCATAGTAACAAAGTCGGGAAATAAATTGTGGATATTGGCGCTTAGCCAACTTTTAGCTCCATTATCCTTTATCTATCCAAAAACAAACATGCACGAGCAATTCACCTTGGCCTTATAGAGGGTTTAATTATGTCACCTCCTGAAAACACAAATAAACCTAAAGGGACCTACTATATCAAGTCGTTTAGAGCTTGGAGTGAGACATTTTTGGTGTCGATGCTAATGAAAATTTTCCCACAACTTCTTTTTCATCGTTTAGTGTTTGGGAGGATAATTCTATGCAGAGTGGCTCAATGTCTTCATTGGAAAGAAGCAACACTTGTTGTCTGATGCAAACAACGTCAATGCAAATGCATGACTAAACTTATATAAAGGATGAGCATGACTAAAGGGTAGGCATGATTAATGTATTAGTTCATGTGTGTTTTTTGGGGAAGGAACATGTAGACTACAAGAAAAATTTGTGATTTCCAATCAACGTTTGGGGCACGCAAACAAAACTAACACAAAGAAGAATTAAAGATTTCCAAGGAGAAATGTGAGAGGACACAACATACAAAAACATGGAAAGTAGAAATGCAAGCAAATAGAAGCGGTCACAAGTCTGGTTGATTTGGAGTGAAGAACGAAACAATAAATGGTGAAGAAAAATAGAAGTTGTAGTGCTAACTGCTATATCCATCAAATCACAATTTACAGCGATTTAGACTTTGTGCACTTAAAAATTGTGGCCTACAATGATTTCTACATGAATTTTTAATCTCAAAAATATTTTCACAACATTTGGAAACAGTTTGGTGACATTTTTATGTGCAGACATTCCTACAAATCCACCATCGAGATGAACTCTAATATATTCACTCAAAAGGAAATTATCGTCGGTAATCCAAGCTCGAGAATGAGGCCTGCATATTTTGAGAAACAAGGAGATCCACCCATACTAATTAGCTGCACCGACTTGATGTGGATGCATCCTTATCTTTTGTAGGTAGAAACAAGATGACAGAAACCAAAAATGACCAAGCATGCTAAGCATGAAAGGCTCGACTACATTTTTTCCTTTTTCTAAATTTTTCTTTACACGTTGTAGGTGGATTTTACATGTTACAAGTGGATTTGATGATGATGTAAAGGTGATGTGAAAATTTCAATTTTCTCAATAATTTTTACCCTTGAGATGGTCGTTTATGCAGACAATATCCACCGTCAACTATTGTTAGATGGGAGGGGGCTTTCCATCTGTGAAAACATTGTTTGACATATTTATTCTAGTTTAGATATTATGGGATCTGGGTTAATTTTATGTCAGTTTTAAAACCAAAAATGGATATGGATTACTACCACAAGTACTTTTGCATTTCTATTCACAATGATGTACCTACAACATGTGAATACGAGGTCAAAATTGTTTACCTAAATTTGATGGAGCTGACATTGTGTGCCTTGAAGACGCATAACTTCTTTTTTGGGAAATAAATTGAGGTGTAGTGCCTTAAAAATTCAAGCCACTATTAATATCAATCTAATTTTTAAATGTATGCAGTGTATTTGGGAAATTGTACATTGGAAAAAGGTAACAAAATAGGTAATCAAGAAAATCACAGATAGAATATACAATAGTATTGTCAATAATCATATTTAAACTCACGTATTGAAAAAGTGAATAACTCAGTCTTTGCACAGTAAATATGTATTTTGATAATGTATCGTATTATAGAAATTGGTCATACTCCAACTGAAAATAGAAAATGCAAACAAAACATCTCCATACAAGACATCCGCACCTGCAAATGACATTACAAGAAGCATATAAACTTATGTCATATGCGAATGGATTAAATATATGCATATATACAATTATGGTAGTAATAAACCAGACTTGAAAATGATAACCAAATAGTGTGTATTTTCATTCTTAGAGGTCTGTAGCAGAATTTGAAGATAATTTGAACTTATTTAACAACATGACAAGTTCATGAAAACAACAAGAAGATATAAACAACATTGAAAAAAAATACTGAGGGTAGTACAAACATGTCCATTTTCATATGTAAACATGTTCCTTATTAAGAAAGTCGATGCATAGACAATACCACAATTAGGTGGTACATCAAGAGAATGAAGAAATAACAAATCTTACCAGAATTTAAACATCATGTGCCTTTCTATTCTCTATGTACTCCTCATTCTAGGCATCCAAGATTTCTTGCACAACCATCAAAGTTGAAAAACAAAATATAGAACAAATGCACAACAAAAACCCTTCCACAGTTTAAAAAGTTCATAAACACAAACAAAAAAACTAAATAAGGTGGGAAATGGAATAAATTCATGGCCATTGCATAGATTTTCATGAGAAAGCACAACCCTAATTATTATAAAGGGGATCCACTTTAATTTATAACCTCAATTCTCAATCTATAATGGGGATAACTTTGTAATATTATTCCAAGTGGTATTTGTTTAGCAATCATGACGGGGTTATAAAAGTGTCAACCTGTGAGTTCATATGTCCTAAAGTATTTTTTATACAAACGGTGTAAAATGCAAGTCGAGCTTCATGGATGATAAACTCATAATTAGTCGAATGCCAAAAAATATTGCATGTCTTAGAGGCCATGGTACACATTTCAAGGTTGCCTCATGAAATACAATGTGTTGATGTTATTTGGATAGGTTAGCCTATTGATACATCATTACCATCTATGCCCCAAAGCAACATGCCACACCATATTTTGCCTCAACCCAATTAATCATATAAAGGTGAAGAAATCCTTTTACAATTTACTTTATATACTTGTTTCAAATTTGTAATTTGAGATAACCATGCATTACCAATCCGACTATTCCCTTGCAACATACAAGTCAAAGTCAATGGGTTGTTGGTTGGTTAGAGCCCATATACAAAGGATGTACAATACAAATTTTCAAAGAAATATAAGGCCCCTGAAGATCTGAGCCACCCTTTACAGGTAAGACATGTTTCCTTTTCGTTGGGGGTGTTTTTTTGTCTTTGCATTATCTCCTTCCATCCAATATATGCATTTTATAAATTTTAGATGAGAAGCAACATCATAAATTGGGCACTTCCCCATTGCTCACATTCAACTCTAGATGTGAGAAATTATAATATGGTACAAACATAAATGTGGAAGAATTGGAGTTACATATTTCATTTTTGTTCTCATTGATTTATAACTTTAAGGTTGACTCCGGTGGTGAGTTCAAACCATAAGGCATTTTTGTCTCACTACCACAATGATAATTATAGATCTAAAGACTTATTGTTAATCATATCTTATTATATTCTAAACTCTAGTGGTGCTTCCAATGAGGCTAAGACAATGACCAAAAATCTTAAATGGATGTCCATCAAGTCAAAGATAGCCATCCGTGGTAGAAACTCAACAGTTGGACAACCATTTTTATAGCCAATGTCATTTATCTAGGGAAAGTATCTATCAAGCAGTGTCATCATATCAATATCCGGAGAAATACAAGCTAACTATTCATATAATGTCAACACATTGTATATAGATAAACCACCCATGCATAAAATAAACTCCATTTGTCTCATATTTTGAAGACACTTATGATTCATCGATTGTGTATTAACCTTTGGTAATATAAAAGTAGCCTCTTACCGACTAAGCTCTCCACTGGTTCAAGTATTCATGATGTTAAACACGCATAATGAAGATTCCTTAATAATAAATTATATTAAAGATAGATGACAAAGATGAAAGCTCCACTAAAAATCAGCTAAATAAATTTCATGATTTACAAAGTTTTGAAAAAAATGTAAAATGTCTAGTTTTGAGTACTTGCAAAACCATATAATAAGAACCTACATTTTACAATTCCGGAAACCTAGAACACGGTCATCTCTTAGCTTGGTCTCAAATATTCAACAATATCGTCATTTAAATCATCTAAAATCAATATCTTATAACTTCCCATTTAGCCAAAAAAGAACAAGTATTTAATTAAAGACATAATTAAAGAGTAGCTTTCAAATAATATAGTAACCAACAGAATAGAAAAATGATGGGATATAAGTAAGAACTCCAAGAGCTAAAAATACGACACACTATAATAAACTTGGGAATGTCCAATGGTTGAAAAATAGTGTTTTGAGCACCGTGGATGATATATTATTTCAATTAAATAAAGAAATTACAACCGAGCTTGGAGACAAACAAAGTATTCAGCTAGATAAAATAAAGCCTTCAACAACTTAAATTTTGGTATATAGCTACTCTTTTCATCTTTAGCCACCAAATTAAATTTCCATTTAATATATGGTCCAACCTTGATTCCCCCGGTACAATAATATATGAACATGATATGGTCCAATCCATCATAGCGAATTTTCTAAGGGAGGCAAAATTTACTCATAATCAAATTTTGAGCTTAAGCTTACACATGTTCAATTTTCCAAAACTTTTGTGAAGGGAAGGTATGCTTATAAAAAATCAATACCATAAACAAAATCTAACGACCAACAACCATTTCACATAAACATAAACAAAATCTAACCACCAACAACCATTTCACATAAGCATTGAGATACAAGTGATTAATAAACTAAAATAAGGTCAAGTATGAAAATTACACTAAATAAATCCAAATTTCACCATGAGACCGAAAAAAAGTGGATTAGCTTAAGTTGTAAACTAACACCCTTCTATTTTTATGGCTTTTATTTTGCAAATCCTATGTGCAATTTTCTTCAAAATTAGCTCAAATCCACAATATTTGTTCAGCTAAACTTTTAAAGAGACCTAAACAACAAAAAGTCAAAGAATGTTTGTTAGTTTTAGGTATTTATCAGACATGCTCTTTTGCCATTGTTACTATGAGCATAGGAACATGAGACAAACATGGATGTTACAATGAAAATGCAATGTAACCAATCTTTCCAATACCTTCACACTCACAGACCTTGGGCAATATTAATTTAAGTGAGGTAAAATGCAATATATATTTTGAAAAATGTAAGGTGTAACTAATCAGATACGATAATATTGGAATACAGCTTGACCATAAATGCACATCGAGATTGCAAGCACTCTTGACTTCACAAAACAATGAGAAAAGAAAATAGAAGTGATATGATTCAAGGAACGATAAGGAATATAGTCAAAAAAATAAAAATTATGGATCTAATATATCTGGTCATTTGCATATTTTTCTACCTCATTACATCGGTATTCAAAAAACCCATCAAACAAAAGAATGATCGTTCAGACTCTGAATGATTTGTCAACACCGCGTGAGTCCAACAAGGTTACCAACATTAGTAGTTAAAATCGAAATATGAACAGGCTTCTTTAAGGCTCTGTAAGCCACCGCCATTTCCCTCGGGTCCATTATTTCTATGTCTCTGCAAAGGCCTCAGACAAAGTAGCTCACGATTCTCTGTGTGGAATCCCCCAGCGGGGAAGAGAACATCCGCAACTCCGCTAAATCTTTCACGGCTTTTTCTGTGCTCTTCCGATTGCACCTTTAGCGCAGGAAACAACAAATTTATTAAATCTGGCCGTGAGCACACCTGTGCCAAATATTTTGAAGACAACGCCGATCCGTCCATTACAAAGCTCTCTGAGGACTCGCAGTCATTTGACCAGACTTCACTGTCCCACAAATCTTTCGCCAGCCACTGCAACCAATCTTCATTTTTAACCTCCAATCCGCCACGGTTCTGCATGATTTTCTACACGGCTTCATGACACACAGACGGTCGCAAAACTATTGTGCATCAACGTTGTCTGCCCGCTAATCCCCAACATCCATTTATCTGTGGCATGTCAGAGGCGGGAGGGCTCTTCTAACTTATAGCACACCTTTCGGCGTAAAAATAATAGCCCAACACGCGAGGAAGGAACTTCAAGAGGCCCTAGTCCGTTTTTTAAATCTGCTTAACCAAAAATTAGTCAATTTCAAACATACATCATCACATTAAAAATATAAAAGAATGAAATTAGTTTAGCAATATTATATAATATTGCCTTCCTTACTATTTTATTTTAGGTTGTTCAAGTTATGGATTCAATTGTCAGTCTTATCTGCAGTATATGGCGAGGGTCTCGTGTCCACTATTCACTCTATCTTAGAGTTCCACAACTCTGGAATGTTGGACTAACCTAAATTCCCTCGAGTTACCAAATAATAATATTAAATTGAATTCTTTATGAGCACAAGCAACATAAATGTAGAAGTGGCATCAACATATGTTGAAATAATATTGTCTCATTTTAAGTAGTCTAGTCATGGATTCAACTCCCAATCTTACCTATTCAATTGTAGGTCTTACTTGTAATACGTAGGAAAGACCCTTTATATACTTGTTGAGAGATTTTAGGAGGTTTCGCCTGTCTTAAAACTCCGCACCTTTAGAATGCTGGACTAACCTAAATTCTCACTAATTATCAAATAATATTATTACATCACATTCTTTATAAGCACAAACAACATAAATTTAAAAATGGCATTAACATATGCTAAAATAATTTGTATCTCTCCACCCTTCATATTTTATTGTTCATTCCCTTAAACTATTAATTTTTGTGGGATTTTCTGCTTGTTTACAACTGTTCATGGAGATGTCAATCATGTCATTCACTAGTTTAATTTTTCTTCTGCCAAATTATCCAAAATACAAGCTGTTAAGTCAATTGTAGAAATGGCACATGTTTAGGGTGTTGTCTCTCTTGTTCAGAAATATGCTGAAATTTGTATAAATATAAAAATATGCATTGGTTCCGTTGTCTGAAACCACACTTTTGTTCTATTCTTAACTCGACAGATATAATTTATGCCTTTGCATGTATTATGATTGCCTTCACCAAAATCAGATTACGGTGAACTACTCTGATAAACCGTAAAAAGCATAATTATCTCCCATAATTTTGTTTCTTGCAAATTACTCCTAACGTTTGATGTCATGAACGTTTGTCCAGCAAAAACAAATATTCAAAAAGGGTGCCATTATCATTATAGAATCCCAAATTTAATAGTGACGAGGTGCATTATTACACATTTTATGAAGTGGGATTACATAAGTTTTAATGCATATAACTCTATATATTTTATTAGTTTTTAAAAATATAAAACAAGAGATGGGATTAGCTAATTGTTAATAATATGTATTGTTTATTTGTGGGTTTATTGACTAACATACATAATTTAAATATATATATTTTAAATAATTCTTCACATAATTTTTTTATATTCTATTTATATTGTTTGTAGATTAGTGATAAAAAAATCTTGAGAATTTTTTTAAAGGACAATCAATAAACGCAAATTTTATAGTTAAAATTATCTTGTGATAATCAAATCGACATCAAATTTAGGCAACATTGTACCACAATTCTAGGTTCGCTTTTGTGTGGGCCATCCCTATTTTATTTTGGCCCCTTTAAGGGGCCAACATATTGTTGTTTCTCAAATTATTTTAATTTTTTCTCCATATGACTCTAATTTTTTAATTCTTCTCTTACTTCTCAACATTATTTTATTGATTTTCAAGTTTGTCAACATCTTCCACTTGCTTCTTAATTTTCCTTCCAAATTCTCATTCTCATTTCTCAACTTCCATTTATTTCTCATAATTATTTTCAACTTGTTTCTTTCCCCTCGCTTCTATTCCAACTTATTCTACTACTTCTTCTCTTCCTTCTTCTAACATGATTACAATGATGAATATTGTATGCGTCATTCAAAATCGATTATGGTGTTATATGATGTCGTCATGGTTATGAGTTCTAATTAAGGGACCTACCTTATACCACACAACCAAAAGATTCTCAAAATTAGATCTTGCTAAAGCAAGATCTATGTATAACTCGTACAAAACAATCAATAAATTTATGTATTAATATGAAGTATTAATGATTACAAACTTGGGGGCATTTGCATTCCTACCATGCCACAATATTATGAAAAACTTAGTAGAAATTTCTATAAGCTTTCCCTCCCAAGACCTACCTTTACTAAGCTTGTAAACTCTGCAAGGTTTTTATAGCACTAAAATTTATCCCTTAGGCCATGAAGCTTTATAATACCACCCACACATTTGAATTAGTAAATCTTGTCTTCCTATGGGTTCTAACTTCCATTTGGCTCCCAAGATAGATCGATCTTCCTTTTACACATAGATATCGTACACTTTCATCATTTATATATATTTTTTATAGATTTCGCAAAAGTAATGATACCTTTTGAAATAAATATACCATTACCAAGATTCCCAATTCACACAAATCGTTGTTGAGTCAATTTTATTTATCCAGATTGTGGGTAATATATCATAAAGGAGTCTCCTTATGATCAACATATACCAAGTCACTTGTTCATCCCGTTGGAAAATAAAATAGATCAAGTCCCACATGTTTACGGCCACTTGTGATGATGTTAAAAATGTGTAAAAGACTTCGTTTCATAAAGGCACAAAAAAACTTCAAGATATGCATGAGGTGTCAATTTTCATAATGTGCAAGGACACACGGTTGCATGTCGTCCAACATCAAGACTTCCTAATACATAACTCTCCTAAGGCTACACAAAACCATAACTCCCCATGCTTTGTATTCTTTATTCTAAGAAATACAATGCAAAACGTTATGCAAGGTGGAAAAAATCCATGCAAGCTTTTATACTCTTAAACATACATCTTTTTGGTGATGCAATATTGCAGTGAACCTAGATGTCCTTACATCATATACCTTGGTTGAGAGGAAACATGAGCCCCTTCTCATTCAAGATGCATAAGCTCTTCCATTAATCAACTAAGTTTAGAAAGAAAATACAATTTCCCGTAAATAATGTCTTATTTAATTAAAATCTTGCAAACTAACTAAAACAATACCGTAAATGAATGGAAAGGGTGTCATGCGTATAATCATTGGAATCGAGAAAAGAATAAAGAACACAATATTTTAGCTTGTGAGGAGCAAAAGGCCTCCTGTTGACACAGGACTCATCCTTCGTCTTTTTGCCACTTGGACGTGGGCCCACCAAGGAAGAAGCATTGGAGGAGTTGGCTTTAGGGTTTGAAACCCCAAATTTTCTGATTTTCTTGTTCTGATCTATTATGGTGTCGCTCAATGACTACAAATCAATGCAAAGGAGGTCGTTTTGGGATTAGATAGGCCACGTACAAGTTCCATAGGTTGATTTTCAACGTTGTAGGGGTGTTTTTGTATGTTTGAGGCATTTTTTGCAGGTCTAAGACATTTTTACATATTTCAACCAAAAAAGTAGTGCTCATGTTAAAAACACCCTCCCCAAGGTTTTTTTCACCCTCCAACACTATTTTGATGGGCAAGGATGCAACCCAGGTCTACAAATGAGCCAAAAACATGGCTTTGATGATCAAAACAACAACCCAGATCTGAGGACACCCTTGCTAATTTTTGAGTGAAACCAAATTAGAATCACATTGAAAAACACCTTTAGAACATTCATTGCAACAAGCAATGGCCCAAAAACATTACTATAAAAATTTTCCTACATAGAAATGGCCACCACAATAGAAAAATACAAATATTCTCCCTTTTACCAAAGAATAAAGTAATATGATTTTTTTATTTTTTACAAATAACAATCTCGATTGAAAAACTTTTAGGATAAAATAAGACACACTTAATACCAGCGTGGCTCTAATTTCATATTAGAGTTTGTGGATCTCTAATTGAAAACGAATACACGAGCAATTGCAGAAATTGAAATAACTAACAATAAGATGCAATATGATCAAAACTCACAATGCAAGAATGGCTCCAAATCAACTCAATGCTTTATATGCTCCATGAGATATAATGATGTATGTCAAGTACATATAAGTGATGAATGTGTAACCTCCTCCTAGATTAGTGAGGAATAAATCTCACTAATTGATACTAGAAGTAGAGTTGACTCCACACAACTAGTAAACTAACTTAACATAACTGATAAGCTAACTCAACACAACTGACACAACTAAGAAAACATATCATATGAGTGCAGGAAAGCTCCAAGTAAATAAACAAATACAAGGAAAATAAATATCCTACATTAATAATTGTTATTTCTCTTAACCTAAAAAATTATTTACAAAATAAATACAACTTTAATTTTGTGATGAAAACACAATATCTCTCATTTCTTTGTATTCTGGGTATTACAATTATATAATGAGAAGCAATTCCTATATTCTAGGAAGTTGCTCCAACAACGTAAGCAATCTACCTATATCCGTGATATTGTTGTAACTCACAACAATATCACAACTATCAAATAATACAACCAAATATGTGAATAATTACTCACGTAATTATTCTCTTTACAATATCTATAATAATGGAGCACTAATAAATTATATTTCCTAACATTCCCCCCCTTAGTGCGAACATGGGGAAAACCTGCCTTTGTACTTACACCTGCTCATGACTTGGTGATTTTCATAGGATTATCACAAACCTTAGGGATGGTTTTGCAAACGGTTGACCACAAACCGAGAATGGTGGTTTTACAATTGGTTTACCACAAACCACAAAGTGATGGTTTTGCGAATGGATTACCAACAACCAAGAATGGTGGTTTTGCTATTGGTTTACCACAAACCACAAATGAAGGTTTTCAAGTGGCTTACCTACAACCACATCATGATATGCAAAGTACTATTCTCAGCCCTCATCACATCTCACTGCAGGGAATAACATAGGAAATTTTTGTTGAAATCTGTTGCTCATACATACATAGGAAAAGCTGACATAATGGAAATGGAACATTGGATCATGTTCCCCCCTTCAACGTGAAATTTCCACTTATTCAATCATGAACACTACAAACAGGAACAATGATACTGGAACTCTGAAAAAACATGACAAGAAGCACATGACACAAGCTGAAAGCAAATACACCAAAAAAATGTCACCAAACCATCTGTGTGGCCCCATCATTGGCGACTGACGAGAGGTCGCTAAATGACCTCCAACCTCCGGTGTTCTACTACTTACTTAGCGAATATGGAAATGAGGCTCATTTACAAACTACTGGGTGTCGGTTTCCATCGAAAATGCACCCCCTCACTTGGATGTCGTCGTACAAGCGATAATGCATCCAATAGTTGAAATGTGAGGCAATTTTTTTTTATTTTAACAATATTTTGACTTGTTGACTTTTTGACAATAGACTCATTTACAAAACTCTACTCACTATTGTTGACAAATAATAAGATACATTTCTAATATAACTAAAGTTATAATTAGAAACTTCCTCTTAACACCGACTAATGAGACTCTTTTACTTTTTATTATTCTATAAACATAGAAATGACGAGCTAATAATAATAATGTTGACTTTTAAAACTAAAACTATAAGAAAAAATTGGTGGAATAATAATGAAAGGAAAGGAATGAGATGTATTTAACCTCACAAAAGAACTGATGTATCAGACCAAAGACGGAGCAATATAGCCACAACAAAACCGAACGTACCAAGCACGTCTTAGTGTATAACTTCCAATAAGACGCCTTCCACATTCACAAACTCATGGCAGAGATTATGGAATCCAATGGAAAGTGGCTTGACAACTGGCTGGAAGGAGCTTAAGATGTGCACGCCGCACCAATCCACAATCAATACAAAATATAATCTGAGCATGGAAAAATTGATTTACAAGAGAGGCATTTGACTCTTCCAAGCGTGTGAATCTCCAATGATACAGGCACACAAATCTAAGTACAAGATTGTGTATTTTAGATAACTCAAACCTGCTCTCTCAGAAATAAGAATACGTGGATTATTTAAATCTGTACGATACGTGGAAATCTATATTAGATCCAAAAAACCGCCTATATAAAGAAAGTGAGGAATGATTCAACAAAACCATTCAAACTAGCCGGGTTACGTGGAGCTGAGTGATTCTATACAGTTTTCATCACATGCAAAGACAAACCGTACCCTCCAAAAAATTGGTGTGCATAGGATTCAAGAGCCAAGGATGATTGGCTAAATGTGAGCACAACAACGGTGGGGAGATGTGTTGAAATATTTTTAATGCTACTCAATGCAAATTGTGATGCTCAATTGATAACCCAAGTGACAATGCATTGACATCTGCTTCAATATAGTTTTGTTGGTAAATTCAAAGGAACCTTCCAAATCAATGAAGCTGAATTGTACACATATATTTCACCTCTTTGTATTTAAAGTCGATTGTATGACTTCGGAGGTAAAACTGCATTGGCTTTTGCATTCATTCCAATGTATATCAACTCTCTCTGTAGATCGACGGATATCATATAAACACCTTGCAAATCAATCATGCAACCGGGTTGAGTGGAAGATGAGTGATAGGGATTTCAACTAAATCTGCATGAAGGCAATAACACATGCAACTATCTAATCCATAAAATCCTGACAGAACTGGAAATGGCAGAGAATTCAGATATTTGATGCGTATGAAGATAGTGTTAACCAAGATCCGATGCACATGGATTGACAGAAATGAAACCACAATACAGTTACCATGCACAGGGGCAATGAAGAACATAAGGCTTCCCCCAATCAAATCAATTATATTGCCATTACATGGATCAGACACTGCTCTGATACCAAATGAAAACACAATATCTCTCATTTCTTTGTATTCTGGGTATTACAATTATATAATGAGAAGCAATTCCTATATTCTAGGAAGTTGCTCCAACAACATAACAATCTACCTATATCCGTGATATTGTTGTAACTCACAACAATATCACAACTATCAAATAATACAACCAAATATGTGAATAATTACTCACGTAATTATTCTCTTTACAATATCTATAATAATGGAGCACTAATAAATTATATTTCCTAACATGTGATTCATTTTTTAAGGGCATCTCCATCTATTTTACTATCAAACATCGGTGTTAATGGGGTTATCCCCCCTAGGGTCTTTGGGGTTAACCCCCTTTTGGTTAATACCTCAAGGGTTAATTTTTTCTTTTTTCTTTTATTTTTGGGGTTAATACAGTTACACCCCCCACAGGGATAACACGCCAATTGCTAGGGATTAGTGAGGAATAATTAAGCCAAACTCATAATTATACTAAATTGACACATTTTTTCAAGAGTAATCAAGAAATATTTATTATAATATAATGAGAGAGTTTTTTAAAAGAGTGCACTCTATCTTGAAGATATATCAACTGTCCACTGAATTACAAAAGGATAAACCATTGTCTTGTAAATATATAAGACTAACAATAATAAACTACTTTAGAGTTAAATAAAGCTAACTTAACATCCACTCAACATGCATGGGTATGCAAATATGAAATTAATTCAAAGCTTAACAAAACCAATAATATCCTTTCAACATACATATGTCTATGAATAAAACAACTCCTAAGAATATGAGATCTACTTGACACATCTAATAATAGCCAAATCACCTTGTGGGGCTAACTTTTCTAGGTATTCTCTAATTTTCTATGAATAATACCTTTCTAGAGAGCTCAATGTGCCCCCTCATTGGAAACCCATTCACCTAGATACAGCTCGGCGTCAAGGCTCTCAAACCTCGAAAAATGCTCAAAATTCCTCTGAAACTACCATTTATGTTTTGCACAAATTTATAGGAAAATTATAAGTTTCCAAGACTAAATCGCTACTCTTTTGTAGTGGTCCTGAGTCATTATTGGTATCAAAATATAACCATTGATTAAATGCAACAAGATATGGAAACCTATAAAAGGTTGTTGGGCAAGATGAGGGGAGAGAAGAAAATTGTAGAAAGACCAGAGATTAGAAAGATGAGGGGATATTTCAATACCAAAGAAGAAAATATCCATACAAGATGCTCAAACCATTCGCAAAAGAAGTTTTTGTGAGTATCACATGCTTCCTTGTAGAGCTCAATTATTTGCAAATGGAGAGCGTATTCATGTAGATATAGACAAGCTAGGGAAAGAATTATCAATCGTGGAAAACCCGCAACAAAAATTGATTGTAAAGGAGAAAATTAATGAAATCAAGTTGAGTATTATAGTACATTCAAAAGGATACTAGTGACATTGGTTTCAATATAATGAATAAGATAAGCTATGGTGGAGATGGTCTTGGCGAGGATTGCAAAGGAATTATCAATACTATTAAGGTAAAAGAAATTCCAAAATATGCAAGCCTAGGATTTGTTAGAAGAACAATGGAGGTAAGGAAAAAAATTAGTGCTACCAAAACAAGAGTACCTTCCAAAGAAAATTCCAAGCCACCTCTACACCAAATTATGTACAAATGAAGCATAAATATTTCCAAATATTTTCTTGTGTGGGAAAAGGAAGTGTGTGCCATTCCAAAGTGTGGGTAGAATTCCCATGGAGAGGAATGTGGCATCTCACCACCTCAAATTATCAAATAAGCATCACTTCCAAAGAAAATGCAACCTTAAACCAACAAGGAGGCATACGCCATGCAACACCCGAAATGTGCAATATTTAGGGAAATGTAATGTCCCCTTTTTCCACTTAAGAGCTAATGTTTGGTCTTCTTGTCATTCCTTCTCCATGGAAAATAAGTAAGAAGATGGAGGATATCCTTGAGCTTCCTCGTGCATTATTTGTCTAATATTTTTATATTTTCTTTTAGTTTTTTCTTTCTTATAACAGGTTGGTTGGGTTTTAATTAATTAATGGAAGCTAATGAAGGAAAATAACATCTTTAAGAGGTCGCTCTTGTTATTCCAATATTTGGTTCCAAAAGGAGGATATAAAAGAAGAGAGGGTTCATTTGAGATCTAGAATTGGAGCATTTTATCTTACTTGAGAAATGTGAGCTAGTGGCTCCTTGTTCTTACACTTGAGGACGAAAACCCTCATCTGTGTCTACCTAGGAGGACGAAAAACCCTTCTAGAGGTTGAGTGAAAGATGAAAACCCTTCAACTTAATTAGGCATCAAGGTTCATTTTAAGAAGCAGTTGGTAAAATAAAGGTGGAAAATCCTCGATGAATATAGGTGGATCCACTTTTGCATAAAGGCAAATTTTTCATTTTTTTGACAACTGAAATTTCACCTGCACAAATGGAAATATTTCTGCAGATGTTGATGCCTTGTTGTCATGCGTCAAGAAACCTTCTTGACACACGACAACAAGACCTTATTTCAAATGCAAGGAAGGTTTCTTGATGTGTGACATAAGGTCTTGTTGTTACATGTCGAGAAGGCTTCTTGAGGCGCGACATAAGCTTTTGTTATCGTGCATCAAGAAGGATTCTTGACACATGCCAGAAGGCCTCCTATCGTGTGATAGAAGGCTTGCTATCACTCATCAGGAAGGATTCTTGATGCGCGACAGAAGTATTGCTTTCACGCGTCAAGGAACCTTCTTGACATGTGATAGTAAGCCTTCTACCATGCGTTAAGCCTTCTTGACGCGCGAAAATAAGCCTTCTATTGTGTGTTAAGAATCCTTCCATACGCATGACAACAATACCTTTTATCACACATCGGGAAGGTTTCTCGACGCATGATAGAAGACTACTTGTCGCACATTAAGAAGGTTTCTTGACGCGTGACAAAAGATCTTGTTGTCACACATCAGGAAGGTTTTTTGACGCATGACAGCAAGCCTTCTAGCACATGTCAAGAATCCTTCCTGACATGTGACATAAGGTCTTGCTTTCACACATCGGGAAAGGCATCGAAACCCTATTTTGTCCTATAAATACCCTCCCATAGGTCATTTTCACGTTTACACTCTCTGCTTGAAATTTCTCATTTACTGGAATCAATTTCAGGTACAATCAAGCTCAAGGACAAGTACAATGGTGAGTACAAGTGCAATCCAAGGCCAAGCTCAAGATCAAAATCAATCAGAAAATCTAGTTAAGCCCCAAGCCCATTCCAAGGGAAAGATAATCTACAGGAATTTGTTGTGCCCCCACATTCAGACAGTTTTGCAAATGAATTTGGAATACAAGGATTTGGTCGATGCATGTGATTTTGATGGGCTCGTTAAAATGCCCCAGTTTGAAATAGATCATGATATTCTGAATTACCTACTCTCCTCTTACAATACAGAGGATAATTTGTTTATTTTTTATTGTGGATGAAAACCGTATGTTTCAATTCGGTGTTGATCCAACTGATATTCATCACTTAACATTCCTTCTATAAAAAAATTGCCTCATTGTCACAACGAAAGCAACCCTAGTCTAAACCGATAAAAAGTACCTTGAATCGACTTTTGGTTTCCATGTTGATTGTACGTATAAACTGTTTTCAATTTTTATTTTATATTTTTAGTTTTTGATATTAATCTCTAATCTGTAATCTCTAACCTGTAATTTTTTTTGATATTAATTAAATTATCTTTTTGGATTTTTGCAGCTCATGTCAACAAATCAAGACGTGGTGTGGATATGCAAGGAATTGCACACCACTTTCTTGTTGCTATGATATCTTTCTTTCAAGCTAGAATTGTTTTGCAGGGATGGAAAATTGATATACCAAACTGGGCTATTGCATATATTCTTGCAACTATCAGAAAGCAAAAATTTGATTGGTGCACGTTTTTATCGAATAAAATAAAAATTGATATTACAAATGCATTGCTTTCCAAAAACTAGTTATTCACTCCACAAACTATCTCCTTGGCCTTTATTACAAGGCTATTTTTAATTTAAAAGACAAACCAATTCCTACTTGCACAGATGAGACAATGAAGAATTTGTCAATTCCATTTCAAGAACAATAGGTATAAGTTTGTATTTCGACATAAGACTAACATTATGTTCATCTGGAATCTGATTAATTATTGATTATTTGTAGAAAATATTTTTGGAGGCCCTTCCACAAAAAAAGTTGCATCAAGAGGAAGAGGCCAACAACACGTTGAGGCGTCGGCAGATTCACAATCTGAAATGGAAGTTCACTCATCTCCGAACCACCAAGCGTTTGAATTTTTAAATGCTAGAGACGTAATACCCTAACATTTACTATTTACAAATTCCCATTTTGTATTTTTAATTTACCATTTACCATATTGAATTGACATACAATCGACTGTTGCTAACATTGCAAGAACTTTGGACAATACCAGGGCTTCTCAAAGTCAACCTGTCTTCACCAACTCACTCAGTTTAGTCACATGCAATTATCTCTTTAAAACAACCCGCATAGCAATCCCAGCAACACACATCTCAAACACAACCAACTACTTCTCCAATACGGCCACTTCAAGCTCCGTAAAACGTTACCCCTCAACAAGGACATATGATATAATTGCTTAAATACAAGACTTAAGTTTTCAATAGTTTAACAATTTTTCATATAATTTTTCTTGCACTTTTCAAAAAATTGCAGTCCTTCACATTATCTACAAACAACACCACCCCCTCCACCAATATGATTCAAAATTCCAACCAGATGATCAGGGAAAAAGAACATTGGTAAACACATGCCAATTCCTCCAGCGCTAGTGGGACACTAAACATTGCCTCCTCATTTCGAATTCCAACCCTCTCTCTCGGTGGCTTGCCCAAAGACAATGGGCATATCAGTTTTAAATAATATAAATTTAGATGAAGATTACTTGGGCATTGATAGCAATGACCCATAAGGATTTTTTAATACATGTGAGATGATTTAAAGCCAGCAATACTTCAATTTCAGCTTTCATTACTTTTCATTTTAGATTTATTTATTTTAATATTGATTTATTTTATCAAAAATAGGATCGAGCCACCCAAAAGTAGAAGCGAGTGTAGTAGATGATGATCAACTAGAAAGCCCCCATACCTCTCTAGCTACATCATCTTCTTCAGATACATATGGTGAACAATTGCTACCATTTCCTTTAGAGAACTTAATTGGTAATGATTGTCAATCCCATGTCATGATTTTATTGTACCTCATATCAGTCATCTTATAGAATGGGAGAGACGGGCTAAAGTACTAATCAATGAAATAATAAGTCATTATGAAAATTATTGGCAAAGGGAAAGTTTATACGCTGCAGTCCAGATACAACCTGCAAAGATCGATTCCTTACTTACCCAAGTAAGAGGTGGGATAGTCACATATAACAACTATAAAGACAATATTTTGGATAAAGCATTAAACAAATTGGAAAATATTAGTGTTGAAGCCCAAGCATATTTTAACAAATGGTCTAAGGACAAGGATCTAGTAGCAATTGCAAATGCCGAGAGAGATAGAGCGGTTGTAAGTATTATCACTTTGAAACAATATTTTTGTTAATTTGACATTTTCTTATTTTAGTAATATGTTTAATTGAGATCACTTTTTTTTGCAGTTGAAATATGAAAATTTGAAGAGTCAAGCAAAGGTGTTCCAAGTTCACTTGGAAAGCATTAAGAACAGTTTATCCGCAACAAGTAATTTGAAAGAAAATATTTTTTAGTTAATAAACAAAACAATACACTAAAGCGAGATAATTAAAGAACATGGCTTCAACCTAGAAATATTATTCAAAGACAAGGTAGCTACAGATCCCATTTTTCTATCCCATGGAGATGCAACAAGGGAAGAACAACATATCGTAAAGATTCTAGACAAAGTGTTGTGGAAGATCCGATTAGTTATGGGATTATTCAAGCCACTATGGAAAGGGGTACAGGAGGAGAAGACATTGGGGAAAGAAGTACAACTACATGAGGAGAAGCCATTGGGGAAGGAAGTACAACTACATGAGTGGAAGCCATTAGAGAAAGGGGTACAAAAATTGAGGGTTGAAAAATTTCATGATTGAGGGTTAAAACTTGAAAAATTGAAACTTTAAATTTGAAATTTTGAAATACTTTATAATCTATATTTGAAAATTTTAAACTTGAGTTTGATGGTCGTGATGTTTGAAAATTTGAAATACTTTAAAATCTGGAATTTTATATCTTCTTATATATTATGTATAGAATTTCTAGATACATTCATTTGAATGTGATGACATTATGATAATGGTTAATTATTTGTTTTAAGAAAATCTGGAATGTGGTATGACAAAGGCATCTTAGTACTTGTAATGATGATTGCATAGATGTTGATGATGACATTAGAATAGAATCATAGATATGGATTATCATTACTTGTATGTGGATGATGATAATGGATAATTGTTTTAAGAAAATTTGGAATGTGGTAGGATAGAGACATTTAAACCTTCTCAAAATCTTCTAATGGATATGATATGATGACATTAGAATGGATATAGATGATGATGAATGATGATAATGGATAATTTTTTTAAGAAAAAATGGAATGTTAAAATAGATATGGATGATGATAAATTGTGATGATAATGGATAAATAATTGATTTAAGAATAATTGGAGTCCTGACAAGAATCTAGTACTTACATCTTGTTATATCGGGTTTATCAAAATCTTCTTCTCTCTATTTATCAATTGAACTAGGACTTACATCTTCTATGATGACATTAGATGTGGATGGAGACATTAAAATAGATGGATTATGATGAATTGAGTGGAGATAGATTTTTAGCTTCAAGCACAATCATGGAATGTGGTAGGACAGAGACATTTAAACCTTATCAAAATATTCTTCTCTCTATTTTTAATGAATCAATTATATGATGACATTAGATGTGGATGATGACATTAGTTTCAAGTATGATTGTGGATGATGAATTGTATAATGGATAATTGTTTTAAGAAAAATTGGAATGTGTTATGATAGAAACATCTTACCTCTCTCTACTTGTAAAATTCCAATGTGTGATTTTATCCAACAAAGTTTAAACACTTTATCAAAGAATTTTGTGAATACAAAAATAAATTAAACATAATTGTAAAAACTCAAGCAATGTCATATGATAGGTTTAAGTTACCTTTTGTCTTTTAGATGGATGTGACAAAGCATATGGAAGGAAAATGAGAAATCATCCTTCGTAGCATGTTGTGTGCTAGAAGACCTTCGATTCAAGAAAACTCAACATGATAAATAGATTAGTATATAGATGGGTGAGTTACCTCACATTGTCACTCCCAAGAAGTGAGAGCTTCCAGGATGTATGTACACCCATGTTTTCAAAAGAAAGATGAAAATGAAATAATGATTGATCGGATTAACGAAGAAACAAAAGATTAACAAAGTGGAAGAATATGTAGATCTAAACTTTGAATGTCTTGCAAATTAGTATGCGAAAAATTCATGTAACAAACAAATCTTTAAAACAGAATTTTGTATTCAACAAATCCAAAATAGTAATATATAAAACAGATTTTTATAAATAATTTTATTTAAAAATATGTAAATATATAGACTGTAACATCTTTAATGATAACAAGAGCTGAATTTTGTTTTAAAAAAATCCTCCCAAATCAATATTTACATCTGTAGAGTTAATATAAAATTGAATAAATAACCACAAGTCAAACAATAAAAGTAAGGTCAAGGAGATACCTATTTAAAGCTGAAACAATCCATTATCAATAGCTTATTCAAAATCAATGTTCTCTTCGTCAGAGAGTGTCTTTGACACACCAATTCCGATCTCATCATTGGGAACAGCTTATACTTGTAGCATGTATTATTTACACATATTCTTTTAGAAAGGGAATTCCAATGCGCAATTTCTCTTTCAAAAGTAAATGTTTCCACGAGAGTAGTGAGAAACATAACACCTCATGCAACTTTCAATATTTTTATCCAACATGTTTCTCGGTTTTGATTTTATAAATGATAAAGCACCGAAAACCCTTTCGTCCTCCATAGACCTAAAAATCATTGTTTGGATAACTCATATAATCTGAAATATTCATTGATGTTCTTATAAGATAGTACTTTGATAGATTCCTCGCGAGCCTTGTAATAACACCACTCTTAGAAGGTTCATCTAAATTTTTGTATTGGTTCCTCATTGTTGTCACAAAATTTATTGATTAGGACTTTAATAAATAAACATTCAATATACCTTTGATTTCCATACCCTTGACCTCTCAAGTCTTTGTGAAATGTTATGTTATTATACCCATGGATTTATGGAAATGATTTCTTACAAAGTCTGCATGAGCACCTTCAAATATTCCAAAAATTAGGATTCATCACACCCATTTCTTCAAGAATTTTATCTTTAGAGAAACATTCTCTAATTTCGATGATAAGGATTCTAAATTTTTGTAAGATTTAATCTTGTTTCAACTATAATATGAGACTCAAATAGATTACGTGTCACAGAACATCTTCTTGTTTCTCGATCTGTAATGTCTTGATGTTTTCGGTGGTATGTCCCTCCCATTAACATCGATGCAAAGGTGATCATGGATATTAAATCTCAAATAGTTATGGGGTTTTGTTATCCCAAATTCCCCCCTAAGAAAATTTGGTCAAGACAACCCCGCACATGGAGAAAATATGAAGGGAAAACGTTTCGGACCTATGAGCTCGCATTCCAGAATGAGGCAAAGGAAAAAGTCAACGTTTGGGCCCGAGTCAAAGCCAAAGCGGGAATCAGAGGAAAAAGTGAAAATTTTCCTTTTGTCAAAAAGGTGAAAATTAAGTGCTGAGCTGGCACATCAAAAAGCTAATGCGGGCCGGCAGACCTTCGGAGGCAAATGATATTTTTGAATTTTTGTCAAAAAATGTAAAATGGAAAAAAGGAATCCTGCCTTTGCTAACCCCAATGGATGCCACGTCATCAGTGGAGGAGCGGGGAAATGTGCAAAATTTTCCGAGCCAATTTTAGCAGAAAACGTAAAGGAAATACACAGAAAGCCATATCTTTTGATACAAAGCTCCATTTTTGACAATCTTGGTACCAATGGAAAGATCTAAAGATTCTCTTCATCATGGAGTCTTCAATTTCATATTTTGGTAGATATTTGTGGGAGAAAATTGCAAAGCACGTTTGGGCATGGGAAAAGACAAAACTAGTTTCCAACTACCAGATTTAATGAAGTATGGGTCATTTTCTTTGGTCTGTGAAGTAGATACATGGAAATATGAGCTTTTGCATCGAGCCCATCAATAAATGAAGAATTAAAATGCAGAACTAGTTTTCAACCACCAAATTTAATGAAATATGGGTCTTTTCTCCCTCGAGCAGACAAAATGCATTTGGGAATGGAATTTGCAGATGGAGCCTTGACTTTTGACCAAATTTATGAATGTTGTTGGTGGTTGGAGCAGAGAATCAGATTTTCTCATGTTTTTCCCTCTCTTTTCATATTTTTCTATATATTGTAACAGAGGCACATTTTCAAGAAGTTAGTTAGTTGTTGTTCATTCTTCTTCTCTGCCTCCCCTCTTCTTTTCTTCCCTGTGGTCAAAATGGATTTTGAACCTCCTCCCTCGATTTGTAATGACATTTTCTTTCCTCTTTCCCACTAATGATGTACTGTGTGAACTTTTGGAGCAATAAATTCTATTTTGTGATGCATTTGTCCATCCTTTACTTATGTTATTGTCTCTCCTCGCTCTCTTTGTTGCAGGTATATTGTGCATATTCTGATGTTTTTTGCATGTCTTGGGAGCTGTGTTTAATGGGTTTTGAAGTGGTGTTCTGTGTGAAATATATCTCTGGTCTTTGGTGCATCTTGTCCACCCTCTCCTCTACTCACCTCTCTCCACTTCAGGTAGCTGATATTGTGATCAACACTTCCCTTTTCTTGGTGCTATCACCTCTGTAGTGTAGGATTTCTTTATTTTCATGCGCTCTCTCTCTCTCTCTCCTTGGACCCTTGGAATTTTAGATTAGGAGTAGATAGTCACATTTCCTTCCTTATAAGTAGTTTAGCATTAGGATCAGGAAGAAGAATATGGATTTCTATGGAGGGCCATCTCAAGTCCACAAGTCCCACAGCTTGAGAGATGGTCCAATGTTATGCAAATCACATCAAATGACCCTGCCTTAGAAAAAAAGATCCATAACTCATTTGAGGGTGATGTGATTTCACATTAACAAGTTTTTAAGATATAATAAAGCTTTCCAATTCTCGAAAACAAGTGTATCAAAACTATGTTTGGAATAATACAAGACATCAAGACTTTGACATACCATTTTTCTCATCCATATAAAATCCACAATATAGATTAATCTCCCCTTTTATGCTTCTTGAGTGTATTGATCTCATGAAACATTGTAAGAATACCAACCAATGTAAGCAATTTCTTAAAATTAGTTAAACAGAACAATAAGTCCCTAGCCCAAATCAACTTCATGATGATATTTATGCATGAAACCAACGAACGAAGGATAACCCTCATGAACTCTGCATGCGAGTTCATTTAAAGAAATCCATCTTGTCTCAACATCCTTTAGAAGTTTTTTGCCATCTGTAATTCCAATTTTGAATTTCTAGAACTCAAGAAATCACTTTGGGCTACTTTCCATATAGGTATGAAGTTCTCTTATAAGGTCTTCTACTTTAGCAACATTTCTGTAGTTTATTACCATTTTATATGCTAAATTCATTCTATGAACCAAACAAGGTGAATTGCTAGAATATAAGGTTCCATTGTTGTTTACAATACATCACACAACCCCGTACGATGACCCTACATGACCGATGCACCATCTACTCCGATGCATACCAACTTTGTAGCAATTTCATAATTAGTCATTCCAAGCAATATCTTTCAAATGAGAAACAACTATTTTATGCAGGTTTTGGCATTACAGTTTCAACCATTTTCATAACACCCAAAGTAGATGGGGTGTCCTTATATGATTTTCTAATGAATAGACACGGATACATACCCATGCAAAGTGTTTTTGAATGTTATCACTTCATTAATTGAAAGAGAGATAAACTTAGCTTTTTTACATTCTCTTTCAAATCTTCCTTCTCTATCATTGAAAGACATTTATTCCATTTATGATGCACTACTTTTGTCGGACCAATGATCCCGAGCTACGTTGGGCATTCCATTGTATTGATACAAACTTTGAAATCAAGGAAATCTGAAATCGGTCTTCCTTTCTTTAGTATGTGAAATAAAGTAGAGAAATGTATGAGTTTTGCATGAAGATTTGTTTGATTCATCTTACCAATTTGTGACGTGATCGTTCCTCCCTTTTCTATGAGATGAATGTGTTTTTTCTATTCTAATTCATACTTTACTACATATTTAACATGCATGCATTCTTTTTTAGTTTTCCACCTGTGTTTTGATTTTCTAGCCATCGTGCCCCGTTACAATCAAATATTGTTTTCCACAGTGTTTTTCTATAGTGTTTAGCTTGATTGCATTTTTGTTTTCTTCCCAATTTCCACATACATATAATACATGTACATTCATATGGGATCTCTTGAATTAGATGATTGTACAAGTTTGATAAACAAAAATTCTCGTAGCCTAATCAATTTTTTAAGTCCTCCCAATTGTCCACATATTCTTGTTCATTTTCAATGTTTTACTTTTTTAGTAGAATTCTTAGCAATATCACAGTCCCCTGGTTTCCTCTTTCATGAACTATAATTTGAATTTGATTTTTTGTTCCATTTTGTTGAGTATTTGTATGTATGATATCTTGATGCACTCCTGGTTGCACCCCACTAGGAAGAATATCTTCTGGATCTTGCATCTCAATAGGTATATCTTTAATATCTAGCATGGTATAATCATAGGTGTCATTTGGTTGATATTGTGTAGAATGCATGTCCACCTCGATATTACCTTCCACATAGTTAGTACTTTGATTCTTTCCGATGGCAGTTATATGGGTGCTAGTGGTTATGGTATCTGTAATCAGAGTTTCCAAACTACTTGAATAGGGACTTCTGAGATTTCTTAGTTACTTTGTGGGTTTTCCCATTCTTAGCACTAACACCTTCCATTATTCTGAGTCACACGTCAGACAAAAATTGAGTAGCGCGTCAGAAAAAACACTAAGTCACACGTCAAATAAACCTATGTCGCGTGTCAACAAACTTAGTCTTGTCGTGCATCAATAAATGCAATGAGTCATGAATCAACAAATATCCTTCTCTTGCATCAACAATAAACCCTTTTTCTCTTGTTAGAAAATATTATAGTTGTGCGTCAGCAAACATAGTGAGTTGCGCATCAGATAAACCAATGCCACACGTCAGTAAAAAAACTAAGTCACGCGTCAACAAACTTAGTCCTTTCACACGTTAGCAAATGTAATGAGTCGCGTCAACTAATATCTTAGTCATGTGTCAACAACAAAAATCTAAGTAATAAAATGATAAATTTTTACTATGTTATAGTGCTTAGAGTATGCAAGTTCATAACTTCACAATATTGGTAAGGTACTTGGTGGTAGTGTACTACCCGGAAAATCACCTAGGTGTTTATAGGATATGTTTTCAAATGTAGGGGAAGCCGACCCAATATATATATATATATATATATATATATATATAAATTTTAGGGAACAGGCACCGACCTACTCCAAAAAAAAAAATTGCCTTTTCAAATTTTCCTAAAATGAAATTTTTGCCATATTATGAATATTCGCCACTTAAATTATCCCTGCTTGGTATTGAATTATAAGGATGATTTGAAGAGATATCTTTCATTTTTCGATTTTATTTGGATTCATACATGTGGAGAAACCTACCCTTTGTAGGTTTTTAAGGGTTTAGTGAATTTATGTATGTAATTTCAGTTTATAATCTTATTTATCATAATTTCTAAGGTCGGGATCCCAAATTTCATCATTTTTGGGGGTTCCTAGACCCTAGATCTAGATTTTTCTTTTGGCTCTATTAGTTGGACATTAATTAATTTCGGCAATGTATTTCTTTATAATTTTCATTTTTATGGCTCTTATGGATGCATAACACACACACACACACACACACACACACACACACACACACGCACGCACGCACACACACACACACACATGTATATATTTGTGAAGTGTACAATTTACTAATTTTGCATTTTCAAGTATCTGCAACTAAAATTAAATTTAAATAATTTTGGTGTTTGGCTAATTTCTTTTTCTTTTTATCTAAATCCTTGAAAGGTTCATTACAGTGGTATCATAGCATAGATTCTCAAGACCTAGGGTTTAAATGGATGGATTGATGAAGGCTTAAGGAAGACTAGCATGTACCTTATAGTATCTTTCCTCCACCATACAAAGCCTATAAAGAGGAAGGACATTAAAGGAAGAGCCTAGGGTTTCCAAGGTCAACAAGGTGGCAACTTACTTTGAAGAATATCAAGCCCTTATGGAAAACATATGTGTTACCCTAACCTTTTCAGAATTCATAAAATTTGGAAACAAAAAGAGTGGGCATTGGAACTTAGTACAATCCTCAAGGCATGCACAAGGGTTTTGGAGAAAATACCCTTACCCTAATATCTAAGAGAACCCCATATTTTTATGAAAACAAAGAGTGGTTATGGGGTTGGTTTAAGAAGGAGTCAAAACCCCAAGTTCTTTGGGAGATGATGGGCATGATTATTGCTCTAAGGACAAGAAAATGGATGATGAATTGCAGCAGCTGGTTATTGAGATGGGGCAACCCTTGGGAGGGTTAAAAATTTCAATCCTCTTGCCACACTTTATCACTTGGATGGGTTTCCTAACAACCACTTGGTGACATAAGGGTTTAATGAAAATGTGGAACACGAGCCAAGGAAGGAGGAGCACAGTATTCTAGATTTGCACCATGGAGGAAAAGGAGCCATGAAGAATGATTCAGCCCCTACTTCCATTATTGCTCCGGATGGTCAACATTGTGAGGTAAGTATTGATCATTGTTTGACTAATAATGATGATATTTTTGCATATGATGAATTCAGAGGTGAAAGAGGGGGTTGTGAACAAGAAGAGGTAGCAATAGGGATGAATGGAACCCATTTCCCAAGTGGAAATGATAACAGTCAGCTCGCTGGTCCATTTATAACAGCGACAAAGGGAGTTTGTTTGATGGATATCACAGCCCAAGCAAGAAGCCAAGAGTTACCCAAGACAAGCACCAACAGCTTGGGAATGAATGCAAGGAAGAAATTATCCCATCCGGCAAGGAAATCATGTCAAGAAGGAATGTTGATTTAAACTCTGAATTTTTGAATGTTATGGGCAGCCCACGGTATGAAGGTATTTCAGTTTTTTCCTATGTATCATTTCAGATTTTCTACCATGGATGGATGGTTAGGAGTACTCATGTTTCATGTATGTTGTATCCTCTTTTGTCTCCGCTAATTGAACACCTTTGTGCACATCATACTTCAAGGGGTAAGGAGGTAAGAAGTGTTTTTTTTTGCAAAGAACATATAGACACTTGGGCTCAATTTCTATGGTGTTCTCACAAATGGCATATAGATGTTATGATGAGTCCTTCAAAGGGAGGAATATCTGATTTTAAAATCAGTATGGAAGAGAACTCTATCATGAAGTGTGGGGGTCATAATGATGATCCTAACTTTTCATTTCTATGTGGCTAACCCATGGATCCATAAAAATGGAAGAGTTGGGAGGATTGGGCAGCCATATGCATCAAATTGTCAAAGGAGAATGGGAAAGAAGGTTGGGGTCAAGCAAGGATGATTTCAAAGGCTTCAAGGTCATCCGTAGCATCTTCATGTTGTCAAATTTTGTGGAAAGGTGCAAGGTATGTAATGAATTTTTTGAATCTAAGCCAGCTGAAGTTACATTGGTATGGAATGACAACTACATATATTTTCTTATGGCCTTATCATGTATTTTATTCCACCATCCACAAGATGAATCAAATTCACTCAAGTCCATGAAGGTAAGGTGCATTTGATATATTTTTGGAGGGTTGATTCTAACTCAGAAATTCTGAGTTGTAAAAAGAGTAAGGGCAGCACATGGTCCAAAAAGTCTTCTATTTCATTTCCTATCAGCCTACCCATACAGTTCGGTTTCCACCATGCTCAATCAGTAAGGTATGATATCAATGTTGTATTGCTCCATTTCATGATAATGTTGTACCCTTATCCTCATGATCAGTTTGCAAGTAGTGAATGGTATAGCAAAAGGTGCATGGATGTTTGGGTACAATGTCAAAATTGTTTTGGCATATGTGGGATGCAATGGATTCAGTTTTGGGGAAAATGTGATAGCAAAGCAAGGGATACTACCAGTTCAAAGTCACCATGTTGGGCACTCTAAGGTATGGAAACCAAGTGTTTTTCCACTTTCAACAAAGATAATCAGATCTGATTTTGTGATGTTTACATCTGATCTCATGAGAAATAGGGACAATTCAAAGTTGTCTATGGCAAGCATGAGTATTGACAACTCAGATTTGGCATTAGAAGATCCGGAAGTGAAAAGGAAAAGCACTTTCCAATGTGCTAATGGTGATTTGCTGATTGGGAAACTTGTTATAACAACCACTAAAGGTAAGTTCATTGAAAGATTCCATGTTTCTAGGTGTAATGAAATGATGACATCATGCATATGGTTAGGAAAAGAGATTATATGTTATGTCATGCATACCAATGGTATGATGGAGAACCAATGCTCACCATTTATGGAGCACTCTTTGAAGCCAAGTCATACACTTGAGAACAAGATTATAAGGGCAATCATCATTGTTGGGGCAACAAGGTGTTTATTGTATAAAGTGGGTAAGCCATATGATTTCCTTGTTGATGTTGGCTTTCGAATGTTTCCTATACAACATTTTTTGGCACCCAATGAATTTATTCAAGGATCACTAGTGCATAGTAGTGTACATCTTGCCACGAAGTTGATTCGTGGTCATCATTCACCAAGAATGGATTGGGGATTGAGCTACATACAGAGTTTTGTGGTTGTGCACTTGAGTTATTTTCAGTTTGCTAAAGTTGGGGGTAAAGTTACAGTCATTATATGGTCATTTTCAGCCCCTAGATTGCTATCATTTCTTGATTTGGTAAGGATTTTGAAGTATGACAGCTGCTGCCATGTTATTTTCACTGTTGTCATAAACTTTTCCAGCCCCCTTATCACTTCCACAGATGGATTTCCAGCCATACATTGGAAGGGATTGTTGTTGACACTTGATGTTGATTTATGCAAGGTTATTTTGAGGTGGATTCCAGCCACTTTAATTCTGAATTTTGAGTGGAAAATGCATGACTACAACAGTGTTTGGGGCAGCATGATGATATTTTGGGACAACCAATGTATGGATGAGAGTTGTGTAGGTACAAAGAAGAATGAGCAGTTGAGATTCATTTGGGATCCAGTACTTGCAATTGCTTGAGGACAAGCAATTTTTGGGAAGGGAGGACTGTAATGTCCCCTTTTTCCACTTGAGAGCTAATATTTGGTCTTTTTTTCATTCCTTCTCCATGGAAAAGAAGTGAATAAGATGGAGGAAATCCTTGAGCTTCCTTGTTCATTTATTTTCTAATATTTTTATATTTTCTTTTAGTGTTTTCTTTCTTATAACAGGTCGGTTGGGTTTTAATTAATTAATAGAAGATAATGAAGGAAAATAACATCTTTAATAGGTCGGTCTTGCTATTCAAATCCTTGGTTCCAAAAGGAGGATATAAAAGAAGATCAGAGGGTTCATTTGAGATCTAGACTTGGTGCATTTTATCTTACTTAAGCATTGTGAGCTAGTGGCTCCTTGTTCTTACACTTGAGGATGAAAACCCTCATGTGTGTCTTTCCTAGGAGGATGAAAACCCTTCTAGAGGTTAAGTGAAGGATGAAAACCCTTCAAATTGAGTTGGTATTGAAGTATAAGGCTGGTTTGAAGAGATATATTTCATTTTCATATTTTATTTGGCTTCCTACATGTGGAGTGACCTACCTTGTGTAGTGTTTTGAAGGTTTGGTGAATTTAGATATGAAATTTCAGTTGATAATTTGATTTATCATAATTTCTAAGGCCATAATATCAAGTTTCGTGATTTTTGGGGTTCCTAGACCACTGGATCTATATTTTCTTGTGGCTATTATTGGATGGAAATTAATAAATTTTCAAAAGTGTATTTCTTCATAATTGTCATTGTTTGTGGCTCTTATGGATGCATTATATATATATATATATATATATATATATATATATATATATATATATATATATAATGCATCCATAAGAGCCACAAATAATGACGATTATGAAGAATATATATATATATTGGAAAGTTAATTTGAAGTGTTTCATGGTGTTTGGTATTTATTTTTGAAGATTACAATTCACCGATTTTGCATTTCAATCTGTTGCATCTAAAATCGTATCTTAATAATTTTGGTGTTTGGATAAATTCCTTTTATTTTTATCTAAACCCTTAAAAGGGTCATTACAGGGAAAAGATAACACAAGAAGAGAAATGAAACTCTCCAATACTTGTCACTTATAAGTATAAGAAAGGTAGAAAACAAGCATCAAGGCAACCAAGCAATGGATGCAAAGGAAATGTCTCCCATTTTTGTTTCAGTGTTCAATTGTTGAAAATTTTGTACTAGTTTTTGTTAGAAGAGTAACCATTGTGTGATTGTGTATTGGCGAAGTAATCCATCATTAATGAGACCAAGTTATTCGAAAAAATGAAACACTTTTCAATACACATTATTTAACAAGATAGGAAAGAGATCACACTCAAGGAGGTAAGATCACCCTTTCCATAAATATGTGCAAGTATTATAAATTTTAAGCTTTTACAAGAGTATTGGGCTTTGAAAGTAATGGGTTGGAAACTACATGCTCATCTTAATCATAATAATAAGGAAAGAAAGCATCAACAACCAAGAGAAAATGGAGAAAAAAGAGCCTATAATGATGCTACAATAAGAAAAAAATCTCCCTAAGAAAAAATATTCACTCAAGCATTCAAAGGAAACATACATCACCACAAAATGAAAAAAATAATATGCACTAGATATGTGTAGCATGTATACCTCTACATGAAAACTATTGTAACATGTATTTTGGGAATGGAAATGTGTTGTAGCTAAAATATAAGTGTGCAAGAAACGGAAATGGAAACATGTCTAAACATGAAAACATAGATTTTCCAAAAACCTTTGAGACAAAAAGATACGAAGCACACATATAATATATAAAAAAAATATATATATATATATATATATATATAATATATATATATATATATATATATATATGTTGACATGTAAAATTGAAAATTTTGGCCATGACAACCAATCCCCCACTTGAAAATTCCCTCTCACAGTCATTATAAACATGTCCTCTAACTTGATCTGTCCACAATTTCATCCTCATTTTGGGTTAGAGGAACTTTCTAACAATATTTTCAAGTGTGTTTCATGTACAGGGGTGTTTACCAAAGGTGATTTTCAAATTCACTGAGATTCAAGGAAGAATGACTATCTCAATAGGCCTTCAAAGGGCATTTTTGTCCATTTTGGAGTATATGGATACCCTTGAGAAGATGACAAGTGAACCATTTGAAAGTTGTGGAGGAGAGCCATGATGTTATCCAAGGAAGTTTAGAGAAAATTTGTGGAGATATGAGTTTTCAGAATCAAACGGGTCAAACAAAGTCATTTTGACTACAGCAAAATTGGATCCTAATAATGGCTATGATGATCTCAACAGAGGTATCTAGTGTTATTTCATCGATCCTTCCATTTCCATGTTGCTCCATATTGATTTATTGCCTTGTTCTTGCTTTCATGGAATTTTAAGGGGTTAACTTGTAGGTTTGATCATCCTAAGTGTTTGGTGGTATAATCATGAGAGAAGGAAGGGTTTTCAAGTTTTAAATTGAGCGATTCATGGTGTTTTTCCGCTCCTTGACCATTTATAGGGCCTCAATATTGATTCATTCACCTACCCCTTTGAAAAAAATTCCTCTCGTGCCAAACAATTAGTTAATTTTGTAAAAGTTAGGTAAAAACAAAGGAATCAGCCTTTGGAGGAATAGCAGGAACTATTCCTTTGTTCCTCTTGTTCCCGTTATACCGTTTGGTCCACAATACAATATGTAATTGGATGGATCAAGTCTTTTGGGAACTATGAATTGTTCCAAACTTCTAGATGTGATCCGATCGGCCACCTTTTCTTTAAGGAGAATAGAACATTCAAATCAATTATGTAAGGCTCTATGAAAATAAGGAGAATAATTCGGGTGTTCCCATAGTTTGCCGATTGGATGACTTAGGGGACAAAGGCACTACGTCAAATAAATTGGGCTTGAAAAGTAAATCTCGAATGGTTCTAACATCCCAATGGTGCCCCAAACCCCAAATCATGTTGGCAAAAAAAAGGAAAAGGGTGTAGTGGAAATTAGACATGTCGTGCACCATGGGAACATTAGGAATTGTTCACACGCTCCTCCAATACCCCAAATGCCCCGAACCCCAATGTAGACAAAGGATTTGGTTATGTCAATTGAATGAGGAATAGAGGGAATTTTTCCTTTGTTCCCTATTCCCTGAATCTCTACCACATCCACAAAACAAAATAAAAGGTGAGTTGGTGATGGAAGGCCTAGATGGAATTGTTTTAAAGTTCCTCCAATTCTTTGTATTTCCATCTTGACCGCTTTTATTGCTAGTTTTCATAAAAAATCTAGATTTTCATCAAGAGGATGGATATGAAGGGTCCTAAACTCAATTTTTGGAATATAATAGTGTTTTTGTAACCAAATTGAATATATCAACTCAGTTTTAGGAGATGAAAAGTCATAAGTAATAAGAATGTGAAAGGTGATGAAGGTAAGATGAAGAGTCATATTGTAAATCTATAAACTACAAGGGCCTCTCCATTCCAAAATGGTTGGCCATTGTTGATTTTGTAATTATTTAGGATTTTTATTATTACTAATGCAAAGAATAAAGCTAAATTTCCTCCATACTCTCTTTTCCAAATTTGTAAGCATTTGATCTTGAACAACTAAGAAGGAACTATATGTCCTTGATTAATGAATTTGTTGAACTTTGTGTCTATGTTTTATTAATCTTGTTGTTGATTTCATTTTTGTGTTCTTATAATTGAATTTCAACCTACTCTATATAATTCATGTGAATTTTATAAGTCTACTCATAGCATTAACCCCTTCTCACTATTTCTCCTACTCCCTTTTACCTATCTTCCGAGAAAATCCATCTCTTGTATATTATGCAAGCACTTTTCCACAAGTTTAGTAGAGAGTTCATGTGTGATCCTTAACCTAATGACCACCCCATAGTTTTTAGTTAGTTCACATTTAATAATGGGATCCTCCCATACCTAAGAAGGAGGGGCTTAGCTGCGTGACGGTGGTAAAAACCAATAATTTTCACTACGATAAATTATTTCACCAATATTTTTAGCGAATCTGTTGGGGAATATTTTTCCTTTGTGCTCCTATAAAATTTCTCTATTAATTAAAAAAATAGATATTTGAAAATAACAAAAAACCATAAAACATAAAGTCATAAACACTGGAAACTCATTAATAAAAATACACTATTGATTTTTGTTATAAAACTGTCATTTCAGTTGAAAATTTCCATTTACATGCTAGAGAATCTTCTATAAACCTGGAAGAAATAAGATATACAAGGGATAACTAAGAGACAATATTAATTAACCTGAAATTCGAAGAGAAAGAGCAAGTTAATTTAAGACTTTCTATTATCCATCCAGGTGAGGCAAGTTAGGCAAGAATTTCTTCCTAAAGTTGATCCTAACTTTCCACTTGAAGGCCCTATTGAAGAACCAATTATAGAACCATTAGATACCATTCCTCCAGAAGAATAAGAAGAAGTCAAGGAAGAAAACAAAAGAATGGTTACACTGTGTCATGGGGAAAAAATATAGGCCCGTTGACCTTGACTCCTCCATTACATGAATTTCCCATAGAATCTAGGAATAACTTTCCGAAGTTCATAGGAGGTGGGAAACAACATTTCGATGATCATATTATTGCATTCATAAAAACTTGTGGTGTATTAGGTGTTTTATACGAGGATTTCTTGGTTCATCTTTTTTTGGATTTGCTATAGGAAGATGTTTTTGATTGGATCTATCACTTTCCATGGAGATTAAGCACAAATTAAGAAGACATGAAATCCAAGTTTGAGGCTATATTTAAGGCTGCTCTTGAAGATGTGCATGCCTTACTTTCACAATTATTTCAACTAAATAAAGAACCACATGAACCTATGAGGAACTTTTTTTCTTAGTTCAACAAGTTTTTCTACAAAATTCCAGAATTTACAAGGCCTAGGGAAGATAACTAGTTGAATTTCTTCACCAATTCTCAACTGTTGGAGGTCAGTTTCATGTTGATAAAAAGTAAACCCGTTGCTCTAGAGGAGGCCCAAGATCTCATTGTAGATGTGTTAGATGATATTTTAATGTCTTTAAATCTTAGGAAAGGACCAAGTAAAGACGAGGCTCAATGCTCAAGTTCTAGAACTACTGATTCTTTCTTGAAAAAACTAACTAATGATGTAGTAATGTAAGAAAAAAGTGGTGTTAGTATGCAACTTATAAACTAGGAAATAAACTAATTTAAATCATATGCTAACACAACTATCTACTTACCTCCAATTGAGCAATGATAGAAAGAGGGAGAAGATCATATACCTATACTTACCTACATGTGGAAATCCTCCTCTTTGATAGCTTGGATGTGCTCTTGGATGGAATGTTTGAATGCTTTAGATTTTGTGGATTTATTTGGACAACATCTCCCCTTTGATTGTGCTTGGATTTGCTTGATGAAGGATGAATGATGATAGATTGTAGATGATGGATTGATTTAATGAATAAAAGAGTATATATTTGATATGAATTTGTGATTTTTTCCAAGCTAGTTCTCATGGAGGAGGAGAGATAAATTTATAGCTGGGGAGTGGGGGATTCGATGGCTAACATGAAGCCATGTTGGATTTAGATCAATGGTGGAGGATTCATGTGAGGATGGAGGATTATAGAGTTGGATTATTCTAGAATTTAGAAGAAGCCTCCACTGAATTTTTAATTTAATGGAGGGAGGGAGATATTTTAGTTTTTAAATATGAAAGAGGGAAATTTAGAGAGGATTTTAGAAATAGAAGCCTCTAGATTTAGAGGTGTGAGGATGTGATTTGATGGAAAGGCTAGGTGTATGGATGTGTATGGTAGGTGGTAGGTGAGATGTAGGAATATTATATTCCTATAAAATGTTAATAAAGGATTATAATAAGATAATATGAATAATGGATTAATGAGATTAATGATAAAATGGGATAAAATGATGAATTTAAAGAATTAATGAAATGATAGGATAAATGATAAGTGATAAAGGGTAAATAAGATAAAATGGTTTAGTAATAATAATTAATCGTGTGATTAATTATTATATGGATGATGTTGGGATATTTGCAAGACGGATTAATTGTAATTAACCATGTCAACATTTTATATGTCTACATTTTTGTCCTCTTTGAAGTGTTATTGTGGAGTAATGACAGTTTAAAGAAAAGAAGAGAAGATGTTAGGATGGTGATATGATGTCCCCTCGAGGGGTTAAGTGGGGAAGGAATGAGTTGGATAACCACTCAAAAAGAGGAGAGGACCAAGTTAGTAGATGAGATAGGATGAGAATATTTGAGGTTTTAGAGGATGAGGATTAGAGGATTAGAATATTTTAGGATTCAAAGCATTAGAATTAGAGGATTAGGAGAGAAGATGAGAAGAGTAGAAGATTAGACAATCGGGAGATGTTGGATTTTCAATTTTGGATGCCCCATTCACGATGTATGACAAGTGTGAGGATTTTGGATTTGGATTTGAGGATGCCTAAATCAGTGATGTATAATAGGGTGAATATTTAGGATTTTAGATTAAAGGATGTTGGATTTGATGATGATGGATTTAAAGATGGTAGATTTTGAGATGCCCTGTAAAGGGGTTAGGATTTGAAGATGTTAAATTTTGAGGATGTTGGATTTGATTTAGAGGATTAGATGATTGAGGATGTTTGGATGAGATAATGACGATTAGTTTTGGATCAAAGATGACCTAGCCAAAGGTGAGGATTTTGGATGTTAGATGTGAAATGATAAGATTTAGATGTGCAACATTATTGATTGATTAAGGTTTGATTAGATAAGAGGATGAGGAGGGTAGATAGTTGAATAATGATGAGTATTAGGTTTGGATGATCTTTGAGGCTAAAAAATGATGATAGGGGTGTGCTACTATAAATTTCCCACTTTGTTATCATCATTAACGTTTGTGATTACTAGTGTGGTAGAAATCAAGATGTACCAAGGTATTGAGACCATGATGATGTCATTACAAATGCCCCTGTCCTCATATCATTGGAAAGATTAATATTATGATGGTCCTTATATCATTGGACCAATGTAAAAACAAATAACGAGGGCCTCATATCATCGTCCAAAATGTAAATGCACATGAATAAGCAAACGCACACAAATAAAAACACACGTATTATATTTTATAAAAAAATTGTGAATGTTTTGATTTTTTATATTTTGGATTTTAATATTTTTTATATTAAAGTTTTTATTATGGATGTTTAAATGTTTGAATGTTTATATTTTTGGATGTTTTTATTTTTAGATTTTGGATTTTTATGTTTAGATTATTTTATGTTGGAGTTTGGATGTTTTTATTTTTAGATTTTCGATGTTGGATTTTGAGATTTTGGATGGGATAGGTGGTGGGGGAATGGGAAGGGATGTAAGGTGGGATATGACTTTCTCCTAGAAGTCCCAAAATATGTTTGGGTAGGATAAAAGGGAAGGTCAGGGAAATTAGATAGGATATGGATTGGTTGATAGGTTAGGATTAGATGGGATGTGATATGGGAGATAGATAGGATGAGGGATGTGGTATAGGATAAGATGGGGGATATGAAAGATGATAATATATTCCCCCAAGTATAAGGGAGATAGATCCAGGTGTAAAGTAGGGTGGTCTATGTGGATGGATGGATGAGTTAGATTTTCTCCCAAGTGTAGGGTAGGATGGGAAGTGAGGGGGTATCAAAAAGGGATTATGCTCTTAATGGATGTTAGTAAGGTTGTTCGGTCATGATGATGATGGTTTGAAAGGGACATGAGGAGGATTGGATGAAAAAGGAAAGGATCATCGTCTACCCATGGATGTTTGATCCAAGAGAAAAAGGATGTGGAAGTGATGGATTGAAAATAATATAAGTGATGAACAAAATATGATCCTAACGAACATGTTGTAAGGAAAGCATTGAACTAAAACAAAAGTTTGATCAAGGTTTAAAAATACCTAGCAACATTAAATATGTATGTCTCTTGTATATCGAAGTGTGTGTGATTGTGATGGTTAATTACCACTTGAAGTGAAGACTTAATGGGTAGTATGTGAATACAAACTAAGCAATGTATAGGGAGTGATTAATTCAATTAGGTTGATGGAAGATGAATGGAAGCTTAAGCCATGCATTGCTCTACTTCCAACCAGGCATCCATAACCCCGACAGAGATACATTTTATTCTTGTCACAACATTACTCTACTTCCATCCAGGCATCCATAGCCCTGGTATAGTTACTAGAGACACCCCTAGAGAGAGTCTTGAGATGGATTTTTTTTTTATTTTTTATTTTGATATGTTTTTTTGGATATTTTTCTTTGTGAGTTTTGGATTTTTTAGCATAAATAGATTCCAATCCCTTGAGAACTCTCAAGGGGTTAAGAATCACCAATATCTTGATGGGGGAATGGAAATGAGTGTAGTGATGACATTGGCTAGAATATCAATATTCATGCCCAAAGGTCTTCACCATAAGTTGATTAAGTGTGTTAAAGTGCATGGATCTCTAGGATAACAATGGTGCTTAAATGTTGGAGGTAATGATAGACCAAGGTCACGAGTTCTAGTAGGTACTAGTGACTTACAACATGTACAAGTAAGGTGATCAAGTGCTCAAATGAATGGATTAGAAGAGGATATAAATGGATTTGATGATAATAATGTATGATATGCAAAGGGATTTGGATTTTGGATGGAAGGGGGATGAGTAGGAAGGAAATAACATCTATTCGTAGGTAGCAAATTATGTGCGCAATCCATTTTTAGTTGTTTGATATTTGTAGGAGGTTTAAATGATTGTGATTGGGTTCAGTTGTTCAGATGATATGATCAACAAGAGGGGTGGTAGAAATGGCTTGTGATGGAGTAGGGTCATTTTTAATGTTAGGTTTATATCCTAAGCCTAAACTACCTAGATTTTTGTGAAGGGAGATGGGTTCACGAATTCCTTGTTCGTTGATGCCTAAGCCTTTGCCTTGATGTTTCATATTAGTAAACACATTTTTTCTATTGGATATGAAAAGGATGGGGAATATGATTCCATGTCATCATCATGGCGGGGGTTGTAATGTTTTCATCCTCTAAGAGGTCAGATTTATAAAAGGATGGGAGGTCAGATTTGTGTTGATTTTTGGTTAGTGATGTATGTTTGGAGGTACGATGAGATTTGCATGGATGGATATACTTGGATTTTGAGTGGGATTTGGATGGTGGAAAATGGTTAGTGAGAGTATTGGGATGGAAAGGTTGTGGATAGAGAGGTACAAGGATAAAAATTCCTTAGTTAATGATATTTTGCACATAAGACCTAAATTGCATGCAACAATTTACATGGGTGTGATGGAAGTCACAATAGTAATGTTCTGATAGCAAGATGGTTTGGGATAGTTTTTAACATGTGATTTGATGGGGGAATGGATGATCATATTGAAATTTTTAGACAATGGAAGATGGTGGTCAAAGATCCTCCTAAAGGAGTGAAGTGGATTGGGTTAAATGGTTTGGATGGAGTAGGAAGAAATGGTTTGAAGGAAGAAGGAAGTAATGGGGAAGGATTAGGTTGTTGATGAGATGTTATAGTTTATTTGGATTTAGGAATTAGATTGGATTGTTGTGGTTTAGAAAATGAAGGGGATGGATTAGGCTTGGGGGCTGAAGTGGATGGTTTGGGCTTGGAGACAAAAGTAGAATTAGTTTATTTAAGATTAGTTTGAGTATATCATTTTGAGGTATATAGTTTTGGCTTGGGATTAGATTGTGTGTGATTAGAAAAAGGGTGTGGGGGTGATGTTGTGGTCATATTAGATTTGAGATTTGATATTTGAGTTTTAGGAGTTGGTGACTTAGGATTCACGTTAGATGTTTTAGGATTGGGGGATGGTGGATTTGAAATAGGATTAGAGGATAGGATAGTATTAGGTTTAGGTGATGAAGGGGGTAAGATAGGATTAGGTGTGGATGAAGAGGATGAGGGTGGCATAGGAGCCACATTTGATGTTTTAATATTGGGGGTAGAACGGGATCAAAGTGACTTAGGAGTCACGATGGATGAGATAATTTTAGTAAGATTGGGTGTATGATGTAGCCTAGAATTTACCATGAATAACCTAGGCACGCTGGCACATCACCCAGCCTGAGCTGAGCGCTCACCCGAAGCGCACAAAGGTACCAGCCCCTCCTTAGAGTTTTTGTGCAAGATGTGAACATGATGAAGATATAATGCATTCAGATCCATAAATAGCATAAACATTCCACAGAGCATATTCCAAATCTAGATCTTAAAGAATCATGAATCAAATGATAAACATAATGAAATCAACCATGTAAGAACTAGTTACAGTCATGTTTAACACCATTATTCACCCAATATACTCCATTATATTAAACACAGTAAATACATAAGCTTCTTACAATAAATAGTATCATAAGTTTATGTGTGCATCAAATCTGGAAGCATAACTCCATAATATCTCATACACAATGTCTCTCTAACTACATAGATTAATAAATATTTATAAGGGTGGGGACTTTCCCTTCACCACTTACACACTTCCCAAAATAGGTCACATGCTGAAAATAGTCATGCGCCTTTACAATAACATGCACACATGCAAGTGCACTAATAATAGATATCTTACAATTATCTGCAGTAGTAATCATATTATTAACTTGAACTCATGCATGACACTTAATAGACGCTCTTCCCAAAATAAAATTTATGTGTCACACAAGTCTCCATCTTGTTGTGTGCTCCGTACGATATCTCAAAAATAGTTCGTAATCATGAAAATGGATGAGTCCTGAATCAATCTGTCTTTCATGCACATTTCCTTCCCCATCCTTTCATGCCTTCAAATGTTCATTTCTCTCATGCATGAATCTTATGAGTGCCCTCTCCTTAATATCATATTTTTCTTTTCAACATTACCCCACACTAAACTACATTACCATCCCAAAGAATGGGGTTTTTCATGATGTTCCCAAAGAATAAATAATAAGAATGGAAAGAATGGCTTTATAAAGAATGGAATTCTATCTCAGTAGCACCTTCTACTTTAACCCGAAGGATCAACTCTAGATATTATTCTTTAATCTCATCCTCCAAGGCTTGCCAATCATCCAGTGCATTTCGGGTCTTCTCTAGAACGTCTGTGGTGATGGATTCCAACTTGTCCTAGGTCATCTCTCCCTTTTCATTCTACAATACTAGGACAATGTTAGCCACCTCTCTTTATCCTGGATTTTGTGATGTTGCAAGGGCCTTGCACTTTTTCTTTACTAATGCCAATCTCTCTATGCACCCTAAAGTCTCATCCTTCATTGCCTTTAGAACTTCATTATCTTTTAATATAGTTCTGATCTTGATCACTACTTCTAGAGCTGTGCATATGTTAAAATCTTGGTCTACTTTCTTTAGCTCATCTTGTAAAGTTTGGAGCAATGCCTCATAAGATGAAATATTTCTAACCATAGAAGGCCTTGCTCTCTCTGCTCCCTCGCTCAGGTCCTTTCGCGCTGGTATGTGAATTGGTCAATCCTCAAGCACCAAACAAACTAATGTACACATAATGCATAGTCAAAGGAAAATTTTTAGGTACTATTGGTGCTCATTGTGATCTCGCACCATTTTCCCTTGAAATCCCTCAGTTTGCGGCCTCTGTCACGTTTTCTATCTCCCGATTTGATGCATAAAAAAATTTCCTCCATTTGTCGAGTCTGGTTTCCCACGCCTATTTGTTGTATAAGAGAAGATGGCAGATCAAAATCCCAATATCTTGGTAGTGGAAGCCATCGGATCCGTATTAAAGGGAAAAGACGCTTTCTAGGTTTTCACCCACTAAAATCCTATTAAGAATGATATTATATGGCATGGAGGGTGTCGGGATGTTTCCAAAGGGTCTTCTCCTACCCAAATCGAGTCCCCGTGTGAAAGAGTCTGCAACTTGGGCGTAAAACTTGGGTTTTTCCTTTATTTCCATTTTCCACAGTCACGTTTTGTTGTCCCTATCATTTGTGTCCCAAATATCTATGAAAACGTGATTGGATGTGGCTGGGAGGATCACATTTGGGCCCTATCTCATTTCCAAATTATTTGTCCTTGAAGAAAAATTCATCTCCGGGCTCAAATGGTGATTTTCCTGTATTTTATGGTTTGACGGGTGTATTTGTCCCGGTCAAATTTAATTCTCTGCATCAGTGGAAACGTGACCCATTTTGGTTGGATGCGGCTCGGTAAGGCACTCTAAAAACTCTATGGCTCACCTCAACCCAAATCTTGTCCACATGGAGGGCCAACGCTCATTTGAAAATTCACCTCAGGGTCCCACCTTAACAATTGCGACAGGGGTACACGTGGAGGCTTCCGCCGGCTCCGATCTATGCTTAATATTTTCAAGCAATTTTCTAAGGCCTGGGACACGTGGAAGGCCCACGCTTGTTTGGAGACTTACCTATATGCCTCACCTTTGCAGTTGTGCCAGGGAAACATGTGGATGGCTCGATATAAAGTAAAGCGGGAAAAACCAATATTTTCTATGCATTTCACCTGTTTAGAAGGATTTCCAAAAGGTTGTGGCATGGCATCCTAGTCATTAGTGGAGGGCCCAAGAAACATGATCAGTTCACAACTGGTCCACCTGGCAGCTTTCGGATATAAATTTGTTAAAGGTCACTTTCTGAGGCAAATGAGTAACAAGCAGGGGTCCCTCGAATATTCTTCTTTTTTGGGGGAAAATTGAGCGAATGAAATGTATAAATGTAATGAGAATACTCTTGCAAAAGGTCGGGAGTTCATTTTCACAAGAAAATTTTGAGAAAAGCTCATCTTCTGAGAAAATTTATGAGAAACCAGGTTAACTTCCTTTGTGTTAGATTTTCATTCATGTTGAGTTGGTTATGAGTGTATAGCCATCAACAAGCTCTGAGATTGTTTAAAATAAATCTCCCCTGCTGATGAATCTGATAAACTTTGAGTTAATTTGTGTTAAATCTCTGGCAAATTTTGTGTTTATTTCACTTTCAGAATGTCTGCAAGTAGTTTTTCTTGTTCCTATTGCAATCTTGTATCAAAATCTCTTTGAATCACATAGATCTCAATCCTTTTGATAGTTTAGTGGCATCTGCAATTTCATTTTTCAAAAGAGCTTTCATCTGGGAATGAAATAAATGATTTAAAATCACTTTTCTTTCATTTGTTGACAAAGATTGTTTGTAAGCCTCTGGGTGTACCTCAAGTGTGATTGATCTTAGATTTTGATGTTTTATTAGGTCTTTTAACTCAAGCCTTCATGCTAGAATCTCAAATATTGTGTGAAAAGGTGCAAATATGGGTCTCTATTAATGCACACCTTCTGGTTGAAGGAATGTTTTAACTATTTTGAAGCTTTTTGTTATTGAGTTCTCCATTTGTTATGAAGTTTCTCAAGGATCTGGAAAATTCCAATCTATCTTGTTGATCTCCCACCAAAACATTATTCAAATAACCAATCCTACCCTAAACTACCCCTATTTTTCTCTATATATCCACAAAAGAACAAAATCTACTTGCAAAAATATGTAGAACAATCAAGATTCCATAATGTCTTTAGTAACCTTAGCCTTGTGTTGAAAATATCTCCATCTTCTAGAAGTGACAACTCGTGAGATTCAGATTTGGTGTGTTGATCATATTTTCCCAAGGTTTTCTTTATAAAATTTGTGCAAAAGAAAGGTATCTACGTCTCCTTCAATAATAGAGGTTACAAAATAGGTTCTCTTACCTTAGTTGAAAGGCACAACCTAAAATATTTAGGATAAGATCAAATACTTGTAAGGTGCTATCCATTTCTCCACAAACTTGAGTAACAAAATCTCAGTTAGATTTAATCCCTAGCTACAAAATGATACACAGTTATGATCTATCTACCTCTAAGATCCCTGTCGAATTTGTGTTGCTACTCAGCTTGAAAAGGAGAATGAATTTGGATACCAACACTTGTGGTGCCGTTGTCAAGGACTGATTTTTGTTGTTGGGAACTGATTTGTGTTGCGGAATTGATTTGTTGATTTTTGCTAGTTTGTATCCATTTGGCCCATCAACAACACTTGTGGTACCGTTGTCGGGGACTCTTTGAAGAATTTAAAGTTTTCCAAACCTTGGTAATGTTTCTTGCAGTTTTGTGTGCAAATACGTTTTGTAAACATCATTCTCTAATCAGATCTGTAAGGATTGAACAAAGTTATAAGTTTTACGTGTTGTCTGTCCAATTTTTCCAGCAGTTATTATACTAAGTTTTCCTCACCATTGATAAATTTGGGTGAAGGAAGGTCTGATTTGTAAAGATTTACATGATTTTTAGTGCTAATAGACATTTGACAGATTATTTTAGTGCATTTGCACAACTAGGGTGAAAATCCTTAGTGGCGACTCCGTGTTGATTTTTTTTTGGTAAATGTCCAGTGTCTTAACCTCTGTCAATGTAAATTTGTTACTAATCTTTGCAAAGCTGGAAGGAAGAAGATATTTCTTCGCCGTGGACCCTAGTAGAAGGTTGTTTCCAGAGTTTGGAAAGTTTAATTCAAAAGGAGGAAGAATTTGGAAGGTTGTTGGAGATCAAGCATCAAGAAAAGAGATCTCCATTGGTGAAAATGATCGGCATGTGATCGAAGATTGCAATGCTTCCTCAACTGCTTCTGAATTAGGTAGTCTCTTTATAAATTTAAATTCTCCATTTGGAGAGGGGCCTTCTCATTCTACCCCTATATTTGAAAGATTTGCATCTCATTCTACCCCTATATTTTCCAAATCTGATAGTGTCTACCGTGAAAAAGAGCCATTAGGGGATAGTCATTCTAAAAATTGTATCCATGTACCACACAAACCCCTCACTCCTCATCACTTTGTTTCTCCTATAAGATCACCTCCTCAGAATAATATGGCTTAGCCTCCACCCAGACCTCCATTTTTTGTTAATACTTTTGGTCCCATTAGTTTTAGAGGTATGGCTAGCTATCCAAATGTTGTGCCACAAGATGTAAGAAACAAATTGCCTAAGTTTCAAGGAAATAATGCAATAACTAGTGATCAAAGCACTTGAAACTCTTTGTCAATATGATGGAGGATTTCGAAATAGAGTTTGAAGATGTGTACATTAAATTGTTTATTCATACATTAGAGGAGGATGCAAGGGACTGGTATAAAGCTCTACCTGATAACTCTATTGATTCTTGGACTAAAATGAAGAATGCATTTAGATTACAATATGGTGACAAAATAGATCCTAGGTTTTTTTTGTCAGAATTTGAGAATATTAAAAAGAATCCTAATGAATCAGTGCATGACTTTAATACGAGATTCAATAAGACATTGAGTAGATTACGTATGAATTTGAGGCCATGTGATGAATCTTGTCTTATAAAGTATGTTGATGCATTTGACAAGAAGGCTACATACTATTTGAGGGATAAAAACCTTGGCACTTTGAGGCAGGCCTTTACCATGGCTCTACAAATTGAGAACAACATCAAAGTAGTTGGAAAACCTCCTAAGAGGGAGGGTGTCAAACTGATAAACCCAAAAAAACCTCAAGCAAGCAAGAGTGTGGATCTTGAGGAGGTTGTTAAAACTTTGGCAGGGGTTGTCAAAGAAATATCTTACAAACTAGCCCAGGCAGAGAAAGGAATTGGGTAGAGTTCACAAGGTCAACAAAAGGCACAAAATCATGATAGATTTGGAAATCATCCTAGGGGTGATCAGAGGTCAGATGACAGAGGTAAAGGACCCATGGGATCTACAAATAGACATCCCCAAGCACGTGAAAGTAGAATGGTGCCTGATCCTCTGACTTCTGGGTTGTTGTTGTTGATGAATCCAATGTGATGGATTGGTGTGACAAATGCTTCTTACCCCACCCACCATGTGAAGTAGATCAGCAAGTTGAAGAAGTTGATGATGATGATAACACTAATGATGATGCATGCATGGTGGATTCCTCTATGAGTTCACAGTAGGGAGAAACCTCAACTAAGTTGATGAGTGCCAGAACTACTAAAGATTTTTGGGATTGCATTCACCGAGTATTACCTCTTCCTCCCACTCATACTTCTAAAATTGATATGGTGCAAGATTTTGAACTTCCTAATAATGATTTTGAGTACCTAAGAGCTCTAATGATTGAGAAGTATGATGGAGGGATACCTTCTGAGGAGGATAGGTAGTTGTTAATGAATGTTGTGGTTGGCCATGAAAAATAATATAATACTAGGAGTAGGGTTGCTAAAGGGGCAGGGCCTCAGGCCAAACAAAAAATTCCAGTGTTTATCAGTATCCCAAAAGAGACTCCAAAGAAATATACATATGACAAAGGCCTTGTTGTCTCAAGTAGAACTTGTGTCCCTCCCTATGCTTAGACTGTAAAAAATCATGTGCCATCAGATGAATTTGTAAACCTCCCTCCTAACACTACATTACCCAAATATGTTCCTTGTGACATAGCCCAAATCTTGATTCAGATCAAGATTTTTGTTCCTAGTGTTGAATTGCTTAGAATCCTTGAGCATATGAGCAGAGCATTCAAATATTTGGGGTTTAGAGAAGAAAAAGTCACCTAAGGCAGAAATGTTGAGACTCGTCCTACCATTTCAGATTTGAAAAAACCCCAAGTATTGGAGGAACTAGGTGAACCACCTGAAGTTTACTTGGGAACATCTTTGGTTGAGTCTCAATTAAATTTTGATCCATTTTTTACAACACTGATTATTAAAGACAGACTACTGCATAATTGTATGTTTGATTCCGGAGCATCATGCAATGTTATGCCTCTGGAAGTCATGAATGAATTGAACATTAAAGTGACAATAGCTTATGGCAAGTGTACTGCAATGGACTCTAGAGAGGTTCCCATTGTTGGATGTGTGAAAGGTTTGGTGGTACAACTTGTAGCTTATCCAGGTTATAACCTAAAACTTGATGTTTTCATTGTTGATTGCCCTACCAAATGGGGCATCTGTTATAAAGAAAGTGGGCTGCAAGCATTGGTGGAAATGTTCAGATGGACATGTCTTATGCCACCATACCAACTGAGGGAAACCTTGTGAAGCTACTTGGTGAAAAGAAGATGTTATATCTTATTGAGGACCCCAAAAATGCTTCTTATGAAGTATTGCATGTAGATATTGATATTGATAACTTTTTGAGTTATGTTGCTTTCAAGGAATATGAAATTGATCAATGTAGGTATCATGAGCAGGATGCTTTTCCTGAGACTTTGATGTTTGATGCAGCCTCAAAAGACGTTAGAAAACTTGACCCAGGCACAAAGGATAAGCCTGAAGAAATGTGGTCAGATAGTGACTTAGATGGAAAAGAGAGGCAATCATATGACTAGCTGTTAAAAACATATCAGAACTGCTTAGCATGGTCATATCCAAAATGGCAGGCACTTGAAGTTTTTCCTTGATTGTTTTCTTTGAATTAGGATGCTCTCCATTGTACAATGTATAGTTCTTTGCTTTTGTTCTGCTTTTGTTTTTTTGTTCATTCTGGTCTTAGGTGACCTGGTTTTGCTAGTTTCTCGATTCGTTTTGAGAAGATGGTTACGGTTTTCTACTCTATAATCTAACTCCTTTTCCCATTGGATATTTTTGGCACTTGGTCTACTTTTGTTCTTATGGCACTCACTGGGAGTGCCCATCCTTGAGCAGGAGCCGATGTTGGTGCTCATTCTGATCTCACACCATTTTCCTTGAAATCCCTTAGTTTGCAGCCTTTGTCACATTTTCTATCTCCCCAATTTGATGCATAAAAAATTTTCCTCCATTTGTAAGTCCGATTCCCCATGCCTATTTTTTTGTATAAGAGAAGATGTAAAACCAAAATCTCAATATCCTAGTAGTGGAAGCCATCGGATCTCGTATCAAAAGGGGAAAAGATGCTTTCCAAGTTTTCACCCACTAAAAGTCTGTTAAGAATGATATTATATTACATGGAGGGTGTCGGGATGTTTCCAAAGGGTCTTCTCCCACCCAAATCGAGTTCCGTGTGAAAGAGTCTACAACTTGGGAATAAAACTTGAGTTTTTCCTTTATTTCCATTTTCCACAATCACATTTTGTTGTCCTTGACATTTGTGTCCTAAATATCTATGAAACCGTGATTTGATGCGGCTAGGAGGATCACATTTGGGCCCTATCTCATTTCCAATTTCTCTGTCCTTGAAGAAAAATTCATCTCCAGGCTCAAATGGTGATTTTCCTATATTTTCTGATTTGAGTGGTGTATTTTTTCCTGTCAAATTTACTTCTCTGCATCGGGAAATGTAGCCCATTTTGGTTGGATGCGGCTCGTGGGCACTCTAAAAAATCTATGGCTCGCCTCAACCCAAAGCTTGTCCACGTGGAGGGCCGATGATCATTTTAAAATTCAGCTCGGGTACCACCTTAATAATTGTGGTGGGGTACGTGTGGAGGATTCCATGCCGGCTCCGATATATGCTTAAGCTTTTCAAGCAATTTTCTAAGGCCTAGGACACGTGAAAGTTCGCGCTTGTTTGGAGACTTTCCTCTATGCCTCACCTTTGCAATTATGCCAAGGAAACACGTGGACGACTCTAATATAAAGTAGAAAGTGGGCATAATCAATGATTGTTGTACATTTCACCTATTTAGAAGGATTTCCAAAAGGTTGTGGCATGGCATCCTAGTCATCAGTGGAGGGCCCAAGAAACATGATCAGTTTGCAACTGGTCCACCTAGCATCTTTTGGATATAAATTTGTTAAAGGTCACTTTCTGAGGCAAATGAGTAATAAGCAGAGGTCCCTTGAATATTCTTCTTTTTTGGGGGAAAATTGAGTGAATGAAATGTATAAATGCAATGAGAAAACTCTTGCAAAAGGTCGGGAATTCATTTTCACAAGAAATTTTTGAGAAAAACTCATCTTCTGAGAAAACTTTATGAGAAACTAGGTTAATTTCCTTTGTGTTATATTTTCATTCATGTTGATTTGGTTACAAGTGTATACCCATCAACAAGCTCTGATATTGTTTAAAATAAATCTCCCCTGCTGATGAATCTGATAAACTTTGAGTTAATTTGTGTTAAATCTCTAGAAAATTTTGTGTTTATTTCACTTTTAGAATGTCTACAAGTAGTTTTTCTTGTTCTTATTGCAATCTTGTATCAAAATCTCTTTGAGTCACATAGATCTCAATCCTTGTGATAGTTTAGTGGCATCTGTAATTTCATTTTTCAAAAGAGCTTTCATCTGGGAATGAAATAAATGATTTAAAATCACTTTTCTTTCATCTGTTGACATAGATTGTTTGTAAGCCTTTGGGTGTACCTCAGGCATGATTGATCTTAGATTTTGATGTTTTATTGGGTCTTCTAACTCGAGCCTTCATGCTAGAATCTCAAAGATTGTGTGAAAAGGTGCAAATTTGGGCCTCCATTGATGCACACCTTCTAGTTGAAGGAATGTTTTAACTATTTTGAAGCTTTCTGTTATTGAGTTCTCCATTTGTTATGAAGTTTCTCAAGGATTTGGAAAATTCCAATCTATCTTGTTGATCTCCCACAAAAAAATTATTCAAATAACCAATCCTACCCTGAACTACCCCTATTTTGCTCTGTATATCCACAAAAGAACAAAATCTACTTGCAAAAATATGCAGAACAATCAGGATTTTGTAATGTCTTTAGTAACCTTAGCCTTGTGTTGAAAATATCTCCATCTTCTGGAAGTGACAACTCGTGAGAGTCAGATTTGGTGTGTTGATCATATTTTCCCAAGGTTTTCTTTATAAAATTTGTGCTAAAGAAAGGTACATGCTTCTCCTTCAATAATAGAGGTTACAAAATAGGTTGTTTTACCTTCATTAAAAGGCACAACCTTATATACTTAGGATAAGATCAAATCCTTTTAAGGTGCTATCCATTTCTCCACAAAACCGAGTAACAAAGGGTTCGGTTAGATTTCATCCCAGCTACAAATCTATACACATTTATGATCTATCTACCTCTAAGCTCATTGTCGAACTGTGTTGCTACTCGGCTTGAAAAGGAGAATGAATTTGGATACCAATAGTACCTTAGACTATAAGTGTGGTCTTGCTTGTAGGACTTAATCACCAATTTATTCGCCATGCGATGAAGGATTCATTCTTTTTTGTTCTAAGTCCTTCTCTCCTTTTAGATGTGTTATTTTTGTAGATTTTGCCTTGTTATCTTCTCGTAGCGTTCTAATGGTGGCAACCTTATCTATGTTCCTTCATGCAACCTCTATAGATACCTTAACCAATGCATTGCTCACTTGCTCATCAGAAATGAGAGTGTGATTTATATTCATGTCCCTACTTTGCATTTCCTTCTTCATTTTTCTTGACACACATGACTCCTCACATACATCAAAATTTGGCTCGTCCATGTGAGTTTGCATGGATCACGACAATTGTTTTCTCACACGGGTAGTGGCCATGTCTGCAGGTCTAACAACTCCCATCCATATAACCCCTTAAGGCCCATTATGATCCGGAAATGGGCGCAGATAATTTTAATTGTGTCCTCAACATAGCCCATACTTAGCCCAACATACTCCTTCTTGGTTCTCCTCATTCTTGGCCCCTTAGGAACCCGAGGCAAGGTTTGGAGTTAGATCTTCGATGTTTTGAGTAATATCAAGCTCTATTTCCTCTTCCTCCTTTGTACCTTCCTCTTGATCCTTCATATCCTCATCCCTGGGCTCTTCCACATCTTGTTGTTGCACGGGGCTCCAGGGATCTTTCTACGAGACTCCTCCGCCTCCTCATTCAGCTTTAGTTTTCTCCTCTTCCTCTCAGTTGTCTCTTTCTGAGGAGAGAGTCATGGTGACCTTCTTACAAGATATGAAGGTCCCACACCTTGGGTCCTTGTTCTTTTGAATACCCTTTTAAAGTGGCACTCTCCATGGACTGCTTCCACATCTAAGTCTTCATCTTCTTCTTGTACCTGAGGTGGAGTACCTACATGCTTAGTCTCTACTGTATGTGGGATGCCTTCAGCCTCTATGATCTAAGCCACCACTATCTTCATGTTCTTCTTCCTCCTCATCTACCATTATATATTCTATAGGATGTGGGGTTGGCACCTTCTCCATTATATGGTAGCACAAACTCATTTTATATGTACTTGTTATTCTCTAGCTTAGGATTAAGTTGAAGGTATACGAGCAAGGATCTATTGTCCCCAATAGCCAATATTATTTGCTTCGTACTTATGACATCTATGATGAGCCTCTTAATATAGGAATTTTGACCTAGATACACATATGCCTTCCTCGAGTGTGGTCATCATAGTTTACCTTATCTACATTAAAGTTTAGGTTGTGCACATCAATAAATCGATGGATTGATGCCTAGAAGTATAGTTTTGTGAAGGCATATGGAATTTTGCACCATGTACTCCATGCCCCATCCCTCATAGCAAATCACGTGATGTAAAAGTGTTGGTACACCACAAACTATACCATCTTTCCCACCACCAATGGTATCTCCTTGGGAATACGCCACTCCTTAAATACCGCACAAAATTAGTCATACTACATCTCCTCCCTCTACTTAAATGGCCCACTCATTGATCCTTCACATAAATATTAGTCAAACCTCTCTCGCAAGGGACTTATTTTCCATGGGATACTCCCAAATAGTATTCTTTGGCCCATCCAAAGACTCCAATTTCTACAAACACAAGGGAAAGGAGGATAGATCCAAAAATTATCTTCTCTCCTGTGCACACTTCCTCAACAATGGTGTTTGTAATGTAGCATGCTAGATTTTATACTACTCCCTGAGACATTTTCTTCACAACATGCAGCCACATGGTATTCACCTATGACCATCTCTCTTGATCATTCAACTTGTTTACTAGATGCACGGCTTCCTGCACTACCAGGCACTTTTTCAATTTATCAATGTACATTCCACATGGAATGTTAGTATACCCCAACTCCTTTCTTATCTCTATGACTATTTATTTATCGGTGATATCACTAGAAAGGTTTACCCTTGTGCTCTTCAATCCTATCAATGTCGATATCGGGTTGTGATTCTAACCCTTCATTCGGAGAAATATAAGAAGTCCTCATAGACTCTACTCATCATCCATTAGTATAATGGTTCATACTTTCAAAAATATGGGAGCTCATACAACTGATAGACTCCTACCTATGTCAAGAATTTCTCCCCAACGTCATCATATACATGCATATCCTCCACCATGTACTTTTTGGTCTTTGTATTCAACAATGCGTCCAACTCTTTCTTTTTTAGATGTACAGTGGTTGTAGTCACTTATTTTACACTGCGGATGTGGTAATCCTACTCTTGTCGATTATCACACCTTCTCGGGTCTCGCATCTCGAAAAATTACTCTCGGGAGCCATTTTAACTTAATCTTCTACCTTCTTCTTTCCTTTTGTGCTTCTTGCAGTGCTTTCTTTTGTTCCATTGTAAAAATCCTACCTTCTATTTTCCGTAATGAGAAATTTCAAACCCTAGCTTGAATATGTGTACCCAAACTTGAATCTACGTGCCATGTCTCCTTTTCAATGCCTCTTCTTCGCTCAAACCCTTTACCAATGTGGATGGAAGCCTCTTCCGCACATTAATTCACTCTCCACATCTATTTTCACACTCTCTACACCTCAATATGACTTGCTCAACTCAATCGCACTTAGCTCATTCAAATACTTGTGACCGTAAAGGTAAAAATGAACATGCATCACGTCCTTATATAGATTTTCAAAAAGTTAGTGCATTTATTTCTCCTTCACCAACCAAAAATCCTCTCATTAATTGACCATTTTATCAATCTACGCTGGGTACATCTTCATGCCCTAGCTATAACCTTCTAGCATGTCATCCTACCTTACGGATACAAACTTCTCTTTATTGCACTTCCATGCACTCGAGTATCTCACCATTGTGCCTTCCCTGGTAGTCTCCATGGTCACTTCTTACATTGCGTCATCTTTTAAAGAAAACTTCTTTCTAACAACTCCTCTCAAAAATTGAATAGCACTTGTAGCATTTTGTTCCTTAATGTGTACCCAAAGGTTGTAAATAACCACCCCACACCAATGGTATGTGTAATCCTCTATGCATAAAAATTCTTCAAATGGTAATTAGCTTCCAGTGCGTAAATGCACTTATTACAAAAAACACCAACTAAATTGACAGAGCATAGTGATGAAAAAGGAAATACATTAAGGAAATACATAAATGAAAACCTAGTCTAAATGGTAACCCTGCCTTATGCAAACACCAAGAAGACTTATTTATAGTAAGGCTTCATCCTACTTCTTTTAAAGTAACCAGTAACCATATCCCATCAAGTGTCCCTAACTGGAAAGCTCATGTTTCAAGTATGTGAGTGATAACATACAATCCCAACCAATGCACTTTAAGCTTTTCTGGATGGCACAAAAAATTAGAGTCATAAAGAAGAACCATATATTCCATTTCAATCTTTTTGTCCCTGATGTGCCTTTCATGCCATGCCTTTTGCCGGCCTTTTCTCGCTTCTAACTCCAACGTGTTATTGCTTGTCTCTCATCCAACTTTATCAACTTTTATATTCTATCTTCTAGGGCTTGCTCATCAGCTAGACCTCCAGTAAGCACTCAATTCATAAAGAAGGTAACATGAATTCCATAGGAAGAACTACTTCCACGCCAAACACTAATTGAAACAAAGTGTGGCCTTGTTCAACCTCTTATATGTTGTTTTATACGCCCAAATCACAAGATAAACTTTATCATCCCAAAATTTTGTTCCAACATCACAATTTTTGTCAATTTCTGGCTCAAAATCTTATTAAAGGCCTAAGTAGTCCCATTTTCCGAGGATGATAGGGTGTAGTCTTATGGTGCGTAATCATAAATTCATCAATAGTATCTCGATCGTCTCATTTAGAAAGTGTGTACCCCTATCAATTGTCAAGATCAATAGGCATCCATATCTTGTAAGAATATTTTCCCATAAGAACCTGGCTATTGTAGTTGTTATACAATCCTTGGTAGTTTGCTTCTACCCACCTTGTAAGATAATATGTGCAAGTGATGATGTAGCACGATCTAGTTCTACATGCGGCTGGTGAAATAGGAGCCACAAAGTCTATAGCCCATTTTTCAAATGGCTCTACACTAAGAATATGTCTTAAATGCATTTCATCTCTTTTCCCAGGTTTACCAACATGTTGACAGTGATCACATGCCTTACAATATGCTTTACAATCTTTATAGAGGTTCTCCCACCATAATCCAGCAAGTAGAATCTTGCGTGCACAGTGGTGTCACCTACATAGTGCCCACCTACATTACCACCATGAGCCTTTTCTATGATGTCTATTTGTTCATGCTCTAGTATACACCGGCGTAATACTTCATCTCGACCTAACTTGTATAGGTCACCACTAATCAACATAAAAGGTGTTGCACGAATTGCAAGTTTTTTTATTTTCTAAGTATTTCATTCCTTCGACGCGATACATGTTTGTAAAAATATAGTAATATCATCCAATTCCAAAGGTGCATGTTGTAACCTATACTGTTCGTGTGTCTAACATTTTATCTTCAATTGTCTCTCGCATCCTCTCCCGATGAATTCTTGATAAATGGTTTGGGCCAGAATTACTTTTACCTGGTTTTACCACAACTGTGAAATCAAATTCTTGGAATAAGAGCACCCATCGACATATGTGCCCCTATAAAATGGGCTTTCTTACCAATTATTTCAATGCCATGTGATTGGTGTAAAATACAAATGGTGTTGCTAGAAGGTATTTTCTAAATTTATGCAGTATATAAATCATTGACAAGGCTTCGCGGTCAGTAGTTGTATAATTCTATTCTGTAGGAGTCAAATTCCTACTAGAAAAATAGATAGGATGATCTATAATACCTTCTCTAGGATGAGTTAATACCATGGCAATGGTCATGCCAAGGGCATCCACATGTACATGAAACGGTTGGTCCCATGAGGGAAAATGTAGAATAGGCATTGTAGTAAGTCTTTCCTTTAATGTCTCAAATGTGTGTTGTTGCGGTTCTCCCCAATAAAATGTCCCTTTTCCATTTAGTAACTCTTCCAAGGGTGCGACAACCTTAGCATATCCTTTGATAAATTTCCTATCATACCCAGGTGACCCAATAATCCACGCACCTCACTCGACTAGTAGGCTCTTCTAGGCCAAAAATAAGCGCAACCTTATTTGGATCCACTAAAAACCCTTCCTTACGAGATGATGTGCCCTAACAAAGCACCAAAAGGTATAACAAACATACACTTCTTGATATTCAAATAGATGCTTAACTATCTACATCTTTCAAAAATTAAGTGTAAATTGTCATAATAATCCTTAATAAGCCCATACACCATCCAAGCATCCTAGTAAACTTGCAAAAAAATGTGAATAAAATCCTAGAATGCTCGAACAAACTATTCATGAAAATCCTAGAATTGTCATACTGTACGTAAAAAGATAGAAATATCCTCCATTTAAGAAGGCGTGCATTATAACCTATACAGTTGTGCATCTAACATTGTATCTTCAATTGTCTGCATGTCCTCCCCTAAGCTCGAATTCTCAATAAGTGGTCTGGATTAGAACTACTATTCCCTAGTTTTACCACAACTATGAAATCAAATTCTTGGAATAAGAGCACCCATCGATATATGCACCCCTGTAAAATGGGATTATTTACCAAGTATTTCAATGCCATGTGATTGTTGTAAAATACGAATTGTGTTATTATAAGGTATTGTCTACATTTATGCAGTGCATAGATCATTGACAATGCTTCACGCTCATAAGTTATATAATTATACATTGCGGGAGTCAAATTTCTGCGAGAAAAATAGATAGGATGATCTATAACACCTTATCCAAGCTAAGAAAACACCACACCAATGTTCATGCCAAAGGCATCCACATGTACATGAAACAATTGGTTCCATGAGGGAAAACGTAGAATAGGCATTATAGTAAGTCTCTCCTTCAATGTCTCAAATGTGCACTATTGTGGTTCTCCCCAATAAAATGTCCCTTTTCCTTTTAGTAACTCTTCCAAGGGTGCGACAACCTTAGCATATCCTTTGATAAATTTTCTATAATACCCAGTGTGACCCAAGAATCCGTGCACCTCACTCTGACTAGTAGGATCTTCTAGGCCTATAATAACTACAACCTTAGCTGGATCTACTAACAAACCTTCCTTGTAGATGATGTGCCCTAACAAAGTGCCAAAAGGTGTAGCAAACACACACTTCTTGATGTTAAAAGATATGCTTAACTGTCTGCATCTTTCAAACATTAAGCACAAATTGTCACAATGGTCCTTAACAATTCCATACATCGTCTAATCATCCGAGTAAACTTGCAAGAAATGTCAATAAAATCATGGAATGCTTGAACAACTATTTGTGAAAATAAAGCAGGTGCATTTTTCATACCAAAGGACATCACATTATATGCAAAAATTCCCCATTCAGTGGTGAAAGTTGATTTTTCTTGATCTTCTTGTGCAATCCGGACCTAATGATACCCAGAGAATCCATCTGTAAAAGAATAGATTTTACGCCCTGCAACGCCTTCTAATATCTCTTTTGTGAAAGGTGTAGGAAAGGGATCAATCACACATGCAACATTCAGTTCTCTATAATCCACACAAATCCTAATCGACCATCTTTATTTATACTGATGACCATGGGGCTAACCCACTCGATTCTTCTAGGGGCTTGATGATGCCAAACTTCAACATCTTGTCAATTTCTTCTTTAACTTTTACGTGTAGGTTAGGGTTCATCCTATAGGGTCTCTTCCTAACCGGGCATGCACCTTCCTTAAGCTTGATCTTCATTTCTCCTAATGACTCATGCACTCCTTTTAATTCATGGTAGCCCCTAGGAAATAATTCCTAAAAATCACGAAGCAACTCAACTATCTTTTCCACTTCAGAGTCAAACCAATAATCTCCAATTATTGCCTCCTTAGGTTCAAAGCATTCATACCAATATTCACTTTCTTTTCCTCATAGGTTCATGATAGGAATGTGTGTTATTATTCGCATTGTCCAAAACTCACGTGTACCTACTAAATGATCTATATCCATATTTTCTACTTCCTCATCATCCACTATGTAGACCATCTTTCCTTTTTCTTTCTCAAAGCAAGCACGCTTGAGTAGCATGGCATCTGTCTCTACTTCTTCATCAAAGTGCACTCCTAAGTCGTTCTCATCAAATAACTCCTAAATGATTTCTTTCACCTTTGCACTATCTCCCATAGTTAAATTCTTTATAACCCTTAATGCCTCTTCTACTGGAGGTTTAGTAGAGAAGTAGTCAAAATTCTAGACCATTCCTATAATCAAATCCTGCCAATTTCAGTTTCTCTATGTAGCTCCGCATATACATACCAAATGCGTGCACAACCTTGTAAAGTGGAATAAAGTTTTTGCACCCATAGCGAATGAAGTAAAGCTTAATACCTGCTAACTAGAGCCTCTCACATGGTTTTGAATAGGCTTATTACCATGATAAGTGCATATTTGAGTAGGTGCATTACTCCTGGAAAACCAAGTTGTTAGAGTGATCCTGACTTCATTCCATTCTACAAGATTATCCCTATGAACCACTCACCGGCTGACACCGATGTCCCAAGCGGGGTATATGCTAACACATTTCTTCTTTCAATTTTTTCTATCCATTGTTCCTCCATGGCACACAGGAATACCGTAGGGTCTCCTTCTCCATTGTACTGAGGTACAGAGCTATTACCTATCCTCCTGATGCAATGAGGCTTTATTTTATGTGAAAATTCAATCCTTAATCCATGCCCAACCATCTCATGAGTAACATAAGACCAATATCACAAGAAATACTTGTAGTATCACTAATAGACTATACATCTTCCCAATGAAGGATTCCTTCTTTAGATGGCTCTAGTATACGGGTCCCGAATGCTTGGCTTGTACATAAATTCTATTCAGATCTTCCTCACTCAAAGACTCAACATAGGGCACATATTTCCCACCTATTAAAGGGATAATAACTCTTTCCTCCTTGTCAAAACTAATATATCCCCTTTTGAACCAAAGTTCAACATTATTTGTGTAACACCAAGGGTGCCCACACAGATCGGGAAACTATCTCGCTTCTATAAGCGCTAAAACCTAAAAAACCCGAGTGAACTTGGCCCCTTGTATAGTAATGGACGCATATTTTAAAACTCGATAGGAGTGGCCTTAGTTCGATTAGACATAAAAATACATTTGAAGATGGTTATAATCAAGGTATCCCCATCTGTACCCATGCATCTAAGTAAACACATTTAACTTCATGCATGTATCATTCAATTTATTACTCAAGATCCATCCATCAAAATATCATTCAAAGTGATCTCCTTGTTGTAATCTAAGCTATCGGGGAGATTTGCATACGAGGATCGACATCCATTCTTGATATTAATGCATAGAGTGTGTGTTTCCCTTTAGCCAACTCCTAGTAATGGAATTATATTCTCTGACGTAACATTTTTCATACCTCCTTCAAGTCATAAATATTTGACTAGACCATCTCTGCTTTATATTCTTTTATTCCATCTTTTGTGATTGATCCTTTAAACACTTTGTATTCCCCTTGAAGGTCTCTGGTTACTTCCATGGTATCTGATAAACCTCCTTTTAGTGCACAGGATCTAGATACCCTACATACAAAATTTCCTCTTTAGTGATAGTAGGCTTCTTCTCGTAACTCTTCTCTTGCATGCGTAGCTTCATCACGTGTAGTGATCTTCACAGGTAATACCTCAGGTTCCGGTGCCAACTTTTTCATCCACTGATTTTCCACAACGTGTTGTATCCTAACCATTCATGCACCCTTGTTCTCCTATTTATGTTGCTTGCTAAGATACTCATATAGATCTAGGAATTCCTCATAGCTATGATTTTTCCCATAGAAATAACATGTAATATTTTGAGGACATTCGTGCTGTAGTGGTCAGGTGATCCACATGTAAAGCATGTTCCATGAGGGAATTCACTTCGTCCACCACCACGGCCTTGACCTCTGAATCCACCATGGTATCCTCAACCTTTTCCACATCCTCCTTCATAGTGCCCCTCATTTTGATCATAGTGCACTTGATTGTGATTCCAATCCTGATGCTCACCTTTACCCTTAGATTTATCTAATATTCTTGTTTGTCACACACCGATATCTATAGCATCATGGATCTAACCAATCAACCTGCAGTCTTTTGTATCATGAGTCATGGACCGGGAAATCTTACAATAACAGGATACATTTTTCCTTATCACGCATTGTAATAATGGGCAGCAGGTGGAATCATGGTTTAGATGACATATCTCATATTCTAGCAATAATGAACATATTGTTCTATGGGAACAACTATCTTTAATGTGCTCTTCCACTTCATGATCTGTACACTAAATCCTAGTGCACATCTCATGTGCCAAATTCATTGATATTTTTTCCAACTATTTTACCATAGATGCAATTTGTTCTTCCAAGAATGGGCTGACTCTAGTGTCTATACTCCCAACTGCCTCAACGCGTAAATTTTCTTCAATTACTTTACACATATCAATGTATGTCTTATGTGATAGTGACCTTCTAAAATGTGTGATCGAGAATGCTAGCGAACCATTATGCATGCTGGATTGCATGAATATCATAATAAAGCTTAGATAAAAGTGTTTTGAAATGGGCATCATACTCTTGGACACTCTCAGTAGTGCCTTGTTTAATATCCTTGAGCACGCTTATACTCTTCTACTCAAATTCATGGATATAGAACTCTTTAAGGAATGCATCTTTAAATGTTGCATAATCTACGCAAGTTTGATTAGGGTCAAACTTCTTGTACCAACTATGTGCATGTCCCTGCAATGTAGTTGCAAATTGACTTACCTTGTGCTCAGAAGCCATGATTCCTTTTACATGCCACAATATCTCACACATGTGCACATTTTCAGCAGCATCTTGTATGCCCCTATACTCTGGAAGATGAAGAGACATCTCCATGTAAATATTATAGGGTTGATGTGGACCCTGCCCACCTAATCTAGAATGTCATGTGTTTCCTCTACCTCCGGAACCACTAGATCCACCAAAACTAGAGCCATCTATACCCCCTAATCCTTCACCAATATCTAGAAATGGGCCGGAAGATGTACTTCCTAGTGTCCCAAAAGTAGTATTGTATTGAACTCCTATAGTCTCCATGGTGGTACTACTCCCAAAAGTGAACCCCAAATTTTTCACACTCAAATTATGTGTAGATGATGTGACTAAGAAGGTACCTCCAAACAACAATGAAGACATTTACCCCGCCATAGATTTACTTTCTATGTGACTTACGCTTACTTCTTTACTTACAAGATTATCTTTCTTACTATTAGATGTACTGAATCTTTGGAAAACCAAGTGCAAGGGCTAGGTTGCTAGGTATATTTAGATGTGTGCTTGTGGCCTAGGTCATCTCTGCTGGTGTGCTCTGTGTGAGGCTGAGGAGGGTTCCCTGTCATGCTTTCCCAAATGGGGATTTCCCGATGCCTGGCTCCACACCTTTTGCATTATCTCTAAATACTTCATGAGCCATCTCTCTCCTCAATGCCATCCACTCCTAAATGTCATGTTACTTCTCTATCTCCCTCCCACATGCCTCATTGTACTTTATCCACCTTTCTTCTCTCTTCCTCTATGTTCTTAGGTCCACCATATTTCACCAAACCTGCTCCCGCCACCATGCGTGGTGGAGTTTAGCTAGCCATCGCTTTTCCTCAAAGTTTAGGGTTACCATCAAGATCTTGATCACTAGTGGAATGCCTTACAAGTAAGTTCCCCTGAGATACCGTAAAAATTGGAATTCAGCTACCTCTAGGCAAGAATAAGTGGAAATCGAATACTACATAATATAGATGTTCAAAACACAATGGAACCAAGTATCCCCAATGTGTCTCCAAATCAGATCAGCATCATAGAGGGCCCATAATTCTTCCTACGTCCGAGACAAGTGTGCGATACCTCAAATTCTATTTAGAAGCATAAACAACCAGCCACACATATAGTTCTACTGGGAAAATAACAAAGAATATCTCATTCAAACATTCATACATATTATTTTCCACCCATGCATTTGCATCAAAATTAGATCCAGTGTTGAACCTCCATGCATACTCTTCTTCCAGATATTTTATCCACTCCTCAACACATATTAGGTCAACCAAGACGTCTTCATCGCAAACTATCCCGAAAACAATCTGAAAAATAGGTCCCAAAGAATGGAACCAATGATGCGATCTAGAATTTACCACGAATAACCTAGGCGTCATTGGAACATCACCTAGCTTGAGATGAGTGCTCACTGAAGTGCATAAAGGTACCAGAATCCTTCTTAAATTTTCTTCTATAGGATGTGAACATGATGAATATATAATGCATTCAGATCCATAAATAACATAACCATTCCACAAAGCATATTCCAGATCTAGATATTAAAGAATCATGAATCAAACGATAAACATAATGAAATCAACCATGTAAGAACCAGTTATAGTCATGTTTAACACCATTATTCACCAATACACTCCATTATATTAAACACAAGTAAATACATAAGATTCTTACAATAAATAGTAACATAAGTTTATGCACGCATCAAATCTAGAAGCATAACTCCACAATATCTCATACACAAAGTGTCTCTCTAACTACATAGATTAATACATATTTATAAGGGTGGGGACTTTCCCTTCACCACTTATGCACTTCCCAAAATAGGTCGCATGCTGAAAATAGTCATGTGCCTTTACAATAACATGCACACATGTAAGTGCGCTAATAATAGATCTATTACATTTATTTGGCAGTAGTAATCCTATTATTAACTCAAACTCATGCATGGCACTTAGTATATGCTCTTCCCAAAATAGCATTTTCATGTCGTGTAATTCTCCATCCCGTTGTGTGCTCCATGTGCTATCTCCACAAATAGCTCGTAATCATGAAAATGGCTAAGTCCCAAATCAATCTATCTTTCGCGCATGTTTCCTTCCACATCCTTTCATGCCTTCAAATGTGCCTTGCTCCCATGCATGAATATTCTGTGTTCCCTCTCCTTATTGTCATATTTTTTATTCTCAATAGCGTATGTGATGGAGGGGATGAAATAGGCTTAGGGGATTATGGGAAAAAATAGGAGAAAGTCTCTAGGGCTAGATTGAGATGATGAAGATGACGAGGATGGAGGACTAAGATGAGATGTGGGGGATGATTATTTTCTATTGAGTTTTTATGGTTGTTGTGGATATGTGAATGGGACTTGATGATTGGATTTAGAAATTGAGGTTTTGGATCATGGTGGATTATTGTATGAGTTTTGATGGTAGGAAGATTTGGGTCTTGATGGTTGATATGGGATTTGAAGGTTGGGGTTTGGGATGGGTGGCTAGATTAGTGAGGACATAAAGGAGGTCCTCATGGTCTAGGTCAAAGCTAGTGAGGTGATCAAAGTGGATGTAATTGTCTTGTGGGGATAGTGGTTTATGTTGATTGGGTCACGGTGTGGATTGAGATGATTTAAGTTCCTTACAAAAGAGGTCAATGGGATGAGGCGTAAGGATCTTAGGAAGGGGAAATTTTAGTTGGGTTTTGTTAGGAGATGATAGTTTAGGGGGTGATTTGTTGATTGAAGAATTAAGATCGGATATTTTTGGTTAAGTTGTTGAATGGTCTTTAGGATGTTAGAATTGACATGAGATAGTTGACTTTTATGGGTGAGGGATGATGAGATAGCTTGGTTTATGTATTTAGAAAAGAGGTCAAGGTTTGGATGTTTCTTTGGAGATGATGGGGATTGAGGATCAAAGGCCATGGTTAGATAGGATGTGTGGGGGATTATATTTGAATTAGGATTATTGATTGAAGGATGGTGATGGGATTAGGATTAGGTTCATGTGATTAAGGATGGTTACTTATAATGATTATAATGATGTTTTATTGATTAAAATTTTTAATTGATAAGATGGTTAAGGGTGTTTACAAATAAACAACAAACATGCAATACACACCTAACTAGTCAAGTGGGTTTGCAAATCAAGCTATAACCCACTTTAAATACCACACACCGACGATGGTGCCACAATTAGCTCTCCACCTTTATATTAATGTGGGATTGGATAGCAAGTGATCTTGTGGATTTTATCCTCATTGCACTATAGATCAATATGTGGTCAAGAGGTTTCTAGTCTATGTTAAACAAGATCTCTATGGGAATCCCTTATATACCTTATGGTATGTAAGGCCCAAGTCTATGTTGCAAGGATGGTGTCTAAGTCCGGGTTTGGGGGTGTGGAAGCCCCTCACTTCATGCCACTATTAAAACAAGAAAGTTCTTAGCCAATAATGACAACTCTCTAAGAATTTTTATACCCCGCCGGAACACGAGGTGTGTCTACATGCATGGAGATGAAGACTACGGTCACGAGACCCCTAGGACTACAGTAAGTGCATGGATGTCACTTCCATGTCACATTACCCCCTTAAAAATAAAAGTGGGAGGGGAGGAATTACTGCTTTTGATCCTCAAGATCATCCTAGGATGTGAGAGGATATCAAACACAACGTCATCTTCGGGTCAAAACAAGCAATAACACAAATTACAAAGAGATAATAAATACACATAAAATAATGAAAATTAATGATAAAGTTTTATGATGGGGGCCTTTAACAGGGGACGTGTAATAAAAATAAATAGTTTTTTTTTCAAACCCCTACGTTCTTGAGTCTGTTCAAGTTGCAAGACAAAGGGTTAGTAGTCTTGATTAATCAATATCCTACAACTATAAGTGTTAGGTAAATACTAATAGAATATTAAAACTAATAGAGTTTCCCCTTATTCCTGTAATATTCCTGTAAAAAAGAATTAAGAACCTACAAAACACCACTAAGAATAAAAAAATTATGATTAGTTGGTTAGTACTAATGCAAAATTATTATAGGCCAAAAGCATTATTTACAGACCAAAAGCGTTGTTTATAGACCAAAAGTGTTGATCTTGATGCAAAAATGTTGATTCATATATAAATGCACTTAAACTACATAGTGAGAGGTTTACTCGACAAAAAATCACTAAAGTTGATGCAAATGCACTGATACAGTCACAAATATGCTGAAATATGACCAAAAACACTACTATATGATCAAAAATGCTGATTCTACACAAATTGAAGTTAATACTGAGAGATAAATACACTAATTTATGACCAAACATGCTAATTTATGACCAAATGTGCTAATTTGTGACCAAATGCACTAATTTAGGACCAAGCACACTAATTTATGACCAAACGTGTTAATTTATGACCAAAAGCGTTAATTCCTAACTAAACGCACTAATTTAGGAGCAAACACGCTAATTTAGGACCAAACATGCTAATTTATGACCAAAAGTGTTGAAGTGAATCCTTGTACCCACAAAGGTTAATAATGCATCCAAAATTGTTGTTTCAGCCCCAAAAATGTTATTTCATGACCATAAGCGTTGTTTGACAGGTCAAAAGTGCTAAAACGAATGACTCTCACAAAAATTTAATATTTCATCATGCGAATCTTAATGAAAACTTTCCAAATTTGAACAACTTGTTTTTAACATTAAATAATAGTAAAATCAATTAATTTTTTTGGGGTTACGCCCCACAATGGGCTCCAAAATGTAAGCAAAAGGTAGTGTTAGTGTGTAACTTATAAACTAGGAAATAAACTAATTTAAATCCTATTCTACCACAACTATTTACTTACCTCTAATTGAGAAATGATAAAAAAAAAAAAAAAAAAAAAAAAAAAAAAAGAGGGAGAAGATCATATACCTGTACTTACCTACACATTGATATCCTCCTCTTTTATAGCTTAGATGTGCTCTTGGACATAATTCTTGAATGCTTCATATTTTGTGGATTTATTTGGACAACATCTCCCCTTTGATTGTGCTTAGATTTACTTGATGAAGGATTAATGATGATAGATTGTAGATGATAGAATGATTGAGTGAATAAAATAAGAGAGATTTGATCTGAATTTTCGATGTCTTCCAAGCTAGCTTTCATGGAGGAAGGGATCTCAATTTATAGCTGAGGAGTGGAGGATTTAATGGCTAAGATGAAGCCATGTTGGATTTGGATCAAGGGTGGAGGATGCATGTGAGGATGGAGGATTCTAGAGTTGGATTATTCTAGAATTTAGAAGAAGCCTCCATTGAATTTTTAATTCAATGGAGGGAGGGAGATATTTGAATTTTTAAATATGAAAGAGGGAAATTTAGAGAGGCTTCTAGAAATAGAAGCCTCTAGATTTAGAGGTGTGAGGATGTGATTAGATTAGGTTAAATAAATATGATTAGGGATGTGATTTGATGGAAAGGCTAGGTGTAGGGATGTGTAGGGTAGGTGGTAGGTGAGATGTAGGAATATTAAATTCCTATAAAATGTTAATGAAGGATTAAAATAAGATAATATGATATAATAATGGATTAATGAGATTAATGATAAAATGGGATAAAATGATGAATTTAAAGGATTAATTAAATGATAGGATAAATGATAAGTGATAAAAGGTAAATAAGATTAAATGGGTTAATAATAATATTTAATCTTGCGATTAATTATTTTATGGATGATGTTGGGATATTTGTGGGATGGATTAATCATAATTAACCAAATTTAACAATTTAAATGTCTACAACTTGCTCTCAAAAAATAACTTTCTCAGTACCATGTATAAGGACATTTTGAGGAAGAACGTCCCTAATAGGAAAATAATTTACGTTGCAAGTCATAGACTTTCTCTTAAGGCTTCGTCCATGAATGTTTCTTGTAGAACTAGATCAGATGATGAAAATGAAGAAGAGGTTACTTCAAGAAATTAATGAGAGGAATGTGAATTATTGGTTGAAGAAATTAGAGCTACAGAGGTTGGTTTCTTATAGTATGAATCTTCTTAGGAGATGAGTATGAGGATTTTGTATCTGATATGAAGAACCATTCTTGTGTCACCTTTACAAGATCAAAAACACTGGAAAAGGAAAAATCATCCAAGCATGAAGAGAAGGAGAAGGAATACCCTCAATCGGCTACTATAATACCATAAAAATAGTAATTAAGAGGGTTCCTCCACTTCCTCCATCTTGGAATTATCAATAAGGAAGTATGGAGCCTTGTCTCATAGCAATGCATATTATAATCAAGGTAAGTTAAGTACTTCCACTCATGCACATCAAAAAATTTACAAAAATATGCAACTACTTCCTCTAGATCAAATCAAACTATCCCTAGTATTCCCTATGCTCCGAGGGCTCTTCATCTAGCTTTTATGTTATTAACCTTGTGAAAAAATCCAAAGTTTAGATTCTAAATTGGAGTACTTTGAAACACGCCTGAATAATTTGATAAGCTAGTCAAGTTTACAAAATTGAAATTTCCAAATCTAGTATGTCATCCACTTCTAAAGGCTTACTTCCCAAACCCAAGAAAATTCAAATCCAAAATATTCTAGCTTTTTCCCCATCATCTACCGGTAAAATTGAACCTTTTTATGTTTCCTTGTTGATTAATGGGTATCATCTTAACAACTACATCATTGATTCTTGTGCATTTAATAATTTTATTCCCACTAAGGTTGCTTTAACTCTTGGTTTGAGTCTCTTCTGGGAATTTGGTCATTTTTATTCAATGGAGACAAAGTAATTTCTACTTGTCAGAAGAATCAATGACGCACAACTTGCTTTTGTGGCCTATCCGGATAAGCGAGTGAAAGCAATAATTCTAGTGGCGAGATATGTCGCCTACCAATGGGATGCTCCTCAACCGAATATTTTGACAAGGAGTTGGAGGTGAAATACATATGGATTGGTCTTCATCCTTGATAATAGTCAAGAATGAGATGAGGAAGCTCCTCCCTAAGCCCAAAATGAAGTATACGGTTTAGACGTCGAGATGACCCTAGAGCACATATTCTTTTCTAGAGTAGGGAAGTTGGGAAAGTTTTATTCAAGGAGAAAGGTAATGGAAACAAATTCATGAGTTCTAAATGAGATGAAGAGCCACCTATTCTTGAGGAAATTCCAATATATATTGTTGATGAGGATTGGATCATGGAATTTGATGGCAATTGTTCGACATTAGGTTTAGGTGCAAGTATTGTCTTGATTTCTCCACAAGGAGATTTTTTCCCTCTGCCTTACAAGTTAGAGTTCTCCAACACCAATAATATTGTTGAATATGAAGCCTTGTTGTTTGGGTTGTGATTTGTCAAGGAAATGGGAATCGGGAATCTTATAGTTCAAGGATATGTTGAGTTGATTGTGAAATAGGTAAGAGATGTATTTCAAATGAAGAACTCTCATCTCTGCCACTATAGAATAGAGTTTGGTATTGCCTAGAATATTTTGATGCATTTCATATCAAGGAAGTTCCTTGAGAACAAAATTACAAAGTTTACTCTTTAACAATGTCCGCCTCTTTGATGATTCCACATCCCGATCGCAGTGGACAAATATTTTTGATGGAGATGATTTTCTATCCAAGTGTGTCGGACAAATAAAAAACTGGAAAGTTTTTAATGTTGATTAACCACATTTTTTCATTTTTGCAATAGATTAAATATTTCAAGTATGCCTGTTTTGAAGGAAATGAATCACTCTCACGAGAGTTTCTGCAAATGACATTGACCATAACACATTTGATCAAGTAGATGAAGATGGAGTAATCTAATTGAAAGGTAACAAAATTCCAAAGGGACTAGCGTCACTAGAGAATTTTCTTAACAAACATGTCGGTTTTTCCATGGTAAGGCCAAGGATCAACCTAGATCTTCATTAGAATATAAAAAGATAAGAATCGATACAAGTGAACAACCAAGGATGGTGAACATAGGAAAATGTTGTTCACCTAAGGAACGAAGAAAATTCTCAACCTTGTTGAAGAAGTATTCGGATGTATTAGCATATTCATATGATGATCTAAAATCATTTCAACTATAATCAATGCAGCACTCTATCCCCCTAAAAGCGTAATAAACTGAAGATTTTAGGACCATCAAAGTAAAATTTGAGAAACCACTCAACACCGGCATCATTTTCCTATTCATCATTCAACAAGGATAGCTAATATTGTACCATTCTAGAAGAAGAATGGTGAAATACACATCTGCATGGAATTCCAAAACCTAAATTAATCCTCCTTGAAGGATAACTAACCCTTACTTGATCATATATCATATCCTATAAGCATTTAATGGTTTAGAAATGATGTTTATGCTTGATGGATTCTCAGGATACAACCACATTGAATTTACCAAGGAAGACAAGTTTAAGACTGCTTTCACCACTCCATGGGGTAAATTTGCATATTGTCGTATGCCTTTTGGATTAATCGAGTGCATGTTCCACCTTTCAGAGGGCCATGGATGTATGTTTTAAGGATTTTAAGGGGAATGCATAGTGATGTATCTAGTTGATATCACCTTGTATCCTAAGAAGAGAGAAGAACATGTGTAGCAGCTATTGCATGTCCTGATCCGTTGTATAAGAAATCATATTTCTCTTAATCCAAAGAAGTAAATCTTTGGAGTTATCTGAAGGAAAACTCCTTGTTCATATTCTGATCAAGGAAGGCACAAATATTGATCTAGAAAGAGTATAATCCACCCAATTATTGTCTCTACCCATGAGTAACCTAGGTGTGCACTCATTCTTTGGTAAGGTAAATTTTTAAGAAGGTTCATTCCAGAATTTACTAAGATTAAAAATAAATCATCCACATGATGAAACCTATGGAATATTTTAAATGGAGTAAAGAAGAAAAAGAGGCTCTTGAGTCTATCAATTTTTTTGCAAAAGCACCCACTTTGGTCTTCCCATATTTTAACAAGGAATTTGTTATATATTGCTATGCGTCGAAGCATACCATTTCAGTTGTCCTTGTTCAAGAAAATGATGATAAAGTTCAGTCACCCATTGCATTCATGAGTGCTCCTTTGAAGGCATATGAGCTTAACTATTCACAACATGAGAAGCATGCCTATGTTGTGGTTAGAGCTTTGAAGAATTTTAGGTTTTACCTCTTGAATTCTCATACCATTTCCACAGATCCCTAGCCTGGTTGTTAAATCCAATTTGATGCAATAAGACCCCGGTGCAAAAAGAGGAAATTGGGTGTCAAAAGTACAAGAATATGACCTTGATATCAAACCTTCAAAATTGGTACGAGGCAATGGCTTATGTGAACTCCTTGCTCAAGAAGAATGGGAATATTGTTCCAACTGTTATGAGTGCTTGATCAAGGACCTCCCTCTTGTGCTCTTCATAAGCACCATCAATCCTTGGTATGAAAACATGGCATATTTTGTGACCTATGGTTGTTTCCTCCAATCCTAGATTACAAGAAAAAGCATACTCTCCATCTCAAAGAAACAAAATATGTTATTTAGGAGAATGTACTATACAAGAAAGGATTGGATGGTACTTTCCTAAGGTGTATTGAGTAAATACAATAGAAGAAGATCTTCAAGGAATTTCATGATCAAACATGCATAGTTAATTTCTCAACAATTCTAATAACCCATAAAAATTTGATATGTGGCTATTATTAGCCTACCCTTTACCAAGATGCATATAAATGGGTGGGGAAATGTGATCTATGACAATAAATTGTAGGAAAACCAAGGCTTGTTTCTTTACCTCTTAGGCCCATGATCATTGAGGAACCTTAACAACATTGGGGTTTGTATTTTATTTGTGTATTGAACCCACACTCTAGTTTGGGACACATGTATGTCCTCATTTCTACTTATTACTACACAAAGTGGGTGGATGTTATTCTAACCAAGCACGCAAACTCGAAATAGTATGCAACTTCTTGAAGGATAATATCATTATCAGGTTCGGGGTACCAAAATAGATAATAGAGGAAAATTCTACTTACTTATATTCGAGTGAGTTTATGGATTTTTGCTACGACATAGCATTTCATCATCACACTCTTCTAATTACTATATGTAAGGAAATTTCTAGGCGGATTCAAGTAACAAAAATATTTTCACTATTGTTTGAAAACTAGTGGATGTCAATCAAAAGGATCGGTATAAGAAATTATATGATTCATTATGGGTTCATCGAGATAATTCCCAAGAGGGCTATTGTTACTTCTCCTTTCCAACTACTATATGGATTCAAAGCTCAGATCCCAATTTCTCTATATTTACATGCCTTACAACTAGTGAAGGTGATATAAAATGGATAATATTGAAATGATCTTGACAAGAGGATTTTTATTTAGAGAAGTTGAATGAAGACAGAAATGTAGCAATTGATGTGCTAAGAAGACACCAATCAAAGGTTAAGAGACTATTTGATCAAAAGGCACAAGATATACTATTTCAAATTGGAGACCTTATCTTACTCTTAGGCAAGAGGAGAAATCCCAAAAGAAAACAAGGAAATTTTTACTCTCTTCGGCTTGGTTCCTTCAAAATCAGGCATTTCTATAGAGAAAACACATATTATGTTCCTTATCTTAATGGTATCCCATCAAAGTTGCCTCGATGTGGGAAACATTTGAAGCTCTAAAGCGAGTGAGGTTGGTTATCCCCAACCATGTAACATAAGTGATGTAGTGATGTAGAATATTTTCCCTTTCTATTGTGTGTGTTTTCCTTGAGATTTTTGTGTGTTTCCCTTTTTGTGTCGTGTGTGTTTGTTGCTTGTATTAGTTAGTGAAGGAATGGCTCTATTGACTAATTGTCAAGGCATTAGTATACTCACCCATATAAGTTATAGAATTATTCATTACCCCTTATGGTATAATGTCCTTGAGTTAAATCTATCTCTTGTCATGTTAAATGTCTAGCATGCAAAATTGAAAATTTTGGCAATGGTAATAAGCCCCCACTTGAAAATTCCACTCTCGGTCATTATAAACCTTTCCTCTAGCCAATTTGTCCATAGTTTCATCCTCATTCTAGCTTAGAGGAATGTGTTAGAAATATTTTCAATTATGTTTCATGTGCGAGAGATGTTTTCTGAGGTGATTTACAAATTCTTGAGATATTAAGAAGAATGACTATCTCAGGAGGCCTTAAAAGGGTTATTTTTGGGGATTTTATAGCATACGGATACCCTCCAAAACCTGACAAGTAAGACCCGAACTATCTAGAATCTATGTAGAAGATCCATGATGTTATCTAAAGAAGTTTAGGGAATCTCTGTGGAGATAAATGAACTCAAGAATCAAACAGGGTCATTTTGATTGAAGGCACAATTGACTCCTAATAATGGTTTGGATGATCTCAACAAAGTTCTCCAGTGTTGTTCGGTTTGATCCTTCTAGTTCCATGATGCTCCATGTTGATTTATCACCTTGTTCATGATTTGAAGTACTTTCAAGCTTGACTAACTTGGAGGTTATATCATACTAAGTGTTCAATGGTGTAATCATGAGAGAATGAGAGATTTTAGGGTTGAAATTGTAGAATTCATGGTGTTTTTACTCTCCTTAACCATTTGAAGGGATTCAATATTTCTTCATTCACCTCCCCCTCGTAGACACTTACTCTCAAGTCAAACACTTAGTAAATTTTACAAAATTAGGGAAAATAAAACAAAGGAATCAGCCTTTGGAGGAACAGGAGTAATTGTTCCTTCATTCCACTTGTTCCCCACTTTAATGCTTGGTCTTCAATACATTATCAATTGAATGGATCAGGTCTTTTGGGAACTATCAAAACAATTCCAAATGTTCTCTAATCGGTCACCTTTACCACAGGGATAATGGGGCAATAAAATCAGTTATGTTGAACTTTACAAACACAAAAATAACACTTCGGGTGTTCCCACAAATTTCCGATCTTCCAACTTAGGAGACATGGGAACTGCATCGGATAAGTTTGTATCTCCAAGCACTATCGAAATGGTTACAACATTCCAATGGTTCCCTAAACTCCCAATCCAACTGGTAGAAGCAAAGGAAAAGGGGGAATTGCAAATCAAACATGTAAGGCACCATGGAAATAGTAGGAATTGTTCCCACGCTCCTCCAATACCCCAAATACTCATAAACCCCAATGTAGACAAAGGATTGGGTTATTTCAATCGAATGAGGAATAGAGGGAATTCTTCCAATGTTCCCTCTATTCCCTGAATATCTCCCCATCCATAAATCAAAATAAAAGGTGATTCGGTGATGGATGGTCTAGATATAATTATTCCAAAATTCCTCTAGATCTCTAGATTGCCATCCGGACTACTTTTCTTGCCAATTTTCATAGAAAATTCCATATTTTCACCAAGAGGAAGAATATGAAGGGTCCTAAACTTAGGTTTTGGAACATAATAGTGTATTTGTACCCAAATTGAATATATCAACTCAGTTTTAGGAGATGAAAAGTCACAAGTAATAAGAATGTGAAAGGTCATGATGGGAGATGAAGATTCATATTGTAAATCTATAATTTGTAAAGGCCACTCCATTCCAAAAGTATTTTCCATTGTTGATTGTTGTATTTTATTGGGATTTGTATCAATACTACTACAAGCAATAAATCTACATTTCCTCTATTTCCTTTGTCTATGTTCCTCCATACTCTCTTTTCCAACTTTGCAAGCATTGTGATCTTGTACAACCAAGAAGGAACTTTGTGTCCTTGATTAATGGATATGTGGAACTTTGTGTCTCTAGTTTATTAGTCTTATTGTTGCTTTCATTGTTGTGTTCTTCTAATTGAATGTGGACCTACTCTAGCTAATTCCTATGAATATTTTGATTCTATAAGTCTACTCACAACATTAACCCCCTCTCACTATTTATCCTACTCCCCTTTACCTATCTCCCAAGAAAATTCCTCCCTTGTACATTGTACAAGCACTTTTCCACGGGTTTAGTGGATTATTCCTATAATCCTCACCTAATGGACACCCATAGTTTTTAGTTAGTTTACATTCAATAATGGGATCCAGTTATGTCCCTTTCTATGGTTGAGCTTGAAACATACCAACAAGGAATACACATAATTCCAAATATGAATTGAATTTGATTCTTATAATATTAGTTCCAAAATTAACTAAAACCCTAGCAACGAACTAAAAATTACACTTTAGGGCATCAAAACCCTCTAAATAAGTTGAAAACAAGTGTACAAATCCTTATCCAAATTATTTATAATTAATGGAACAATCACCAAGCCAAAATAGCCCAAACATGTGCCAAAATATGAAATAATAGCCAACTATAATTAATTTTATGATAACAAAAGTATAGTCCATAAAATGAGGTAAAAATAGGCTCTTCAAACCCCACAAAATATCAAATATGCAATATTAAAATATGAGGAGTCCAAATATCAACTTATAATGTAGATGTTTTCCTTATAACGTTCCCAAATGCACTTTTACCCTATTCATTCCCTACGAGAGGGGATCCCAAAATTCCTAAACCCTTATTATGACTTCTCGTTAATGCCCTAATTTACAAGCCAACAATATGGTCTACAATTAATGCCTTCACACCACCAACTTAGAGAGTTTTCATTTTCTAATATCACACAAGGAATGGTTTCTTCCTCCTTATATGCCACACTAATGGATTTTTTCCCTTAGTGGATTTGGATTAGAGTAATCAACCCTAGAACCAAATAGAAATATATATACACCAAAAGTTATGCCCAAAATTAGACTATGAAACTTTTCTTATACCCTTATGGGGGTGCCAAATTTCATAAAGGGATAATTTCCCCATGGCTGACATCTTTAGAAGCTTGCTTTTAATTTCTAATTTGACTTTCAAAACTCTCCAACCCATCTAACCTACTAAAGAGGGAAAAATACAAAGTAAAAGTATATATATCAATTAAAGAAAATTGAAATGCAACCCAACCACTTCCCTTGTTTATCTTCTTCTTATCTACAAGAAGAAGAATGGGCAAGAATCCTTCAATTTGGATTAATTTGAAAAAGGGTACATTAAAGACTTCCCTCCCCAAATTTTCTTACACTCAAGCAAAATGCAAGCTCCTGAACCTCAAATAAATCTATGTGGCTCCTTCTTTGATGTGTACCTACACAGAAGCAAACTCATTAAAGAAAAAATGTGTTCCCTTCTCCATCCACTTATTATTTGTGGAATTATGGTCAACTCTTCTTATTTGCTTGTCAAGGCCTTCCAATTACCATCCAATTGATGGATTCCCAATACTTTAGTAATGTTGTCCCAAACACAGTTGTAACCTTGCATTTTTCTCTCAAAAATCAGAATGTTAGTGGCTGGAAACCACCTTAAATCAGCCACAAATATGTCAATGTTAGTAGTAGTGTGAAATTTCTTCAACCTTATAATTGGAGGCTCTTTTTAAGTGTCTTATAAGTAGGAAAATAGTTGGAAAATTTGTAAACAAAAATGAAAAGAAGGTACAACATGAGCCTATAATCATGACCTCTCTAAAAAAATCATAATACCTATGACATGGGGTTTGGAAACACCCCAACATTGATGGAATATGCCCCAAAAATGCCCATGAATATCCATTTACTAACTTTAATAATTGAAACTACTTATATGGAAACAAATATGAAAAGATCATATTTCTTGCCCACTTTCCACATCAAATATTTGGTTTCCTTGGTAATGGCCACTATCCTTCCATCATTGTTTTCCCAATGAGCTAATATATGAAAAATAAAACAATAATGAAATTCCCCTTGCTTGGATACTATGAATCCCTCCTTCAACATGCCTTGGATTCTCATTTTTTGTCTTTAATCCAGAATTCAATTTTTTTTCTTGGGAAATTGAGGGTGAGTTTCCCCAAAAATTAAATCCATTGCATTCCAAGGACAAATTCTATCTCAACTGAAACAAGAAATTCAATGCAAAGTTTGCACCTATGCATGAGATAAGTGAGAGGTATATCTTTGGTTATGGCGATCATGCGTAATGTCCTCTTTTCCAAATTGAGGCCTAAATATTGATTTTTTCCATTCTTTTTGTGGAAAATAAGAATTATTGAACAAGGAAAGGAATTGCATTTTATTTCAATTTTCTTTATTTATATTTACTATTTTCTTCAATGTTTCCCTTTATGAGGCACGTTGGCTATGTTGGGAGAGTCATAAAGGAAAATTAAAAGACAAAAATAATCTTAAAGGGGTCGGTCCACTTTTATTCGGCCTTTGGTGTCAAGTAAGAGGTATAAAGGGAGAAAATTTATCTATGTTTGGTCTCATTCACAAATTATGTTTGGCACATTTTATCTATATTTTGTTTTTTGAGAAAATTTTATTAAATATCCACTTGAGGACGAAATCCCTATTGTGTGGCATTCTAATGAAGATGAAAACCTTCCTTGTGGCTTGTTGGAGGATGAAAACCCTCCATTGTGGGTGATTTGAATAAATCTCTTGCAGACTACTTATAGATTTGGATCTAGGGCATCAAGGAAAATATCTACAAAGGATTTGCATATATTTTGGAGCTCTCCTAAAGAGAGTGACTAGGGTTTAGCGTTAGTTGGGTTCCTTTGAGGGCATGCACTTCATATTTTATTTAATATTGTTTTTGACATAATTTATAAGGTTGGAATCTATATTTCTTTGTGGTTATCAAGATTTGGAAACCTCTCTTTTCATTTTTATGGGTTGTACTTTTGTTGTTCGAGATTAAATTTCTATTTGAGTGTATGATCGATTTGATGATAAAAAGTGTCTTAAATTCTTCCTAAATATATATTTATATTTTGGCTGATTTATTTGATGATATTTTAGTGATTTTCCACTATTTATGGATTGTTGTTATCAAATCGGACTATTGATTTTCGGTTGTTACAAAAATCAGTTTTTGATTTAAAAATCTGAATTCAATCTATTAGGGTTTGTTTGGTTTCCAAATTTTTCAGCTTCATTCCTAAAAAGGGACATTAAATCATGGAGATTTTATAGTCAACCATACTCATCCCTATCCTTCTTGCAAATTTTCGTTTAATGAAATTATGTACAATACCATGAGGTGTAAGTTTGGTGGCTTCTTAGTCACAAAGAAGACCCTTTATCCAGATTGGTTGATGAGTATATATGCCATACACCAAAATAAGAATGTTTCTCTTTCCTCTTAGTCTTCTTACCTTTTTCTCAAGCATAGAACCATGGTTCGTCCTCTTGTCAATAGAAAATCATAAATGTGATCCTTCTTTAGATGATCCCAATGTAATAATGACTTAGAAAAAGATGGTTGCAAGAAGTATCTAATAGGAATAGAACCATTAGGCTTACCTTTCCTAACACCGATTTTTGACATTTTTCTTACACCGGCACATACAAAGATGAATTTACCCCAAATACTACTTATTTTGGAATGAGTGATTCTCCCTTTCTCAAGTCTCATGACAACACCCATACCTTTATCATGATGATATCTAACTAGTAGTGCCATAGGAAGACACAACAAGCATGAGACACAATCCCCCTTCCTATCCAACCATGCATGTAATGTCCCTAAATGGAACCACTTGAAAATCTGATCTATAATAACAATTTATAGAAGGTACACTTGACAAAAATAATGTAGATCTAAATTTCTACAAGGAAATACAACTTTCCTTAGAGATGATTAATACTCAACACTTGATTGAAAATCATCCACATATTTAACCAAACAATTCAAAATTTATTTTAGATGCAAGAACACCAAAAATATAATTTTTTAGATCAAGAAGAAGAGTTGTAAAATTTATTAAATTCTGCACAAAATCGATTCTGACAATGCTGAAAAAATGTTTTGAAGCCCAAATCATATGCATACAAGTTGGGAATGACCTCTAAATATATGGAAATGAATATGGAGATGAGATTTGGATCATCCGTAGCCTAAAATTTGTCAAAATATACTCACAATGGTGCATATAACCCTATATTTGGCTGGAAATGTATGCCAAAAATCATCTACACTCTTCTTCTTCAAACCCTAGCTAGAGAAAATATAAATTTGCACCTTAGGGCCTTTAAACACTATTGGAAAATCAAAACATATCTTTAAAACTCAATGGAAACCCCTGAATAGAGCTACCTCTCATAAAGGGTGAAGTTTTTGTTCTTCGATCCTGGTAATAAAAGGTTTTTGTCCTTTGAGGTAAAAATGGAAAGCAATTAGCTTAACCAAATTTTAGATATGAAAATATGATAAAAAGTGATGCCTTCTCCATGCATGACAACTTGCTTTTATAAATTTCCCTTAGCACTTTAGCCACACAAAGGACTAATCAACTCTCTTCACTTTATTTAATATTTTCCTTTTCTTTCTATCCCCATATGGGTCACCTTTTTCCACTAGGGAGAAATAAAAATAAAGTAACTTTTTATTTTATTACTTTATCACTAATAAATAATTAAAGTGCTTATAAAAATTTATTAGGCACTAAAATTACTTTATTAGGATAAGTTTCCCTTATTTCTTATTTCCTTAGCCGTTGGGAAACAAAATTAGGCTAAGGGTCTTTGACCTGCTACTTTCGAGAAGGGGGTCATACAAATGCATGATGACAACATACTTGAGATGAAAAATTCACAAGAAGAGAGATGAAATATTCACATATGATTAACTAAAATGTGGAATAAGGGTAGTTAATCTAACTAGGAACAATAGTAAATAACAATGAATAAATGCAATAAATAAATATAGAAAGTGACCCAAGCAACTAAACTAATGAAAATGTGAAACCCTAATTAACAAGTAGGGTTAGAAGGAGCTTAGTTGATTCAGAGGTTGATCTGAATTGTGTCATAAAATAAACTAAATATTCCAAAGGCAAGAAAAAAAGTAGAGGTCCCGAAAAGGATGGATCTAAGTTTTATGAATGGACTGGGGCGCCTAGGAGAGGATCAGATCGCATACAAGTTCTCTAGTCTATATTCTAGGTGCCTTGGTCTATGTAGGAAATCCAAAAACCAACTCTTGAGGGTCAGAAGATGATTTGAATCCTTCGTTCCCTATTTTTGTAACTTTCTTCTCTACGTGTCGGTCGATGTCGCCAATGATTAGTGATGAAAGAAAGACTTGCAAGACCCCAAAATAAGCATAAAATCCTAAAAAAGAAAAAAAATCAAAGGAAGGGGTCGGATTATCCTCAGCAGCCACAATGGTGGACTTAAGAAATGAGCAATGCACTACATATCATACCTGATGTAGTTCTATGTGTGTGTTTAATCATGCCCTAGTTTTCTCTTGTGTCATTCGCACTTTGTGAAAGTAGCAAGAAATAACTATGTGTAGAAAAATGTAATAGAATGGTGGATGGAATAGAATAAACTTCCCTCCTATGCTAGTGTGATGCAGATGAACTAGCCTTGTGCCTTTGTGATGGATATAGATGGATGAAAATGAACTTTATATGATTCTTTTGTTCTAATTTAGTAATTAACCCCGAAAAGGCCGACCACCAAAATGATAAGAAGCTTAAACAGCTAGAAAGTGCCCAAAAAGTGGCGGGAAAGTTTAAAAAGGATCAGGGTGCCCCAAATGGGACCAGGGCATCGACGAGCACCCCAAGATACTAGCCCAAGAACCCCATTTAAGGATAAAATGAAATAAAGTGTAAAAATAGACTCAAGTATATGTGCGGTAAAGGTCAGGAATTACGACATAAAGTAAATAAAAATGACCATAAGACAAGGGTTAATTATTACTTTCTTCACTCAAAAACCATATGAATAGTAACATAAGACTCGGGACTAAATAATGTCTAAAGTGCATGATTTTTTTGCCTAAAACATACCATGGGCTACTCGTGATGTCCCTATGATTCAAAATTTCTAAGTTTGAATCAACAATCTTCATTCGCATGATTTCTTCACCGAATGGGATCTTTTCCATCTTACATTCTCCCAAAAATTTTGGTGCTTGTCTTGGGTATCTTATATCAAGGTTGGAAACTCCATTCATTTACCTCTTTTTTATTGTTGTTTGAAATATTCCAGCCATCCAAATATCATTAATTACCCTTGAAAAATTGAATTCAACTCCCAATTTTGTTAACCCAACTCTCTCGCCCTCTTCCCACTTGGTACACTTCATGTTAGGAAAACGTTTATTAATGATCTTGTTAATATTTTGTTAATGAGTAGTTAGTAATTAGTTATTGAATATTATATTGTTATATAGTTTTAACAATATAATTTATTAGTAGATGGTTGTTATTACCCATGACTATTTCGGGTTCCTTGTTGTATCTACTTCATGTTTATTTGGAAGATTGGTTTATTGTCTATGGCTATTTAATAGCCAATGTATCATTTGATTTACATATATTGAAATATATTATTATTGTGTGAGTTTCCTATGTAAACTAGTTTCGCTCTTACACTTCATCTTCACAAATGGTTAGAATATTCCTTAGGATGACAAAAAACATTGCAAAGACATGGTATGAAGGTGATGTAGAAAATACTTGCTAAGAAGATGATGAAATTTCTTACCATAGTTGACTTTATTGAAATTTTCAAGGAGCTGAAGATTTACATGAGCATTAAAAGAGGCATTTATTTCAAGGGCATTCCTCCCAACAAGGTCACCCAGAATTCTAGCATGCTTTCCATAATGACTCATATCTTGATATGACATAAATGGAAGCAACAAATCTAAAGTACACCCATACTTTGGACTGACATTAGGGAGCTTCCCCTCTTGACACAAATATGAAAATGCCCGAGTATGGAGCATTGAACATGGGGAATGATCATCATGCCTTGGCTTCCCTAAAAATCCAACTTATAGGGTGTGCTTGGAAGATTCTCTCCCCATTTAGTTTCCTTCATCTTCTCACCATTGTTATAATAGCCCTCATTATGGCCAAATAAATTTTTTAACCTAGTGTGATGTTATATACTCATGTTATGATCATAAAATAAATCAAGTGGTTTACCCTTCCTCATAAACCTCTTACAGATCTATTTTTTCCTCCTCAATTAGGGGCTGATAAATTTTGTCTTCATGCTCCAAAATGGTAATTGGACTACCTCTTCCAATGCATCTTCTTTACCCTTATGCAAATATGATTTATTTTTAACATTTAACCAAACACACCCATTACAAACCAATGAAACATCATTAAATATTAAAGAATTTTTACCTTGAGACTTATGCTCCTTGATTTCCCTTACCTTTCTGGGCTCATGCTTCAAAATTTCATCAAACCCTTGCGTGTATATGGTGTTTTTTGGAAAATCAGCCAAGAGCTCCACTTTGGAAAGAGTGTTGGGGGTTTTAAGACTCCCAAGAGTTACTCCTTCATAACTATCTATTTTGATAGATATTTCTTCTTCTTAACCTTAAAGGCATAGACATATCCATCCTTGCATAGTGAAATTGATAGTTTGGCTCCCATTCCTCGAGTTCCATGACCTCTTTTTTATTTTCCAAAATGATAGGGCTCTTCTCCTCTAGGGTTGGGATATCTTTCACGTGACCCTTGTGCTTGTCTTGGAGCTTAGAATAAGTTCCAATGCCCACCCTATATTTCACATCCTACAAACTTGAAAAATGGTAGGGCATCACGAATAACTTCTAGAAGATCCCTATACTCCTCAACCATTTGGAACCTGAATGGTATGGATCAGTTGATCCATTTTGTTGGTCAACCTTTCTTGCGCTAGAAAAATCCTATCAAATCTACCATCACCAAAAATTATATCTACCATTGTATCTTCTTGCATGAAACCCTCAGGATGGGAATACCTGAAGTTTTAATACCACTTTGTAATATCCTTTTCTAAGGTTGAAACATACAAACAAGGAATTCACACAATTCCAAATATGAATGAAATTTAATTCTTGTAACAACAGTTCCAACATTAATTGAAACCTTAGCAACAAACTGAAAAATTCACTTTATAGCATCAAAACCCTCCAAATAAGAAAAAAATTTTACAAATCCTTCTCTAAATTATATTTAATTAATCAAACAAACACCAAGCCAAAACAACCCAAACATGTGTAAAAGTATGAAATAATACCAAGTTGTAATTAATTTTATGATAGCAAAAGCGTAGTTTAGAATGAGCTAAAAGGGGGTCTCCAAACCCCAAAAAATTACTAATTATGCTAAAATGTAATATCCTAGACTAATCTAATGCAAGTTTGTAGTAAATAAATAATTAATGAAATACCCAAAAAAATAAGTCATAACAATATAAAATCCTAATGTGCAAAGAGGGTTAGAAGAGCCTTAGTTTATTCGAAGATGCCATGGGAGTATGTTATAGTGAAGACCGAATGAACAGGATGGTAGATCATCACATGAGAGCCCGAAAATGCATATCCGAGTGATTTGGTTGGACTGGGGCACTTGGAAAAGGGATTGGTGCAATATGGGCACCCTAGTTTGTGCAAAAAGTCTAAAATCCAACTTCATAGATTTGTCGGATGGTGTGAGGCCTTTATTGCTTTCCATTTTTATGTCATACTTATATCGTTGACGTTGTTGTAAACCTACAATAAAGGAATCACATGCAAAACCCCAAACAAAGCATCAAAACCTAAAAAATAAATATTCATATGAAGGGGTCGGATTATCCTTAGCTACCAAATTGATGGAATTATCACTAAGCATTACACTACATCTCAAACCCAATGTGGTTCTAGGTTTGTGTGTGGAATTGTGCCCTAGGTTGCTCTTTTTCCATTGCACTTTGTGAGTAGCGAGAAAGTAACTGGATGTAGAATGTAAATAATGTTTTCATGGAAATAATAGACTCCCCTCCTATGAAGTGTGACGCAGATAAACCAGCATTGTGTGTCTTGTGATGGAGCTAGATGGATGTAAATGGAACTATAGATGTCTTAATTAATGCAACCTTAGGTGGTGATAGCTAGTGTATAGTGTTTGGTCCCTTATTACGATCACATAAGTTTATATTTATATGATCCATTCATCTTAATTTCATAATTAACCCGAAAATGCTTACTACTAAAAATACAAGATGCACAAATGGCTAGAAAGGACCTAAAAAGTGAGATTAAAGTGTAAATAGGACTAGGGCACCTAGAGTGGATGAGAGCACATAGCACTAGCATTCTGGCTGGGTGCTCCAGTCAAAAAAAGGTAAAACTTAGACTTGGACAATAAAGGTGTAAGACTAAAAGTAGTAGTAGAAAGAAATGAAAGATTTCCAAAGACATGGGTTAATCATTACTTTTCTTACTTAGGAACCATGCAAATAGTAGTAAGTGATCGAGACTAAATAATGACTCAAAGTGTGTGTTCTGGTGTCTACATTTACCCCCACTTTATGTTTGTGAGTGTAATTCTCGGTAACATAAATTAGATAGAGATGTGTACCTGATATCCATGTAGATCAATGTAGAAAGCATGCCAAGGGACTAGACAAAGCGTGGAGTGATAAAAAGATGGAGCATGGAGACTAAAGATGCAAAAAGTGTAAAAAGGTGATGAGAGTGAACCTAGGGCAAAAATGCGTGTGTAGATGTTGATGTGTGTGGTGTACCTATTGTTAGGATCGATGTGTGTGTTTTTATTTTTGTTGATTTGCTTTCTTCCCATACGGATGGACCAGTAAAAGAGAAGATGATTAAGTAGTCAAATACACATGTATATGTATAAAAATATGTGCAAAGATGTATTAAAAAAATTTGTAATGGAAGTACGAAAATGAAACAGAACATGTGCACTTGATCCATGATAAGAACAAGGGTGTAGAAAGGATCATATTGATGAAGTGCGAGTTTTTGGGAAATCTCACACCATTGGCCAAAGAAGTGTAGGGAGGAAAGTCTAATTTATCCTCCAACCTGTAACTACTTCCCGAAACTATAGAGATCATTATACTATTTGGTTTTTCGGGTGTTCCGATGCCACGATAGAAGTAGTGTAGACAGGAATGTCGAGTGTTATCCTTTAACATGTAACTTCTCCCTGGAATAAAACACCATTGCAGATGATGTGTACCCACACATGTGCTAAGAAAAACCTTCCCTGTAAAAGCTATTGTGTGGAGTTCTGTAGACTATGTTGAACCTTGTCATTGTGTGATGGACCCAAGTCTGATTCTGAGCCCCAAAATCTAAAAAATCTATTGTATCAAGTACTTTGATGTGTGTACTCTATATGGGGTGAATTATTCACCCATGTGATGCCCCCCATTTTTGGGGCACGTGTGACGTCATTATAGAAGGATGCAACCCAAAATAATAACATCTATTGATATTATTCCCTAATGGGGGAATGCGCTTGGTAAAAACCAAGGCACATGTAAACAAATGGTTGGGAGATAAGTGTTAGTATAAACAAGAATTCATGTAGAATACAAGTGTAAGCTACGAAGGCAATGCATAGCAGATAATGTAAACACACAAGAAGACAATGTAGACCATGAAAAGTGGGTTGCAAACATGGGACATCACTCACAATGTCGCAAGACAATCAAGGCCGATAAAGCCAAAAACATACAAGTGTGCACACAAGACAAAGGCAAAAGCCCGCAAACAATGGCATACAATGACAAGCAAGTACAAACAAAATAATCAGATAACCATGGTGTCAAATATTCATGTAAAACAAAATCTAGACATGAAGCACTTGTTAGCATGTTAGAAAGATAAAAAGTATGTCAAAGTGTGTATAATCTGATAATGTAGTGTGCTATGAAACAAAATGAAACAATAACACCTATAGTGTACAAAATTGGATGCCCCAAGGGGTCATTGTGGGACCGGTACTACTAGATCTGCGCTAAGAATCCATGTTGCATGTAATGGATCTATAGATCCTACGATCACAACTAAAAATAAGTGAACATGCATGTGTGTATGATAAAGATAATGACATAAAATATACCTATCTAGCACATGTAATAAAGTGAAAACGTAGAAATAAATGCAACCAAGATATGTAGCATGTTTGGATGAATGGGATGCAACAAAAATTGAATGACATGAGCCATGTGCACCCCAAGTGAATGGAATTTTATGTAGTGAGGTTCATTTATTTATGCACCCTTGGCAGTCAAGAATGAACCATAAATGAGAGTGCATCATTGGGAAATGGTCGAGCGATGTGTTGTATGTAGCGTGATGTGATGAGTATGTAGTGATGATGTGTGACATAGAGATGAAGTGTGAGGATGTGTGATGATTTAGCCTAAAGCATATATCACTACAAGATGAGTAGGGAAAGTGATGATGTATCCTATGGTGTATATCACTAACCTAGGAATTTTACATGAGAAAAGGATTGAATGGTTGAGTGTGGGAAAGCAATGTGGTCCATTTGTGATGTATACCCTCAATAGTCCAATATGGACCATGAGACTAGAGTGCATCATCGGGTAGTGAGTGTAGCATGTAAAAGTAGATGTGTAAAATGTGTGAGATGTGTAATGTGTGATGTATAGGATGCAATGCAAGATGTGTAGATGATATAGGTGTAGAAGATGTATGACACATAATAGATGTAGGATGTAAGATGTAAAATGTAGGATTGAAGATGTGTGATGTGTAGTGTTGATTGTGTAATGTGTGAGGTTCATGTGAATAAGATGCCCTCAACAGTCAAGTGTGAACCAAAGCACAAGATTGATTCATTAGGTAATGTTTGATGATAAAATGTGTGTAGTAGAATATATGGCTCATCAATGGGGGAGGAAGATAAGTGTAATGCCCCCTAAGTATGAATTGATAAGGAAGATCAAGTTTCGTTGTCTAAAATATCAACATCGTCCGATCAAAACTAAGCTGGGGCAACATTGGAAACTTGATAGGAAATAGTGTGAGAATGGTCATATAAAGATCCATTATGATGCAAGGTGCATATGGCCATTGTATATTCCTAATCGAAACGGTGCCGATGGACACCCATGCGCATACTAACGAGTAATATTTTGGGAATATCTAGGAGATGAATCACTATCGATAGAAAAATTTCCAAATGGCATGGGAAAAGTAAGAGAAGTGTGACTAGAGTCTATAGTGCCTCCAATATAGTCAAGCCAAGATTGGCCGAGTGTCAATGGAGAAGCACGGGAACTACGTGCAATGAATACTGCTAAATGGAAGACACAAAGACCATAGGTGGTTGTGATGTGAAAATAACCATGATAAAGATGGGGTGAATGAGGAGGTGGTAAGATATCATTAAGTGTCAATCCAAACCTAGATAATCCATCAGATGTGCAAATAGTATCAGGATAGGTACGATCCACCAGAATATGATGCCAATAAGATTTATTGATGAAAAGTGTGCATGTGAAAGGAGGTGGTGTAGGTGTTGATTGCTTAGAAGAAGGTGAAACAACATCTAAAGTATGGATAGACCCTTGATAGAGTACCATAGCATTAGTAGAGGGAGGGGTCTTGAATTTTTATTCACCAAGGCCATTGGCCATGAAGGTGTCATTGAAATAAGATTCATCTACATCAATAGGAGTGAAGTTGAGTTTTCCTAATGCTTCGTCAATGAGTTCAACCTAATCGATGTCATCGTTTGAATCATCAAAATTGTATGTGCTTACATTATATTTTTGTATTATAGTATCAAGTATGTTGGTAGGTGGAGTACTAGATTTTATAGGATCATCAACAAGATGATTAGTAGCTTGTGTAGAATCAAGCACTGTGGGTGAAATGATGGCAGTAGTGTGAGTAGAAATAACTAGAGTACTTTGAGTGGTAGAAGAATATTGTGAAGCACTAGATTGACCAACATCATATGTATCAATACTACTATATGGAATGCGCTATGTGGAAGGTATTGAAATATCGTAACATGGTCTATGTGAAAAAAATTTAAGGGTTCAGGATCTGTAGTAATCGTATGCTCATATCCATCATGTAAGAATTTGACACATTGATGTATAAGTAGATGGCACTGCTTGCATTGCCTAAATCCAAGGTCTACCTAGTAAGAGGTTGAATTGTAATGATGTATCTATAACATAGAAGTCGGTGAGGACAGTCTTAGGCCTAACCTAAATATGTAGTGAAATAGTCCCTAGACATGTGCAAGTAGTAGAGTCATAACCCCAAATAAGAGTGGAATTCTTGGAAATTAGGTTATCATTGATACCCAATTGTTTAAGAAGGGAATGGGAACATAGGTTGATAGCTAACCCATTATCAATGAGCACATGTTTAATGTAAGTGGTGCTAATGAAAATCGTAATAAGTAAAGGTGCACATGGATTATCTTTAGCAAATGGAGATATGTCATCATTGGTGAATGAGATAGCATGTGGAAATTTTTTAAGAGATTGAATGAGATGTGTAAAGGCTACCACAGAATTATCACTTTCGATATGAATAGAATGAAGAGAAGCCTCTAATGTTTGACAAAAATCTGGCGCATTGCGCAATAATTCATAGAGAGAGATTTTAGCTGACGTATTCTTAAGTTGTTCAATGATATCATATCCCTTAGAGATAGTAGGAGGAGCCGAAGAAGTGATAGGTGGTGGGATAAAGTAACAGGTGGAGCCGTAGGAGGATGAGTGTGGCAAGTAGTTACTACATTGATAGAATGATGAGCATGAGGTGTAAGAAAGTGAGGAGGATGTTGATTGCAAACTTACATAAAATCATCAAGTAGTGGTAACTATTCATGAAACTTTGGTGGGTGCAAAATAAGGATACGATGACCGAGCCATGGCTTGATAAGGATAAGACATATTTAGAAGAAAGGTTTCGATCGGTCAGGTTCACCAAAATGATTATGCTAAAATTTAATATCCTTGCATAATCTAATTCAAGTTTGCGATAAATAAAGAATCAATGAAATACCCAAGTAAATAAGCAATATCAATATAAAACCCTAATGTGTAAAGAGGGTTAGAAGAGCCTTAGCTGATTTGAAGATGTCATGGGACTGTGTCGCAATGAAGACTAGATGAATAGGGATTAGAGACCATTGAATAGGAGCACGAGAAAATGCAGATCCGAGTGATTTTGGTGGACTAGGGTGCTGGAAAATTGAATCCTTCAAATGGTGTGAATCCTTCATTGTTTATCACATATATTTCATACTTAGATCGCTGATGTCATCATAAAACTGTGATAAATAAATCATGAGAAAAACCTCAAATAAAGTATCAAAACCCTAAAAATGAAATGTGCATATGAAGGGGTCGATTGTCCTCAGCTGCCAAATTGATGGACTTATCACTAAGCATTGCACTACATCTTAGACCCAATGTACTTCTAGGTGTGTGTGCGTGGAATTTTCACTTTGTCGATGCTTGAGCAAGTAACTAGATGTAGAATGTAAATAATATGTGCATGGAAACAATAGACTTCCCTCCTATGAAGTTTTATGTAGATGAACCATCCTTGTGTTCCTTGTGATGGATCTAAATAGATGCAAATGGAGATATATATGCCTTGATGGATGCAACCTTAGGTGGTGATAGCTAGTGCTTAGTGCTTGGTCCCTTATTATGATCACATCACTTTATATTTATATGATTCCTTCGATTGAATTTTGTAATTAACCCTGAAAAGGCCGACTACCAAAAATATAATTTGCTCAAATGGCTAGAAAGAACCCAAAAAGTGAGAGTAAAGTGTAAAGAGAATTAGGGAACCCAAAGGGGATGAGAGCACCTAACACTGGTGTCTTGGCTAGGTGCTCCAGTCCAGAAAAGGTAAAACTGAAGTATTAAAAGACAGATTGGGCCAATAAAGGTGCAAAACCAAAAGAAATAATAGAAAGCAATGAAATATGGCAAAATACATGGATTAGTTAGTAATTTTCTTGATTGGGAACCATGCAAATAGTAGTATGTGATCGAGACTAAAAAATGACTCAAAGTGCATGATTTTGTGTCTACAATGAAAAATATGCAATATGTCAACATTATAAAATATAAGAAGTCCAAATATCAACTTATAATGTAGATTTGTGCCCTATATGGAACCCAAATGCAATCTTACCCTAGTCACTCCCTAGGAGAGGGGCTCCCAACAATGCCCAAACCCTTTTTATGACTTCTCATAGATGCTCTAATTGCAAGCCAACAAGATGGTCTTCAATGAATGCCTTCACACCACCAATTCGGAGATTTTTTCATTCTCCAATATCCCACAAGGGTTTCATCCTCCTTGGATGCCACACTAATCGATTTTCACCTCTTACTAGAATTGGATTGGAGCAATCAGCCTAGAATCAAGTAGAAAAGTGTATATGCCAAAATTGATGCCCAAAATGAGCCTATGCAACTCCTTTTGTACCCTTATGGTGGCATAAAAGGTCATAAAGTAATAATTTCCCCATGGTCAACCTATTTAGAAGCTTGCTTTTAATTTATAATTTTACTTTAAGGGCTCTCTAACCTAGTTGATCTCGCTAAAGAGGGAAAAATAAAAAGTAAAAGTATATATATTAAAGAAATAAATTTGAAAAGAAACCCAAGGACCTCCTTGTTCATCTTCTTCTTCCAACGAGAAGAAGAATGGGCAAAAATCCTTCGATTTAGATTAATTCAAAAATGGGACATTACTGAGCCTCCCATATCCAAGGAGGGGCTTAGCCCAATGATTGTTGGTGGAAACCAATAATTTGCTACCGCAACAAAAATTTCACTAACAAAAAAAAAATACATAACACTCATTTTTAGTCCATAAATTATAAAACACTTGAAAAATATAGAATTAACGTAAGTTCAAATCAATCAATAATCTTAAACTTGAAGTTTGAATTTCACATGTTCATGTGACATATCATGTTTTATAGGTTGAACTTCAAGTGTAAATTCAAAAATAGTTCACATGATATTAATCTAAAAATATTTGTTTAGATTTTCCTCGTAATCAATACTATCAACAACATCATGATGAAATATCCCATTTTGAACAAATTAGAACATTCTCAATTTTATGGAACACCCTTATAGATCTCGATATTTTATACAAACCCTTACGCAAAATTACAAAGCAATCTGATCTTTGATGTAAAAATGCTTATAAATGGCTTATAAAATTCTAGAAATTTATCTCTACTCGAAAATTGCAACAAGTATTTAATATCAATAGATCAGAATTTTATATATGTTTCCTTATATTGAAAGATGAGTATAAAACACCAAAATTTCTCAAATAAAACCCTAGCTGGAATTTCACAATTATTATGCAGAAAATAGAACCCTAACTAATTATCAACTATATCATCATTTCTTCCTTAGGTTGTATGGTTGGGGTTTGAACCTCCAAATTGAAGAAGGGGGAGAAAACATCCCTAGATGATGAAATATGTCAACCTCTAAGGATGAAATCATCCCTGGATGATGCCCTAGCTAGTCAATTTGGTTGTTAATGTTGAAACCCTTGTGTAATGTTTGAAGTGACATTGTTCTTGCAAAGACATGATTCTATGATCTTTGCATGATTAAAAATGGAGGAAGCTATACTCTTTGACCAATATTAATGCATTAAGGGACTACTTTAGATGATATGTAACTATTTTGGGAATATATATGAACCCTTTAAATGAGTGTCAAATGATTTATAAGATGATAACAAATTTCTTATATATCCTTTTGTTGGTGAAATATACTAAGAAGGCCAACCTAAAGAAGATGAAAGGACTCAAAGAAGGTTTTGAAAGTGAAATAAAAATTGGTGAATGTGAAGGGGTTAAACCATATAAATTGATTAAGACTAGACCTTACATCTTAACCCTTCCATACATTTTCAAACTAGAGAGAAAAATACCAAAATTGAAAGTTGTGTCATGAATATAAGATGTTTTATGTTATTTTGATTAAATAATATTATTAGAATTGAAAACAAAGAAAAATGGAAATAGAAGAAAGTTTTAGAAGAGCTTAAGAGATGAGGAGATTGGATTTTTAATGTGATAGCTTGTATTAGCAAGGGAACATGGTCAAACTTAGCATAACACAAGGACAAGTTACTAAATTTTAGTGTCTACAATTATCTCACTTAATAATGATAACTTAGGTAAGTTTAAATTCAATCTCATTGATGAAGATGAGTCTAATTTTCATTATCTATTTGTTTCCACTAGTTATGTACAATACTTGACTCAAATATGCTACATCGACACTTTTTCCACTACTACCTTGGCTTCTCATGACACATAAGACCTTTTACAACATGAAATTAATACACTTGATATTATTTCAATTATTAGTTCTATCACTATTCCTACATAATTTGATACTCCACAAAATTTTCTCTATATATTATTATATATTGATCTACTTACTTCACCCTCTACAAGACATCGATATACCACTAGGTTATTTTGGTTATCAGATAACCCCTTTTGTGACTATTATTATATGTCTAGTCATGGTGTTAATCATTGCAATGACCTCACCGCTAACATTTATAAGATAAAGGATGATGGAATATTACCATATTCACAACCAAATTACCACCCTTGAAATGATCATATTGATCTAATTGGGATTCCTCCATCAAACAACCACATCTTCATGATTCACCACACATACATATTCTTCCCAACTAGTCCCTAACACGTTCTAATAAGGTTGGATGATAGAGCACACATTACTCCACATAGGGATGTTTAGCCTTTAGATATCATTGAATTTGATCTTGAAACAGATGATCTTCTTGAATACCAATAGGCCTATCATTGTGAAGCTCTTATGTTATCCCCCTTTTCTTATACATAGGTATTCTCAAAACATTACAAAAACATTCAAATACTTACATAATACAAAAGCATTCAAATATAAGAAAAACATAAAATCAATACATATTATAGTTTGTTTTGTGATCTTGTTACTTTATACATGTTGTTTATCACATTGATTTGATATATATCACATATCTTATTTACATGTGTTTACACAAAGTATATTGAGTCTAATGTAGGACATTCACATATTGTTACATGGTGATAAGATCCATCTTGGTTCTTTACACTACTCTTTTGGGGGATCCTTCATGTTATATATGAGTTTTTTTCATTGTATGTTAATTTACACCTTCTTCATCATGTTTGATTACATACCTAGTGTTCATTTCTACATATTGGTTTAACAAGACTAACACATGTGTCTTGTGCAGCACTAACATACATTGTTATTTTATTCTTGTCATTGATATTGTGTTCTATACTAAGTTCATATATTAGTTTCAGTTCTTGTTTACATAGATTTATTCATTTCTTATTTTCCATATTGGTTGATTTTATTGTCTTGCATGATTATAATACAATTATTGTTTGCTTGATATGTGATAATTTCCTTGCTTATCTTATGACAATGTGGGTGTCCCATGTTTGTGGCTCTAGGTGCACTTTTTTTTCTAAATGTGGCACATTTTTCCTCCTATTGTTTTTATCTTATGGCATTGTGGGTGTCCCATGTTTGCACCTCTAAGTGTATATATGAATTGTTTCCATGCTTTATGGCTTACTTGACTTTACACTTTTTCTTCTACTATTGATCATGACATGTTTACTATTATTATAATGTATCTATGTTTTTTCCACTATGGATTAGGGCATTATTGTTGTTATTACTAGTTGTTTTGCAAATGTATTCTTTTTTGTTTCTTGTTTCTTATTTCTTTTGCTCCATGTCATGGTACACTTTACATGCCATAAACAAATTTATAGGAAAAATACAACTTGCACCATTTGATGTTAACGCAATAGTAATTGTTGTAAGACAATTGATAACATGTGGAATACCAACTATTATATTGGGTATATTATGGGTTTCTTCATCTTATGTAGGTTTTATGTTAAATGTCTTGAGTACATGTGTTTTGAGTTATTTATACTTATAAACACAAGAGATTGGGCCATAAAAACCTTTTGATAAATAAAAATTGTTTAAATTTTATGTTATTCTCACCAATGGTTTAATTTATCGTCAAATTTGTTAATGTCATAAAATAATTGAATTTTACATGTAGGTATTGTCCTCCTAATGGAGTTTGGGTGTATTTGTGTACTATCATGTGTTACGATAAAATAAATGAACACTACATAAGTCTCTTACAATTTTGAGATATATATGATAACCAGAATTAGTTGATAGCAAGGTATGAGTAATGTAATTTGGCTTGAGGAGGGAAAAATGATTAGATAAAGCGAAAAAGGTAATTTCAAATTTTCAAGTAGTGTAATAATCTATTGTATTCTTATTGGTTAAGATACTCACCTTGCACCTAAGAGACCCACTTCAATTCCTAACAATTGAAAATAAATTAAAATAAATTTTCCCCTACTTGGATCTGAATAATTTTTATGATTATGACTGTTATCTATAAAAAAATTCCACAACACACAACTTTATTATTACGGTTGTTATTAAAGAAAGGCAAAAAGTGAAGAAATTCTCGGCATGTGTCTTTTAGAGTCGAACACCGGGTCTATTGTTTGGAAGGAAATTATTCTAAATATTGGGCTAAAAACATATTTGAATCCCTTTAGTTTTGTTAGCCTCCATTCTATGCAATCTTGCCATAAATAGCTTCTCATTTGAAGAACTTAGGGGGAGGACGAGACCGATCACTGGGATATTTAGGATGTAGTTTTGCATCTATTTGTTTTGTAATTCAGAAGGGACCTCTTAGTACTCCTTGGAATTAAAATGTTATATATTATTGTAAAACACATTTTGAATTGAAACATTGTCTTTTTATTATTAATAATAACATTTGGATATTTTATAAATGCTAGGTGTACAATTTCTTAGTGACAATATTATGTATATAATTTTTTAGTATACAATGCTTAATTATTGTAAATAAGTAAACAAAATATAATATAATTATTTGTAATTATACTATTTGTAATTACAATTAATTATACTTCCTTTTAAATTTATTGAATGATTTTTACATCACATTTGTGCCACCTCTCGGTCTTAATGTTGTAGGCCTTGTGTTATTCTTAGGTGGCACAAAGGAGACACATCTTGGGGGAAAATATGGTGCTAAATTGACACAAATATGACACTAATTTGATGCAACTAAAAACTTCTAATTGTATCTCATTTGCGTCACTTTTGTGCTAAACAAATTGACATGATTTTATACAAGAAACATGATGAAAAAGACCCAAAAAGGTTGATTTACAACACAAAAATGAGCTAAAAATGGCACTATTTGCACATTATGTAGTTGTGTGACTTCTCAATCTAGCTCTTGGTGAACCCCTTCCCTTGGTGTGTCATCTTCCATGCCTTCACTACTTGGTAGAGTGTGATTTTTGAATCCTTCATGTCCTTGACCACTATGTCAATGATTTAATCAAAGTTCACCGGTGTTGAACAATTTGAATTTAGCTTTGTACTCTGCAACTATTCACCAATGTTTGATGTATCCAAGAGTGGAGGAAAAGTATGGGTGGAGCATCTCAACATTAAAAATTAGATGCAACTTAATGCGGGGTCAAATATTTAGCTCAAATGTATTCTCACCATTATTTTTGGTGACGATGTCTAACCCATATCACGAGAATTCCAAGTTTTGTGTATGAACCGTTGAGTCTCTCTTTTTGTATATATATCCAGACCTTATCCACCAATTGGAATTGATGAGGAACCCAATAGGAATCATAATGTTGCTTGTACTTTTGGCTGGTTTTTTCCAAAATCTCAAGAACTTGTTACTATATGTATTAAATTTATTCCACAAATTTGGTTTCATTATCCACTTTTTTATTGATGGGCTTATTATTATTCCAACATAAAGAAAAATGTTACATCAATGGGAGCTAATAATTGGAATCCAAGACATACCTAAAATGGGCTATGTCCTATGGAGGTATGAAGAACCCGATTCTAGATATGTTAGAAATACACAATACTTTCATCCTTGTAGGTGGATATTTAGAGTGATGCATCTAAAGAATATGAAAAATAATTTTGTTGAATACCTCTATTTTTCATTAGTCCGAGGGTGGAATGCAGTGGAATTATTTAGTTTCATGTCCATCATGGACAATAGTGTTGACCATAAGATCCTTACAAATTCTGAAATCCCTATCTAACATGATATTGTTTGGAAGGCCAAAATGAATCCAAACATGCTAAATGAATAACTTGGTAGTCTCCTCTGTTGATATTAGCTTATTATAATGTGCCAAGATTTCCATTTTTGGGAACCTATCAACCACCACAAAAACACGATTGTGGCCATGCTCAGTGGAAGGGCGACTTCACATGAAATCTATTAATACTGAGACTCTCACAATGTTATTGAAATTGGTAGATGTGTGTAAAGGCCCTACTTTTGATTAGATAACCTAGTAATCACGTAAGCTATGTAAGACTTGTTGTATCCGGTAACATCATGACATAGATTTGACCACTAGAAATACTTGTATAGGACTACCACTATTTTCCCTACTCCAAAGTGACCTATAACGCAAATTTGTAGTAATCCTACCGAATTAATTTCTAATCTCGCCCTCTAGAAATATAGATATGCCACATGTGGCATAGAACCATTTCCATGAAAATTTTAGTGGCGAATATTCCACATTTGGAAAATCTAAAAGGAATTTTTTTTTCAAGACAATAATGTACCTTTCACCTAAATTATCCAAAGTATAAAAGTTTTGAGGGCCACTTCACCTACTATTGAAAATTCCTCCTATACTGATCATAGGTAGTTTAGTCAGTAGTAGTATACTAGTAACTTACTAGTAAGGTATCATCCGAAATATAATCAACAAGCAAAAGGAGTGCAAAGTCATACATGTGACAAGTATCAAGGAGTGCAGATGCATGAAAAGAAAGAAGTAAAGATGCGCGATAGGATTTTTTTTTGTCATACGACATAAATTTTTTTGTCGCATGATGATGTAAAATTTGATGTCATGTGACATCTAATTTCCAATCATGTGATTTGAATTTTTTCATGTAAAAATTATATTCATAAATCCTAGGAAATTTTCCTATGTCATGAAAGTGGTTTTAGAGATATTCGCGAGGATATTCCACCTCTAATTTCCTAGAGGCCTATTAAAATTTTCCACGACCCTTTCTTGTAAATAATTATCTAAAAAATAATTTCGACCCTTAACCCCACGATATATGTCCAAAAATTTAGGTTTGTTTTCATACATTTGAGTCTTCTTTGATGTCTCATTCCTTCATGAGCCAAGGATTGTTGTCGGGAGGTAATCGGGGCTAACTCAAAAAATCAAAAACTCACTTGACATTCCTGTTCTTGTGTAGGATGTTGAGATGAAATCACCACAAATAGGTGGATAACCTTTAGTGATGATCATTTTGCAACTTTCCTTGGGTTTACGTGAATGGAAAAGGCTTATGATCCATGTTTATGATAATGTATTTTCCTAGAATGTAGTTCTTTCATTGTTTGCAAGTTTCCATAACGGCGCACAACTCCTTGTCATATGTTAGGTACCTACACATTGTGTCAAATATGGTGTCAATTTGGTATTCTACTAGATGCCCTTGTTGTGTGAGGAATGGAGTAAGTGCGTATTCTAAAGCATATGTTTCTATCTCAATTTTTTTGTATATATTGAAATACCATAACTAGTTCTAAGTAGAGTATCTCCTTTATCCATGTAAATGCATTCTATTGTGCATGTGTCCATAAAAACTTTTCTTTTTCTTAGGTTCGTGTGTCATCTAATTCAAAGGATGTGTAATGTAAGAAAAACTAAGTATAAACATGAGATAGAAGTTGGTTAGTCCCAATAAAATTTAGAGTTTTGTGCTTTGGTATTTGGTGTTGTCCAGTCTTGGATGACCTATATATTTTCTCGGGTCCACATGCACATTGTCCTTGTTGATGATGTATCCCAGTATTAGATACTCTCCATGTGAGAGGAACACTTCTATATGTTGACACAAGGTATGAAGAACCTATCAAACATGATGAAGCGTACTCATCTCATGTCTTATTGAAGACACGAATTTCATTAGGTAAATGACCACAAATGAACCAATGAGCAGTCAAAAGATGATTTGCATTTTCCTCATAAATTTTTCAAGTGCATTTACTAGCCCAAAAGGCATGACAACACATTCGAACAAGCCTCTTTAGATTTGAATGCAATTTCTAGACATATGTAATATTGATGTGAACTTGGTGGCACCCTAACTTCATATCAATCTTTGAGAAAAACTTATCTCCTTGAGTTGGTCCATGATGTCATCAATTTGTGGAAGTAGGTACTTGTTCTTTCTTGTATTTTTATTCAAGGATATATATTCAACGTAAATCCTCCACGGCCCATATTTCATTTGGGATAGAACAATTAGGCTCATGCAATGGTGATGTATTTTGTTGAATGTGCCCCTTTGGATCAAATCTGAATCTAATAATTGATCTCTTCATTCTCAAGTACTAAGCACTTGTATAGGATCCCATTCGGGAGTGGTGTTCTAGGGACAAAGTCAATTGGACGTTTCACTGAAAATGTAAAGGCACTCCTTTTAGTGGTATGAATACATTTATTTATTCAAATACCATCTAATCCATTTACTTTTGTTACATTTTTTGGATTGGTAAGACAACTCTTGTGGTCATATGCAACCTTTTTCTTATCCTCATGCTTGATCAAAAGTAGGAAAAATTTCTTGGTTTGATAAATTAACCTCGACACTTTTTGCATTGATTATAGGCAATGAATTAACATGGGCAACCTATGGGATGTGGTAGTGCTTACGACCTAGATTGATTATGACACTCCTAGGCCTATCCTCATAGACACCATGGCTATCCCACATGTATGTTTGTCAAAAATCACACCACAAACATCCAATGGTGCAACATCACATATGACCACATCCTTGAATATTTTGATTGAATAAGGAAGACAACATTTTCAATTCACACAAATTTCTCTTCCTTGAATAACCTAACCAATAGAGTATGGCTATGGGTGAGGAGTTGTTACTAGATTTATCATCTTTACTATTGTTATAAATATCATACTATTTTGACTACCACTATCTAGGACACAATGAAGAGCCATACCATTTAGCCACATTTGTGAGTGAAATAGGAATTCTACATCCTCTTTTGATAAGGACATTATTCGTGTAGTGGAAAAAATGGTATATAGATATGCATCCAAAACCAACTCCCCTTCTTCATGTTCATCTTGGTTCTCTGTGAAGGATTCTCCTACATCTAACTCCCATGACTTTGTTAGAAAATATTTGTTAAAAACTCAATAGTATTTCATATCACGACACCTACTCTTTGTCTTCTCACACCACATTCTTCTTTCTTTTTCATGGCTTTTCTTTCCACGCCTACTTTCTATATTATTTTTGGTGGTGCATAGTTCCCTTGTTGCTTGGTGTCAACTTTACCTTTATTGGAATATGAAGGATCTCTATTTCCCCTACATTTGGACCTTTCTTCAATGTTGAATGCATATCAAGTAGGATTCCATGAGAGTATTGATGTCTATAAAATCCATCTCTTCTTTTTGTCCCATGCACCCACTTTTTTAGATATGGTATGGAACTCATTAGCGTGAAGTCTTACATTGGATGATCATGACCACTGATGTAAGTGGTGTAGTTTCTTGAACTAGTCCCCATAGTTCTCCACTAGATAATAATTCCTCTCAAATAGCCTCATACGAAACCACTCCATATTTATGGGGATTTCACATTAAGTATTACATAATCACTATCATCATATTATAGGAAGTACATTCTCACCATTGATTGACATGTAAAGATGATTTTAGAAGTGCAAAATTTATCTTTTCATCATTAGATAAATTGTTTATATAGAAATTTGATTCTAGTTGATCGATCCATTTAGCTAATTCATCAACATTATTTTTTCCTTCAAATTCGTGAAATGCCAAAATTTACTTCTACCTTGAATGGTGTCGAGCCCAAAGGGTCTAATTGATATGGTGTACTCATAGGATGATCCGAGAGAGAATGAGGATGAACTATGTCATAATCTCCCTCCTCTGCCTCTGAAGGGCTTCATCAAGTAATTCTTTGATGGTATTTCACATTTCCTCTTGCATTGTTTGAGGTCATTAGCAAAGCAACAAGGAAATACTGATAGATCATGAGTCGAATGCCATGCTTATGGTATTTTGACCTTGTATGTTCTGACATGTAAGAGTGGAATGAATTTTCTATGATACCACTAATTCAGATAGAATTACAACCTAGTGGAAAACACACTAATGATGGTGTATAATGTGTTATAACAATAAATTCACAATGACATAGCTTTAAAAAATAAACTAATTTTATTGCCATTCAAAATGTATACAAACTATAAAACTCCATATGAGAGATGTATGCCTCGAGATCTATCTCTTTATTCAAAACAAACTTCTTTATAGATATACAATGAAGAAGAAATACTGCTAAAAATAGAATGTGAAGGGTTCGAATGGGAACCAAAAGGTCATCTTATATAGATACCATTTGTATCCACCTTAGGGATGGATTGAAAAGGCGAAGTGAAAAAAAACTAAAATCTATCCTATTATTTATTTTATTTTTTTATTGTTCCTTATTGGGGTTATATCTCCTAGAACATTGATTAGATTTGCTAACCATAGGATCCATTGGAAAGATGATGGAATGTAATCATAAAACATCACCAAGACGATAGTAATTAGGCTATCATCATATAGTTTGAAGCCCATAAATGTTCCATAGACCTCGAAAAATATAAAAATACTAAAAGTTGCCAAAAAATTGCTAAAAGTAGATTTCCATAACTTTCCAAATATAACTTTTCAAAAATCATGTTCGGATCGAAGGAGAGAAACCATAAGAAAGAGGATGTTCGAAGGTAATGGGCATGATGTTCTTCCAATACGTGCTTGATAAAGTAGTTTGGTGGACATCACACATGTCAAGTTTATAAGGAATAATGTTTTCTTGACAATGACAACTACACGTCTGCCGCCTAGATGTGTTTTTTCTTTATTGTCCAATTCACCACCTCTTTATGCCTTGCAAGTTGTCCCACATTCGGAGTAAAGCAACACGTGTTCTCATCCCAACCTCATCGAAATCTCTAAGAATAATGGGGTCAATTACATCGATAGGCATTCTTTATAGTGGATGTGGGTTGGCTACCACTATGCTCTATATTCATGTTTGATTGTGTCTTTGCACTTGATTTTGTAGCTACATCACCCTAGACAATTCCCCTCTCGTTGTCTACACCTCATTGTTCCAGTCACTCAGTGACCCCTCACGTGTTGTGATATTTGTTTCAACAGTTCAATAGCCCATTCGTAAATTCTCCATCCCTTAAATTCAAGAACATTTGAGGAGTGATTGATGGTGATGATTCATCACGTGTATTCATACATCAATGATTGGGGTTATTAAGGTTTCAATCACTTTCTCGATGTTTTTCCACGCCCGAGAGGATGAGTTGGCATGCAAGTCAAGCTTTTAATAGTAGAGGTTCTCTCAAGAGGACATATTGTCTATAAAGTTAGTGCAAAACCACATGGACTGCTAGTTATGTGGTTATCAAGTTAAGGATCACCATCCACAAAACTGAACGTTTGGTTGACATCACTTGAGGTAGCATTTGAATTTTACAATGTAGGTATGGTCCTCGTAATGGAGTTCGGGTCTATATGTGTGTATTACAACAAATAAAACGAACACCACTGAATTATTGCGAGATGTATACGATACCCTGAATTTGGTTCAGGTGTAAGCAATAGTTGATTGGATGTAGCTGGGAAGAGATAATATCAAAGTTCAAAAAGCCGTGTCAATCCGTTGTAGTCTAGTTGGTTAGGATACTCGGCTCTCACCCGAGAGACCCGGGTTCAAGTCCCGGCAACGGAAGACTTAGAAAACTCTCCCTCTTAGGGCGGAAATATCTTTTGTCATTATTGTTGTTATTTGTAAACAGCGAGCCGCAACACGCGCTTGTAATTGTTATCACAGCAACTCGCAAAATCAAATGAGGTGAGGAGACCGTGCGTGCGTCTGCCGGGAGTCGAACCCGGGTCTATTGCTTGGAAGGCAATTATCCTAACCGTTGGACTACAAACGCAATTAATATTTCTACCGACACTTTGTATTCTGGAGCCTCTGTGCTGCACTATATAATATAATTAGCTTCTCACTCGCAACTCTGTAATGCATCTTTCTTCTCCAGTAACAGAAATAGCGAATGAAATAAGGCGAAATTATAATTCATCTCTTTTCTCAAAAACATACAGATGCAGTAAATTTCTTTAGGAAGCTAATTTGTAGCGTGTCTGGGTGGTGTAGTTGGTTATCACGTTAGTCTCACACTAAAGGTCCCCAGTTCGAACCTGGGCTCAGACAAAAGTTCCTTCTTTCTGTTTTTAAACGTCTTTCGGCTCTGTGGATTTTGCTTTTCAAAGTTCATAAGGAGACAGGATCAGAGTGGCGCAGCGGAAGCGTGGTGGGCCCATAACCCACAGGTCCGAGGATCGAAACCTCGCTCTGATATTGAGTTATGGTTTTGTACTCTCGTTTTTGTTTCTCGTTACTTAACGAGAATATTAGCCTGCACCAGCTGTGCCAACTGGAGTGGCGATCTTCGTATTGAGTCTTCAGTCAGTTGCAAGGCGGGCGTAGGTCTCATAGTGCAATTGAGTAATCCTGTTCGATCCTCTCTCACCCCACAGAGATAGTACAGTTAGAGGGCACCCATAGAGATACAACATCCTGTAACGCTCAAAGAAAACATATCTTTTCGGTTTGTGCTTTGTCCCAAGTACGTTTTTTTATTGTGACTGTACTGGACCACTCTACCTTGGACTTCTCTTTCTTTTTTAAAAAATATTCTAAATAAATTTGACTTTTACAAATATATAAATTAGTCTATTTGATTTCAAATAGTTCAGTTCAATTCATTTGCAATGTTTATTCATTATTGTAAAATGTTTCATTATTATTAGGTCAATTAATTTATTCCTATGCAAGTATCCAGCTATATTTTTTATATTCCTTTTGTTTTTAGTGCAAGCTCGCATTGTATAGACATACAAAATTCAAAGTTCAAAATATTACATTCACTAAATATGTAATTGCGTAAAAAATTGATGCAAGAGAGAATGACAAAATGTCCGTGATACAATTAACAAGTAGAAAAAATCAAGCAATATACTACAATGACAATACAATGATCAAGCAATAACTTTATAAAAATATATTTATCGGATATAATTTCTATACTCGTAGGTGCCTATAAGAACTTATGTTATTCTCGTCATACCTACACAATTTCTCTCTCTTAATTTTCAATGCAAATTTGTGTGGAATCATTTAGAATGGCCACACCTATAGGAAAATATATGTTACTTCCTTGGGTAGCACTTCTCCTCTCAAAAATCTATCTTTCTAGGAAAAACCTTGTGTAGTATATAAATATTAGTTGGAGGATGTGTGTTGGGATTTCACTACAATTTTATGAAATCATAATGGATTTCAAAGATTAATGTTCTTACTCTAGTAGGGTATGATGTTCTTTGTTTGGTCGAATAGTTCCCTACACTGACCAAAGTTTTCAAATGATAGAGTCCGGTTTTTGTGTATGGAAGAGGAAAATGGGTTATATGGTATTTATTAGGAATACCTTTTTTCATATATTTTTCTCTAAAGCCAACAATTACCTCAATAAATCTTATTTATTTAGGTCTTTTGTCATTGACACAAAGGAATAATTCACATGGTGTTTTTCAGGTTAGAGCTTGCAATGACTAAGATTCATTCCCTTACCCATTGTTGTCTCAATTAATATAATTGCATACATTTTAAATGATTCTACTGATGGTGGTTATGCTCGTTGAAGAGGTCATGTCCTTTTTAGGAGTGAGGGTTGTCATTTTGAGGCATTCATTGAGTTTTATGTTATAAATTATAATGGGTCAAAGAACATAAGCATGTCCCACTTTTTTGCACTTTTTGTACCTCTAAACACATGAATTTTTGACATAACTAAAATTGTAGAGGTGATCTCCACAAAAATGTACACAATCTTTAAATGACATAAATGATTGAAATGTCGTGTTTTGAGTATAAAATGCTTGTGAATTTTGTATATTCTTTAAAAGTTGAGGTTTTGGCTTTTTTCTTAATTTTGTTTAATGGTTGTTTCTTATTTTATAGTAGAGCGACATTAGGCTGCCATCCTATTAAGTAGTCTGTTGGTGAGGAAATTTTTCGGGTGGACAAATTTGTGAATTCCTTGCCAATGCTCTAGGAATCTAAGTCCCTCTACTTAACCGGTGCAGCTGTTGTGTATGCATGCGCGAGAAAGCATGGATTTCTGTGGTGACCTTTCGGTCGGGGATCTAACAAGGGCACTCCATTGACCCTACGGAAAATGCTTGCAGTTATCTGCAAAGGGGGAATTTGCTATGAAGGTGGGAAAGGGAGTGAGAAAAGAGGTAGGAGAACTAATGTTGCAGGTAGAAAATCAAATTCTGCACACACTAGTTAGAAACTTCAACACATGCATTCGTGAGAAGAAACAACTCTGCAAATAACAACAAGACCAAATAAAATTCATCGATCACAAAGTATCAAGAAACCCCTTAGTCAAAGAAAGAAAGAAACTCCTTCTTGTATTGATTGTTTAAACACAAGTTGTACATGGTGTCGAGAATAGAAGAAATTTGAGAGTGGAGGGAAGTAGAAGAAAAATGGCTATTTCCTTTTCTTTCTCAGTCTGATGCACTCTCGAGTCTCTGAGATCAATCGCCCCTTTTTATTACTGATGGCATGAAGAAGCCATTAAATATCTTAAGAAAGCTTGAGTTCTGACTTATTCTTTTTTAGAAAGAAAGCGGTTTACAATCTTTTAATCATTCGCATCCATTTAGATTCTTGATTCGTGAAGAAACACCAATGGTGAGAAAAACCAAACTTTTCATAATGCAGCCATTACACTCGTTTTGTAACTTTGAATTTGAACCGTTCATCTTGCCTTTGAAACTTTAAACCAGAGTCGTCCACGTGGGAGAAATTTATTGGAGTGGGCGTGGAGGATGCCTTTTGCATTTTGTGACTTTATAGAGATTTGGAATTTTTACATTTTTGGTACGCTCACCCGCTTTTGATATGGTCTTGACACGTGGCCTTACTTGAGTGGAGACAGAGTCGCGGGTCACTTTTATAATTTTACCTTTTTTCAATGCGGGCTCAAAAACACAAATTGCTCTGCCGGCCCACCTCCTGCTTTGACCTTCGATGCGGGCTTAATATTTGACTTTTTCCTTGGCGTGGGCGGGGTTGTGGGTCACTTTTTAACTTTAAGCCCCTTTAATGAAAACAAGGCTCAAATTCTCAAATCTCCCGATGGCCTGCTTCCTCGCCTTGACTTTCTATTCGGGCTTAATATTTGACTTTCTCCCTTTTGTTTGGTGGGGCCGTATATCTGACCCTGGACACGTGGAGAGCTAACGCTCATTTTGAGCTGCCTTTGGATTTTTTCTTTGAAGTTGCACCAGGCTTACATGTGGAGAGCTCTGTCGGTTCTTTTATACTTAGCCGATTCGGGCTTACTTCCCACTTGACTTATGTTGACCTCTAGACACGTGGAGAACTGGCGCTCATTTGAGTTTCTGCTTTGGATACGCCTCCTGAAATTGCATCAAGCTGACGCATGGCTCCTTTTGCAGTCCTAGACTTTTCAACAACCAAATTTGTCTCTCCATTGACTCTGACCACGTGGAAAGTTGACGCTCATTTGAAGATTGGCCCTTTGGTTTCATTACTAAAATTGTGTCATTGAGGCACGTGGAGGCTTCCATGAGACCCACTCATACTTAGTCAATTTAAGAAATCGGCTATAGTCATTTTTACTCCCATCACAAAAGGAAGGAACCCCATGCGCGCCAGCCAATCACCTAGCGAAAGTTGAGCGCTCACCCGAGGCACGCATGGGTACCGAGTCTCTCTTTTATGTGAGTTTAGTGGGAAACATCATCTATGATTAGTGCAAGAGATTCTAGAGGAAAGTTAAGACATACAAGAACCATAGGGCTCAGAAAGGCCTCTAGATCCTTGCAGTCACTTCAGACTGAGTGCTTTAACAGAATCCAAAACATGTATTATGGTAGAAAGAAATATACAAATATTCATACTCAGCATGAAAGGAAAGAGAACTCATGAGAGAGAAATATGCATTAGAACCGTTGATATTCATGTATATATTATATCAGGTAATCTCATTACATTCATTGAACCATTACAGAGTGTCACGAGAGAAGCAAACCGCAGTCATGCATTCCCTTTGGACTTATGTAACTAAGCTATCAAAAGAAAATTTACAACTTCATGCCTAGTACATTCTCTCCTTAATGCAACTATCCATTAACAGAGCCCTCGCAGTAATTATGCAGAGCTCCGCCCATGCTGTCTCTCAAACTTGCACTCTCTCCAACCCGCTATATCTCAAATTCATATATCTTTTACTCCGCAGGGACTTATATTTATCGCTTTCCTGCACTGCCAACTCACCCTCCAGCGCCCTTAGATCTGGTGCCAAGTGTTGAATGTGGTCCTTCATGTGAGCATTCTTCTCCAGGCCTGAGCTTTCCACTTTATCGCATGATGTTCTTCTAGAAGATTCCATCCAAGGCATGCCCCTATCTGGGCTACCCTTTCACTAGGCTGGCATCTTATCCACATGTAATTGGTCATAATTTTCACATGTTCTGCCTTGGGTGCTCAAATTTACTAAGTCCCAAACCTCCTTTCACACGTCGCGCGTGCTATGTTCTTCCTTAAACCTTTCTCTTGCGCACTTTTACCTAGCGCGCCTTTCCATAACTGGGACCTTGTGCGCCTATGCACCTTCATACTTGGCCAATATTCCAGGGGTCCAAAATCACCCCACACTACGCCTATTCTCTGTCCTCGGAAACACTTTACTCAACCAATATGCATGTTGCCTTAGGGAACCAATGTATAATCTTACACTTTACAAAAGAATAAGGGAATGAAAGAATTGGGGAAAGAATGAAGAATGGGGGAGCATTAATTCAACAAGCTAGGAAAATCCTTCCGTAAGTCTGCCTCTAGCTTATTCCACACTTTGACCTCACCTGTGCCTTCTGATAGAGGTCACCCACCATGGTGCTCACTTCATCAAAACTCAGGCCAATTCCCTAGGTGCCCAAAGTGTCCATGATCTACTCCATCTCTTTGCCCAGGTCTTTGAGCTTGTCCATCCTCCTGGTAATTTGAGGGTATAGTTCCTTTAGCCGGGCCTTGATCGAACTCCTTAAGGCTTCAATTGCCTCTAATTTTCTCTCTACTTTGGCTAGAACTTTGTCCCTTTCCACCCTATTCCCCTTGTTCTTTTCTTGGAACTCTTTTAGCTCCGCTTCGAGTGTGGCGACCAAGGAGCTTGCCACCTTATCTCTATCTGCGCATGTATCATACGCGGCCTCCGCAGATTGGGCAGTGACCTTAACCTCTGTGAGAACTTGGCTATACTCGTGATGGCGCTACCACCTTCAATCTATCCTCCTCCTTTAAGCACGCGGCCACTTCTTCTATAGTCTCAAGGCCAAAGGTTATCTCTCCATAGTGAGGACGCGCATTAGATCTTCTATACATTCCAGAAGGGACGAGTACTTCTGTGTGGGTGGCGCTAAGTCTAGGTGCTTTAAAAGGATGGCACCCTTGATAGACTCCATTTTCTTGTATACTTCCTGCACCTTTATCTTCTCTTCCTTTAACTCGCGCCTTAGTTGTGTGTTGATCAGCTCTTCCTGCTTTAAGCTCTGGGTCTTCTCCGCTAGCTCCTCTTCCTTCTTCCCTAGTTTTTCCTCTAGTACTCTTATCCTATCATTACATGCGAAGAGTCTAGCCTCGGTCTCGACCGCGACCTTGTTGAGTGTGTTACAGAATTACTCGTCCGAGAGCTCCTGAGCATTCACTAAGGGATTGACCCCCTTAGATTCTAGCAATGTTATGAGCGCTCCCTATGAGACTTGAAGTCGGCTCATCAATGTGGGACTCAAATGCCCAAGAGAGCATCTTCTTTGTTCTGGGGTACGCATCATCCTTTTCAAAAGACCCCATGGCTAAAATCCTTTCTGAGGGTACAGTTCTTTGGAGTCACGCACGTAACACCTTCTTCGTGTCATCAATGTAGCCCATTACTTGCCTCTACTCTGTATCAAGAGTCCTCACCCCCAAGCCCGCGCGCATTTGGGAAACTTATTGTTAGAGCGGGACCTCCTCCCAAGATGTCATGTTATTTTTCAATATTCTCCTCCTTCCCTTCCTTTAGCACTATGTCCGCATTGCGCTCCAACTCTTGGTCTACTAGGGCTTCATTATTTGCTTCTCTTTCCGCCACCTCAGTGATCTGCTCCTTCGTAAAACTTATTGCTCCATGATTTTCCCCGCTAACCTCTTCATTCCTTTCCATGTCTCTGGTGTCTTCCTCATCCTATGCACCCTTACGCCGCGTGAATACGAACTCTTGCTTCTCATCTCCACTTTCCTCTTCCGAGTCATAGACGCTGAAGACATGTGGCTCTTGTTCTTTTTCAGGCATCTTCCTCACCATCATCTTCCTCACTCTCATCCCCTCTTCTACCCATGTATTTCTCCAAGGTGTCGGTTGCCTTTAAGTCGACTTCCTCATCTACCGTTTGCTTTTTCTGAGAGGAGACTCCTGAACAGGGGATTCAACCTTATCTTCTCCCTCAGGTGACTCTTCCTTGGTGAGGGGTTGCCTAGGTGTCTCTACTTCTTGTGTCTTTTCCTTCACAAGGACTTCTTTCTCTGTATGTAAGTGCTTGGCTTGGCGCTTGTTGTTGGCATGCTCACTGTCTAAGCAGTCGGCACACTTGGTGCTTTATCTTCTCCTCTCCCTCTCTTCTTGGGTGCGGGCTTCTTTCTCTCTATGGGATCCTCAAGTATGGATACTTCATTCTTGGTCACGCGCCCTTTTCAAACTTCGGCCTTATACGGAGGTACACGCGTGTCGCGGATCCTCCAACGATCGGTAGTGTTATCGTCCTTGTCATCTAGAGCTCGTGCGACACGTACCTCTCCACGTACACGTGTTTAGCTTCTTTCTCATATCCCTATGCTCTTGGTCCATACTACTTAGTTCCAACTTTAACTTCTTTGATTCCTTAAATCTATTCACTCCCGCTTGGAATTATTGAGCAGTGAATGCGAAGGGAAGCTTACACCAAGGGCTCCATGATTCATCTATCAGCTTGAACCTTCCCAAGCAGAAATATTGATAGACAGCGAACTCGGCTTCCCCCTCAGTGGTTGTTGGGAGTTGTTCAAAGATTCTCTACTCTGCCCCGAATGTGTTCCTTAGGTGCATATACCATTTCTCCAGCCGCGCCTTGTGGGGTGTTGTTATTGTATCAGGCATACTTCTCGAACCTCTTCACGGGTGAAGGATCCTCGGTAGGGTACTCCCATACAAACTTGTCTAGTGTGTCAGGCACTCCAATATCTGAAAATACAATGGTCAAGAGGACATTTCCAAAGAGGATTCCATCCCCCTCCTTCGCGCAACTGACAATTTCTTCTGCGATGTAAGTGGACAAGTTGTATATAGTGCCTTCTGCAATTTTTTTACAAACATGCAGCCAAGGCTTATTGACCTGGGTCCACCTCTCCTAGCCATTCAGCTTAGTCACCAGATGTGCGGCCATTTTCATCACGGGGTCCTTGATGTCTGAAATGTCGTAATACCTCGACCCCTTCTTGCAGGCATATTCGGTGATGGTCTTTTGAATATCCTCCTTGTCTCTAGGTCATCTTCCAAGATATCTCCCTCACATATGAGGCCTGTAAATTGTGAGATAAGTAGGGAGTAACACGCATCTTGTGCCCTGCAAAGTGGAAGTAATCTTCATGTACCCACGACATTAACCATTGGTACAGGCGCTCTGGTTTTCCAAAATAGGGAAACTCATAGAGTTACAATAGCCCTGCCTTCTCTATTTTAACCTTAACATCATCATTGTATATCGGCAAGCCCTCTGGTGTTCGTTTACTGGTGGGGCGCACTAATTCAGTGCCATTTCCTTCTCTATCATGTTTTTTCGGTGATTATAATCACTTACAGGTACATTTCTTGGGTGGGATTCCCACTCCTTCCCCATCATCACCCCATCTGGGTATTGCATCTCTGCATACCATTCTTCATTTGTGTTTACGTCGGGTTCTTGTTGTTTTTCCTTTCCCTTTCCTTTCTTGGGTGCCATTGTCGAGGTATTTTTATTACTTTGTTCTTCCAATTCTTCTAACCTCCGATCTTAAATCCATGATATAACTCTCTTGAACCCGTGCCCTAGTTTTTCGAACCCTAACTGGAATCAAATTAACTCCACAAGATGGTGCCTCCTGACAACCCTTTTCACTCTGTGTAACCCCTTCCTTCTAGTTTGCAAACTCAAACTGGATGCTCATGCTTCGATCTTGTAGGTCTTTCTTCGCACGATCGAATATGGAAACCCTAGTTTATAAAACTCGCTCCTTTCTCTATTTTGCAAAGTGAAAATGAAAGAGCCTCGACCCTTTACTTATAGTTTTTCTCTTTTTGAACATTAAATGCTACTTCACCTACCACCATACTTTGTTCATTTAATGCAGCTTTTTCAAACAAATCCCATCTTTAGCACTTTCACTCATGTGCCCAACCTTGCATGAAAACTCCTCCAACCTTCTGGCACACAACCAATCTAACATGACAGGAGACTCTTGCGTGCATGTAACCCACGCCGAAGGCACTTCTTCTATCCTGATTCTTGCTTTCACCTACCTCGTGTTGCTTAAATGCACTTTCTCCTTCTTAGTACGTGGGATCTACAAGTAGCTTTACCCTGGCACCAACCATTTGTCTTCCATCTTTCTTCGTATACCTCTTTCAACCGGGCCATTCAACAAGGATTTTTAACACAACTTCCTTGGTACCTTAATCATGCACTCCTTCACATTTCTCCACCCCACACTTAAAATGATGCGCGGTCCTCTGTGCACTCACAAATTCTCAAAAATAGCAATAAGGTTACCGGTGCCCAAGGCGCAAAACAAAACAACAATGCGAAAGGGAAACACAAGAAAGGGAAAGCATAAAGGAAACTTCTAAACTAACTAGCAAAACTACCTTATTTACAAACACCAAGAAGACTTATTTATAGTAGGGCTTCATCCTACTCCCATTGAAGTGTCTAGGCAACTTCATCCCATCCAAAGGCTTATGGCGCGCACGTGCCCAAACAAAGGATGTACGAGATTGTGTAAGGACCCAACCAATGGACTTTCAACTTCCTAGGATGGCACAAAAACTTAGAATCATATAGTAACACCATCTTCCCAACCTCAAACTTCTTGTTCTTGATGTGGCGATCATGCCAAGCCTTTTTCTTTTCTTTTTATGTTGTTTGGCTCCACCTGGCGAGTGACCGTCTCTCATCCAGTTTCATTAACTCATCAATCCTTTCTTCCAGTGCTTGTTCATCATCTAATCCTCACATGCGTGCGTGCTATTCATAGAGAAGGTAACATAAATTCAACTGAAAAAATAGCTTCTACATCAAACACCAATTGAAATGGTGTGGCTTTGTTTAGCCTTTTATATGTTGTCCTCTAAACTCATAATACGGCCGCTTACTTTGTCATCCCAATCTTGTCTTCTGACATCACAAATTTTGGTCAAGGTATGACTCAGTATCTTATTGAATGCTTCGCAATTCCATTTGCTTGTGGGTGATAGGGCATAGTCTTGTGATGAGCCACCATGAACTCTGATAACAGGATCCTCACGGTCTCATTCAAGAAATGTGTACCCCTATCACTGGTCAAACTCAACAGGCATCCATATCTTGTGATAATGTTCTCCCACAAGAACCTTGCCGATGTTGTTGTTGTGCAATCTTTAGTTGGGGCTGCCTCTGCCCACCTTGTGAGATAATCCATGCAAGTGATGACATAACGTGACCCAGTCCTATGCGCCGCTGGTGCAATAGGTCCTACAAAGTCTATTGCCCATTTTTCAAAAGGCTCCGTTAGGAATAGGGTGCAAAGGCATTTCGTCTCTCCTTCCTAGTTTGCCAATGCGCTGACAATGGTCACATGCTTTACAATAATCTCTACAATCTTTTGTACAAGGTTTCCCACCACAAACCTACCATTAATATCTTATGTGTGGTGGCATCACCTACATAATGCCCACCCGCACTTCCTTTGTGTGCTTCCTCTATGATGGTCATGCGCTCATGCTCTAAGACACACCTGCGTAAAACTTCATCGTGTCCTAACTTGTATAAGTCTCCACTGATTAACATGTAGGGTGCAGCGCGTATGGCCAACTACTTCTTTTCCAATGTCTTCATTTCATCCGGTGCCACACCTTATTTTTAAAATATTGCAATCTCTTCCAAATCTGAGGGCACACGCCGCAACCTAAATAGTTGCGCATCTGGCATTGTTTCCTCAATACTCTGTGCATCCTCCCCTGAATCAATTCTTGACAGATGATCAGGGCCACGGTTGTTTTTTCTAGCCTTTACTACAAGGGTGAATTCAAACTCTTAAAACAACAACACCCATCGACATATGCATCCTTGTAGAATATGTGTGTTCACTAAATACTTTAATGCCATGTGGTCAGTATAAAACACAAAGGGTGTTGCCAGAAGATACTGTCTAAACTTGAAGATCGTGTAGATCATTGAAAATGCCTCGTGCTCAGTTGTGGTATAGTTTTTCTCTGCTAGTGTTAGCTTCATGCTTGCAGAAACACGAGAGGATGATCAACAATCCCTCACCTAGCTATGCTGCAAGCACTACTCCAATGACGGTCCCTGAGGAATCTAAATGGACATGGAAGGGCTTGTCCCAAGAGGGAAAACGTAAAATAGGCGCGGTGATAAGCCTATATTTTAATGTATCAAACGCCCTCTATTGTGCCTCTCCCCAATGGAAGGCACTTTTATGTCTAAGCAGCTCCTCTAAAGGTATGGAGATCTTGCAATATCCCTTAATGAATTTTTGGAATAGCTCGTATGCCCAAGGAATCCGCACACTGTGCTCTAGCTAGTAGGATCCCTTAACCCCACAATAATTGCAACCTTAGCGGGATTTACTAGCAACCCCTCCTTACATATGATATGTCCTAATAAAGTCCCAAAGGGTGTAGAAAACACACATTTCTTAATGTTGAGGGATATCCTCAACTGCCTACACCTCTCAAACATTAACCTTAAATTGTCACAATGGTCCTTAACTAGACCATATACTATCCAATCATCCAAATAGACCTGAAGAAACTTATGGATGAAGTCCTGGAATGCTTGCACCACTATGTGCGAAAAGATAGCTGACGCATTCTTCAATCCAAAGGGCATGACCGTATATGCAAAAATGTACACAATCTTTAAATGACATGAATGATTGAAATGTCGTGTTTTGAGTATAAAATGCTTGTGAATTTTGTATATTCTTTAAAAGTTGAGGTTTTGGCTTTTTTCTTAATTTTGTTTAATGGTTGTTTCTTATTTTATAGTAGAGCGACATTAGGCTGCCATCCTATTAAGTAGTCTGTTGGTGAGGAAATTTGTCGGGTGTACAAATTTGTGAATTCCTTGCCAATGCTCTAGGAATCTAAGTCACCCCACTCATGAATTAAAAAATTCAAAATAATCCACATGGATCCCCTATTGCACCCACCCATTCAAATCATGTCTCCCCCACTCACTTAATCAAGCTTACTTTGTCCAACCCATGTTGTTTGATAACCCCTAAGCTAACCCCATCTCCAGGCTATAAATGCAAGCCTTTCCCCCCTCTTTTGGGACAAGTTGAAAGCCATAATGAACCTTTGTTATCATAGCTCTCCATTTTTCATACCTTAATGCCATTTGTATCACCCTTGATCATCTCCATGATTTTTAGTCTTCGTAACAAGTCCACCATAACATCATCCAAGTGCCTTCGTTATCCCCTAGTAATCCCACCAACATCACCACAATATTATCCTAGTATGGGTTATTGGTAAATGGAAATTGGAGGCCCCTCTCACGAAATCACTAGTATTCATTCTTTTCTAGTAGTTCAACACCCTTCCGTTTGGGAACAATACGATGTATTGCATGATCTTTGTGTGTGCAATCCATCACACTCCTTTAGAGGAACTTGACAACATCGTTGAATCTACTCATCGTCCACGGGCAATAGATTTATTGGTTTGCATATTTTGAGCATCTTCTCATTCAATCTGCATTTTCTTGGGCTATATTTGAAGTTGAACATGACCTTCCTTTTGAGTTTGAGTTTGAGCCATAGTTTGGTTCTTACCTATCTCTTATCTATCTTTTAGTTGTTTTATATCATATTGTACATGTTATTTTATTTTATTGTCAAATTAATTTCTTACACGGGGGTTGACATCCACCGAGGAAGTTAACACTTCTTGGGTCCGCTTCGTCGGGCAACCCCCACATAAAATATCTAATCAATTTTCTTTAGTGTCTTTGAGTTGCGCAAGTTTGCTTAAGATCGCAGTGAGGAGCCCAACATCTACTTTGTGCTCGTATGATCCATCATCTTCTCCCAAGGTACTAAGCCCTTGCATATTCGAGGTTGTTTGGTATTCTTTGATTTCTAGCTCACTAATGCAGACGGAAGATGAAAATCGATCAACATATAGTATTAAAATGTATATTATTTAATTAATTTAAAAGCAATGTATAATTATATATAATTATACATCTAAAAATAAAGAGAGAATATATATATATATATTATAATGCTTTTTAGTAAATATGGACATATTCTGTCCAATGACTAAAAATGCAACTCTTAATAGAATCCCATATTACTATTTTTGAATTCCAAAACTTTAAATCTTTGGAATTTACTATACTCCAAAATTAAATGTATATTGGAATCCAAAATCACATATATTGGAATCCCAAATTACAAATATTAGAACCCGTTATACCTCCTTCAGAGTTTGATATATCAGATTCTGATTAAATTAATAAACGGGAAAAATCATTTAATGATTTGAGAGAATCCGACATTGAACTAAAAACAATGAATAGAACATGTTTTTGTTTTTATCTTGCTGCTTAGAACCGCTAGCCTCTATCTATGTTTTGAAATATGGTTCTTATAATTTTTAAAATGCATTTAAGATTAAACTATGGTTCTTATCAAATTTAAAATGCATTTAAGATTAAACTATGGAAGAGGGTTCGGGTGAACAACCTTTGGGAGAACCCCTTCATTTGCATGTGACACCCCCTCCACCACCCAAACACCACCAACTATGTTTTTGTTAACAAAAGTTTGTTTTTTATAGTTCTTAATATATTTGCAAAAAAATTATAATTGGTTAAATTTTTGTAAAAAAATGTATTTAAATATTTTTATATATTGAAAAAAATACAATACTTTTCTAAATTTAGCAATAAATAATAATTATTATAGTATTAAAATGTATATTATTTAATTAATTTAAACCAATGTATATGTTGGAAAAAAATTCATCTTTCTTACTCATATTAGTGAACTAGTACTAAAGAAAATAAAGCAACTCGAAATATGAAGGGTTTATGGTACCTTGATATGAGATGAATGGATGCGGGCGCAAAGATGAACTCCTCGCTGCAAGTTGGATGACCTGCACAACAAATAATACTAAGAAGAAAAATGGATTAGTAGATAAGATGGAAGGTTACCCGACATAAGCCGGTCTCGAGAAGTGTGAGATTCCTATAATGGATGTCAACCCTTTTGTAGATAAATATATGATAAAATTGATGATAATGGACATGGATAATATGTAGTGCATCTTAGATAAATAGAAAATAAAATGCAGAAATGTAAGGAAAGTACATATTTGATCAAAATATATGTAAATTAAATCAAACATGCATGGAGGTCGATGGTGACCCAAGATTACAGAGGGCTAGTCGACAATGACTAGGGCTATATGAGAGGAACCTCCAAAACATACATGCGATATCTTACGTGGATGGATTTGGATATGAAGAAGGAAACTGCAAAATAGACTAGATATGGATCTAGATAAAAGGATATAATAAAATTAAGAAAAGCTGATGATAAAGGGTATGATAACGAGGGGATGGTAGATGGAGACCAAGGAGATCGACGATGACTTGGGCACGACACAATAGCTACGGGATGATAGAGAGGAAGGATAGTGGGATCTAGAAACTAGATGGGTACAAAAGTAGAGATCTAACAACAGAGGGTTTGAACAAAAAATAAATGGATGTGGATGAGGTTGGGTTGACGATGACCGAGACGGGTTAGGGCTTGAATGAAAAATGGATGGGATGAAATGAAGACCCACAGATGAAACAAAAGGCTAAGATGGCTGAAGTAGAGTTCTTGATGATAGCTGAATGTAAATAAAATGTTAATGGTAGATATATATGGCATTATTACAATAAAAACACAAGATATGCCAAGGTGAAAGAAGTCTCCCCAAATCTCCAAATTTTGGTGGACAAAAAAGCTCGAAGACTCCAAGATTCCAAAATTGCATCCCTTGATCTCTTAAAGGAGGGGGTATGGGTGTACTTATAAGGTGGGTGGATGGATGTTGAGGGATAGAAAATCAGTTAATAAAGGTAGGTGGGAGGTAAATTATTAAATAAAGGAAAAGGGAGATGAAAATATTAAATGAAGGTGGGTGAGAACCTAGGGATGGATGAAAGGTTGTTGAGAGGAAAGAAAATATTAAATAAAGGCCAAGGGAGATGAAATGATTAAATGAAGGCCTAGGGAGGATAATATGGATCATATAGAGAGGATATATGATATGAACATATTAAATGAGGTCTAGGGATAATAAATGAGATGTGATTAGGATAATACATATGATTAGGGATTAATTAAATGGGATTAAGGGTGAATTAAAATAAATTATAGGGTAATATAGGAAAGTGGGAAATTCCACTAAATGGGATTTATGGAGGAAAGGGAAATTCAAATAGGAAGAGAGGTATGCATGTGCGAGATGAAGACAAAGGGGAGCAAATGTGGGATGAGGGGTAGCTATACCAAAAAATGGTGTCTATATTTTCTCCTTTTGATGAGTAATTTGTGTTAGGAAAGACATGAGACAAAAACTAGAAATGATGAAGGATGATGAGAGGAGACAAGAAATGATGACAAGGGTACTCCTCCTCAAACTAGTGATTGATGATGCGAAGAAGAATCAATCAATTTTTTTAAAGAGATAGATGGAGAAAGAGGAAAGAAGGATGAAAAAGTAGGAGACATGATGAGAGAAGAAGAAAAAGGATGTCCTAAGCATGGGGAAGGACCATAAGATAAAAATAAAATTAAAAATATGGCGGTGATCCTGGAAACACATCGGTAGGGACATAGCACGTCCTGCGATGGAGGCGATGTTAATGGCCTATGGACCCTCTAAGTCAGAAAAGATCATTGCAAAATAGAGAGAGTCAATGAGAATCTTCTCGATGGATGTAAAAGTTGTGGGACCAATGGGTCAAAGGAAAACATCAAAATATTCACAAATAAATGCAGGGATGGTCAAAAGATTTGATAAGGCCAAGAGCAAAAAAGAAAGCATTGTCATTCAAATATGAGGAAGTGAAAATATGCGTCTGGGTGGGATGATGATAAGAGTGGATAATGATTCCTCGAGAGGTAACACAAATATGGGCACACGGTGGAGTTACTGATGAGATATGGATGATAGGTCGAGATAAGATTGGATGGGAAGATGTGAGAAAAAGATGACAAATTGAATGAGATAAAATAGATAAAATATTTGATGAGATAAAGGAATAAGATAAAATATGATATTAGACGGCTAAGAGGATGCGAGGATAAGATAAGATAAACAAACTAGATAGGAGAAAATAGATATGATCAATGAGATAAATTTGGATTTGGATGGGAAAGATTAAATGCTAGTTCGATAAGGTGAACCAAAGTGTAGAATAATACACTTCATCTTAGTAAGTATGGATGAAGAAACAACACTCTAAACATGGATTGGAGGTAAACAAGCGGGGGGATAATTAAGGCAATGCACTTCCATCAATAACATGCGTTAACACATAACAAACGATAGTTAGTTATTCCAAGTATCATGAGAAAAATATGGAAAGTGAACTTATGAAACTAATGTAAAAATGACAAAAGGGTTTAGATGTGACTCGTACACGGGAAAATAGGTTCTCCTTAGGTGGGTTTCCCTAAGTCTATGCCCTAGCTCTGGGCAAGGGGATGTAAACTGACCAATGTGGGAAGATTTTTATAAATGAGAAAGTTGATCAATGCGGGAAGCTTTCTTAGGATGCTTGCTTTTGAATTTTATGTTTTGCTTTATGAGATAGAAGGTTGATCAATGTGGGAAACCTTCACTGTCATGATATAAAATGAGTAGCCATCCCTCGAGGGAGTGATCTACTTTTTCTTTTATGCCTTTTTTTTACTTTAGATTTTTTTCTTTTTACAAATGATAGGGATAATATATGCATGATAGTTGTCCTTCGAGAAATCCGTCTATACATGGGTTTTTATGCTTTTATGAACATATGTCCTTGAGGAGCAATTGATTTTCTTTTGACTTTTTTTTTTATGAGAATACGTGGAATTTTGACTCTTTCATGGGGAAGAACTGGAGATAGTTAGGTAGACCACTTAAGAGGGGATAATGAATGTACAAGTGACACCCATGGACCCTTAGCGTGGTTCCAGTAGGTAAATAAAATGGTGATGGATGTAATGATCATGGAGTTCTCATCAAGAAGGATGAACCTATTCCGTAAGGAATATGCTATGAGTAAAGCCGTGGTGCTCATATTTAAGGTCGCATCTAGGAAAGTGACAATAGACCACACAATTAGAGATCATTACAAGGAAAAATGGAAGTGGATAATGATGGATAGATGACCAATGGGAGGACTACGTGCACATTGGTAGGTATGTTAATAGTAGAAATGCCACAAGTGCAATGCTTTAAGAGGTTCCATTTCCAATTTACCATCAACAGAATCCTAACAATAGGCCCTAGACCCATACTTATGTGTGATACTATAAGTTCCAATCCAGTCGGGAGAAAAATTTCCACGTTGGATCCTTTCTAGAGTAATGATGTTTTGATTTTCCTTAAGGACAAGGTCACCGATGTTAAAGTCACTTCTTTTTTAGAGGCAAGAGTGGATGGGATAAGATGATAGCTTGTGGAAAATAAGATGGGGTGAGAAGGTAAGGGGAGGTAACAAATTATGCACTATCTTTCGAATAGAGAGAAAATATGCATCCATGGTGAGATGAATATGGCCACAAAAGTGGGCTTAGGATGAGATATGGTGCCCCGAGAGAGGCACAAAGATAGCCATAAAGGTGGAATTAGAATGATATGGAATAATATATAAGTATATTAGATAAAATGAGGTAACAAAATAGTTTGAGATGAGGGATAAATAACTTTAGATTGGATTGGATGAGATTAGATGAGATGATGTAGGGATTAAGAGGAAGAGACCTAGCTTGATAATAGATCAGTCCTAGAGCGATTGTGGAGATCTTAAAGAAGTCGAGAAAAGAGACAAAACATCATTGATGTTCACAGGGTGATATAGATGGAGGAAATGTGAGAGGACTAAGAGAGAGGAGTTTATTCTCCCCCAGTGAGAAATGATGCATCAACATAGGAAATTTAGATACATATGTGGATAAAGTAGTGGATGTAGAGGGTGATCGGGTAGGATCATTAGGAGGAATAAGCGATGATGCCTTTAGGTTTTGATTGGACAGATAATTGAGGATCTTGAGGAAGATTAGTAATGTGGATGGTGTCGATAAAGATAGGGGGCATACCATTTGTTAGGAAATAAGAGATAAAATATGCGGAATAATCCCTCACAGAATCACAACAGTAGAAACTAATATGCATAAATTATTACAGATCTCAAATAAAATTGCAGAATAAAATAACACAACACAAAGAGACAGTATTTAATGTGGTTCACCCAATTTGGGCTACGTCCACCAAGAATCACTTTCTCAGATTATATTACAAGCCATCACTCTCTCAATACAATACCCAGATCTATTTGGAGCTATGCTCAACAAACTCTACAGAATTCACAGCCGAATTTAAAGCACATCTGCAATGTTTTTCATGCATCTATCATATGCATAAAACCATATAAATAGACAACTGCTTAAGTAGTTTTACAAAAACGTGGGTATCAAAACCATGGGCAAAAATTGTCCCATAAACCTATGGGTCAAAATCCCGCCCATATGAGAAAATCATGTTTCCCGATATATCAAGCACATTTTAAGGCCCAAATTATTTTTGGGGGTGTGTCCTCGAACCCCCATCGGGGCCGCCGCCGGACCCCGCTCGGGGCAGGCCCGACCGACCCCCAACCCCGATGAGGATACATGAAAAGTGTACAGTAGTCTTAGTGTATAATCTTCAACACTTTCACACATGAAAACATGCTCCACAACCTAACAATCTCCCACTTGGAGACTAGTTTTCCTCTGAGCAAGATTCTCAACCCTTCACTAGTTTCTGTGAAGACCAACCAAAGCTAAACACAGCTTCAATTTTTTCCTTGTGACCACCTTGTTCATCATGTCTATAGGATTTTGACTGGTATGAATCTTCTCTAGCTTTAACTTCTCTTCCTCCAAAGTTGTCCTGATGAAATGATACCTTAACTATATATGTTTCATCCTAGAGTGAAAGCGAGTTCTTGGCTAGGTGTATAGCACTCTGACTATCACTATGAAACTTTCCTTCCTCCCGATTATGCCCTGACTCCTCAAGTAAGCTGTTGTAACCAAATCATTTCCTTGCGTGCCTCTATGGGCAACATACTCAGCCCTCTGTGGTTGACAAAGCCACCAATTTTTGTAGTCGTGAAATCCAGCTCACTGTTGTCCCACCTACAAGTGTAAACATAACCTGTCGTGCTCCTCCTGTTGTCTACATCTCCAACCATATCTGAATCTACATAACCACACAAAGTGGTGTTTGATCCACTATAGCACAAAATTGTCCCCATGGTCCCTCTCAAATAATGAAGGATCCACTTTACTGCCTACCAGTGATCTCTACCTGGATCACTCATAAATATACTCACCGCTCCCACTGCATGGGCAATATAAGGCCTGGTACACACCATGGCATACATCAAACTACCAACTGCTAATGAGTAAGGTACCTTGGACATTTGGTTTCTCTCCTGCTCTGTCTTGGGACACTGCTCCTTTGATAACTTGAAATGGCTTGCCAAAGGAGTCCCAATTGGTTTAGCATCCTGCATATTAAACCTCTCCAAGAATTTCTTAATGTACTCTTCTTGAGATAAAGTTAGCTTCGTTCCTTCCTATCTCGAGATATCCTCATACCAAGGATTTGTTTGGCTGCCCCCAAATCCTTCATAGCAAAGGATTCACTTAGCTGCTTCTTGAGTACTTTTATTTCTTGCATGTTTTTACCTGCAACCAACATGTCATCCACATACAGACAAAGGATAATATAACTGCCATCCTCAAATTTCTTTGTATACACGCAATGGTCAGAATGACATCTAATATAACCTTTCTCCATCATGAAACTATCAAATTTCTTATCCCATTAAGGTGGAGCTTGTTTCAAGCCATACAAACTCTTCTTCAGTTTTCACACCATCTCCTCTTTACCTTTTACCTCATAGCCCTCTAGCTGCTGCATATATAGTTCCTCCTCCAAATCACCATGGAGAAATGTAGTCTTTACATCAAGCTATTCTAAGTGCAAGTCTTCTACTACAACTATTCCTAGAACAATTCTAATAGAAGTCATTTTTACTATAGGAGAAAAAATATCATCAAAATCTATACCTTTTTTCTATACAAACCCCTTGACCACCAACCGGGCCTTGTATCTTTTCTTCCTCCTTCTTCCTCTTTCACTTTGAACACCCATTTGTTCTGTAATGCTCTTTTTCCTTCGGGTAGCTTTACCAAATCCCATGTCTGGTTCTCCATGAGAGCCTGATGCTCCTCATCCATGGCTTGCTCTCACTTCTTCCTAACATCTACCTGCATTGCTTCATCAAAGCTCTCTGGCTCTCCACTATCAGTGAGTAATAATTAATAAAGAGAAGGAGAAAAATGTTGAGTTCTTTCTTACCCTAGAAGACCTCCTCAATATAGGAGTTTGGGGTTCTGTTGAGGGGTTCCTAAATTGATTCATGTGTCACTTTCCCATCAGGAAGATCCTTTACCACCGCATATGCTTTCTTGAATTCTTCCCTATTCTTCCTGTAACTATTGCTTATACATGACATTCTCATTAAAGACCACATCCCTAGATCTAATGAGTTTCTTGTCCTTAATACTCCAACATTTATATCCAAATTCATCACCACCATAACCAATGAAAGTACATTTTTCGATTTAGCCTCTAGATTAGGCCTATCATTCTTGTCTATATGAACAAACACCTCACATCCAAAGACTCTAAGAAATGAATAATCAACTTTCTTACCATACCAAGCCTCCTCAGGTATGCCTCCATCCAAGGCACTTGAGGGTCCTCTATTTATCAAGTACATAGTTGTGCTCACCGCTTCTTCCCAAAAAGAAAGAGGTAGTCCTATACGTAACCTCATGCTCCTAGCACGTTTCATTATTATTTTGTTCATCCTTTCTGACACCCCATTCTACTGTGGAGTTCCTGGAACCATATTTTACATGTGGATTCCATTCTTAGAACAATAATCATCAAATTCATTACTGCAATACTCCCCTCCATTATCTGACCTGAGACATTTTAGCTTAAGACTTGTTTCATTCTCTACCAAGGCTTTCCATTTAACAAAAGTGTAAAATACATCAGATTTGTTTCTAATACAATAAACCCAAACTTTCCATGTTGCATCATCAATAAAAGTAACATAATAACTTGAACCCTCAAGAGATGATACCTGACCTAGCCCCCACACATCATAATGCACCAGCTCTAACTTACTCTCTTTCTTTGTAAGTCCAACCTTGAGAAACCTTACTCACTTTTGTTTCCCATATATGTAGTCCCCACATAGAACTCCAAACTTGTTTCTGTATATCCAGGTAAATCCTTCTTTATGATCTCCATGCCCTTATGACTCATATGACCGAGCCTATAGTGCCACAATGTTGTATCTACTTTTGAAGCCACAAGATTATAAACATTAGTGCTATAAGTGGTTAAATACAAGGTTCCAACCTTCTTACCTCTTTCCACCACAAGAGCACCCTTGGTAACCTTCCAAGAGTTAGTCTGTAAATATCACAGTATAACCATCACTTCCCAACTTCCCTGCCGATATCAAATTTCATCTTAATGTAGGCACATGTCTGACATTCTTCAATAGCCAAATATTACCATTCTGCATCTTAACCTAAACAGAATATTTTCCAACTATGCTGTAAGGCTCATCATCACCAAGAAAAACATGCCCAAAATCTCCTTCAACATAATCAACAAAATAATGCCTATGTGGAGAAGCATGGAAAGAAGCCCCGAATCTAAAACCGAAGATTTCAGTAATATTTGCAAAGAAAGAATCAAAGCATCCCGACATACATTACCCATTTGCCACATTTGCCTCCTTATTTTCTTCTGTTGTTTCTTCTTATCCTGAAGCTCCCAACAGTCCTTATTTACATGCCCAGACTTTCCACAGTGCTAGCATACTATCTTGCTTTTGGATTTTGACCTTGCCTAATCCTTTGATTTTCCACGGTTTCCTCTATTCTTTGTCTCCCTCTAGTTTCCACCATCAAAGCATTCCCTGAAGTAGAAGATTCACCAGAGATTTTTCTTCACATTTCCTCACTTAAAATCACCCCTACAACATCCTCAAACTTCAACTTTGAGTTAGCAGAACCGAGTTGCTTACCACCATTACTAGGCTATTCCAACTCTCAGGTAAAGAGCACAGAACTAATAAATCCCTAACTTCTTCATCAAATTCTATTGTAACCAAAGCTAGCATATTTACAATCATATTAAAATCATTTAAATGATCTGCTATTGAACCATTCTCAGACATCTTCATATTAAACAAATTTTTCATTAAAAATATCTTATTAGAGGCAGAGGGTTTTTCATACAACTTCCCTAATGCATCCATCAATTCTTTTGTAGTCTTTTCCTTTGAAACATTAAATAATATCGAAGATGTAAGACACTATCAGATTTCCAAAGTGCCTTCCTATCCAGCAAATCCCATTCCACATCTTTCATGCTCGAGGATTTGTTCACCTTCTTAGACAATGGAGTATAAAGATCCTTCTGATAAAGGTAATCTTCCATATGTATCTTCCAAAGACTGAAATTTTTCCCATTGAATTTATCAACCCTAGATCTTCCATCATCTGTCATAGCTCCCACTCAAGATAAAACTTCCCTATGATTCAACACTTTAGTAAACCAAACCAAGCTCTGATACCAATTGTTAGGAAATAAGAGATAAAATATGTGGAATAATCCCTCACAGAATTGCAATAGTAGAAACTAATATGCAGAAATTATTACAGATCTCAAAAAAATTGCAGGATAAAATAACACAATAGAAAGAGACAGTATTTAACATGGTTCACCCAATTTGGGCTACGTCCACCAAGAATCACTTGCTCAGATTTTATTACAAGCCACCACTCTCTCAATACAATACCCAAATCTATTTGGAGCTATGGTCAACAAACTCTATAGAATTCACACCGAATTCAAAGCACATCTGCAATGTTTTTCATGCATCTATCATATGCATAAAACCATATAAATAGACAACTACTTAAGTAGTTTTACAAAACCGTGGGTATCAAAACCATGGGCAAAAACCGTCCCATAAACCTATGGGTCAAAATCCCACCCATATGAGAAAATCATGTTTCCCGATATATCGGGCATGTTTTAAGGCCCACTTTTTTTTTTGGGGCTGCACCCTCGAACCCCTACTACCGAGGGTTGTAGCCCTGGACCCCCGCTCTAGGCCTGACCCTAAACCCGGAGAGGATACATGAAAAGTGTACAATACTCTTAATGTACAGTCTTCAACACTTTCACACATGAAAATAGGCTCCACAACCTAACACCATTAGGAGAAATAGAGCTTGGGGGAGGGATTAAGATGAATGATTTAGGTGAAGAATATAAATTATATTCCTTAGGAGGTAAGGGTTGGATTGGAGGATTGGATTTGATCGTGGATGAGATGGAAAGAAGGCAGTAGCCTTTATAGATGAGAAGGTCATCTTTCGCCATTAGATTATGGATGATAATTTGGAGGGCCTTACATTGTTTGGTGTCATGGCCTGGGTACAATGATGAGTACACACGGTGTTAGAATCGAACCATGATTTTTTTTTCCATGCGGATCAAAAGGTTTGATGGGGGGAAGTGTAATTAATGAGGTTTGGAGTAAGCATTAAAGCATTTCAGTATACAATCTAATGGGGGTTGTTAAAGAAGAGGTTATGGATGTAGTGGAATTATGAAAAGTGGATGAAGGTAATAAGGATGATTCTATTCGATGAGGATTTATGAGAGTCTTTGGTTCAAGTTTAGAGTTGGAAGGGGGTAGATATATGTGATTTGGTTTTGATGATTTGGGACTTAGATGATTTTTAAGGGGGGTCAGACTTAGTAGGAGGGTTGAATTGCTTGGATTTGGTTTGGTTGATGATGGGTGTCTTGGATGAAGGGCTCAACCCTAAGATGGATGGAGATTCTCCTAAGAGTGATAATGTAACATTGGGTTGCTTAGGCTTGGGAGGAGGGGCCTTAATTTTTGTGAGGATGTGTGAAGTATTTTTAGATGGGGATGCCAAGGTTCTTAGAATTATGGTGTTAATTGTACAAGCATTAGGTTCATAAAATGTGGGGGTAGAAATTAATTTGTTAATGGATGATTGGTGAATGGATCTTTAGAGAAATTAAGAGGTGGACTAGATGATGTGTTAGGAATGTATACTTAGATATCCCCCTGATTTATAAGTTTTTGGACACGATATTTGAAGGAACGACACTTCTCAATGTCATGACCTTGGACTTGATGATATTTACAATAATTCCCCTCACAATACATTATGTGTTTGAGTCACGAGTCATCAAGAGGTCAGATGGGGTTAGCTAAATGAGGTGAACTGCCATCAACTTGTCAAATACAAAACTATATGATTCCCCAAGGGGTATAGTTAGAGACGGTCTAGGAGCTCTTTGCAGAGGCTCCATGTAAGAGGTGGATTGTTGCATTTTCCTGTCCTGAGTGTGGGTGATACCATGCATAAAACATTAAAACAGTAATTTATATAATTTATTAATAAAAAATTCAAGCAAAAATTTTTTTATCATCATGATTATTAAAAGAATGTGAGAAAATAAAAGGAAAATTCCCAAATGGGAATCTACGAAAATGGTTGATCTAAGGTTGGTTTCATGACATTTTTACTTTGGAGTACTCAATATACGTGAGGCCTAAATTTGTGATAAATTTATAAAACGACCAGAACATCGTAACAAATTTCCTATTGGATGATGAAATCCCAATAGTTCCACCTAGTAAGTAATGTTTAGATATGTAAGTTGGTTTGTGTGTTTGGTTGTGGGTGTGATTGTCAAGGATGAGATATTAAATGACATAACATTAAATATTATTCAAACATTATAACATAACATTACAATAAACGAAATAACTTAAAAAATAAATAAATGAACACATTGACACATGATTTAATGTGGAAAACCTATAAATGGGTAAAAAAACATGAAGAATATTCCACTAATATGAGAAACATTTACTTTACACTCTAGTAACTCCTCCCTCCTACTCCTTGTTTGACCCGTGATCAATAAATATTCAAGTGATAATTTCTAATACATTTCAAATATGACCCATAGTCATATATAAATAACCCGAAGGGTTATGTCTAATAAGTGACATGGCACACATGATTTTAATTAATAATTAGTTAATTTAATAACTAACAAAACCTAATCTATAGTTTACATTTAAATGATAAGAATATAACTATTCTATATTATTGAACTATAAACTAAATATTATGATGCACTTAATATTATAGTTCTAGCACTCCCCCTTAATATTAAGTGGGGATCCATATGCCAAAATTACTGTTTGTACAACATGATTTACAAATCCATAAACCCTAAAGGTTTAGGATAAAACATGTAATTTTAAAGGATTTATAACACCTTCATCATGCTCAAATTACCTTTTAGTAAAAAAATATTTGGAATCCATAAATCAGACATATGATTTAGGCTAAACATGATTTCTGAGACTACATCTCATTGTTTCTCATGGAAATATTCTTATACCACATCTCTAGGATTTTTATAACACAAGGACCTCCTTTACAAATAGATTCACACACTGGAATTTAATTTCCCAGTAAAATCTATCAGTTTACTTTAGATCATATAAGATATTTACAATACTTTTAAACTATAGAAAATTATAGAGGAAGAGGATTCAATCAATCGGCTGACCATTAAGAGGTGACATTACATGCACACTCCCCTTAATGACAAATCTAAAAGGTTGAGCATTACACAAAACTTGTAGAACTTCACAACACACAATGACTTTGTGAACAAGTCTTTAACCTGATCTTCACTAGGGTAGTACTGGAGATCTATATCATCGCGAGAACCTTCTCGCAAATAAGTGCATATGTATCTCGATATGCTTTGTCCTTTGATGCTGAACTAGATTCTTTGCAAGAGCAATACAACTCTGGATATCACATAAAAGAGGATTACTTCCTTTAACTTCCATGTGTATTTCTTCCAATAGCCTTTTTAGCCACATGGCTTCTTTTGTTGCTTCCATTGCACTTTTGTATTCTACCTCAGTAGAAGAAATGGAAATTGTGACTAATTTTTACTACTCCAAGTAATGGCACTTGCACTAAACTTGAATATATATCCAGTTGTAGATTTATGATCTATCACATCACCAACATGGTCAGAATCACAATATCCATGTAAATATGCATTGTTAGATGAAATATAATGTAAACCATAATTAATAGTTCCCTTTACATAACATAAAATTATTTTTGCTAACTTCCAATGATCTTGATAAGGTTTATACATAAACCTTGAAGCAATCCCTAATGCATAAAAATGTCAAGTCTAGTAATAGTAAGATAAACCAAACTACCTACATGTTTCTTGTATAAAGTAGGATTAGATTTTTCACATGCAGAGTTTAGGATCAAGTTTACATCCTACTTTTATAGGAATAGAAACTGGTTTACAATCAAACATATTAAATATTTTTAGATTAGTTGTATATTGTGATTGAGATACTACAATAGAATTTTTATCTTGAAATATAGCCATGCCTAAAAAATGATGTAATAAACCTAAATCTGTCATCTCAAAATATTGCATTAATTTCTCTTTAATTTTCATAATTAAAGTGTTAGAATTACTAGTGATTAGTAAATCATCAACATACAATACAATGAGAATAATAACATCTTCTTCAATTTTAACAAATAAATCATTATCAGATGCACAGTTAGAAAAACCAATTTCATTAAAAACTATTGCTTTTAGAATACCAAGCTATAGGAGCTTTTTTTAAACCATACAAATATTTTTTTAATTTATAAACATAATTTTCTTTTCCTAGTTCTTCAAAGCCTTTTGGTTGGGTCATATAAATTTCTTCTTGTAAATCACCATTCAAAAAGTATTTTTACATCCATTTGATGGATTTCCCAACCATACTAAGTAGTTATGGCAATCAAAATCCTTATTGTGCTCATTTTTGCAACTGGTGCAAAATTTTCTACGTAGTTGATACCGGGTTTTGAGTAAACCCTCGAGCTACAAGTCAAGATTTGAATTTATCTATACTACCATTTGATTTATATTTGATTTTGTATAGCCATATGGATCCAACTACACTTCATTTTTCAGAGGGACTAATTCCCATGTTTGATTTTTTATTAAAGCAGTGTATTCATATTTCATAACATCTTTCCATCTTTCATCATAAGAGGCTTCTTCAAAGGATTGGGGTTTAGGTTCATACAAGGTCATCAAGGCATGGTATGTATGATGAATCCTTGTCATTTTTTGAAGGTTACCTGAGTTAGAGTCTTGAATAACAGACAAGCCCATCTAGGTCTTTTAGTTACAGAAGTACTAGGAACAATCTCATTATTAACCATAGGTTATATACTAGTTTCTTCATTACATACATCAGTTTCATAATTTTCAAATTCTTTATTTTCATTTTCATTTAAAACATCATAAGAAATAGAAGATGAAGAAGAAGAACAAAAAGGTTTTTCTAAGATTTTAACATTCCTATTTTCTATAAATTCTCTTTTAGAGGGATCAAAGATCCTAAGACCTTTAGTTTTTATACCATATCCTACAAAGATGCATGGAAAAGAAGTCTGATCAAGCTTCTTCCATTTTGACTTTGGAATAAAGAGAGAAGTTGGGCTACCAAAAATTCTTAAATGAGAAACACTGGGTTTTTGGTTTGACCATTTTTCTAAAGGAGTTGAATTTACCAAGGCTTTAGTGGGAATTATGTTCAAGATATGAATAGCAGTGTTCATGGCTTCTACCCAAATAAACTTAGGAACTTGAGCATAATGAATCGTGGTCCTAGCCATCTCCAAAATAGTGTGGTTTTTCTTTCCACAATCCCATTCTGCTGAGGAGAATAGGGAGTGGTTAATTCCCTTTGAATGCCACATTCAATACAAAATGATTCAAATTCATGACTCACATATTCTCCCCATTGTCAGTTCTAAGCCTTTTAATTTTAAATTTAGAAGAGTTTTCAACTAAAGCTTTAAATTTTGACAAGACATCTGATTTATTTTTAATGAAATATGACCAAATCATATGAGAGAAATCATCAATAAAAGTGACAACATACAAGGAACCATTAAGAGAGGGAACTTCTAGTGGTCCTCTAACATCACTATGAATAAGCTCTAAAGGTTCTGAAGAGTTATCATCATGATGACTATGAAAAGGGTTAGTAGATATGTAAGCAACCTTCACAAGTCTCATGATTTTGGGAAATGGGTGGTAAACCAGTTACTAGGTTTAAATGAGACATGTCATGCATACTCTTGAAATTAACAAGACCAAGTCTCTCATGCCATAATTGCAGATCACTTTTATGAGTTGTTAGATAAGAAGCAATCATCTTTTAAAATTTGTTTTATTATTGAATTTGTAATCATCTTTTTTATGTCCAAATTTACCACAATTGTGACATGTTACATCAAAGCTAACTCTAAGATTTCAAAGTTTCTTATCTTTGCTAGGGGGTTTAGGAGTTTTGATTTGTGTTTTTGTTAATTTTAAAGTTTAATATTTTGATTTTTAAGTGAGAAGTACTTGAGAGGCATTCTCATTAAAATCAAAATTTGACATTACTTGTTCTTCCTGTATTAGAAAAGCACTGAGGGTTTACAAATCTGGTATGTCTTGTTCTATTTGGTATTCAAAATTGAAATGAAATTTCTAAATTTTTCATGGATATTTAATTGAACAATAAAATAAAGTAATTTATCATGAATTAAATTACTACCACATCCATCTAATTGTGATTTAATATTTTTACTTTTACTAAATAATTAATCACTTTTTCATCTCCCTTCATAGGAGTTGTCATAAGCTCTAAAATCAATTTAATAACTTTTGACAAATGTGTACCTTCATGCATTGACTCCAACTGTGTCCAAGCTCACTAGGGCTTTTAAGGTTTCGATATGAAGAAAAATTCATGTTGTACACTACACAAGATAATCGACATTGCCTCTTGTATTTTCTGTTGATATGAGGCAATATTATCAGTAGTTGCATGTCTTCAGGTAGGAGCTCTCTCTATTCCACTTATAACTACCTACAACTTGTGAGCCATAAATTCATCTTTCAATCGGATTTTCCAAATGTTAGTTGTTTCCATTCAACATCTGTGATTTTTCAATTACAAACTAATTAGATCCCATTTGTGCGTAAAATATGATAACAATTAACAAACAAGGATTAAATAAGAGATCGATAGATAAATCCCCCTATCATATTTCAATCCTCGTAATTGATCTCGATCACTTTTACATCAAAAAGAGAGATCTTGTATAAAAGGAATCTATACATGAAAAATTAGAACGATATCAATAAATTGAATTGAAACGTAAGATTTTTTTTAGTTTCACAATAAATTACGACAAAAATGTCATATAGAAACGATAATTTTATTATTTTTACAAAATTTCATTATATAGAAACAATAATTTTAACGTTAATTACGACTAAATAAGTGTATATTTTGATTTTATAAAATGACTATATATAAAAGAATTTAAACAAAAAACTATATAAAAAAATTGGGCTCTTTCCCATATAATCAACTTGATATGATTAACTCGATCGAGCTATATTATTAACTTGGTGAGCTATTTGAATTATTTAAACCATATTACTAACCAAATGCCACATATTTATTCAAACTAACCCTTAATTATACCACACTACCTTATCAAAGAAGGGACTGTGGCCGAGCCGCATTTTTATTGACCAAGCCACCAACCGTGCTTGTGTGGGGAAAACAAAACAATGGGTGATGTGACCTAAGTCACACCATTGAAGATATATGGGAAGGCTTATAAATCCTTCCCTATTACTAAGTCATCCCCCATGTGGGACTAAGGGAGGAGGGAGTTATATAATATTTCAACAAAACTACCTAACTTCCCAACAGTTGCACCCTTCCATTTAATAGGTTAGATTAATTTTAATAATCTCGCTTTGGTACCATGTCAAGACTAAGATATTAAATGACATAACATTAAATATTATTCAAACATTATAACATAACATTATGATAAATGAAATAACTTCGAACAAATAAGTGAAAATGTTGACACATGATTTAATGTGGAAAACTCGTAAATGGGTAAAAAAACCATGAAGAATATTCCACTAATATGAAAAACATTTACTTTACTGATCAAAGTAACTCCTCCCTCCTTCTACTCCTGTTTTACCCATGATCAATAAAGATTCACATGATAATTTCTAATACATTTCAAATAAAACTATAAATATTCTATATTATTTAACGATAAACTAAACATTATGATGCACTTAATATTACAGTTCTAACAATGATGAGGTGAATGCAACATGTTAAACCCCCTAGTTAGAATAGATTCATAAGAAAGAATGACAATTTTTATTTTTAGATACAAAACAAAATATGGAGATTCGATAAGGACAACAAACAAGAAAGGAAAATACGATGTGAAAGGACCAACTAAGAAAAAGAGGAATACCTAGAATACGCTTTTCCTTTTTATCTGATCTTAAATCAATTAAGTGAGAAAAATAAAATCCAAGAAATCCATGATCCAACGCAAGAAAGAAAGAACAAACCAACACACATTTTTCCCTATGAGGTTAGTAGAAAATGGAAGAAAGAAGACTAAAATGAAACAAATAACAAGACTCACCTAGAAAGGGTGGGTCCCATTAGGTGTGCCAGAATGTTGGACATAATTTCGTCTTTCCTTCTCAGATTAGTGAACTAGTACTAAAGAAAATAAAGAAACTCGAAATATGAAGGGTTTATGGTACCTTGAGATGAGATGAATGAATGCGCAAAGATTAACTCCTCACCGTGAGATGGATGACATGCACAATAAAGAAGACTAAGAAGAAAAATGGATTAGTAGATAGGATGGAGGGTTTTTGACATAATTTGGTCCCAAGAAGTTTGAGCTTCCTAGGATGGATGTCAACCCTCTTGTAGATAAATATGTGATAAAATTAATGATAATGGATTTGGATAATATGCAACATCTGAGATAAATAGAAATAGAAATGCAAAAATGTAAGGAAAGTACATATCTAATCAAAATAGATGTAAATTAAATCAAACCTTCATGGGTCGATGGTGACCTAAGAATGTAAAGGGATAGTAAATGGTGACTAGGGCTAGATGAGAGGAACCTGCAAAATAGACCTTCAAGATCTTTTGTGCATGGATTTGGATCTAAAGATGGAAACATGTAAAATAAACTAGATCTAGATCTAGATAAAAGGATACAAGAAAATTAGGAAAATTGATGATAAAGGGTATGAGAACAAGGTTGGTTAATGATGACCAGAGGTGATCGATGGAAATTGGGGCCTGACAGAATATCTCTAGGATGACAGAGAGGAAGGATGGTGAGATTTGGAAACTAAATGGGTACGAAGCATATATTTGGCAACATAGGATTTGAACAATAAAGAAACAGATGTGGATGAGGCTGGGTTGAAAGTGACCAAACAAGGTCGACGATGACTGAGACTTGATTAGGGTTTGAATTGAAATAGATGAGCTGAAATGAAGACCTGCAAATGAAATAGATACCGAGATGGCCAAAGTAGAGTTCGATGATTGCTGAACCGACATAAAATGTTAGTGGAAAATATATTTGATAATATTACAATGAAAACACAAGATATGCGAAGGTGAAATAAGTCTCCCCAAATCTCCAAAGTTTGATGGACACAAAATATTTAAGAAGACTCCAAGATTCCAAAATTGCGTCCCTTGATCTCTAGAAGAAGGATGGGGTATGGATGTATTTATAGGGTGAGTGGATGGATATTGAGGGATAGAAAAACATTTAATAAAGGTAGGTGAGAGGAAAAATTATTAAATAAAGGAAAAGGGAGATGAAAATATTAAATGAAGGTGGGTGAGAACCTAGGTATGAATAAAAGGTGGTTGAGAGGAAGGAAAATATTAAATAAAGGCCAAGGGGAGATGAAATCATTAAATGAAGGCCTAAGGAGGATAATATGGAGCATATATAGAGGATATATGAGAGGAAAATATTAAATGGTGGTCTAAGGATAATAAATGGGATGTTACTAGGATAATAAATATGATTAGGGATTAATTAAATGGGATTAGGGGTGAATTAAAATAAATTATGGGGTAATATAGGAAAGTGCAAAATTTGAATAAATGGGATTTATGGAGGGAAAGGGAATTTGAATATGAAGAGAGGTATGCATGTGTGAGATGAAGACAAGGGAAGAAAACGTGAGATGAGGGGTAGCGATACAAAAATTGGTGTCAACAAGTATAAGTATAAATAATTATATATATAAAAATAGAAAAAATATTTTATATATAACACCTTTTCAAGTAAATATGGACATATTCCAGTCAAAGACTAAAAATATAGCTCTCATTGGAATCTAGTATTATTATTTTGAATTCCAAAACATTAAATATTGGATTTTACTATTCTCCAAAATCATGTATATTGGAATCCAAAATCATATATATTGGAATCCAAAATTACAAATATTGGAATCGAAAAATCAAAATATTGGAATCCAAAACTAAAATATTGGAATCTGAAAATTAAAATATTAGAATCCATTATACCTCCTTCGAAGTCGATGTATCATATTACGAGTAAATTAATGAATGTGGGAAAAATCATTTAATGATTTGAGAGGAATCCAACATTAAACTGAAAAAAAAAGAATAGAACATGTTTTATTCTATATTGGCTAAGAACCTCTAGCCTCTATTTATGCTTTGAAATATGGTTCTTATCAATTTTAAAATTCATTTAAGATTAAATATGGTGATTTAATTAATTAAAAAGCCTAACATCCTAACACCCGCTAGGCTAATTCCATACAAGAGATGTGATACAGTTCAAGTTCATTTAGAATGATGTGATTGATCCTCAGTGTAACTAGAGAATTGTTGAAGATATTTTAGAGAAATTAATCGAGGGAGACAATTGATACTATGAGAATAAGATGGTGATGCTTTTCGATTACAAAAAATTAATCTTATTGAAAAATTGATTTTACGTAATAGGTTCAAAATAGTTTTTGGTACTCGTATGGCTAGGGTAGAATATCAGAAAGAAAGGAATAAGATTGAATATGAAATGGAAATGGGAGATCCTACTCATGTTTCTATACTTCAGTGACTACAAACTATAAGGGCCATTAACAAGGAATGATATGAGAGTCTTCACCTCAACATCATGGAGGAAGCTAGGAAATTAAGAGATGATCTTGTGGAGATAGAGAGAGGGGGAGGAAATGGTGGTGAGCTATAGACATGGAGAATAGCTAGTTAAAGGAAAGTGTAAAATGTTGGATCTAGATAGCATTTCATCCCACCAAGTGTGGATACTAATTGCAAACAATAAATGTGAGATACCTCCAACTTCATTTAGATTTATGAGGAAGGTTATAAGTAAGTTCATTTCCTTGATTTGAAGCTAAATCCATTTGCACAAGAGGAGGAACTATTAAAAACTATCATACATGTCGGATTGGGTAGAGACTACATTTAGGGAATGGAGTAATGAATAAATATAGTGTATGAAACTTCACTATTTACCAATGATAATTTTCTTTCCTTGTGTAACCATAGGTGTTAGTAAGACCAATGTTGTCATGTTAACCATACTTCAATATATTTCTCTCATTAGGATTCAAGATGGTTCTATGGATTTGAGTAAGTCTAATATTTTTTACGTTGTACCTATGACAACAATGGTTGTTGAAGTGGTTGGGAGTTTTTCAAATCCTCCAATTCCTTACCACCTTTGCAACACTGTAAATTTTAGTGGCTAATCTTTGTTAATTAATGAATATTTGGGTTTTTGAAATTTGGATTTGGATAATTCTGAGGTGTTAGGTCGCTTTCTATTTCACTTAAAGTTTTTGAGTAAAATTTATTTTTGGGGGTTGATTCGCCTAAAATTTACAGTAATAGCCAAATTTTTATATTCAATTCAACTTTATTATGTTTAAAAAGGGAAATTTATTACCGGGTGACATTATAATGTTACAAAATTATAGTTTCTATTGACCAATAACTTTTCCTTTCAATTCATGGCATTTACATAGATTTCAAAATTCATTTTTATAAATTTTCCAACATTTCTATGGTTTATTTTTAGGGGAGTCTTAAAATTTACCCTGCTCTGCAACTAATGTTGTCATAAGTGCCACGTAAATAATCCTAAACTTAATGGAATCATTAGAACCATTTAGACTCCTATTGAGAGGAATTTGTTGAAGTGTGGTTAACATGGAAACATTGGTCTTACCAACATCTATGGTTACACACAAAAAGAAAATTCTCATCGGTAAATAATGAAGTTTGATACACTCTAATCTACACTCTATTCAGTTGTTTCATTCCCTAAATTTAGAATCTTCCCAAGCTGGAATGTTCGATATTTTAACAAGTTCCTTCCCTTTTACAAGGGTTTTGGATTCAAATATGGGACCTTAACTTCATCATAACCTTTCATATTTGATATCACTGAACATGAAGGAAACTCATCTCTCCCACTTTCCATCAGTAGCTCCCTTTGGATAAATTAAATGTTACCAAAAGCTATCATCTCATGTTGTTCTCTCAACCAACTATTCTCTATTTTCGTATCTCCCCATCTCTCCCTCCCCCTCTCTCCATCTCCACCCTCCTCTCTTAATTTAATAGCTTCCTTCCTGAAGCAATGTTGAAGCTTAGTGCACCATTCTTTGGAAGTGATACTTATTGCATGTGAATTCTTAAGGATTGCAATAAGGGTAGGCTATCCATTGTAATTTCATTTTCAATCCTTTTCCTTTCTTTCAGATCCTCTGCCATGGCTAGATGAGTCCATCACACTACCTTTAGTATGCCATGTAAAATCAATTTAAAAATATCAAACCTATAATAATCCAAAAACATCACCGACTTGTTATGTAATTAATTGTAATACCATTCCTCTAGTAGGCCATATTTACATATTATAACATTACTAAAGATATAGTCAAACATCAAGTAAATTTGACCTTATTAAATTGTTTTTAAGTAATAGGATGAAAATATTTTGGTGTACTCATCTACCTAGGGAAAAAAATAAGAAAGAAAGGGAAAAGAATTAATATGAAATAAAAATGGGAGACCCTACTCTTGCTACTATCCTCAAGTGGCTACATGCTACAAGGACCAATTCCAAGGAATGAAAGAATAGTCTTCAATGTAGCATCTGAAAGGAAGCTTGGAAATAAAAATATGAGGGTGGAGATGGAGGGAATGGCAAGAAGATAGAGAAATGGAGAATAAATGGTTAAAAGGATAATTTCATATGTTAGATCTAGATAACATTTCATTCTATCAAGGGAGATTGTTAATGACAAATAAGAAATATATGATGCCTCCTAATTCATTTAAAATTATTAGGAAATATTATAAGTAAGTTTGTGTCTTTGTTTTGAAGATAAAACCCCTTGCGAAGGGAAATAACTTCTCAAAAATATTAGACATGTTAGATTGGGTAGATTTTTCATTCATGGAAATGAACTAACCGAATAGAGTGTAGAGCGAGTATATGAATATTCACTATTTACTGATGATAATTTACTTTTTGTGTGTAGCCATAGGTGCTTGTAAGACAAATGTTTCCATGTTAACCATATTTGAACAGATTTCTCTCATTAGGAGTCTAAATGGTTCCATTAATTCGAGTAAGTTTAAGATTGTTTACACAAAACCTATGAAATCATTGGTTTTTGAGGTGGTTGTGAATTTGGAAAATTCCTAAGCTCCCAACTTCCACTGAAACTTTTATTTTTATAGGTTCCAAGTAAATAATCCTAAACTTATTCAAGTTAATAGAACCATCTAGACTCCTATTGAGAGAAATATGTTGAAGTATGTTTAACATGGAAACATTATTCTTACCAGCATTTATGGTTACTGATTTAACAAATATAGAATTTGTAAAAACCTAATTGCAAATTCACATGTGATACATAAAACACTAAATTACATATCTGACCTAAGCAATAAGCTAGATAAAAATTGAAACCCTAGGTATAAGAGAGGGAATATAAGACTTAGTTGATTTCGTAATTGATCCTGATGCATGCTGGATTAGAAGAATGATGAATAGGAGGAAATTGTTGCAACTGTTCCTGACAAATTTTGTAGCTGTCGGATATGTATGGACTAGGGCACCTGGACTAGGTCAAGGGTGCCTAGGTGCTAGAGTATTCTCCTAAATTCCCGTGTCTACGAAAAATGGTCAAAATCTGATTTTTCTTATGTCACATAAATGTCACTAACCTTCATTGTTGATCACCCGTATGTCACATTATGTCTGCAGAATTCACCTATAACTTGAAAAACAAATGTTCTCTTACAAAACCTCAAAACATATCAAATACAAAAAATAAAAATATACAAATGGAAATTTAGACTGACCCGGGGTCATCTGACAGAGTGAACTTATGACCAAGCGTTGCACTACATTTCAGACTCCATGTAGTTCTATGTGCGTGTGTGTAGAATCATGCCCTAGGAGGCTCTTTTGCAAGATGCACTTGATATCGAGCAATAACTAGATGTAGTAATGTGAATAGATGTGTGTATGGAAAAATTAACTTCCCCTCCTATGCATGTATGTATAAAATACAGTCCTTTTCCCTTGAATGATAGCTAGATGGATGCTTTGATGCTATTAGAATTCTTTTGGATGAAACCTTAGGTGGTGATTATAGATGCTTAAATATTTTTCCTTTATCATGCTCACATAGCTTTGTATTTATATAATTACCTTGTTTGAATTTTTTAATTGAAAAATAAAAGGCCAACCCATAAGAAAACAAGATGCCCAAAAGATAAAAGATCCCTAAAAGGGGCAAACAAGATATAAAGAGGTCGGGGCACCGAGAGGGACAAATGCACATGGGCGTCGACATCTGGATGGGCATTGCTATCAAGTGTCAAAAAGATAAAAAAATGAATATCAAAATGCGGTATGGGGTGTGTAAGACCAAAGAAGAAACTAGAAAGACATAAAAGAGGCTAAAGATATATGTCAATTACTAGTTTTCTCGGTTAGGAATCATATGAATAGTAGTATGTGATCAAGACCTAGAAATGTACCTAAGTGCATGATTTAGTGTCTACATTTTACCCCACTTTATGTTGTTGAGTGAATAATTGATAACATAAAGTAGATAAGATATGTGTACCTGATAACCATGTAGATCGATGGTGAAAGTGTGCTAAGGAGACAAGAAAAATCGTGGAGTGATAAAATGAAGCATGAAATCTAATGAAGAGGAAGTGACCCTAGGGTGAAGAATTTAACACTATATCATGTTTTATCTTTTATCTTTATTTCTTGTGATTGATGTGTTCACTAATGTGACTATTGTTTATCATAAGGAAGGACCTGAAAAAAGAAGAGTAAAAGAGTAGTCAAATATGTGTATATGAAAAATTTGATCCAAATATGTAAAAAGTGTGTAAAAATGTGAAAAAGTAGTAAAAGGAACATGTGCACCTAATCCATGATGAGTGAAAAGGATAGAAAATGTCGTAAAATGATGAAGAAGAGTGAGTTTTTTGGGCCATCTCACGCCAAGTATGAGTTTTTTTGGGCAATCTCATGGTACAACAAAAGAAGTGTTGGGGAAAAAGGGCTAGTGTTATTCTCCATCCCTGACTACTTCCTGTAATTTATGCACCATTGAGGATGGTGTGATCCTACTTTGTTTCAGTTCGATCCAAGTAGAAAAAGAAGAAAGAGGAGATAAAATGCATTCTAATTGTTGGAAGAATGTTCTTGTACTATGTAAACTAGTTTGTGCAATGTGGAAAATTGTGCTGATATGAGAATAAATTTATAACTTCCCATGTTCATAGGTTCCCAAGAAAGGTTAGGAGTTCCTAGACACCCATGTTTGTATATGGGCATTAATTTCTATGTTGTGTTGAGGACCCAAGTTAGATTATGGGTCATTTCTGTAACTAAATAGTGTAATGTTCTTGTGTTGTGTAGGTCTTAACTGTGATTGTGTATTATTGTATGGGGTGACTGATTCACCCAATTTATGCCCCCTCATTTGGGGTGCATGCGACGTTGTTAGGAGGATAGGGCCTAAAGGAGATGACCGTACACTAATCGATACCCTATTAGGGGAAGGGAATGTATATGGTAGAAACTAAGGCACATGCAAATAAAGTGGTTAGGAAATGTGTTAGTGAAAACACGAGAAATACACATATAAAAGACAATGTGTAATCTATCAAGCAAGAAGACAATGTAGACCGTGAAAAGTGGGTTATAAACATGGGACATCGCTCATAATGTTGCAATATAATGAGGGTTGAAGCAGCCAAAAGCATACAAGTAATGGATAAGTAAGGCATAGGGAAAAGCCCGTAAACAATGACAAATAATGAAAAGAAAAGTATAAAACAATCATGGTGAAAAATAGTTCCTATAAAGAAAATGTTTCACATGAAGCACCCATTATTATATTAGAAAGATAAAAAGTATCTCAAGATGTGTATATATCGATAAAGTAGTGTGCTAGTAAGAATATGAAGTAGTATAAAATGGAACAATAACACATGTAATGTGTATGAAAGTAGATTCTTGTAGGAGACTTAGTGGGTCTGGAAAGAGGTACAATGCCAAACATCCATGCTACGTGTAAAGATATATATAAAGTCTGCATTCAAAAATAGAGAACAAGTGAACGCGTATGTGTATATAGAAAATATAATGACATACGAAGTATTTTTATAGCACGTGAAACAAATTGTACATGTAACTAATCTAAGAAAGAAAAAATAGATGCAACCAAGATATGCAATATGCTATGAATGAATGAGATGAAATAGTAAGAAATGTAAATGTTATAGGAGCAGCGTGTCCCCCAAGAAGATGTGTATGCGTGTGGAAGAGATGAGGTTCATTTATAAATTCCCCCACAATAGTAAAAAATGAACCATATAACAAGAGTGTGTCATCGCTAAATGGTTTGAACTATGTGCTAAATAGATATATCATTGAAACATAGAGCATAAATAGTGTGAGTGAATGTGGCGAGGTTCATTTTAAGATTTATAACCTCAACACTTGAGTATGAATTATAAAGCTAGAGTGCATCATAGGGTAGTGTAATGTGTGAGAATGTAATGCCAGAGAGATGTGTCGTGAATGTGTAAAGTATAAAATGGTTGGTGTATATGATGTTAGGTTCATGGATGTAGTATGCCCTCAAGTGTGAACAGCAAAAGAGTGCATCATTGGGTAGTGACGATACAAGTGGTGTATCAAGTTGAGTAAAATTGATGTTTAGAAATAAAAAATTTGAAGCGCTTAGTGTGATAGTTCTCTTGCTTTCCATCAGTAGCTCCCCTTGGCTAAATGAAATGCAATCAAAAGCTAGCATCTAATGTTGTCCTCTAAACCAACTATTATCTATTTCTGTATCTCCCCATCACTCCCTCCCCCTCTCCATCTCCACCCTCATCTCTTAATTTAATAACTTCCTTCTTGAAGAAATGTTTAAGCTTAGTGCACTATTCTTTGGAAGTGACACTTGTAGCATGTGATTTATTAAGGATTGCAACAAGGGAATGCTATCCCATTTTCATTTCATCTTCAATCCTTTTCATTTATTTTGGATCCTCTGCCATGGATAGATGAGTACACCAAACTATCTTTAGACTGTTATGTAAAATCAATTTAAAAATATCAAACCTTTAATAATCCAAAAACATCACCATCTTGTTATGTAATTAATTGTAATACCATTCCTCTAGTAGGCCATATTTACATATTATAACATTACTAAAGATATAATCAAACATCATGTAAATTTGACCTTATTAAATTTTTTTAAGTAATAGGATGAAAATGTTTTGGTGTACTTGTCTTCCCAGGGAAAAAGATAAGAAAGAAAGGAAAAAGAATTAATATGAAATAAAAATGGGAGAGCCTACTCTTACTACTATCATTGAGTGGCTACATGCTACAATGACCACTTCCAAGGAATGAACAAATACTCTTCAATGTAGCATCCAAAAAGAAGCTTGGAAATTAAAATATGAGTGTGGAGATGGAGGGAATGGTGGGAAGATAGAGAAATAGATAATAAATGGTTAAAAGGAAAATTTCATATGCTGGATCTAGATAGCATTTCATTCTATCAAGGAAACTATTAATGACAAACAATAAATGTGTGATGCCTCCTAATTCATTTTGAATTATTAGGAAATCTTATAAGTAAGTTTGTGTCCTTGTTTTGAAGACAAATCCCCTTGCAGAAGGGAAAGAACTTGTCAAAAATATCAGACATGTCAGATTGGGCAAATTTTTCATTCATGGAAATGAACTAACTAAATAGAGTGTAGAGAAGAGTGTATGAATATTTACTATTTCCCGATGAGAATTTTCTTTTTGTGTGTAACCATAGGTGCTAGTAAGACCAATCTTTCCATTTTAACTATACTTCAATAGATTTCTCTCATTAGGAGTCTAGATGGTTCCATTAATTCGAGTAAGTTTAAGATAGTTTACACGAAACCTATGAAATCACTAGTTTTTGAGGTGGTTGTGAATTTGGAAAATCCTTAAGCTCCCAACATTTACTAAATTTTTAGTTTTATAGGTTCCAAGTAAATAATCCTAAACTTAATCAAGTCAATAGAACCATCTAGAGTCCTATTGAGAGAAATATGTTGAAGTATGGTTAACATGGAAACATTATTCTTATCAACAACTATGGTTACTAATTTAACAAATATAGAATTTGTAAAAACCTAAACATAAAGTCACATGTGATACATAAAACACTAAATTACAGATATGACCTAAGCAATAAGCTAGATAAAAATGAAACCCAGGTGTAAGAGAGGGAATAAAATACTTAGTTGATTTCATAATTGATCATGACGTATGTTGGATTGGAAAAATGATGGACATGAGGAGGAAATTGTTGCAATCGTGGTTGATAAATTATGTAGTTGTCAGATATGTTTGGGTGGGATGTTTGGATTGGATCAAGGGTTCCTAGGCACTAGAGTCTTCTCCAGGCACTTGTGTGCGCAAAAATGGCTAGAATATGATTTTTCTCATGTCATACCAATTTCACTAAGCTTTGTTATTGATCTCTTGTGTGTCGCACTATGTCCACAGAATTCACATGTAACTGAAAAACAAATGATCTCTTGCAAAACCCCAAAACACATCAAATACTAAAAAGAAATTTATACAAATAGGGATTCGGAATGACCCTGAGAGTCATTTGATAGAGTGAACTTATGACCAAGAATTGCACTACATTTCAGACTCCATGTAGTTCTATGTGCATGTGTTTAGAATTGTGTGCTAAGAGGCTCTTGTGCAAGATGCACTTGATAGTGAGAAATATCTATATGTAGTAATGTAAGAAGATGCATGTATGGAAAAATGAACTTGCCCTCTTATTGTGTGTATGCATAAAATGCAGTTCCTTTTCCCTTGAATGATAGCTAGAAGGATGCTTTGATGTTTTTAGAATTCCTTTGGATGAAACATTAGGTGGTGATTGTAGATGCTTAGAGCTTGGTCCCTTATTATGGTCACACACCTTTGTATTTATATAATTACCTTGTTTGAATTTTGTAAGTGACAAATAAAAGGTGACCCAAGAGAAAAAAAGATGCCCAAAAGATAAAAGAGGCCCAAAAGAGGAAAGCAAGATATAAAGAGGTCGGGCACCAGAGGGGATGAGGGCACTTGGGAATTGGCATCCTTGATGGGAATTGGTGTTCAAAGTCAATAAAGATAAAACAAAGAATATCATAATGGGCTATGGGGTGTGTAAGACCAAAGAGGAAACTAGAAAGACATTAAAGAGGCCAAAGATAGATGACAATTACTTGGTTTTCTCGCTTAGGAATCATATGAATAGTAGTGTGTGATTAGGACCTATAAATGTACCCAAGTGTGTGATTTAGTGTCTACATTTACCCCTAATTTATGTTGTTGAGTGAATAGTTGATAACATAAAGTGGATAAGAGATGCATACTTGATAACCATATAGATCAATGGTGAAAGCGTTCGAGGAGACAATAAAAAGTGTGAGTGATAAAATGAATTGTGAAAGCTAATAAAGAGGAAGTGAACCTAGGGGTGAAGCATTTGAAACTATATCATGTTGTGCCTTTTTTTGTCACTTGTGCTTGATGTGTTCATTGATGTGACTGTTGTTTATCATAAGGAGGGACCTAAATTAATAAGAGTAAAAGAGTTTCAAATATGTGTATATGAAAAATTTGATCCAAATATGTAAAAAGTGTGTAAAAATGTGAAAAAGTAGTAAAAGGAATAGTTGTATTTGATCCATGACGAGTGAAAAAGATAGAAAATATCCTAAAAATTATGAAGAAGAGCTATGTTTTTTGGGCCATCTCATGCCAAGTACAAGTTTTTTCAGGCGATCTCATGCCAGGACAAAAGAAGTGTTGGGGAAAAAGGTCTAGTGTTATTCTTCATCCTTGACTTCTTCCTGAAATTTATACACCACTGCAAATGGTGTTATACTACTTTTTTCTAGTTCGATCCAAGTATAAAAAGAAGAAAAAGGAGATAGAATGTATTCTAATTGCTGGAGAATTGTTCATGTACTATGTAAACTACTTTGTACAATGTGGAAAATTGTGCTTTGATATGAGAAACATTATGTAATCACACTGGGCATAGGCACCGAGGAAAGGTCAAGAGTACCTAGGTGCTCATGTTTGTATATCAGGCACTTGAGTCTATGTTGTGTTGAGGACCCAAGTTAGATTATGGGTTGTTTCTATAACTAAATATTGTTATGTTCTTATGTTATGTAAGCATGAACTGTGACTGTGTACTATTATATGGGGTGACTGATTCACCCAATTTATGCCCCCCTCATTTGGGGTGAATTTGACATCATTATGAGGATACAAATCAAAGGAGATGACCAGATGCTGATCCGATACACTATAAGGGAAGGGAATGTGTATGGTAGAAACCAAGGCACATGCAAATAAAGTGGATAGGAAATGTGTTAGTGCAAACAAGACAAATACGTATATAGAAGACAATATGTAATATAACAAGAAAAAATATAATATAGACCACAAAAAGTGGGTTATAAACATGGGACATCACTCATAATGTCGTAAGACAATCAAGGCCGAAGTGGCCAAAAGAATACAAGTAATGGATAAGTAAGGCATAGGGAAAAGCCCAAACAATGGAAGACAATGGAAATAAAAGTATCAAACAAACATGGTGGAAAATAGTTCTTGTAAGGAAAATGTTGCACATGAATCACCCATTATCATGTTATAAAGATAAAAATTATGTCAAGATGTGTATATATCGATAGAATAATGTGTTTGTAAGAATATGAAGTAGTATAAAATGGACTAATATCACATGTAATGTGTACAAAAGTAGATTTCTTCAACAAACTTAGTGGGTCTAGTAAGAGGTACAATTCCAAGCATCCATGCTACATGTAAAAATCTATATAAAGTCTGCATTCAAAAATAGAGATCAAGTGAACGTGCATGTGTATATAGAAAATATAATAACATACGAAGTATTTTTCTATCATGTGAAACAAATTGTACATGTAACTAGTATAAGGAAGAAATAATAGATGCAATCAAGATATGTGGTATGTTGTGAATGAATGAGATGAAATGGTATGAAATGTAAATGTGATAGGAGCAGCGTACCCCCCTAAGAAGGTGTGTACACATGTGGATGAGATGATGTTCATTTATAAATTCCCCCTCAGTAGTCAAGAATGAACCATAGAACAAGAGTGCATCATCGGTAAATGGTTTATGTGTGCTAAATAGATAGATCAATGAATCATAGAGCATAAAGAGTGTGAGTGAATGTGGTGAGGTTCATTTTCAGATTTATACCCTCAACAGTTGAGTATGAACCGTGGAAATAGAGTGTGTTATAGGGTAGTGTAATGTGTGAGAATGTGATGCCATCAATTTGTGTTGTGAATGCGTGAAGTATAAAATGTGTTGTGTATATGGTGTGAGGTTCATGGATGTAGTATGCCCTCAACATTCAAGTGTGAACTGTAGCACAAGAGTGCATCATCGGGTAGTGATGATACAAGTGGTGTATCAAGTTGAATAAAATTGATGTTTAGAAATAAAAAATGTGAAGCGTTGAGCGTGATAGTAGAAATGAGAGATTCCTGAGAATGTTAGGATGGAGGGGGAAGAATAAGTATACTACCCCCAAGTGTATGATGTAGAAAAATAATCATGTGACATCGTCTAAGAGATCATCATTTTCATGGTCAAAATCAAATGGAGAAGTATCAGAGACTTGATAAGCAATAGTATGAGGTTGATCACATATAGAGCCATTGCTCGTAAAGTGTACATGCCCATTGTATATTCTTCATCAGTGAAAGGTGGTAATGGACAACCATATGCATACCTGCGAGTAAAATTTTATGAATATCCGAGAAATAAATCATTACAAATAAAAACTCAGCCAAAGGGCATGGGGAATGAGATATCGATATGATCAGGATCCAAAGTGCCCCTAATGTAGTCAAGCCAAGACTATCTAAGTGCAAGTGGAAAAGTACTAGAAGTACATGCATGAAAGAATGAAAGATGGAAGACATGAAGACCATAAGAAACAATAATATGAACATATCCATGATAAATATGAGGAGAATGAGGTAGAGGATGAGATCATCCAATGTGAATCCTAACTAAGCCAAACCATCATATGTGCAAACAATGTTAGAGAAAGTGGGATCAAATGGAATATGTGGCCAATAAGAATTATTCATGAAGAGAGTGCATGTGAAAGAAGGAAGCATAAATGCAAGTTACTCATGATTAGATGAGGAATATGGTATGATGTCCAGTGTATGGATAGATCCTTGATAAATTACCATAACATTAGTAGTAGGAAGGAATAAGTATGAAGTGGATGGGATGGTGTTTAAGGCACAAATAGTCCCTTCAAGTGGAGGTAAGTTGTCTGGATAATGTGGGTTATGGATCAGAAATAAGATGCATAGTAGCATAAGTGGGAATAGGTAATGTAGTGGTTGGATCTAGGAGGTAATATTATAATAGGTTACGATCAGCGAAAATTGTATATTCAAATCCCTCATGTAATAATTTAACACACCGGTGAACTGTAAAGGGCACTTCTTGCATGATGTGAAGCCATGGCCTACCAAGTAAGCAATTATACTGAACTGGGATATCAATAACAAATAATATTGTAAGAACCATTTTTGGCCCAATGGTGATAGGAAAAGTAATAGTGCCTATGCATGGACATGTAAAAGAATCATATGCTTGAAGAGAAATGGATGTTGGGTTGATATTAGTCGAAGAAAGGCCAATATTATGAAGGAATTACAATGTACACAAATTAAGCTCAAATCCATCATCGACTAAAGTTATGTTAATACACATGTTATTGATGCATGCTTATATATATAGTGGAGGATCATTATCATAAGTATAAATATTAGTAGCTATGTTAGATGGAAAAGTAAGTTATTGAGAAAATGAATCTACAAATGTCTGATATACTTTGTCCAGGTGAGTAATAGATTTTATCTCTACACTCAAGATTGGCTAATAAGAAATCATGAATGGATATATCCATGATGAGAGGATCCTAGGAAAATGAAAAAGTGATGAAATGAAGACCCAAGAGTTCTCGGATGAGAAAATTTCACCAAATGATTTAATAAATATAAAATTTGTAAAACACTAATTGTAGAGTCACATGTGATAAATAAAACACTAAAGTATAGATCTAACCTAAGTAATAAGATAGATAAAAAAGAAACCCTAGGTGTAAGAGAGGGAATAAAAGACTTAACTAATTTCACAATTGATCTTGAAGTATGTTAGACTAGAAGATTGATGGAAAAGAGGAGGAAACTATCACAACTGTGCCCAATAAATTTAATAATTGTCGAGATATGTTTGGACTGGGGTGCCTGGACTAGGTCAAGGATGCCTAGGCGCCCGAGTCTACTCCTAGGTGCATGTGTCTATAAAAATGGTCAAAATTTTATTTTTGTTGTGTCACACCAATGTCAATAACATTTGATGTTGATCACCTATGTGTGGCACTATGTCTGCAAAATTCTCCTGTAACTTGCAAAAGAAATGATCTCATGCAAAACCCCAAAACACATCAAATACTAAAAAGATAAAAGCTATAAATGGGGAGTTGGATTGACCTCGGAGGTTACCCGATAGAGTGGAATTACGTCCGAGTGTTGCACTACATTTCAGATTCCATGTAGTTCTACGTGTGTGTGTAGAATTGTGCCCTAGGAGGATCTTGTGCAAGATGCACTTGATAGTGAGAAATAAGTAGATGTAGCAATGTAGGTAGATGTGTGTATGGAAAAATGAACTTTCCATATTATGTGTGTATGAAGAAAATGTATTCCATTGTCCCTTGAATGATAGCTTGATGGATGCCTTGATGCTATTAGAATACCTTTGGATGCAACCTTAGGTGGTGGTAGTATATTCTTAGAGCTTGGTCCTTTATTATGGTCACATAGATTTGTATTTATATGATTCCCTTGTTTTAATTTCGTAATTAAAAACTAAAAGGCTGAACCATAAGAAAACAAGATGCCCAAAAGATACAAAGAGGTCGGGGGTGCCCATAGGGGATGAGGGCACGGGAGGTGGCATCCTCGGTAGGTGCCGGTGTCCAAAGTCATTAAAGATAAAGTAATGAAGACCATATTGGGATGTGGGGTGTGTAAGACCAAAGAGGAAACCAAAAAGATAAAAAAGAGGCCAAAGATAGATGTCAATCACTAGTTTTCTTACTTAGGAATCATATGTAGTAGTATATGATTATAACATAGAAATATACCCAAGTGTGTGGTTTAGTGTCTACAAATACACACATAAAGTAAATTTTCATCGATAAATAATGAAGTTTGATATATTTTACTTTGCACTCTATTAATTTGTTTCATTCCCCTAAATATAGGATCTACCTAAGCCTACATGTCCGCTATTTTGACAAGTTCCTTCACATCGGCAAGGGTTTTTTAGCTTCAAATATGGGACCTTAACTCCCTCATGAGATTTCTTTGTATTTATAATTAAACTCATAGGAAACTCAGATCTCATACTTTCCATCATTATCTCTCCTTGGCTGAATGAAAGCGATATCAAAAACCGACATCTAATATTTTCCTCTTAACTAGCTATTCTTTATTTCTCTCTCTCCCCATCTCTCCCTCCCCCTCTCTACATCTTTACCCTCATCTCTTAATTTAATAGCTTCCTTTTAAAGCATTGTTTAATCTTGGTGTGCCATTATTTAGAAGTGGCACTTGTAGCATATAAAGCGCTTAAGGATTGCAACAAGGGAAAGCTATCCCATTTTCATTTCATCTTCAATCCTTTTCCTTTCTTTTAGATCCTATGCCATGGCTACATGAGTACAAAAAACTATCTTTTAATTGTTACATACAATCAATTTAAAAAGATAAAACCTTTAATAATTGAAAAACATCACCATTTTGTTATGTAATTAATTGTAATACCATTCCTCTAGGAGGCCATATTTACATATTATAACATTAATAAAGATATAGTAAAACATAAAGTAAATTTGACCTTATTAATTTGTTTTGAAGTAATAGGATCAACATCATAGTTTGGTGTACTCTGTCTACCCAAGGTAGAAGATAAGAAATAAAATAAAAATAATGAATATGAAATGACAATGTGAGAGCCTACCCTTGCTACTATACTTGAGTGGCTACATAGTGTTTCACCTTTTCTTAGATTGTTTCTTTGAATCGTTGACAAAGCAGAGATAGGGTAGCAGGCGTAGGAGGAATACTGTTCAAATGTCGGTTGATGGGTTGTTGCACGCGTATGACTTCTGAATTTATAGATGACTGTGAGAGCTTCCTTTTGGCTAGGAGGAACTACCTGTAATGAAAAAAGACCACCGAAATCATTAAACAATATGGGCGGTGAATTGCCTAGCGTAAGCTAGATGCAGGAAGTATGGTACTTCCTGGTCATTTGTCGATCCACGATTTTAAACAAATTAATGTTGTAAACAAAGTAAATCCTATTGTTATTTTAAAATGATTTAGGTATCTCACTTAAAACATAATAAGAAATAGATCTAATGTAGCAAGCTAAGCTAGAATAGAATCCACTGAGTCAAATAGTTGGTTCGGGGTTTTGCGAGGTCTAGTAAAGGTCTCGGGTAGGGCACCTAGTGGTTGAGGGTGAGATAAGATTATGTGGATAGGAATCTGCATTTAAGGATATATGGGAAAATACAAAGATTGGTGTCGGTCATGGGTGATTTGATCGAGTTAGGTATAACAAACGCCGATTCTTGTGAGATCTGTGAGCATCACATAATGGGGTTTTTGGTCCTTTTTTTTTGATTGAACAAATGATTTTGGTCGGTTGGGATGAGGCAATGGGTGACTAAAGTAGGTTTTGAAAAGGTTCGGATTGGGTCTATGGAGGTGAAAAGTGTTGGGGATGGTCAATAAGGAGCAACATAAGCAATGGGTGATAAAACAATGATAAAATGAAATAACCAGGAAAGTATGATGTTGTACTTACTTGGATTTCATTCTTGAAGGCTTGTGTGTGATGGATGGAGGTGCCGATGGTGAGTTTGAAGGCTGCAAGTGATTACCAACTGAAGAAAATCTTCTACATGGGCTGCATGCACACTCCTCTTTTGCTTGGATAATTTAGAAGGTGGCTGGGATGGCTGTGCAGGAGAAGATGCTCAATCTCCTTCCTTGGATGTGAGTTCTTGATGGAATTGGCTCTCTAAATATGCGTTATCTTTTTGAGCTTTCATTCTTGCTCATAAAATTTCTCTCAATGTTTTCCGACCTTGAGAATAAGGTAGTTAGGAGTTAAAAAGGGGTAATCGCGGTGATCCGGCTTAACCGGCAGTAATTAGGGGAAACCGATGTCGGTCAAGGCGGGATTTTCTAGGTTTACCAAACTTAGGGGAGATCCTCCTGATTTCCTTGGATCTCTTGTTGTTATCCTACGGATTAGACTAGGAGCTTACGTGAGCATGTGGGAATGTGGTTAGAGGAGTGTAGGCATTGATTTTTAGGGTTTGGGTAAGTTTTAGTTAGTTATGGTAACTTGCTAAGAATAGGTCTATTGCATCATATTACTTCATTGTTGGGTGTATGAGCACATTGTTTGTGTTTGACCAGTGGGGATGCCCTAGGCAGATGCATTCCCACGGAGAGTTTTGAGAGTGGGGTACAGGTGGTGGGTACCGGCTATGGGAGAGGCTCGAGGTGCCAGAGCTATGCATGATGTAGCTTATTACAGGAGGTTCTTTGGAGGGTTTTCTGGGGTGGACATCATTTGGAGGCCGTATGTGGGCTTCCCTTCATACAGACAGATGGCCACGGAGCTAGTTGGGCTACAAATACATTTGTGGATAGAGGAGGAGAGTGGGAGAGCATGAGCGGATACCCGTAGAGTGGGTTAGATGTCAGTTTGGATTGGTCCAGGGTGTACCACCTCCATTCCCTCAGTACTAGAGAGATGATGTGGAGAGACCTATGTCTCCACCATGACCCACAATGTCGAATGGATAGGAGGAACAACCTGTAGATACTTAGATTGATGATGTCGGGGTTGCGAGATGGAGTGCACGAGGTAGTGGTGGGCGGCACAGCTGAGAGCTGTGCCACTAAGACCAAGGTAGCCAAACTTAGCCACCATTACATTTCAAAGAGACATTATACAGGGGCAAGTGGCTACGTTGGTGATGCAACTTAGCATCATGCGCGGGGGCAACTAACAGGGACAAAGGCATAGGTTGCCACATTATAGGCCCGAGATAGCGATCTTTGCCCAGGCTCGGGCGGGGTAGGGATAGGTACACTGCATGTAGTGGAGGTAGGGGAGATTGTTTGGAAATAAGAGATAAAATATGCGGAATAATCCCTTACGAGAATCGCAACAAAAAGAGAAACTAATATGCGGAGAATATATTACGGATCTCAAATAAAAGTGCAGAATAAATAACACAACATAGAGAGACAAGATTTAACGTGGTTCACCCAATTTGGGCTACGTCCACCAAGAATCACTTGCTCGATTTATTACAAGCCTCCACTCTCTCAATACAATACCAGATCCGTTTGGAGCTATGCTCAACAAACTCTACGAAATCACACACGAATTCAAAACACATCTGCAATACATTTTCTTATACATCTATCATATGCATAAGCCCATATAAACATACAATTTGCTTAAGTAGTTTTACAAAACCGTGGGTATCAAAACAATGGGAAAAACAAAAGCTGTCCCATAAACCTATGGGTAACCGAAGAGGCGGTTTTACAAAACAATGGGTACCGAAAAAACAAGGGCCCAAAAACAGCCCATATCGGTTACCCATTACCCATGGGTTAATAAACCACCCATGAAAATTTGCTTGCCAGGGCTTCACCCCGAATCCCCTTCAATCGGGGGGCTTCAACCCCGAACCCCCTGACCCGCTCACTAGCGAGCGGGACCACCGTAAAAATACCGAGTGTAACACATGGAAGGTGTACCATAATCGAACATGAAAATAGGCTCCACAAACATAAAATCTCCCACTTGGAGACTAATTTCCCTTTGAGCAAGCTTCTCGACCCTTCTTGTCATCTCGAAGGCCAACCAAAGCTGAACATAGCTTTAGTTTATCCCTTGTGACCACCTTGGTCATCATGTACATAGGATTTTGAATGGTATGAATCTTCTCAACTTCAACTTATCTTCCTCCAAAGTTGTCCTAATGAAGTGATATCTCAAATGTATATGCTTCATCCTAGAGTGGAAAGTAGAGTTATTAGCTAGGTGTATAACACTCTGACTATCACTATGTAGATTACATTCTTCCTGCTTATGCCCCAACTCCTCAAGCAATTGTTGTAACCAAATCATCTCTTTGCTTTGCCTCTGTGGCAGCAACATACTCAGCCTCCATGGTTGAGAAAGCCACCAGCTTCCGTAGTCATGAAATCCAACTCAATGTTGTCCCACCTATAGTATAAATATAACTTTGTCATGCTCCTCTTCTTTGTCTACATCTCCAGCCATGTCGAATCTACATAACCACGTAAGGTGGTATCGATCCTTTGTAGCACAAAAGCTGTCCCCATGGTCCCTCTCAAATACCGAAGGATCCACTTTCTTGCTTGCCGATGCTCTTTACCTAGATCACTCATAAATCTACTCACGGCTCCCCTTTGCATGCATGGGAAATATCAGGCCTAGTGCACACCATAGCATACATCAAAAGCGCCAATAGGCTTGATGAGTAAGGTACCTTGGACATCTGGTTTCTTTCCTACTCTGTCTTGGGACACTTTGCTTGTTTGATAACTTAAAATGGCTGCCAAAGGGGTCCCAACTAGTTTAGCATCCTGCATGTTGAACCTATCAATACCTTCTTAATGTACTCTTCCTGAGATAAATTCAGCTTCCGTTCCTTCCTATCCCGAGTTATCCTCATACCAAGGATTTGTTTGGCTGCCCCCAAATCCTTCATATCAAAGGATTCACTTAGTTGTTTCTTGAGTACTTTTATTTCCTACATGTTTTTACTGACCAACATGTCATCAACATACAAACATAGGATAATATAACTTCCATCCTCAAATTTCTTTGTATACACGCATGATAGTCGAGAATGACATCTAATATAACCTTGCTCCATCATGAAGCTATCAAACTTCTTATACCATTGGCGTGGAGCTTGTTTGAGCCATACTGAGATCTTCTTTAGTTTACACACCATATCCTCTTTACCTTTGACTTCATATCCTTCTGGATGCTGCATATATAGCTCCTCCTCCAAATCACCATGGAGAAATGAAATCTTTACATCTAATTATTCTAAGTGCAAGTCTTCTGCTACTACTATTCCAAGAACAGTTCTGATAGAATTCATTTTTACTACGGGAGAAAAAATCTCATCAAAATCTATACCTTTTTTCTATGCAAACCCCTTGACCACCAACCGGGCCTTATATCTTTTCTTTCCTCCTTCTTCATCTTTAACTCTGTACACCCACTTGTTTCTGCAATGCTCTTTTGCCTTCCGGTAGCTTCACCAAATCCCAAGTCTGGTTCTCCATGAGAGACTTATGCTCCTCATCCATGGCTTACTCCCACTTCTTACTGGCATCTACTTGCATTGCTTCATCAAAGCTCTCTGGCTCTCCACTATCAGTGAGTAATAAATAATAAAGAGAAGGAGAAAAATGTTCGGAGTTCTTTTCTTACCCTAGAAGACCTCCTCTTTGTAGGAGTTTGGGGTTCTGTTGAGTAGGTTCTGAAGGCTGATTCATGAGTCACTTTCCCATCCAAAGATCCTCTACCACTGCATATTCTTTCTTGGATTCTTCCTGTTTTCCTGAAATTGTTGCTTATACATGACTTTCTCATTAAAGACCACATCCCTAGACCGAATGATTTTCTTGTCCTTAATACTCCAACATTTAAATCCAAAGTCATCACCACCATAACCAATGAAAGTACATTTTTCTGATTTAGCCTCTAGCTTGGTCCTATCATCCTTGTCTATATGAGCAAACACCTCACATCCAAAGACTCTAAGAAATGAATAATCAACTTTCTTACCATACCATGCCTCCTCGGGTATGCCTCCATCAAGGCACTTGAGGTCCTCTGTTTATCAAGTACAGTTGTGCTCACCGCTTTACGCCCAAAAAGAAAGAGCGATCCTGCATGTAACCTCATGCTCTAGCACGTTCCATTATTGTTACTGTTCATCCTTTACGATACCCCATTCTGCTGCGGAGTTCTGGAACCTGTCTTTTTTCCTGCAGATTCCATTCTTAGAACAAGTAATCATTAAATTCATTGCTCTGATACTACCCCTCCATTATCGACCTAAGACATTTTAGCTTAAGACTGTTTCATTCTCTACAAGGCTTTCCATTTAACAAAAGTGTTAAATACATTAGATTTGTTTCTAATACAATAAACCCAAACTTTCCTTATTGCATCATCAATAAAAGTAACATAATAACTTGAACCCCAAGAGATGATACCTGAGTCGGCCCCCACACATCAGAATGTACCAGCTCTAACTTACTCTCTTTCTTCGTAGGTCTAACCTTGAGAAACCTTACTCGCTTCTATTTCCCATATATGCAGTTTTCACAAAAATCCAAACATGTTTCTGTATATCTAGGCAAATTCTTCTTTATGATGTTCATGCCCTTATGGCTCATATGACCGAGCCTATAGTGTCATAATGTTGTATTTGCATCTGAAGCCACAAGATTACAATCATTAGTATTATCAGTGGTTAAATACAAGGTTCCAACCTTCTTACCTCTTGCCACCACAAGAGCACCCTTGGTAACCTTCAAGAGTCTGCTTTGTAAATATCACGAGTCAACCATCACTTCCCAACTACCTGCCGATATCAAATTTCTCCTTAATGTAGGCACATGTCGACATCCTTGATAGCCATGTATTCCCATTATGCATCTTAACTGAGCAGAACCTTTTCAACTATCTACAAGCCTCATCATCACCAAGAAAAACATGCCCAAAATCCCCTTGAACATAATCAACAAAATAATGCCTATGTGGAGTAGCATGAAAAGAAGCCCCTGAATCTAAAACCCAAGATTCAGTAATATTATACAAAGAAAGAATCAAAGCATCCTGACATACATTACCCGATGCCACATTTGCCTCCTTGTTTTCTTCATGTTGTTTCTTCTTATCCGAAGCTCCCAACAGTCCTTCTTTGCATGCCCAGGCTTTCCACAATTCCAGCATACAATCTTGTTCTTGGATTTTGACCTTGCCCGATCTTTTGATTTTCCATGGTTTCCTCTATTCTTCTGTCTCCCTCTAGTTTCCACTGTCAAAGCATTCCCTGAAGTAGAAGATTCCCCAGAGCTTTTTCTTCACATTTCCTCACTTAGAATCACCCCTACAACATCCTCAAACTTGACTTCGAGTTAGCTGGAACCGAGTTACTTACCACCATTACCAGGCTATTCCAACTCTTAGGTAAAGAGCATAGAATTAATAAAGCCCTAACTTCTTCATCAAATTCTATTGTAACCGAAGCTAGCATATTCACAACCATATTGAAATCATTTAAATGATCTACTACTGAACTATTCTCAGACATCTTCATATTAAACAACTTTTTCATTAAAAATATCTTATTAGAGGTAGAGGGTTTTTCATACAACTTCCCTAATGCATCCATTAGATCTTTTGTAGTCTTTTCCTTTGAAACATTAAATAATACCGAGGATGCAAGACATAGCCGAATCATTCCAAGTGCCTTCCGATCCAACAAATCCCATTCCGCATCTATCATACTCGAGGGTTTGTTCACCTTCTCAGACAATGGAGTATAAAGATCCTTTTGATAAAGGTAATCTTCCATCTGCATCTTCCAAAGACTAAAATTCTACCGTTGAATTTATCAACCCTAGATCTTCCATCATCTGCCATAGCTCCCACTCAAGATAAAACTTTCCCTGTGATTCAACACTTTAGCAAACCAAACCAGGCTCTGATACCAATTGTTAGGAAATAAGAGAAAATATGCGGAATAATCCCTTACAGAATCGCAACAGTAGAAACTAATATGCAGAAAATATTACAGATCTCAAATAAAAGTGCAGAATAAATAACACAACACAGAGAGATAAGATTTAACATGGTTCACCCAATTTAGGCTACGTCCACCAAGAATCACTTGCTCAGATTTTATTACAAGCCTCCACTCTCTCAATACAATACCCAGATCCGTTTGGAGCTATGCTCAACAAACTCTATAGAATTCACACCCGAATTCAAAACACATCTGCAATACATTTTCTTGTACATCTATCATATGCATAAGCCCATATAAATAGACAACTACTTAAGTAGTTTTACAAAACCGTGGGTATCAAAACAATGGGAAAAACAAAACTGTCCCATAAACCTATGGGTAACCGAAGAGGCGGTTTTACAAAACAATGGGTACCAAAAAAACATGGGCCCAAAAACAGCCCATAACGGTTACCCATTACCCATGGGTTAATAAACCACCCATGAAAATTTTCTTTGGGGCTTCGCCCCTAACCCCCTTCAATCGGGGGGGCTTCAACCCCCCGAACCCCCTGACCCGCTCACCGGCGAGCGGGACCACCGTAAAAATACCCGAGTGTAACACATGGAAGGTGTACCATAATATAACATGAAAATAGGCTCCACAAACATAACAGAGATGGATATGGAGAGGAGGTAGGAGGAGATGGAGGGCAGATAGCCACCCTACAGGTGCAAGTTTAGGCTTTACAGGGCTAGTTGGTCACAGTGCAGGGATAGGTTATAGGTGCAGTAGGGCCAACTAAAAAGCATAGGTACAAATTACTACCCCGCGAGCCCGATTACTGAGGCATAGGCATAGATTTCGAGGCCGACTTAGGCTCTAGCACCAGTATAGGGTTTAGTGTAGGTTCAGGGATAGGGTCCCATTGTATAGGTACCTACACACAGTAGCGAGACCCATGACACCTCCATAGATAATGCCCATGGCCAAATTCGAAATGCCCTAGGAGAGGCACGATATTACCATGATCATTTGTTAGCTATCGGGCTAGATGTGCCCTCCTATGCTGAGTACAGAGCATAGTAGGCCTCAGTGAGAGGACTAGATCCCGCACTCATAGTGTGGAGAGTATAGGGGGCCAACGAGCCTAGGGATAGGGTCGTGGTGAGGTCACTAGTGTGCAGAGGCCAACTCCAGGTGAGGGGCCATCAACAGGAGGTGAGGTAGGTGCCAGACCCTAGACAGGTGAAAGCAGAGGGGACGGGAGAGACACAGTGATCTATTGTGGACCAGCCTGCGTGCTGAGTCATTTTTGTATGTATGATATATGAGACCGCCTGCATGCCGAAGAGATATTTTATTTTTTTTTGTTCATGATACCGGCCTGCGAGCCGAAGACATTTTTATATTGGATAGCAGCCTGTGAGCCAATGATGATTATTTTGGAGATACACATTTATGTGATACGGATGTACATTGTATTGATACACACATGTATATATGAGGAGATAGATGATATTCAGGTGATGCTGTTGTGATGTGTATGAGTTTTACTTTATTACTATATGGTAGAGTCAGGTCATAGGCATGGATCGAGTCAGGTCGGTTTAGGCATGGATTGAGTCAGGTTGGTTTAGGCATGGATCAAGTCAGGTCGGTTTAGGCATGGATTGAGTTAGGTTGGTTAGGCATGGTTGAGTCAGGTTATAGGCATGGTTGAGTCAGGTTGGTTTAGGCATGGATTGAGTCAGGTGATAGGCATGGATTGAGTCAGGTTGGTTTAGGCATGGATTGAGTTAGGTGATAGGCATGGATTGAGTTAGGTGATAGGCATGGATGTTTATTTTGGTATTTTGGTAACAAATGGCAATATAAATGCATGAGATGGTGAAAAATGTGGAAAATGTTGGTTATGTATGAAAATGTGAAATAATATAAATGGTAAAATTTATGTGGTATATGGTTTAGATGTCGATATTTTTGATATGAACAGGAAATTAGGTACAAGTGGGGAAAATGGTTAGGGTAAAGAGTGGCCAAGCTAACCTTCAGGGCCCCATGCCCTGGAAGTCGTTGCCTACATAGTCCTGACGAAAAGGGACCTCAAACCGATGTAGTTCTCCCATAAGCTAGGGAAGAATATGATAAGATCAAAGAATACGTAGCACGGTTGATAGTTAGGTTAGATTCGAGGTCATAAGGATGATAGGTCAAGGTCGATTAGGTGAGGTGGAATATAGGTAGGTAGGTATGGGTGATGTTAGGTCGTAGGTATAATTAGGTTGAGGGCATTGACGTTGGGGTTTGAGAATAGGTAGATAGGTAAAGGTGATTTGAGGTTGATGAAGGTGGGGTAAGAGGGGGCAAGAAAGCCACCCAATTGGCAAGGATCAAAACGTATGAAACACATCTTTAGAGAGGCCAATGAACATAAGACCGAAATACATTACACGATTGATTACTCTAAGAGTGATGAATAGTCATAGAATCACCAAATGTCATAGGTGCAGTGGGTCCCTTGAGGTAGTATGAGGTGAAAAGACAATGGGTAATGAGGTGTAGCTTATTGGGTCATAAAATGGGAAGTAGAATGCCTTGGGTAATAGAGCCAAGATCACAATAGGCAAGTCCATGATGAAAAAGCTTATTTTTCTTTTTCTTTGCTTTTTTTTTTTTTTTTTTTTTTTTTTTTGTTTAGATTGATCGATGCGGGAAGTCTATATGGGATGAATACATGGCTCCTTGAGGTCTTCACGAAGCTGATCGATGTGGGAAGCTTCTGAATTTTGATTTTTAAGAACATAGTCTTCTCTTTGGAAAAACTATGTAGAGAGTTGTGAGCTTTTTATAGCTGTCCTTCGAGGGAGCAGTCTACTTATAGTGACAATTGAAGGTAGAAGATGTCCTTTTGAGGGATTCATATTTTATATTGGAAGTTTGACTCAAGGAGTGGATCCCTTATTTTGGAAGATGTCCTTCTGAGGGATTCATCTTGTTTGTGTTGTTCTTTGGCTTTTAAGTCATGGACGAGACTATAATGAAGCATTTGGTTCTTTTTGAGAAGGAAAAGGTGAACGACCATGGGATCTCATCTAAAAAGAAGATGAAAAGTATCCATGAGAATCATGCCATGTGCAGAGCCGTGGTGCACATATTTAAGAATAGGAAAAAGGGTGACGGGTAATCACATGATCCTTGTTTAGTCATTGGAGATGAGGTATGGAAAAGGTAAATGGAAAGGGATGAGCATGAACTAGATAAATAGTGATGTAGGACTAGAGGTCAATAGTAGAATGGTCGAAGATGTAATGCGTTAAGGGGCTTAGGTTCGGGTTTACCCTCAAGCGAGGACAACCGATAGGCACCTGATCCATATGTATGAGTTATAATGTATGGTCCAAGCCAATTAGGAGAAAATTTGCCCATTTTCTTTTCTCTGCTTTGGTTACGTGTTGATTTTATTTCAAAACAAGGTCACCAACTTGGAAGGTACGTTCATGAACACATTTTTCATAGGCATGCTTGATGCGTTTTGATAGACTTGGAGGTGATCTAGAGCGTTAAGACAACATTCGTCTAATAACTCCAATTGTGCTAAGCAATCCTGACAAAATTCATCATTAGTAAGTGTGTCATGGAGAGAAATGCAGAGTGAGGGGATCTGGACTTCGAGAGATAGAATAGCCCTCGATCTTGTAGACTAGTGAAAAGGGTGTAGCCGCAGTGGCAGTGTGAATACTAGTACGGTATGCCCATAGAGCAAAAGGAATGTGCATATGCCAATCCTTCCCAGTATCGTCAACCACTTTCATGAGAATTTTATTGAGGGTTTTGTTAGTGGATTCGGCTTGGCCATTGGTTTGTGGGTAATAAGGTGAGGAGAAACTAAGCTAAATGTCGAAGGCGTCGCAAAGTTTTTGTAGTGTTTTGTTTTTGAATTGTTTTCCATTGTCAGTGATGAGGCGATGAGGGACACCGAAGCGACAAATGATGTGATGGTTAATAAACTCACATATTTTCTTAGCTTTCGTGGAGATAAGTGGTATGGCTTCTACCCATTTTGTGTAGTATTTGGTAGCAATTATGATCCATTGATGGCATTGGGAAGAATGAGGATTGATTTCTCAACAAGATCCAAACCCCATTGAGAGAAGGGCCAAAGGTCACGAGTGACCTGTAAGGCATGACTGGGTGTATGATGAAGGTTGGAATGTTGTTGACATTTCACGCAGCGTTTGACATAGTCACAAAAATCATGATTAAGGGTCGGCCAGTAATAGCCTAGGTGAAGAATACGCTTAGCAACAACAAGGCCACTAAAGTGACCTCCACATATGCCATCGTGAACTTCTTTAATGGTATAGGGGATTTCAGAGCTGGTGAGGCATCGTAAGAGAATACTATCAAAGCCTCATTTATAGAGAAGGCCACCCATGACAACATAATGAGAGGCCTTTTTGAGAAAGGCACATTGTCCATTACGTGTGAGATTAGGAGGCAATATAGAAAGGGAAAGGTAATCTGCAAGATGCTTATACCAAAGATCGTGTGTGTTTAGTGAGGTAGTTTGGACATGAGGTTAATACAACAAGATTGATAAGAAGGTCTCGGTATGCATTTTATGGTAACAAAGATGTCTGAATCATCAGGTGAAGTGGGTATTTGAGAAGCGAGGCAGGCCATGGTATCCGGAATTTATTGGTGGATCGCGGAATGGTTTGAATTTTATAGTGGTCAAAGGTAGTCAACATGATGTCGACGTAGCATTTGTATTCTTGAAGTATTTCATTATGACACTGATAAACACCATTGACTTGGTTTACTACCAGTTGAGAATCACCAAAGATATTAATGGACTTAATGTCTAAGGCATAGGTGGTCATGAGACCCAATACGAGCACTTCGTATTCGGTGATATTGTTGGTGCATTTGAAGTCAAGTTTAAATGATAAGGGCATGGGTTCACCCTCAAGAGGAATGAGGATAATGCTTGCACCACCCCCATGTTGACATTTGGAACCGTCGAAGAATAAGGTCATTTGGTAAGGGTCGTCATCCAAAGAGAGGTGAGCAATGGATTCGTCAAGGAAATCAAAGTTTGAGGGTTGGTCCCTAGTAATAGGTGCGTCAGCCAATTGGTCGGTGATAGCCTAGCCCTTAATAGAATTTTGGTGGATGAATTTGAGGTCAAGATCAGCTAAAAGCATAAGCCATCGCGTGGTGCGCTGATTTTGATAAGGTTTAGCGTACATGATGTGTAAAGGGTAGTGTTGGTCACAACAAAGGTTTTGTGGTTGAGTAGGTAATGGCAGAGTTTGGTGGCAATGAAAACTAAGGCTAAGCACAATTTTTCAGGGTGAGTGTATCAGGTTTCATAGTCTAGAAGGGTACGGATTATATAATAAACCATCTACTTCCTATGTTGTTAATCACGATGAGTGAGCATGGCTCCCAAAGAGTGATCGGTAGCTGATATGTATAGGTAAAAAGGTTGGTTATCTTTAGGTGGGATAAGTATAGGTGGTTGGAGAAGGTATTGTTTTAAGGCCTCAAAAGCTTTGTGGCGTCATCATCCCATTTGAAAGAGACGTCCTTCCTAAGCTAGATGATGAAATGGTTGACAACGGTCGGAGAGTTGGGAAATAAATCGGTGAATGGATTGCAATTTACCTTGCTAGGCTATGGAGTTGTTTGAGGTTCATGGGTAGAGGCATTTCTAGAATGGCCTTGAATTTTATCTGGGTCAACTTCTATACCACGTAAGGAAATGATAAATCCCAGGAGCTTTCCTGAGAGAACTGCGAAGACACACTTTTTAGGCTGAAGGCGGACACAATATTTAATGAGGCGGTCAAATATGGTTTTGAGGATGAGGTGCTTAGCGTGGTGTTTAGATTTAACCAAGATATCATCCACGTAATCTTCCAATATGTGATGCATGATATCATGGAAGATGTAAGTCATAGCATGTTGATATGTAGCACCAAGTGTTTTTAAGGCCAAAAGGCATGACTCGATAGCAGAAGGTCCCCTAAGGGGTAATGAATGTGGTCTTGTGCTAATCCCTGGGGCAAGAAAAATTTGGTTATAACTTGAGAAACCATCCATTAGCGATAGCATTTCATGACCATGGTAAGGTCTCCCGGTTGATCAATCTTGGGCGGGGAAAGTCATCTTTTGGGTAGGTGAGGTTGAGGTCACGAAAGTTTGTGCAAATTTGAGTCCCCTTGTTACTTTAGTGACAGGGACAATGTTAGAAATCAATGAGGATAATCAATCGGTAAGATGAAGGAAACCGAAAAGAAGGCGTTGACATTCTTCTTTTGAGAAGAGCAATGCGAGGTCCATTTTCCTCGGCTTTTGTTTGATAGGTTTGGCATCGGGAATGGTTATGATATTGTGGACCACTATAGTGGGGTCAATATCAGACATGTCAGCATAAGACCAAGCGAAAGCGTGGTTATGATCTTGAAGAAAAGAAGTGAGGGATTCTTGTTCAGTAGAATCTAAAGATTGTCTGATCTTTAGGATATGCAGTTCGTCCTGAGTATGAATGTTGATCTCGATAGTTGATTCATTCAACATGATTTTCATCTCATAGGGTAATGACCGATGAATATATGAGTATTTTGTAGTAAGGTAGGTGAGTATGGATTCACCATCCTGACATTGAACAATGTTAATGGTCGGTGTGTCATCGTCGATCATCTCGGGATACAAGAATGGAAGGGTGGAATGGGCCTCACCTTCACGTTGATAAGTCGAGGTCCCCAAGGAAATGGTGTTTATGAAAAAAAAAATTTAGGAGGGAGAGATTCAGAATCCATCGAATTTGTTGGTGAGGGGGGTGATGAAGGTGGAGAAGGGATACGGATCCTCAATGAATTCAATGCGGGCTTGTTTGGTAGAAGGTTCGGGGAAGTCGATACCACTACGGTCATTATGTTTATGGGTGGTACATGGAATAATAGTATGGTGACCCTGTTCGTAAAATCTGAAACCAAAACCCTTCCACGCACATCGGTGTAGGAAGGTGTGGGTGAAACAGTGATTGGTAAGTGATTGGAAGTCAGCGAGAAAATGGGCGGGGTTGTGAAGGTGGTTCAGGTGTGTAGGTGGTAGTATCAAGTCCCCCATAGGTGAGACTAGTATGAACATGAGGAGGACCATAAAGGAGGTGTTCTCCTATACATTGATCATAGCGAGGGTGTTGGTAAAGGCTTCCATACTCACGCGGAGTAAGGAATGTGTTGATGCTATATAGGTGGTACTCCCCAGAGTGAGGCATTAAAAACACCTTCCAATGGATCAGTGGTTGGTATGTGGGTAGCTAGTGTGGAAAAAGTGTCAAAAGTCGATGCGGAGGTGGTGTTAATAGATTAGGTAGCTAATAGGTCAGCTGTGAAGGTTATAGCTAGTGGTAGGCATGGAGGAGGTACATGCGGTGAAAGCAATGGTTGTACTAGTAGGTGTGGGTGTAGGTGTAGGTGAAGTGGTATTGGTTACGGAAGTAGATGGCTTGACCGGTATGAGTACATCGTTGGGTCGGTAAAGCATGTTACATGTTTTGAAAGGTGATGGGTCAGCTGGAATGGTATAAGTGTGTCCTTCATGTTCAAACTTTACACAACAATGCAAAGTGGAAGGAATGCAACCCATGACACGGATCCAGGGTCTACCAAGCAACAAGTTATATTGGAATTCCCCCTCCAAAACATAAAACAATTATGGAATAGTGTGGGGGCCCACGCGAACGTGAAGGATGATAGTGCCTAGTGTGGAGGTGATAGCATCGTTGAATGAATGCAACATGACCGGATGTTTGTGCATGCAATTTTTCAGGTATGTGCATTTTAGCAAATACATGGGATGAAATGATGTTAATGCTAGCGCCTCCATCAATCATCACACGATGCATACCCGTATGTCATCAATGTGTACAGAGATGAAGAGGGCTGGGTCGGGTCATCATTTTGGTATGGCATGATCTCTGCCTCTGAGAAGTTAAGGGAGGCCACTTGGTGAACAAGGTGAGGTGAGGATGAAGGTGGTAATTTGGTGAGAGAGGCTACATGATGGGGTGTGATAATGGATGCTACGGGTGTAGGGTCATTGGGTAAAACCTCGATAGATTGAAGAACCTCCATGAGGGCTTGCCGATGGGATTCTGAGGTTTGGATGAGGTCATATAAGGACATTTTGAGGGGTGATTGGTGTAATTGTTTGAGCATGGTGCGATGTGTGATGCCATTAGAAATGGGGTATGTGGGGCCGTGGATAGTTATCTTAGGTATAGGTGCAGATGGTATGTTAGGTATAGGATTGGTTGGTGGGTCAACTACCTTTTCTTTACCCTTCTATGCACATGTAGTAACATGTACCATGTTGATTTGAGGAATTTTCAAAGGGAGAGGGTGTAGGGTAAGTGGTATAATGACATGAAGGGAAAAAACCTACGGGAGGAGAAAATCCCTATGAGGTTAGTTGGGCACAACGACATTTGGGTGGTGGCATGGCAAGTTCTTTGATGTGAACCATATTAATTTCAAATTTTGTGTGTGGTTCTAGGAGCTGTGAGGGTGGAGGTTGTGGTTGTTGAGTATGTAGTGTGGGAATGGGGGTAGGTGAAGCAAGATCCTCATCAAGAAGGTCATCGTCATCAAAGTTGGTTTTAGGTGGACACAATTGGAGAAGGATGGTTTTCAAAGCCTTATAGTTCTCCACATCGTGCCCTGGCACACGATGGTATGCAAAATTTTGGTATCATCAAACCCTTTTGGCTTGGGTTTGAGGGGGTCGTAAGGTCGAAGTGGCGGTAATGTAATAATAGATGTCTCGAGGAGGTTGGTTAAAATCTTGGCATAGGATCCTACTAGTGGATCACAATGGGAAGTGAATGTGGGTTTGGGCGTAGGTGTGATCGGTTGTCTAGGAATTATTTTTGGAAGTGTAGGAATAGGTCAAACTATGGGTTTAGGTGCTGGTGTGGTTTGAGGTATCGGTCGGGTTCATTTAGGTATGGGTATAATAGATGGATGGGTAGGAAGGTGTGGTTTTGGTTGACTACCTTGTTGTGGGGTAGTGGGGTTTTTTTTTTGGGGGTACACCTTGTTGGGTAAATATGATGTGGGTGTACGAGGTCTAGAAGGAAAATCAGATGGAGGATGAGGTGAGTTACCCATGGGGATAACGGGGTGTCTATGAAGGTAGATGACGTAGGTCATGCTTGGGGTGTGAGGGACAATGATGACTATAGTGTAGTAGGTAGTGAAAAATGGAGGAAGGTATCGGAGGTATTGGTGGTAAAGAGGCTGCAAGTGCGGGTATGAGTCATGTTGTGTGACTAGGTAGGTTAGAGATTTGTGAGGTAGGAATGGGTGATTGTGTTATTGGGTTATGAATGGGTGAGGGGTGCTTGACCATGTTAGGTAGTTGAGGTCTTAAGGTAGATGGGACAAGTGCGGGTGTGATTGGTGCGGTAAGGGTATGAGGTTGATGAGTTTGTTTCTTTAGCTTGGGTGTCGGAGTAGGTGTGGTTTTGGAGGATGTAGCTAAATCCAGTTTAATAGGTGGATGAGTAAGGTTGGTGGTCGGGTAACCCCTAAAGTGGTAATAGGTTTAGTGGAGGTAAATATTGTGGGTATGGGTTGGGGTTTAGGCATAGGTTAGGTTATGGGTAAGGGTGTGGTGTGAGTGCTAATGGGTATCGTAGAAGGGGTTACAATCAGTGGTTGTATGTGGTTTAACGGGTGGAAATGTGCTTGGGTAGATAGTGGAGGTGTCATCGAGGGATCTCTACTGCATTTGTGTTGAGATAGGGAGTAAGAGGCACCCCCATAACAAGGCTCTATCCACATACTCTAAGTGATCAACCAAACATGAGAATGGCATGTTTGTGGGTGGAGCTAGTGAAGACCTAATGGGAATTCCCGTAAAATGAATCTTGGAGATGGGGAATCATCTAGTTTCAACTTCCGTGGGTAAGAGAGCTGAAAGTAGGTTTGTTGGATGTTGAGTAGCAGATGGAGAATGCCCGCTAAGATGCAAGGCTATCCCTACCGGGTCTATGATGGGTGGAATGGATGATGGGAGTTCCTCTATGAGGGGAGGAATGGATAGGTGCTCCTTTATGGGTGGAGGAGATAACAAGTGCTCCTCTGTAGGTGGAGGAGATAATGGGTGCTCCTCTGTGGGTGGAGGAGATAATGGGTGCTCCACTGTGGGTGGAGGAGTTACGGTAGGTAAAGGTTTGCTAAGTGGAGAAGCTAGGGGTGAGAGGGTCTCAATGTTAGCAAAAGACTCCTCTGTAGGAGATGAAGGGTGTTCCTTTATTGGTGAAGGAATAGTGATGGTTGGTTCAGACATGGAAGGAGGGTGTCGAGCTAGGATTTCCTCTATGGAAGGAATGTGAGGTAATTGAGATGCGGTAGGTACCTCGTTAAAGATTGTGTGAACCTCATGGGTATGGGTATCGTGAGTGGATGTCTCACCGGTTTGATTGGATGAAGGGGCATGATTGGGAAATGGTTTTTTAAAGATTTGTAGATTTTGGTTAGGGGTGGTGTTAGGATTATCCACAGTCAACTTACCTTTCTTGAGCATTTCTTAGACAATATTCTTAAAAGTGATGTAGTTTGCCGTCACTATGACCCTTTACCTTGGTGATAGTTATAGAAATCTTGTTCCTTATACCATGCGGGCATGGGGTGAGCAGGGTCAAAACTAGTGTGTGGTTTTATGGGTGGAAGGGTGATGGCGCCAACTTTGATAAGCTTTTCTAAAACATAAGAGTAAGGTTCCCAATTGGGGTATATTTTTTGCTGCTCTTGTCTGAATCGAAAAGCCCTTATAGGTGATAGATTAGATGAGGGCATGGCTTGATTGGATGGATGAGCTGGGCCGGCCTTGAGTACCACTGCATTAGTGGTACCTTTAGCCTTTGAATAACTTGGTTGGGGTTTAGAAGAAGAAGAGGTTTCATTCGACTTGAATGCCAAATTCTTATTTTAATTGGATTTTCTTCTCTTCGATGGCTTGAATCTCTAACTTTCGTGCCATAGTGAATGCCTCATCGAATGTTTTAAAAGTTTGGACCTGCAAGGTCGGGGAGATATGTCTAGTGCAAGCTCGAGTGAAGAGCTCGATGAGTTCAGTTTGTGGAAAATGAAAGGTAAGATAATTGATCAGGTTGTGCGCCGAGTAAGTGACAAAATATACGATAGATTCATCCTCATACTGATGTGTGGAATATAGATCGGTCATGGTAACTTTCTTGGTGATGTTGATGGAAAAATGATCCAAGAAAGCTTGGGCTACCTGATTAAATGAAAATATGGAGTGTTTGGGTAACCCACTATACTAGTCTAATGCAAGTCAGTGAGGGACATGGGAAAAGTTCTCAAAAGTAAGGCATCATCATGAGCAATCAAATAACACCCGTGTTTAAACAAGCACAAATGTTGTTGTGGGTCTTCCTTACTATTGAAATGATTGAATTTTGGCATTTCCCAATGCATAGGGTATGAACGGATGGGAATGGATGGGTGAATAGGCTCATTGAAATCTCATTGTAAGTGAGAGTGTTATGGGAGCTGGAAACCGATGCTTCCAGTGTTTTCATCTTGTCCATCATTAATTTAATTAGGTCATTAGTGGGCTGTGATGATTGAGTACCTCCTATAGTGTGAGGAGGTTGGTTTTGGGTGTATAATGGGTGGGGCATTCCAGTGTATGGGGCTGCATGTAAGGTGGCGGAGAAGAAGGCAAAGAAATAGGGGGTATATACCTAGAATGAATGATAGATGAAACATGTGGTTGTTGGTAGTATGTATATACGGGGAGGAAGGGTCATGGTAACCCTAGTGGCAATAGGGGCTAATGATTGTGGAATAGAAAGGATGACATTTTGAAAAGGGGTAGGGGTCATTGACACTGGAGGTGGGAACATAGCTACAGGTATATGTGAGACATGAGGGATGGATGAGGTTGTGTTTGGGGTAATCGACGAGGGTATGGTAGATGTAATGGGTGCTATAGGGGTAATAGAGACACGGCAGTCATAGCGGGTATAGGACCTAACTGTGAAACCACTGGGGATAAGGTGGATAAAGGTAGCATGGAGCCAAATGGGGTTGATGCAAATGTGGGTACGAGAGTCGGGAGGATGGATATGGGCATGCTGTATATCAACTGACCGAGGCATCTCGAGTGGATGAATGGGAGAGGTAAAACTATAAGGCAGCAGGGTTCTGGTCAAGGAGTCATGTGAACTCCTCATCTCCGGTAGCAGTGATATTGGTAGGTTGGATGGGATCCATGGCTGGTGATAAAATAGAGGGTGGTGAAGGACTAGGTGGGAGTGGTTGGCGACTAGCGTGGAACATGAGGGTGTTCGCTTGTCTTGGGTTAGTACCATGTGAACTAATACTAATCAGGTGAGGCTGCTTCTCTGTAAATAATACAAAGAATAGTAGAAACAGGTGAATCTGGTGATAAAAAAATGGATGAAGTGACAAATGGTGAGTGGAATGTGAAACAGGTTAACCGATGCCGGTTAGGCAAAACCGATGTTGGTCAGGGGTAGCCACTGTCGGTTATTGTGGAAAATAGATAGTGAGTAAACAATGAAGCAGAAGGGGAAATCTGACAAGTATGCCAAATCTGGGAATATGTAAAACGTCAATGGAAAAAGTGACAGTGACAGAGACTATGGGAAGTGGAAGAAAGTGAAGTGAAATGGTCCTTTTGAATAGGTTAGCAAAAGGACCCGGAACCGACAGTGGTTGGGCGTAACCGATGGTGGTCAGATGTAACCAATGATGGTCACTGTGAAATTGAAACAGTGATGAGAAAAAGTGGTTGTGAATTAGAATTTGATGTGGAATCAAACCCAAAAGTCTGAGAATGATGAAGATGTGGTTCGGACACACTCAGACAAAGTCATAATACACCAACTATGAATGGGAGTGTGCGAGGAAAGACAAAAATAATGATCGAAAGCTCTCACCTCAAAACGCAAATCAAACAGAACACTAAGAAAGAACATTCCTAGAGTTCCTATTCTATTACATTTGTTTAGCTTATGCTAATTAGGGACTAACACATGAATTGTGAAGTAGAGTTTTTGGTGAGGATGGCTTCCTACAAAGAAGGAGATCTAAAGGGTGAGGTTTAGGTTTTTATGGTGGGGGTGGGCTACGCTCTGAAGTATGACTCGATAGAGCAGTGAGCTGGGTGCCCACTATGCCATGATCGTGTGATCACCTACAACTTCTTCCAAGTAAGATGTTGTTTAAGAATGTATATATTTGAATTTTTGTGTGGTTTGGTAAGACTCAGAGAAAGAGAAAAGGATAGAAGTGCTTTTCTATGATTCATTTGTCAACCATCAGTTGGTAATGACATCCAACGTATAGGTTGCCCTCAATTAATGTGAGCTAATGTAGAAAATCAGAATGAAATGCACTTATTTTAAACCCAAATCGAAAGTATGATATTCGATGACAAAAAATAGATGAATAGGAAGAGGGATGCTCTTTCACTAAAATGCAGAAAACATGAAGAGATGATTCCTTTTAAATACACCAAAAGAAAAGTTTCCTTTAGAGAAAATATAAAAGGAGTGGATTACCAGGGAAGAAAATTAGTGTGTACACTTTTAGAAGGGAAACAAACACACAATTTTTTCCTAGGAATGAATGAAATGCAAGGAACCTCGGATGGGTCCCACCAGGCATGCCAAAATGTTTCACCTTTTTCTTAGATTGTTTCTTTGAATGGTTGATGAAACAAATAGGGTAATGGGCATAGGAGGAATACCTATTCAAATGTCATTTGATGGGTTGTTGCGTGTATGACTTCTAAATCCATAGCTGACCGTGAGAGCTTCCTTTTGGCTAGGAGGAACTACCTGTAATGAAAACAAGACCACCAGAAAGCATTAAACAATATGGGCAGTGAATTGCCTAGCGTAAGCTAGATCAGGAAGTATGGTACTTCCTAGATGGTTTCCATCCTTTGTTTTAAAAAATTAATGTTATAAAAAAGTAAATCCTATTGTTATTTTAAATTGATTTAGGTATCTCGCTTAAAACATAATAAGAAATAGATCTAATCTAACAAGCTAAGCTAGAATAGAATCCATAGGTCAAATAGTTGGTTGGGTTCTGCAGGTCTAGTAAAGGTCTCAAGTAGGTCACCAGTGAGTGAGGGTGAGATAAGATTAGGTGGATAGGTCTCTATTTAAGGATATATGGACAAATACAGAGACCGGTGTTGGTCATGGGTGACTTACTATGGTTAGGTATAACCGGTGCCGGTAACTATGAGATCTAGGAATATCATAGAATGGGGTGTTTGGTCCTTTTTGTGATTAAAAAAGGATTTTGGTCGGTTGGGATGAGGAAATGGGTGACTGGAGTAGGTTTTGGCAAGGTTCATTTGGGTCTATGGAGGTGAAAAGTATTGGGGATGGTCAATAAGGAGCAAGATAAACAATGGGTGATAAAACAATGATAAAATAAAATAACCAGGAAAGTATGATGTTGTACTTACTTGGATTTTGTTCATGAAGGATTGTGTGTGATGGATGGAGGTGCCAATGGTGAGTTTGAAGGCTGCAAGTGATTACACCAACTGAAGAAAATCTTCTGCATGGGCTGCATGCACACTCCTCTTTTGCTTGGATAATTCAGAAGGTGGTTGGGATGGCTGTGCAGGAGAAGATGCTCAATCTCCTTCCTTGGATGTGAGTTCTTATTGGAATTGGCTCTCTGAAGATGCGTTATCTTTTTGAGCTCTCATTCTTTCTCGTCAACTTTCTCCCAATGTTTTCCAACCTTGAGAATAAGGTAGTTCAGGAGTTAAAAGGGGGGTAGCGCGGCGTGTCCTGGCTTAACCAGCGGCGGTTAGGGGAAACCGATGTTGGTCAAGGTGGGATTTTCTAGGTTTACCAAACTTAGGGAGATCCTCTTGATTTCCTTGGGTCTCTTGTCATTATCCCGTGGATTAGATTGGGAGCTTCTGTGAGCATGTGGGAATGTGGTTAGAGGAGTGTAGGCATTGATTTTTAGGGTTTGGGTAAGTCTTAGTTAGTTATGGTAACTTGCTAAGAATAAGTATTAAGGTGAGTTATTTTGATGAGGTGTCTAAGTGAACTATATGTGTAGATATTATTTAGATAAGATATTTAAATAATAAATATAGTGAGGGTAAATAATTAATTAAATTAAATTAATAAATTAATACTAGTGTGGTGAAGGGGGCCATGGCTAGGTGAAAGTGATGAAGGGTACTTATATGTCGAAGGATGAAGGGGAAGTGTGACCTAATTTTAGTGTCTACACATGGTGCAAGGGCCTCTGCCAAGAATGACAAAATACTCTTCAATGTAGCATTATAAAGGAGGATATGAAATTAAAAGATGAGGATGGAGATGGAGGGAGGCATAGGTAATTATGGGGAGATAGAGAAATGGAGAATATATTGTTAAAAGGACAATTTTAGATGATGGAAATAGATAAAATTTCATTCCATCAAGGGATACTATTAATGACAAACAAGAAATGTGTGATCTCTCCTAGTTCATTTAGAATTATTAGGATATATTATGAAAAAATTCATGTCCTTTCTTTGAAGCTAAAACCACTTGTAGAAGGGAAGGACCTTTTCAAAAATATTAGACATCCTAGATTGGGAAGAGTATGCATTAAGGGAAATGAAACAACTAAATAGATTGCATAGTAGAGTGTATGAAACTTGATGTAGGAGAATCAAACCAACAAGGTGTATATAAAGTTTGATTTTCAATAAGAATCCTATTATGCCTTCAATGTGTCTATAATAGCTCCATAAGAGATTGAATTGAATTATTTCAATTAAGTTATACTACTAATTGTAATAAGTAGTCTCAAAGATGAAGTCACCTTTCATAGGTTTGTGGTCACTTGAAAGGTCCTCATGGTGGTGTGAGAGTCAAATTGTAATATAGAGGTCTATCATGGTAATGTAAAAGTGTAATGGTGAAATATAAGTCAAGTGATAGGTTTATAGGCTATAATATGGATGTAATTCCATCTTAGATAAGTCTTAGCTCGTACTTGCATGAGAAAAGACAAATTAGCATGTTGTTGAGTAGTTGAGGATTTTGTGGAACAAGAAGTCAAGATTAGAATGCTTATTGTTTTGAAGATAATCACCTTTCTCCTACATATGGAAGGTTTTGTAACATAAATTCAGGGATGAATGAACATAGCAGAAAGTTTGGTAGCCAAGAAATGGCTATGTATTTGTGTTTTTACATAATATTGTGATAAAATCTCCATGACCGAATAATGAGTAGGAAAGTTGAAATTGGGTTTATTTGATATATTTCTCATTAGTTTCAATTATCAGAGATAGAGGAGAAAATTATAAACTCATAACAATTTAACTTAGTTCTTGACCATTAATTTGAAGGTTTTTGCAAGTAATGGTGTATTTGCGGGACAAAAATAGGGAAATGAATATCTTGTATTATGGCCATCCAAAATCAATAAAAGTTTGAAAATATATTTTTCTAGACATGGGTAAGAGGCCCTTAAAGTTTTAGGATTAAGCAGATCATGGTGGAAAAGATATCAATGACATAAATTTTATGCGAGATGCACACAAATTGTCGATAAAATGACTAAATGGGAAAATATATTTAGCTTTTGTTTTGTGCAAAAAAATTAGCTGAAATATGGAACATGTGTTCTTTGAAAGGTCATATAAAAGCTGCCAAATTTTCATATTAATTGGACAAGTATAGAAAAAGTAATGAATGATAGAAATTTTCAGGTTGTGTAGGTAAAAAAATAGGGTATAGAATGGTATGTTTATTTTGCCATTTATTTGGTAAAATTAATATTTTAAGCTACCAATTGTATGTAGTTCAATGATAAGAGATATAAGAAGGTAATATCATCGATTTTGAGGTGATTTGAGTCTATTTAATAACTTCGCAATTAGATAGCAGTCAAACTAGATCTAAAACAAGACTCCATACTCTATTTTTGATATCACCTAGAAGATTGAGTAAGGTTACATTTATGCTTTGTCTAATAATGATAAATTAGTGTATGACTATTTACAATTAGATATCAATCAAGGAGCATCTAAAGAAGGAATATTATCGTTACAGAAAGTAAACTATCATCCAAATGGATTATGATTGCAGGATTGAAGGAGATCACATACATGGTAAAGATACATGACTAATGAAAGTTATTATGAATTAAATTTAATGTTGATGTCAGATATGTTTAGGAGGAGTTGTAATCCATAGTTTATTGTAATAAGGATGGTACAAATATGAGGTCTTGGTATCCAAATTGATTCTCCCTTAGAAACCAAGAAACAACACAGACTTAGCAATACATTGAGAGACATACAAATCTTATTATGATTCATTTTGTAGCTATGGAGTAGATTTGTCTGACACTTTGTCACTTGGGAATCAGAGAAATGGATAGAACCTTCATTAAGGATTTGATCTATCCTCACTACTTTAGGTCGTGCCTTTTGACCAAGGTGAGAGGACCCATTTTGTAACCTCTGTTGGTGAAGGAGAATGAAGATATCCTTCTTTACACAAATTTGAAAGGAAACCCTAAGAAAATATGATCAATGCACCACAATTTAACTCTCATGATTTGTCACTTCTAAAGAATGGTGATATTTTCTAAACAGGGTTAAGGTTACTAGAGACATTATGGAATCCTAATTGCTTCTGCATATTTTGGTAGTAGAATTTATACATTTGTGGACATACAAGGAAAACAAGGGTAGTTCAGGTGGGATTCATTGTTTTTGAATAATTTTGGTGGGAGATTAAGTAGGATAAAATTTATTATGCCAGATATTTGAGAAACTTCACAACAATTGGAATACTAAATGATAGAAAGCTTTAGAATAGCTAAAATATTCCTTCAACCAGAAGGTGTGCATCAATGGAGGCCTAGATTTGCATGATTTCACATGATCTCCAAGAATTCAACACGAAGGCTCGAGCTAAAGACTCAATTAAACATCAAAGACCCTAGTTCCTCATGCCTAAGATAAACTCAAAGGCTTAGAGACAATCTTTATTAACAAATGTTAGTAAAGTGATTTTAAATTGTTTATCTCATTACAGGATGAAGGATCTTCTTGAAATGAAATTACAAATGCCACTAAACTATCACAGGGACAAGATCCTGTGTGATTAGAGGGACTTTAACACAAGATTGCAATAGGAATAAGAAAAATTACTTGCAGACATTCTAAAATAAAGAAGACACAAATTTTCCCAAGATTGACACAGATTAATTCAATGTTGATTAGATTCATCAGCAGGGGAAAGTTTCTTTGAAACATTCTCAAAGCTTGTCAATGACTGTACACTCACAACCAACTTGACATGATCAAATCTAAAACATAGGAAATTAACAGGTTTCTCAGATGGTCTCTCAGGAAGATGGTGTTTCTCAAATTTTCTCATAAGAATTAAACCCCGACCATTTGCAATAATATTCTCATTGCATTTATACATTTCACTTTCTCACTCATCCCAAATTTTCCCCCAAAAAGAAGAATATTTGAGGAAACTTTGATTTTTACCAATTTGCCTTAGAAAGCAATGTTTAACAAATTCATACCTGAAAGCTTCTAGGTGGAAAAATTATAAATTGATCACGTTTCTTATACCCTTGAATAATGACTGGGATGCCATGCCATAACTTTTTGATAGTCCTTATAATCATTCGTATTATGTCATGCGAGAAATCCCCATTTTAATCATTTTTTGGTGGCCCTATCGGATCGACAGGAAATCCTTTTCACCCTCGAGGCAACACCTTTTTCATCCTTTTGCACCTGTAACCTCCATCATTTCACCCCTTTCCCATTCTTTCCTCTCCGCAACTCGCTCTTTGTCCATCTTCTCTAGTAATTTGTGTTTCTTCAAGTGCCCGAGCAATTCCAAATTCAAAATATCAAACTTAACAATCCTTGAACTCACAAATTTAAGCTTTAAATCCACTCAATTGTACTTTATAGATAAAAATGAAAAGGGGATTTATCAAAAAATGATGGAAAATAATGCGTATTGGCATCTCTAGGAGTCTTGGAGCAAAAATGGTGTAAAAATTGGATGTAATGCACAAAAATTGTTGATTCTTCCCCTTCTCAGCTTTAGATTAGAGTCGTCCACATGTTTCCTTGGTGCAACTACAAAGGAGAAGTATAAAGGCAAGTTTCCAAACAAACATGGGCCTTCCGCGTGCCCTAGACCTAAAAACCACCTTTTGGCCTTTGAAAAGTCTCAATATAAAAAGGAGCCAACAAAAGCCTCCACGTGTCTTAATGACACTCTTTTGATATGGTTCCCAAAAGCGGAGACCCCAAACAAGCTAGGGCTCACCATGTGTCTCGATCTGAAAAATTTCTTGAAAAATTTTAAGGACCAAAGTGGAAGGTTCCATGTGTCTAGGGTCCGAGATAATTTTCCTTGTCCGTTGAAAATTCCAAGCAAAATCAGAGTGAGCGGAAACTTCCATGAGTCCCCATGGTGCTCTTTCAACAATAAAATTTAGGGAAGGTCCCCAAATTGGCACGGGCCATCCACATGTCCCATGCCTTAGAAATTTACTTGAAAATTTTAAGTATAAAGAGGAGCTGGTGGAAGCCTCCACGTGTCTCCCTAGCGCAACTTTGAGATGGTTCCCAAAAGCGGAGACCCTAAACAAGCGCAAGCTCACCACGTGTCTCCTTGGCACAACTGCTAAGGTAGGACCCAGAGGCAGATCCTCAAATGAGCGTTAGCCCTCCACATGTCCATGGTTTGACAAAGTTGCACCGGCCACATGAAAAAATGTCTAAGTCTGGGTAAGGTAGTGGAAACCTCCACGTGTCTCCCGACGCAACTCCAAAGGTCAAACCAAGAGGTGACTTTTCAGATGAGCGCAAGCCCTCCATGTGGAAAAAACTTGAGTTGAAGTGGGCCTTAGAGTTTCAAAATGCCCCACCAAGCCACATCCAATCAGAAAGGACCACATTTCCACAAATGTTGAGATATAAATTGATAGGGAAAACACACCCATCAAACCGTAAAATGTAGGGAAATCACCATTTGCGCCTAGAAATGAATCTTTCTTTAAGGAAAAGAATTTGGAAATGATATAAGGCCCAAATGTGATCCACCGAGCCACATCCAATCAGAAAGGACCACATTTCCATAGATATTGGGACAAAAATTGATAGGGAAAACAAAACGTGACTGTGGAAAAATAGAAGGAAGGGAAAAACATGAGTTTACGCCCAAGTTACAAATTCTTTCACATGGATAGAGGAATGGAAAAAAATTTGGACATAAACTTATGATTCGACCAAAGGAAGGGACTGATCATGACAACCAAATGAAGGACATAGCTTTCATGCATCAATACAAGGAGATAGAAAACACGAAAAATCCGCAAACTAAAGAATTTCAAGGAAAAACAGAGTGATATCAAATTGAGCACTAATATCATCTTTGACTCGGGGATGGGCACTCTCTGTGAGTGCCACAAGAACAAATAGTAGACAAAGTGCCAAAAATAAACCATTAGGAAATGGAGTCAAAGAACAAGCTTGCAGAGAAGAACAATAATAACCAAATCCCCAAGGACGAACCGAGAACCAAAAAATGGATGCCAAGGACTAGGACGAAACAAAACAGAAAAACATGAAAGTAAAAAGAAACCAAAATAATATACATTGTACAATGGTGTATACCTTGATTCTAAGAAATCAATCAAGGAAATGTTTCAAATACCTTCCATTAATAGGAAACTCAATCAATTCCCCATCTAAGTCTTTTAAGAAGAAGGTATGTTCACCAATTCAAATTTCAATTGAATAAGGTCCCATCCATAATGCATCAAACTTTCCATGTTTTCCCTTATCCTCATGCTTGCTATCCCACAATAGCATAAGATCTCCCACACTGAAATCTCTTGGATTCACCTTCTTATCAAACAACTTCTTCAATTTCTCTCTGAATTTTACATGCCTTTGATGGGATGCCCTTATTTCTTCATCTAACTCAACAATCTGATTGATGCGAGCATCATAGGGACTAACCTCTTGATCTTCTAGTTGTTGAAGAAATTGAAATGAAGATAATTGCATATGCAGGGGCAGCAGAGCTTGAGTTCCATACACCAAATCAAATGGGATTTTTAGTAGCTCATTTAACAATGATTCGATCAACCCAAACAACAAACTTCAACTGCTCACCCCACTTCCTTTTGTTCAACTCCAAAGTTCTTCTAATTATCTTCAATAGGTTTTATTGTTGGACTATGCTTGTCCATTTCCTTGGGGATTATAATTAGAAGCATATGTCAAATTGATCACATATTCATGGCACATGGCCACCAAAGGTTTAGCCTGGAAGCTCATGGCATTATCAGCAACTATTTTTGGCAGAACTCCAAATATGCAAATGATATGATTCAAAATGAAATCCATGACAATTTGGTGAGTTTCTTTCTTGGTGGTGATTGCCTCCACCCACTTGGTGAAGTAATTAGTGGTTACTAAAATCCACTTATGGGCAGAACTCGAAGGATCTGAAATCTCACCAATGAATTCCATTCCCCACTGCCTAAATGGGGCTTCAATTGATACAAGCTGCAAAGGAAGGGATCCTGAAGCTTTCAGTCTTCTAGAAAAGCATTGGCAACTTTCACATTTTCTTACCAACAAAGTTGTATCCTTGAAAAGAGTTGGCCACCAATAACCATCCCTTAATATCTTATGATTTGTGACTCTTCCACCAAAATGCCCCCCACAAACTCCTCCATAGAGATCAACAATTATCTTAGGGGCTTCATCTTCAGTAATGCATCTTAAGAGAATTCCCTCAGAGTTCTTCCAAGCTAACCCAAAATCAGTAATGCCATATTTTTGGGAAGCTAACTTAAGTGATCTTTTCTGATTCTTTCTCAAATGTTCAGGCACTTGTAAATGTTTGAGATAAAAAATGATGTCCTTGTACCATTCAAAATTTATCAGTTTTTCAAGGACATTCAACCTTTCTTCTTCAACTTCATTTAACTCAATTGTTGCAAATTAATCTCTACCATAAGTTTTTCCAGGCCCAAACCTTTGACAAATTTTGTTGTTTGGATATCCATATCATACTCTTGCAATTTGTTTACCCATCGGCATATTTTTCTTGAAACCTCCATTTCTAATAGGATATCTTTCACCATGGTGTGGGGAACATAAGAAATGACTTTAGAACTCAAAATATATGGCCTGAAGACCTTTGTTGCTTTTACTAAAGCAAATTCCTACTTCTCCATGATAGTATACTTTAGCTTAGCTCCTTGTAATGCCTTACTGAAAAATGCAATTGGTCTTTTAGATCCCTCATCATCCTTCTACAACAACACAAATGCAATATTAATTTTTGAAGCAAAAGAAAACATTTTGAAAAGCCTTCTAATCATCTGAGCTGCTAAAACAGGGGCATTCTTTAATGCTTCTTTGATCCCAGAAAAAGCTTGAATAGTTGTTTCTTCCCATTTGATACTTTGGTCTTTCTTCAACATGCTAGTGATTGGGATAGTTAGTTCAGAAAAGTTGGAGATAAATATCCTAATAAAATTAATCTACCCAAAAAGGATTGAATTCCCTTCTTGGTTCTTGGAATAGGGACTTTACTGATGGCTTCTACCCTTTCAGGATCAATCATGACCCCTTCCTTTGACACAATGTGCCCAAGCAACTTTTCTTTCTAAACTCCAAAATGGCACTTCTTGTGATTTAGTGAAATAACATACTCCTTACATCTTAACAACATTTTTTATAAGTGTTGCAGGTGGTCAATCCTTTTTCTAGAGAAAATAGTCACATCATCTTGATATACAACAATAAAATCATTAATATAGCTAGAGAAAGCTACATCCATTGCTCTTTGGAAAGTGGCTCCAACATTCATTAGACCAAAAGGCATTCTGACATATACATATGTTCCCCAAGGAGTGGTAAAGGTAGTCTTGATTTGCTTTGATTCCTTCACAACTACCTAGTTATATCTAGAAAAACCATCCAAGGTGGAAAAACAATTTTGAACTAGTAACCAATTATAACATATTGTCCATATTTGGAAGAGGGTAGTTATCCTTCATTGATGCTCTATTCAAGTTTCTAAAGTCCACACATAGCCTTATATCTCTATTCTTCTTTCTGATAGGTACCAAGTTTGCAACCCATGATGAGTACCTTGTGGGTTGTATGATTCCTCCATCCCTCAATTTTTTCAATTCTTCTTGCATATTTAGGGAAAGGAGTGGATTGATTGGCCTCTATTTCTACCTAAATGGCTTGGCAAGAAGCTTCCAAGGGAATTTCATGCTAGAAAATATCCTCTCTGTATGCTTTCAGTTCAGAATAAGACCATGCTAAGCATTCCTGGTATTTCTTTAACAATTGGACATATGACTACTTTTCTTCCTTGCTCAGATTGCTACCTAGCCAAATCTTACGTGGTTTATCCTTCATGCTCAGGTCATTCTCTTCAACATCCCTTGAGGCTGACATGTGTCTATTGACAATGCAATTAGCATTATCAAAGTTTGATTCAAGTGCTACCAAACCTCTGGGAATAGTATTAGTCTTCAATTGAATGATGTCTTTGCCAAATAAAGTCTCCTTTCCATCAGCCACACAAACCATTGGCTCCCAATCTATACGTTGATCAGAAAATTCTCCTTGGTTCTACAAAACCTTTACACCTGGGCATCGTCTTCGAACACTTGCCAATGTTTAACATTGTCAAGAATAGATGACCTAATCAATACCTCAATATTATACTCACAATAGGGGGATACAAGTACAATTTTCAAATTTGGACCCCAATATGGCCAATTTATCTGCTAAAGTATTGTACTTCATGTCGTGGTGTATTATGTTGAAGGAGTCAAACATTTCAATGAAATCCCAGACTACATGCTTATACTACTTCATTCTCTATTTTTTGTTGCATACAGTTTTATAACCTACTTGAAAATAAGCTACGAGTCTCCTTTAACAATGATGTCTCTAATACCATATTTCCAAGCAATTCTTAAACCCAATAAAATGCTTCATATTCAGCAATATTGTTAGTGCACTCAAAGTTGAGTTTAAAAGAGAAAACAAAATCTTCCTGGCCTAGAGATATTAGAACAATGCTAGCACCATTTCCAAAATTAGAGCAAGCCCCATCAAATAAAAAATTTCAAGGAGAACTTACTTTTTAAGAGACTTGCATTGATCAATTTTGTGCTCTTTACCATCAACAAATCCAAAATGTTATCTACATCGTGTCGGTGTATAACACTTCATATGAAGCATTATTGGGATCCTCAATGAGATGTAGCATCTTATTTTCACCATACAAATTTACAAGGATGCCCTCAATAGGTATAGTGGTGAAAGACATATCCATTTGCACACTACCAACCACACTAGTAGCCCATTTTCTTGATAACAACATTCCCCATTTGGCAGGGAAATCAACAATAACAACATCTAGTTTTAAGTTCTTGCCTGAGTAGGCTGTGAGTTCCACTATCAAACCCTTGACACATCCAACCACTAGCACCTCTCTAGAATCCATGGAAGTGCACTTCCATAAGCTTTTATCACTTTGATATCTAATTCATTCATGACCTCAAGAGGCATAACATTGCATGATGCTCCATAATCAAACATACAGTCATATAACAGCCTGTCCCTAATAATCAAAGTAGTGAAAAATGGATCTAAATTAAGTTGGGACTCAACCAAGGATGTTCCCAAATATACTTCAAGTGGCTCACCTAGTTCTTCTAGCACTTGGGGTTTTTCCAAATCTGTAATGGTAGGAGGAGTCTCAACATTGTTTACATTTCTACCTTGGGTAATCTTTTCTTCTTTAAATCCCAAATACTCAAAGGCCCTTTTCTTGTGCTCAGGAATCCTAAGTAGCTCTATAAATCTTGATCTAACTCAAGAATTAGGAAATGTCATGAGGAATGTATTTGGGCAAGGCAAAGCATTTGGAGGAAGACTGGGAAACTCATCTAACAACAAAGGATTTTTCATGGTCTGAGCATGGGTAGGGATACTAGTTCTGCTTAGGGACACAAGGCTTTTACCAAATGTATATTTCTTAGGAGTTTCTTTTGAGATATTGGTGAGAACTAGAGTTTTTGGTTTTCCCTGAGGCTCTACCCCTTAGATAACTTTACTCCTAGTGTTATATTCCTTTTCATGGCCAACTACAACATTCATTAACAACTTCCTATCCTCCTCATAAGGGATTCCTCCATCATAATTTTTAATCATTAATGCCCTTAAGTATTCAAAATCATTACTAGGCAATTCAAAAGCTTGCACTATATCTATTTCAAAAGTATGAGAGGGAGGAAGGGGTAATACCCAGTGGATGCAATCCTAGAAATCTGCAACAGTTCTAGCACTTATTAATTCAGTTGAATTTTCTCCTTCGTTGTGAGCTTGTAGAGCACCCCATCATGCACACATCATCTTTAGTGTCATCATCAGCTTCCTCAACTTCTTTATCTTCATCACACGTGGCATGTGTCAAGAAACATTTGTCACACCACTCAATTTCACTAGCTTCTTCCACAACAACAACTCTAGTAGTTAAACGATCATGCACTAATTTGTTTTCCCTGAGTTGGGGCTATCTAATTCCTGATCCCACAAGTCCTTTGCCTCTCTCATCAAGTCTCTAACCACCCCTATTATGATTTGCAAATTTTCTTGACCTTGTGCTTTATGATGACCTTAGGAACCTTGTCCAATCCCCTTCTCTGCTCTGGCTAGTTTATAGGATATTTCCTTAACAACTCTAACCAAAGTTTTTACAACCTCCTCCAGATCCACAACTTTACTTGACTGAGGCTTCTTTGGATTGATTATCTTGATGCCTTCTCTCTTAGGAGGTTTACCAATTGCCTTGATGTTATTTTCAATCTGCAAAGCCATGGTGAAGGCTTGCCTCAATGTTGTTGGGTTCTTATCCCTCAAATAATAGGCAACCTTCTTATCAAAAGCATCAAAGTATTTTATCAAACAAGAAACATCACTTGGCCTCAGGATCACAGGTAGCCTATTTAGGGTCTTATTGAACCTTGTATTGAAGTCATAAACAGACTCATTAGGATTATTTTTTATTTTTAAATTCTGATAAAAGAAACCTAGGGTCTATTTTATCTCTATACTATAATCTAAAAGCATTCTTCATTTCTATCCATGAATCAATGGAGTTGTCTGGAAAATTTTATACCAGTCCCGTACATCCTCCTCTAGAGTATGAATAAACAATTTTATGTACACATCCACAATTGATAACTCCTTTCTCGATTTATAATCTCTAACAAATTTCCATATCCTTTTTCCTTCAAAATTTGTCTTTCCCAATTTTGAAACAACCTTCTAAAGCATGGTATTCAATGAAGAGAGATCTTCTTCCTTCTAGCTTTGTAGAGATTAGTGATAAATTTCAATTGACAGAGGTTAAGACACTAACATTTATCAAAAGTTAATTTAAAATGGATTCGCCACTAAGGATTTTCACCTTAGTTGTGTAAATGCACTAAAATTGGCTTGTCAAATGTTTGTCAACACTAAATTCATGCAAAGCTTCATAGATCTGACCTTTTTTTACTTGTATTTAATATTGATGATGTAAAATTAGTGCAAAAACCATCGAAACTAGAAATATTACATGCAGAACTTATAAATTTTCTCGATTCTTACAAATCTGGACACAAGATGATGTTTCAACAATGTATTTACACTTTAAAATTTGTAAGAAGCATTTACTAGGGTCTATATGTGTTGTTGATGGTGTTAAAACATTGCACACACCTTCATGTCCATGGTAACAGTGCTAAACTGGTGTTATTGCCGCACAAATAAATCTTGGATCTCAAATAATCCTCAGAAATGCAAATCAGGTCCCTAACAATGGTGCCAATCTGGTGTTGTTGCCACACAAATAAATCTTGAAGCTCAAATAATCCCCAAGCAATGAAAATCAGGTCCATGGTAGTGGAACCATTATGGTGTTGGTATCCAAATTGATTCTCCCTTGGAAACTAAGCAACATCACATATTTATCAAGACATTGAGAGATAGACATATCTTATTATGAGTCATTTTATAGCCGGGGAGGGGATTTTTCTGACTCTTTATTCACTTGGGCATCAGATAAATGGATAACACCTTCATTAAGGATTTGATCTATCTTTATTGCTTTAGGTCATGCCTTTCGACCAGGGTGAGAGGACCTATTTTGTAACCTCTGTTAGTGAAGGAGAATGAAGATATCCTTCTTTGCACAAATTTGAAAGGAGACCCTGAGAAAATATTATCAATGCACCACAATTTAACTCTCACGAGTTGTCACTTCTAAAGAATGGTGATATTTTCTAAACAAGGTTAAGGTTACTAGAGACATTATGGAATCTTGATTACTTATGCATATTTTGGTAGTAGAATTTATACATTTGTGGACATATAGGGAAAACAAGGGTGGTTCAGATGGGATTCATTATTTTTTGAATAATTTTGGTGGGAGATTAAGAAAGATAAAATTGATTATGCCAGATATCTTTGAGAACCTTCACAACAATTAGAATACTATATGACATAAATCTTTAGAATAGCTAAAATATTCCTTCAACTAGAAGGTGTGCATCAATGGAGGCCCATATTTGCATGGTTTCACATAATCTCCAAGAATTCAACATGAAGGCTTGAGAAAAAGAATCAATTAAACATCAAATACCCCTAGTTCCTCATGCCTAAGATACACTCAAAGGCTTACAGAAAATATTTATCAACAAATGACAGTAAACTAATTTTAAATTATTTATCTCATTATAGGATGAAGGCTCTTCATGAAATGAAATTGAAAATGCCACTAAACTATCATAGGGACGAGATCCTATGTGATTCGGAGGGACTTTAACACAAGATTGCAATAAGAACAAGAAAAACTACTTGTAGACATTATGAAATAAAGTAGACACAAATTTTCCCAAGATTGACATAGATTAATACGATGTTGATTAGATTCATCAATAGGGGAAAGTTTATTTTAACAATCTTAGAGCTTGTCAATGGTTGTACACTTGCAACCAACTTGACATGATCAAATCTAAAACATAGGAAATTAACAAGTTTCTCAGATGATCTCTCAAGAAGATGGTCTTTCTCAAATTTTGTCATAAGAATTCAACCCCTGACCATTTGCAAGAGTATTCTCATTGCATTTATACATTTCACTTGTTCACTCATCCCAAAATTTCACCCCAAAAATAATAATATTCAAGGAACCTTTACTTGTCACCAATTTACCTCAGAAAGCAACGTTTAACAAATTCATACCCAAAAGCTTCCGGGTGGAAAAATTATGAACTGATCACGTTTCTCAGACCCTCAACTAATGACTGGGATGCCATGCCACAACATTTTTACATTCCTTATAATCATTCTTATTATGTCATGTGAGAAATCCTTGTTTTAATCATTTTCCAGTGGCCCTGTATAGCTGGATCTGACAGAAATCCTTTTCACCCTCGAGGCAACACCTTTTTCATCCTTTACACCTACAACCTCCATTATTTCACCCCTTTCCCATTATTTCTCTCGTAACTTTGCTTTGTGTCTAGATTCTCTGGTAATTCACATTTTTGCAAGTGCCCGAGTAATTCCAACTTCAAAATATCAACCTTAACAATTCGAACTCATAAATTTAAAATATCAACTTTTTAGACAAAAATGACAATTTTGGACTCAAAAATCACATTTCAGATCTAATCTTGGAGTAAAAATGGCAGAAAAATCAGATGTAATGCATAACAACTGTTGATTATTTCCTTCTTAGCTTTAGATTAGAGCCATCCACATGTTTCCTTGGCGCAACTAAAAGGAGAAGTACAGAGGCAAGTTTCCAAACAAGTGTAGTCCTTCCACGTTCCCTGGACCCAAGAAAAACACATTTTGGCCTTTGAAAAGTCTCAATATAAAAAGGAGCCAACGGAAGCCTCCACGTGTCTCCCTAGCGCAACTTTGAGATGGTTCCCAAAAGTGGAGACCCTAAACAAGTGCGGGCTCACCACATGTCTCCTTAGCGCAACTGATAAGGTATGACCTAGATGTGGATCCTCAAGTGAGTGTCGACCCTCCACATTTCCATGGTCTGACAAAGCTCCACTGGCCACATGAATAAAATGTCTAAGTTTTGGTAAGGTAGCGGAAACCTCCACATGTCTCCCTGGCACAACTCCAAAGGTCAAACCAAGAGGTCATTTTCAGATGAGCACAGGCCCTTCACATGGACAAAAATTGAGTTAAGTGGGCCTTAGAGTTTCAAAATGCCCAGCTAAGCCACATCCAATTAGAAAGGACCACATTTCCACAAATGCTAAGATATAAATTGATGGGGAAAACACACCCATCAAACCGTAAAATGCAGGGAAATCACCATTTATTGCTCGAAATGAATCTTTCTTTAAGGAAAAATAATTTGGAAATGATATAAGGCCCAAATGTGATCCACTGAGCCACATCCAATACAAAAGGACCACATTTCCATAGATATTGGGATAAAAATTGACAGGGAAAAAAAAATGTGACTATGGAAAAAATAGAAGGAAGGGGAAAAACCCGAGTTTACGCCCAAGTTAAAAATTATTTCACATGGACAGAGGAATGGAAAACAAATTTTGGACTTAAAGTGATCCTCAACCAAAGGAAGTGAATGATCATGGAAACCAAATGAAGGAAAAGATTTCATACATCAATACGGGAGATAGAAAACACACAAAGAGCCCGCAAATTGAAGAATTTCAAGGAAAATGGGGTCGAGATCAAATTGAGCACCAACATGAGGAAGGACTCGTATAACAAAGGTAAGAACATCAAGATTTTCATGGAATTTACAAGTTATGGGAAATATTTGATTCTTAGGTGTGCCATGAGAATTCATAGAAATAGTTAAATTGTATAGAAAATGAACATATAATCAAGGATAAAAATTCCTTTATATTGAAGTGAGATGTTGGTAGGTAGAGTTAGGACAGAAGATGCTTAAAATGGTCTTGCATGAATGAGTGAGTTCATTTTGATCAAGATTAGGCATGGTTCATAGTTAAGGTTTCATTTCCAATTATAGAGTAAGATCCTCATATGCACCTTGATTAGATTGATCACCAAGATAATATGAATGCACATGATATTATCTAAACTACCACTCAACAAGCATCCAAAATACAACTAAAGTTGGAAAAAGTTAGCAACAATGTTGCACTACTAGAGTTTGTGTTAAACAATAAGAAGGTGCATCATTTTTGGTATTAGAGCATGGTGTTATTTGTATGATGATGTTTACTAATGATATTGTGAATAATATTTCTGGATACGGGAATAGAAAGAAGTGGAATTGAGAAGAGAATTGGAAAATTTGCATTATGGAGGTAAAACAAGTGAAGTATTTTGTTTTTGTTTGACTGAACAAGATTGTGATTTATAGGAAACTTGAGATTTTAAAGGGAATAGGTGAAAAGAGGATAAGAGAGGAAAGAAGAAGACAATGTGACTTTAGAATACCTTAAGCCACAAAGGCTTGAAAAGTGAAGAAGAACTAGTTGAATCTCAAGGGGAAAGATAAGTCAATAGATCAATGTGAAATAGACTTGGGTGAGACTTGAGTAAAGAAGGAATTACTAAAAAACTAGGTCCAAAGGAAGGAAACATGGGTGAGGTATCTATTAAGGTGAAATAGACTTCCTAGGAGAAGATAATAAAGTAAGATAAATATTTAGAAAAAAAGATAAGATTTGAAGGGCTAGATGAAGAGAAGAGTCACATGAGAGAAGAGTTGAATGTGGAGAAAGAGATAGCTGAGATGAAGCTAATATTGGCATACATGGAAGAAGTGTTAGAAGAGAAGAGACAAAGATTCCTTGTAAGAATTAGGAAATGAGTATAGTGGCCTCTCATAAGGATGATTGAACAAAGAAAGAGATCAGTCAATTAAGGAGTGAATCAGATGGTTGATAATGTATCTTGAAAAGGAGAGAAGAGATGCAAATCAGTCTCAAATGTTTACTTCTAATCATTTATTTTCATGGGTGTATACATGTGAAAGGATGAATGAAAGAAAAATTGGGAAAACATGACATTGGTGGCAAAAAGGGAGAAAGAACAACATTTTTTCATATAAAATCAAATGAACATGTCAATTGAGAAAGAAGTGGAGGTTTTCTATCCAGAGGAAGGAGAGATGCTAGGTGAATGTGAAAAGTAATTGCAAAAGCTTAATGTTATCAAAATTATTTTTGTGATGTTGTATTTGATCATGAAAATGTAAATTTTCATGAGGAGGAATTGTATAAAGAAACAACAAAATTGTTCAATGAGTTAATTAGAAAAGAATGTATGAAAAAAAACATTTGTAAAGTTTTATGTGTAATAGGAAGAGGTGTCTCATATGACACAATTGGAAACTAGTTCAGTTTTGAAACAAGATATGAGAGAAGAAAAGGAATATTTACAATAGTTTATGAGAAAGTCAGAGAATTTCAGCCTCATAGGAGGTGAAGAAAACATGAGAAAGGTTGAGATGAAAAAATTGGATGAAGAAAATGTTGATGGAGGGGTTGTTTTTCCTAAAAACTTTGAATCTAACATTGCTTTTGAGTGTGTGTGTATACAGGTTTAGAAGATGAATTAGAAAAATAAGGCTAAGTGGATGACTTATTCACTTATGAAAGCCAAGAACAACTTGAAGTTGGATTGAGAAACTTGGAAAACTTGATCTACAAGGATAGTGTAGTTGATAATGATTGTGAAAGAAACCAAGAATTTGATGAAGAACAAAGCCAGTTGAAGGAGAAACTTGATGAGACTTCAAGCTCTCAATGTTTTACATTTGATGATAAATTTGATTTTGTGGATGAATAGGTGAAGAGTATAGAAAAAGAGCTTTGGAAAGAGTTCAGATGGAGAATCTACAAGATGATATCCTTATTTTGAAGGATAAAACTATGGAGACAAAATACAAATAGGAAAAGGACATTCATGAGGCAAGAAGATTTGTACTATTTTGGTACAATTGGAAAAAAGGAAGAAGAAATAGATGTAGACACCTGAATTTGGTATCCATCCCTCGATTGCATGAGTGCACATATTTATTTAATCATCCCCTTATTTAATTAAATGCCCATCCAAGCCTCATTAATTAACTAAGTGACATTAATTAATTAATCAGCTAATATGTTACATGCCTAAGTTATCTCATCCATATTAATCTTTATTCCTATTAATTAATTAATCCCCATGATCTTGCCCTAACCAAACTTCTCTTTAGGATGCTTTTGTCCTAAATTTATCCACTTGCTTTTCTAAGATTTTCTCCCATCTAATTTTATGCCATAACTACCTTAACCTCATCCCCAAGCAATATCATCCCACCTCCATGCTTTAAAGCATTTGCTCAATACTTAAAAACACAAAATCACACAAAAATAAACAAAATATTGAACATTGGGGAAACTTTCCCCACAATCGGCAAGACCCATCCTAGTCACCGTCAACCCTATAAACCTAGCCTAGTCACCATCGACCCTTGAAAGCTAGCTTATTTATTTGTATTCATCATCAGATACATGCAACTTCAGGATTTCTTACAAAATTGAGCATCCTTCCATGCGCCTGATAATTCTTGAAACATTTACAGACCTAGATATCATCTCAGTGTCTTTCATCATTCACGATCATCTTTCGTGAGAATTATCGGTATCCCTGTGCACCTTTATTGTTCTTTTTTATTGAATTATATTATTATTGTGTGTATCTAACCTTTTGCAAATTCAGATCAGTTCCAGGAGCACACACAACCTCTCCAACAAATTCTCCCTTAGCCTTTTTCTTGTAGAATTTATTTCTCATCCATTCATCCTCGACTTTATCTAATTTTTCTACGATGTCCGCCGACCCTATCGATTATCATTGACCCAGGCCTAGTTTTCCAAATAGACTTTTTCTACTACTATTCTCATCCATTTCCTAGGGTTTTCTACCTCTAGTCCCTTATTGCAAACTACCCATAGCACATGTAAACCCTTAACATCCTCCGGTTTGTATTTAGACTCTTTGGGTCGCATATTCATCCTACATCTAGATTGGCCTTCCCAGGTCACGGTCAACCTTCCTCTACATAGTTTGGGTCACCATCGACCTAGACCAAGTAATGGTCAATTCATAGTTATTGCCATATAATTAGCTTTTAGATCAATTTCTATCATCTCTCCATTGATAATATTTATATTTTTACATGCTTTGCAATTTCATCATTTGCATCAATTTTGTTAAACAAACTAGGGTTAACATCCACAAAAGGAAGCTAATCACTTCTTGGAACCACATTTTTGGGAAACCCCTGCATATATCTATCTAATCCATCTTCATTCTAGTTTTGTAGGTATATCAAGTTTTAGCAATAATCCCCCCTTTTGCACTCGTATTCATCACATCACACATCCGAGGTATCATAAACCCTCCATCATTTCTAGTTGCTATTTGATTTTGTTTCTATTTCATTCACTTGATCAATGAGGAAGTTTATTGTCCAACATTTTCTGGTGTGCCCGGTGGGACCACCCTTTTGGTGATATCTTTCTTTTTTGTCTATAGTTTTTCTTTTTATATCTTCTACTAACATGGTAGTGTGAGGCATTGCTTTATTGCTTTCTCATGTTGGGTTCATGGCTTGGATCGCTCATCACTCAAGATGTACAGATAAATAGGAAAACTGTAATCCATGTATTCCTCTCTTTTTCCCTATTTTTCTCTCTTTACATCATATTTCCCATTCTTTTTTATGTCCTCATTGAATACCACATTTCGTTTTGGGTTTAAAAAAGATGTTCTTTTTGCATCCTCTGTTTGCTCATATAGCTTAAGTAGGGGTCTATCTCAATGGATATCACATCTTATCACATGCGACCTGGAAATTACACATCAAAACACTCCATTTCATGGTAGACTAATTGGGATTTGACCACCCAATAGGAAGCCACCTCATACATTCCCTAGCCAAAACTTACCCAAAACTAGACATAGTTTGCCTTCTCCTAGGTCCTTTGTTATCCATCCCCCTTTTTTCACATTCTTAATCAAAACATAAAAGGAATTGTTTGCTTGAATTTTCTGTTTAAAATGGAACAAAAATTTTCTTCAAGTAGTTCTAAATAAAAATATGCTACGACCGCATCCAAACCTTTGGTTACTTCTAGACCATCTTCTAGCCCCATCTATGACTACCTTCTCCCTAGATCCATTACTTCTTGACCCCATCAAATAATAGATTCCAATCCATCCCCACCATATTCTATCATCTCTGCTTCATCTAGCATGACCATGCCTATCCGGCCTATTGACATTCTTCTCTCTTCTATATCAAATCTCCCTATCCAATCCCCACCATCCTATCATGATCTTGCTTCTCCCCATCATGTATCTCCTCAACCAATCCAATCTTCACCCCCTATCTTCAAACAATCCTTTCCTAATCCACCACCAACAAAATAATTTTTATCCTCTAAACCATATCAATTCAACCCATTTTCAATCAAAACCATACATCGACAACTCCCTCAACTTCTATCTTATCCACCTCATCATCCACTATTATTTTATACATTCTATGCCTCCTTCGGGAGATATCCGTACACCAACCATACCCAAAATCCAATTACCTACCACCTTAACTTCAAAGTGCCTCCCTTTCATCTACATCCAGGTCCTACACTTACCTCATTTTATTAGCCTTGACCGCATCTTGAACTCTCTATCAAACCTATCATGCCTAAACCATTGACCACATCTCTTCCAAGCACACCCACCACTACCTTTATATCTTCCACATCCAAAAATCCACCTGTATACCTTGACATCCTTGTCATCTAATGCCTACACCATATATTTTATCCCAATCTTTACATCTACATCCCCCACCACATTTTCTCAAACCACATATACATCCAAAATTCCTCCCGAGACAAAAAAAAATGTGTTCATACCTCTAGTACTAAGCCCCTGTTCTACACTAATTCATCAACCATATATATCACCTTCTTCTCACATAGACCTCATCAATCGAATCATCCAAACACCCCTTTATATTTCTATATCCACGGCTAGCTCCATTACTAATTCATATCTACCCCATTTACCACACCGAATCTACTCCCCGTCCAAATCTATTCCACCTTTTCGGTCATACCATCTTTAGAGTCTATACCAATCCCTCTTTCCGTGCTTCTTCCTGCACCTACCACATCAACCATCATGACCACATCCCCATTATCTCCTTCTTCATCCACACCACCTACATCATTTGAGAAATATTGGAGAGCACCTAAATTGTAACCACCATAGGTGATCCTCCCATCTCATCCACACAATCAGACATTCCCACATTGATCCAATCCCCATCTTCCTTGGAACAAATTATGTAAAAATTACTCCCACCATCCACCACAACACCACCTTCTGATCTTCCTATTGAAATAATTATCATCCATGCCAAGGACAGCCCTCAACAATCCAAATCTAGTAGCCTTGGAATCCTTCCACAATGATCCCTTAGGTGTCCTCATAAGAAGATATACATTCCTCCAATCAAGAACAAATCTACATATTCTATCTTGGGGCTGCATCTATATATCTTAGGACCCCCTCCTCCATGACAACAAATTAACTAATCCAAATCCAAACAATCTAATTACCTCTTAGGACCAACACCCTCATCGGAAAAACCTCCACTTATCAAACCACCCAATCCTAAATTATCCACCACTACATCTTATTCTAGACCACCTAGACCTTAGCACAATCCACCTTCATCCTCACCATTCACAATGTCTCACAGAAACTCTCCTAGTACATACATCAAATCATATTTGGAGGTCCTCCAACATCTGTTAGGAAATAAGAGATAAAATATGTGGAATAATCCCTCACAATTGTACAAGAGAAACTAATATGCAAAAATGATTATAGATCTGAAATAAAATTGTAGAATAAAATAATACAACACAAGGAGACAATATTTAACATGGTTAACCCAATATGGGCTACGTCCACCAAGAATCACTTGCTGAGATTTTATTACAAGCCATCGCTCTCTTAATACAATACCCAGATCCATTTGGAGCTATGCTCAACAAACTCTACAGAATTCACAGCCGAATTCAAAGCACATATGTAATGTTATTCTTATCTCTATCATATGCATAAAACCATATAAATAGACAATTGCTTAAGTAGTTTTACAAAACCGTGGGTATCAAAACCATGGGCAAAACCCGTCCCATAAACCTATGGGTTAAAAATCTCACCCATATGAGAAGAGCACATTTCCCGATATGTCGGGTGCATTTTTCGAGGCCAAAAAAATTACGCCTAATTTTTTTTTTTTTTTTTTTGGGGGCTACACCCCAAACCCCGCTACCGGGAGCTACCACCACCAAAACCCCACTTAGGCCCCCCAGCCCCAAACCTCGGCGAGGATACATGAAAAGTGTACAGTACTCTTAGTGTACAGTCTTCAACACTTTCACACATGAAAACAGGCTCCACAACCTAACAACATCTACTTTAGAATTTTGTCATCACGCTCCCACCTATTAGGTCCTTTTACCGAAGCCATTCAAAACCCTCATGGTTTGATTCCCACTACATCTTTTCCTATCATCGTACTGGGACACAATAATGAGCATCATTTGAGACTATCATCCATGATATTATTGAGCGAGAGGCTTGATGAGTCTCCTTCTCCATCTAAATCCATGACTCATTCAAATCTTCTTACTACTCATCCATCCATCCAAACCTCTTTGTGATCCTCCCATCTTCTTCGATATCCCTCCTCCACATATTATTCCTCGAGGAGGGTTCTCATTTATTCATTGATTCTATTTTACTTGTTGCACCATCCTCCTAATTTCCATTTCATATCTTGACATCCATTATCTTATCTACATTAAAATTGGGAAACATCTTCCCCATGTTATTGATCTTTTAACATCTTTCTTCTTGTCTTCATCGATTCATCCTCCTACGCTAGGGGGACTTATTTCTAGGATTTTTCTGTTCACATATTAGTTCCTTTCCACTTTTGGCATCGTCATATCTCATATAGTTCAGGTTATCGATCATACCTTTTATCTCTACTTCCTACGACCACTTTCATGGCCATATCTGTGTTTCCCTTTAGAAACACCATGGCTTTGTCTAAAATCCTCCATTAAGGCACATATTTCTTAATTCATATTTAATTCATCTCATCTGACCATCCATCTGTCTTAAACGTGTATCTTTCTCTCCTTAATGAGTAGTGCTTACTCTTACATTCACTTGTTTATTACATCCCATCTCTCTAACACGACTTTAATGTCATTGACCTCGTACCTTTATCGAATGTCACTTTTCTAGAAATGATCCAACATAAAAAGTTTTCCCCTAACTATATTGGACCATACATTATCATGTATACGTATGGATCGGGGAGCTATCGATTGGCCTCCCTTAATGGTAAACCAAAAATTGGAACCTCTTAACGCATTGCACTTCAACTATTATACTACAAGCATGTCTCCTAATAATTTTAGTCATATATTTGGATCATTCCTCCATCTTAGCCCCTTCCATCTCTCATTGTGATGATTTGGAACTATGTGGTATTTTGTCACTTCTAGGATTGACCTTAAATATGGACACCAAAATCTGTCTATAGTATATTCCTTTATTGAGAAATCCACGATCATTACATCCATCACACTCTTATTCACCTATTGGAACCATGCAAAGGGTCCAGGGGTGTCTCTTAGACACTCATCAATTTCTCCTCCTAAGTCATCTACTTAGCTAGCCCTATCTACGCCCCATGTAAAATAAAAATTCATGGATACTTAAATAAAAATCAAAGTTATAAAAAAAAAAATCCTTAAAGGACATCATCATGCAAATATAAAAAAGAAGAAAAAGAAAGAAATCAAAAGCATGAAATCAAAGAAAATCAAATAGAATCCATCAGGATGACTATCATATATTATTCTTTCCATCTATATATAAAGTAGACCATACCCTGAAGGATGGCTACTCCTTATGGAATTTGAAGGCTTCAAAGCATTAATCAACTTTCAATTTTATTATCATCCTAAGAAATCTTCCTAAATTGATCAAATTTATTCTAGAGACTTCCCATATTGATCAATTTTCTCTCTCCCCTTCCTAGAGTGGGGTATAGTTTTAGGAAATCCGATTTTGTAGAACCTCTCTTCCTTTGTACAAGTACATCTCAAACCCTTTTTTCAGGTCAACATTACATTTATGAAATCATCTCATCCATTTCTTCCTTATGATCTTTGAAATAACTAAGCTGTCTTTGGTTACATTCTAGCATATGTTTTGGTCACGTGTGCTTTGTGTTACCCTGATCCCCTTCTTGTTTACCTCCAATGTAGTTGGAGGAATATTTTACTTACTTGTTCCTTGATATGACGTAGTGTTATTCACATCTATAGGTCACCAATGTTATGTTATGTTCTATCCTTGATCCTAACACATCCATCTTTCATCCCTATTTTTATTTGTTACAACATATACCTTTCTTGATCTCAACTTTTGATATGTTATCCTTCTATCTTAAAACGTATTTATTCTTACTTTTTCAACATTTAATCACATCCATTCTCAATTTTTTTCATCACATCTCATCCATACACCATGATCAATTTAAACATATTACCACATCGAAACTTGTATCATCATCCATATACATGCACACCTAAATTAGTCATCTGTTACATACATTTATTTCACCACCATCATCAAATATAAATAAATAATCAATTATCAATTATCATCATAACATATAATCTAAAAAACAACATCATAATACACACACACACACATCAAAATGAGCATCGATACATCATTCACGACCCTCTCAGGGGCTCCTCCCTCAAGGAAAAATGCTATCAAAATGGGAAAACTGGATTTCTAACACTCTAATCCTCTCCTCCAAGAGCACGTATAACACCTGAACCCTGTGCATCTCCGCCACCCTTGTGGCCTCCTCTACTCGCTATAGTTGGGAAACAATACCCATACTCCTAGATATCTCTACTCCTCCATCCATTTTGCTCTTTATATGCTCTCAATAATGCGGGGTTTTCATAAAATTATCATCCAAAATGACCCCATAATATCTATCCTTTGTGGTTAGTGCTCTATATCTATCCTTGGAGATAATGTCAAGAGGTGCAACTTGTCCCGACCCCTATGGATATTCTTGATCACCACTCATCGACTCCATCACCACAATCATAGAGAGATCACCAAAATGAGCCTTGTAGGCATCCCTCTACCTATGGTACTGACATCACTCCTAGATAAATTGGTCTCACTCTTGCGTGACTACATCCATTTACCGCAGAGATGTGTCTCACTCTACATATATCTGGTATCTCTCCACCCTCATTTGATATAACTTGGTACGTAAGCATGCCACCTCTATAATCTCCTCCTCCATTACCTTTGCCTCCTCCATGAGCCACCTCAACATCAATATCCATCTCCTCTATCTCCTCCTCTCCTCCCTCCTCGGTCACTTGAGCTATTGATGTTGTAGTTTTCCAATCGTAGTACTCTACTACCACTCCTACATCACCCTTATCATCCCATGGCACATCATCCTCTACTATTGGAATTTCCATAGTAGAGCTTGACAACTCTTTGTGCACCTCCTCCCTCCTATAAAAATAGGATCATGAGGTACTATTTGGATGACTCCAAAATGTCATCTCACTCTATCAAGTGAATGGTCTTGATCATCTCTAGCCATCTCCCCGAATACCTCACCCTCCTCATCCCCACTAGCTCTGTACATTTGTATTAGGCCATGTAAGTTGATCTACATACCAATCCACCCTCCTCTCACTCCTGTCATTGAAGACCTGTTAGATTCTCCATATCAAGAACCCAACTATGAGTTCTATATGGTATCTTGCAATCCATGGAAGCCTAGGTAGACTAATCAAAGAAATATGCTCATAGGCCCAATAGTGAAGAAAGAAACCCAAATCCAATATTTACCTCTACCCCGCCCTTTACATGGATATTTCATGGTAAATATAATCCAAAGGTGTGGTCAAAAAGAGAATACAATCTCGATGATCAACAATACCGCCACTACACCAACTAGTGCCCATGGGAATCGAGCTCCTCTTGAGTATGGGAAAGCATAACATGATATCTACCGCCATCATCACCATACAAATCAATCACCTGTGTGGCACCCCAACCTCATATATCAACTCATATGCAAAATCCCCTAAATAAAATCTGATGTGGGTGCCTTGCTCCGAATATCTACTTCAACACTGCTAATTTGTTATCACTAGTGATACGGACTATCTTCTCACCCTGTACGGCAACTGAGAATCGATACACATCCTCTAGGTTAATGGTCATCTACCTTGTCTTGAACCAAAATGTCCATGTATTCTTATCCCATCTCTCCACTAATGCAATCATAAGCCCCATATCTCGTGGGATCCTCTGATAACGTCTAAAGCCACCTTATTCAACTTTAGATAGATGATCTCACTCAACATATGTCACATCCCCTCTGACCTGATGACCTACTCATATAGAGAAAACACTTGATCTCTCAAGTATAAGGTATCCTTAGCCTCCAATAACAAATAGAACATGCATACATTAGATACATAATTCAAAAATCCATCCAAAATCAAAATAAACCCTAACTTATCCAATCCTACACTAGTCGATGCCGACCCAAGTCAGGTTGATGCATTTATGGTCAAATCGACTTGCCTTAGGGCCCAATCGACATCGAACTATCTAGGTTGTCTTTGGCTGACCGACCACGGCGTCATCCACTTTTTGTAAAAAATGTAAAAAAATGAATAAAACATTAAATAAAATAAAAACTAGTGTGGGTTTTGTTACTCACCATCCTCTGCACCCTTTGGTGTTTCCTCACAGCTCCGGCATGGCCTCCATCTCTTAGTTTTCTCTTTAATCACTTTATTTTTTATCGTAAAATTTACATGTAGAAATGAACATTGTCGGCCAACCTCAGGGCTTATATAGCCACCGAATTTAGGTCGTTTCCACTCCCCTCAGTAGTAACTATTTTGGGCTCCCCTCCTCTTTCTTGCATCCCTTTCCAGGGTGTCATCTTTTGTTGACCTTTCTAAATCCACATTTTTGGTCATCTCCATTTTTCCCTTTGGGAATTTTAATCCAACATTACAACTATTCCTCCATTGAGCATACATAACTCTCTAGGTCCACATTTTTTTCCATCACTCTCTTCTTTCCTTTGGGCATACATACTAAGTCTAAATCCGTGGCCATATCTATAGTTCCTTTGAGAATTTTCCTATTACACTACCTAATTCCACCTTTTGTGGCTATAATCACTCCTCTTTTGGGCATTTTTAATCCACAATCCTATCTAATTTGTGCATGAGGCATTCTTTGGAGGCCATATTCATCTTCCCCTTTGGGTATTACATTCATTATATAAGTCCACTCTTGTGGCCATATTTTTACCATTCTTTGGGGCACCATTATTTTCATCAAAGTCCACCTTTGTGGCCTTTTTTTTCCCCTCTTGAGGCATACTTTTTCTTTTTTTCCTTTAAGGCCATACCTTTCCCTATTTGGGGCATATTTGACCTTTTTCCTTTATGCCTTTACAACCATGCTTTCCCCCTTTGGGGCATATTATTTCATCACCCACTTTTTCATTCTCTATATCGGCCATTTTTCATGTCCCATTGGGCACCATACTTTCCATCCTCGTTCCTTACAGATGCATTCCTGTTCACTCAATTCCTCGTGTATGAAGGATTTCACCTACCTTTTCACATATAGTTACACATACTTTGATGACTTGCCCATAAACCGTTGGTCATCCCGGCCTACATCCATATCCGTGGTTGTCTTCACCCACTCATCTTTGGTTTGTAGAACATTGTAGCCCATCTTCGTTGAGACCACAATTTTCCTCTACCGATGTGATATTGGAGTCATCGCCATTATTTTTATTCACATTGTGATTATTTTTTCCTGGGGCATATTGCCTTAGTTATGTTTTTACCCATTTTTCATTATAAACCTGCCCTTTTCATCTACCTTTTCAAGTGCGTAATCGATTTCCATTAAATTCATCAATCCCATGTTTTAGTGAGAGCTCATCATCAATCATTTTTTCAATCCTCATCCAACTCTGATCATTTTTTTCTCATGGCTTGCTAGCTCAAACCACTCAAAAAGGGGGAAAATGTAGACACATGAATTCGGTATCTATCCCTCAATCGCTTGCATGCACATATTTATTTAATCATCCACCTCATTTAATTAAATGTCCATCCATTCCTTATTAATTAATTAAGATACATTAATTAATTAATAAGTTAATATCTTACATGCCCAATTATCCCATCCACATTAATATTTATTCCTATTAGTTAATTAATTCCTATTAATTAATTAATCCCCATGATCTTTCCCTAACCAACCTTCTATTTAGGATGGTTTTTTCCTAAATTTATCCACTTGCTTTTCTAAGCTTTTCTCCCATTTATTTTTATGCCCTAACTACCTTAAACTCATCCCCAAACAATCTAATCCCACCTACATGCTTTAAAGCATTCAACCAATCCTTAAAAACACAAAATCACGCCAAAATCAAGAAAATCTTTCCCATTGGGGAAAATTTTCCCACAATCAGTGGTGACCCATCCCGAGCATCCTTTCCCACACTTGAGCATTCTTGAAACATTTACACACATTCCAGATATCATCTCAGCATGCTCACATCACTCACAATCATCTTTCGTGAGACTTATTGATATCCTTGTGCAACTTTATTGTGATTTTTAATAAATATCCTTGTATTTCTCATATCTAATATTTTGTAGGTTCGATCAGTTCTAGGAGAACTCATATCCTCTCTAGAAACCTTCTCCCTTAGCCTTTAAATTTCAGGTATCTTTCTCTTCCATTCATCCTTGACTTTATCTAATTCTTCTGCAGTATCCGCCAACCATGTTAGATCACCATCGACCCAAGCCTAGTTTTCCAAATAGACTTCTTCTACCACCTGTTCTCATCCATTTCCTAAGGTTTTCTTCCTTTATTACCTTACTATAGACTACCCACAACACATACAAACCCTAACATCCTCTAGTTGGAATTCAGACTCTCCAAATCTACATATTCATCCTACAATCTAGATATTCCTTCCTAGGTCGTTGTTGACTTGCCTCTACATAGTCTAGGTCACCGTCGACCTAGACTAGGTAATGGTAAATTCATAGTTATTTCCATATAATTAGCTTTTAGATAAATTTCTATCATCTCTCTAGATTCACTAGTATTTATATGCGTTTTGCATCCATGTTTTTTTTTAAACAAACGAGGGTTGACATCCGCAAAAGGAAGCTAATCACTTCTTAGAACCGCATTGTTGAGAAACCCCACATATATCTATCTAATCCATCTTCATTCCAGTTTTATAGGTATATCAAGTTGCAGTAAGAATCACCCCTTTTGTGCTCGTATTCATCACATCACACATCTAAGGTAACATAAACCCTCCAACATTTCTTAGTTGTTAATTTATTTTGTCACTAGTTCATTCGCTTGATCGATGAGGAAGTTTTATCCATCAATAGCATTTTACGGGAGCTCAAAAATGTATATCATGGGGAATCTGATGCAGAAGCATCACACCACCTGGGTGTATATAGAATCCTATTTGTAATAAGAAGCCTATTGTCGCTTCATTATGTCTATAATAGCTCCATAAGAGATTGAATTGAAGTATTTAAACTAAGTTATGCTAGTAATTTTTATAATTAGTCTCAAATTTGAAGTCACCTTCCATGGTTTTGTGGTCACTTAAAAGGTCATCATGGTGGTGTGAGAGTCAAATTGTAATCTATAGGTCTATTATGGTAATGTAAAAGTATAATGGTGAAATATAAGTCAAGTGATAGGTTTATAGGCTATAATATGGATGTTATTCCATATTAGATAAGTCTTATCTTGTACTTGCATGAGAAATGACAAATTAGCATGTTGTTGAACAGTTGATGATATTGTGGAATAAGAAGTCAAAATTAGAATGCTTATTGTTTTGAACATAATCACCTTTCTCCTATGTATGGAAATTTTTGTAATATAAATTTAGGGATGAATGAATGTATAAATTAGTTTGGCATCAAAGAAATGGATTTGTATTTTTTATTTTGATTAGAGGTAAAAAAGGGTTGAGGGAACCCTACCCCATACATAATATTGTGATAAAATATCCATGATTGGAAAATGTGTAGGAAAGTTGCAGTTAAGTTTATTTGATATATTTCTCATTAGTGTTAATTAGCAGAGATTGAGGAGATAATTATGAACTCATAACAATTTAATTTAGTTCTTGAAAGTGAATTTGAAGGTTTTTTCAAGCAATGGTGTATTCGTGGGTCAAAAATAGGGAAATGAATATCTTGTATTCTAGCTGTCCAAACTCAATGAAAATTTGAAATTATATTTTCCAGACATGATTAAGAGGCCCTTAAAGTTTCAAGATAAATCAACACGTAGTGAAAAATATATCAATGACAATTTTTTTATGTAGATGCACGTGAATTGTTAGATGAAATGACTAAATGGGAAAATAGATGTATCTTTTGTTATATGCAAAAAAATAGCTAGAATTTGGAAATGTTTTCTTTGAAGGGTGATATAAAATATTTAATATTTTCATATTAATTTTACATGCATAGAAAAAGTTATGAATGATAGAAATTTTTAGGTTATGTAGGTAAAAAAAATAGGGTACAAAATGGTATGTTTCTTTTGCCATTTGTTTGGTAAAATTAATATTCTAAGCTACCAACTATATGGAGGTCATTGATAAGAGATATAAGAAGGTAATATCATTGATTTTTAGGTAATTTGAGTCTATTTCATATCTGCTGTGATTAGATAGTATTCAAACTAGATCTCAAAACAAGACTCCATACTTGATTTTTGATATCACCTAGAAGATTGACTAAGGTTATATATATGCTTTATTAATAATAATACCTCAATGTATGACTATTTACAAGGAGATATCAGTCAAGGAGCATCTAAAGAAGGAATATTAATGTTATCGGAAAGTAAACATCTCTAGACTATCATCCAAATGGATTATGACTACAGGAATTAAAGAGATCACCTACATGGGACAAATACTTGACTAATGCAAGTTATTATGTATTATATATTTTCATTGAATTTACAAGTTATGGGAAATAGTTTATTCTTAGGTTTTCCATGAGAGTTAATAGAACTAGTTAAATTGTGGCTATTAATTATGCTATCTTATATACAGATAGTTATCATAAAAATTATTTTCATCATGGTCTTATATAGAATGTAAGAATTAGTCAAGAAACAATAACATCAAATGTTTAGTATGTTGCATCAAATAAGATTAATAAACATATATCTTAGAAAGACCACTAGGCTTCAAATATCATGTCATAATATCTAATCATAGTAAGTGAGTGTAGTAGTTACTAAGCATTGTAATTTATGCAAGTCAAAAAGAAATATGTGTATAATAGACATTTTATGATATACAAGATTATATGTCTTTAATAAATCAATGTAAGATATTTAGATTTTAGTGGTCGCTAGACAATGCTTCAACATGTTATCAAATATAAATAAGAAGGATTAATAATTGTTTTTGAATAGATAAATAACAAGGCTCTACTATATCTTAATTTGAATATTTTGATGATTAAAAATCATTACTAATGGAAATTTTCCCAAAGTGTTCTTAAAAATGTTCAACTCTTGAAAGGATCACATATGAAATGAGTTATGCTTATTTTGACATGTGGCTATTAATTATGCTATCTAATATACAAATAGTTAGCAATTAACATAACAATTATTGTCATTATGGTCTTTTATGAAATGTAAGAATCAACAAAGAGCCAAGTAACATAAAAATATAGTACGTTGCATCAAAGCGAGTAATAAACATAGATCTTAGTGGTGTTAGGCTTCAAATATCATGTCGAAATATATAATCAGACAAAGTGATCATAGTGGTTCTTAAGCATTATATGTTATGAAATCCAAAAAAAAATATGTGTATAATAGACATTTCGTAGTATACATGATTTCATCTTTTTCTTGTGTGGAATATAATAATTAGCCTTATGGCCGCTAATCTCAAATGTTCCTTTATTTGCATCAAATTAATGTAATAAAATTTGAGCTTAGTGGTTCGCTAGGCTTAGAATATCATGTTGGAATATCTAACCATAGTAATGGAGCTTAGCGGTAGCTAAACATTGTCTTTTATGCAAGCCATCAAGAATATGTGTATAATAAACATTTCATAGTATATAATATTATATTCCTTTATCAAATCAATGTAAGATATTTAGAGCTTACTAGTTGCTAGACAATGCCTTGGCGAGCTATCAAATAAAAATGGTAAAGATTAACATTGTTCTTTAATAGATCAACAACAAGCCTCTATTGTCTCTTAATATGAAAATTTGGTCAAATTAACAAATCATTACTAATGGAGCTTATCCCAAAGTGTTCACAAAAATTTTACATTGTGAAAGGATCAAGTTTCATTTACGCGTATTAATGTGTCAGAGATGTGGTTATTAATTATTCTATCTGACACACAAATAGTTTGCATACAATGTATTTTCATCATTGACTTGTGTGGTATGTAATAACTATCCTATTGACCGCTAATCTCAAATGTTCATTACATTACATCAAAGAAATGTAATAAAATTTTAGCTTAGCAACCACTAGGCTTTGAATATCATGTCAGAATATCTAATCATAGTAATGGAGTTTATTGCCGCTAAACATTGTCTTTTATACAAGCCAACAAGAAATATGTGTGTAATAGGAATTTCGTAGTATACATAATTATATTCCTTTAACAAATCAATGTAATATATTTAGATCTTGGTTGTCACTAGGGATTGCCTCACCAAGCTATCAAATATAAATGAGTACTACATTAATAAAAAAGAACCAAAGATTACGTCAAACTCCATAATTATACATTTTGTATGAGTTTTTACAAGTTTATACAATATTATATGATTTTACACAAGTTTTAAATTAGAAATTTAAAGCCATGTGTCATCTTCTTAGGGGTATTATTTGAATAATAATGTTGCATGTTTATTCATGGTTATACTAGTTTATTATTTTTGAATATTAATGTTACAAGTTTGAAAAGTGGCACGTGTCACATTTCAATTGGATAACTCTATAAAACTAATGGGTACACTATCTAGCAATGTTTATAAAAAATACTGTGTGTGTTGTATCAATTTAAAACAAAAATAGTTTAATATTGTTTTAGTTTAATGTGATTTGTTTATTGTTGGATAAATAACTAGGTTTCGTGTTTTGAAATAAATAATCAAACGCCTATGTAATAACCATGTTCCATGGATTTCAAAAAGGTAGTTTTTAATTTTATTCCCCCAAAATTTAATTTCCCTCATGGTTTTTCAAATTTTAATTTCCCACGTATTTGATATGGTTTGAAATTTCAACCTCCCGCTCTTTTTCTTAATGAGAGGGAAATTCAAATTTTAAGATTTCAATATCCCATGAACTAAACAATGAAATTTTATTAAATAGCCCTAAAATTTAACAAGGGTTTCTATTTTTGTCCGATAGGAAGGTAATCAGAGAAATAAAAACAATATTCTTAGATCGAGTGTATGACTTGTAACCATTTTTGCAAGGAAAAGATGATGTAGAAAGTTTTAAACAAAGGAGGTTGCAGAGAGGATTGCACAAACATTTTTAAATGCGGGAAATAATGGAGATAAATGCAAAATCATTCCATACAATTTTAGAACATGTATTTATCAAAATTACCTTCCATATACTTCCAATTTATCAAATTCATTCCATACGATTTTGAACACATATTTGTTTGAGAGAGCATTCCAATTGAGCGTCTTACAAAACCATTGTGTTACAAATCTTCCTCTTTTGATTGACACCACAATCCAACCCTAATTTTTCCCAGATGAATCACACTATGCTACCCTTTCAGTTCCTTTTTCCTTGTTAAATTGTCTTTTGTTTCTTCCTAATTAAACCATTGTGCTCCCTTTCCATATCTTATGCACCGTCGATATTTTTCTTGCCTTGCACCGTGTTTTCTCTTCCTTGTCCCATCGTTGTTTTTCCATGATAATAAATGTCAACATCCACAATGATAAAATTCCTTTTCACATCCATAAAGAGTTATGAGTAGTAATGCTTTGGGAAACAAAAAGATGTCAGTTTTCACATATTTGAAAAACAATAAAAAAGTATTTAGCATTATATTACTTTGGGAAATAATTAATTAGGTATTCCTATATGCTAGTTTTATTTTTTGTTTATTAATATGTTGTAAATAAAATAGCTAATTATTATACTTAACTTTCATTACATTATTACACTTAATTGTCAATATCGAGTCGGTGCTCCTAAAATTTCAATTTCTAAAGTTGGTAATTTAGAAGATGTGGAAGAAAGATAATAATTTTTTTACATATTTCCTATATACATGTAAATTATATTTAAATTGAATAACTTACATAAATGCATGTATGTACTAAAAATATATATACGAGCAAATATAATAAATATAAATACTAATCTATTTAATAATATTTATGGATATTTAACCTTGTGCTTGGCTATGCAATAAAATCACATAAATTTTTGGTTGTTATGCTATAATACTTTATATTGACCGCCATCATATGCAATTAGTGATCTATTAAAAATAAATGTGAACTCAGATAGAGATAGATTTTATATAAAACAAAACATATAATCATCAAGTATGCCTAGGGTAGATATGGTTTTGTAAAATATGTAAATATACAATTATATACATATATTTATGTTTATAATCACATATACATTCCAAATTGATGGTAGCATACCAACTAGAGAGATTCTATCATACATCCATCCATTGTATTTCATTTTCGTCATCATACACCCGAATGTAAAATAATTATTTATCCCGACCACTTTGTTAGGCTATATCTCTACTTTTTGTAGACACAAAATCTATGCACTTGGGTACATTTCTAGGTCCTAAAGCATGCTAACATATATATATATATATATATATATATATATATATATATATATATATGATTCCTAAGCAAGAAAACTAGTAATTGACAATGTATTTTTCTTTTTTGCTCTATCTCTTATAATTTTATTGACCTTACACACCCTACATCCCTGTTAGAACTTGAATTATTTATCTTTTATGGCCTCATACACTAGTGCCCAAACGCTCATGTCCCTCTTGGGTGCTCCTAGCCCTCTCTAAATATTTCTCACTCTTTTAGGTGTCTTTTATCTTTTGGGCATATTTAATACTTATCATTCGACATTTTAGTTGTTAATAATGAAATTCAAACAAGGGAATCATATATATGTATAGTTATAACTCTCAAATAAGGGGCTAAGCACCAAGCATTACTAATATCACCTAAGCTTGTGTCTAAAGGAACAAGAGAAATAGAAAATATCCTTCTAGCACATCCATACAAGGGACAAGGGTTGCATCACTTCTACATACACAGGATAGGAGGGGAAGCCTATTTCATTCCATACCATAATTCTAAACATTTGTTACATTATAGATCAATATCACTATCATTATGTAACTTTCACAAGGGAATCTTAGGGAATAATTACACACACTTTCACATAGTACTACATGGAACTTGAAATGTAGTGCAATGATCGATATTAAGTTCAATCTTCAAGTGAATTCTGGGGTCATTCTGACTCCACATTTTGGATCATTTTTTATTATATTTGATGTGTTTTTGGACATGTGTAGGTAGAAAACTAGATTTTTAGGTTATAGATACATTCAATGATCTAGGAGTGAACCCAGAGTGACAAACAAAGACTAATAACGAATATCCTCATACACATAAGAGATCAGATCACGGATATTTACATGACACTAGTCCCAAAATGGAGGCTAGTGCCTAGGAACTCTTGTCCTCCCATGGGTGCTCCTATCCTACATATTATTGAGTTTTAGAACCAACAATGAGTATTGATGACACTCTTCTCAGTCTGTTTCAGCTATTCACCTTCCCAAATCACATACAAATTGTTTGGAAATCATATAAGTCACTTTATCTCCTCCTCTTGCTTAGGGTTTCACATTGTACATACTTTTTTTATTACATCTTACTATATATTAGCATTTATATATATCATTTATCATATAGTTACTCCAAAATAAAATATTTAATCCAATTTATATTAAATCATTTATGGTGAAACCACTTGTTCAAACCCTACCTTCCTTCAAGGTCTTCCTTTTATTCCCATCACTCATAGTGGTATTTTCAGTTCCTTTGAGCATATTGAGATTCCTCCATCTTTTCGTAAGCTCTCTAAATCAATGGCTGAATCTGTAAACCCTTTTCTTAACTCAAACTATGTTCCTCTTGAAAACATTGAAACTAATGATAGTGAACAATCATATGATGAGTACACTAATGTTGATCAAGAACAATTATAAAAGCTCACTAGTTTTTGTTCTTCCTTATGCTACCACCCTACACATATTCCACATGTACTAAATGATTTATTCCTTTCCAAACATGCTTGAGATGTTTCCTCTCACCCTCTAGTGGGTTCTTCCACATGACCTCCACACCACCTTGAACTATTCCTATTTCTATATCTACAACTACAACTCCTCTACCTCCTCCCAATAATTCCAACACACAACTTGGATTCTCTTAAGGAACTCATGACCTAGCTTCTATAAACCAAGATCTACAAATCCAAATCTTCCAATTAAAACAAGATTCTTCACATTCCTCTCCATCTCTAGATTCCTCATTACTCTTTCATAACCCTTATGCACCCACCATTTCCTCTTGTCCACTTCCTCCCAACTTCATTGCACCTAATATTCCAACCTTAAATGGCCACGACGACACTCAAGAGCATCTCTAATCCTTTCATGTCGCATGTCTTGACTATATGGATGATCTTACATTACTAGCTAAATTGTTTTATAGAATTTTGTAAGATTACATTATGCGATGGTTCTATGATCTACATTTTTCATTTGGTAACCTGCTTTATATCATTACTTGATGCTTTCCTTTCTCACTTTTATATCAATATAAGCACCAAGATATCTTATGCACAAATTTCTAAACTCAAACAAGGATTGAATGGGAATATAACTTCCTTTTTATGTTATAAGAACAACCTTTCTAAGATGACTAATGTACTCATTGAATCTAAATTTCAAGATATATTTATTCAAAGTCTCTTACCTCCACTTCAAGATAGTATTATCTTTGAGACATCTCTTTCCTTTGATTAGTTATTTCATACACTCAAATTGCATGAAGGAAAAATTTTATCTATGGAAAAATTGAAATGCTATGATACCTCTTCATCCTCATCTTCTAATAGGTTCCAAGACAAATCTAATTGTAAACCATCTCCTAATCCCACTGAATCTAAGGCCATTATTAACATTGTTTCTACACCTTACAAGCTTCAATTGAAACCTCCAAAGAATATTTTTACCAAGATACCTTGCATACCTCATCTTCTATTACCACATCTTATCGAAAACAATCTCATAACTCTTCCACCACCACTCAATCTTGATCCTTCAATCTGGAAACAACTATGATGAAGATACATGTTGTGGCTACCACCAATGTATTGGGAATTCTATTAATTGCTACTTTAAGCTTAGATATCTAATTCAATATCTTATTGATAACAATGGAATCGAGATCCTAATCCATCTACTTTAAATCGGTCAATGATAATAAAAAGGTAAAAATTTAAATGACCCTTTTCCAAAGCATGATAAGAAATATACCGATTCTTCGCCAATCATACATATTTTTTTATGCCTCCTCCTTCCTCGAGGCCCCTTGAATTTCTTGTCCAATTCTTCCGCCAATCGTCACATGCTTTTTCTCCTTAGATATTGGATGTAGGGCCCTTGTCCTTCACTATTGTTGAATAACATTTTATCCCTTACACACTTGGGGGGCATGATAATTTTTCTCTCCCCTTCCATCACTATCATTTTCTCTAGTGTTTACTAGTACACTTCATGTTTCATGCTTCATGTCTAATATTTCTAATCACATCCACACTCTTTAGTGCACACATTATACCATCATTACCCAATGAATAACTAAATTTCCATGGTTCATTCTTGACTACCGAGGGTCTAATTCTAAAATGAACCTCACATCATATCCACTTCATGCTCTTTGCTTCACGATACATATTTTCTAGCATTTATTCTCACACAACAAATGCATTTCCCGATGACACACTCTTGTTTTATCGTTCATTCTTAAATGTTGAGGGATCATTTATAAATGTACCTCATCTCACACACATTCATTAGGGCCAAAAACTGATCCTATCATCTTCACACCTTTCAAATCACACTATCACACTCACACAACATTTACATATCTTCGTTGCATTTACTCTTGTCAACTTATATTACTTAGATTTTACACTTTACTTATTATGTTATTGGATTCTTAGTATGTCATAATCTTTTTCTATATACACATGCACGTTCACTTGGTATCTTGAGGTGAATGCAAACCTATCACAGATCTATACGCGATGCAAGATTCTCGACACTACTCTTTACCAATCCCACCGAGGTTCCTTTGGGGGAATCTACTTTTGCTACTATCATACTCTACACATCACAAATTCTATCACTTCAAGATTTAATATTTCTAATCACTATCACTACAATTTTTGTTGATTTATACATGATTTTACGTATTATTTATATTTCCAAAATGTTTTTTTATTAAGGGAAAATAGTTTTGAAGGGACTATACCCTATATACAAAAGGGCTCAGAAGCCAGATATCAGAAGTGAGAGAAATAGCCCAAAGAAGGGCAAAACAACTAACCTCAGAGGGCTCAACAGCCAGATAAAACAACAAATTAGAAGAAAGGATCTAGATGTACAATGATCCAAAAAATAGCAGAAGAGGTCAAAAAGCAAACTATAGATATCTATCATAGAATATCTCCACAAAAAATAGCTCCAGATCCGCTAGTCATCAACAACTTCGCAGCCAGTAAACAACAACAAAGACCATGTTACTTGATAGCCCTGTCAATCTTGGTTTTGATCACTTGCAGTGAGATAAAGAAAGTAATGGCTATGGCCTGAGAAGAGTCTTTCATATCCGCCTAAGAAATTTCCATATCCCTTTTCTCTTTGGGGCCCCAAATGTCTTCATTAATCCCACTTAGGCTGCATACACTATGAACATGTTGTTCAATGAAATTATAAATACTTTTAAGAGCAGATAGGATGCAATCATTATGAATTTTTGCATTCCCCATTCTGCCATCTAAATACTATAACTTCTTGAATACTTCAGCAATAACCCCCTCCTCATCAATATTTCCAAAATGTTAACGGGTGCTTCATGTGTAGCATTTTTCTTGCAGGATCAATACAACCATGGCTATCTATCATTTCTTTCTTTCTACTACTTGCTATTGTTGGTGGGATATGCCCTATGTCTTATGTGCTCATTGTACGCTTTTGGATTCCTCAACCTTGATTGTCTTATGACATTGTGAGAGATTTCCCATGTTTGAAACCCACTTTTTGTGGTCCATCTTTTCTTACTAGTTACTTATTACATTGTCTTCTCTTGTATGTTAGCTATTTTTACTACTAACACTTGCTATTAGCCTATTTGGTTTGCATGTTCCTTGGTTTATACCATGCACATCACCTACCCCTTGTAGGTATCCACTTCATATATGCATATTAGTATTAGGTCCTCTCTTTTGGGCCGCATTCTCCTACATATTATCACATGCATGCCAAACGAGGAGACATATATTGGGTGAATAAATCACCCCTATAACAACTCATAGATTCAGAACATCACAATATAATACAAAATCAACATTGGGCCACAACATAAAGCATACACTAACACCCAAACCTAGACAATAGTAGTGGACGTTTGTGTCCCCCTTAAGTATTAATTTTCTCGGCATAAAAACAATCAATTTATCAATACATCACTATTTACAAAATTCTTTAGATTACTTCTCTAGTAGCAAGCACTTGCCTCTAGTTACAGAATACACTCTATCGGTTACAATTTGGAACAATTTGGAACAATTTAGAATAATCAAAGAAATTAGAACAAATTGGGGTGTACCATCTTCTTTGGTGCTTATTTGGGAAGAGGAAAGAGAGAAAATCTAGACCTCTCTCCCCAACACTCTTCTCTTGGCATGAGATTACCCAAAAAACTCAATCTTGGCGTGATATTTCCCAAAAAACTTGCTCTTGGTGTGATATCACCCAAAAACCTCACCATTGGCATTCAAAATCGAAACTTCAAACAAACAAGACACTTTTCTATCTCATACTCTCTTACCTATATTTACAAAACTTTATTCTAAGCTAACAAAACATGATTAAATAATATTCAAAATAGATATTTACATAGATATTTCACACAAAGTTTCTAAACTCTAGTATTATTACTACTCACACCATAAAATCTGATACATTACACTCTATTATATAGGATTTATCTCATAACAATATCTCCAATAACATTTGTTTTCACTCTAAACAAATTCACCTAACTATGCTAATAATAAAACAATAATTGTTTTATCACTAACAACTTACTAACCATATTTACCCACTAACATTTTATATCCACTTTTACATTTGACAATATGTTAAATATAAATACTATATGTTAGCACTAAACCAAAGTTTCCTAACATTCCCCCTTAGTGCTAACATGGGGAAAATGTCCATGTTACACTGCACTGATTTCGCGATCATGTGATTTTCCTTTGGATTATCACAAACCAAAAGTTGGTTTTCCATCAGTTAACCAAAAATGAGAATGAGGTGGTTTTCCAGTGGTTGAACATAAACTACAAAGGGGTGAAGGTTTTCAAATGGTTTACCTACAACCATATCATGATGTTTCAGTGCATTCTTCAGCTCTCATCATAGTTTCTCTTCCAGAGATAACATTTTAGAATCCATGATAGTGTAAAACATATCATCCAACTCATAAAAACTGAAACATTGTGTTATTTCCCCCCCCAATGTGAAGTCTCCATAACACATTATTCTGAAAACACCACACTAAAATCAAATAAAATGAAGACATGCTCACACACATTGCAAAATTAGTATGTGTTGCCTCATCGGTGGTGATTGAAGAGAGGACGCAAATTGTCCTCCATCCTTCATGTATCCTCTAGCCTCCAGTTAATGACTACTTTGTAAAATAAGTCTTCAAATGCGTATCCATATTCATATGGTTCAGGTTCCTCTTCTCGTGATGATTCTTCATCTACTACTATTGATCCGAAGATATACCCAAAAAAAATTAGACTCTTATAGATTTTTAAAGAATTTTTGATATTACTCCTTTTAAGTAATCAACTCCAAATTAATGCAGAAATGTAATAGAATTTGCACAATTATTGATTACGGAGTTCAGTAAATTTCCTACATCTCCTGGTTCTTTTGAACCATTCCACTAGTAAAAATTTGTAAGTACAAATATTGATCTTATAATGAACATCTAATGGAATCTTACTTGCCTATAAAGTGCTCCATCTTTTCGAAGAACACCGATGATCATCGGTCCATCCCCCACCTTTCGGTGCATAAGTATCATAAGGAATTTGATCGGCCTTCCAAAAATTTGCAAGACGCCATATGACACTCTAGTCTAAAACTCCAAGCTTCACAAGTTTAAACGGGCTCAATGGGCCTATCGGGTGGTAATAATAACTCCCAATCACAATGATTTTATATATCGTCACCTAAAAATAATAGGCCGACAATAATACAAAAATACGGCTAAAAGATCAGGGTTCGAATCCTCCCCTTATAATTTGGCTGACGTGGTTTTTTGTTTATCCATGGTATTATCCCACATGGATCCCACACATAAGGAGTGACATTGAAATGGGGTAGATTCCCCCTCTATTTTTGTGGCTAAGGCCACATGTGGTTTTCCCCTACTCCATTGCTAAGCTCGCCAATGGCTCGACCGATGTACATTGGTTTCACTGAGTTTTTGGTCAACTTGGTCATTGCGACTATGTTGGATACGTTGGTGGGTTTGTTTGACCACCTTGGATGATGTCAAGTTGCTTTCCAGTGTAATTTAGTTTATTCCCACGGAATCATGGACTCATCCAGGGTGTATGGTATTTGGTTGAACAATAATCAAACCGTTTGCCATATACATAGGTAGTGTTGTGATAAAATCAAATGTGGAACCACCATGTGAATTAATCCTAACTCCATCCAATGTGGAAATAACACCCAAAGCATAAGGAAATAATTCAAACCACTTTATTCACAATTAATCATCCGAGGAGGTGGTGGCTAAGGGTTTGATTTCTCGGCTCTAAAATATCAACCCATTCAAATATTGTTGAGGATAATATAGGCCTCGGTGGGGATTTGACCACCCCATTGAGATAGAAATATATCTTGTCGAGCTCAAATTAATCCTGCAATGCAACTCGAAAGGCTTAGTCCACTTATCACTCCTGGATAGTCATATTGAGCGAGTTAGATTTGTGGTGGCAAGCCACATGGTGGCTTGAGGACCCACCACATCGGTGATAATAAAATAGTCCTCACGGTGGTCGGGCTTCCTTTCATTCAAAAAAAGTGAAGGAGTTAACCCATAACACAAAAACCTACGGAATAGAGAAAAGGTGAGCAATAAAAATGGTGGACAAGATGCACCACAGTAATGCAGGAAAATCACACATAACATTAATCCAAACTACTTAAGCACAACTTATGAAGATATTAATACCATAAAAACATGCACGGTTATCCATGATGAAATAAAGGCTATACAGAGATAATACAGATTACACAAAGGATGGAAGAATTGCATCACACGGCATATTATATTACTCCAAATGATTTGCACAATAATCAAACCATTTTCCATATACATAGGCGGTGTTGTGATAAAATCGAATGTGGAACCACCATGTGAATTAATCCTAACTCCATCCAATGTGGAAATAACACCCAAAGCATAAGGAAATAATTTAGACCAATAATTAGACTATTGAGGATAATATAGGCCTCAATGGGGAGTTGACCACCCCATTGAGATAGAAATATATCTTGTCGAGCTCAAATTAATCCTACAATGCAACTCGAAAGGCTTATTCCACTTATCACTCCCCGGATAGTCATATTGAGCGAGTTATATTTGTGGTGGTAAGCCACATGGTGGCTTGAGGACCCACCACATCGGTGATAATAAAATAGTCCCACAAAGTGGTCGGGCTTCCTTTCATTACAAAAGTGAAGGAGTCAACCCATAACACAACTTCTCGGAATAGAGAAAAGGTGAGCAATAAAAAAGGGTGGACAAGATGCACCACGTAATGTAGGAAAATCACACATAACATTAATCCAAAATACTTAAGCACAACTTATGAAGATATTAATAGCATAAAAACATGCACAGCTTATCCATGATGAAATAAAGGCTATCGAGATAATAAGATGACACAAAGGATGGAAGAATTGCATCACAGACATATTATATTACTCCAAATGATTTGCACAAGACTATAATAGATAAGAGGAAAATTCCATTACAAAGCTCACAAAGAAGGCTAGAGCTCCAACCTTTTATAGAAGAAGAACTAAGATAGAAGAAAAAACTAACTCACTCCCGATTCTTGTATATCTTTTCTTTGAAGCCTTTGATTTCAATATATAGGAGGGGAAGGACGTGAGATAAATTTCTCAAAATCTTTTCAAAATGATTTTTTAATTATGATAAATGGTGCAAAGTGATAGAAATAGATTTTTCGAGATCTTTTTCACACTTTCCCATTATTTATTCTTTAAAGAGTGAGAGCCATGCCTATTTAATGCATCTCTTAACTATCTTGTAACCGAATCCCTTGGAGTGGAATTATTATTCCAAATCATTATTACATATTTGGATATTTTAATTGCTTATGCATTGAGTCTTGTGCTCATGATTCAAGTGGCACCTATCTATTCCATTCTATAAGAATGGCCTTTTAAATACATGTGAAAAATTAAGTATTCCTAGGTTTGCACTCTTCATATGAAACTATGCATTAACTTCATCCCTGAAAAGACCAACTGAATGACCCTTTGCCTCTGATATTTTCAAAAGATCTGAACATTTAAAACTTTTAGATAGGCTTCATAATTTCCCTTATGTGGTTTTTGGCTTATCGCCAATCTTTAGCAATCTGACTCGAACTCAAAGCCAATTATTTGTGAAATCCATGTTGAGGCCAAGTACATCTCTAGGGTCTCTGCTTCCATTATAGATTTTGGAAGCATGTTGGGCTAACACCTGACATCATTTGTGATCGGGCCACTTTTCTTTGGGTAAGTAATGAGCCTCACACATATTACTGCGAAGACGTTTGTCTTGGATGGGTCACTTATAGTTGACTCCACGTGTAAGTCCCATGGGGCTTAGAGTCTTCTGCTCCTTTTTATTTCGGAACTTGTGCCAGGTTGACACTTGGCACTTTTCCGAGATCGTTGCTTCCTTTTGAGTTGGCTTGTCCCGACTTAGCTTTAATCGTTGATTCAGCTAAGTCTTCTTTCTATATTGCCAAAGGCTTAACTCTGGTGGGATTCAAAACTACAGGAACCTTAAATCTTACTTGGTCAATTCAGCAGGAATATACTTGTTATCTAATCTTAGTGTGTACTAGAATTTAGATAATAGTTTGGTGACTCATGAGGACCATTAGCCTACTAAATGGAAAGAACCCACAACCTCCGCTATCCATTGGGTCCGAGATTGCGTTAAGAGCTAATTTGAACCTGGTCCTGAGTATTTGAAGGTTTTTCAAGCCTCTGCAGCTGCTAGTTGATCCTTGCACTTTCCTACTCTCATAAGGAAAACTCTGCAACTTGTTTTTATGAGAGTAGAAAATTGAAGAATCCACAAGGTCACTCCTTTGAATGATTTTATTTTCTCTGTATTTTCTCAAGTGAAGACTACAACTTCCACAGCATAACTATGAATTCTCCCGCTAGACTAAGGTCTCCTTGATGCCTCTGGTTTCTTTTAATGGAGTAATACAAATGTGGGCCTATACAAAGAGACAAAACATACATACCTCAAATGAGTCATGTAGAGTGTGCATACACACTTATTTTGTTGGAATATATCTACTCCTACTCCTAAGCTAACTGGTTTTGGAAAAGCTAAAAAAAACCTAAAACAGCAAGGAGAAATAACTTCCCTTCCTTATAAAGTGTGGCCATATAATTAATTTAGCAATAGGCATGGCTTGTAATAAGAGTGAAAAATTACCTTTCACTCTTCCACCCGTGCAGTATCAGCAAACATAATGAATACCTTCTCAAGATGCTCATCTTTTGGTTGGAGGTGTTGTAGTCGACCCTTGGGGTCTTGAAAATTATCCTCATGCTCAAGTGAGCATGAATAGCATTAGAATTCTCCTTGGTCCCGATGAGGACCACCCCCCGCGGGATCGGTCGACCTTCTATTCCCGCCCATCATTATGGATTACATCTTTTGGAACGGATCTCTTTTGTAGGTTTCCTAGAGTGGTGTCATCCTTATTTACTCCTTCCTCATTTATAGCATTTTCACCGGAAAATCCAAACTCTTGGATTGAAAGAAAAACACTTTCAATGATACTTCTTTCTAGAGTCCTTGGATTAGTTCCAGGGGAACTATCATGAGCAGCAGGTTGTTTTTGTTGTGACATTGATGAATTAGAAAAGGTTGTAATTTCCATGATCTCTTCTTCATCGAGGTATCCCCACAAATCTTATAATCAATCCATCTTATCTTCTTCCTCCTCTGTCAAAGTCTCCCCCTCTTATATGATGGCTTTTGAGTCTGCGAATTTTCCATCATGTGTGGCTTTATCCTGCAATATGAATCCCATTGGCCCAAAATATTCTAGGGGCTTTGATTTATGGGGAGGAAAAATGAAGGAAATGTCTTTAGCTTCTTCTATGCTCATCTCATGATACGAACCTCCTGAATTTGTATCACTTCTCACCATATGCTCCTCTTCTTTTGGATTTAGAGTTTTTACTTGTTGGTGTAAGGGGTATAACTTCTCAAAGAAAGGGGAAGGGTAGAATGGATGGATTGGAGATGGAGAAGGGGACTCAAAATTTGGAGTGGTATGGTACATGGTGAAGCTTGAGGTGGAATGGGAGAGGTGGGATGGAGATGAATAAAGAGTCGGTGATTGAATCTCCCATCAACAAGGTTGTCTCGTGCTTCACCCATATATTTCAATACCCTCGATCCACTACATAAGTGGAGGTAGTATTTCTTCTAAAAAAATAAGCTTCTCCTATGAGCTATAATGTCTAGGAATATGGCCAACCCATGGAAAAGGTGCTTTGCATCCTATTATGAATGCCTCCATTTGGGCTATAGCCCGAGATTGAACCATGCCTACCTCTATTTGTGTTATCTTCTCGAGTAGACCAACCTCTTCTAATTGTTCGTAGTCATCAAATGCGTGCCCGTGTCTTTGATTGCTCTCAAATCCAAACTGGTCTAGAATTTTCTCATTTGGGTCACCATAGTGACTTCAAACCGGTCATGCTACTAGTTTGGGAAGACATGTCACTCATTCAATACTAAGGATACTACTGAAAATGTGGATCCTATAGAGGTAATGAAGTCATGATTGCTCAAATTCATAGGATGAAGAGAAATGGAAGATGTGGAAAGAAATATGAGTAGAAATGGATGAAAGGAAAGTATGCGATCTTTGTAATGATTTGTTCGGAACATTTGGAGTTGCAAATGTGTTCTACAAATATCTCCATTAAATCTTGAACTTTACCAGGAACAAACTGAATTGATGCTTTGATAAAATACTACTCTGAGTTGTCCCATTGGGCATGCCAGGAAAACTATTGATGGTGATCCTCATGAGGACCACCCTCTAATTCATCCATTGGGCATGCCAAGAAAATTGTTGACGGTGATCCCGATGAGGAACACCCTCCGAGTCGTCCTACAAGCATGCCGTAAAAACTATGGATGAACCATCGAGTTGTAAGAAATCTTAGGTTAGTGGGACGTGGGCCCAAAGGTGACCTCCATATTTTAAAGAAGCTATCTCTTCTCTATGGTATGAGGTGAGGGTCAAAGAAAATGAAATAAAACTTTAAAATTAAAGGGGAGATGCACTGAAAATTGAAGGAGTTAACCCATAACACAACTACTTGGAATAGAGAAAAGGTGAGAAATAAAAAGGGTGGACAAGATGCACCACCGACTGCAGAGGAAAATCACACATAACGCTACTCCAAACTACTTAAGCATAGCTTCAAGATAGTAATAACATAGAAATAGGCACATTTATCCACAATGAAATAAAGACTATTAGAGATAATACACATTACACAAATGATGGATAAATTTGATCACAAGGAATATTATATTACTCAAAATGATGTTCATATTATTACAATAGATAAGAGGTAAAATTCCATTACAAAGCTCAGAAAGAAGGCTAGAGTTCCAGCCCCCTGGCTTTTATAGAAGAAGAACTGAGACAGAAGAAAAAACTAACTCTCGATTCTTGTATATCTTTTCTTGAAAGCATTCGATTTCAATATATAGGAGGGGAAGTACATGAGAGAAAATTCTCAAACTCTTTTCAAAATGATTTTTTAATTATGATAAATGGTGAAAAGTGAGAGAAATATATTTTTCAAGATCTTTGTCACACTTTCCCATTATCTATTCTTTTAAAGAATGAGAGCCATGCCTATTTAATGCATCTCTTAACTATCTTGTAATCGAATCCCTTGGAGCGAACTTATTCTTCCAAATCATTATTACATATTTATATCTTTTAATTACTTATGCATTGGGTCTTGTGCTCATGATTCAAGCGAAGCACTCTATCTATGTCATTCTATGAGAATGACCTTTTGAATGCAGTGAACAAATTAAGTATTCCTGTGTTTGCATTCTTCGCATTTTAACTATGCATTAACTTCATCCCTAATTAGACCTGCATTTAATGATCCTTTACCTTTGATATTTTTAAAAGATTTGAAAAATTTAAACTTTTTAGATAGGCTTCATAATTTCCTTTATGTAGTTTTTGGCTTATCGCCAATCTTTAAGCAATCGCCTCAAACTCGGGGCCGATTATTTATGAAATCCACGTGGAGGCCAAGTGCCTCTCTAGGGTCTCTTCTTCCATTGTAGCTTTTGGAAGCATGTTGGGCTGACACCGACATCATTTGTGATCGGGCCACTTTGCTTTGGGTAAGTAATGAGCCTCATGCATATTATCGTGAAGATTTTGTCTTGGATGGGTCATTTATAGTTGACTCCACGTGTAAATCCCATGGGGCTTAGAGTCTTCTGCTCCTTTTTCTTTCTAGAACTCATGCCATGTTGACACTTGGCACTTTCTAGGAGATCGATGATTCCTTTTGAGTTGGCTTGTCCCGAATTAGATTTAATTGTTGATTCAGCTAAGTCTTCTTTCTACATTTCAAAGGCTTCAATCCTGGTGGGATTCAAAACTACAAGAACCTTAAATCTTACTTGGTCAATTAAGTAGGAATATACTTGTTATCTAATCTTAGCGGGCACTAGAATTTAGATAACAGTTTGGCAACTCACGAAGACCATTAGCCTGCTAAATGGAAAGAACCCACAACCTCCCGTTATCCATGGGTCGAGGCTACGGTAAGAGCTAATCTAAACGTGGTCCTAAGTATTTGAAGGTTTTCCAAGCCTCTCGCATCTACTAGTCGATCCTTGCACTTTCTTACTCTCATAAGGAAAACTCAGAACTTATTTTTTGAGAGTAGAAAACTCAAGAATCCACAAGGTCACTACTTTGATTGATTTTATTTGCTCTGTATTTTCTCGGAGTGAAGACTATAACTTCCACAAACAACTATGAATTATCCCGCTACACTAAGGTCTCCTTGGTGCCTTTGGTTCCTTTTAATGGAGTAATACAAATGTGGGCCTATATAAAGAGACTAAACATACATGCCTCAAATGAGTCATGCAGAGTGTGCATCCACACTTATTTTGCCGGAAGTAATCTACTCATACTCCTCAACTAACTGGTTTTGGAAAAGGTAAACAAAACATGAAATAGGTAGAGAGAAATAACTTCCCTTCCTTATAAATTGCAACCATACATTTAATTTAGAATTAAGCATGGCCTATAATAAGAGTGAAATATTACCTTTCACTCTTCCCCTCGTGGTATCAGCAATCAGAATGAATACCTTCTCAAGATGCTCATCTTTTGGTTAGAGGTATTGTAGTTAACCCTTGGGGTCTTGAAAATGATCCTCATGCTCTGAAGTGAACATGACTGGCATTAGCATTCTCCTTGGTCTTGATGAGGACCACCCTCTAGTAGGGGTCGGTTTGACCTTCTGTTTTTGCCCATCATTTTGGATTGCATCTTTTGGAACGGATCTCTTTTGTAGGTTTCCTAGAATGGTGTCATCCTTATTTACTCCTTCCTCATTTATAACATCATTTCTGGAAAATCCAGGTTTTAGATTAAAAGAAAAAAATATTTCAATGATACTTCTTGTTAGAGTCCTTCAATTAGTTCCAGGGGAACTTTTGTGAGCAACAGGCTATTTTTGTTGTGGGGTTGATGAAGCAACAAAGGTTGTAATTTCCATGGGCTCTTCTTCATCGAGGCATCCCCCCAATTATCATAAGCAATCCATCTTATCTTCTTCCTTCTCTATCAAAGTCTCTCCCTCTTGTATGATGGCTTTTGAGTCTATGAATTTTGCATCTTGTGATGCTTTAATCTAAAATATGAATCCCGTTGGCCAAAATCTTCGTGGGCTCTACTTTGTGGGGAGGAAAAATAGAGAAAATGTCTGCAACTTCTTCTATGCTCATCTTGTGATACAAACCTCCTGAGTTTGTATCACTTCTCACCATATGCTCCTCTTCTTTTAGATTTGGAGTCATTACTTATTGGTGCAAGGGGTATAGCTGCTCAAAGAAAGGGGAAGGGTGGAATGGATGGCTTGGAGATGGAGAAGGGGACTCGACATTTGGAGTGGTATGGTATGGTGAAGCTTGAGGTGGGATGGGAGATGAATAAAGAGTTGGTGATTGAATCTCCCATCGACAAGGTTTTATTTTTCTTCACCCATATATTTCAATACCCTCGATCCACTGCAAAAGTAGAGGTAATTCTTATAAAAAACTAAGCTTCTCCTGTGAGCTATAGTGTATGGGAACAAAATCAACCCTTGGACAAGGTGCTCTGCATCCTATCCTGAATGCCTCCATTTGTGGTATAGCCCAAGATTGAACTGTGCTTGCCTCTATTTATGCTATCTTCTTGATAAAACCATCCTCTTAAAGCATGTATTTCACAATATATATATAAGTATTGCAGCCTACTCTATTGCTTGTAACCTAGAGTTTTCATATTAATAAAATATCTCAAGACTTGTCATGATTTTGCATTGACATTTTGTATCAGAGCTGGTGATTCTAAAATTGTGAGGAAAAATATTGGAAGCTTTACTAGGTTTCAAGAGATATTGTAGAATTTTGAACAAGGTGGAGCCATCAGAAACCATGTGTCTTCATAAAACTTGACAATGTTTCCATGTACTCACTAAACTATGCACAAAATAGGTAGCTTGAAATGCAATTTTAACTTATTCAATTTTATTTAGACTTGGCTCCTCTCCAAGCATTCAAACCTTCAATCATTAAACAAATTAAAGATCAAATCTGGGAAGTATGGTAAAAGCATTTCCTGAGAGGATCATCCAAAATTATCAAAAGAAATGTAGGAAGAGACGCTTCTTTTTTGGCTTAATATTTTTATGCAAGTTTATCCTAATTTTTTTAAATTAATTTTCATATAAATTAGGGCCAAGCATAGATATTGTTAAGTTTATATAAAAATAAACCTTACAAAATTTGAATTTTTCTTATAGATACTTGAAAAGATAATTAACTCATATCTCAAAAACTAGTTAGATTCAAAAGTTGAAACTTGGGAACATTATGTATTTTGTCATTTTTTTAGAAAAAAACAAAGTTTGAAAAATTCCTCTTAAAAATCATGTTTTTAACGTTTCTGTCTTTTACCGTAAAATTTATAGTTAATTATGTATCGGACAAACCAGAAAGAGTTAGGACTTGAAATTTTGAGAGAATTCATAAAATCATGTAATTAAAAAACCCTATTAATTAATTTTCTACAGATCCTATGTTTTATAGATACAAAACTATAGTAAAAAAATCGATTTTTACCCTTTAAATCCTCGAAATCACATCTAATTGATTTCGCAAACCATGAAAGCCCAGAAGTTGAAATTTTACAAAAATTTTGAAATTATATTAAAAATTATGTTTAAATTCTAGTACTTTGAATTATAATAAAAATATATTTGTTAAGGTTTTGTGATTTTTCTAAGCATAAACAAGAAAATCAAAAAAATCAATGATAACAAGAAATGTTGTCACCCGCAATCTTCATCATGGTTACAAATACTCCTATATTTTTTCATCCAAGTTATCATATCCTAAGAGGAGATAACTATGTGGCATGGAAGTTCAAAATCAAAACACAAATCAATTTTGAAGACATATGGCCTATTGTGGAAGGATCTTTCAATAGACCAAATATAGATATTGTTGCACAATATCATCTTAATCAAGATAATTAGAAGGCCAAAATGATAAATATTGTCTACATTATTAGATGAAGTGTAACCACACATGGAGATTTAAAAATAAATAAATAAGTATAGGATAAATTGTATACGATCTATGAGGCCAAGAACATGAACACCATTTTGCACTTGTAAAGTCAACTTTATAGTCTCAAACTCAAAAATGGTGAGAAAAATGAGGTTTTTATATAGCGTGTTAAAATATTTGAGATTCATTCAGAGGCATTATAAGAGAATGTAATAGAGGAATATCTTGTACATATCATCTTGAGGTCACTACCCTTCTTCATTTAATTACCTGGATCTAAAAAGTAAACATGTAGAAGAAGGATGGAATAAGGAGGAAGAAAACCCTTCAACATAAAAGGAAATGTCATTTAACAAGAAGATAACATAGATGATAAATACTTCCTATACATTTCCTATAAGGGATCAAATGAAGAAGTCATGTCTCAAAATTTTATCTACTAAATTGAGAAGAAGGGGAACATGAGGAAGCCACCCAAGGAAAACACAGAAGATAACATAGATGATAAATACTTCCTATACATTTCCCAATCAAATGAAGAAGTCATGTCTCAAAATTTTATCTACTAAAGGACTAGTTCTTCACTTTCAATGACACACCCAACAAAAACCATGTTTCATTGGGTGATGATAGCTCCTATATTGTCCAAGGTATTGGTAGTGTTTTTTTCCCCTTGGTACAAATTAAATATAAAATAACTAGTGTTTTATATGTTGTACTAGTTTGAAAAAGAATCTACTATCAGTTGGTCAAATTTTAGATCACAATCTGAAGATTTGACTGTAAAGGTGGAAATAAAATGTATTTGATTAGTGATAAATCTAGAAGCTCAAAATTTGTTACAAGAGATTTCAATGTGGGATTTATATTCCACCTTTATTTTTTACATAGAGACAATAAAGAACTTATGTTAAAAGACACCTCCTCAAAGACAGCTTGTGATATTGGAGACTGACCACGCTAGTTTCAAATATATTGACACACTTTTCCAATATGATATGGTGAGAGGACTTCCAACTCTCAAGAAGGAAAAATAAAAGTTCCAACATTTCTTGGCAAGAAAACAACATCGATCACCTTTCTAGAGAAGTAAATTTTAGGCTCTAAGTAAGTTTGATCTAGTACATACCAATATTTGTGCACCCATGAGACCTAGTCATGCAGGTTTTCAGTATAGTATGTTATGTGTTGATGATTTTTCATAGAAAATTTGAATTTATTGTCTTCATAATAAAGTTGAAGATTTTGAGTACTACAAGAAATTCAAAGTCACATTTGAAATTTACTTTGGTTAATAATTAAAAATATCTTCTCATATTGAGGGGGGAATACACCAAAAATGAGTTCAAATCCTTCTTGGAAACTTATGAAATTTATCAACAAATTCCTCCTCCACATATACCATAGTAAAATGGTGTTTTAGAGAGGATAAATCATATTATCATGGAGATGGTGTTATGTGTGATCAATGATCCAGGATTGACTAAGATATACCATGATGAAGTAGCCAAAATAAGTATACTTGATGAATAGAGTTCCCACTATTTCTCTCAATAGGTTAACACTACATGAAGCATGATTAGGGTAGAAGCCATCTATTTCACATATAATATTTTTTCGATGTAGAGTGAGCATGCACATTCCTAAGAAGAAGAGAACATTGTTTTACATGAAAGTTGAGAAATACATATTCTTAAGGTATAGTGAAGATGATCTTGGTTATAGGTTGATAGATATGAAAACTACAAAGGTGTACACAAGTAGGGATAGTAAGTTTTTTTAAAAGAAAAAAATAGATGCTACTTCCACAAACTCACCCGATGATTGAATTAACCCTGTTATGAAAACAAAAGATGATCTTCCCTAAGATGAAGAAAATCATGATGGGGATGATGGTGATGATTTGACAAGACCACCACCCATAAGAACATCTCAATGTATGAATAAATGGTATACTAATGTGATACAAGATGTGAAATTGGATAGTCTCCTAGAAACATCGACACCTGGACTATGGAATCATATTAAGGCTCATGATGAGGTAAATTTTTCCTTAATAAGTAAATTTTTTGAGTTTTTGAGACCTCTACAATTAAGGAATACCTACAATCCAATTCTTAGAAAGATTCCATGAGTGTTGAGTATCAATCTATGATGAAAAATAACACATGGCATCTTTTTGATCTTCTACTGGGAAGAAGGGCTTTGGATTTTCAAAATGAAGTAGAATGAAAATGGCACTATTTATAAGTATAAGGAGAGAATGGTAGTGAAGGGGTATGGTAAGAAATAAGGCATTCACTACAAGGATAATTTTACTCCCATAAATAAGATTAAAATTATTAAAATGATTTTTCTCTAGTTGCACAGCTTGATTTGGTTAGATAGTCCACCAAATTGATGAAAAGTTACTTTCTCAATGAAGATTTTAGAGAAGAGGTCTACATGAATCAATAAGAAGGTTTTTTCATACCTTGAAAATAATAAACGATGTGTAGACTCATGAAATATTTGTATGGTCTTAAACAAACTCCTCATGCTTAATACATCAAGATAGATGCACATCTCATTCATCATGGATTCCAGAGGAATCCTTGTGACCCCAATCTCTACCTAAAAAGTAATGGGAGAGATTGTGATTGTTTTTTTATGTAGATGATATAGTCATCATTATTTTTTCATTAAATATTATTGATGCCACCAAGAAAGATCTTAATCGATCATTCAACATGACTGATCTCAAGCTATGAAACTATTGTCTTAGTTTGGAATTATGGTATAAGGATAATCATATTTTTGTATATTAGTTGAAATATTCTAACACTATGCTCGAGAAGTTTCATATTATGGATTATAAGCACATTGCCCCACCTATGGAGATAATACTTCATTTTTCTTATACATATCCTCACCACAAGTGAATGCAAATCTCTTTCGAATGTTGATTTTGATTCTCATTTACTTGACTTATAATAGGCTAAACATCAATTATGTTGATAGTTATCCATCACAGTTCATGTAGGAACTAAGAACATGTCACTAGAAAACATCAAATAAGATTTTGAGGTATATTAGAGGAACTATGGATTATTTCCTAGAATACAAGAAGAAAGGTTAGCTCTTCCTACTAGATATTGAAATCATATCATGTATAAAGCCCATACATGTAGGACCAAACCACAAGCCAAAACAAACCAGGATAAATTTATTTATTTCTTTTCTTGTTTTACAACACCGCTTGGGCTCACTTAGAATAACACACGCTTATCCATCCACTAAGACTGTCCATGAATTCCTTTGGTTCCTATAAATCAAAACACACAATACACCTTATTCCTCCATTCACTAAAAAAATATTATTCCTCAAATAAAAAAGATGGAATCTCACCCCAACATGAAGAAAATACATACAATCATGATAACACAAGATGCACATTAATGCCACATTTGCTTAAATAGGGATTTTTTTATCTTACCACAAATGAGAACTAGAAGATAAAGATGTTCCATAAAGTACATCTCTTTCATTGTTTACATAATCATTACAATTTAATTCCTTTACTATGCCTTATTAATTTGAAGAGAATTTAATGTTTAAAGACATATATTCTCATTTTCAAAATTCCATATTCTTCATTTCATCTAAATCTTATCTTGCAATTACACTTTATTTGTTTTCATTATCTATTACAATTAATCTTTGTAATTCAAATATTAGAAAAAAAAACATTTGTAAACACATATAAGTCTCATAAAAATCATTCTCAAGCTAAGGATTCATATTCTTGAAAAACATATTTACATGAAATTTAGTTTTAATTTCATAATATAAAGAGGAATGTAGACACAAAATATATGAAATTGGGTACATTTATAGGTCCTAAAGTATAATAATTTATACATGGTTCCTAAGCAAGAAAAATAGTGGTTGAAAACTCATTTTGGCCTTTTTTTTCTTTATATCTTGCATTCTTACTAGTCTTACACATCTTAGAGCCTTTCTGAACTTCACCGATTTATCTTTTATGGTCTAGACACTAGAACCCAATTAGGATAGAAGCACCTGTGCACTCTTGTCCCTCATGGGCATTCCTGGCCTTCTTTATCATTTTCTTACCTTTTTGGTTATATTTTAGTTCTTAGTATTCTTTTAGTACTTTGGGTCATCATTTCAGTTGTCAATTACAAAATTATCTAAGCTTGCATCCAAAGGCACAAAGAGCATTAGAAAACATACATCTATCACATCCATATAAGGGACAAGGGCTACATCACTCTTCATACACATCATATAAGGGGTAGTTTATTCTATTCCATCTCACACATTTACATACTTGGAGTGTTGGTCAGAAAAAATATGGAACTTAGCAAAGAACATACAAAAGGTTTACGTGGAAGAGAAGAGCATAGAGAAAAATTTGAGACTTAGCCATTTTCACGATGAGGAGCTATTTTTGGAGATAGTGTGCGGAACACACAAACCGGTTGGAAACTTGCGTGACACGCATTGGTTTTTTTTGGAGGATTGGCTACGAAGTGCTTTGCATGGATACAAGATGAGAATAGATTTACTACTGATAGTTAACTAGAAGAAGTCTATTGTTAGCGCACTTGCATGTGTGGTTATTATTGTAATGATGCATGGTTAATAATAACATGTGACCTATTTTGGGATTAGATAAGCGGTGAAGGAAAAGTCCCCACCCTTATAAATATGAAAGAACTGTGTGGCATAGTGGGGGATGTAAGAACTGAATTATTGTGAGGTTATGTTATCAAATCTTATGCACGCATAGACTATGGTACTATTTATTGTAATGAGCTTCTGTGTGTTTATCATGTTTAATGCAATGAAATGTGTTGGTTGAATCAAAGTGTCAAATCCTGAGTATAATTGGTTCATGCATGTTTGATTTCATCATGGTTATCTCTTAAGTCTATTATTCTCTAGATCTAGATCTGAATATGTACTGTAGAATGATATATTAGCCATAGATCTAAATGCTTTAAGTCTTCATCATGCTAACATCCTACAACAAAAACCCTAAAGAGGGACATGGTACCATTGTGTGCTTTGGGTGAGTGCTCAGTCTAGGCTGAGTGATGTGCCAAAGATGCCTAGGATTTTACTAGTGAAATCTAGGCTACATCATTGGTTCCATTACCGAGACCTATTTTTCAGTTGTTTTCCGGATGGTTCACGATGAAGACATACCGGTTGACCCTAGCAAGTGTTGAAGAGTGGATACATGACCTAGAAGAATAATATGCATGGAAGTTCAACACCGGATCTAAGTTTAATGCGTGCACATGGGTGGATCAGAATTTGTATGAATATTTATATGAGATCTTCTTCGCTATCTTTCTCGATAGAAATGTATGAATTTCTGATTGCTTATGCATCTAAACATAATTGGAGGTATCACACACTTGTCTGGATGTAGGAAGAATTTCAGGCCCTTTATGATGATGATCTGATTTGGACTTGCATGGTGGAGATGTGGTTTTGTGGTATTTTGAACAGTTATATCTTGGAGTACTCAATTTCCACTTATTCATGCCTAGAGGTAGTTTAATTCCAGTTTTTATGATATCCAAGGGAACTTACCTACAAGGCATTCCACTGGCAATCAAAATTCTGATGGTAACCCTGAACTTGGAGAGTAAACCGATGGCTAACTAAACCCCACCACACGTAGGGGAAGGAGAAGGCTTGGTGAAAGATGGCAGACCTAGTGACAGAGAGGAAGAGAGAGGAAAGGTGGATTAAGTATAATGAGGTGTGCGAGAGGGCAGTAGAGAAACAACGGGAGGTTATAGAGAAAATTACGTTGTGGAGAAAGATAGTTCGGGAAGGAGTTGAAGTTCACGTAGAAGACGTGGAACCCAAGCATCAAGAAATCTCCCATTTGGGAAAGCATGATATGGAACCCTCCTCGGCCTCATGAAGAAGCATGCTAGAAGAGACAACCTGGGCCACGTGGGCATGCATCTAAATCCACCTAGCAACCTTTCCCTTGCACTTAGTTTTCCAACATCTAGTACAACAAACAGTCAACAAGTTAATTCAAGCAATGGAAGAGCAGGAGAGAGTATTATAAGAGGCACAACAATGGAAGTGAAAATAGCTTCATTTTTATATGGGAGTACCTTTTTGGGTGTATCATCTACACAAAATTCAGGCGCATAGATTTTTGGACTATCTTTTGGGAGTAGTAACACTTTGTAGACTATTGGGGTGTAATTTAGTACTACGGTTGGGACATAGGGAAGTACATCTTCTGGTCCGACCCCAGCTACAGGTTTAGGATCAAGAGGTATATGTGGCTCTAGCTCCAGTGGATCTGGTGGTTCTAGAGGCAAAGGAAACACATGAGGTTTTGGATCAGGTGGGCAAGGTCCGCACCAACCTAGAATATTTACATGGAGATGTCTCTTCATCTCCCAGAGTATAGTCCCATAGAAGATGCTACTAAATATGTACATATGTGTGAAATAATGTGGCACGCAAAAGGAATCATGACTTCTGAGCATAGGGAAAGTCAATTTTCTACTACGTTACAAGGGCATATACAACTGGTATAAAAAGTTTGACTCTGGTCAAACTTGCATAGACTATGCAACCTTAAAAGATACTTTCCTTAAATAGTTTCACATCCTTGAGTTTGAGTAGAAGAGTATAAGTGCGCCCAAGGATATCAAGAAAGGAACTACCGAGAGTTTCAGAGAGTATAATGCCCATTTCAAAATGATGTTATATAAGTTGTCTTATGATATTCATGTAAGCTAGCATGCATAATGGTTTGTTGGAGGTTTGATTACACCTTTTAGGAAGGCGCTATCACATAAAACATACACTGATCCATGCAAATCAATTGAACCCGCATTATGTTGAGGCAATTGGAAGTATAGACACGATGTAAGCCCATTTCTAGAAGCACAAATTGTAGATATGACAAAGAAGATGGAGAAAATATCAGCAAACTCAGTACATGAGACGTGCACAGGGATTTGGTGAACATATTGTGAATTAGAATGTCACACAAAGGATAGTTGTCCCCGCAGATTAGTGCACTCATTCTTTGTTGGATTATGAGATATGTTATTTAAACCATGATGTTAGCCACTGCCCATTACTACAACACGTGATAAGGAAGAACTCTTCATGTTACTACAAAATATTTAGGTCCACGACTCATGACATGGAAGACTTCGGCTGATTGGTCATATCCATGATGTTATAGATATTGGTGTATGACAGAAAAGAGTTTCAGATAACTCTAAAGGCAAGAACGAGCATCAAGATCGGGGACACAATCGGGCATGCTATGATTGGAATTAAGGGAGTTTTAAGGTAGTCGTGGCTGAGGTCGAGCATACTTGTGGTGGATTTGGAGGACAAGGTCGTGGTGGTGGATGAAGCGAGTTCCCTCGAGGAATGTGCTACACATGTGGTTCTCCTTACCACTATGTGAAAGTTCTAAGAATATTACACGTTCTTTCTATAGAAAGAATCATAGTTATGAGGAGTTCCTGGAATTTTATGATAATCTTAGCAAGCAACATAAATAGGAAAACAAATTTGTGGGGATGGTTAGGATACATCGTGTTGTGGAAAATCAATGGATGCCCAAGTTGGAACCGAGAATATGAGGCATTATAGGTAAAGATCATGACCGCGTTGAAGCAACGCTCACCAAGGAAGCATTACGGTAGAATCCTACCATCACTAAGGAGGAGGTTCTACACATGCATGGTACGTAGATCCTTCCCATCGAAGGAGGTGTATTAAGAAACCATGGAGGTACTCGGGAATCTTCAAGGTGAGATACAATATTTAAAAGAGAAATCACTCGAAGATGGAGCAAAATAAGCATCAGAGATGGTCTAAACTGATATGGATGACTTGAGAGAAGTGTTCTAGTCATTTTTAATCCTATAAAAAAATAAAGGAACCCCATGTGCACCGGCCTATCACCCAGCTGAAATTTGAGCACTCACCGAAGCACGCTAGGTACCGAGTCTCTCTTTTATGTGAGTTTAGGTGGAAACATCATCTATGATTGGTGTAAGAGATTTCAGAGGGGAATACATAAAGGAACCTTAGGGCTCAGAATGGCCTCTAGATCCTTGCAGTCACTTCAGATCAGGTGCTTAACAGAATCCATTATAGGTATTGTGACAGAAAGAAACATACAAGCATTCATACTTAGTCATGAAAGGAAAGATAACTCATAAAAGAGAAATATGCATTAGAACCATTGATATTCATGTATATATTATAACAAGTAACCTTATTACATCCATGGAACCATTACAGAGGGTCACAGAGAAGCAGACCATGCATCATGCATTACACTAGACTTAATGTAACTACGCTTCCCAAAAGAAAATTTACAACCCCTAGGCCTAATGCATTCTCTCTCTCGAATACAACCATTAATTGACAGAGTCCTCACAACATTTATGTAGAGATCCACTCACTCTCTAGGTGTCTATCTCTATGTGTATATGTATATGTGTGTGTTTCTATCTCTGCAGGTGTTTATATTTATAGCTTTCTGGACTGCCAACCCATCCTCAAACACCCTTAGATCTGGTGCTAAGTGTCCGAATGTGGTCCTCCATGTGAGCATGCTTCTCCAGGCTTGAGCTCTCCACCTTATTCCATGATGTTCTTCTAGACGATTCCATTGCCAGTATGCTCATCCTGGGCCAACCTATCACTAGGTTGGCATCTTATCCACGTGCAACCGGGTCATGATTTTCACATGTTCTGCTCTGACGTCCAAAATTACTAAGTCCCGATCCTTTCACATGTCATGTGCCACATGCTTCCTTAATTCCTTCTCTTGCGTGATTTTGCCTTGCGCACCTTTCTATAACTGGGACCTTGCATGCCTACGTGCCTTCATACTTGGCCAATATTCTAGGGGTCCAACATCACCCCACACTACACCTATTCTCTGTCCATGGAAACAATCTACTTAGGCAAGAATGTAGGCTTCCTTAAAGATACAAGGTGTATTCTTACATTTTGTAAAAGAATAAAGGAATGAAAGAATAGGGGAAGAATGAATGGGGAGGGGGGGCATCAATTCAGCAAGCTAGGAAAATCCCTCCATAATTATACCTCCAACTTGTTCCAAATGTTTACCTTGCTCTGTGCCTTCTGACAAGAGGTTTCCAACCAGGATGCTCACCTCGTCAAAACTCAAGACAATTCCCTAGGTGCCCAAAGTGTCCACAATCTTCTCCATCTCCTTTCCCAAGTCTTCGAGTGTGTCCATCCTCCTGGTAATCTGAGGATATAGTTCTTTCAGCTGGGCCTTGATTAAGCTCCTTAAAGCTTCAATCGCCTCAAATTGCATTTCACTTCAGCAAGAACCTTGTCCCTCTATACCATGTTTCCTTTGTTCTTCTCCTAGAATTCCTTCAGCTCTGCTTCAAGTGTGGCAACCAAGGAGCTTGCTACCTTATCCCTATCTGTGTAGGTATCATATGTGGCCTCAGATTGGGTAGTGACTTTAACTTCTATGAGCACCTGGTTGTACTCCGCAATGAGTGCTACCACCTTTAACCTATCCTCCTCCTTTACGTGTGTGGTCATTTCTTCTACAGACTCTAGAGCCAAAGGTCATCTCTCCATAGTGAGGATGCACGTTAGATCTTCTATGCATTCTAGAAGGGACGAGTACTTTTGTGCGGGTGGTGCTAAGTTCAAGTGCTTTAAAAGGATAACACCCTTCATAGACTTCATCTTCTTGTACACGTTCTACACCTTTATCTTCTCTTCTTCTAACTCGCGCCTTAGCCGTGCCTGACGATCAGCTCTTCCTACTTCAAGCTCTCGGTCTTCTCTCTCGGCTCCTCTTCCTTCTTCCCTAGTTTCTTCTCCAAGTACTCTTATCCTATCATTGCGTCGAAGAGCCTAGCCTTTGTCTCAATCATGACCTTGTTGAGCACGTTACAAACTTGCTCATATGAGAGTTCCTGGGCATTCACTAAGGGATTGGCTCCCTTAGACTCTGGTACTGTGATGATCACTCCTTGGTAGGCTTCAAAGTCTGGCTCATCAATGTGGGACTCAAACACCCAGGAGAGCATCTTCTTCATTCTAGGGTACATGTGCCCTCCTTATCAAATGACCCCATGGCTAAAATCCTTTATGTGGGTATCATGCTTTGGAACCACACGCATAGTACCTTCCTTGAGTCATTGATGTAGCCCATTACTTGTCTTTGTTTTGTATCGAGGGATCTCCTACCTGAGCGCACACCTTTGGGAAAACTCATTGTTAGAGTGGGACCTCCTCCCATGTTGTCATGCTCCTTATCGATGTTTTCATTCCCTTCCTCTAGCACTATATCAGTTTTATGCTCCAACTTTTTGTCTCTACTGTGGCCTTGAGGATTCTCTTTACTTCTCTCTCTGCCACCTCAGTGATCTACTCCTTTGTGAAACTTATAGCTCCCTGCTTCTCCCTGGCAACCTCCTCATTCCCCTCCATATCTCATGTACCTTCCTCATCTTGTGTACCCTTGAGCCACATGAATATGAACTCCTACTTCTCTTCCCCAATCTCTTCTCCCGAGTCGTACATGATGAACACATGTGGCTCCTAGTCCTTCTCAGGCTCTTCTTCCTTGCTATCATCTTCTTCACTCTCACCTTCTCTTTTCCCCATGTAATTCTCCAAGCTATCGGTATCCTCCGAGTTAGCTTCCTCATCCACCCTCTGCTTTTTCTTGAGAGGTGTCTCCTTGATGGGGATTTGGCCTCTTCTTCTTCCTCAGGTGACTCTTCCTTGGTGAGTGGTTGCCTAGGTGCCTCCACTTCTGGTGTCTTCTCCTTCACTGGGGAATTTTTCCTCCGCATGTAAGTGCTTGGCTTGGCGCTTGTATTTGGCATGCTCACTGTCTGAGTAGTTTACGCACTTGGTGCTTTATCTTATCTTCCCCTTTTATTTGGCGTGGGTTTCTTCTTCTCCATGGGATCCTCAAGTATGGAGACTTTGTTCTCCAGGTATGCACCCTTTTCAAACTTTAGCCTTATATAGAGGTACACGCGTGCCACAGATCCTCCTGCAATGGGTAGTATTATCGGCCTTATCATCTAGACCTTTGTGACACATACATTTCTACATATGCACACTTACTGCTAGGGTAGTTTAATCTCTTCCGCATCTCTCTATGCTCTTGGTACAAAATATCTAGTTCCAACCTCAACTTCTTTGATTCCTTAAATCTATTTACTCCCGCTTGGAAGTATTGAGTAGTGAACGTGAAAGGAAGTTTGCACCAAGGGCTCCATGACTCATCTATCAGCCTGAACCTACCTAGGCAAAAATGTTGATAAATAGTGAATTTGGCTTCCCCTTCAGTGGCTAATGGGAGTTGTTCAGGGATCCTCTACTCTGTCATGAACGTGTTCCTCAAGCACGTATACCATTTCTCCAGTTGTGCCTTGTGGGGTGTCGTCATTGTGTCACAAACATACTTCTCGAATCTCTTCGTGGGTGAAGGATCCTGGTGGAGTACTCCCATACAAACTTTTATGGTGTGTCAGGCACTCTAATCTCTGAAAATACAATGGTCAGGAGGATGTTGTTGAAGAGGATTATGTCCCCCTCCTTCACATAACTGATAATTTCTCTCGCAATGTAAGTAGACAAGTTGTATATAGTGCCTTCTGTAATTTTTTTGCAAACATGCATCCAAGGCTTATTGACCTGGGTCCATCTCTCCTGGCCATTCAACTTTGTTACCAGATGTGCATCCATTTTCATCACGGGGTCCTTGATTTCTGAAATGTCATAGTACCGTGACCCCTTCTTGTAGGCATATTCATTTATGGTCTCCTGAATTTCCTCCTTGTCACTCAAGTTATCCTCCAAGTTGTTTCCTTCACATATAAGGCATGTGAAGTGAGAGATAAGCTAGGAGTGACGTGCATCTTGTGCCCTGCAAAGTGGAAGTAATCCTCGTGTACCCGTGACATTAATCATTGGTACAGGTGCTCTATTTTTCCAAAATAAGGTAACTCATAGAGTCAGAAGCAGCCCTGCCTTCTCCATTTTTACCTTCACGTCATCATCATTGATTGGCAAGCCCTCTGGTGTTCGTTTACTTATGGGGCGTACTAATTCTAGTGCCATCTTCTTCTCTATCATGTTTTTTCTATGGTTATGATCACTTAAAGGTATGTTTCTTAAGGTGGGATTCCCACTCCTTACCCATCATCACCCCATCTGGGTATTGCATCTCCACATACCATTCTTCATTTTTGTTTACGTCGGGTTCTTGTTGTTTGGCCTTGGCCTTGCCCTTTCCTTTCTTGGGTGCCATTTTCAAGGTATTTTTATCACTCCACTCCCTCCTTATTACTCTTTTCTACTTCTTCCAACCTCCGGTCTCAAATCCGTGATATAAATCTCTTCAACCTATGCCCTAGTTTGTCGAACCCTAACTGGGATCAAAATTCCACAAGACAACACCTCCTCACAACTCTTTTCATGCCCGTGTAACCCCTTCCTTTTGGTTTGCAAACTCAAACTAGCTGCTCACACTTCAATCTCACAAATATCTTTCTTCACATGATCGAATCTGGAAACCCTAGTTTATAAAACTCACTCCTTTCTCTATTTCGCAAAGTGAAAATAAAAGTGCCTTGACCCTTTTCTTATATTTTTTCTCTTTCTAAACATTAAATGCTACTTCACCTACCACCATACTTTTTTCATTTAATGTAGATTTTTCAAATGAAGCCCATCTTCAATGCTTTCACTCATTCACCCAACCTGCATGAAAACTCCTCTAAGCTTATGCGCACACAACCAATACAACATGACAGGAGACTCTTGCGCACACGTAACCTACGCCGAAGGCACTTTTTCCTGATTCTTGCTCTCACCTACCTCATGTTGCTTAAATGTGCATTCTCCTCCTTAGTACATGGGATCTACAAGTAGCTCTATCCTAGCACCAACCATTCTTCTTCCATATTTTCTCCTCATACACCTCTTTCAATCGGGCCATTCAACAGGGCTTTTCAACACAACTTTCTTGGCACTCTAATCATGCGCTCCTTCACATTTCTCCACCCCACACTTAAAATGATGTGTGGTCCTCTGCACACTCACAAATTTTCCAAAATAGCAATAAGGTTATTGGCGCCCAAAGGTGTAAAACAAAAAACAACATGAAAGGGAAACACAAGAAAGGGAAATGCATAAAGGAAACTTCTAAAATAACTGGTAAAACTACCTTATTTAGAAACACCAAGAAGACTTATTTATAGTAGGGCTTCAACCTACTCCCATTGAAGTGTCTAGGAAACTTCGTCCCATCCAATGCTTATAACTGGCATGTGCCCAAACCAAGGATGTACAAGATTGTGTAAGGACCTAACCAATGGACTTTAACTTCCCAAGATGGCACATAAACTTAGAATCATATAGTAACACCATATGCCCAACCTCAAACTTCTTGTTTCTAATGTGGTGATCATGCCAAGCCTTCTACTTTGCTTTTTTTGTTGTTTGGCTCCACCTAGTGAGTGATCGTCTTTCATCCAGCTTCATTAACTCATCAATTCTTTCTTCTAGCACTTATTCATGGCTAACCCTCCTGTGTGCACTATTCGCAAAGAAGGTAACATAGATTCAACCGGTAAGACAACTATCACACCAAACACTAGATGAAAAGGTGTGGCTTTGTTCACCTTTTATACATTGTCCTATAATTCCATAATACTATTGATACTTTATCATCCCAATCTTGTCTTCTGACATCACAAATTTTTGTTAGGGTATGACTCAATATTTTGATGAATGCTTCTACGGTTCCATTTGCTTATGGGTGATAGGGTGTAGTCTTGTGATGAGCTACCATGAACTCTGACAACAGGATCCTCACCATCTCATTTAAGAAATGCATACCCCTATCACTAGTCAAACTCAACGGGAATCCATACCTCATGATAATGTTCTCCCACAAGAACCTTGTCGTTGTTGCTTCTGTGCCATGTAATCTCTAGTCGGAGCTACCTCTACCCACCTTGTTAGGTAATCCATGTAAGTGATGACATAATGTGACCCATTCCTATGTGTCGTTGGTTCAATAGGTCCTACAAATTTTATTGCCCTTTTTTCAAAAGGCTCCGTGCTAGGGATAGGGCGCAAAGGCATTTCATCTCTCCTTCCTGGTTTGCAAGGTGCTGACAATGGTCACACACTTTACAATAGTCTCTACAATCCTTGTACAGAGTTTCCCACCACAAACCTACCATTAATATCTTACATGCAGTGGCATCACCTGCATAATGCCCACCCACAATTCCTCTTTGTGTGCCTCCTCCATGATGGTCAAGCACTCATGCTCTAATACACACCTGCACAAAACTTCATCACATCCTAACTTGTATAAGTCTCCACTGATTAACATGTAGGGCGTGGCACGTATGGCTGAATGCATTTTCTCTAAAGTCTTCATTCCTTCTAACGCCACACCTTCCTTCAAAAATACTGCAATCTCTTCCACGTCTAAGGGCGCGTGCCACAACCTAAACAATTACATCTAGGAATTATTTCCTCAATACTCTGCATGTCCTCCCCTGAATCAATTCTTGATAGATGATCATGCCCATAATTTTTTTTAGGATTTACTACAACAGTGAATTCAAATTCTTGAAGAAACAACACCCACTGACATATACGCCCTTGTAGATGGGCTTGTTCACCAAATATTTTAATGCCATTTGGTTGGTGTAAAACACCAAGGGTGTTGCTAGCAGATATTTTCTGAACTTGAAAAGTGCGTAGATCATTAGCAATGCCTCGTGCTCAGTTGTGGTATAATTTTTCTCTACTGGTGTCAGCTTCATGCTTGCAAAACATACAGGATGATCAATAATCCATTCACCTGGATGTGCAAGCACTGCTCTAATGGTGACCCCTAAGGCATCTACATGGACATGAAAGGGATTGTCCCAAGAGGGAAAAAATAAAATAGGCATGGTGATAAGCCTATCTTTTAATGTATCAAACACCCTCTACTGCACCTCTCCCCAATGGAAGGCACTTTTATGTCTAAGAAGCTCCTTTAAAGGCATAGCGATCTTGGTATATCCCTTGATAAATTTCTGTAATAGCCTATATGCCCAAGGAATCCACACATACTATGCTCTGGCTAGTAGGCTCCCTTAACCCCACAATAACTACAACTTTAGTAGGATCTACCAGCAAGCCCTCCTTACATATGATATGCCCTAATAAAGTCCTAAAGGGTGTAGCAAACACACATTTCTCAATGTGAGGGATATCCTCAACTACCTACACCTCTCAAACATTAACCTTAAATTGTCAGAATGGTCTTTAACCAGACCATATATTATCCAAGCATCCAAATAGACTTGAAGAAACTTATGGATGAAGTCTTGGAATGCTCACACCACTATGCACGAAAAGATAGTAGGTGCATTCTTCAACCCAAAGGGCATGACCATATATGTAAAACTTCCCCACTCGGTGGAGAAGGTTGTCTTCTCTTGGTCCTCCTTTGCAATCCAAACTTGGTGGTACCCTGAAAATCCATCCGTAAAGGAATAGATTTCACGTCCAGTGACTCCTTCCAAAATTTCTTCAGTGAAGGGGGTCGGAAAGGGATTGTTGTTGCAAATTAGCAAGCACCCTAAATGTTGATCAGATTTCTAGTTTGACATATTAAACATCCAAGTGTGATTGCACAACATTGAATCCTCTCCCAAGTGTGGGACTTGAAAATGGGAAAGGAATCTCCATATTAGAGGCTAGTTCCTCAACTCCCCTAATTAGATATATCACTTACAAGTTGTAGAGGTTTTGAATTCAAGACCCTACGTTAAATCCCAAGGGGACAGAGATAGGGAATGCAAAAATTGAAACTAATGCTAATGAGGTGATGCACCAAAGGAGTAGCAGAGAGACACCTAATCGTAATATATACACAATCCACAAGAAAACACAAAGACAAATCATGCACAAATTGCTCAAGATGTAATGAAAGATCGGGAAAAAATGGTAAATATATGAAAGGATTGAGGGATTTTAATCACAGAGCATACATTATCATTCCAGATCCAATACAATCCATTACAGTGACCAAGAGGAAAAAAGGGGTGTTGTATTGCATGGAAAGGTAAAAATTTCCACAAATTTTGCCAAAAGGAAAAAAAGGGAAGTTGCAGAGCTGAAAAAGTGTCTCCTCCTTTCAAAAATGAGCCCATTCTGGCTTTTACAGTGCAAGAAACGACCCCAGGAGAGAGAAACATGTGGAAAACATGGGAGAGCTTCAACCACCAACAAAAATGTAATAAAACAACATGGGTATCCTTACAGGTCCATCCCCTGACATTTTTCACCATGCTGGGAGAGAATGCGAGCCATTTTTCATTAAAAATGGTGGTTGAAACATCATTTCTATTCATGACCACGTGCCAAAGGCGTTTTTAAATTTTCTCTCTCCAAATTCCACCAAAATATAAAATTGACCCCATAATCTTGTAGATAATTTCACTAGCTTTCCGTTGATATAAATAACGTGAAAAACTGAGCTCTAGATCGAAAGATATGGCCGTTTGAAATTTTAGGGCAAAACAGGGCCAAAATGGATTGGCGAGCAAAAAATTTAAAATTTTCCACTTTTTGCATTTGGGAAATTTTCCCAAAAACCCCGCGCTCCGCCATTCTAGGTGCCACGTGGCACGTTACTGATTGGGCGTGGGCCTTCTGCGCTTTATTTCCCACCATTTGGCCATTGGAAAATTTTCCAAAAATCTCGTCGGGCCGATGAGTTGAGGACACGTGGCACGTTATGATTAGGTTGCGGGCATCTCCTTTTAAATTTTCCATCACTGTTTGACCATTTTTCCTCATTGGACATGTGGCAAAACCCCATTGGATGTGGGATTTTCCCTTCAAATTTTTCCTGCAGGCTTGTCTTGAATTTTTTTCCGCCATCGGACACGTGGCGAGATTCCATTGGCTCGTGTTTGGGGGATTTTTTCCTTTTGAAATTTCCTTTGTTTTTCTTTGGGAAAATTTCCCAAATTTTCCCCACCTTCCACCGGTCCGAGACATGTGGCAACATCTCATTCGCGACGCGTGGACCCTTGGGGCAAACATTTTTCTTTTCATTTTAGCCTTGGGAAGAAAGCACAATCTTTCCCTGCGTCCATCGTCATTCTAACCCCTAGGGAAATGTGGCCTGTCCCCATTAGTTGTGGGTCTTGGGGCAAAAATTCCTCTTGAATTTTGCAAAAACACTTAGCCAAATTTTCAAATCTTCCTCGCGGTTTTCTGCTTTTGAGACACGTGGCATGAGACCATTGGATGCGGACATTGAGGGAAAAATTTGACTTTGCGCTCTTCGCCAAAATATTTCACCAAAATTTTAACTCACCTCCGCACTCCGCACTTATGGGGACCAAGGACACGTGGCGCAATATGGTTGGGCATGGGCCTTTCCTGGAGATTTTTCCATGGCGCCAACACTTAGTCATTTTTTCAATTTTTTCCCCCTTGGACATGTGGCACGATCCAATTCGCCGGCGGGCCTGCAGGGTGAAATATTTCTTTTTGAAATTTTCCAAACACTTGGTAAAAATTCCAAGTTTTCCTTTGACCCCCGCCACTTCCTTCGACATGTGGCACCATATTACTAGTTGCGGGCCTTCCAGGGGAAAATTTCCCACAAAAACTTCGCCGAGCCATAACTTCAAAAATACATGGAGTTAGGAGGAAAACTTTACCTTTCTGGAAAGCTGAGAAAAAGATCTATCCAATGGTGCCATTTCCAAAAAGTCTTGAGTTCCTGAAAAGAAAAAAATTATGACTGAGGCACAAGAGAGGGAAGAATGAAGGGAGTTAGCCACAAAATGAGCAAGGGGCACATTTTGGATAACAATTTTGGTGACTCAGAGGGGTCATTTGCCTGTTGGATGAGGTTACCAGTTTCCTGAAATGATCTATTGGGCATGGAGTCATCAAATTCTCTGCTTGGTACCCCAACTGATTAGAACACTGCAAGGAGGAAGATGGAGGGTGGAACATCACCTGATTGGAGCAAGGCTTGCAACACACATTTCTAGGAATAGCAAGCTTGTGCCAAAGCACTTAGGGAAAGCAAACTAATCTACAGCAAAACAATGTGCACAAGCACTTGGAGGAATGAAAACCTAAGCTAATATGTACAAGGTGGAGAATTCCCTTTAGTAAAATGCTTCAAATGGATTCCATTGATTGGAATCTGTAATTCTTCGCCATCCAATGAAGACAATTGGAAAGCATTATTGTCCTTACACTTTGTGACCATGTATGGGCCACTCCAAATGGCATCAAATTTTGAATGCCTTCTTGGTTTTTCTCTGTCTACATCCCATTTTAACACTAGATCTCCAACTTGGAAAGATCTATCCTTGGCCTTCCTATCAAAGGTCTTCTTGATCAAATCTTGATCCTTCTCCATTGCTTAGGATGCTTGATTTCTAATTTCTTGGAGCTCCATCAATTCTGCATATCTAACCTCCATGGGCTCAAACTCCAACTCCAACTGTTTCATGAGTTCCAATGTTGGAAACTTAAGTGACATGGGTAAAATTGCCTCTCTTCCATAAACAAGCTTGAATGGGGAGTTACCTGTAGATCTTTTAGGAGCTATCCTATCAGCCCATAAGGCTGATTTCAACTTAGTATGCCAAGATCTCTGATTTTCATCAAGAGTTCTCCTAATGATCATTAACAAGTTCTTGTTGGTAGATTCAGCCTGGCCATTACCCTGAGGGTAATAGTTTGATGAAGTACTTAGGTAGATCCCATTCTTGACAGCCCATTCAATCACCTTGGACCCAATGAATGCCAATGCATTATCTGATATTATTGTAGCAGGTATGCCAAATCTGGTTGTTATTCCCTCATAGAAGTCCAGGATGCTAGATTCATTTGCTTCCTTGAGTGCTACTGCTTCAGTCCATTTGGTGAAGTAATATGTTGCTGTTAGGATCCATTTGTGCCCTTGGCTTGAATTTGGATTAATGACTCCAATGAAGTCCAAACCCCATTGCATGAATGGCTGGTCAACTGAAATTGGGTGCAATGGAAGGGCAGCTAGTTTCTCTTTACCCATGAAGAATACACAATTCTTGCACCTCTTGATCCATGCATAACAATCACTAAAAATCTTGGGCCAATAATAGCTAGCCCTCATGATATTTAGAGCTGTCACTCTTGGTGTAAAATGACCACTAGCTGATCCACCATGGAACTCTTCCAACACCCTATGAATCTGATTTGTACCAATGCATCTCAGCAACACTCCATTCACATCCCTCTTGAACAAAACACCATCAACAAGGGCATATGGGACAGCCTGCAATCTGAAGTGTCTTATTTTGGTCTTGTTCATCTCTGGAGGGCATAGACCTATGCTTAGGAAGTGCATTATGTCTTGGGTCCAGCAAGGAGTGAGGACACCATCATTTTCCTTTTGAGTGCTTCCTTGCTCATGGCTATCTTGCAATGCCAAAACAACCTCCTTCTCATTGCATGCTTCCTTGTGTTTGTTCAAGACTAGCTGCTCACACAACCCTTTTCCTCTGACCAACTTGGTGACTTTGATCTCAATGTCATACTCCATGACATGAGTAATCCAACCTACTCTCTTTTCATTCAAGTCTTTGTTGAGGAGGAAGTCTTTAACTCCCACATGAGAAACCAACAATTGAACCTTGTTTTTTGAGACTAGATGCTTGAATTTCTTCAAGCTCCTGATTACTTTGAGAACATGTTTCTCAATGAAAGAATATCTCACCTCATAGTCTTCTAGGCTTTGGCTGAAGAAAGTAATTGGCTACTCATCACTATCTTTGTTTTGCTATACCAAAATTGTAGAAATAGTATCATCACCCCCAAATGCATAGAGGATGAAATCTTTGGAGAAGTTTGGGTTAATGAGAGTTGGGGCTTGAGAGATGGATTCTTTGATTGCTTCAAAACTTTATTTTCCTTCTGTTGTCCATTTGAAAGCTATTCTTTTCTTTAACATCTTGGTGATAGGCTTGACTAGGGCTGTAAAGTTTGGGACAAATCTCCAAACAAAATTTATTCTCCCCAAGAAACTTTGAAGGGCCTTCTTGTGGCTTGGCAACAACAATGCTCTTATGGCTTCAACTCTTTCTGGATCAATTTCCAATCATTCTTTGGAGACAATGTGGCCAAGGAGTTTTCCTTCATGGGCTAGAAAAACACACTTTTTAGGATTCAAGGATACTCCAAATCTTTTGCACCTTTGGAACACTTGCCTCAAATGAAAGAGATGGTCTGCTGCATTTTTTGAAAAAACAGTGATATCATCAAGATATATCAGCACCATGTTGTTAATCAGATCTTTGAACGCCATGTCCATTGCTCTTTGGAAGGTAGCTCCAATGTTGGACAACCCAAATGGCATTTTCTTGTATGCATAAGTTCCCCGTTTGGTTATAAAGGCTGTCTTAAATTGATCCTCCTCTTTCACCATAATCTGATTGTACCTTGAATAGCCATCAAATAATGAAAACCTCTCAGAGCCAGCAACAACTTGTAAAATCTGCTCCATAAAAGGAAGTGGATAATGATCCTTGAGAGATGCTCTATTCAAATCTCTGAAGTCAACACACAATCTGATTTCCCCACTCTTCTTTCTAACTAGAACCAAGTTGGCTACCCAACTAGAATGCTTGATAGGGAATATGATTCTTGATTCTATCAACTTATTCAATTCCTTTTTCATGAGAGGCTCATGTGTGGATTGACTGGCCTTTGTTTTTGCTTGATGGGTTTAGTACTTGGATCCAATTCAATGGTGTGTTGAGATAACTTGGGATTGAAACCTTTCAAATCTTCATAGCTCCAAGCAAACACATCAAGGAATTCTTGAAAAAGTTGTATGAACTCATACCTTTCTTGCTCAGTTGTCACTTTACCAACTCAGAGTGATTTGTCTTCTTCTACCAAGATGGACACTGAATCTTCTCCCTTGACTTGAATGTTTGCCTTCTCCTTCCTAAACTGATCATTAGGATTGAAAATGGACTCCAAAGTAATAAGTCCCTTTGGTAGTTTGTTGGTTCTTAGCTGTACCACTTGGTCACCATACTGCTGCTCCAACTTTTTCTGATTTTTAGCTAAGAACTCAGCCTCTTCTTGCAAGAAATGGATGATTTGTTGATCATTTTAAAAACACTTTGCCAACTTACATTGTTGTCTGGCACTGAAGGCCTTACAATCACATGGATGTTTGGTTGTACCTTGTCCTTCTTGATGCTTTCAACAACATCAAAGGTTGCTCCAACTGCTGCAAGCCTATCAGCAGCTTGGTTCTCTTTTCTAGGAATGGATTTGATGTCAAAGCCTTCAAAATCTTCAATGAGGTCCCACACCCTATTTTTGTAGCACTTGAGAAAATCATTCTTGGTAGCATGCTGCCCCTTAACTTGGTTGATGATCAACTCACTGTCACCAAAGACTTGTAAGTTCTTTATTCCTCTCTTGATTGACCAATGCAATCCTTGTATCAAAGCTTCATATTCAGCAGTGTTATTAGAGCATGCAAACTGAAATCTAAAAGCTGAATAATACTTAACTCCTTGAGGTGAAATAAGCATAGCCCTCCTACACCTTGTCTACTCCTTGATCCATCAAAAAATAACTGCGTCATACCTCATTTTCATCCTTGTGGTTTGGCTTGGTGATGCTAGGGATAGGCTGATTTTCTTCATGCATGCAATAGACTCCTAGCTCAGATTATTCTATTTCTTGATAAGGATCAAAAGCATGCACCTTGTTTTCCCATTCATCAAGAGTTACATCTGGGATACTCCCAACCTTGGTGTCAACTTCATCAGTGCTTAGATAATCCTCTTGATCAAACGTTGAGAAATCGGTATTGATTTGGCTTGGAGTGTAAGGCTCAATGTGAAAGTTTGTAATAGGCTCAGATCTGATTGTGGCTTTATTTCCATATCGTGTTTTGAACAACATGTGTGACCAATCAGTAGATAAGTAACCTCCAATCCTAGTTGTGAAATCCCTTGACAAACATAGGGCAAAGAGTGGTGGAAGATCTATTACTTAGACATCTTGCAAAACAACAACGTTGGGGCATGCATGCAAAGTAAGACTCAAGTTATTTAACACCCAATTGTTGTTACTGTTGTCCCATCCAATTGCACTACCCCTTTGGATATGACCTCATATTGAAGCCCCAACTGATCAGCTATTTGTTTGGGCATCACTGAACTACTTGCCCCGGAATCAATCATGCAATTATGTACTAATTGGTTTCCAATGATCAATGAAACATAGAATGGAGGGGGCTTCAACATCTTACCTTGATATCCTCCATGATTCCCTTCAGGCTGGGTAGAATTTGTGAGTACCTTCTCTTGCATTTGGACCTGCTGATTTGAAGTTGACTAGTCCTTCATGGCAGCTTGTAATAAATCTCTTTGGCCATGGGATAGATAGTGATTCCCACATTGATATGTTTACATTTGTCTTCTTCATCTGATCAATGATGTTGAATGGAGATGAAGCATCTCTTTGTTGTCCCTTGGCCTGCACATTCATTCCTTGCATATGGGTAGTAACAATTGGCATTTGAGTTGGCCTAGGAGTTGTTTTAGGCAGCCCTTGTGTGTTTGGAACTGAATTTTGTTTGCCAATAATTTGTGGAGTGATAGAAGATTGTGGATTACTTTGAGCCAACGGCTGTTCTTCACCCAAATTTCTCCTTTTTGACCTTGTGTTGGCTGCAACACTTTGGGGAATTGTTTGATTCATGCCACAAAAATCTTCTGCCTACTAATTTACAAGTGTGGCATCATTTGGAGTTGATTGCTGCTGGAATGTTTCTTGTTGTTGGTTATTTCCTTGACTACCTTCACCCTCCACACCAGTTGTAGTCACCATTAATGCTTGATTTAAGGCACCATTGAAGCACATAGATTGTTATGAGGTTCATTGCATGGGAAACACCAATCATACTCTTGAGCAATGTTGTTTTGCACTGGCACTAATGCCTTAGAGGCAGGTATAACATTGGAATTGTAGGGCTGAAACGATCTGTTGGCGGGAGGTCTTGTTTGATTTTGATTTGTAACTAGATTGGGTGGTCTTTGAGGCTGGTATGGCTACCTGTTAGGTTGAGCTTGAGGCTAGAAAGAAGGTCTAAAACCTTGGGCTTGCTACCTCTTGAGTGTAACTAGCTCATTGCCTAAAATTTACAATTGCTTCATGACTTCTTGAAGTTCATTTGGGGCACTAGAAGATGAAGTAGAAGCTTCACTTGAATTCTAATTTCTTGGAGTGGGAATAGGGGTTAAAATAGGCACTTGACTAGTACTTGGGCTCTCTAAACTTGGAAACAATGGCATTGGAGGCCTAGGAGCTAGCTTTCCAGCTTGAATCAAACAATTTTCAGCTCTAATGGCAATGTTATAAGCAACAGGGATAGTGTGCCTCCCATGGATTGAATTAACATAGAAATATCAGAATTTAAAGATTTAAGGTAATATAGAAAAGCACCTTGTTGTTGGCCTTACTGCCACTAGAATTCTCTCCCAAGTCATTTGAAATATGAAGTTGAAGTCAATCAGTTGCTCATTGGGAGCTCTCTTGATGGTTGTCAACTATTCCAAAAGGGACAAGTTATCTCCTTTTCTCCAAACTCGCTCATGGAGGGCTATACATAGTTGGTTCCAATTTTGGATAGAACTTGAGGCAAGACTCCTCAACCATTGCAAATATTTCCCTTTAAATGAAGATGCCAGTAGTTTGAAAATACTTGCATCTCATTAATCTCATGGAGTGCACAAATATTAGCAATATCCTTGACATGATCACCAGGAGTGGTATGATTCTCTCCAGTAAAGTATGGAATGTTCTTCAATGCTGCAACTGAGATTGGATTTTGTGCATTGAGAGCAAGTGGGCTGCTACCATTGAAATTGACATAGGGGTTGTGTTGTGCCATTCTGATTGGCCTTAGAACCCTTGTTGATTGAATGAAAGGCTTGTCAGGTGGAGGAGTTGAGAGAGTTCTGTTTGGTGGAGATGGAGGCCTTTGAATTCTCCTCCCTCTTTGTCTTCTTCTTGGAGATAATTATCAGATATTCAAATAACACCTCTTCTTCTCCAACTCTTGACCTTATGGTGATTCTTCTCATGAGTTTTTAGGTTTCTACACTACTAAAACCAGCTGATTCTTCTTCCTTGGAGTCGCGGATGTGTAATTTAGGATCTTTTAAACAAGAAACTTACAACAAATGCACATCAATTTTTTTGCAATGAAGATGAAGACCTCTAAGGTCCCACAAGGTGTGCAAACTATTTTTGCAAATCAGCAACACCCCTGGATGTTGATCAGATTTCTAGTTTGACATCTTAAACATCCAGTGTGATTGCACAACATTGAATCCTCTCCCCAAGTGTGGGACTTGAAAAATGGGAAAGGAATCTCCATATTAGAGGTTGGTTCCTCAACTCCCCTGATCAGATATATCACTTACAAGTTGCAGAAATTTTTAATTCAAGACCCTACGCTAAATCCCAAGGGACAGAGATAGGGAATGCAAAAAATGAAACTAATGCTAATGAGGTGATGCACCAAAGGAGTAGCAGACACCTAATACTACAATACATACACAATCCACAAGAAAACACAACACAAAGCATGCACAAATTTCTCAAGATGTAATGAAAGATCAGGAAAAAATGGTAAATATATGAAAGGATTGAGGGATTTTAATCACAGAGCATACATTATCATTCCAGATCCAATACAATGCATTACAATGACCAAGAGGCAAAAAGGGGTGTTGTATTGCATGGAAAGGTAAAAATTTCCACAAATTTTTCCAAAAGGAAAAAAAAGGAAGTTGCAGAGCTGAAAAAGTGTCTCCTCCTTTCAAAATGAGCCCATTTTGGCTTTTATAGTGCAAGAAATGACCCCAGGAGAGAGAAACATGGGAAAACATGGGAGAGCTTCAACCACTAACCAAAAATGCAATAAAACAACATGGGCATCCTTACAGGTCCATCCCTTGACATTTTTCACCATGATGGGAGAGAATGCGAGCCATTCTTCATTAAAAATGGTGGTTGAAACGTCATTTCTTTTCATGACCATGTGCCAGAGGAATTTTTAATTTTATCTCTCCAAATTCCACCAAAATACAAAATTGACCCTAGAATCTTGTAGATAATTTCACCATCTTTCCGTTGATATAAAGAACGTGAAAAACTAAGCTCTGGATCGAAAGATATGGCCATTTGAAATTTTAGGGCAAAACAGGGCCAAAATGGATTGGCGGGTGAAAAATTTAAAATTTTCCAATTTTGCATTTGGGAAAATTTCCCAAAAAACCCCCATGCTCCACCATTTTGGGTGCCACGTGGCACATGATGATTTAGTGTGGACCTTACGCACTTTATTTCCCACCGTTTGGCCATTGGAAAATTTTCCAAAAATTCTCCACCGGCTTTGATGAGTTGAGGACACGTGGCACGTTATGATTAGCTACGGGCATCGCCTTTTAAATTTTCCATCGTTGTTTGACCATTTTCCTTGTTGGACACATGGAAAAACCCCATTGGATGTGGGATTTTCCCTTCGAATTTTTCCTGAGGGCTTGTCTTGAATTTTTCCGCCACCAGGACATGTGGCGAGATTCCATTGGCTCGCGTTTGGGGGGGATTTTTTCCTTTTGAAATTTCCTTCATTTTTCTTTGGAAAATTTCCCAAATTTTCCCCGCCTTCCGCCTGGTTCGAGACATGTGGCAACATCTCATTTGACATGGGCCCTTGGGGAAAACATTTTTCTTTTCATTTTAGCCTTGGGAAGAAAGCATAATCTTTCCCCGCGCTCCACCGTTCCGACCCCGGGGACACGTGGCTTGTGCCCATTAGCTGCGGGTCTTGGGGGTAGAAAATTCCTTTGAAGTTTGTAAAAACACTTCACCAAATTTTCAAATCTTCCTCCACGGTCCGCTGCTTTTGAGACACATGGCATGAGGCCATTGGATGCGGACTTTGTGGGAAAAATTTGACTTTGCGCCTTCGCAAAATATTTCGCCAAAATTTTAACTTCACCTCCGCACTCCACCACTTCTGGGGACTAAGGACACGTGGTGCAATGTGGTTGGGTGTGGGCCTTTCCTGGAGATTTTTCCATGGCGCCAACACTTAGTCATTTTTTCAATTTTTTCCCTTGGACATGTGGCATGATCCAATTGGGGGCGGGCTGCGGGGTGAAATATTTCTTTTTGAAATTTGCCAAACACTTGGTAAAAATTCCAAGTTTTCTTCTAACCCCGCCACTTCCTAGGACACGTGGCACCATATTACTAGCTGTGGGCCTTCCAGGGGAAAATTTCCCACAAAAACTCCACCAAGCCATAACTTCAAAAATACATGGAGTTAGGAGGAAAACTTTACCATTTCGGAAAAGATGAGAAAAGATATATCCAATGGTGTCATTTCTAGAAAGTCTTAAGTGAATGAAAAGCAAAAAAATTATGACTGAGGCACAAGAGAGGGAAGAATGAAGGGATTTAGCCACAAAATGAGCAAGGGGCACATTTTGGATAATAGGGATCAATAACACAAACTGCGTTCAATTCCCTATAATCCACATAGACCCTAATCCACCCATCATTCTTAATGTTGATTACCATCGAACTTATCCACTCCAATTCTTCCACTGCCTCAATGATCCTAGAAGCTATCATTTTTTCTATCTCCTCCTTAACCTTCACACGTAAATTGGGATTCATCCGGTAGGGCCTTTTCCTAACCGGGCGTGCACCGTCCTTCAGTTTTATCTTCATCTCCCCCAAGGAATGGTGAACTCCTTTAAGCTCATGGTACCCACGTGAGAATAAATCCTTAAATTCATGCAGTAGATCAATGATCTTAGATACTTCCTTCTCCGACCAGTAATCTCCAATAATATCTTCCTTAGGTTCTTCTCCTAAACCGATGTTAACCTTCTTCGTCTTTAAGGGCTCATGGTAGGTGTGCATGTAGTTATCTGCACTATCCACTACCTCACATGTCCCTATAGAAGATAACATCTAAACTTTCTGATTCCTCTCCATCAATCACATACACCAAATTTCTTTTTTCTTTTTCCAAACACGCGTGCTCAAGTTGTAACTCTTCAATTTCCTATACTTCTTCTTCAAAGCACACCCTCAATCTTGGTTCACCTAGTAATTCTAACAGCCTATCTTCCATCCTAGCACTATCCCCATGGTAAGGTGTTTATTACCCCTGCAAGGCCTTATCAATCGATGGTTTGGTACTCCGATACTCAAAGGTTTGAATAAGTTCACCACGAGCTCTTGCCCATTCCTTATCCGGTGGCATGTCTCCGAATGAATATACCATGCACACATGCAATGCTTGCAATGTAGAATACAACTTTTACACCCGAGAGGATGGTGGTAAAGCTTCCGTACCTTCTTTCTAGACCCATTCACACTCTTAGATATGGAAAGAGACAAGATCCTTCCCATGGTACTCCTTGATGATGGTGGGTACATTAATCTAGAAAATATGACAGAGATTAATTCTTACCTCGCACCACTCTAAAAGGCTCTCCCGATGTGTATCCCACCACCGATCTGTTGTTCCAAGTAAGACATAACTTAACATCCCCCTCCGTTCCTTCTCATCCTTCCACTTATCTTCACCTCCTGTAGAAATATCTCAAGGAAGGCTCCTCTTGAATACTTGGGAAGTTCTTTTCCTCCAAGGCACCTAACTGTACATGCCTTTTTTGCCTTGGTCACCGACCCTCTCAACTATCATCCCATTAATCCATAAGTCCCATGCACCCAATTGTCACATGCCGATGGTGGTATCACTTACTAACTAAGTATCTTCAAACTAGATAACCCCGTTATTAGGGTGTATTATCTCAAGCTCTCTGACATATATATTGTCCAGAACTTCTTCCCCCAATGGTTCAATATAGGGTGCTGAATTCCCATCATCTAGGGGTATAATGACCCATTCCTCCTTGTTCTCGAAGATGATGTACCCTTTGTTGAACCGAAGGTCCGCATTATTCTTGTAACACTAAGGGTTCCCAAGTAGTGCTGGGAAATTGTCCACCTCGGTGGCGCCAAGAATTTGAAGTCCCAGGAGTAAACTTGGCTCCATGGATAGTAATCATTTCATCCTTTAAGACATCAATGGCACTTTGCCTTAGTCTTGTTTTCCATATATAGCACATTTGAAGAATGGTTTTAATGTGGGTCTTCCCATCTAATACCATGCATCCAAATTTATAATGTTAACCTCTGCACTTGTGTTAATGAGGATGTTGCTTTGAGGAGCCATCCATCTACAACTACATTCAACGTAATCTCCTTGTCATAGTCGAGGATGTGATGGGGAAGGTTCACATGTAATACCTATCTCTCACATTCTCCTCCGATGTATGGTACCTTCTCTCTCAACCATGATCCTAGTAAGGGAATGATATTCTCCTACCTTAGCATTTTACACACCTCCTTGACCTCATCCAGGTCATCCTTTTGCACCTCAACCCTCCTTCCTTGTTCCCCTTCCTTGCTTGCTCCTTTAGACATTGGATCTCCCCTTGCAAGCTTCGAATAACATCAATGGTTTCCTGATATATCTCCTTATGATGTGTGGGGTCTAGATACATTCTATGAATGAACTCCTCCCTTGAAACCAGGTTCTTCTGTCTTGGTACCTCTCTTACATGCGTGGCTTCTACCCTTGTTGCATCCTGTGTTACCTGAGGCATCTATTGTATGTCGGCCTTCTTGATACTGACCATTGTAGTGCCATTTTCCTTCCAGCGTTGTTGATTCATATGCTCAAACAATTCTGGGCACTCCTCATACTTATGCTTCTTTCTGCACCATGAGCACTATAACAAGTTCAAGCATTCCTGTTTGTAATGTTCTGTAGATTCACAGTTGAAATAGGTTCCGTGTGGGAACTCACTCCTTCCTCCTCCGTGGTTACCATGACCACATAATCCTCCTCAAAAACCTCTTCCATGCACACCTCCATCTACGTGCTCCTCATAATGGTGATCATCGCCCTTGGAGCTACTTGCTAACACTAGTTTGGTGCACCCCATGATCGATGGCCTCATGGATTTGATCAATGAGCCTATAGTCCTTAGTATCATGGGTTATAGAAGTGCAAATCTTGCAATAACAAGATACATTCTTCCTAATTGCATGCTATAGCAAGGGGCATCTACTTGCATCATGGTCCCCATGAAAAATCTCACACTCTACCACCACAATGTGTACTATCCTCTAGGGGAAATTATCCTTAACGTGCCCCTCTATCTCACAATTTGTGCACCACAAACCACTGCAAGTCTCATGGGTTGAGTTTGCAAACAATTTTTCCAACTGCTTGGCCACAGTAGAAATCTGGGCCTCCAAGAATGGGCTAACACCAGTATCAACACTACCAACAGCCTTGGTGCATAGGGCAGCCTCCAATGCCTCGCGGGTCTATAAAAGTTTTATGAGATAAGGCCCTTCTAAAAGGGGTGATCAACCCTCCAAAAACCACTACGCATGCTATGAAGGGTGAATAATATATGATAATTTAGACAAGATATTTTTAAAGTGAGCATCATACTCCACACACTCTCTGTCATTCTTTGTTAAATCTCCTTCAAAGCGTTGATGATCTTCTACTCAAACTTAGGAATGTGGAACTCTGCCAAGAATGCATTCTTTAAGGTAGTATAATCCACCATTGTTTGATGAGGGTCATACTTCTTATACCAACTATGTGCACACCCTTGCAACGTGGTTGTAAAATGACTAGCCTTCCATTCTAGGGTTATGACACCCTTCACACACCATAGCAGTTAACACTTGTGAATATGTTCCGTAGCATCCTCAATACCTCTATAATTGGGAAAATGTAGAGACATTTCAAAGAAAACTTGTGGTGGTGGTTAGGGTCCAAATCCTCCTCCGCTAGATCCTTAGTTTTTTCCTATGTTTCCTCCACCACCTGATCCACCAGGTCTTGAACCACTAGATCCACCAGGCACCGATCCCACAACTAGATCCACTAGACCCACCAGATCCTATCCACCTGAACCACCAGATCCACCAGGCCCACTAATTCCTCAAGTGGTCGTGTTAAGGGTTCTCATAGTTCTACTAAGCTGCATGCCTACGGTCTACAACAATGCCCCACTGCCAATATTATACCCTGTGCCACTTCTAGATGTGAGACCAAATGCTTGTGTTCCTATACCTTGCCTGAAAATTCCTAATAATGGGCTGGTGTTTGTAGCCATAGAAGTACCAAACAAAAAATTATACCTCATGGGTGTAGAATGATCACCTCTAATGTAATCAACTAGATTAGCAATATTATCCCCCTGATCTAGAAAACCAAGCACCAAGGTTTGGTCACTGGGTGGGCTTAGATGCACACCAATGGTTCTTCTTTCTCCACATGACAAACTCTCATCAAAAGCCAAAGGGGTTTCTCTCACGTGCTTGCCAAGATGGGGTCACACAGACTGCTCATGCTCCATGTCCTCTCGCGTGCACCTCAAATCCTTCCCACAATGTCTCGCATCCATATATCCATCACACTGAAATCTCACGTCATCTAGTAATCTCCCTTTCACGTGCTTCACCATACTTCAGTTGTCTCTCCTCCCTTTCTTTCTCCGCCACAACATCTGCCATCTTCCTCCACCCTAGCTTCCTCACCTATTGCTCGAGTGGTTTAGTTGGGCATTGGAAATCCTCTAAACTCATGGTAATCATCAAGATATTTAAAAAGTGAAAGGGAAACATGTAAAAATGATCCTCCTGGGCTCCCTCGGGCTCAAACTCAAAAACCTCAAATATGTGGAAATGGCATACCCTCCAGTGTAGGTAGCAATACTCCTTTCCACCAATGATGCATAGCATGGGTCCACATGTGGATATGCATCCTATAGCCTGTGGTACTCTTCTTAGTTCCCACATACGATCTATAATGCCAACTTGATCTAGATGTAAGCTCCATAGATTCCATGGAAAAAAGTTTCCATCATGGTAGAGATTGTCTTCTACCCATCTATGTACATTAGTGCTGAATCTCTCCGAGCAAATTCATCCTCCGTGCTCTTGAACCATGTCCAATGTTAACTACTATGTCATTACTCATTGCATAGATCATAATGTATGGTCCACTTCAAAAAGAGGTCCCAAAGAATGGAACCATGATATAGTCATTTTACTCCAATCATAAAAGAAAGGAACCCCATGCGCACTGGCCTATCACCTAGGGAAATTTGGGTGCTCACCCGAGGCACGCACGGGTACCGAGTCTCTCTTTTATGGGAGTTTAGTGGGAAACATCATCTATGATTAGTGTAAGAGATTTCATATGGGAAGACATACAAGAACCTTAGGGCTCACAATGGCCTCTAGATGCAATCACTTCAGATCGGGTGTTTAACATAATCCATAACAGGTATGTGTGGAAAGAAACATACAAGTATTCATACTTAGTCATGAAAGGAAAGAGAACTCATAAAAGAGAAATATGCATTAGAACCATTGATATTCATGTATATATTATAAGAACCTTATTACATCCATGGAACCATTACGAGGGTCTAGAGAAGTAAACCGTAGTCATGCATTATTTTCCAATGTTAACTTAATGTAACTATGCTTCCCAAAATAAAATTTACAACCCCTATGCCTAATGCATTCTCTCCCAAATATAACCACTTCAAAAAGAGCATTTCTACAAAGTCGCTCACTCTCAAGGTGTCTATCTCTATGTGTATATGTATCTGTGTGTGTTTTATCTCCTAGGTCACAAAAGATTTAAGGAACCCCATCCTCAGCACCCTCGGATCTGGTGCCAAGTGTTTGAATGTGGTCCTCCATGTGAGCATGCTTTGGGTGCCTAAGCTCTCCACCTTATTCCATGATGTTCTTCTAGATGATTCCATCACCAACATGCTCCATCATGGGAGTTTCGTCGGGGATGGCATCTCATCCATGACCGAGTCAGTGTGAACGTGTTCTCCTCTGGGAGACGTCCAAAATGACTAAGTTCGATCCTTTGGCCTGTTACACGTGCCCGTGCTTCCTTAATTCCTTCAAATGCATGATTTTTTAACATAATCCCATAACTTGGATTGTGATGAATGCAACATACAAGCCAATATTCTAGGGATCCAACAAGGTAAGATTGTTTCTAAAAGAATATCATTGCATTGGGAAATTGGTTAAAAGGAAATATTGATATTCAATATATTATAATGAAAGACCATGAAAATCCCTGGAACCTAGATTATGACAAGGAAATCACAGAATGTTGTTGTGGATGGGTGGATATTGAGTAATATACTGATTGACTTAGCGAGGAAGTCAATGTTCTTACCTTATATGTATGGGAACAAATGGGGATACCCCATTGCCTAATCATTCTCATCCTCTAATGTATTCTTCATGGCTAATCTAACTAAGAGCCACTCATGTCGTAGAGTTTTAAAAGATGCATCCATTACCTAAAAGTAGCCAAGCTCATGTGGATATTTTGAGGTTTCTATATCTAGAGTAGATAGCTTCCCAAATCTATGGGGCATCCTTGGTGCTATGCAAATAATGTTGATCTTGGGTTCAAAAAGGGTTATATCAGTTTTGAAAATGAGGAATGACTTATTATCCCTTTAATAGATGGTAAGCTCTCCACCATATATTCCATGAGTGAAGAAGACTGAATAGGATTATATCCATCATCCGGGATCCATAGGCTCTTGAGTCATGTAAAGAAAGAATCCTTTAGTGGGAGGATGAAAAATATATTAGTGATACCAAGTGTCACTTGTGATAATTGGGCTCATAGAACTTATGAGTGTGGTAGGATGTGAAGTAAAAAGCATATTTCCTAAGGATAGAAAACCACGTTATATCACGAGAATTGGTAACAACTCACTACCTTAATTTACACTAGAGAAGGAAATCTAATGGTATTTCTACACACCATGGAAGAATGGTGGATAGACCCTATGAGAGAAGAAATATGCTAGCATATACCCTAGGGACAACAACGCACTGGTGGGTGGTCCACAAGGATAATCTTGTAGGATGGAATGAAATTAGGATTTCTCTTACCACTAGGTTCTATGGGAGCAATGTACCTACTCAAATCTATACTTATCATGGTAATCAACTTGTTCAGCACCACGTTCAGAAGTGTGAGAGACTCTGGATAGAGGGGTAGGAAGCTTTACCACCTTCACTCTGGGTGCACAATTTTTATTCCACTCTACATGGTTGTGCGCATGCTTGGTATGTATATGCAAAACTCCATAGGGAAACTAGAAACTAGTAGGATTTAATTACAAGAATGGCCTAGATGTTTGACTTCTTCTCTACCAAGCCTCCGGTGGAAGAAGCATTAAAATTCATAAAGTGCTTAACTATGGGAGATAGTGTCAAGGATGAAGAACTCCTTCAGGAGTTATTGGATAAAATAAAATTAGGAGCACATATTATTGAGGAGACAGAGGTTGATGCCACACTACTTCAGCATTCTTTACTTAAGAAATAAAAAGGAAAAATGGTGTACTTAGTGGATGATGAAGAAGTAGAAAATCTGGAATTAAACCATTCAATGTAGGTAGGCATGAGTTGATGGAAAGTGTAGATAAGACACGCCTATCATGAATATGAAGACAAAGAAATAAGATGTTGAGCCTAAGGAGGCCATAATTGGGGATTATTGGTCAGACTCTGAAGTGGCAAAAATCATAGAGTTACTACGGGATTCATGAGCTTAAAGGCATGCATGAATCATTAGGAGAGATGAAGATAAAGCTTAAAGAGGGTGCACACCCATTTGAAAGAGACCCTATAGAATGAACCCCAACTTGCATGAAAAGGTCAAAGAAGAGATTGAAAAAATGTTGAAGTATGGAATCATCAAGCCCCTCGATGAGTTAGAATGGGTTAGTCCAATGGTGATCAATATCAAGAAGGATGGACGGATTAGGATCTATGTGGACTATAGGGAGTTGAATGCTATATGTGTAATTGATCCCTTTCCTATGCCATTCACTGAGGAAATACTAAAAGGCGTTGTAGGGTGTGAAATCGATTCATTTACAAATGGGTTCTCTAGGTATCATCAAGTTAGTTTTCCCAAAAGGATCAGGAAAAGACTAATTTTACTACTGAATGGGGTAGCTTCGCCTATATTGTGATGCCTTTTGGTTTGAAAAATGCACATGCTATATTTTCATGCATAGTTGTTCAAGTGTTTAAGGATTTTATTCACAACTACTTATAGGTTTATTTAGATGATTGAACGGTGTATGGAATAGTTAAGGGTCATTGTGATAATGTGTGCTTGATGTTTGAAAGATGTAGATAGTTGAGTATCTCTCTGAACAACAAGAAGTGCATATTTGTTACACCATTTGGAATACTGTTAGGACACATAATGTGAAAGGAAGGTTTTTTGGTTAATCCAACTAAGGTTACATTCATTATAAGATTAAAAGATCCTACCATTCAGAGTGAGGTGCACATATTTTTGGGTCATACAAGCTATTATAGGAATTTTATTAAAGGATATGCCAAAGTTTCCGTACCATTAGAGGAGTTACTAAAATGGAAAGGTACATTTCTTACCTGGGAGAACCAAAGCAATGTGCATTCAAATTATTAAAGAAGAAACTTACTATCGCACCTATTATACATTTTCCTTTATGGGACCAACCATTTCATGTACATGTGGATGCCTCTGGTGATCCATAGGGATTTGAAATAACTCTACTTCATCAGAAATAGTCAGCAAAAAGAAGGAAAACAATGAAACTGAGGTTCTGTCTTTTAAGTAATAGGATCGTTGCCTTGCATAGGGTGGCGGCGATTCTGAACGCGCTACCTAGCCAAGGCAGCAGTCCCAGGACCACCGGTCTACATAGGGTGGTGGTCCTGGCCATTACGGATAGAAAACTAAAATCAAAACGAATAGCCTCTGAATTTGAAAGGATGCTCCTTTCTCTTCTCCTTCATGACCTTTCCCATTCTCCAGTGCATGGAAGGACATGAGAAAGGCTATAAATACATGATTGTAGAAGTGTAGAAGATCATCAAAGCATGGGAGTAAGTGAGCAAGAAGTCTTGGTGCTGGAAATTGTATTTTGTAGAAGAAAGGAGTGTTGGATAGAGCAAGCAACTAAAAGGAAGTGTTGAGATATTATCTACTTCTCTTTCTTACTTATTGTAAATTTTGTACATGTTGATTTGAATTGACCAATAAAAGTGGAAGAAAAGAGAAATTTCCCTTCCTGAATGGTTTTTCCTCCATTGGAGGTTTTCCAAGATAAAATTTTTGGTGTTATGAGCTTATATTCTTTCCTTTACTACAATCATTGATTCTAAGCACAATAGTAATTCATTCACTAGATATCTCTGTTATTTTCTAATAGGAAGTAAACAATAGTGATTAATTTGTGATTTGTGAATAATTCCAAAGTTGAAGAGTTTATAGATCATTTTGGTATCAGAGCTAACAAGTATCTAGGACTATGGTATTTCATTCTTGAATTTGTATGACAATGACAATATCCAAAGGAGAAGAAGCTTTACCTTGCGATCCGGAGATTTCTACAAAGAAGTGGAAACAAGGAATTTGGGGAGAAATGGAGGAAGAGAACTTGGTCCGTAGAATCAAGATGCTAGAGACCATGATGGATAGGATGTTTAGAAGGCAAGAGGAACTTGCATATTTGTAGAAGACAACTTCCATCAAGCAAGACTCCATGGACTCGATGGTTCGAAGATTAGCCAAAAAGTTTGGTATAGGCAAGAGTCACCATGAGGAATATTATGGGGAAGAGCATGAAGAAGATACTTCTAACACAATAGAAAAGGTAAAATTTGAACATAATCCTTTTAAAGTTGAGACTAAAGTTTAAATCAAAATCTTTGAAGGACAAGTAGATGCAAAATTATTGGTTAAATGGTTGAAATAGTTAGAAGTCTATTTTAGCATCCATAATGTCACTGAGGCATAAAGGATCACCTTTGCATGTTTAAAAATGGAGGGACATGCTCTAGTTTGGTGGGAAACTCATTTAACTACTTGTGAAAATAAGAAATGTCCTATTGTGAAATCTTGGCAAGAATTTAAGGAATTACTTAGAGCTAACTTCTATCCTATTGGCCATAAAAATGACCAAATGATTAAATGGCAGTATTTTAGACAAGGAAGTGGTCAAAGTGTATAGGACTATACTACAGAGTTTCGGAGGCAAGCCATGTTGCTGAACATGGATTTGGAGGATGAGGATATTCTAACCAAATACTTGGGAGGACTTCACACTCACCTTCAAAGAAAATTCATCTCCACAAATCCCAAGGATCTCAATGAAGCATGTGTACATGCATACTACATAGATGATGAGAAAAAGCAAGGAGAAGTAGAGCTGAGGGTAAGGCAATCAACAAATTAGTAAAAAAGGATTATGGGAAAACAAGTAACAAGAGTAAGTGGAAAGGGAAAGGTAAACAAGCTGCCACTACTTTAAATACTTGTAAATATCCCAAGAATTTTTGCAAGAATTATGATATCAATGGTCATACTGACACTACATGTTGGAAGTTGCATCCGGAGTTACATCCAAAAAACTGAACCAAGGACTCCAAGAAGTCCATGATAGCTATAAAGATAGAAGGGGAGGTGGAAATCGAAGATGACTCTAATGTAGATGAAAGGCTTGGATGCACGGCCACCAACATGGACAATAAAGAGGAGATGAGTAGACTATTCCAGATCAAAATCTAGATCAAGAGGACTAAGGTAAATGCTTTGGTTGATACCGGTTCTCAATCTAACTTGATTTCTGAGGCAGTTGTAAAGAAGCTTGGTCTTAAGACTTACGAGCATCCACACCCATATCCTTTGGGTTGGGTGAAGAAGGGTGTTGAAATTCAGGTAACAAGAAGATGTAAGGTCAAGTTTGGGATAAATTCCCAATATATAGATGTTTTTAAAGTTGGTGTTATTCCACTTGATGCTTTTGATGTGGTATTCGGGAGTCCTTACTTGTATGTTAGGGATGATATCTTTATGAAAAGGGGAAACCGATACAAATGGGTCAAGGATGGGATCAACAACAACATCTGGGCACACCAGTGTAAGAAACATGTTACAATGGTAAGTGCTAACCAAGAAAATGGCTTATTCAATCAAATCATAATCAGTTTTGTTTACTTTTGTTAAAGGATAAACAAGATGGGGTATAAGTTTCAGAGATTTCTAACCAAGGAAAACAATATTTGGATAGTATTATTCAGTCTTTTCAAGAAGTATTTCAGGCTCCTAGTGGATTACCACCAAAATGGGAAGTAGAGCATGAGATTCAGCTATTGCCAGAGTCACCTCTACCGAACATCGAGTTGTATAGGCAATCCTTGCTGGAGAGTACTGAGGTAAAGAAACAACTCCAAGAACTAATAGACCAAGGGGTGTTACGTCCGAGCACCTCACCATGTGGTTCACCTATTGTGATGGTGCCAAAGAAGGATGGTTCTTGGAGAATGTGCATCGACTACCGCGCTTTGAACAAGATCACCATAAAGAACCGATATCCACTTCCCCATATAGATGATCTCTTGGACCAGCTTCAGCATGCCAAATTTTTCACAAAGTTGGATCTCAAGTCAGGTTATCACCAAGTCAGGATGAAGGAGGAGGATATATGGAAGACTACCTTCAAAACAAAATAGGGTTTATATGAATGGTTAGTACTTCCTTTTGGATTATGCAATGCACTCGCTACATTTATGAGATTGATGAATGATGTATTGCAAGATTTCATAGATTCATGTGTCATTATATACCTAGATGATATCTTGATTTTTAGTGCCACATGGGAAGAACATCTAATGCATTTGTAGCAAGTCTTGCAAGTTCTCAAGGAGAAACAACTGCTTTGTAATATGAAGAAATGTGAATTTTCCAAATAGTCACTTGTTTATATTGGGAACATGGTTGGAGGAGGAGAGCTATGAGTGGATCCAAAGAAGGTGGAAGCCATCACAAATTGGTGAACACCAACAAGAGCCACAAAGACTAGAAGCTTTGTGGGAGCAGTACAGTACATGCGGAAGTTCATTCTGGGTTTCTCGGCAATTGCAACACCTCTACACATAGTGGCCGCAAAGAGTAAGGGTTTTGACTGGGGTAAGGAACAAGACATGAAGAAAACATGGCATGACAGGAACAAGAGTAAGGGATGAGTGATGAGCAATAGCATGTTGGAGTCAAAAATAAGAAAAGGCCAGAAGAAAACATGGCATGACAGAACATCAAGGATAAAAAGCTTGAGATAGGACAGATGGTGCTCCTTTATGATAATAAATTTTTGCACCATCCAGAAAACGCAAGGTACATTTTTTTGGGGCCGTATGTTATCACTCACATACTTGAAACATGTGCTTTTCAAATAGAGGTGCTTGATGGAATACGGTTACCCGGATACTTCAACAGGAGTAGGTTGAATCCCTACTATGAATAAGTCTTCTTGGTGTTTGTAATAAGGCAGTGTTTCCATTTAGATTAGGTTTTCGATTCTTCATGTCCTTAATGTATGTTCTTCTTCGTCTCTATGCTTTGTCAATTTAGTTGGTGTTTTTGTGTAATAAGTGTGTTTACGTGCTAGAAAGTAATTACTATTTGGAGAATTTTTATGCATAGAGGACTACACATACCCTTAGTGTGGGGTGGTTATTGATATCCAGGCATAGGATTGATGAAAATAAGTACACATGAAAGGAACTAACTGCTACAAGTGTTATTAAAATTGGAAAATTGAAAGAAAAAAATATTTCTTCTGGAAATGAGGACCATAGGTGGAGGTAAATGAAGAAATAAGTATAACATGAGGTAAGCAGAGGCCATGGGAACTACCAAAAGAAGGCACAGTGGCGAGGTAATCGGGTGCATGGAGGCACGGTGAAGAATTATCTATGGCTAGAAGGTAAGAAGGCATGCTAGAAGGTTATAGCTTGGGCGCGAAGATGCACCACATGGAAGGAATGAAAATGGTCCTTTAATGAGAGGATTATTGGTAGGTGGAGGAGCAATAAATGCATTAAATTTTTGAAAATCTATATAAGGATGGGGTGTGAGTTCATTTTTACCATGTAATTAAGAGAATTTGAAAAAACTCTAAGTGCAAATGAGCTAAGCAATCATGTTGAGATGCAAAGAGTGTGAAACTAGATGGAGAGAAGGTTTGTGCGTAGGAGAAGCTTGTGTTCCCATAGGTGAAGGGTTTGAGTGTAGAAGACATATTACAAACAAGATAGGGCACACGATTTTCACTAGGGCATGGAGATTTGAACTAGGGTTTCAACTTGCTTGATTACATAGGGTAGAAAATAGAGAATTTTCAAATGGCACCGAAGAAAGCACCCATAATAGGAGTAAAAGGGAAGAAGAAGGTCGAAGTGGAAGAAGAAATTTCTCGAGAGTAATTTCTTAGAAATGCAGTATCCAGAGGGCATGATCATGGGAAAAGAATGGGATTCCCACATCTATCAATGTAAAATAAATGATTACAACCATCGTACATCAGATAATAAGAAGGATCTCGATGTGTTGTTGAGTACAAAAATGAACAAGCGCACAATAGAAGATATGCCAGTGTATGATGATGTTGGTGAGAATTTACTAAAGAAAATTGGAGTCTACTTGTTATTTGAGTTGCTGTAATTTGTGAAGTATGAACCATTATATCAATGGTTGATGAGTAGAGTCCATGAGGACTTCTTCTACTTCACCGGATGGAGGGTTAGAATCACAGCTGCCTTAATTTCAACAAAATGAGAGGACTAAGGGCCTAGGAGTGGATCTCGGAGAGTGATTTAACTGATAAGGCCACAATCCAAGAGACAAGGAAGGATATGGGGTATACCAAAGGTCTGCATGACATGGACATTGACAAATTAAAGAAGTACCCAGTAGTGCAAGAAGTTGCACATCTTGTAACAAAGCTTAATGACCAAGAAAGGTGGTCCAGGTAAACACAATGTGGTTGCACGTTACAAAGAAGATGTCTCAAGGAGTGATCTACAATATCATGGATCACATAGCAAATACAATCATTGAAGAAGCATGGACATGTGACAAAATAAGTTTTGGCGTTATTTTATTATCTTTGGTGTTTATGGAGATTGGAGTGCCCGATGGGCCAAAGGAGAATATTTGGGAGTACCCCATGGAACACAAATCTCTAGCAGAGAGATTTCAAAAATACTTGTGTGAAGGATCAATGAGTGGACCATTCAAGAAGAGGGTAGATAAGTGGTATGATAGGCTCCACGTAATGTTTGAAGAACAATGACACATACCCAAGGAGTTACCTTCAGTAGTAGGGAAGGCACTGCAGTTCGCAGTATACTAACACTTTTGCATCACGCGGTTCACCATGGGGCTTGAAGCCCATGGTGCAAATTACCATATACCTTCACCAAGATGATATTTTTAGGCATTATTCATCGGTTTTGGATGCGTGCCACATAAGCTTTAATGAAGACAAGGTAGATTGTGACTACCACACTCTAAGAAATAAATATGTATATCCAGGGTGGAATTCCTACATTGAGAGGATTATATCGGATATTATAAGCATGAAGCATGTAAGCTTGGTAGTTGAGGACACTGGAGAAATGTTTGTGTACTTGTAACTCAAGCCCAAGTTGGAGAAAAATAAGTATGTGGAGAATGATTTTGCACTCTCAAGGCCGTTAAAAGGTAAGCACACAATGGAAAATATTCCAACACCTAATCCCACAGAGACAAGACAAGTAGATGATGAAGAAGAGGAGCATGAATATAGTGGTGGTTTGGAACATAAAGGAAGGAGACAACCTCCAATTAGGGAAGAAGATGAGTGCTCAACTACTCTAACCCAACCACAAGAAGGAGATGATGAGGACCTGGATGTAGTACAAGTAGAGTGCCACTTCAAAAGAGTATTCAGGAGAATAAGGACCTAAGGTGCTACTCCATAATCAGTGCACAAATCACCTCAACTCTCTCCACATAAGGAGACAATGGAGAAGAGAAGAAGTAAGTTGAAGCTGAATGATGAAGTAGAAGAGTCTGAGGAAAGCACGCCCAATTCCACTACACCTCCAGAGAACATGGAAGAACCAAAGGATGAAGAAATAAAGGATGGAGAAGAGGGATAAAATGGGGTAGTAGAGACGGTGACCGAGAATACTCGAGGGTGCGGTAGAACAAGCTCTAAATCTTGAAGCCCAAGTTCCTAAGGGGCTAAGATCGAAAAGAACAAGTGGAGAATATATTCCACCAGTTATGGGCTACGCCGAGGACACAGGTAAAATTGTCTACACCCATTTTCAGAGCACAGTGACACAAAAGGAGTTGTATAGGTGGTAGTTGATGGATGAAGATATGGCAACCATGCACACAAGGAAGCAACTATCATGGTCGATGCACATGCACATGGACAAACCATAATTTGATGTATGTGAAGAGTCATGTGTATCAAGGAGGTTGAAGAAGGCACCTCAAGTTAGAAACATAACAGTAAAGCCTACTGTTATGTCAGATGAACAAGTGAGCAATGATTTGGTAAAATTCTCATTAGAGGTGGCATGGTGAAATATGGATAAGGCTGCAATGATTAGGGAACTAAGAGAAGAGCTCAAAACTAAAGATGTAGAAATAGCACACCTAAAGAAAGAAAAAGACTTAGCATAGAAGAAGAATGATGTTTTCATCAGCATGGTAGAGGAAGTGGGGACAATATCATGAAAGTGAAGCCACACTTAGATCCAAAGGTACCCAAAATGTTTCCTTTGGTAATGCACTATGTAAGTACATTGGTGGAATTAGTGCTTGAAAATGAAACTCTACACATGCCAAAACAAAGGATCTAGCACAGGAAGCAAAGCAAGAAAAGGCTTTAGTGATGAGAAAGATTGCATCATATGAGGGCTTTCTTCAGATCTTGTAGGAGGAACTGAAGAAAGCAGATCAAGTGTTGAACATTTGTACAATACCAAAAGATGTTATAAGAACCAGGACCATTATAGAGGATAATGAAGTCTTGAAGGCCATGAAAGATGAGACCTTGGGCCACATAGAATGATTAGTACTTATCAATAAGAAGTGTGAGGCCCTTATAGCAGCTCAAGAACCACACAAGGAAAGGATGGATGAGCTTGGGAAACTCATTACACAAAATATGGACTTATTAGAAGGAAGAATGATTGCCATGTCTAGCATTGTGTTGGTCTTGCAGAATGAGAAAGGAGAGATTGTAAAAGATGAGTTAGATTCAATCATGGTGGATATCCCAGAAAAGGAAGATGTTGCGCTCAATGATTGGAAAAAGTTTGAGGTAAAAATAAAAGAAAAGTATCTAAAATTGATTCCTTAGGTTGAAGAAGAAGATATTGCAGGGTAAAGAAATTCTTTTATTCATCAAAATTATTTATCTCTTTATTCACATTCTTTGATTCAATTTGGAGACAAACCATTTTGGGGCGATAATGCAATTAGTGTGGGGTAATTTTGGTTAGACAAAATCTAGAACTTAGTAAAGAACATACATAAGGTTCACAGTGGAAGAGCAGAGCACATTCAAAAGAATAGAAGGATCATAAAGGAATCATGTGCGGAGGACAGAGACAGATTCAATATTTAACCATTTTCACAATGAGGAGCTATTTTTGGAGATAGCGTGCGGAACACACAAACTGGTTGGAAACTTACGTGACATGCATTGGTTATTTTTGGAGGATCGGATATGAAGCACTTTGCATGGATATAGGATGAGAATAGATTTACTACTGATAGTTAACTAGAAGAAGTCTATTGTTAGTGCACTTGCATGTGTGGCTATTATTGTAATGGTGCATGGCTAATAATAACATGCGACCTATTTTGGGATTAGATAAGTGGTGAAGGGAAAGTCCCCACCCTTATAAATATGAAAGAATTATGTGGCATAGTGGGGGATGTAAGAACTGAATTATTGTGAGGTTATGTTGCCAAATCTGATGTGTGCATAGACTATGGTACTATTTATTATAATAAGCTTTTGTGTGTTTATCATGTTTAATGCAATGGAATGTGTTGGCTGAATCAGAGTGTCAAATCCTGAGTATAATTGGTTCATGCATGCTTTATTTCATCATGGTTATCTCTTAAGTCTATTATTCTCTAGATCTATATCTGAATATGTATTGTAGAATGATATATTAGCCATAGATCTGAATGCTTTAAGTCTTCATCATACTAACATCCTACAACAACAACCCTAAAGAGGGACTTGGTACCATTACACACTTCGGGTGAGCGCTCGGTCTAGGCTAAGTGATGTGTCGGTGTGCCTAGGATTTTATTGTGAAATCTATTCCATTTCACACATTTACATACTTGGATCAATTTAGATCTAACTCACTGTCATAGTGCAACTTGCACAAGGTAAACCTAGGGCATCATTACACACACATAAAAATAGAAGTACATGGAGTCAAAGATGTAGTGTAGCACTTGGTCCTAAGATCACTCTAAGGATAACCATCGGGGTTAGTCTAACTCCCCATTCTCAATCTTATTTATTAGGTTTGATGTGGTTTATGGGTATGTGCAACTAGGTATGTATTTTATAGGTTAGAGGTATGACTGGTGACATTGGATCAAAACTAGAGTGGAAAAATAGGATCAACGATGAAGCTCCTCCATTCTAAAAAAGACCAGAACCTGAGCACTTGAGCAAACACTAGCACCCCGATCAGTCACTAGCACCTAAGTGTTCATGTTCTCCTGTGAGAGCCTCTGTCCTACACATTTTTGAGTTCCAAAACCTCCAGTGAGTATTGACGACATTTGTTTCCAATATGTTTCAACATTTTCCCATTTGAGATAATCTCTAGATTACATGAAATTAGCTAAGTCACCCCCCCTCTCTCTCTTTCTTAGGGTTTTATATAGTTGCATGCTTATTTATTTTATCTTATTGTAGTTCATCATCAGAGTATCATTATTTACATTAGTTGTACTCTGAAATTAAGATTTAATTAAATTTAAATTAAATCAAAGAATTAACATGAAATTAAGAGGGAGAATCCTAAGTGTAAGAGGGACAAATTCAAGTTTCCCTTTTCATTTAAACCTCTACTCACTAGAGTACACTTCATTTATTCCCTTTGTGTAACTAACGTATGTATTCAATAATTGGTTGGAAACATTTTAAGACACACATGAGTCACATAGGACTCATGTTCGAGTAAGGAGATCACATTTTTGAATTACATGTTCCCACAGGGAATAATTCATCTTGTCATTAATAACATGAAAAGGATTAACATTGAGTGTAAAGGGATAGGTTCCATGTTTCACATTACTCCTAAGATCAACATCTTAGGGACACAATTTTGATAGACAAGGTTTATTATAGATTTCATTCACCAATTAACCTCTTAAGAGGTCCTAGGTTTTAATTTATTTCCATTTGCACTCAAGGGATCTATGCACTACTACAAGTCAATACTAGAGTATTCAAACATCCCTATCTCGTAAAACCTTTGTAAAAAAAAAAAGCTACTTCATTGTTACTTTTCAAGGTAACACTCTTATCTGCAATGCCTTAATGGGATTGTTCACATCATTTAGTGCATAGTTGAACTGGTACATTAATCCACTTACGTAATACATATTTACACACATACACCACCTAGTACTAGGATTCTAGGGGATGCAAAGATGGTAGTGACCATGTAAGTTATTCAAAGGTAAGTTATAGGTTCCTTAGTGATAATGATCATTATCCATGCACTCCTCTTCTTGAGTCAATCTAGGATAGACAACTTCTCTTTGACTATAAATTTAGAAGAAAACATATGGCTAACACATGGTCAAAATTTTCCTTTACAAGTCTTACAAGTTAGCGTCCTCATGATTGTCTCTAAGGCCATCATCCGAAAAGGTTTATCTAGAATGAAGTAATCATTCCCATATGTTTTTTATCTAAATTTGTTAATTTATACCCCAAAAAAATGTAAATTCATGTAATAAGGAGAATGCATATTTTTGTCATTTGATTCAATTTTTAAAGGGGAATGGATGTCATGAAGATAAATAAATTCAAATAACAATAATGCAACCACATCAAACCTTCATATTATTATATCAAAGTTTGACAAGTATGACAATTATAGATAGAAAATAAAGGAGGATAAAATTGAAATTACACATCAAGGGTTTGTACATTTTGAGTCTAATATACATTTCACCAAGGTTTTGCATGGAAATATAATTAAACTTGGTGAAAATGTAAGACATTAAATCCAACACTAAAGAGGTGGAAATAAAAAGAGGTATTAAAAATGTTAGAGGGAAAATGGGTAGTTTGGATATATGATAAAATAAGGGATATTTTATAATTGAAAATTTGTATTGGGAGGGTGTGTTGATAATAGAATATTGAGATTTAGATTTGTAAATAGGGGTATTATTTATTATCCTATGAATGCACGTGATAGGAAATATGTTTACATAGTGAATCCCCCATGTCTTATAACTATTTTTATTTATCTCATAATCCGGGGAATTTATCATGCAAATGGTTCCTTCATGCATGTAATTATCTCTAACCTCTCTTTTTATTTACTTTCATTATAAAACACGAGAGGACGGAAGCCTCGAATATTTTATTAATCATCAAAATCAATTTACAATAGATGGGATGTTATGTCAAACGATCCTTTAAGATATTTATTTTTGCACCAATCATCCTCACTGAATTCAAGGTGATGACTAGATCGTCAACATAGACAATGATAGTCATAATCTTCACCCCCTTTCTTTTTGAGGTATAGATTTTGATCGTATGGATTTCTAACAAATCCATGTTGTATGAGATGCTCATTAATTTTTATGTACCATGCTCAGGGTGTCTGTTTGAGACCATACAAATATTTCCTGAGTCTACATACCTTTTCTTCTTGACCAGGTATAACATATCCCTTAGGTTGAGTCATGTAGACTTCTTCTTGTAAATATCCATTCAGGAAGGCAATTTTTACATCCATATGATGGAATTTCCAACCAAACTATACAACTAGAGAAAATATCATCCCGATCATTTTGATCTTACTTATGGGATCAAATGTCTCCTCGTAGTCAATGCCTTATTTTTGTGCATACCCCTTTTCTACTAGTCTCTCTTTATAATTTTCGTGGTCCCATCTGTCTTGTAATTTTTCGAATATCCATATGCATCCAATGGGTTTCTTCCTTGGTGGAAGATCAACAAGCTGCCAAGTGTTGTTTTTCATCACTAAGTTATACTCAACATCCATGGCATCTTTCCAAGATTTTTATTGTAGGGATTCCTATAATGTATAGGGTTAATTAGATTCAATAACTCTACTCATAAAAGAAAAGTTTACTTCTTCTCTTCTTTCTTGTGAGTCCATGGTCCAGTGGTGGATGTATCTGGTGGAGCATCCATTCTTACATCTTGTAACATGATAGTATACCACTTGGGCATACATTGTACTATTCATGTGGGTCATGGTTATATCTGATCATCACCATCATCCCCATAATCACTTTCATCATCAATGGGAACATCACCTTCAATTTTTATAACTGGTGAAAAATTTACATCAAGTGAGTCTAGAGAAGGAGACTCTACTTCCTTCTTCTCAAAGAACTCAACATCTCTGCTGGTGTATACTTTCCGGTCTTCGGATCCATCAATTTGTACCCAAGATTCTCTTCACTATACCCAATGAAGATGATTTTTGTGATTTCATATCTAACTTATTTCTTTTCTACTTGGGTATATGCATACTTTCTTTGCACATGAATACTCTGAGGTGTGCAATAGATGGCTTCCTTTTTTACCATGCTTCTTGTGGTGTTACTCTGTCAAGAGTAACTATGGGAACTTTGTTCGATAAATAAATTATTGTTTTTACTGCTTCTACCTAGAATTTCTTTCTAGTCCATAATCATCGATCATGCATCACACCATTTCCATGATAGTATGATTTCTTCTCTCAATAACCCCATTTCACCTTTGTGGTGTGTGGAGGAGGAATTTTTTGATGAATCCCGTGATATTGTAGGTATTCGTTGAAATCATTCTTGGTGAATTCCCCCTCGATCTGAGTAGAGAGTTATGATGTGACGACCAATTTCATTCTCAACAACCACTTTGAATTTCTTGAAGGTTTCAAAAGCTTCACTTTTCTTGCAAAGACAGTATATCCACATTTTTCTCGAATAATCATCAACACAAAGCATGAAGTATTAGAACCTAGAATGACTTGGTTGCATCAGACCGCAAAGATTAGTATGAACCAGATCAAGCTTACCATGAGCTCGATACGTACTTTTTTGGAATGAAACTCTATGTTGTTTTCCTATAAGGTAGTGAGGACATTTATCTGTATCCTTCTGAAGAGATGGTAAACCATTTACCATATTACACCAATGAAGTGTCTCAAGATACTTGAAACTTATATGACCAAGTCTCTGATACCACAACTGTGTAAAGGTAGAGTTCTTAGCCATAAGTGCCTGATATTCTCTGTGAACAAAATTAAGCTGGAACATACCTCCCACATTGGAGAATTTTTCAACTATTTTCAAGCCTCATGATTTGTCTCAAATTAGACACATTTTCTTGTTGGAATGACTATCAAAGTCAATTTTCAAGTTGTGATCTAGGAGTTGACTAACTCATAGACGATTTTAGTCAACCCAAGGACATATAGTACATCTGATAATATACATTTGCATGAACCAAGGGGTAGAAAAATGTTCCCAATCCATGTATTGTGTATGAAGAAGCATCACCTAATGAAATATGGTTTTTGAAGGTGTGTCCCTCATTAAAGTAAACAAGTATCTGTGGTCATTCATGTGTCAAGTGGATCCCGAATCAATGTACAAAACATCACTAGATGATGCGGATGGTTCACTTGATTGAGAAGTGTACAAGTAGTCTTCAGTTTCTGAATGTTCTTCTTACTCAGCAATATTTCCTTACTGATGGGATCTTCTTTTCAGTTCCCCTTTTTCTTCCTTTGATTGTAGTTTGTATGTCCCTTGTGAGATTTTTGGTGTTGAGGTCTATATTTTCTTGATGAAACTTTCATGTAAGTAATATACCAATAATCTTTCAATTCATGTCCTCTTTTACAGATTGGACATTTCTTCTTCTATTTTTTATCCCCTTGTTGATTCTGATTCTGATATTGGGACTTTTGATAGGAGTTAGATTTTCCTTTTCCTTTTCCTTTCCATTTTTTCTGATAAGAAATTGCCTTATCTTCTTCATCATCCTTATTATATAAGGCTTCATCTTGTTGCAGTATGTTTATCAACTTGTCAAAACTAATTGTTGTATTTTACAAGTTTAGGGTTGTCACAAAAATGTAATATGAAGGAGGGGGAGATCTCATAACAATGTGAATGAGAGCTTCATCAGTGACCACTTCTCACAGGGCTAGAAGTGAATCCCTAAACTCTATAACTCTTCTCAAGAAAGCTTTGATTTTCTCATTTTGCTTAAAATTCGATGTATGTAACTAACTCTATAAATTCAATATAACATTCTTATTTTTTACCTCATACATCATGCTCAACTTATCCAACGCTTTTTGGATGTTTTGGCATCTCAAATGTGGGGTTGCACATTGTTAGAAACTCCAAACAAGATGATGATCTTGGCCTTCTGATCTGATCTATCAAACTATCATTGTTGTGTTGTATCAGTAGTTGATCTAGTTAGAGTACCATTCATAATAGGCCAGATCTCTTCAAACTCAAGTTGTGTCTTGATTTTTGTCTTCCATGCAGCATAGTTGTTTCCTCTGAGTAGTTGTGAATCTAGAAGAAATAATTTGGGGGCATTGGTGCCCATTTTGCAAAATCCACTGACAAGGTTAGGCTCTTATCACTCTAGGTATAAGGTCTCCCAATCTATATATTGTTAGTCCGATATACCAAACCTTTCTATATACATGTTCTTCTGATATACCCGTCGGTATGTGGAAGAAGCTCTCCCTTTTGATATACCTGATGGTACGTGAAAGAGGTGTTAATGTACATGAAATAATTCAATACATGGTACCAAAATAGTACTGAAAGGGATCTATGCAATTATTGACTTGGCTCAAATAAATATCCTCATATGTGCGCGTAACTTCACTATATACTTGGATAATTTCTCGGTCGGATTTATGTCGAGGAATCATTCACAGATGGATGGGATGGCTCATAGTGTGTGCATTGTATCCTTATTACTCCCCGTTGATTTAAAGAGTCGATGCTCAGATGACATTGTTACAGCTATATTAGGTGTTAAGTTTAGTATTATTCGTGATGAATTTACCTGTAAGCATTTCCCAAAGGCATTGTTTACACTGAACGCTGTGAATGAAATCTAGGGTCTCGTGAGTGTTTTAGAACCAAATTTCACTATCTTTATTACAATTTTCTTCTAGTTTATGAGTAGTTACAATGTTTTCGGTTGACTATGGCAACCTACAAACTAGTATAATACACTAAAGTATACAAATACATTCAAAAAATTTGAAAAATTGAATTGATAGGCAAAAAAATTTTTTTGGGGCCCTAGTGGCCTCCGGAGCCTAATACTGGCTCTCGAGAAAATGACTATAAAAAAAGCTCAAAATGAAGTTTTTAGGTAGCTTTTCTTTGGAAAAATTTGCCTGAGAATGCAAAAATATACATAATGGAAGAAAAAAAAATTGACCCTTTTTTAGGGTTTATCTCACTATTTGTAGTGGCTTGTTTAGCTATAACTAAGGCTTTATATGTGGTTTTTGGGCTATTTATGCCAACATATTTGGGGATCCTCTTTATTTAAAAATTGTTTTAAAAATTTGGTTTATGTGGGGGTCGACCCAAGAACCTCTAACACCTAATTCCTTCCTTCTAACCAACTTAGCACGTATAGCACTTATGCTAAAAAAAAAGCATATAAGATTTAAATTCTACCAAACAGGACTAACCTTTTTGAAAAAAATCCTAGCTATTTGCATGGTGGTCGATGTGGCTTGAGGATGGAGTCCACATGACACCTATAAAGTGGGAATGAATTAGGTTTTCCATAGAACTCGAATCTCACTTTTCTTTTGCAAAGTATCTCCTCTAGCTTTTTTTTACCCTTGTTTTTTTTTGCTTCAAATGTTTTTTATTTTCACTTTTGTTTTTTTGAGGGCCTACGATGAATTATATGCCTCTATATTTTTTTCACACTTTGTATGAAGGATGCAGATTTGGATATATGTTGCTTGAAACTCGTGTGTGGCTTCTTTTGATTGTTATTTGTTCATTGTTTTTTGTATTATGTAGGTCTACATTTGAATATTAATGCCTATGATGCCATTGTGTATGGATCTCCTCTAGATTTGATTTGATTTTGCAAGGTGTGGAGGCAAATGGGAGCTCTCCAATTTAATCAAGACTCATTGAAAATGTAAAAACTAGGTTGCATCAATGCAAAAACTCGGTTGCTTCAAAGAAAACACATCAAGGTTTATGAGATTGGTAGTAATCTTTGAGTCTGACCTCCAAACAAGTGCTTCCATGAGACCCAAAACTCAATTCAAGGCATGTGGCTGATGGAGTCCCAATAAAACTCAACTAAGGCTCAAAATCCAATGAAACTCACTTTATGGCTCGGTGATGATCTCTATAGCTCGGTCAGGAGTTGGTGGGGGACACCTCTAAATGTGGTGTTGTGACCTACTATTATTAGTATGACTAATAGTGTCACAAAATTTTAGTGACAAAACCCCTAATGGGGTAGAATATATATATTTTTATATTTTTTTAAGTGCTAGGAAGAAAATTTTCTTGGTACAGAGGGCACCGAGGCAAAAAATAATTTCTTTACGTTTATGTGGATATCAAACGAGGAGGTTGTATGGAGGCTGCGGGGAAGGGGTTGGGAAGATGCATAGGATGCACAAGCTTTCAATTGCTACAAATGCTTCTCCAAGCTCCTCAATCTTTTCTCTCTATCTCTCTCTCTCTCTCTCAACCTTATCTATCACAAGTCTAGATTCCTTCTCTTGTACCAAATGTAAAATAGGGACGAAGCCTGGAATATTTTATTAATCATCAAAATCAATTTACAATAGATGGGTTGCAATTCCTATAGAAATTGAACAGTCATGTGCAAACAAAGGTAAGTTTGCACAGGTACAACTGAAATCACAACAACTTCAAAATACATCCGGGAAGCAACAATAATTAAATACAAACAAATAATAAGTTGCAACTATGCAACGTACAAACTTAAATAAGACAAAATAAATGGTTATACAAGTATAACCAAATAACAATATTAAATGCACAATTAATTTAGGTAAAATAAATTTACCCTAACATTCACTTCATATTTTAATGTTGTGGATGTGGTCATGCATACATTAGGATAGGGTAGTATATATCTCTTTTTTATTATGTTATTTATCTATTGATTAGTACCTTACAATCCTTGGAAAACTCTTGATCTTTCTTTGTAATCTTTTGGAATTCAATCTTCATCCTTAAAAATATTTCCCAACAACATCATGGATATCTTATCTCATCTTTATCTCATTTAAAACGTATTTTTGGTTTATTACCATCATCTTCCAATCGAGAGCTTGTTAGATGTCACTATGTTATTCTAGGTCTAGGATTTGGAACCCTATACCTTGTGAATTTTGCTAGAGTTTTACAATAAAAAATAATATTAAAACTCCTTAGCTTTCATTCATCTAAAAATAATACGTATATAGGAAAATATTACAGCTATAATCAAGGAACTAATTCCTATTTTATCTCAACTAAAAACCATGTACGTAAGTTTATTTAAACAACCTAAACAAACTTACATACAAATATAATATATGTTGACTAACCGTGCTCATATGTGAACACTAAATATTGTAATTCCTAACATACCTCTTATAGAGCATGGAGTAACAAATTCCTTGTTCTAAATTTACACTCACTTATAATATAAGGTTTGCATCTTGAGTGTGGTTTTAATTTTTATCCTAATCTAGAATACCCCCAATATAGAAAGATGAAAGGAATTGTTGTGGAACCACTTCTCATTTGCATACAATAAGGTCTTAGAATTCCAAAGTTACAAAGTTCTTAAAAAGATGAAATTTACTGAGTCAAAATTCCTTTTTCAAAAAATACTACTATGCAAAGTTTCAAATCAAATCCATGTGATCAATCAAACAGAAACAAATTGATCAAATATCCATGCAACATATCTTAACTTAATATTAGTTCAATTATAAAATAATTATGAAGTGAAAACCAAAAATTAGTCAAATTGAATATCCCTACAATGTATCTTGAGATATAGAACTAATTATAAAATAGTCACGGGGTCATGCAAAAAACACACAACCTAGCAATCACAAGTGAAAACTTAGACCAGGTAGGGATAATAAAAAATAACATCCCCATTTTTTCAAACAAAATTGGTGGGGTCATGTTGGGTATCAAAAATTTCTCAAACATGACAAGATTATGAAAATAGTCCAATATTTTGGTTATGTTGTCATGAATTTCCCTTTTTGTGTAGTACACTAGTGGGGGTGATATGATATGTATTTAGAGTGATATCTATATTTTTATGTTATATAGTGGTTATATGTCAAATATTCATAGGTTATTTATAGTAAGCCCCATTATAATTTAGGTTACAATTTTAGATACATCATATGTCATAATGTATGGGAAAAAAATAGTTCAAAGAAAATAATTGATGGAAATTAAATTTAAAAAAGTAGATATGACATAAAAAATGAAAATGAAAATGAAAATCAATGTAGTTTCATTATTAGATATGACATTAAAGAATATGAGACTCATGAATGAAGCACTTGTGGCTAAATCTGGTTGGAGAGTGATAAAGGAAGAACGTCTTTGGATCGATATCATAAAAGGAAATATTTAAGGAATATTGGCAAAATAGAGACTTTATTTTTCAAGACAATATCCCTAGGGGATCCTTCTTTTGGAATTATTTTATCTCTTCTAGGGAGATCCTGAGTAGGGGTATTAAATGGAATATTGGGAAAGGTGATAGAATTCACTTTTGGAGGGATTGTTGGCTTTCTGATAAACCGTTAGTGGAGGAAGAACCTGGGAGAACTATGGCGCATAGTTCTATGAAGACAATGGAAAAGTTTGGGTTAGAGATTATTGGAACTTCTCCAATAATCATGTTTTTGGGAGAATGTGCATCCCCTCCCAATTTCATTGGGGACAATCAATTTTTTGATAATCTCAACTCTAATTTAAAGAGCTTCTATATTCCATTCTTCCAATGAATGAGGACTCTATTATATGGAAGGAAGAGGATTCTAGAAATTTCTTTGTCAAATATGCATACCTCCTAAATTTCAAGAATTCTAGCCAAAAATATTATTGGGGAAAACTTTGGGTAAAGGACCTTTTACCTAAAGTTAACATTTTCTTTTGGTTAGCCACTCAGAACAAAATCCTCACTATGGATAATTTGAGGAAATGTGGGATGTTCCTCCCAACAGGTGTGTGCTTTGTAAAAAAGAGGAGGAAAGTGTCAACCACCTCCTCATCTCTTGCCCCTTTCTCAAGCGGTGTTTTCCAAGGTGTTGGAGCTTTTCAAAGTGCAATGGGTCTGCCCTAACTCCATTGAGGAATGTTGGTTACAATGGGATTGTCCTTTCAGGTACCCCTTTCTTATGGCTACCTAGAAAATGGCCCTTCCCCACTTCATCTAGAGTTTATGGAAGGAAAGGAATGCTCTCATCTTCAGAAATCAGAAAGATAACATCAGAAAGTTTAGTGTTTGTTTGATTTCCTCTATTAAAGAGAACTCCAATCTCATTAAGGTGAAGACTAAAATACTGTGTTCTAGAAAAGAAGAGGAAGTTCTCAAATAGTTCACCTTCAATCTGCCTCAAGTCAGATTCATGTCCACTATCATTAAGTGGTCTAAACCAAAAAGGGAAAAGTCAAACTTAATTTTGATGGGGCTTCAAAAGGAAACCCTGGTCTGGTAGGTGGAAGAGGCATAATCAGGGACCATAATGGGGATTGGATCCTTGCCTATGTAGGACCTTTGGGGACTTAGAGTAACAATGTGGATGAATCCCATGCTCTTCTCTGGGGTGTCATTCTTGCTAAGGAAAAAGGAATTAAACACATTCTTATTGAGGGGGACTCTCTTCTCATTTTAAATGCCATCAAGCAAGACTAGTTCCCATAATTGGGCTTTGGGTAATATTACTCATGATATTAAAGAGCATCTTAAAATATTTGATTCCTATATCATCACTCATATCCCTCACATCAGCAATACTTGTGCGGATAGATTTGCAAATGAGGGAGTTCAAAGTAATGATTTCAAAGTGTGGCAAAAAGGTGATGTCATACCTGTGCCTATTAATGATATTATTAATCATGAAAAATTGTAAGGACTTCACCTTAAGCCCACATGAGGGAGAATAATGGGCTCATTTTCCAAAATTGCAAAAACAAGTCCGGTTTTAGCTATTCTTGGAAAGGCAAGTCTAATATCAAAATTTATAGGTTTCAACGAGTTGAGCATTGGGGTAAAATTTTGGCCATCATGGGTGGAGATAGAACCAGATTTGAGTCATCTAGTCATGGGAGTATTGTGGATGATAAGTCTATGTGGCACCTATTTAGGATTGGGGGTTTCAAGAAATTTATTACCAGACTCCAAGGGCATGATCCCTCGCTAACTATGGAGTTCAGGATGGCATGGAAAGAGGGGAAGGTGGTGATTCGAGGCATGGAAATTGAGATGTTGGAGGAGGCCATTTCTCATATAATTGGCATGGACATGGAAGGTCGAAAATATTTAAGGATAAGAATCAAAGGGAGTACAAAATCAATACTTTCTTTATGGGTAAGGAAACCATCCATTACTTCACTGATGGCATTTCTCATTCCTATATTCCTAGGGTGTGGAGGGAGGTCTATCTGCACATTATGAAGTATCTTACCCTAGAAGGTAAATATCACAAGATATATACTCACCACTTGTCCTTTCTGAATATGTTCAGACACAAGAAAATGCTTAGTATTCCCTTCTTTTTATTTATGTCTCTGACCACCTCGGTGAAGGATTTCCAATGGAGTAAGGTGGAGTCCCCATCCACGAGGGTCTCATTCTTCTCCTATTTCGAAATGGGAAACCAGCCTAGGATAAACCTATGCCCCAAATTGAGGATGAGGAGGATATTACCTTAGCTGAGTGTCTTTCCAAGATGAGGGAGGGTAATCTAGGTACTAAGAAGATGGGAGAGGGGAAGAATGTGGAAGGGATGGAAAAGCAGGAAGTTGGTCCGTCGAAGGGTAAGGATAAAGTGTCTCTGGAAGGAGAGAATTGTCTCAAGATGTGGAAGAACAAAGTGCAGTATTTGGAGATGGTGGTTAGGTCTTGGAAGAGACTAACTCGGTGGTGAGGAAGGGCATGATTGATAGTATTGAAGCCACAAACAAATATGCTTGGCCCAAAAGAACATTAGAGGGGATATCAAGTAGTTGGACACTCTGGTTTGGGATTTGGGTGCTCATCTGGAAGCTATGGAAAAAGAGAAGTGGAAAAGGAGGTGGACCAGTTCTGATGAAGAGGAAGATGAGGAGGATTCTAAGGAAGATGACATTGAGGAGCCCCCCAGAAGAAGCTGAATACTGAACCCAACAGGAAATATGAGATCAAGGAGGTTAAACCCTCCAACAATAGTAAAGATAACTAAAGGAACTTCTCCTGAACTATCTATGGACTTTCGGGGAAATTTCTTTGTTTCTTTTTGTTTAATGGTTTAGGTCTCTTCTATTTGTTTTTTCTTGGACCTCCTTCTCTGTTTTGGAGTTAAGTCGATTAACTCCTAGGGTCTTATTCCTCTTTTTGTCTCTCTTTGGTACTATCACGATGTAATCTTTTTGTACTTGGCCTCTGGGAGCCCATCCCTTATTTTTACCCTATCTAATAAAAAAATGTAGTTTCATTATGATATATTCATTAATTGAAGGAAAGAGGAATATACTACATTAGGAAAGTGACTGTAAAGAAAATAATCTCCACTAATCGATTTTAAAAATGAATGAAATATGCAAGGAATATATAGTCCTTAAAAATTAGAGAGGAAAGAAGAAATATATCAGAAAAACAAGATGTAAATATATAAAGTAAGAATGATGTTCATTATCTAATAGTGTCCCTAGAATACTCACCTCCTCCTTTGAATTTCCTTATATACATTGTGGAAATTAATGTTAAATAATGAGAAATGCATGTGGGTGAATGTTAGATGGATGAATTAATATTTAATTAATGATTAGAGGATAGGAAAATAATCTAAATAACAAGGGTAAATCATTATAGATAAAGCTACAATAATATAACACTAGTTGGCATAGAATGTATGCAAAATGTAAAGAAAAGTGAGTCATGAACTCCTAATCTCTTTGAAACTCTCTATTTGAGGTTTTAAATGAGTGGCGATCCCTTTATCTTTAAGATATCTTATTATCTCCCCTTCCATATTATTTTTCTCATCAATAAAATAAGTAAGTTAAGGATGTTAAGACTCTTCATCTTACCTTTCTCCTTGTATTAGTAATGTAATGATGCAACAAACATGTATGCTCTGTAAGTTGTCTTATAACATCCTTGTTATACTTCAAAAAATTATGGGAATTTTTTAATACATAACCCTTAAATACCTTTTTATGCCTTTAATGATTTTTATCATGCAACACATAAAAACCAACACAACAAATTGCAATGAATATCATTCCTACTTAGCTCATTACAAAGTAATGTCATTATTAGTATTCTAGAATCCACCTTGACAACATACATTAACCATGTGTAATTGTAAGGGTCCTATATATTTTCCGATCTCCCTTAATCACTCTACATGAGCATGAGCATGTATACATTTATTTAAACCCTTTTCTAGGTTTTGAAATCTTGCACATCTTCTTAGTTTTAACCGAAAACTCACTGAAGTAACCTCCATCTAGCTCAAAACACTACTAAAAGAAGAAATGGTGAGCAAATAATGCAATCAATAATTTGCATTACAATGGCCATAGTTATCGGAATTGTGCTAGCAAGACAATTTCGAGACTACACAGAAGCCTACAAAACCCATCTTCACTTCACCACACAACTGATCTTGAGATAGTTATCAGGATTCATTTTCATTGATTAGAATTTAAATTTAATTTTTGAATTTTCCGAGATCATGATTCAATATTTGGGTCACATGAATCCTGTCAGTACCATCTTAGGATCCCTATGGGAAAGGAAATGCTCATATAATTACTTATGTAATTAGGTGTACATTATCCTCCCCATAGCCATCTGAGCTAAAGACGAACAAGGTTCATATGACATGAATGTCGTTTCATAATACCTACCCTTCATTGTTATTTCATTATGCTTTCATCCTAGGATAGGTTATTCTAAATTTCTTATGTTATCCATTTCACAATAGAGGTATACAGTAACTCATCGAGTCACTAACTAGTATAAGTACCCGTCTTACGCATTGTCGTAAGGTAAACTATGTCATTCTACGATGATATTATTAAATCCATTAAACATAAAGATGATCCAATTATAACTTAGGATAGATAGTACTTATAATCATATATCATCATTGATTTATTTTAGTATATCCAAGTTAATTAAGTACAACCATACTATATCCCATAATGATTATAATGTACCTTTCATACTTTGTTTACTAACAACGTTTTTATTTATCCGTTAAGGTTCTTTAGAAACAATTATCTTCTTCATAACGAATAACATTATCATGAACATATAGGGTTATCGATGTCATAAGATAGTGTTATGTTCCTTTTGTTTATAGATTATAAAATGATACATATCATCATGTTCATTTTTGGTGAACTACGGAAACATATATGTCATTTTAACATACTTATACTTTGTAAGTGCAATGTTATATTTCCTTGTTTCATCATGTTGTTTTGATGTTAACTATGTTTTTATCAAACATAAATATTAATCATAATGACATCATAAAAGCAGTTATAATAACATTTTATAGCTTAAATTATAATAAATTCTCTTTTGTGAAACAACAGTACAAAAATTTTACTTTTCACAATAATAATGATCCAAATAAAGATTATTAAATTGATAATTAATACCACTAGTACAAAATTATGAAATTTATATCGAAACATAATCAAGTAAGTTCATTAGGAAAATTTTCCTTGTTACAATTTGTGAAGTAATACTTTTGCAATTAAAAAATAAATTACAATCATTATCAATATTTGAATCAGATAATAATAAGCATCGCATGATGAATCGTGCATAAACCAATCCAATATAGCACTTCATAATATTTACTCGTCATGTATGCTATAAGATAAATAAAATTGTATACATAGTCAATTCAATGAACTGACATGAATTAACAATTCACATTCATGTTGTTATATTACGAACTAAATGAATATGATAAGGCTAGTTAAGAATTACTCTTAATTTCATAGCTAAATTAATTGCATATCTATTTAATTTTATAATGAAAAAAGTCATCATTCCTCCAAGTGTACTTCTATCTAATGAACATACATTAGATTAATTAAGAAACCTTTAAGCAACTCATTAGTCTTTTTTCTCAAACAACAAGTCCTCATACCCTTTTAATAAGGAGTAACAAATTTGACTATTCATTTTAAGACAATTTCTTTGATAATGATCTAACCTAAGTGTTATTTAAACATGAAGATTCACTTAATTCCTTTTTACACAAATTAGTAACTTCCTTATACAACTGTTACAATGATAATAAGTATCATTACCATTATCAACATTTAAGATTACATGGATTGGATATGCAATAAATCACATTAATCATTACACAATTTCACATGTCAACACTAACTTAGAAAGTCTTTGCAACTAATAATTTACCATTCCATATTTCAGTGAGAACAACGCCAGGAGAGTAAATAGACATTTAGAACATAATCATTCAAACAAATCCTATATTGCACATGTTTCTCTAACTGCTTCTAGCTTAGATTCAATTAGTTAAGAAAATAACAAGATGATTTATCTTTGTAATAGTCTATGAAGGAGAGTCACCAATACTCTTAACCTTTATAACTCACTAACGAGTTCGTATAGGGCTGACACAACCAACCTATAACAACCCATAATGAAGTAAGAAATTACATACTAACCATAACTTAATATACACATAATTCTCACAAGGGTCTACCCTAACTAAAAGTTACAGTTAGGATACTAGTAAAAATTCAACATCAATCCACGAAACTCATATCAAATAATCCAACAAATAATATCAAAATGAGTTGAATCAACCGATATCTTCTAAAACTCGTAAGAGGGTAAAATAAAACTTCATTTTACCGGAACACAAGTTTCTTTGGACGTTTCACAAAATTTCAACATAACTAGGAAGCAATTTTTCAGGAAACAATTTTTTCCATACAATACCATGGAACCCAAAAACCCATAATAACAGTCTTTCTTAAATAAGTTTGTCTCCAACCAGAAAACCCAAAAGTCAAGTATGTTGCAAGAAAGAGAGAGAGTTATTATTTTTAACTATTTCATTAAAATAAGTTCGAACCCCACTTTACATTACACTAACAATTTACAAATTATTCCTTCACAACTATGAAATCGATCCAAGATCCACATCTATAATCAATAATTAAACTGCAAGAATTATACAACGATACCCAATATGTACTTATCGAAAACCACATATTATTACCTTCAACAAGTAAAATATGAAAGAAGAAAGTCATATACAGTTTATTCACCCAAAACGAATCATGCAGTGAAACCCATTTTTAATTTTCCTTGGGAACCCATAAACTACCACTTACCAAACAACGTGCAAAGACTATGATTTCTTATTCAAAATGAATAAACCAGAAACCCAATAATCTTAGCTATCAAATTAAGCCCATATTTCCATTCTTTTGTGTATTCTTCCAAAGGTTTAAAATAAAACTTTTAGATAAAACTCATTCCATATTTTGAGAAAACAAAATAACCCCATAATATTCTTTATCTCACAAAATAACAACAAAATATGAGTTAGAAATCCATGCATGTGACTGTAATAATCTCTTCAAATTTTCCCACTATCTTCCTTGCCAATGTATTTAAGAAAATCAAATAAAACAAAACCTCCCTAGCTTTTCCAGATTTATACAATCTTGACGTCATTGAATCCAAGAATATCCACATGTTGTTTTTAGCAAAGTAGACCACACAAAAATATAAACAACCCCTCAACTTTTTCTGTGCACAACTCAAAAGGGTGTTTGAACAATATTAAACAATGATAAAAATGAAAACCCCTTTACATGTCAAAGATTCTTCGAGAAGCTTCCCACTCTAGAAAAAAAATCGAGTACTAAAAATAAATGCATTAAATTTTGTAGGTGCCACGTAGTGGCATGGATAAACTTGCTCTAATTTATCCTTTCACTTGCATGGTGGTTCCCGAGCGGTTGAAGACTTATTCAAACCCAATTAATTTACCATATTTGCATGGTGGTCGGTCTATGACCAATGGGCCAATGTTATTTCCTTTTAAATGTAATATTGTTATTGTAAGGTCGACGACCTTTAAAAATAAAATCAAACAATAACCTTTGTAAATGGTTATGATATGGTCGAGGGCTTGGATATTTACAAACTTAAACAATCTAAAAGCCCTACCACATGGTTTTAGGGAATTTTATTGAATAAAACAATAAATTTTCCACCCTTTCCATGGTCGAATACCTTTAAGAAAACAATTTAACGTTTTCAAACTTTTTTGTGGTCAATGACCAACAAAACTTAACAAAACAACATAACCTTACCTCATGCCAAGCTCCATGTGAGTATCATGGTTTCCAACATCCAAACATTTAAATTCAATCACGGTCAATGAATTTGTCAAACAAACAATCAACTTACCTATATTTCCTTGAAATGATTAACTCAACGTTACAGTCTACAACCGCTATTGCGATGATAAGATGGTTAAATCAAAAAATCATGACAATAACTATTTCCAACACCGAAATGATACAAGGTACATCAATGTAACAAATTTTTCAACCTTACAAAATCATCACATACAACAAGCAAGGTGTACAATCATCCAAGAAAGTACAACAAAATAATGATGATGTATTGCCATCAAAACTAATGTAAATATGGGGTGTGACACATCCCGTAAGCTATTAAGTATTATCCCACATGTATGGGTAGTATTAATTTATAAATAGAACTAGTATATTAAGGAATGCTTGTGCAAAGAAATGTATCCATGAATATTATTGTATTGAGCTTGATTAAAGGAGGTTTCCCCCTCGAAGTGGCCTATGATATAAAATTTAATGAAGTCATTTTCCAAAGTTTATTTCATTATTCTTTTATTTTCTATTGTTGTAAATCTATGCATAAGGATCCTCACATATGGTATCAGAGATTTTGTCTTTTCGAGCACAACATATTGCCAACTTCACACCCAGAAGATCATCATATTAATCTCCCCTCCCAACATTTGGCCCTATAGGTATACTTTTTACAAAAGGCATAAATTGAAAAACTCGTTCAAGAACTTCTCAAGGAGGGAGTCATTCACCCTAGAACCATCCGTATTCATCCCCAGTTTTACTTGTCCACAAAAAGGATGGCTCATGGCATCTTTGTATTGATTTCACATAACTCAACAATTTAACTATCAAGGACAAGTTCCCTATTCCAATGATTGATGAGATTCTAGATGAAATTCATGGAACTCATTTTTTCTCCAAATTATATCTCATCTCAGGTTAGCACAAGTTTTTCCTTCACGAGGAAGATATTTCAAAGACATCCTTCCACACTCATGATGGTCACTATGATTTTTAGTCATTCTATTTGGGCTTACCAATGCCCCATTGAAATTCCAAGGCTTGATGAATAAGATTTTTTGGCCCTTCCTTCATCGTTTCATCATGGTATTCTTTGATGACATCTTGATCTATAGTCAAACTTGGGTTGAGCATCTACAACACATTGATAGGGCATTACAACTTCTCACAGACAATCAATTGTGCGCCAAACACTCCAAGTGCTCCTTTGGCCAAATTGAAGTTGAATATATGGGACATATTGTCTCTATGGAGGGTGTCCATGTGGACCTAGATAAAATAAATGCCATGCAAATTTTTCTAATCCCCAAAACACTCTGAAGCCTTCGTGGATTCTTGGGTCTCATAGGCTACTACAGAAAATTTGTTCAGGATTATGGTAAAATCACAATGCCATTGACATCCATGTTGAAAAAGGATGCTTTTTTCATGGAATGAGGTGACTAAAGAGGTGTTTGAGGCCTTAAAATAAGCTATGTGTAGTACACTTTTCTTAGCCATGCCTAATTTCCCCAAGGCTTTCATCATCAAAAGTGATGTTTATGGAAATGGCCTTGGTGTTTTTCTCCTCTAGGAAGGTCACCCACTTTCCTTCACTAGAAAATATCTCTTGTGAAGGAATTTAGTCATTTCTACCTATGAGAAGGAGATGATGGAAATTTTGCATGTAGTATAGAAGTGGCAACCATACTTGTTAGGAAGGCATTTTGCATCAAGAAATATCATCATAGTTTTAAGTATTTCTTAAACAAGGGTCTCATCTCCTGCTCAATAAAAGAAGGTCTCCAAGATTATGGGGTATGACTATGAGATCACCTATAAGAAAGGAAAAGACAATGTGGTTGTCGATGCTCTCTCTTGCACTTTCGAGGATCAAGTCTCCCTATGTGTAATATACATGTGCCCATAATGAATGGCTTCCACAACTCCAACAAGAGTGGAATAAAGAGCCAAACCTATAACGCCTCATCAAAAAATTGGCATATGATCCTACCTCATCCCCGCACTACTCTTGGGATGACACCTATTTGTGGTATAAAGGGAACTTGGTGTTACCATCTAAAGTTGAGATTCATCATGTAATTATTCTCGAATTACATGCTTCTTCACCTTCTAATCACTCAAGTTTTTTTAAAACCTATGAGCGGGTTTGTAGGAATTTATTTTGGTAGGGAATGAAGGCATACATCAAATAGTTTGTGGTGGAATGTGATACATGTCAATGAAACAAGGTTGAAACAATTGCAACCCTAGGTTTGTTACAATCATTACCCATTCTAACCTAGATCTGGACTAATATTTCCATGGACTTCATTAAAGGGATTCCTAAATCTAGGGAAAGTTAGTAATCCTAGTCATAGTGGACCACCTCTCCAAGTATGCCCATTTTTGTTCCTTATCCCACCCATATATGACCTCAACCATTGCCCAACTATTCATTGACCAAATCTTTTCCTCCATGGTATCCTAACCTCTTATTGTCTTAGAAAGGTGATGCACTTTCACCAACAATTTTTGCATAGAATTATTTTGTAGGATAGGTACCCAATTGAGGATGAGTTTAGGATATCACCCGCAAATGGATGGTCAAACTGAAATTTTTAACAAATGTTTGGAAACATTCCTTTGATGTTTTACCTTTGAGCACTAAAACATTGGATCAAGTGGCTACCTCTTGCTGAATGGTGGTATAACACCTCATATCACAACTCCACAAAAATGAATCTTTGTGAAACATCCTATGGCCAACCACCACCACCTCTCGTCCCTTACACTCTTTGTACAGTTTTGCAGTCAATGTGTTTTTGACACTACCCTCATCCAATAGGATAAAATTCTCTGCAATCTTTGGGTCAATCTCTACATGGCACAAAAACATATGAAACAAGCAGATCAACACCACTCGGAGCACAAATTTCAGCCTGGGGGTATGGTTTTCCTATGCTTATAATCATACAAACAAATTCTCTGAAACTAAATGACATTAAAATATTTCCCCTAAGTTTTATTGACCCTAAAAATTTCTCCTTTGATCCACCGCATACAAGCTTAAGCTTCCACTTATCTCGCAAGTTCATCATGTCTTTCATGTCTCTTTTTGAAGAAATTTTGCAGGCAACACATTATGACACAAATAGTACTATCGGAGCTCGACAATGAAGGATCCATCATTGTTGATACTTATGCAATTCTCAATAAGTGCTCTCGCCAACTTTGCAACTACTCTATCACCGAGGTCTTGATCAAGTGGCATGGCATACAACTAGAAGATGCAACTTGGGAGCCCCTTCTCGATTTTCGAAACAGATTCCCATAATTAAAGATTTGATGACAAAGTTTTTTAGGGGAGGGGATATTAAGACCATTTGTCTACCTTTCTCTTTATCCCACCCATATATGACCTCAACCATTACACAACTATTCATTGACCAAATCTTCTTCCTCCATGGTATCCTAACCTCTTATTATCTCAGACCGTGATGCTGCTTTCACCAACAATTTTTGCATAGAATTATTTTGTAGGATAGGTACCCAATTGAGGATGAGTTAAGTATATCACCCACAAATGGATGGTCAAACTAAAATTTTTAACAAATGTTTGGAAACATTCCTTTGATGTTTTAGCTTTGAGCACTAGCAACATTGGATCAAGTGTATACCTCTTGTTGAATGGTGGTATAACACCTCATATCACAACTCCACAAAAATGAATCTTTGTGAAACATCCTATGGCCAACCGCCACCACCTCTCGTCCCTTACACTCTTTGCAGTTCTGCAGTCTAGGTTTTTGACACTACCCTCATCCAATAGGATAAAATTCTCTAAAATCTTCGGGTCAATCTCTACATGGCACAAAACCATATGAAACAAGCAGATCAACACCACTCGGAGCACAAATTTCAGCATGTGGGTATGGTTTTCCTATGCTTATAATCGTACAAACAAACTTCTCTGAAACTGAAATGACATTAAAATATTTCCCCTAAGTTTTATTGACCCTAAAAAGTTCTCCAAGGTGCCACTACATACAAGCTTAAGCTTCCACTTATCTCGCAAGTTCATCATGTCTTTCATGTCTCTTTTTTGAAGAAATTTTGGGCCAACACATTATGGCACAAATAGTACTATCTAAGCTCGACAATGAAGGATCCATCATTGTTGATACTTATGTAATTCTCAATAAGTGCTCTGGCCAACTTTGCAACTACTCTATCACCAAGGTCTTGATTGAGTGGCATGGCATACAACCAGAAGATGCAACTTGGGAGCCCCTTCTCGATTTTCAGAAACAGTTCCCATAATTAAAGATTTGATGACAAAGCTTTTTAAGGGGGGAAGGGATATTAAGACCATTTTCTACCTTTCTCTTTGTATTAGTAATGTAATATATGTGATAGACGAGTATGCTTTGTAAGTCATCCTGTAAGCTATTAAGTATTATCCCACATGCATGGGTAGTAGTAATTTATATAATAGAACTATTATATTAATGAGTGCTTAGGCCAATAAATGTATCCATGAATATTATTGTATTTAGCTTTCTCAAAGGAGGTTTCCCCCTCGAAGTGGCTTGCGATATAAAAGTTATTGAAGTTATTTTCCAAAGTTTATTTCATTGTTCTTTTAATTTTTGTAGTTGTAAATCTATGCACAGAAGGATCCTGCAAAGGATATTTGTTGTTAAACAGTTTACACTCGACAATGTGCAAGTTCATTATAAATTAACAAGTTCAATCAATTTAAATAAAAATATCTTGATGGCTATAATATAATGTTCCTCCCGTATGAATAAATTTATGTTGATTTTTTCTCTACTTGGATTTTAAAATAATTAAATGTTGGCTACATTATAAGAATAATGTTATTTTGTATGGGCCTTATAGTATTTTGTAGTAGATAAATGAAAGCGATTTAAAGCGATTTCATTATTACCTTGGTCTACATGATTTATTGAATGTGATAAAATTAAATTAACTTAAGCCACCATTTTTTTGGAATTTTCATTTTCTCTCATACTGAGGATTTTGTTCCAAATTTTTCATCCTTTTTTATATCAAGATATTATAATTTATATCCACATGTGTACTACCATGATCTACATTACCACCTCTGAGAAATTAGAAATTCAAGTTAATTATATGTTTCCTAGTTATCAAATATCCAGCATATTTACACATTACATAGAAATTGGGAACAATTTTCATTAACAAATGAGGAAGCAATGATATGTTGTCAAAGGAAGAATGAAATACCTAAGAACATGGGATATCATATATTTATTAAATTATGAATGAATTCACACGTGTTACTATATCTTATATAATATTATATACAACTCTATGCATATATTTATTCACCCATAAGTTTTCTTCTTCTAGACTCTTCTATATAGATCTCTTTTTGCCCAAAATTTATTTTGTGCATCCATCGTGTATATGATAAGAATAATAAGTTAAAACTCCATATGAGAGATGTATGCCTTGAGATCTATCTCTTTATTCAATACAAACTTCTTTATAGCTATACAATGAAGAATATGAAAAACTGCTAAAAATAGAATGTGAAGGGTTCCAAATGGGAACCAAAAGGTCATCTTATACAGATACCATTCGTATCCACCTTAGGGATGGATTCAAAAAGGTAGAAGTGAAAAAAAACTAAAATCTATCCTATTATTTACATTATTTTATTTATTGCTCCTTATTGGGGTTATATCTCCTATAACATTGATTAGATTTGCTAACCATAGGATCCATTGGAAAGATGATGGAATGTAATCTTAAAACATCACCAAGACGATAGTAATTAGGCTATCATCATATAGTTTGAAGCCCATAAATGTTCCATAGGCCTCGAAAAATATACAATACTAAAAGTTGCCAAAAAATTGCTAAAAGTAGATTTCCATAACTTTCCAAATATAACTTTTCAAAAATCATGTTCTGGATCAGAAGGAGAGAAACCATAAGAAAGAGGATGTTCGAAGGTAATGGGCATGATGTTCTTCCAATACGTAGCAATAAAGTAGTTTGGTGGACATCACACATGTCAAGTTTATAAGGAATAATGTTTTCTTGACAATGACAACTACACGTCCGCCGCCTAGATGTGTTTTTTTCTTTATTGTCCAATTCACCACCTCTTTATGCCTTACAAGTTGTCCCACATTCGAAGTAAAATAACATGTGTTCTCATCACAACCTCATGTTTGAGTCTACAACCTCATCGAAATCTCTAAGAATAATGGGGTCAATTACATCGATAGGCATTCTTTATAGTGGATGTGGGTTGGCTACCACTATGCTCTATATTCATGTTTGATTGTGTCTTTGCACTTGATTTTGTAGCTACATCACCCTAGACAATTCCCCTCTACACCTCGTTGTCCAATCACACCCCTCATTGATATTTGTTTCCAATTCAATAGCTCATTAAGTGACCCCTCACGTGTTGTGATATTTATTCAAGTTAGTGCAAAACCACATGGACCGAGAGGATAGTTATGCTTTTAATAGTTATCAAGAGGACATATTAAGGATCACTATGCAAAACCACAAACTGCGAGCGTTATCAAGTTTCAACGTTTGGTTGACATCACTTGAGGTAGCATTTGAATTTTACAATGTAGGTATGGTCCTCGTAATGGAGTTCGGGTCTATATGTGTGTATTACAACAAATAAAACGAACACCACTGAATTATTGCGAGATGTATACGATACCCTGAATTTGGTTCAGGTGTAAGCAATAGTTGATTGGATGTAGCTGGGAAGACATAATATCAAAGTTCAAGAAGCCGTGTCAATCCGTTGTAGTCTAGTTGGTTAGGATACTCGGCTCTCACCCGAGAGACCCGGGTTCAAGTCCCGGCAACGGAAGACTTAGAAAACTCTCCCTCTTAGGGCGGAAATATCTTTTGTCATTATTGTTGTTATTTGTAAACAGCGAGCCGCAACACGCGCTTGTAATTGTTATCACAGCAACTCGCAAAATCAAATGAGGTGAGGAGACCGTGCGTGCGTCTGCCGGGAGTCGAACCCGGGTCTATTGCTTGGAAGGCAATTATCCTAACCGTTGGACTACAAACGCAATTAATATTTCTACCGACACTTTGTATTCTGGAGCCTCTGTGCTGCACTATATAATATAATTAGCTTCTCATTGGCAACTCTGTAATGCATCTTTCTTCTCCAGTAACAAAAATAGCGAATGAAATAAGGCGAAATTATAATTCATCTCTTTTCTCAAAAACATACAGATGCAGTAAATTTCTTTAGGAAGCTAATTTGTAGCGTGTCTGGGTGGTGTAGTTGGTTATCACGTTAGTCTCACACACTAAAGGTCCCCAGTTCGAACCTGGGCTCAGACAAAAGTTCCTTCTTTCTGTTTTTTAAACGTCTTTCGGCTCTGTGGATTTTGCTTTTCAAAGTTCATAAGGAGACAGGATCAGAGTGGCGCAGCGGAAGCGTGGTGGGCCCATAACCCACAGGTCCGAGGATCGAAACCTCGCTCTGATATTGCGTTACAGTTTTGTACTCTCCTTTTTGTTTCTCGTTACTTAACGAGAATATTAGCCTGCACCAGCTGTGCCAACTGGAGTGGCGATCTTCGTATTGAGTCTTCAGTCAGTTGCAAGGCGGGCGTAGGTCTCATAGTGCAATTGAGTAATCCTGTTCGATCCTCTCTCACCCCACAGAGATAGTACAGTTAGAGGGCACCCATAGAGATACAACATCCTGTAACGCTCAAAGAAAACATATCTTTTCGGTTTGTGCTTTGTCCCAAGTACGTTTTTTTATTGTGACTGTACTGGACCACTCTACCTTGGACTTCTCTTTCTTTTTTAAAAAATATTCTAAATAAATTTGACTTTTACAAATATATAAATTAGTCTATTTGATTTCAAATAGTTCAGTTCAATTCATTTGCAATGTTTATTCATTATTGTAAAATGTTTCATTATTATTAGGTCAATTAATTTATTCCTATGCAAGTATCCAGCTATATTTTTTTATATTCCTTTTGTTTTTAGTGCAAGCTCGCATTGTATAGCCATACAAAATTCAAAGTTCAAAATATTGCATTCGCTAAATATGTAATTGCATAAAAAATTGATGCAAGAGAGAATGACAAAATATCCGTGATACAATTAACAAGTAGAAAAAATCAAGCAATATACTACAATGACAATACAATGATCAAGCAATAACTTTATAAAAATATATTTGTCAGATATAATTTCTATACTCGTGGGTGCCTATAAGAACTTATGTTATTCTCGTCATACCTACACAATTTCTCTCTTAATTTTCAATACAATTTTGCGTGGAATCATTTAGAATGGCCACACCTATAGGGAAAAAAATGTTACTTCCTTGGGTAGCACTTCTCCTCTCAAAAATCTATCTTTCTAGGAAAAACCTTGTGTAGTATATAAATATTAGTTGGAGGATGTGTGTTGGGATTTCACTACAATTTTATGAAATCATAATGGATTTCAAAGATTAATGTTCTTACTCTAGTAGGGTATGATGTTCTTTGTTTGGTCGAATAGTTCCCTACACAACCAAAGTTTTCAAATGATAGAGTCCGGTTTTTTTGTGTATGGAAGAGGAAAATGGGTTATATGGTATTTATTAGGAATACCTTTTTTCATATATTTTTTCTCTAAAGCCAACAATTACCTCAATAAATCTTATTTATTTAGGTCTTTTGTCATTGACACAAAGGAATAATTCACATGGTGTTTTTCGGGTTAGAGCTTGCAATGACTAAGATTCATTCCCTTACCCATTGTTGTCTCAATTAATATAATTGCATACATTTTAAATGATTCTACAATGGTGGTTATGCTCGTTGAAGAGGTCATGTCCTTTTTTAGGAGTGAGGGTCGTCATTTTGAGGCATTCATTGAGTTTTATGTTATAAATTATAATGGGTCAAAGAACATAAGCATGTCCCACTTTTTGCGCCTTTTGTACCTCTAAACACATGAATTTTTGACAGTTAAAATTGTAGAGGCTATCTCCACAAAAATGTACACAATCTTTAAATGACATGAATGATTGAAATGTCGTGTTTTGAGTGTAAAATGCTTGTGAATTTTTATATTCGTAAAAGTTGACGTTTTGGCTTTTTTCTTCATTTTGTTTAATGGTTGTTTCTTATTTTATAGTAGAGCGACATTACGCGACATCCTATTAAGTAGTCAAAACCGATTTTTTCACCAAAACAAATTAGGCATATGTTCTAGACTCAAATATGGAGTGTGTGGTTATTTTTTGTAATTATATATTTTAAAATTAATTTTGAAGTGAATATATTTCATGATTTAGGGATGTCATGATGTTTATGGTGATATATCCATATTTTTATCAAAATTCTTTTTTTTTTCATCAGTGCATTTAAAACATTAAAACATAGTAAAATATTTTTCATTTTTTTGGAAATGTTCTAGTATTTTTCATAGTATGTTGAATGGATAGTATTGAATTTATTAAAATACAATACTTTAGAAGTAATTTTTTAAAATAGTAAAAATTATTTTCAAAAAATAAAAAATTATTATATATTTATAACTCCCATAACAAACTAAATTTAAATATAATTTTTCATAATTTTATTTGCCTAGTCTATCTAAATTTGTGGCATCTTTAGGCCTATAATTACCCTTCAAATGGATTACGGGAAAAACATGCCACATAGATGCCACCTAGGTTCCACATAATGGGGTTTGAGTGAAGAACCCTTTGGGCGAACCCCCTTCATTTGCATGCGACACCCCTCCACAACCCAAACACCACCAACTATGGTTTTATTAACAAAAGTTTGTTTTGTTATAGTTCTTAATATATTTTCAAAAAAAATATAATTGGTTTATTTTTGAAATTTTGTTGTATTTAATTAATAATTTAAATATTTTTATATATTGAAAAACATACAATACTTTTCTAAATTTAACAATAAATAATAATTGTTATAGTGTAGACACTAATTTTTGGTATCATTCCTCCCTTCACCCCGCATTCGCTCTCCCTCATCATGTTCACCCATTTGAATCCCTTTTTCTCCCCTAAATTTGAATAAATCCCATTCCCATCAAAAACACATATTCCCGTAATCATCCTTAATTAGTTAATTAATATTATTCACTCATTAATCTTAATTATATGTTAATGGGCTCCATGTAATCCCATTTCCTAATCAATATTTTTAACTAATTAACATCACCTCACTTAATAAGCAAATGCTCCAAATTGTCATTCACATCAGGCATCCAATAAGTCACAATAATCCACATGGATTCACTATTGCACCTACCCTGCACCCCACTCATGAATTGAATAATTAAATACTCCAAATTATCATTCACATCAGGCATCCAATAAGTCACAAAATCCACATGGATTCACTATTGCACCTACCCATTCAAATCTTGCACCCCACTCATCCAAAATCACTCAAATCCTACACCCCACTCATGAATTAAAAAATTCAAAATAATCCACATGGATCCACTATTGTACCCACCCATTCAAATCATGTCTCCCCCACTCACTTAATCAGGGTTACTTTATCCAACCCAGGTTGTTTGATAACCCCTAATCTAACCCCATCTCCGTGCTATAAATGCAAGCCTTCCCCCTCTTTTTGGGACAAGTTGAAAGCCATAATGAACCTTTGTTATCATAGCTCTCCATTTTCATACCTTAATGTCATTATAATGTCATTTGTATCACCCTTGATGATCACCATGTTTTTTAGTCTTAGTAACAAGTCCACCATAACATCATCCAAGTGCCTTCGTTATCCCCTAATAGTCCCACCAACATCATCACAATATTATCCTAGTATGGGTTATTAGTAAATGGAAATTAGAGGCCCCTCTCACGAAATCACTAGTATTCATTCTTTCTTTAGTAATTCAACACCCTTCCGTTTGGGAACAATACGATGTTATGCATGATCCGGGGTGTGTGTAATCCATCACACTTCTTTAGAGGAACTTGACAACATCGTTGAATCTACTCATGCGATCCACTGTGCAATAGATTTATTGGTTTGTATATTTTGAGCGTCTTCTCATTCAATATGCTTTTTCTTGGGCTATATTCGAAGTTGAACATGACCTTCCTTTTGAGTTAGAGTTTGAGCCACGGTTTGGGTTTTACCTATCTCTTATCTATCTTTTAGTTGTTTTATATCATATTGTACATGTTATTTTATTTTATTGTGAAATTAATTTCTTACACGGGGCTTGACATCTACCGAGGAAGTTAACGCTTCTAGGGTCCGCCGTGGGCAACCCTCATATAAAATATCTAATCACTTTCCTTTAATATCTTTGAGTTGCAAGTTTGCTTAAGATCACGGTGAGGAGCCCAACATCTACTTTGTGCTCGTATGATCCATCATCATCTTCTCCAAGGTATTAAGCCCTTGCATATTCGAGGTTGTTTGGTATTCTTTGATTTCTAGCTCACTAATCTGGATAGGAAGATGAAAATCGATCAACATATAGTATTAAAATGTATATTATTTAATTAATTTAAAGCAATGTATAATTATAAATAATTATACATCTAAAAATAAAGAGAGAGAATATATATATATATATATATATATATATATATATATATATATATATTATAATGCTTTTTAGTAAATATGGACATATTCATGTCCAAGCTTGACTAAAAATGCAACTCTTAATAGAATCCCATATTACTATTTTTGAATTCCAAAACTTTAAATACTGGAATTTGCTATACTCCAAAATTAAACGTATATTGGAATCCAAAATCACATATATTGGAATCCCAAATTACAAATATTAGAACCCGTTATACCTCCTTCCGAGTTTGATATATTAGATTACAGATTAAATTAATAAATCTGGGAAAAATCATTTAATGATTTCAGAGAATCTGACATTGAACTAAAAAACAATGAATAGAACATGTTTTTGTTTTATACTGGCTAGTAACCGCTAGCCTCTATCTATGCTTTGAAATATGGTTCTTATAATTTTTAAAATGCATTTAAGATTAAACTATGGTTCTTATCAAATTTAAAATGCATTTAAGATTAAACTATGGAAGAGGGTTTGGGTGAACAACCTTTCGGGAGAACCCCCTTCATTTGCATGTGACACCCCCTCCACCACCCAAACACCACCAACTATGTTTTTTGTTAACAAAAGTTTGTTTTGCTATAGTTCTTAATATATTTGCAAAAAAAATTATAATTGGTTTAATTTTTGAAAAAAATGTATTTAAATATTTTTATATATTGAAAAAAATACAATACTTTTCTAAATTTAGCAATAAATAATAATTGTTATAGTATTAAAATGTATATTATTTAATTAATTTAAACCAATGTATATGTTGGAAAAAATTTCATCTTTCCTACTCATATTAGTGAACTAGTACTAAAGAAAATAAAGCAACTCGAAATATGAAGGGTTTATGGTACCTTGATATGAGATGAATGGATGCGGGCGCAAAGATGAACTCCTCGCTGCGAGTTGGATGACCTGCACAACAAAGAATACTAAGAAGAAAAATGGATTAGTAGATAAGATGGAGGGTTTCCCGACATAAGTCGGTCTCGAGAAGTGTGAGATTCCTAGAATGGATGTCAACCCTCTTGTAGATAAATATAGGATAAAATTGATGATAATGGACATGGATAATATGTAGAATCTTAGATAAACAGAAAATAAAATGCAGAAATGTAAGGAAAGTACAAATTTGATCAAAATAGATGTAAATTAAATCAAACATGCATAGGTTGATGGTGACCCAAGATTGCAGAGGGCTAGTCGACGATGACTAGGGCTATGTGAGAGGAACCTACAAAACATACTGCATGATAGCTTCTGTGGATGGATTTGGATATGAAGAAGGAAACGCAAAATAGACTAGATCTGGATCTAGATAAAAGGATATAATAAAATTAAGAAAACCGATGATAAAGGGTATGATAATAGGGATGGTAGATGGAGACCAAGGGAGATTGACGATGACTTGGGCTGACACAATAGCTCTAGGATGATAGAGAGGAAGGATAGTGGGATCTAGAAACTAGATGGGTACAAAAGCAGAGATTTAACAGAGAGGGTCGAACAAAAAAATAAATGGATGTGGATGAGGTTGGGTTGACGATGACCGAGATGGGTTAGGGCTTGAATGAAAAATGGATGGGATGAAATGAAGACCCACAGGTGAAACAAAAGGCTAAGATGGCCGAAGTAGAGTTCTTGATGATAGCTGAACCTAAATAAAATGTTAATGGTAGATATATATGACATTATTACAATAAAAACACAAGATATGCCAAGGTGAAAGAAGTCTCCCCAAATCTCCAAATTTGATGCACAAAAAGCTCAAGAAGACTCCAAGATTCCAAAATTGCATCCCTTGATCTCTTAAAGGAGGGGGTATGGGTGTATTTATAGGGTGAGTGGATGGATGTTGGGGGATAGGAAAGCATTTAATAAAGGTAGGTGGGAGGTAAAATTATTAAATAAAGGAAAAGGGAGATGAAAATATTAAATGAAGGTGGGTGAGAACCTAGGGATGGATAAAAGGTTGTTGAGAGGAAGGAAAATATTAAATAAAGGCCAAGGGGAGATGAAATTATTAAATGAAGGCCTAGGGAGGATAAAATGGAGCATATAGAGAGGATAAATGGTAGGAAAATATTAAATGAGGGTCTAGGGATAATAAATGGGATGTGATTAGGATAATAAATATGATTAGGGATTAATTAAATGGGATTAAGGGTGAATTAAAATAAATTATGGGGTAATATAGGAAAGTGGGAAATTCAAATAAATGGGATTTATGGAGGGAAAGGGGAATTCAAATAGGAAGAGAGGTATGCATGTGTGAGATGAAGACAAAGGAGAAAATGTGGGATGAGGGGTAGCGATACCAAAAATTGGTGTCTATATTTTCCCCTTTTGATGAGTAATTTGTGTTAGGAAAGACATGAGAAAAAACTAGAAGTGATGAAAGATGATGGGAGGAGACAAGAAATGATGATAAGGGTACTCCCCTCAAACTAGTGATTGATGATGCGAAGAAGAATCAATCAAATGTTTCAAAGAGATAGATGGAGAAAGAGGAAAGAAGGATGAAAAATAGGAGACACGATGAGAGAAGAAGAAAAAGGATGTCCCAAGCATAGGGGAAGGACCATAAGATAAAAATAAAAATAAAAATATGGCGGTGATCCTGGAAACACATCGGTAGGGACATAACACGACTGTGATGGAGGCGATGTTAATGGCGTATGGACCCTGTGAGTCGGAAAAGATCATTGCAAAATGGAGAGAGTCCAATGGGAATTTCTCGATGGATGTAAAAGTTGTGGGACCAATGGGTCAAAGGAAAACATCAAAATATGCACAAATAAATGCGGGGATGGTCAAGACAAAGATTTGATAAGGCCGAGAGCAAAAAAAAGAAAGCATTGTCCTTCAAACATGAGGAAGCAAAAATATGCGTCTGGGTGGGATGAGGATAAGAGTGGATAATGGTTCCCCAAGAGGGAACACAAATATGGCCACAAAGTGGACTTAAGATGAGATATGGATGATAGATTAGATAAGATTGGATGGGAAGATATGAGAAAAAAGATGACAGATTGAATGAGATAAAATAGATAAAAGATTTGATGAGATAAAAGAATAAGATAAAATATGATATTAAACGGCTAAGAGGATGCAAGATAAGATAAGATAACAAACTAGATAGGAAAAAATAGATAGGATTGATGAGATAAAATTAGATGAGATGAGATAAATTTGGATTTGGATGGGAAATATTAAATGCTAGTTCGATAAGGTGAACCAAAGTGTAGAATAATACACTTCATCTTAGTAAGTATGGATGAAGAAACAACACTCTAACATGGACTTGAGGTAAACAAGAAAGGGAGCCAATTAAGGCAATGCACTTGCAGCTAATAACATGTGTTAACACATAACCAACGATAGTTAGTTATTCCAAGGATCATGAGGAAAATATGGAAAGTGAACTTATGAATCTAATATAAAAACGTCGGAAGGTTTTAGATGTGACTCGTACGCGGGAAAATAGGCTCTCCATAGGTGGGTTTCCCTAAGTCTATGCCCTAGCTCTGGGTGAGGGGATGCAAACTGACCAATGTGGGAAGTTTTTATAAATGAGAAAGTTGATCAATGCAGGAAGCTTTCTTAGGATGCTTGCTTTTTGAATTTTATGCTTTGCTTTACGAGATAGAAGGTTGATCAATACGGGAAGCCTTCATTGTCATGATATAAAATGAGTAGCCATCCCTCGAGGGAGTGATCTAATTTTTCTTTTATGCCTTTTTTTTACTTTAAATTTTTTTTTTTTACAGATGGCAAGGATAATATATGCATGATAGTTATCCTTCGAGAAATCAGTCTATACATGGGTTTTTATGCTTTTATGAACATATGTCCTTCGAGGAGCAATCTATTTTCTTTTGACTTTTTTATGAGAATACGTGGAATTTTGAATCTTTCATGGGGAAGAACTGGAGATAGTTAGGTAGACCACTTCGGAGGGGATAATGAATATACAATTGACACCCATGGACCCTTAGCGTGGTTCAGTAAGTAAATAAAATGGTGATGGATGTAATGATCATGGAATTCTCATCAAGAAGGACGAATCTATCCATAAGGAATATGCTATGAGCAAAGCCGTGGTGCTCATATTTAAGATCACATCTAGGAAACTAACAATAGACCACACAATTCCAGAGATCATTACAAGGAAAAATGGAAGTGGATAATGATGGATAGATGACCAATGGGAGGACTAAGTGCACATTGGTAGGTATGTTAATAGTAGAAATGCCATAAGTGCAATGCTTTAAGAGGTTCCATTTCCAATTTACCATCAAGGGAATCCTAACAATAGGCCCCATACCCATATTTATGTGTGATACTATAAATTCCAATCCAATCGGGAGTAAAATTTCCACATTGGATCCTTTCTAGAGTAATGATGTTTTGATTTTCCTTAAGGACAAGGTCATTGATGTTAAAGTCATGTCTTTTTTAGAGGCAAGAGTGGATGGGATAAGATGATAGCTTGTGGAAAATAAGATGGGGTGAGAAGGTAAGGGGAGGTAACAAATTATGCGTTATCTTTCAAATAGTGAGAAAATATGCATCCATGGTGAGATGAAGATGGCCACAAAAGTGGGCTTAGGATGAGATATAGTGCCCGAGAGAGGCACAAAGATAGCCATAAAGGTGGAATTAGAATGAGATGCAATAACATATAAGTATATTAGATAAAATGAGGTAACAAAATAGTCTAAGATGAGGGATAAATAGCTTTAGATTGGATTGGATGAGATTAGATGAGATGATGTAGGGATTAAGAGGAAGAGACCTATCTTGATAATAGATTAGTCCTAGAGTGATTGTGGAGATTTTAAAGAAGTCAGGAAAAGAGACAAAACATCATTTATGTTCACGAGATGATATAGATGGAGGAAACATGAGAGGACTAAGAGAGAGGAGTTTATTCTCCCCCAGTGAGAAATGATGCATCACCATAGGAAATTTAGATACATACGTGGATAAATTAGTGGATGTAGAGGGCGATTGGGTAGGATCATTAGGAGGAATAACGATGATGCCTCTAGGTTTTGATTGGACATATGATTGAGGATCTTGAGGAAGATTAGTAATGTGGATGGTGTCGATAAAGAGAGGGGGCATACCATTAGGAGAAATAGAGCTTGGGGAGGGATTACGATGAATGATTTAGGTGAAGAATATAACTTAGATTCCTTAGGAGGTGAAGGTTGGATTGGAGGATTGGATTTGATCGTGGATGAGATGGAAAGAAGGTGGTAGTCTTTGTAGATGAGAAGGTCATCTTTCGCCATTAGTTTATGGATGATAATTTGGAGGGCCTTACATTGTTCAGTGTCATGGCCCGAGGTACAATGATGAGTACACACGGTGTTAGAATTGAACCATGATTGTTTTTTTCCATGCGGATCAAAAGGTTTGATGGGGAGAAGTGTAATTAATGAGGTTTGGAGTAAGCGTTGAAGCATTTCAGTATACAATCTAATGGGGTTTGTTAAAGAAGAGGTTATGGATGTAGTGGAATTATGAAAAGTGGATGAAGGCAATAAGGATGATTCTATTCGATGAGGATTTATAAGAGTCTTTGGTTCAAGTTTAGAGTTGGAAGGGGGTAGATATATGTGATTTGGTTTTGATGATTTGGGACTTAGATGATTTTTAAGGGGGGTCGGACTTAGTAGGAGGGTTAGATTGCTTGGATTTGGGTTGGTTGATGATGGGTGTCTTAGATGAAGGGCTTGACCCTAAGATGGATGGAGATTCTCCTAAGATTGATGATGTAACATTGGTTTGCTTAGGCTTGGGAGGAGGGGGCTCTAACTTTTTGTGAGGATGTCTGAAGTATTTTTAGATGGAGATGCCAAGGTTCTTAGAATTATTGTGTTAATTGTACATGCATTAGGTTCATAAAATGTGGGGGAAGAAATTAATTTGTTAATGGATGATTGGTGAATGGATCTTTAGAGAAATTAAGGGGTAGACTAGATGATGTGTTAGGAATGTATACTTAGATATCCCCCGATTTATAAGTTGTTGGACATGATATTTGAAGGAACGACACTTCTCAATGTCGTGACCTTGGACTTGATGATATTTACAATAATTCCCCTCACAATACCATATGGGTTTGAGTCGCAAGTCATCAAGAGGTCATATGGGAGGGAGCTGAATGAGGTGGACTGCCATCAACTTGTCAAATACAAAGCTATATGATTCCCCAAGGGGTATAGTTAGGATACAATCTAGAAGCTCTTTGTGGAGGCTCCATGTAAGAGGTGGATTGTTGCATTTTCCGTCCGAGTGTGGGTGATACCATGCATAAAACATTAAAACAATAATATATACAATTTATTAATAAACAAGTCAAACAACAATTTTTTTATCATCATGATTATTAAAAGAGTGTGAGAAAAGAAAAGGAAAATTCTCAAAGGGGAATCTACGAAAATGGTTGATCTAAGGTTGGTTTCAGGATGTTTTTACTTTGGAGTCCTCAATATACGTGAGGCCTAAATTTGTGATAAATTTATAACATGACGAGAACACCGTAACGAATTTCCTATTGGATGATGAAATCCCAATAGTTCCACTTGGTAAGGAATGTTTAGATATGTAAGTTGGTTTGTGTGTTTGGTTGTGGGTGTGATTGTCAGGGCCGAGATATTAAATGACATAACATTAAATATTATTCAAACATTATAACATAACATTACAATAAATTAAATAACTTAAAAAAATAAATAATTGAACACATTGACACATGATTTAACATGGAAAACCCGTAAATGGGTAAAAAAACCATGAAGAATATTCCACTAATATGAGAAAAATTTACTTTCTGTACCCAATAACTCCTCCCCCTCCTACTCCTTGTTTGACCCATGATCAATAAATATTCAAGTGATAATTTCTAATACATTTCAAATATGACCCATAGTCATATATAAATAACCTGAAGGGTTATGTCTAATAAGTGACGTGGCACACATGATTTTAATTAATAGTTAGTTAAATTAATAACTAACAAAACCTAATCTATAGTTTATATTTAAATAATAAGAATATAACTATTCTATATTATTTAACTATAAACTAAATATTATGATGCACTTAATATTATAGTTCTAACACTCCCCCTTAATATTAAGTGGGGATCCATATGCCAACATTACCTGTTTGTACAACAAGATTTACAAATCCATAAACCCTAAAGGTTTAGGATAACACATGTAATTTTGAAGGATTTATAACACCTTCATCATCTTTGAACTTACCTTTTAGTAAAATTTTTTTGGAATCCATAAATCAGACATATGATTTAGGCTAAACATGATTTGTGAGACTACATCTCACTGTTTCTCATGGAAATATTCTTATACCGCATCTCTAGGAGACTTTTATAACACAAGGACCTCCTTTACAAATAGATGCACACACCTTTCGGACTCGTATTTTCCCAAAGTAAAATTTATCGATTTACTTTAGATCATACTAAAAGGAACGAAAATAAGATTGTTCCAAGCCGTGATCTTAGATGATAATAGCACACCATATTAGATTTGCAAGACAAAAGAGCTAAAATACAATATATGGAAATCCATCATAATTCATAATGCTCAATACATTACAATAGAATGACTTTAATTATTCAATAATAAAGATGCACATATAGGAGGAGGGAAGTGCAACTACTACCTAAATCAATGGAGAATAACTCCCACTAGCGATTTGGTAGTTAAGTTAACTCCAAAAGACTAGTAAGCTAACTCGACAAAACTAAGAAGCTAACACCACAAAACTAGTACACCTAAGTTAAGCTAACCCAACAAGTGTAGGGCTAACACAAGTGTAATAATTATCCTAATAAATAAATAAAAGGATAAATAATAACCTACACTAATACCCTCCCATAAGCATAGCTTAAGTGGGTGGAAAATAAGGTGGGTCCCGCAACAAGGCTCGATGAGGTACCTACGTACAACAACCTGGGAAAAATGGACACTGCAAGGTACCTAAAACCAAAATACCCAGAGGGTAAAAGAATGCATCTGGAAGGTACACGCTTATATCTAATGGATAAAAGAATGCACCCATAGGGTACATATCTACATCCAGTGGATAAAAGACTGCATCCAAAACCGAAATACCCAGAGGGTAAAAGAATGCGTCCAGAAGGTACATGCTTATATCCAATGGATAAAAGAATGCACCTGATTTGACTGTCTCAAAACATGGTCAAGTTTACAGATCGATTCTAGGGTTTTGACACCTTCCAAATCCAATTCCGCACTTTTGCATAAAAATGCATGCTGCAAAAAATTGCTAACAAATTCCATATACATGAAAAAAATAAACCCTTGCTTGCAAAGAAAAACTTACTGGATGTCTACATCATCTATCGCTCTGATACCATGAAAGGAACAAAAAGAAGATTGTTCCAAGCTGCGATCTCAGATGATAATAACACACCACATTAGATTTGTAAGACAAAAGAGCTAAAATACCATATATGGAAATCCATCATAATCCATAATGCTCAATACATTATAATAGAATGACTTTAATTATTCAATAAGAAAGATGTACATATAGGAGGAGGAAGTGTAACTATTACCTAAATCAATGATGAAGAAATCCCACTAACCGATCTTTGGTAGTTAAGTTAACTCCAAAAGACTAGTAAGCTAACTCGACATAACTGAGAAGCTAACTCCACACAACTAGTACACCTAAGCAAGCTAACCCAACAAGTGTAGGGCTAACACAAGTGTAATAATTATCCTAATAAATAAATAAAAGGATAAATAATAACCTACACTAACACATACAAGATCTTTACAATACTTTTAAACCATAGCAGAAGTATAGAGGAAGAGGATTCAATCAATCGGTGACCATTAGGAGGTGACATTACATGCACACTCCCCCTTAATGACAACTCTGAAAGGCCGATCACTACACAAAACTTGTAGAACTTCACAACACACAATGACTTCGTGAACAAGTTTGCAACCCGATATTCACTAGGTAGTAATCCTGGAGATCTATATCATCACTGAGAACCTTCTCGAAAATAAGTGCATATGTATCTCAATATGTTTTGTCCTTTGATCTTTGAAGTATATTCTTTGCAAGAGCGATCTGACAACTGGATATCACATAGAAAAGGATTACTTCCTTTAACTTCCATGTGTATTTCTTCCAACAACCTTTTTAGCCACATGGCTTCTTTTTTGCTTCCATTGCACTTTTGTATTCTTCCTCAGTAGAAGAAATGGAAACTGTCGACTACTTTTTATTGCTCCAAGTAATGGCACTTGCACCAAACTTGAATATATATCCAATTGTAGATTTATGATCTATCACATCACCAACATGGTCAAAATCACAATATCCATGTAAATATGCATTGTTAGATGAAATATAATGTAAACCATAATTAATAGTTCCCTTTACATAACATAAAATTATTTTTGCTAACTTCCAATGATCTTGATAAGGTTCTGCATAAACCTTGAAGCAATACCTACTGCATAAGAAATGCTAGGTCTAGTAATAGTTAGATAAATCAAACTACCTACAAGTTTCTGTATAAAGTAGGATTAGATTTTTCACATGCAGGTTTAGGATCAAGTTTACATCCTACTTCTATAGGAATAGAAACTGGTTTACAATCAAGCATATTAAATATTTTAAGAAGATTAGTTGCATATTGTGATTGAGATACTACAATAGAATTTTTATCTTGAAATATAGCCATGCCTAAAAAATGATGTAATAATCCTAAATCTGTCATCTCAAAATATTGCATTAATTCTCTTTAATTTTCATAATTAAAGTGTTAGAATTACTAGTGATTAGTAAATCATCAACATACAATACAATGAGAATAATAACATCTTCTTCAATTTTAACAAATAAATCATTATCAGATGCACAATTAGAAAAACCAATTTCATTAAAAAAAACTATTGATTTTAGAATACCAAGCTCTAGGAGCTTGTTTTAAACCATACAAATATTTTTTTAATTTACAAACATATTTTTCTTTTCCTAGTTCTTCAAAGCCTTTTGGTTGGGTCATATAAATTTCTTCTTGTAAATCACCATTCAAAAAGTATTTTTTACATCCATTTGATGGATTTCCAACCATACTAAGTAGCTATGGCAATCAAAATCCTTACTGTGCTCATTTTTGCAACTGGTGCAAAATTTTCTATGTAGTCAATACCGGGTTTTTGAGTAAACCCTCGAGCTACAATTCGGGATTTGAATTTATCTATACTTCCATCTGATTTATATTTGATTTTTATAGCCATCTAGATCCGACTATACTTCATTTTTCAGGAGGAGGGACTAATTCCCATGTTTGATTTTTTATTAAAGCAAAGTGTATTCATATTCCATAGCATCTTTCCATCTTTCGTCAGAAGAGGATTCTTCAAAGGATTGGGGTTCAAGTTCATACAAGGTCATCAAGGCATGGTATGTATGATGAATCCTTGTCATTTTCTGAAGGTTACCTGAGTTAGAGTCTTGAATAATAGACTCAGCCCATCTAGGTATTTTAGTTACGAAAGTACTAGGGACAATCTCATTATTAACCATAGGTTATATACTAGTTTCTTCATTACATACATCAGTTTCACAAGTTTCAAATTCATTATTTTCATTTTCATTTAAAACATCATAAGAAATAGAAGATGAAGAAGAAATAAATGTTTTTCTAATATTTTAACATTCTTATTTTCTATAACTTCTCTTTTAGAGGATCAAAGATCCTAAGACCTTTAGTTTTTATACCATATCCTACAAAGATGCATGGAAAAGAAGTATGATCAAGCTTCTTCCGTTTCGAATTTGGAATAAAGAGATAAGCTAGGCTTCTAAAAATTCCTAAATGAGATACACTGGGTTTTGGTTTGACCATTTTTCTAAAGGAGTTGAATTTACCAAGGCTTTAGTGGGAACTCTGTTCAAGATATGAACAACAATGTTCATGGCTTCTACCCAAAGAAACTTAGGAACTTGAGCAAAATGAATCATGGTCCTAGCCATCTCCAAAATAGTGTGGTTTTTCTTTCCGCAATCCCATTCTACCGAGGAGAATAGGGAGTGGTTAATTCCCTTTGAATGCCACATTCAATACAAAATGAGTCAAATTCATGACTCACATATTCTCCCCATTGTCAGTTCTAAGTCTTTTAATTTTAAATTTAGAAGAGTTTTTGACTAAAGCTTTAAATTCTTTAAATTTTGACAAGACATCTAATTTATTTTTAATGAAATATGACCAAATCATACGAGAGAAATCATCAATAAAAGTGACAACATACAAGGAACCATTAAGAGAGGGAACTTCTAGTGGTCCTCTAACATCACTATGAACAAGCTCTAAAGGTTTTGAAGAGTTATCATCATGATGACTATGAAAAGGGTTAGTAGATTGCTTACCATGTAAGCAACCTTCACAAGTCTCATGATTTTGGGAAATGGGTGGTAAACCAGTTACTAGGTTTAAATGAGACATGTCATGCATACTCCTGAAATTAACATGACCAAGTCTCTCATGCCATAATTGCATATCACTTTTATGAGTTTTCAGACAAGAAGCAATCATCTTTTAGAATTTGTTTTATTCTTGAATTTGCAATCATCTTTCTTATGTCCAAATTTACTACAATTATGACATGTTCCATCAAAGCTAACTCTAAGATTTCAAAGTTTCTTATCTTTGCTAGGGGGTTTAGGAGTTTTGCTTTGTGTTTTTCTTAATTTTAAAGTTATAATATTTTTATTTTTGAGTGAGAAGTACTTGAGAGGCATTCTCATTAGAATCAAAATTTGACATTACTTGTTCTTCTGTATTAGAAGAAGCGGTGAGGGTTTACAATCTGGTATGTCTTGTTCTGTTTGGTATTCAAAATCGAAATGAAATTTATAAATTTTTATGGATATTTAATTGAACAATAAAATAAATTAATTTATCATGAATTAAATTACTACCACATCCATCTAATTGTGATTTAATATTTTTACTTTTACTAAATAATTAATCACTTTTTCATCTCCCTTCATGGGAGTTGTCATAAGCTCTAAAATCAATTTAATAAATTTTGACAAATGTGTACCTTCATGCATTGACTCCAACTGTGCCCAAGCTCACTAGGGCTTTCAAGGTTTCCGATATGAAGCAAAAAGTCATCTTGTACACTACGCAAGATAATTGACATTGCCTCTTGTATTTTTGTTGATATGAGGCAACATTATCAACAGTTGCATGTCTTAGGTAGGAGCTCTCTCTATTCCACTTACAACTACCCACAACTTGTGAGCCATAAATTCTGCTTTCAATCAGATTTTCCAAATGTTGTAGTTGTTTCCATTCAACATCTGTGATTTTTCAATTACAAACTGATTAGATCCCATTTGTACGTAAAATACGATAACAATTAACAAACAAGGATTAAATAAGATATCGATAGATAAATCCCCTATCATATTTCAATCCTCATAATTGATCTCGATCACTTTTACATCAAAAAAGAGATCTTGTATAAAAGGAATCTATACATGAAAAAATTAGAACGAAATCAGTAAAGTGAATTGAAACGCAAGATTTTTATTTAGTTTCACAATAAATTACGACAAAAAATGTCATATAGAAATGATAATTTTATTATTATTACAAAAGATCGTTATATAGAAACGATAATTTTAACGTTAATTACGAATAAAAAGGTGTATATTTTGATTAAAAAAATTATTATAAAATGACTATATATAAGATAATTTTAAAAAAACTATATAAAAAAATTGGGCTCTTTCCCATATAATCAACTTGATATTATTAACTCGATCAAGCTATATTATTAACTTGGTGAGCTATTTGAATTATTTAAACCATATTACTAACCGGATGCCACATATTTATTCAAACTAACCGAATGCAATTATACTACTTTGCCTTATCAAAGAAGGACGTGGCGAGCCACATTTGTATTAACCAAGCCACCAATCGTGCTCGCGTGGGAAAACAAAACAATGGGTGGTGTGGCCTAAGTCACACCACTGAAGATATATGGGAAGGCTTATAAATCCTTCCCTATGACTAAGTCGTCCCCATGTGGGACTAAGGGAGGAGGGGAGTTATATAATATTTCAACAAAACTACCTAACTTCCCAACGGTTGCACCCTTCCATTTAATAGGTTAGATTAATTTTAATAATCTCGCTCTGGTACCATATTAGGGCTAAGATATTAAATGACATAACATTAAATATTATTCAAACGTTATAACATAACATTACAATAAATGAAATAACTTGAACAAATAAGTGAAAATGTTGACACATGATTTAACGTGAAAAACTCGTAAATGGGTAAAAAAACCATGAAGAATATTCCACTAATATGAAAAAATTTACTTTCTGATCCAAGTAACTCCTCCCTCCTTCTACTCCCTATTTTACCCGTGATCAATAAAGATTCACGTGATAATTTCTAATACATTTCAAATATGACCCATAGTCATATATAAATAACCCAAAGGGTTATGTCTATTAAGTGACAGGAACACCCACTTTTAATTAATAGTTATTTGATTTAATAACTAACAAAACCTAATCTATAGTTTATATTTAAATAATAAGAATATAAATATTTTGTATTATTTAATGATAAACTAAACATTATGATGCACTTAATATTACAGTTCTAATGTTGATGAGGTGAATGCAACGTGTTAAACCCCTAGTTAGAATAGATTTGTAAGAAAGAACGACAAATGTTATTTTTAGATCAAAACAAAATATGGAGATTCGATGAGAACAACAAGCAAGAAAGGAAATTACGATGCAAAAGGAGCAACTAAGAAAAAGAGGAATACTTGGAATATGCTTTTCCTTTTTATCTGATCTTCAAATCAATTAAGTGAGTAAAATAAAATCCGAGCAATCCATGATCCAATGCAAGAAAGAAAGAACAAACCAACACACATTTTTCCCTATGAGGTTAGTAGAAAATGAAAGAAATAAGACTAAAATGAAACAAATAACGAGACTCACCTAGAAAGGGTGGGTCCCATCAGGCGTGCTGAATGTTGGACATAATTTCCTCTTTCCTTCTCAGATTAGTGAACTAGTACTAAAGAAAATAAAGAAACTCGAAATATGAAGGGTTTATGGTACTTTGAGATGAGATGAATGAATGCGATCGTAAAGATTAACTCCTCACTGCGAGATGGATGACATGCACAATAAAGAAGACTAAGAAGAAAAATGGATTAGTAGATAGGATGGAGGGTTTCCTAACATAATCCGTTCCCAAGAAGTGTGAGCTTCCTAGGATAGATGTCAACCCTCTTGTAGATAAAGATATGATAAAATTAATGATAATGGATCTGGATAATATGCAACATCTAAGATAAATAGAAATAGAAATGCAGAAATGTAAGGAAAGTAAATATCTAATCAAAATAGATGTAAATTAAATCAAACCTTCACGGGTCGACGGTGACCGAGAATGTAAAGGGATAGTAAATGGTGACTAGGGCTAGATGAGAGGAACTGCAAACATACCTTCAAGATCTTTTGTGCATGGATCGGATGCGAAGATGGAAACATGCAAAACAAACTAGATCTAGATCTAGATAAAAGGATACAAGAAAATTAGGAAAGCTGATGATAAAGGGTATGAGAACAAGGTTGGTTGATGATGACTAGAGGTGATCGATGGAAATTGGGGCACGATAGAATATCTCTAGGATGACAGAGAGAGGAAGGATGGTGAGATATGGAAACTAAATGGGCACGAAGCATATATTTGGCAACATAGGATCTAAACAATAAAGAAACCGATGTGGATGAGGTTGGGTTGAAAGTGACCGAACAAGGTCAATGATACTGGGACTTGATTAGGGTTTGAATGAAAATAGATGAGCTGAAATGAAGACCTGCAATTGAAATAGGCAATTTGAGATGGCCAAAGTAGAGCTCTCGATGATTCTTTGAACCGACATAAAATGTTAGTGGCGAGATATATTTGATAATATTACAATGAAAACACAAGATATGCTAAGGTGAAATAAGTCTCCCTAAATCTCCAAAGTTTGATGGACACAAAAGCTTTAAGAAAACTCCAAGATTCCAAAATTGAGGATGGATATTGAGGGATAGAAAAACATTTAATAAAGGTAGGTGAGAGGAAAAATTATTAAATAAAGGCAAAGGGAGATGAAAATATTAAATAAAGGTGGGTGAGAACCTAGGGATGAATGAAAGGTGGTTGAGAGGAAGGAAAATATTAAATAAAGGCCAAGGGGAGATGAAATCATTAAATGAAGGCCTAGGGAGGATAATATGGAGCATATATAAAGGATATATGAGAGGAAAATATTAAATGGGGGTCTAGGGATAATAAATAGGATGTTACTAGGATAATAAATATGATTAGGGATTAATTAAATGGGATTAGGGGTGAATTAAAATAAATTATGGGGTAATATAGGAAAGTGCAAAATTTGAATAAATGGGATTTATGGAGGAAAGGGAATTTGAATATGAAGAGAGGTATGCATGTGCGAGATGAAGACAAAGGGAATAAAATGTGAGATGAGGGGTAGTGATACCAAAAATTGGTGTCTACAGTATAATTATAAATAATTATATATCTAAAAATAGAAAAGATACTATATATATAACACCTTTTCAAGTAAATATGGACATATTCCAGTCAATGACTAAAAATCTAGCTCTCATTGGAATCTAGTATTATTATTTTTAATTCAAAAACATTAAATATTGGATTTTACTATACTCCAAAATCATGTATATTGGAATCCAAAATCACATATATTGGAATCCAAAATTACAAATATTGGAATCCGAAAATCAAAATATTGGAATCGAAAATTAAAATATTGGAATCCATTATACCTCCTTCAAGTCCAATGTATCATCATATTACAGAGTAAATTAATGAATGTTTGAAAAATCATTTAATGATTTGAGGGAATCAACATTAAATTGAAAAACAAAGAATATAACATGTTTTATTCTATATTGGCTAAGCAAAGATCTAGCCTCTATTTATGCTTTGAAATATGGTTCTTATCAATTTTAAAATTCATTTAAGATTAAACTATGGTGATTTAATTAATTAAAATGCCTAACATCCTAACACCTTCTTATGCTAATTCCATACATGAGATGTGATACAGTTCCAAGTTCATTTAGAATGATGTGATTGATCCTCAGTGTAACCAGAGAATTGTTGAAGATATTTTAGAGAAATTAATCGAGGGATACAATTGATACTATGAGAATAAGATGGTGATGCTTTTGGATTACAAAAATTTGATCTTATTGAAAAATTGATTTTACGTAATAGGTTCAAAATAGTTTTGGTACTCGTATGGCGGGCGAGAATATCGAAAGAAAGGAATAAGATTGAATATGAAATGGAAATGGGAGATCCTACTCGTGCTTCTATAGTTCGGTGACTACATACTATAAGGGCCATTAGCAAGGAATGATATAAGAGTCTTCACCTCAACATCATGGATGAAGCTAGGAAATTAAGAGATGATCTTGTGGAGATAGAGAGAGGGGGAAGAAATGGTGGTGAGCTATAGACATGGAGAATAGATGGTTAACGGGGAAAGTGTAAAATGTTGAATCTAGATAACATTTCATCCCACCAAGTGTGGATACTAATTGCAAACAAGAAATGTGAGATACCTCCAACTTCATTTAGATTTATGAGGAAGGTTATAAGTAAGTTCATTTTCTTGATTTGAAGCTAAAACCCTTTGCACAAGAGGAGGAACTATTCAAAACTATCATACATGTTGGATTGGGTAGAGCCTACATTTAGGGGAATGCAGAAATGAATAGAGTGCATAAAAGAGTGTATGAACTTCACTATTTACCAATGATAATTTTCTTTCCGTGTGTAACCATAGGTGTTAGTAAGACCAATGTTGTCATGTTAACCATACTTCAATAGATTTCTCTCATTAGGATTCAAGATGGTTCCATGGATTTGAGTAAGTTTAATATTGTTTACGTAGTACCTATGACAACAATGGTTTTGAAGTGGTTGGGAGTTTTTCAAATCCTCTAATTCCTTACCGCCTTTGTAACACCGTAAATTTTAATGGCTAATCTTTGTTAATTAATGAATATTTGGGTTTTTAAATTTGGATTTGGATAATTTGAGGTGTTAGGTCACTTTCTATTTCACTAAAAGTTTTTGAGTAAAATATTTTTTTGGGGTTGATTCCCCTAAAATTCTGATAATAGCCAAATTTTTATATTCAATTCGACTTTATTATGTTTTAAAAGGAAATTTCTTACCGGGTGACATTATAATGTTACCAACTTATAGTTTCTATTGACCAATAAATTTTCCTTTCAATTCATGCCATTCACATAGATTTCAAAATTCATTTCTATAAATTTTCCAACATATCTATGGTTTATTTTTAGGGGAATCTTAAAATTTACCCTGCTCTGCAACTAATGTTGTCATAAGTGCCACGTAAATAATCCTAAACTTAATGGAATCATTAGAACCATTTAGAATCCTATTGAGAGGAATATGTTGAAGTGTGGTTAACATGGAAACATTGGTCTTACCAACATCTATGGTTACACACAAAAAGAAAATTCTCATCGGTAAATAATGAAGTTTGATACACTCTAATATGCACTCTATTCAATTGTTTCATTCCCCTAAATGCAGAATCTTCCCAAGCTAAAATGTTCAATATTTTAACAAGTTCCTTCCATTTTATAAGGGTTTTTGGATTCAAAGATGGGCCCTTAACTTCATCATAACCTTTCATATTCGATATCACTTGAACATGAAGGTAACTCATCTCTCCCACTTTCCATCAAAGTAGCTCCCTTTGGATAAATTAAATGTTACCAAAAGCTAGCATCTCATGTTGTCCTCTCAACTAGCTATTCTCTATTTTTGTATCTCCCCATCTCTCCCTCCCCCTCTCTCCATCTCCACCCTCCTCTCTTAATTTAATAGCTTCCTTCCGAAGCAATGTTGAAGCTTAGTGCACCATTCTTTGGAAGTGACACTTATTGCATGTGAATTCTTAAGGATTGTAATAAGGGTAGGCTATCTCATTGTCATTTCATCTTCAATCATTTTCCTTTCTTTCGGATCCTCGCCATGGCTAGATGAGTACATCAAACTACCTTGATATCTATGCATAATCAATTTAAAAAGATCAAACCTTTAATAATCCAAAAACATCACCAACTTGTTATGTAATTAATTACAATACCATTCCTCTAGTAGGCCATATTTACATATTATAACATTACTAAAGATATAGTCAAACATCAATTAAATTTGACCTTATTAAATTGTTTTTAAGTAATAGGATCAAAATAATTTGGTGTACTCATCTACCTAGGGAAAAGATAAGAAAGAAAGGAAAAAGATTGAATATGAAATGAAAATGGGAGAGCCTACCCTTGCTACTATCCTTGAGTGGCTACATGCTACTGAGGACCAATTCCAAGGAATGAAAGAATGCTCTTCAATGTAGCATCCGAAAGGAAGCTTGGAAATAAAAATATGAGGGTGGAGATGGAGGGAATGGTAGGAAGATAGAGAAATGGAGAATAAATGGTTAAAAGGACAATTTCATATGTTAGATCTAGATATCATTTCATTCTATCAAGGGAGATTGTTAATGACAAATAAGAAATATATGATGCCTCCTAATTCATTTAGAATTATTAGGAAATATTATAAGTAAGTTTGTGTATTTGTTTTGAAGAAAAAACTCCTTGCGGAAGGGAAATAACTTGTCAAAAATATTAGACATGTCGATTGGGTAGAGTTTTCATTCACGGAAATGAACTAAATGAATAAAGTGTAGAGAAAAGTATATGAATATTCACTATTTACTGATGAGAATTTACTTTTTGTGTGTAGCCATAGGTGCTTGTAAGACAAATGTTTCCTTGTGAACCATACTTGAGCAGATTCCTCTCATTAGGAGTCCAGATGGTTCCATTAATTCGAGTAAGTTTAAGATTGTTTACACGAAACCTATGAAATCATTGGTTTTGAGGTGGTTGTGAATTTGGAAAATTCCTAAGCTCCCAATTTGCCATTGAAAATTTTATTTTTATAGGTTCCAAGTAAATAATCCTAAACTTAATCAAGTCAATAGAACCATCTAGACTCCTATTGAGAGAAATATGTTGAAGTATGTTTGACATGGAAACATTATTCTTACCAACATCTATGGTTACTGATTTAACAAATATAGAATTTGTAAAAACCTAATTACAAAGTCACATGTGAGACATAAAACACTAAATTATAGATCTGACCTAAGCAATAAGCTAGATAAAAATGAAACCCTAGGTATAAGAGATGGAATATAAGACTTAGTTGATTTTGTAATTGATCTGACGTATTCTTGATTGGAAGAATGATGAATAGGAGGAATTTTTTGCAATCGTGTTCTTGACAAAGTTTGTAGCTATCGGATATGTATGGTGGGGCACTGGACTAGGTCAAGGGTGCCAGGTGCTAGAGTATTCTCCTAGGTGCCCGTGTGTCTGTGAAAAATGGTCAAAATATAATTTTTCTTATGTCACACAAATGTCACTAACCTTCATTATTGATCACCTATGTGTCGCACTATGTCTGCAGAATTCATCTATAACCTAAAAACAAATGATCTCTTCTTAAAACCTCAAAACATATCAAATACAAAAAGAAAAATATACAAATGGAAATTCAGATGACCCCGGGGTCATCGACATAGTGAACTTATGACCAAGCATTGCACTACATTTCAGAATCCATGTAGTTCTATGTGTGTGTGCGTAGAATCATGCCCTTAGAGGCTCTTTTGCAAGATGTACTTGATATCGAGCAATAACTAGATGTAGCAATGCAATTAGATGTGTGTATGGAAAAATTAACTTCCCCTCCTATGTGTGTATGTATAAAATACGAGTCCCTTGTCCCTTGAATGATATCTAGATGGATGCTTTGATGCTATTAGAATTCTTTTGGATGAAACATTAGGTGGCGATTGTAGATGCTTAGCGATTTTTCCTTTATCATGCTCACATAGCTTTGTATTTATATAATTACCTTGCTTGATTTTTTAAATTGAAAACTAAAAGGCCGGCCCATAAGAAAACAAGATGCCTAAAAGATAAAAGAGCCCTAAAAGGGGAAAACAAGATATAAAGAGGTCGGGGCACCCAGAGGGGACAAGGCACACAGGCGTCGACATCACGGATGGGCATTGCTGTCCAAAGTGTCAACATAGATCAAAAATGAATATCAAAATGGGGTATGGGGTGTGTAATACCAAAGAGGAAACTAGAAAGACATAAAAGAGGCTAAAGATATATGTCAATTACTAGTTTTCTCGCTTAGGAATCATATGAATAGTAGTATGTGATTATGACCTAGAAATGTACCTAAGTGCATGATTTAGTGTCTACATTTTCCCCCACTTTATGTTGTTGAGTGAATAATCGATAACATAAAGTAGATAAGAGATGCGTACCTGATAACCATGTAGATCGATGGTGAAAGTGTGCCGAGGAGACAAGAAAAATCGTGGAGTGATAAAATGAAGCATGAAAGCTAAGGAAGAGGAAGTGACCCTAGGGGTGAAGAATTTGACACTATATTGTGTTTTACCTTTTATCTTTATCGCTTGTGCTTGATGTGTTCACTAATGTGAATGTTGTTTATCATAAGGAAGGACCTGAAAAAATAAGAGCAAAAGAGTAGTCAAATATGTGTATATGAAAAATTCAATCCAAATATGTAAAAAGTGTGTAAAAATGTGAAAAAGTAGTAAAAGGAACATGTGCACTGATCCATGATGATTGAAAAGGATAGAAAATGTCCTAAAATGATGAAGAAGAGTGAGTTTTTTGGGCCTTCTCACGCCAAGTATGTGTTTTTTTTGGGCGATCTCATGGTACAATGAAGAAGTGTTGGGGAAAAAGGTCTCGAGCTCCACTTCCCTCGTGTTCTCTCCTTTTTTCCTTTTCCAAGGTGTGCATATATATAGGCATCTGATCTCCAACAAACTCCTCTGTAACCTCAGATCTGGCCCCAAGTGTCAAGGTGTGGATCACCTCAGGCGCATGCCTCTCCATGTCATGATTAGCTTTTTGGATCTTCTTATCGCAAGGTATATTCCTTCTAGGACACCTTGTTTCAGGCTGGAACCTTATCCAAATGGAACACATTCTTCATGTGTTCTATCCAAAAGGCCGAAAATGGCTAAGTCCCGAATTGTGCTTTGTGGGTGCGCATCCTTGGTTCTCCAAGAACCATTTTTGAATCCTACCTTGCGCGCCTTAACTTACGCGCTTCCTCCAGCCATGTACACCTACACGCCTTTAAGATTTGGTAGCTACATTAGGGTCCCAACATTACCCCACACTTCACCTGTTCTCCGCCCTCGGGAACCTTTTCAAAGAATGCAATACAAAAAGGAAAGGCCTTGCCTTAGAAAAGAATGGAGGGAAAGAATAAAGAAATGGGGAAGAGAGAATAGAAGGAAAACTGCCTAAAGAAGAAGAAGGGGAAAATTCTACCATAGGTCGGCCTCTAGTGTATTCCAAGTGCTGACTTCATCCTACACCCTCTTGCAAAGGTCACCAACCAATGCGCTCACCTCGTCGAAGGTTAATCCTTCCCCCTTTGTGTTTATGGTATCTACTACCGTTTCCAATTCCTTAGCTTGATCTTCCAAGGCATCCATCTTCCTCGTAATGACCGTGTAGAGATCTTTAAGCCGAGTTTTGATTGAGACCTGAAGGATCTCAATAGCTTCAGATTTTCTTTCTACTTTGGCTAGAATATTTTCTTGCTCTGCTCTATTTCCTTTATTCTTTTCCTTGAAGTCCTTCAGCTTGGCCTCATTGTTGGCAAGCAGCATGCTTGTCACCTTTTCCTGATCCACACAATGGTTGTATGCAACCCAGTAGTTTGTGCAGCTATTTTTACATCAGCAAGCACCTTGTTGTAATTAGCTATGAGCATGATGACTTTTAACTTGTCCTCTGCTCCAAGCATGTAGCTACATCCTCTGCCAACTCCAAGGCCAAAGGTTGCCTTTCCATGGTGAGGATCCGAGTCAAGTCCTCAAGACACTCTAGGGAGGAACCATATTTTTGTGTGGGAGGGTTAAGGTCTGGGTGCTTCATGATAATAGCCTGGGAGATGAGCTCCACCTTCTTAGAAACTTCACGCACTTTAGCTTTCTCCTCTTGTAATTCTCGCTGTAGTTGAGCGCTGATCAACTTTTCAAGGCTGAGTTCCTTTGTTAGCTTAACTATTTCTTCCTTCCTCTTCTCCATTAGGTCCTCCAAGACTTTAACCCTATCATTTTTGTAGAAGATCCTTGCCTCTACCTCCACGGAGACTTTGTTGAGCGCATTACATACTTGCTCATCGACAGTTGTGTGTTTATGATGGGGTTGACCCCCTTTGTCTCGAATAGCTCTAGTATCACCCCTTGGTTAACCTCGAACTCGAGCTCATCAAGGTGGGAGTCAAATGCCCACGATAGCATATTTCTTGTGCACGGGTATCCACCCTCAGGATCAAAGGACTCCATGGCGGTGAGCTCCTTGGTGGGCACAGTCTGGAAGCATGCACACAAAACTTTGCTAGGGTCATTAACATACCCCATCATTGATTTTCCTTCCTCCATGCATTTACTTCCCATGCGCATGCCCTTTAGAACAGTCACTGAAAGAGTTGGGCCTTTTGTGCTACCCACACTCTTCTCCCTTTTCTCTTCCTTGAATTCATCAAGCACGATCTCTGCATTGCACTCCAATTCCTCATCGACCAAGGTATTAATCATCTTCTCCACCTCCTCCTGAGTGAGCTTGGGCATATTTGGTTCCTTGGTACTTGCCCCCTCGCTCCTTTCTTCATTCTACGTGCCTTCCTCCCCTTGGGCGCCCTTCCTCCTTGCAAATATGAAAGCATCATTTGCATCTTCTGCTTCCTCTTCCTCCGAATCGTGGACATCAATCAGCTCCTGATTTACCTCCAGCTCTTCCTCTTCATCATCATCCTTTTTCCTATATAGGAATTCATGTCATTTGTATCCTCGGACTTTGGTTCTTCCATCCCCTTTTCTTCTTCCTCTGCTGAAAACTCCGAGTCGGGGATGTGGTCTTCTCTTCATCTAAGGGTTCCTCAGGGGATGGTGGCTTCGTAGGTTCTGGGGTCTTCTCCTTGACCACCGTCCTCTTCTTCTTCTCGGATGTAGGTACTTGTCCCCGTGGTACCTACATCTTGCTTCTCCACCACCCTCTGTTCCTCTTTCTCTTCCCTCTCCTTATGCTTTAGTGCGGGATTCTTCCTTCCAGTAGGGTCATCTGGGATGGATATCTCATCCTCCACGTATGCGCCCTTTTCAAATTTTGGCCTTATGTGTAGGTAAATCCTTGTGGCATTACTCCCAACAATAGGTAAGGTCAAAGGCCTTACAATATGCACATCATGCGACACGTACCTTTCAACGTATGTGCACTTCTGGGTAGACCAGCTTCTTCCTCATTTCCCTGTGCTCTCTGTCAAGGGTGGACAAGTCAAGGTTTAATTTCTTCGACTCCTTGTATCTGTTTACTCCCGCTTGGAAAAATTGGGCAGTAAATGAGAATGGGAGTTTGCACCATGGACTCTAGCTTCCATCGACCAAAATGAACCTGCCAATACAAAAGTCTGGTAGACTGCAAACTTTGCCTCTCCTTTGGTTGCCATGGGGAGTTGTTCAAGGATCCACCATTCAACCCCGAATGCATTCCTAAGGCGTGTATACCATTTTTCTAAGTGTGCCTTGTGTACCCCTATCATTGATTCACATGTGTATTTCTGAAACCTCTCTGCCCGCAGTGAAGGATCTTCAGCAGGTACTCCCACACGAACTTGTCAGATGCATTCAACACCCCAACTTTTGAGAACACAATTGTCAACAAAATGTTTCCAAATAAGATCTTTCCTCCCTTCTCCACGTTGCTTATGATTCCATCTACAATATATTGGGAGAGGTTGTATATGGTGCCCTCTGCAACTTTCCTACAGACATTTAGCTAGGGCTTGCTCACCTGGGTCCACCTTTCTTATCCATTCAACTTAGAGACTAGGTGTGCGGCCATCTTCATCACCGGATCATTGATATCCAAGACGTCATAGTACCTTGATCCCTTCTTCAATTCCTAGGATGCTATGGTTTCTTTGATTGCCTCCTCATCTAGGAGGTCATCTTCGAGCGCATCCCCTTCATAGTTTAGGCTTGTGAAGCATGAAATTAGTTGGGGAGTTATGTGCATTTTACACCTGTGAAGTAAAAGAAGTCTTTGTGTACGCGTGTCATCAACCATTGGTACAAGTGCTCGGGCTTCCTGAAATATGGTAACTCGAAAAGTTAGAGAAGCCTTGCCTTCTCCATTTTCACCTTGACCACATCACTATAGATCAGCAACCCATCAGGTGTTCGTTTATTTGTGGGGCGCACCAGCTCCAGCGCCATTTCCTTTGTGATTGTACTTGACCGGTGATTATAGTCGATCACGGTCATCTTTCTTATGTGGGACTCCCACTCTTGCCCTAGCAAAACCCCATCTAGGTATTACATCTCGAGTACCATTCCTCATTTGTATCCAAGGGTATTTCTTCTTGTTTCTTCTTTCCTTTTCCTTTACCCTTTCCCTTCTTGGATTGTTCTGTAGGTTTATCAACTGGTTTCATGGCCATCATTGCACCCTTTGATTTTATTCTCGGAGTTTACTTGTAAGTTGTTTAAAATCTTTCCTCGTGCGCCCATTCCCTAAACACAAACCCTAATCTCAAATTTTTCTCCTTTAATCACGGTGTTTCTTCATAGCATTCCTCACACCCATGAATCACTTCTACTCTAGTTTGTAGATCCAATGAGACCGATTGCACTTAAGTTCTTGGGATTTTCCTTCGCACGAGTCAGTTCTCGAAACCCTAGCTCTTGAAAGAAAATCACTCTTCTTGTGTTCGCAAAGTAAAATAATGAAATGCCCACTCTTGTATTTATAGCTTTTCCTACTTTTATGCATTTAAGGCTAGGCTACCTACCACCGTATGACAATATTTAATGCAGTGTTTTCAAACAAAACCTAACTTCAATGCTTCTCCTTACACGCCCAATCCTTGCATGAAAACTTTTCCAACCTTCTGGCATGCAAACAATCCATCTTGATAGAAGACTCTTACACACGTGTTACCAACGCCAAAGGCACTTCTTCCATCCTCATGATTCTTGCTTTCGCCTACCTCGTGTTTTTGCACTTTTTCTCCTTTGTACGTGGATTTCCAATGTAACCTTATTTTTCCACCAACCCAAATCCTCCTAGCAGAATAACTCCAATTTTCTCTTCATCATCTCACCCCACACTAAAACGATGCGCGGTCCTCTGTGCATTCATAAGTCAAAAAGTAATATGGTTACTGGCACCCAAAGTGTAAAACAAAACAACAACGCAAAAGGTAAATACAAGAAAGGAAAAGCATACAAGGAAATTCTAAACTAACTTACAATACTACCTTATTTACAAACATCAAGAAACATTATTTATAGTAGGGTTTCAACTTACTCCCATTGAAGTGTCAGGTAATTTTGTTCCATCCAGCGCTTGTAATTGGCATGCACCTGAATCAAGGATGTATGAAATTACATAAGGACCCAACCAATGCACCTTAAAATTTCCAGGATGGTGTAGAAATTTTGAATCATATAACAATACCATCCGCCAACCTCGAACTATTTATTCTTAATATGGTGGTCATGCCATGCCTTTTTTTTCCTTCTTAGTTGATTAGCTCCATCTTTCTAGTGAGCACCTTTCATCCACTTTATCAATTCATTTATTCTTTCTTCCAGTGCTTGCTCATTATCCAACCCTCCCGCACGCGCTTATATGCGAGAGATGGTAGCATGAATTCGATCGGCTAAATAGCTTCCGCCGAACACCAATTGAAATGGTGTGGCCTTGTTCAATCTTTTATACATTTTTTCGTATGCCTAAAGAAGCTGCGACACCTTGTCATCCCAATCCTAGCTACCCACATCACATATCTTAGTCAATGTGTGACTAAGGATTTTGTTGAATGCCTCTGTAGTCCCATTTTCTTGAGGGTGATAAGGTGTAGTCTTGTGATGGGCTACCATGAATTTTGCCAATAGAATCCTGATGGTTTCATTTAAAAAGTGAGTGCCCCTATCACTTGTTAAACTTAATGGGCACCCATACCTGCTGATAATGTTCTCCCACAAAATCTAACATTGTGTGGCTATGGTGCAATCCTTAGTGGGCGTGGCCTTTGTCCACCTTGTCAGATAATCAGTATAGGTAATGATATACCGTGAGTTAGTCCTTCACGTAGCTAGTGAGATTGGTCCGACAAAATCTATTGCCCATTTCTCAAAAGGTTCCACGCTAGTGATGGGGCATAAGGGCATCTCATCCCTTCTTCCAGGTTTTCCAAGGCACTGGCAATGGTCACAAGCCTTACAAAACTCAATGCAATCCTGGTGAATTGTCTCCCACCATAGTCCGGTGACTAGGATCTTGCACGCGGTTGCATTCCCGCATAGTGTCCTCCAACAATCCCACCATGGGCTTCTTCTATTATGGCCACACGTTCATGTTCTAATACACACCGGTGCAAAACCTCATCGCGGCCCATTTTATACAAATCCCCATTGATCAACATGAAGGGCATGGTGCGTATGGCTAACCTTTTCCTTTCTAGTGCTTTCATCCCTTCGGGCACCACACCTTCCTTGAGAAAAACAACAATGTCTTCTAACTCCGAGGGCACGCGTCGTAACCTGAATAGTTGTGTGTCGACATAGTTTCCTTGATAATTTGCGTGTCCTCTCCTGAATCAATCCTTGATAAATGATCCGGCCCACAATTATTCTTTCCAGGTTTTACCACCACTCTAAATTCAAATTCCTGAAATAAAAGTACCTAACGACATATGCGCCCTTGCAACACTACTTTTTTTACTAGATACTTTAAGGCCATATGGTTAGTGTAGAATATGAAGGGAGTTGCTAGTAGATATTGTCTAAATTTGTGGAGCGTGTAGATCATTGAAAATGCCTCACGCTCGGTCATTGTATAATTCTATTCTGCTGGTGTCAACTTTCTACTTGTAAAACACAAGGGATGATCAACAATCCCCTCTCCTGGTTGAGCAAGAACGGCTCCCATTATCTGTACCAGAGGCATCCATGTGGACATGGAAAGGTTTATCCCATGATGGGAATTGTAGAATAGGTGCGGTGACAAGCCTTTCTTTTAGAGTGTCAAATGCCCTCTGCTGCGCCTCTCCCCACTAAAAGGCACTCTTATGTCTGAGCAATATTTCTAAAGGTGTGACAATCTTGGCATATCCCTTAATGAACTTTACGTAGTACCTAGTGTGTTCAAATTTGTGCATGGCGCTTTAGTTGGTGGGCTACCCTAATCTCACAATAACTATAACTTTCACGGGATCCACCAGTAAGCCCTCTTTACATATGATATTCCCCAACAATGTTCCAAAAGGAGTTGAAAAGACACATTTCTTGATGTTGAGGGAAATCCTCAACTGCCGACATCTCTCAAACATCAATCTCAAGTTATCACAATGGTCCCTAACCAATCCATACACTGTCCAATCATCCAAATATACTTGAAGGAACTTGTGGATGAATTCCTGAAATGCTTCTACCATTATGCATGAAAATACAGTGGGTGCATTCCTCAATCCAAAGGGCATGACCATGTATACAAAGCTTCCCCACTCGGTGGTGAAAGTTGTCTTTTCTTGGTATTCCTTGGCAATCCTTACTTAGTGATATCTCGAGAATCCATCTCGTGAAGTAATAAACCTTGCACCCAATAACTCCTTCCAAAATATCTTTAGTGAAGGGGGTGGGAAAAGGATCTATGATACAAACAGCATTCAAATCCCTATAATCCACACATATCCTAATCCACCCACCCTTCTTTATGTTGATCACCATTGGACTTATCTATTATGATTCCTCCACAACCTCAATGATATTGGATGCTATCATTTTGTCTAGCTCTTCTTTAACCCTTACGCGCATGTTGGGATTCATCCTGTAAGGCCTCTTCCTGACCGGGCGCGCACCATCTTTCAACTTTATCCTCATTTCCCCAATGAATGGTGGATTCCTTTCAACTCATGGTATCCACCTGAGAATAAATCCTCAAATTTGTGCAAGAGATCGATGATCTTTAATACTTCCTTGTCCGACCAGTAGTCCCCAATGATAGCTTCCTTGGGCTCCTTCTTTGAGCCGATGTTAACTTTCTTGGTTTTGAGTGGTTCATGATACGCGCATGCACATGCATCTCGCACTGTCAACTACCTCATGTGTCCCAACCGAATGGTTGACATTCAGGCTCTCCATCAATAACATATACCATCTTTCCTTTCTCCTTTTCAGCACATGTGCACTTAAATTATATGTCTTCTGGTTCCTCCTCTTCGAACCATGCTTCCAAGCTAGGTCCACCAAGTAAGTCTACTAATCTATCTTCCGCCATGGCACAATCCCCCAGAGTGAGGTGCTTGACATCCTATAACGCCTCATCAACCGGTTGCTTGGTACTTTGGTACTCGAATGTGTGAACCAAAGTTAGCCACTAATTCCTGCTAATTTCCGTCTGGTGGTGAGTTTCAGAATGGATGTACCAAGCGCGCACAACCTTGTAGTGTCGAATACAACTTGTACACCCAAAGGGAGGGTGGTAAAGCTTCCACACCTTCTCCCCATACCCTCTCACATGCCTGGATGTGGGAAGAGGCGGGTTCATTGCCATTGTAATCCTTGATAGTGGTGGGTATATTGCTCCTCGAGAATCAAGACAGTGAGCGCAATTCTAACTTCACACCATTCCAACAAGTTTTTACTATGTGCGGCCCACCACCTCACTGTTGTGCCTATCAAAACATAACCTAGCATACCTCATCACTCATCCTCCCTCCATTGAGCTTCCATTTCTCTCAAAAAGACCTCAGGGTATGCATCCCTAGAATACTTGGTTATTGCCTTTCCTCCCATGAGCCAAACTATGTGCGTTGTGGTTACCACAGTCACCGATCCTTCTAGATGTTTCCCAATCAATTCATAAGTCCCATGCACCCAATTATTGTATGCTATATCTTGGTAGTATCATTGATAGATTGAGCATCATCAAACAAGCTGGATGACTCTTCGTAGGGTGGATGGTCTCTGGATCTCTTATGGAGTGCACATATATTTTGTCCAGGACTTCCTCTCCAAGGGGTTCAGTATAGGGTGTGGAATTTCCATCAGCAAGCGGTATAATCACCCTCTCTTCCTTGTTTTCAAAGCTTATGTACCCCTTGTTAAACCAAAGATCTGCATTATTCTTATAGCACCATGGGCGCCCAAGTAACGCTGGGAAATTATCTGCCTCGGCAAGCGCCAAGACTTCAAAATCCCTAGTGAACTTAGTCCCTTGAATGGTAATGGTCACATCCTTCAAGACACCTATGGGCATTACCTTTGTCTTATTTGCCATATACAACACATTTGAAGATGGCTGTAATGTAGGTCTTCCCATTTGATGCTAGGCATCCAGAGTGAGAACATTAACCTCCGCACTGTGTCAATGAGGATGTTGCTAAGCAGCCATCCATCCACTACTGCGTTCAAGGTGATCTCTTTGTCATAATCAAGGCTATGAGGTGGGAGGTTTGTATGCAGGATCTACCTTTCGTGGCTCTTCCCCAAAGACGTGGTACCTTTCCGCTCAACCACGCTCCTAGCAGGGGAATAACATTATCTTGCCTCAGTAGTTTACACACCTCCTTAACCTCGTCCAAGTCATCCTTTAGTGCTTCTACTGGTCTTCTTTTCCCATCTTTTCTAGTTTTCTCTTTTAAGCATTGGATCTCCCCTTGTAAGCTTCAAATTACATCCATGGTTTCCTGGTAGACTTCTTTCTGGTGATCTGGGTTTGGATACTTCCCATGTACTACTTCTTCCCTTGAAACTAGAGGTCTCTGCTGAGGTGCTTGCTTTACGCGTGCGAGACTTCGCCCTTGTTGTTACCATAACAGGCTCTAGTTCTAATTCACATATTACTTGTGGGAGCCATTGCACGTCATCCTTCTTAATACTCACCATGGCAGTGCCCTTATCCTTCCAGTGCTAGTGACTCATATGTTCATGTAACTTTAGGCAATCTTCGTACTTATGTTTTTTTCCACACCAGGAGCATTATAGAAGATCTGGACATTTGCGCTTATAATGGTCTGTGGCTCCACAATTAAAGCATGTTCCACGTGGGAACTCACTTCTTCCCCATGGTTACCACAACCATGAAATCCTCCATGAAATCCCCTCCCACGTGCACCTCCATCTCTACGTTCTTCATACCGACACTCATATCCTTTGGAACTACTAGCAATGATGCCAATCAGCGCACACCAAGATCAATTGCCTCATGAATCTGGTCAATCAATCTACAATCCTTAATGTCATGTGTGGTTGAGGTACATATCTTGCAATAAAAATATATTTTTTTTGCAGATCGCGCGCTATAAAAGGGGGCACCTACTTGCATTATGGTCCCTGTGACATATTTTACAATTTACCGCTACGGCGCGTACTACCTTCTGAGTACATATCCCACCATTATCCTTTGTGTGCCCTTCTATGTCACAATCTATGCACCACATCCCACCATGAGTCTCTAGAACTGTGTTGGCAGATAATTTCTCCAACTGCTTAGCCATGGCAGTGATCTGAGCCTCCAAAAATGGGCTAACACCAGTGTCAACACTACCAAATACCTCAGTGTGCAAAGCAGCTTCCAACACTTTGCATGGGTCCGTGAATGTTTTATGAGACAAAGCCCTCCTAAAGGGTGTGATCAACCCTTCAATAAACCACTGAGCATGTTGTGAAGGGTGGATATCATAAGATAGTTTAGACAATAGAGTTTTAAAGCACACATCATATTCCGCATGCTCTCTACCATTCCCTGCTAGATTTCCTTGAGAGAGATGATGCTCTTCTGTTCAAACTCAGGTATGTGGAATTCCACCAAGAACACATTTTTCAGTGTAGTATAATCCAAAATAGTCTGATGAGGGTCATACTTTCTATACCAACTATGCGCATGTCCTTGCAAGGTTGTTGTAAATTGACTGGCCTTTTGATCCTGGGTTGTGATCCCCTTCGCATGCCATAGCAGCTCGCACTTATGCACATGCTCTGCAACATCTTCTATCCCACTGTAATCTAGTAAGTGTAGAGACATCTCAAAAAAAGACTTGAGGAGGTGGCTGAGGTCCTTGTCCTCCTGACCCAGTCCCTCGATTTCCTCTGGTGTTTCCTCCTCTACCGGACCCACTAGATCTTGAGTCACCAACCCCACCACTTCCACCTCCATATCCTCTTGTGTTAGGTACTGGGCCTGTGTTTGTCATGCCGAACGTTCCCATCATCCCACTGAAGAGCACGCCGATAGTTTGTGAACTAGTGCCACTCCTAGTCGTATTTCCTCCACCACTTCCTGACGCGCTCCCAAAACTAGTTGTATATGTGCCTTGTCCAAACATTCCACCAAATCTTTGGAATAGTGTGTGAATCCATAAAAGTCCCAAATGAGAAGTTGTATCTTCGGGTGCTGATTGGTTGCTTTATTGATATCAAATGGATCAACTATAATTTTCCCTCATTCAAAAAACCAAGCACCAAGTTTTGGTTCTTTAGGTGGGTCAGATACACGCCAATGAATCTTCTTTCTCCATGCAACGGGCTCTCATCAAAAGCCGAGGGGTTCTCTCTTCCGGGTTCTTTAACAATTATGCAATTGTTTAGACCCCACATCCTCCATGTGAACCTCTTCTCCCAAAAACGTTTACCTCCATGAATCCATCGTAAATGCAACCTCACGCCATCTCGCAATCTCCCTCTCATGCACTTCACCATACTTGAAGTCGTCTCTCCTCCCTTTCCTTTTCAGTCGTTATATCAGCCATCTTTCCCCAACTTGGCTTCCTCGCAAGCACTCAGAGTGGTTTAGCCGGCCATTGGGAATGCCTCTAAACTCATGGTTACCATCAAGATTTTGATTGCTAGGGGGATAACCCACAAAAATGATCCTCTGGGATCCCACAAAAATTCAAACTCAGCAACTTCGGATAAGAATACATGGAAATTGCGTATTCTAGAGTGTAGCTAGCCAATACTCCCTTCCACCAATGATCTATAGCACGGGTCCATGTTAGATCAGCATCTTGTAAGTTCTAGTATGTTTCTTGGGTCCAAGGGTGTGATTTATAATACCACCCGACCTAGATGCATATGCCGAGAGCCACTCAAATAACTCTACTAGGAAACAACAAAAGAAGGTTTTGTATAACTCATGATAGAGAGTGTCTTCCACCCATCTTCACATATCAAACTCAAGTCCAGTATTGAATCTCTGAGAAAACTCATCCTCTGTGATTTTAAACCAATTTTCAACACCTTCAAGTGTTAAGCACTCCGCCATCACTTTTTGCATAGACCATGATGTATGTCATGTTCCACTACAACTTCAAAAAGAGGTCCCAGCAACGGAACCAAGATGTAGTCATTTTTGCACCCACCAAGAACAAGGGAACCTCATGCACGCCGGCCTATCACCCAATGGGCGCTGGGTGCTCACCAAGGCATGCAAGAGGGAGCCGAGTCTCTCTTTTATGTGAGTTTAGTGGAAGGCATCATTCATGATCTTGAATTAGTGATTTTAAAGGACATGAAAAATCTATAGAGCTCAGAACAACTTCTATACCCTTTCAGTCATATCAAAAGTAAAAGCGCTTATGCAATTAAGTGTAACTAGGAAGTTGTAAATCCACAAATACACTTAATATTCAAATAAGGTTCATGATTATATGAGAACAAAAGCATAATAGAAATATGTAGATAATACAGAGAGAAGATCTTAATACAATTATCATGGTAACCTTATCATATTCATTCATAGCATTGCTATAGAATATCACAGAAGGGGAGACCGTAGTCATGCGCCATATCTAGATCCATACATGAAGATTTTCAAAACAAAATTTACATTCCCCATTCCCTCTCTACATCTTTCCTATAATCATCTACCCCTTTTATCCCATAGTTCTCGCAGTAATTTTGTAGAGCTCCGCTTCCTTCCTCGTGTTCTCTCCTTTTTTTTCCTTTGCTAAGGCGTACATATATATAGGCATCTGATCTCCAACAAACTCCTCTGCAACCTCAGATCTAGCCCCAAGTGTCAAGGTGGGGATCGCCTCAGATGCATTCCTCTCCATGTCATGATTAGCTTTTTAGATCTTCTTATCGCAAGGTATATTCCTTCCAGGACACCTTGTTGCCAGGCTAGAACCTTATCCAAATGGAACATGTTCTTCATGTGTTATGTCCAAAAGGCTGAAAATGGCTAAGTCCCGAATTGTGCTTTGTGGGCACGCGTCCTTGGTTCTCCAAGAACCCTTTTTGAATCCTACCTTGCACGCCTTAACTTGCGTGCTTCCTCCGGCCATGCATGCCTACGCACCTTTAAGATTTGGTAGCTACATTAGGGTCCCAACAAGTCTCGAGCTTGTTAATGGTTGTACACTCGCAACCAACTTGACATGATCAAATCTAAAACATAGGAAATGAACAGTTTCTTAGACGGTCTCTCGGAAGATGGTCTTTCTCAAATTTTCTCATAATAATTCAACCTCGACCATTTGCAAGAGTATTCTCATTGCATTTATACATTTCACTTGCTCACTCATCCCAAATTCCCCCAAAAGAAGAATATTCGAGGAACCTTTGCTTGTTACCAATTTGCCTCAGAAAGCAATGTTTAACAAATTCATACCCGAAAGCTTCTAGGTGGAAAAATTATGAACTGATCACATTTCTCAGACCCTTGACTAATGACTAGGATGCCATGCCATAAATTTTTGATAGTCCTTCTAATCATTCTTATTATGTCATGTGAGAAATCCCTATTTTAATCATTTTCCGGTGGCCTTGTATAGTTGGATCTGACAGGCAATCCTTTTCACCCTCGAGGCAACACCTTTTTCATCCTTTTACACCTGTAACCTCCATCATTTCATCCTTTTCCCATTCTTTCCTCTACAACTCGCTCTCGCATCCAACTTCTCTCGGTAATTTGCATTTCTGCAAGTGCCCGAGCAATTCCAAATTCAAAATATCAACCTTAATAATCCTTGACCTCACAAATTTAAGCTTTAAATCCATTCAATTGCACTTTGCAGACAAAAACGACAAGGGTATTTATCAAAAAATGATGGAAAATAATGCGTATTAGCATCTCCAGGAGTCTTGGAGCAAAAATGGTGGAAAAATCGAATGTAATGCACAACAACCGTTGATTCTTCCCCTTCTTAGCTTTATATTAGAGTCATCCACATGTTTCCTTGGCACAACTATAAAGGAGAAGTACAAAGGTAAGTTTCCAAACAAACACGGGCCTTCCACGTGCCCTAGACCTAAAAACCCACCTTTTGGCCTTTGAAAAGTCTCAGTATAAAAAGGAGCCAACAAAATCCTCCACGTGTCTTAATGGCACACTTTTGATATGGTGCCCAAAAGCGTAGACCCCAAACAAGCACGGGCTCACCACGTGTCTCAGTCCAGTAGAGTTCTTGAAAAATTTTAAGGACTAGTGGAAGGTGCCATGTTTCTAGGGTCCGAGACAATTTTCCTTGGCCATTGAAAAGTCCAAGCAAGGGAAAAGTAAGTGGAAACTTCCATATGTCCCCATGGTGCTCTTTCAACAATAAAATTTAGGGGAAGGTCCCCAAACTGGCGCGGGCCCTCCACATGTCCCATGCCTTAGAAAGTTACTTGAAAATTTTAAGTATAAAGAGGAACTGATGGAATCCTCCACGTGTCTCCCTGGCACAACTTTTAGATGGTGCTCAAAAGCGGAGACCCTAAAAAAGTGCAAGCTCACCACGTTTCTCCTTGGCACAACTGCTAAGGTAGGACCCAGAGGCAGATCCTCAAATGAGTGTCGGCCCTCCACATGTCCTTGGTTCGACAAAGCCGCACCGCCCACATGAAAAAAAATTCTAAGTCTGGGCAAGGCAGTGGAAACCTCCATGTGTCTCCCTGACGCAACTCCAAAGGTCAAACCAAGAGGTGAATTTTCAGATGAGCGCAGGCCCTCCACATGGAAAAATCTTGAGTTGAAGTGGGCCTTAGAATTTCAAAATGCCCCACAGAGCTACATCCAATAAAAAAGGACCACGATTCCACAGAGATGTTGAGATATAAATTGACAGGAAAACACACCCATCAAACCGTAAAATGTAGGGAAATTGCCATTTACGCCCATAAATGAATCTCTCTTTAAGGACAAAGAATTTGGAAATGATATAAGGCCCAAATGTGATCTACCGAGCCGCATCTAATCAGAAAGGACCACATTTCCATAGATATTGGGACAAAATTGACAGGGAAAACAAAATGTGACTGTGGAAAAAATAGAAGGAAGGGGAAAAACTTAAGTTTACGCCCAAGTTACAAATTCTGGACTTAAACTGATCCTCAACCAAAGGAAGGGAATGATCATGAAAACCGAATGAAGGACATAGCTTGAGGCATAAATATAGGGAGATAGAAAACACAAAAATCCCCAAACTAAAGAATCTCAAGGACAAACAGGCAATATCAAATTGAGCACCAATATCAGCTTTGACTTAGGGATGGGAACTCTCTGTGAGTGCCACAGGAAAAATAGTAGACCAAGTTCCAAAAACAAACCATTAGGCAATGATTCAAAGAACAAGCTTGCGAGAGAAGAACAATAATAACCAAATCCCCTAAGGATGAACCAAGAACTGAAAAAATAGATGCAAGGACTAGGATGAAACAAAACAGAAAAACACGAAAGTGAAAAGAAACCAAAATACTATACACCTGTACAATGGTGTATAGCTTGATTCTAAGAAATCAATCAAGGAAATGTTTCAAATGCTCGCCATTAATAGTAAGCTCAATCAATTCACCATCGAATTCTTTTAAGAAGAAGGTATGTTCACCAATTCAAATGTTAATTGAATAAGGTCCCACCCACAATGCATCAAACTTTCCATGTTTTCCCTTATCCTCATGCCTGCTATCCCACAATATCATAAGATCTCCCACACTTAAAGCTCTTGGATTCTGAAAGGAATGATAACCAGATCATACCAAGCCAAGAACACAGATGTTAATCAAACACCATGATCTATAAGATGAAATCAATTTGCCAGAATAAATTTACATAAAACCTTTGCAAACAAATGAGAAACAATATCATATATTATTATGGAACTCAATGCAATACATTGAGAATGGGCCTTTCTTAAATAGACAAGGAATAACAATCTAAGAACCAGTCAAGGTCGTAGATCCAGCCATAAATCAAGGAAATAACTAAGCATCAAAGAACTAGTCAAGACCATAGATTTAAGAGAGAACTAGACATCAAGGATCTAGTCAATACCATAGATCAAGGAAAGAACTATACCTAACAACTAGATAATATCTCCTAATATCTAAATAAATAAAAAGAAATATCCACACACATAAGTGGGTGAGGATAAATATAATAAAGGTAAATAAATTACCTAGGTGAACATGATCTAATGTAAATACCTACTCTAATAGATTCACCTTCTTATCGAACAAATTCTTCAATTTCTCTCTGAATTTTACATGCCTATGATGGGATGCCCTTATTTCTTCATCTAACTCAACAATCTGATTGATGCAAGCATCATAGGGACTAACCTCTTGATCTTCTAGTTGTTGAAGAAATTGAAATGAAGACAATTACATATGCAGGGGCTGCGAGCTTGAGTTCCATACACCAAATCAAATGAGATTTTTCTAGTAGCTCATTTAATAGTGATTCGATCAGCCCAAACAACAAACTTCAACTGCTCACCCCACTTCCTTTTTTTCAACTCCAAAGTTATTCTAATTATCTTCAACATATTTTTATTGCTGGAATCTACTTGTCCATTTCCTTGGGGATTATAATTAGAAGCATATGTCAAATTGATCCCATATTCATGGCACATGGCCACCAAAGGTTTAGCTTGGAAGCTCATGGCATTATTAGCAACTATTTTGGCAAGCACTCCAAATCTGCAAATGATATGATTCAGAATGAAATCCATGACAATTTGGTGAGTTTCTTTCTTGGTGGGGATTGCCTCCACCCACTTGGTGAAGTAATTAGTGGCTACTAAAATCCACTTATGGCTAGAACTTGAAGGATCTGAAATCTCACCAATGAAGTCCATTCCCCACTACCTAAATGGGGATTCAACTGATACAAGCTACAAAGGAAGGGATCCTGAAGCTTTTAGTCTTCCAGAGAAGTGTTGGCAACTTTCAAATTTTCTTACCAACTAGACTTGTATCCTTGAAAATATTTGGCCACCAATAACCCTCCCTTAAGATATTATGAGTTGTGACTCTTCCATGAAAATGCCCCCACAAACTCCTCCATAGAGATTAGCAATTATCTTAGGGGCTTCATCTTGATAATGCATCTTAAGAGAATTCCCTCGGGGTTCTTCTAAGCTAACCCAAAATCAGTAATGCCATATTTTTGGGAAGCTAACTTAAGTTTTTTTTTTATTCTTGCTCAAATGTTTAGGGCACTGTAAATGTTTGAGATAAAAATGATGTCCTTGTACCATTCAAAATTTATCAGTTTTTCAAGGACATTCAGCCTTTCTTCTTCAACTTCATTTACCTCAATTGTCTGCAGATTGCTCTCTGCCATAAGTTTTTCCAGGCCCAAACCTCTAACCAATTTTGTTGTTTGGATATCCATATCATACTCTTGCAATTTTTTTACCCATCGGCATATTTTTCTTGAAACCTCCATTTCTGATAGGATATCTTTCACCATGGTGTGGGGAACATAAGCAATGACTTTAGAACTCAGAATATATGGCCTGAAGACCTTTGTTGCTTTTACCAAAGCAAATTCCTACTTCTCCATGATAGTATACTTTAGCTTAGCTCCTTGTAATGCCTTACTGAAAAAGGCAATTGGTCTTTCAACTCCCTCATCATCCTTCTGCAACAACACAGATGCAATATTACTTTTTGAAGAAAAAGAAATTATTTGGAAAGCCTTCTTATAATCTAAGCTGCTAAAATAGGGAATTCTTTGATGCTTCTTTGATCCCAGCAAAATCTTGAATAGTTGCTTCTTCCCATTTGATACTTTGGTCTTTCTTCAACATGCTAGTGATTGGGATAGTTAGTTTAGAAAAGTTGAAGATAAATATCCTAATAAAATTAATCTTCCCAAATAAGGATTGAATTCACTTCTTGGTTCTTAGAATAGGGACTCTACTGATGGCTTTTACCCTTTTAGGATCAATCATGACCCCTTCCTTTGACACAATGTGTCCAAGCAGCTTTGCTTTCTAAACTCCAAAATGGCACTTCTTGGGATTTAGTGAAATACCATACTCCCTACATCTTAACAACATTTTTTCTAAGTGTTGCAGGTGGTCACTCCTTTTTTGGAGAAAACAGTCACATCATCTTGATATATAACAATGAAATCATTAATATAACCAGAGAAAGCTACATCCATTGCTCTTTAGAAAGTGGCTCCAAGATTCATTAGACCAAAAGGCATTATGACATATACATATGTTCACCAAGGAGTGGTAAAGGTAGTCTTGATTTGGTCTGATTCCTTCGTAACTACCCGGTCATATCCAGAAAAACCATCCAAGGTGGATAAAATTTTTGAACCAGTAACCAATTATAACATATTGTCCATATTTGGCAAAGGGTAGTTATCCTTCATTGATGCTCTATTCAAGTTTCTAAAGTCCACACATAGCCTTATATCTTTGTTCTTCTTTCTGATAGGTACTAAGTTTGCAACCCATGATGAGTACCTTGTGGGTTGTATGATTCCTCCATCCCTCAATTTTTTCAATTCTTCTTGCATCTTTAGGGAAAGGAGTGGATTGATTGGCCTCTATTTCTACCTAAATAGCTTGGCAGAAGCTTCCAAGGGAATTTCGTGCTAGAAAAGATCCTCTCTATATGCTTTCAATTTAGAATAAGACCATGCTAAGTAGTCATGGTATTTCTTCAACAATTGGACATATGACTACTTTTCTTCCTTGCTCAGATTTCTACCTAGCCGGATCTTATGTGGTTTATCTTTCGTGCTCGGTCATTCTCTTTAACATCCTTGAGGTGACATGTGTCTATTGACAATGCAATCAACATTATCAAATTTTTATTCAAGTGCTACCAAACCTCTGGGAATAGTATTAGTCTTCAACTGAATGATGTCTTTGCCAAATAAAGTCTCCTTTCCATTAGTCACACAAACAATTGGCTCCCAATCTATACGTTGATTAGAAAATTCTCCTTGGTTCTACAAAAACCTTTGCACCTGGGTGTCATCTTTGAACACTTGCCAGTGTTTAACATTGTCAGGAACAGATGGCCTAGTCAATACCTCAATATTATACTCACAATAGGGGATATAGTACAATTTTCAAATTTAGACCCCAATACGGCTAATTTATCTGCTAAAGTATTGTACTTCCTGTCGTGATGTATTATGTTGAAGGAGTCAAACATTTCAATGAAATCCTAGACTACATGCTTATACTACTTCATTCTCTCTTTTTTGTTGCATATAGTTTTCTAATCTTCTTAACAATTAGCTTTGAGTCTCCTTTAACAATGATGTCTCTAATACCATATTTCCAAGCAATTCTTAAACCCAATAACAGTTCTTCATATTCAACAATATTGTTAGTGCACTCAAAGTTGATAGTTTAAAAGAGAAAACAAACTCTTCCTGTCCTGGAGATATTAGAACAATGCCAACACCATTTCCAAAATTAGAGCAAGCCCCATCAAATAAAAAATTCCAAGGATAACTTTCTTGTTTAAGAGACTTGCGTTGATCAATTTTGTGCTCTTTACAATCAGCAAATCCAACAAAGTTATCTACATCAGTGTTAGTGTATAACACTTCATAGGAAGCATTATTGGGATCCTCAATGAGATGTAGCATCTTCTTTTCACCATAAAACTTTACAAGGCTTCCCTCAATAGGTATAGTGGAAAAAGACATATCCATTTGCACACTACCACCCACACTAGTAACCCATTTTCTTGATAACAACATTCCCCATTTGGTAGGGCAATCAACAATAACAACATCTAATTTTAACTTCTTACAGGTAGGTGTGAGTTCCACTATCAAACCCTTGACACATCCAACCACTATAACCTCTTACGAATCCATGGAAGTGCACTTCCATAAGCTTTTATCACTTTGATATATAATTCATTCATGACCTCAAGAGGCATAACATTGCATGATGCTATAGAATCAAACATATAGTCATGTAACATTTGTCCTAATAATTAGAGTAGTGAAAATGGATCTAAATTCAGTTGGGACTCAACCAAGGATGTTCCAAAATATACTTCGGGTAGCTCACCTAGTTCTTCCAAAGCACTTGGGGTTTTTCCAACTCTGTAATAGTAAGAGGAGTCTCAACATTGTTTACATTTCTACCTTGGGTAATATTTTCTTCTTTCAATCCCAAATACTCAAAGGCCCTTTTCTTGTGCTCATGAATCCTAAGTAGCTATATAAATCTTGATCGACTCAAGAATTGGGAAATTTCATAAGGAATGTATTTGGGCAAGGTACCATTTGGACGAAGACTGAGAAACTCATCTGACAACAAATGATTTTTCATGGTCTGAGCATGGGTAGGGATACCAGTTCTACTTGGGGACACAAGGCTTTTACCAGATGTATCTTTCTTAGGAGTTTCTTTTGAGATATTGGTGAGAACTAGAGTTTTGGTTTTCCCGAGGCCCTACCCCTTAGACAACTTTAATCCTAGTGTTATATTCCTTTTCATGGACAACTACAACATTCATTAACAACTTCCTATCCTCCTCAGAAGGGATTCCTCCATCATAATTTTTAATCATTAATGCCCTTAAGTATTCAAAATCATTACTAGGCAATTCAAAATCTTGTACCATATCTATTTCAAAAGTATGAGAGGGAGGAAGGGGTAATACCAGTGGATGCAATCCCAAAATCTGCAGCAGTTTTGACATTGATTAATTCAATCAAATTTTCTCCTTGTTGTGAGCTTGTAGAGCACCCCATCATGCACACATCATCATCAGTGTCATCATCAGCTTCCTCAAATTCTTTGTCTTCATCACATGGGGCATGTGGCAAGAAACATCTATCACACCACTCAATTTCATTAGCTTCTTCCATAGCAACAACTCTGGCAGTCCAAAGGATCAGGCACCAATTTGTTTTCCCTGGGTTGGGGCTATCTATTTCCTGATCCCACAAGTCCTTTGCCTCTGTCATCAGATCTCTAATCACCCCTAGGATGATTTGCAAATATTTCTTGACCTTTTTCTTTATGATGACCTTAGGAACCTTGTCAATCCCCTTCTCTACTCTGGCTAGTTTATAGGATATTTCCTTCATCAGATCCGGCCAAAGTTTTTACAACCTCCTCCAGATCCACAACTTTACTTGAATGAGGCTTCTCTAGATTGATTAGCTTGATGCCTTCTCTCTTAGGAGGTTTACCAATTGCCTTTATGTTATTTTCAATTTGCAAAGCCATGGTGAAGGCATGCCTCAATGTTGTTGGGTTCTTATCCCTCAAATAATAGGCATCCTTCTTATTTAAAGCATCAGAGTATTTTATCAAACAAGAAACATCACTTGGCCTCAGGATCACAGGTAGCCTATTCAAGGTCTTATTGAACCTTGTATTGAAGTCATGAACAAACTCATTAGGATTCTTTTTATATTTTCAAATTCTGATAAAAGAAACCTAGGGTCTGTTTTATCTCCATATTGCAATCTAAAAGAATTCTTCATTTTATCCATGAATCAATGTAGTTGTCTAGAAAATATTTATACCAGTCCCATACATCCTCCTCTAGAGTATGAATAAACAATTTTGTGTACACATCCTCAATTTAGATCTCAAATTCTTCCATCATATTGACAAAAATCTTTAAGTGTTGATCCCCAGTAATGGCATTATTTCCTTTAAATTTAGGTAGTTTATTTCTAACATCTTGGGGCACAACATTTGGATATCCAACCATACCTCTGAAATCTATAGGACCAAAAGTGTTCACAACAAATGGAGGTTTGGGTGGGGGCTGGGCCATATTGTTTTGGGGAGGTGATCTTACAGGAGAAACAAAATGATGGGGAGTGAGGGGTCTATGGGGAACAAGAATGCAATTCTCAAAATGAATGTTCTCTAAAAATCTATTTCTTGGAAGATCCTATCAGCTTTGGAGAACACAGGGACAAAATGAGACGTAAATTTTTCAAATACAAAAGAAGGCCCCTCTCCAGATGGAGAATTCAGATCTACAAAAAGACTACCTGATCCAAAAGCACTTGAGGAAGTATGGAAATATTCAATGACAGGTTGATCAGTTTCCACAATTGATAACTCCTTTCTTGATTTCTGATCTCCAACAAATTTCTAGATTCTTCTTCCTTCAGAATTTGTCTTTCCCAATTCTAGAAACAACCTTCTAGCAGGGTCTTCAATGAAGAGAGATCTTCTTCCTTCTAGCTTTGTAGAGATTAGTGATAAATTTCAATTGACAGAGGTTAAGACATTGGCATTTATCAAAAGTTAATTCAAAATGGAGTCGCCACTAAGGATTTTTACCTTAGTTGTGCAAATGCACTAAAATTGGTTTGTCAAATGTCTGTCAACACTAAATTCATGCAAAGCTTCATAGATCTAACCTTCCTTTACCCGCATTTAATATTGATGATATAAAATTAGTGCAACAACCAACAGAAACTGGAAATATTACACGCAAAACTTGTAACTTTGCTTGATTCTTACAAATATGGACACAAGATGATGTTTCAACAATGTATTTACACTTTAAAATTTGTAAGAAGCATTTACTAGGGTCTATATGCATTGTTGATGGTGTTAAAACTTTGCACACACCTTCATGTCCATGGCAACGGTGCTAAACTAGTGTTATTGCCACACAAATAAATCTCATATCGCAAATAATCCCCAGAAACATAAATTAGGTCCCCAACAATGGCGTCAATCTAGTGTTGTTGCCACACAAATAAATCTTGAAGCTCAAATAATCCCTGGCAATGTAAATCAGGTCCCCAGTAGCAGCACCATTTAGGTGTTGATATCCAAATTGACACTCCCATGGAAAATGAGCAGCATCACAGATTTATCAAGACATATCTTATTATGAGTCATTTTATAGCCAAGGAGGGGATTTGTATGACTCTTTGTCACTTGGGCATCAGAGAAATGGATAACACCTTCATTAAGGATTTGATCTATCCTCACTTGCTTTTGGTCGTACCTTTCGACCAGGGTGAGAGGACCCATTTTGTAACCTCTTTTGGTGAAGGAGAATGAATATATCCTTCTTTGCACAAATTTGAAAGGAGACCCTGAGAAAATATGATCAATGCACCACAATTTAACTCTCACGAGTTGTCACTTCTAAAGAATGGTGATATTTTCTAAACATGGTTAAGGTTACTAGAGACATTATGGAATCCTGATTTCTTATGCATATTTTGGTAGTAGAATTTATACATTTGTGGACATACAGGGAAAACATGGGTGGTTCAGGTGGGATTCATTGTTTTTGAATAATTTTGGTGGGAGATTAAGCAAGATAAAATTGATTATGACAAATCTTTGAGAACCTTCACAACAATTGGAATACTAAATGATAGAAATCTTTAGCCTTCAACCGAGAAGGTGTGCATCAATGGAGGCCCATATTTTTATGGTTTCACACAATCTCCAAGAATTCAACATGAAGTCTCGAGAAAAATTCTCAATTACACATCAAAGAACCCTAGTTCCTCATGCCTAAGATACACTCAAAGGCTTATAGACAATCTTTATCAAAAAATGATAGTAAAGTGATTTTAAATTATTTATCTCATTACAAGATGAAGGCTCTTCTTGAAATGAAATTGTAAATGCCACTAAACTATCATAGGGACAAGATCTGTGTGATTCGGAGGGACTTTAACACAAGATTGCAATAGGAACAAGAAAAACTACTTGCAGACATTCTAAAATAAAGTAGACACAAATTTTCCCAAGATTAACATAAATTAATTTGAAGTTGATTAGATTCATCAGCAGGGGAAAGTTTATTTGAACATTCTTAGAGCTTGTCAATGTTTGTACACTCACAACCAACTTGACATGATCAAATCTAAAACATACGAAATTAACAGGTTTCTCAGATGGTCTCTCAAGAAGATGGTCTTTCTCAAATTTTCTCATAAGAATTCAACCCCCGACCATTTGCAAGAGTATTCTCACTACATTTATACATTTCACTTGCTCACTCATCCCAAAATTTCCCCCCAAAAAGAAGAATATTTGAGGAACATATACTTGTTACCAATTTACCTAGAAAGTGACGTTTAACAAATTCATACCCGAAAGTTGCAACTAGACAAATTATAGGTGATCACGTTTCTCGGACCCTCAACTAATGAGTGGGATGCCATGCCACAACATTTTTACATTCCTTATAATCATTCTTATTATGTCATGTGATAAATCCTGTTTTAATCATTTTTCGATGGCCCCTGTATAGATAATTTGGATATGACAGGAAATCCTTTTCGCCCTCGAGGCAACACTTTTTCATCCTTTTACACTGAAACCTCCATCATTTCATCCCTTTCCCATTATTTCCTCTGTAACACTACTCTGTGTCCAACTTCTCTAGTAATTCATGTTTTTGCAAGTGCCCGAGCAATTCCAACTTCAAAATATCAACCTTAACAATCCTTGGAATCATAAATTTAAGCTTTAAATCCACTCAATTACACTTTGTAGACAAAAACGACAAGGGGATTTATGAAAAACCAATGGAAAATAATGCATATTGGCATCTCCAGTAGTCTTGGAGTAAAAATGGTAGAAAAATTGGATGTAATGCATAACAAGCATTGATTATTCCCCCTCTCAACTTTAGATTAGATCCGTCCACATGTTTCCTTGGTGCAACTGCAAAGGAGAAGTACAGAGGCAAGTTTCCAAACAAGCGCAAGCCTTCCACGTTCCCTGGACCCAAGAAAATAACCTTTTGGCCTTTGAAAAGTCTCAGTATAAAAAGGAGCTAGTGGAAGCCTTCACGTGTCTCCCACGGTGCAACTTTGAGATGGTGCCCAAAAGTGGAGACCACTGAACAAGCGTGGGATCACCACGTGTGTCCTTGGTGCAAGCTCAAGCTAAGGTAGGACCTAAAGGTGGATCCTCAAGTAGCGCTGACCCTCCACGTGTCCATGGTGCGATAGAGCTATACCGGCCACATGAATAAAATGTCTAAGTTTTGGTAAGGCAATGGAAACCTCCAGGTGTCTCCACAGCATGACTCAAAGGTCAAACCAAGAGGTGACTTTTCATATGAGCGCAGCCCTTCACATGGACAAAACATGAGTTGAAGTGGGCCTTAGAGTTTTAAAATGCCCTATTTGAGACACATCCAATCAAAAGGACCACATTTCCACAAATGTTGAGATATAAATTGATGGGGAAAACACACCTATCAAACCGTAAAATGCAGGGAAATCACCATTTATGCCTGGAAATGAATCTTTCTTTAAGGAAAAAGAATTTAGAAATGATATAAGGCCCAAATGTGATCCAACGAGCCACATCCAATCAGAAAGGACCACATTTCCATAGATATTGGGACAAAAATTAACAAGGAAAAAAAAACGTGACTATGGAAAAAACGAAGGAAGGGGAAAAACCCGAGTTTACGCCAAGTTACAAATTCTTTCACATGGAAAAAGGAAGAAAACAAATTTTGGAGTTAAAGTGATTCCCGACCAAAGGAAGTGACCGATAATGGAAACCAAATGAAGGAAAAAGCTTTCATTCATAAATATGGGGATATAGAAAACACGATAGAGCCCGCAAACTAAAGAATTTCAAGGAAAAATGGGGTCGAGATAAAATTGAGCACCAACATGAGGAAGGATTGTATAACAAAGGTAATAACATCACGACCTTATCATTGGAAATTTTCATGGAATTTACAAGTTAAGGGAAATAGTTGATTCTCGGGTGTGCCATGAGAATTCATAGAAATAGTTAAATTGTATAGAAAATGAACATATAATCAAGGATAAAAATTCCTTTATATTGAAGTGAGATGCTAGCAGATTGAGTTAGGACAGAAGATGCTTAAAATGGTCTTGCATGAATGAGTGAGTTCATTTTGATCAAGATTAGGCATGGTTCATAGTTAACGTTTCATTTCCAATTATAGAGTAAGATCCTCATATACACCTTGATTAGATTCCTCACCAAGACAATATGAATGCACATGATATTATCTAAACTACCACTCAACAAGCATCCAAAATACAACTAAAGTTGGCAAAAAGTTAGCAATAATGTTGCACTACTAGAGTTTATGTTAAACAATAAGAATGTGTATCATTTCGGCATCAAAGCATGGTGTTCTTTGTATGATGATGTTTACTAATGCTATTATGAATAATATTTTTGATACAAGAACGGATAGAAGTGGAATTGAGAAGAGAATTGGAAAATTTCATTATGGAGGTAAAACAAGTGAAGTATTTTGTTTTTGTTTGACTGAACAAGATTTTGATTTATAGGAAACTTGAGATTTTAAAGGGAATAGGTGAAAAGAGGATAAGAGAGGAAAGAAGAAGACAATGTGACAAGTAGAATCCCTTAAGCCACAAAGGCTTGAAAAGTGAAGAAGAACTAGTTGAATCTCAAGGAGAAAGATAAGTCAATAGACCAAGGTGAAATAGACTTGGGTGAGACTTGAGTAAAGAGGGAATTACAAAAAAACTACGTCCGGAGGAAGGAAACATGGGTGAGGTATCTAGTAAGGTGAAATAGAATTCCTAGGAGAAGATAATAAAGTAAAATAAATATTGAGAAAGAAAAGAGAAGAGATGAAGGGCTTAGAGGAAGAGAAGAGTCACAAGAGAGAAGAGTTGAATGTGGAGAAAGAGATAGTTGAGATTAAGCTAATATTGGCATGCATGGAAGAAGTATTAGAAGAGAAGAGACAAAGATTCCTTGTAAGAATTAGGAAATGAGTATAGTGGCCTCTCATAAGGATGATTGAACAATGAAAGAGATCAGTCAATTAAGGAGTGAAATCAGATGGTTGATAAAGTATCTTGAAAAGGAGAGAAGAGAGACAAATCAGTCTCAAATTTTTACTTCTAATCATTTATTTTCATGGGTGTATACATGTGAAAGGATGAATGAAATAAAAAATTGGGAAAACATGACATTGGCGAGAAAAAAAAGGAGAAAGAACAACATTTTCGCATGTAAAATCAAATGAACATGTCAATTGAGAAAGAAGTGGAGGTTTTCTATCCCGGTGGAAGGAGAGATGCTAGGTGAATGTGAAGAAGTAATTGCAAAAGCTCAATGTTATCAAAATTATTTTTGTGATGTTGTATTTGATCATGAAAATGTAAATTTTCATGAGGATGAACTATATAAAGAAACAATAAAATTTTTCGATGAGTTAATTAGAAAAGAATGTATGAAAAAAACATTTGTAAAGTTTTATGTGTAATAGGAAGAGGTGTCTCATATGACACAATTGGAAACTAGTTCAGTTTTGAAACAAGATATGAGAGAAGAAAAGGAAGATTTGCAGCAGTTTATGAGAAACTCGAGAATTTCAGCCTCATAGGAGGTGAAGAAAACATGAGAAAGGTTCAGATGAAAAATTTGGATGAAGAAAATGTTGATGGAGGGTTTGTTTTTCCTAAAAACTTTGAATCTAACTTGCTTTTGAGTGTGTGTGTATGCAGGTTTAGACGATGAATTAGAAAAATAAGGCTAAGTGGATGACTTATTCACTTATGAAATCCAATAACAACTTGAAGCTAGATTGAGAAACTTGGAAAACTTGATCTACAAGGATAGTGTAGTTGATAATGATTGTGAAAGAAACCAAGAATTTGATGAAGAAAAAATCGAGTTGAAGGAGAAAATTGATGAGACTTCAAGCTCTCAATGTTTTACATTTGATGATAAATTTGATTTTGTGGATGCATAGGTGAAGAGTATAGAAAAAGAGATTTGGAAAGAGTTTAGATGGAGAAGCTACAAGATGATATCCTTGTTTTGAAGGATGAAACTATGGAGACAAAATACAAATAGGAAAGGGACATTCATGAGGCAAGAAGATTTGTACTATTTTGGTACAATTGGAAAAAAAAGGAAGAAGAAATAGATGTAGACACCTAAATTTGGTATCCATCCCTCGATTTCCGAGTGCACATATTTATTTAAACATCCCCCTCATTTAATTATATGCCCATCCAATCCTCATTAATTAACTAAGTGACATTAATTAATTAATCACCTAATATGTTACATGCCCAATTATCTCATCCATATTAATCTTTATTCCTATTAATTAATTAATCCACATAAACTTGCCCTAATCAAACTTCTCTTTAGGATGCATTTTTCCTAAATTTATCCACTTGCTTTTCTAAGCTTTTCTCCCATCTAATTTTATGCCATAACTACCTTAACCTCATCCCCAAGCAATCTCTTCCCGCCTACATTCTTTAAAGCATTCGCTCAATACTTAAAAACATAGAATCAAACAAAAATCAACAAAATATTGCCCATTGGGGAAACTTTCCTTGCAATCGGTAGGACCCATCCTAGTTGCTTGTCGACCCTATAAACCTAGCACAGTCACCGTCGAACCTAGAAAGCTAGCTTGTTTCTTTCTATTCATCATCGATACATGCAACTTTGAGATTTCTTGAGAAAGTGAGCATCCTTCCTGCGCCTAATAATTCTTAAAACATTTACACACCTTCTAGATATTATCTCACCGTGCTTACATCATTCACGATCATCTTTCGTTAGACTTATCAAGTATCCCTTTGCAATTTTATTGTTCTTTTTTATTGAATTATCTTAGTATTGCTTGTATCTAACCTTTTGCAAATTCGAGATCAATTCCAGGAGCACACACAACCTCTCCAAAAAATTCTCCCTTAGCCTTTTTCTTGTAGAATGTCTTTCTCACCCATTCATCCTCGGCTTTATCTAATTTTTCTATAGTCACTACCAACCCTATCAAATCGTCATTGACCTGTGCCTAGTTTTCCAAATAGTCTTTTTCTACTACTATTCTCATCCATTTCCTAGAGTTTTCTACCTCTATTCCCTTCTGCAAACTACCCATAGCACATGAAAACCCTTAACATCCTCCGGTTGGTATTTAGACTCTCGGGTCTACATATTCATCCTACAGTCTAGATTGACCTTCCTGAGTCACGATCGACCGCCTCTACATGATTTTGGTCACCATCGACCTAGACCGGGTAATAGTCAATTCATAGTTATTGCCATCTAATTAGCTTTTAGATCAATTTCTATCATCTTTCTAGATTCAGTAATATTTCTATTTTTGCATGCTTCTGCAATTTCATCTTTTACATCAATTTTGTTAAACAAACGAGGGTTGACATCCATAAAAGGAAGCTAATCACTTCTTGGAACCACATTTTTAGGAAACCCCTACATATATCTATCTAATCCATCTTCATTCCAGTTTTGCAGGTATATCAAGTTGTAGCGATAATCACCCCTTTTGCACCCGTATTCATCACATCACACATCCGAGGTAACATAAACCCTCCATCATTTATTAGTTGCTAGTTTATTTTGTTTTTAGTTCATTCGCTTGATCAATGAGGAAGTTTCTTGTCCAACATTTTCTGGCGCGCCCGGTGGGAGCACCCTTTTGGTGATATCTTTCTTTTTGTCTATAGTTTTTCTTTTTCTGTCTTCTACTAACATTGCAGTGTGAGGCTTTTCTTTATTTCTTTCTCATGTTGGGTTCATGGCTTGGATCACTCATCACTCAAGATGTAAAAATAAATAGAAAAATTGTAATCCATGTATTCCTCACTTTTTCCCTATTTTTCTATCTTTGTGTCATAATTTCCCATTCTTTTTGGTGTCCTCATTGAATACCACATTTCATTTTGGGTTTAAAAAGGATGTTCTTTTTGCATCTTGTTTGCTCATATAGCTTAAGTAGGGGTCTAACTCAATGGATATCACATCTTATCACATGCGACTGGAAATCACACATCAAAACACTCCATTTCTGGTAGGTGATTGAGATTTAACCACCCAACATGAAGCTACCTCATACATTCCCTAGCCAAAACTTACCCAAAACTAGACATAGTTTGCATTCTCCTAGGTCCTTTGTTATCCATCCCCCTTTTTTCACATTCTTAATAAAAAGATAAAAGGAATTGTTTGCTTGAATTTTCATTTAAAATGGAACAAAACTTTTCTTTGAGAAATTCTAAATAAAAATATGCTACGACCCCATCCAAACCTTTGGTTACTTCTAGACCATCTCCTAGCCCCATCTATGACTACCTTCTCCATAGATCCACTACTTCTCAACCCCGTCGACTAATAGATTCCACTCCATCCCACCATCTTCTATCATCTCTGCTTCATCTATCATGACCATGTCTATCCGGCCTATTGACATTCTTCTCTCTTCTATATCAGATCTCCCTATCCAATCCTCACCATCCTATAATGATCTTGCTTCTCCCAATCATGTATCTCCTCAACCAATCCAATCTTCACCCCCTACTATATTCAGACAATCCTTTCCTAATCCACCACCAAAAAATTCATTTTCATCCTCTATACCATATCAATTTAAGCCATTTTCAATCAAAACCATACATCAGACAACTCCCTCAACTTCTATCTTATCCACCTCATCATCCAATCTTATTTTATACATTATACCTATGCCTCCTTCAGGAGCTATCCTTACACCAACCATACCCAAAATCCCATTACCTACCACCTTAATTTCCAATGCCTCCATTTCATCTACATCAAGTCCTACACTTGCCTTATTTGTATTATCCTTGACTGTATCCACCTCTCTATCCACACCTATCATGCCTAAACCATTGACCACATCTCTTCCAAGCACACCCATCACTACCTTTATATCTTCCACATCCAAAAATCCACCCAGGTATACCTTGACATCCTTGTCACATATTTCCTTGCCAATGCCTACCCCATATATTTTATCCCAATATTCTACATCTACTAACCCTACATCTATGTCCCCCACCCCATTTTATCAATCCACATATACATCAAAAATGCCTCCTAAGACAAACACAAAATGCATTCATACCTCTAGTACTAAGCCCCTTATTGCTACACCGATTCATCCACCATATATATCACCTTCTTCTCAAATACACCTCATCAATTGAATCATTCAAACACCTCTTAATATTTCTATATCCACGGCTAGCTCCATTACCAATTCCACACCCATATCTACCCCATTTACCACAGTCGAATCTACTCCCCCATCCACATCTATTCCGCCTTTTCTGGTCATACCATCTTTAGAGTCTATACCGGTCCCTCTTTACGTGCTTCTTCTCCCACCTACCACATCAACCATCGTGACCACATCCCCATTATCTCATTCTTCACTCACACCACCTACATCATTTGAGAAATTTTGGAGAGCACTTAAACTGCAACTGACCACCATAGGTGATCCTCGCATCTCGTCCACACAACCAAACATTCCCACATCGATCCAATCCCCATCTTCATTGGAACAAATTATGCAAAAATTCCTCCCGCCATCCACCACAACACCACCTTCTGATCTTCCTGTTGAAATCATTATCATCCCTACCAAGGACACCCTCAACAATTCAAATCTAGAAGCCTTGGAATCCTTCCACAATGATCCCTTGGGTGTCCTCGTAAGAATATATACATTCCTCCAATCAAGACCAAATCTACATATTCTATCTTGGGGCCACATCTATATATCTTAGGACCCCCTCCTCCATGACAAAAATTAACCAATCCAAATCCAAACAATCTAATTACCTCTTAGGACCAACACCCTCATAGAAAAAACCTCCACTTATCAAACCACCCAATCCTAAATTATCCACCACTACATCTTATTCTAGACCACCTAGACCTTAGCACAATCCACCTTCATCCTTGCCATTCACAATGTCTCACGAAATTCTCCTAGTACATACATCAAATCATATGTGGAGGTCCTCCAACATCTACTTTATAATTTTGTCAACACTCCCACCTATAGGGCCTTTTACCGAAGCCATTCAAAACCCTCATGGTTTGATTCCCCTTTCGCATCTTTTCCTATCATCGTACTCTGGGACACGATAATGAGCATCATAAGGTCCTTGAGACTATCATCCATGATATTATTGAGCAAGAGGATCTCCTTGATGAGTCTTCTTCTCCATCTATCACCTCATCCATGACTCATCCAAATCTTCTTACTACTCATCCATCCAGCCAACCTCTTTGTCTTCCCACATCTTCTTCTGATATCCCTCCTCCACACATTATTCCTCCTGAGGAGGGTTCTCATTTATTCATTGATTCTATTTTACTTGCTGCACCATCCTCCTAATTTCCATTTCATATCTTCCGACATCCCTTTATCTTATCTACATTACTTTCGATTGGGAAACATCTTCCCCCCGTTATTGATCTTTTAACATCTTTCTTCTTGTCTTCATCGATTCACTCTCTTACGCTAGGGGACTTATTTCTAGGGATTTTATATTCTGATTAGTTCCTTTCCACTTTTGGCATCATCCTATCTCATATAGCTCAGGTTGTCCAATCATACCTTTTATCTCTACTTCTTACGACCACTTTCATGGCCATATCTGTTTTCCCTTTAGAAACACAATGGCTTTGTCTAAAATCCTCCATTAAGGCACATATTTCTTAATTCATATTTAATTCATCTCATCGACCATCCATCTGTCTTATATGTGTATCTTTCTCTCCCTTAATGAGTAGTGCTTACTCTTACATTCACTTATTTATTGCATCCCATCTCTCTAACACGACGTTAATGTCGTTGGCCTCATAACTTTATCGAATGTCACTTTTCTAGAAAGGATCCAACACGAAATTTTTCCCCTAACTATATTGGACCATACATTATCACGTATAAGTATGGATCGAGAGCCTATCGATTGACCTCGTTAATGGTAAACCAAAATTAGAACCTCTTAATGCATTGCACTTGCGACTATTATACTACTAGCATGTCTCCTAATAATTTTAGTCATATCTTTGGATCATTCCTCCATCTTAGCCCCTTCCATCTCTCATTGTGATGATTTGGAACTATGTGGTATTCCGTCACTTCCTAGGATTGACCTTAAATATGGACACCACACTCTTGTCTATAGTATATTCCTTTGGTGAGAAATTCACGATCATTACATCCATCACCCTCTTATTCACCTATTGGAACCATGCAAAGGGTCCAGGGGTGTCTCTTGTACACTCATCATTTTCCTCCTAATTCATCTACTTAGCTAGCCCTATCTCTCCCCCATATAAAATAAAAATTCATGGATACTTAAATAAAAATCAAAGTTATAAAAACAAAATAATCCCTTGAAGGAAATCTGTCATGCAAAAAAAACAAAAAAGAAGAAAAAGAAAGAAATCAAAACCATGAAATCAAAGAAAATCAAATAGTGATCCATCAAAAGATGACTATCATATATTATTCTTTCCATCTATATATAAAGTAGACCATACCCTCGAAGGATGGCTACTCCTTATGGAATTTGAAGGCTTCCCACATTGATCAACCTTCAATTTTATTAGCATCCTAAGAAATCTTCTTGCATTGATCAAATTTCTTCTAGCAGACTTCCCACATTGATCAATTTTCTCTCTCCCCTTCCTAGAGCTGGGGTATAGTTTTAGGGAACACCGCTTTTGTAGAACCCTCTTCCCTTGTACAAGTACATCTCAAACCCCTTTTTTCATGTCAACATTACATTTATGAAATCATCTCATCAATTTCTTCCTTATGATCTTTGAAATAACTATCTTTGGTTACATTCTAGAATATGTTTTGGTCACATGTGCTTTGTGCTACCCCGATCCCCTTCTTGTTTACCTCTATTGGTCGTCGAGATAGGACTTTTTAGAAGAGCAACGGTTGGGGACAAAAAGTCCCTCCTCTTTAATGGGAGAGGTTCCCTTATTCGAGAAACGAACTTATTTACAAATGTACGAACATTGTTTTATGGTCAAACTTGGATTTTACGAAAGTGTTTTCCACAAGGATCATCAATCACACAAGGACTGAGGAAAGGGAATAAGAAGATGAGCAGAATAGCAACATTCAGAATTATAGATAGCAGAATAATTCCTCCTGTATGCGAAGCTTCAAAGAATTTAAGACAAGATCATTTGCGATGGCTGAATGAGATTAAATTTAAAGACACAAAGTTCCATAAATAACCTTCTTGATTTATTAATCAAGGACACAAAGTTCCTTCTTGGTTGTACAAGATCACTTTGTATTTGCAAAACTGAACAGTATGCAATCAGAGAGACTAACGAGTTAGGAACAAAATGATCTCCACAATATTAAAGGAAAACACAGAGATAACAAGAATTAGATAGACAAAGAATGGAAAGCCCTTTTGTATTGATTTCTTTAAGATCTATTTACACTTTCAGCAAATATCCAAGTTCTTCCTCCTCTTTCAGAATGGCGTAGAAATGCCATTATATAGTTTGCAGATCAGTTACTCTTCGTAACCGTTTCTTTTAACTAGAGAATAGTTAAGGAATGCCAAACGCAATTTCTTAACTAATTACATGGAATACGAAAGGAATGGGAAGAAGAGAAAAGAAAGGAGAAGGAGACAGGTGGCCAGCCATTGGGAGGGACCCACTGTCTTCAGAATCCGCTGCCTGAATCTTTCTAACGTCTCAGCTCTGTATTTGCCACGAGGGACACACCAGATGTTTCATCTTGAGGATGACAATGAGTGTCTTTGAAAACTGATGCAACCAGCGTCTTGAGAGCTTCGTCCTTCTGCCAGCTGTCCTTGAAATTTGATCTTCGGATTGATAGCATCAGAGCCGCAACTTAAATTCATATTTTGAAAAACAACATATTCGGGTCGAGCGGGAAAAACTAAGTATGAATTGCCTTAGGTTCACTTGGGACATGTGAGACGCGAATGCGCGAAACACGAGGCTCGGCCGATTCGGGCGAAACGGGGAGAAGACGCACAAATGAATTTGGGACAATTGGGACGAAAATGTGTGAAGTGCGCGACTCGGGCGGTTCGGCCGAAATTGGAACAGTTTGCATTTTTGGCTTCGGGACACTTGGGACAAAATCAGGCGAATCGGCTGAAAAATGGAACAACAGGTCCGTTCGAACTTGGGACATTTGGGACAAAATCGGGCGAATCGGCCGAAAATGGAACAATAGGTCCGTTTGAACTTGGGACATTTGGGACAAAATTGGGCGAATCGGTCGAAAATGGAACAGAGTGCACTTTAAAACTTGAGAAATTTGAGACCAAAAGTTCCGAAGTACGCGACTCGGCCGGTTCGGGCGAAATTGGAACAGAGCGCACTTTTGAAATTGGGACATTTGGGACAAGAAAGTGCGAAGTACGCGGTTCGGGCGGTTCGGCCGATCGGGGAACAGAGCGCACTTTGAGTTTTGGGACACTTGGGACAAAAACATCCGACGGGCCCGAAAATGGGACAATTTCGGGGATTTCGGCCGGTCGGAGAACAGAAAGCACTTTCGTACTTGGGACAGGTGGGACAAAAACTTCCGACAGGCCCGAAATACATACAAAATGACCCAAAACACAGATTTTCTCAATTTTCACGGCTTAGGCACTTCAGAGAAAACACTCATAACTCAAAATTTTGAAATTTTACTTCTATCAGAACAGGGAATTTTGAGTGGACAACAGCTGGCTCCTTCTGGGGATGACTTGGTATAAATTCTCGGAATGAGACAAGGCAAGAACTTAGATAACTCGGTGAAGCAGACCAGTGCCTTATCCATTGGGCAAAGGAGTCAAAAACAAACCAACACAGAGGGCAACACACACAACAACAGAAGGGGAAACACACCGAAAGCAGAAAAGCAAAAACACTGTACAGAATATACAAAGGGACTCCCTAGTCACCTAGGACTTGAACAACTTCAAATACTGCCCACTATAAGGAAGTGGGAGGGGGGAACCATCCATGTAATCAAGATAGAAAGAGTTCTTACCAGCAAAGTGTCTTATCTTGAATGGTCCGAGCCATAGTGAATCAAATTTTCCATGGCTGCCACGAGGTTCATGTCTTTTGTCCCATAACAGCACGGTATCTCCAACTTGGAACTCCCTGAACTTAGCTTTCTTGTCAAACAGAACCTTTACCTTCTGCTGGTGAGTAGATATCCTGTCAGCAACCTCCAATCTATCCTCGTTCAGTTTGTGCAGGTACATGATTCTTTTATCCAGAGCATCACTGAAACTAGTATCCTCAATGGCCTTCATCAGGTGCAAGGCTGGCAGTTCCACTGTCACTGGCAATTGAGCTTCCACTCCATACACCACTTGAAAAGGAGACATTCCAATGGCTCTTTTAGGTGTGATCCTGTCTGCCCAAAGAGCATCATAAAGCTTCTTATGCCAGTTTCGCTGAGACTCATTGACCAACTTCCTTATGATAGTCACCAGATTTTTGTTGGTGGATTCTGCTTGTCCATTTCCCTGTGGGTAATAATCTGAAGAATGAGCCAGAGAGATGCCATACCCATAGCAGAAATCCATTATCTCAGTTGAGGAAAAGTTCGAAGCATTGTCTGTTACAATCTTGTTAGGTACACCATACCTTACCAAGATGTTCTCTTTGATGAAGTTGCATACAACTTCAGAAGTAGTGCTCTTTGATCGGAATAGCTTCCACCCATTTGGTGAAGTAGTCGGTGGCGATTAACACATGCGTGTGACCCGGGGCTAGAAAGCAGGTTCGGTGTGCCAATGAAGTCTAGACCCCCTTTGCTGAAATGGTTCCTCAATCACAACTGGCTTGAGAGGTAAAGATGCCAATTTAGGTCTTCCCACAAAGGTCTGACAAGCTTCACATTTATCCACCCACTTGGATGCATCTCTGAACAAAGAAGGCCAGTAATATCCTCCCCGGAGTATCTTGTGAGCTGTGACTGTTGATGAATAGTGCCCTCCACATGCCTGATCATGGAAAGCTGAGAGCAACTTTCTCTGCTGCTCCTTGTCCACACACTTCAGAAATCTCCCATCTAAACCACGCTTGAACAAGGCATTTTCCCATAGTACATATTGTGTTGATCTCAATTTAACAGTCCTCTTTTCCTTGGCAGTTAAATGAGAGGGGCATTCCCCATAGGTGAGAAAATGGGCAATGTCAGAATACCATTCATCGACTGAACTAAGGAATAGAACAGTAGGAATGTCAGCTTTCTCCTCCAGCAACTCATGTTTGGCTCCTTCAGCAATGAGCTCACAAAGACCCCTTCCACGAACCAGCTTGGTTGGTTTGATATCAATGTCATACTCCTGGACTTTAGCCACCCAGTTTCCTCTCTTGGACCCAAATTCTTGCTGTGTAAGAATTGACTTAACAGTCGTATCTGGAACCAGCACCATAGAGTGAGAGTTGAGGATATAGAAACGGGCGCTTGTGGCTTTGACTACTGCAAAAGCATGCTTCTCCATCATGGTGTATTTCAGCTCATGATTCTTCAGGATATAGCTCATGAAGGCAATTGGTAGCTCATGTCCATCAGAGTCTTCTTGGGTTAAGACAGCAGCCAGGGTATTATCTGTAGCATAGCAATAGATGATGAAATCTTTGCTGAAGTCAGGACAGGCCAAAACTGGAGTTTTAGCAATGGCTTTCTTGATACCCTCAAAGGATTCCTTTCCTTCAGAAGACCAACCAAATGCTTGCTTCCCTTTCATCATCTGAGAAATATTCAAAGTTAATTCAGCAAAATCGGGGATGAATCTTCTTAAAAAATTGATCTTACCGAAGAAGGAATGCACGCCTTTTTTACTGGTTGGGAGAGGAATCTGCTGGATGGCTTGAACTCGTTCAGGATCAATCTTAATACCATCCTTGGATACAATGTGCCCTAAAAGTTTTCCTTCTGTAACACAGAAGACACATTTTTTAGGATTTAAAGAAATCCCATGCTCTCGGCATCTTTGCAGAACTGTTTCCAGGTGATCAAAATGATCTGCTCTTGTCTTTGAAAACACTGTCAGGTCATCAAGGTATATGACGATACATTTCCCTTTCAAGCTTCCAAAAGCCAAATCCATAGCTCTCTGGAAAGTGGCACCAGCATTAATCAGCCCAAAAGGCATTCTCTTGTAGGCGAAGGTACCCCAAGGAGTGGTGAAGGCTGTCTTGTGTTGATCTGCAGTATCAACCTCTACCTGATTGTATCCCGAGAATCCATCAAGCATAGATAACATTTCAGATCCACATTCGCTTGCAATATTTGATCCATCATAGGCAGAGGGTAGTTATCTTTCGAGAAGCCCGATTCAGTTCCGAAATCAACACGAGATGCGGATCTCACCATTCTTCTTCCTAACAGCACAATGTTTGCAATCCATGTTGAATGGTGGATGGGAAAAATGATTTTAGCCTTCAACAATTTCGAATCTCTGAAATATAGTGTCAACTATTTTGGGATTATCCGCTTTGTTTCGCTTGAAAGGCTTGATTCTGGTTTGAAAGGGATAGAGTGCTTGCATGTCTTTTGGCTTGAAGGCTTTTAGATCCTCATAAGAATATGCAAGAACATCCTTATACTTCCTTAGAAGATCAATTGCTCTTCTCCTCTCATCGGTTGTGCAACATTTCCAAATATTTACCAGCTTGGGATCAGTAGAACTCCCTATATTAATCTTATCATACTCGGTGATTCTTTGAGGTCCAAAAGCTTTAGATTTTACATATCTGTCATGTTTGTCAAACAACTCCTCCAAACTCACCAAACCTTTGGGAATCTTGTTTCCTTTGAGTTTAATGCACCCTTCCTGATCTGTTTCTTCTCCTTGGGTGACAGCTTGGTCAGAGGACACACTCTCACGAGGCAGGTTGTCACTTCCCTCAAAATACAGTTGCTCGAAATTCCCCTTGAGTTCCAGGAAGGAAAGCAAATGCTGGTCATCGTTGAAAACTTGCCAGTTATTGGTATTGTCAGGTACACTAGGTCGGTGGACAATTTCAATGGTGAACTTATCCTGAGAGAATTCAGGATGGGGAATCAGTAGTGACCCTGAGACAGCCAGTGAATCAGCCCTGCTGTTCTTTTCTCTAGGTATTGCTTCAATAGAGAAAGCATCAAGGAATTCAATTGAATCCCAAACCTGATTCCGGTAATGCTTCAGCCTCCCATTTTTACCTGGAAAATGCTTCTGACTTGCTTCACAATCAGCTCTGCATCACCACGAGCCAGAAGATTTTTCACACCTCGTTCTTTGGCCACTTGCAGTCCAAGAATGAGAGCCTCATACTCTGCTGTATTGTTAGTGTTTTCAAACTGCAACTTAAATGAAAAAGGGTGTAGGCAGCCTTCAGGTGACACTAGCAGGACACCAGCTCCAGAACCAGCCGAGGAACAACTTCCATCAAATTCTAAAATCCAAACCCCATTGGGATCTTTGGGTGATACTTTGGAGGGTTGGATTTCATCAGGGGACAGAATCATGTAATTACCATGACCTATGTCTTCATAGAGTATTTGTGCCTTAGGATCATCTGTTTTCTGCACAATATACTCAGACTGTTTCTCAGGGAGTAACTTCTTCATTTGTCCATTGACAGGTATGAGGGCGTGTGACCAATCCATTTGAATCTCCCCACCCACATCTTTACAGAAGTTCCTACTTAGCAACATTCCATAAGAAGGAGGAATGTCTGCTACTAGGATGGTAGCCAAGACTTTCTTTTCAGGTAAAGCAGCAAAAGCCACTTGTGCATCTTTAATCCTTCCAACCAAAGGCACTTCCTTACTTTCCATGGAGTAGCAAGATCCATAAGTACGAGTAAGGGTCAAGCCTAAAGCATGAGCTACCTTAGCAGGCATCACATTATCTGAGGCTCCAGAATCTATGACACAGTTACTGAGCCTATGGCCAGCTATAAGAAGTGTTACATAAAAAGGCTTGATTTTGTCACCAGGCGAGGTGACAGCAGCTACCAGACTAGGCTGTGGTATAGAAGGAGGAGTGGGCAAAAGGCCTTTAGAGGTGGTCTTGGAATGGGAATTTACAAATTGGATCATCTTGGCAAAAGCTTTGGGATGGGTTTGGTAGTATTCAGCTTCTGAAATTTGAACCTTGGTCCTTTTTAGGTGATCCACAATATCAAAGGATCCAGAGGTGGATGGGCCATCATCATTTGAAATTCTAGGCTTATCAACCTTAGGAGAAAAAGAAGAAGAAGCAACTTTGGTAGCAGGATTGACAGTACTTACCTTTGGTGCAGATGAGGTAGGGATAGGAGATCCTCTTCTGGCAATTACAGGAATAGTTGCTGGCTGCTCCTTAGATTTCTTCATGGGCTGTGTTACTTTCTCCTTCTGCCTTGTCTGTTCTCGAGTCATGACAGCAAATGATTCACTGTTCATATCTGCTACCACTTCATCATAGTTATCTCCATCATCAGTGCCTTCGGTGGTAAAGAAATTAACCCGAGATCCCTCAAGTTCTTCCGCCTCATCATCAAATTCCTCCAGGAACTCCTCACAAGCTTCATCGTCCACATCATCATCGGGCTCTTCAACTTCACAGGTTGCATTCACAGGAACTTTGACAGGAGGACCTTCAAGTGCTAGCCTTGTGTGAGGAGCAGGAAAATGATTTCTGGGCTGGAAATTTCTTCTTGGAACATCTGCGTACGGGGCATGCTGGGCCAATTGTTTCTTTATAGCTACTAGATCATTTGCAAGTTTCTGGACTAATGGATCAGTATTGGGTCCAGAGGTGGAAGAGGAAGAAGCAGCAGATTTAGATTTGGGAGGATCTCTCTTCAACTTCCCTGACATGATCAGGTCATCCTCGACACTAACAGCCAGTTCTTGATCCAGAATTAACGTTCCAAGATTAGCCCTTCTTAGAGCATAACTGACTTTGGGTGTTTGAGCATTTAGAAAGAAACATTTTTGAATTTGATCAACCGGTCGAGTGTTTACGGGAATTTTGATGATCACATTGAACCGAGCCACAAATTCTCTCATGGGTTCTGATGGATCTTTCTTTATCTGAGAAATTTGGGCAAGCAGGGCATGTACATCTTCTGCCGGCTTGAAACGGCTTTCGAACTGAGTTCTCATTGTATTCCAGTCGGTGATGGCACCAGCCGGAAGGTGATAGAACCAGTCAGCAGCATTATCCTGTAACGTCTCAACGAACAGCCTTACTGAGACGTCTTCATGTTCAACTCCCAAGACTCCACATGCAACTATGAAGGCTGCAATGTGTTCATCAGGGTGTACTTTTCCATCTCCTCTAAACTTGGGGAAGTTCTTTCGGTTACCTCTAGGTAACTCATGCAAAGGCTGAGTAAGGGCCAGGGGCCCGACACGTTGACCCCATGGCAATTGTGCCGCCATTCTTGGAAATACGGCTTGGAGGGGAACTTTAACACCAGCAAGGATCAAAGCTCGTAGATTGGGACTAGCAGGCTCTGAAGGAATACCACCCGTAGGACTTCTATCTTGAGCAGCGAAGTGCTCGTCGAACGAGTTCTTCTATTTGAAGGAAAGGAAAACCTGTTGCTCCAAAAGCTGGCGAGAATCTTCGATACCAAGGGTCCTTCTCCCTCGAGTGAAACGTGGAGTCGCCAGATCAAAGGATGACAAAAAAATTGCAGTACTGGAATGCGATTTTCCCCAGCGGAGTCGCCAAAAACTGTTGGTCGTCAGATAGGACTTTTTAGAAGAGCAACAGTCAGGGGACAAGAAGTCCCTCCTCTTTAATGGGAGAGGTTCCCTTATTCAGAAATGAACTTATTTACAAATGTACAGAACATTGTTTTATGGTCAAACTTGGATTTTACGAAAGTGTTTTCCACAAGGATCATCAATCACACAAGGACTGAGGAAAGGGAATAAGAAGATGAGCAGAATAGCAACATTCAGAATTATAGATAGCAGAATAATTCCTCGTGTATGCGAAGCTTCAAAGAATTTAAGACAAGATCATTTGCGATGGCTGAATGAGATTAAATTTAAAGACACAAAGTTCCATAAATAACCTTCTTCAGATTTATTAATCAAGGACACAAAGTTCCTTCTTGGTTGTACAAGATCACCGTATTTGCAAAAACCGAACAAGATGCAATCGAGAGAGAGACTAACGAGTTAGGAACAAAATGATCTCCACAATATTAAAGGAAAACACAGAGATAACAAGAATTAGATAGACAAAGAATGGAAAGCCCTTTTGTATTGATTTCTTTAAGATCTATTTACACTTTCAGCAAATATCCAAGTTCTTCCTCCTTCAGAATGGCGTAGAAATGCCATTATATAGTTTGCAGATCAGTTACTCTTCGTAACCGTTTCTTTTAACTAGAGAATAGTTAAGGAATGCCAAACACAATTTCTTAACTAATTACATGGAATATGAAAGGAATGGGAAGAAGAGAAAAGAAAGGAGAAGGAGACAGGTGGCCAGCCATTGGGAGGGACCCACTGTCTTCAGAATCCGTTGCCTGAATCTTTCTAACGTCTCAGCTCTGTATTTTCCACGAGGGACACACCAGACGTTTCATCTTGAGGATGACAATGAGTGTCTTTGAAAACTGATGCAACCAGCGTCTTGAGAGCTTCGTCCTTCTGCCAGCTATCCTTGAAATTTGATCTTCGGATTGATAGCATCAGAGCCGCAACTTAAATTCATATTTTGAAAAACAGCATATTCGGGTCGAGCGGGAAAAACTAAGTATGAATTGCCTTAGGTTCACTTGGGACATGTGAGACGCGAATGCGCGAAACACGAGGCTCGGCCGATTCGGGTGAAATGGGGAGAAGACGCACAAATGAATTTGGGACAATTGGGACGAAAATGTGCGAAGTGCGCGACTCGGGCGGTTCGGCCGAAATTGGAACAGTTTGCATTTTGGCCGGGACACTTGGGACAAAATCGGGTGAATCGGCCGAAAAATGGAACAACAGGTCCGTTCGAACTTGGGACATTTGGGACAAAATCGGGCGAATCGGCCGAAAATGGAACAATAGGTCCGTTTGAACTTGGGACATTTGGGACAAAATCGGGTAATTGTGGTGAAAATGGAATAGAGTGCACTTTAAAACTTGAGAAATTTGAGACCAAAAGTTCAGAGCACGCGACTCGGCGGTTCGGGTGAAATTGGAGCAGAGCGCACTTTTGAAATTGGGACATTTGGGACAAGAAAGTGCGAGAAGTACGCGGTTCGGGCGGTTCGGTCGATCGGGAACAGAGTGCACTTTGATTTTGGGACACTTGGGACAAAAACATCCGACGGGCCCGAAAATGGGACAATTTCGGGGATTTCGGCCGGTCGGAGAACAGAAAGCACTTTCGTACTTGGGACAGGCGGGAAAAAAACTTCCGACAGGCCCGAAATACATACAAAATGACCCAAAACACATATTTTCTCAATTTTCACGGCTTAGGCACTTCAGAGAAAACACTCATAACTCAAAATTTTGAAATTTTACTTTATCGAGCAGGGAATTTTGAGTGGACAACAACCTCCAATGAAGTTGAAGGAATATTTTACTTACATGTTCCTTGATATGACGTAGTGTTTTTCACATCTATAGGTCACCCTGCTGTTGCGTTACGTTCTATCCTTGATCCTATCACATCCATCTTTCATCCCTATTTTGATTTGTTACAACATATACCTTTCTTGATCTCAACTTTCGATATGTTATCCTTCTATCTTAAAATGTATTTACTCTTACTTTTTCATCATTTAATCACATCTCATCCATACACCATGATCAAATTTTAACATATTACCACATCAAACACTTCTATCATCATCCATATACATGCACACCTAAATTAGTCATCTATTACATACATTTATTTCACCACCATCATCAAATATAAATAAAAATCCATTATCATCATATCATATCATCATAAAATCTAATCTAAAATCATCATCACCACATCAAATTAAATTCATCACACAATAAACACATAATGATCCATGAAAAAATCATATATCCTATATATATAGACACACACACACACACACACACACACACACACACACACACACACACACACACACACACACACACATCAAAATGAGCATTGATACATCATCACGACCCTCTAGGGGGCTCCCTCAAGGAAAAAAATACTATCAAAATGGGTAAACTAGATGTATAACACTCTAATCCTCTCCTCCAAGAGTAGGTATAACACTTGAACCCTGTGTGTCTCCACCACCCTTGTGGCCTCCCTCTACTCGCTACGGTTGGGAAACACTACCCATACTCCTAGATGGCTCCACTCCTCCATCCATTTTCCTCTTTATATGCTCCCAATAATGCGGGGTTTTCATAAACTTCTCATCCAAAATGACCCCATAATATCTATCCTTTGTGGCTAGTGCTCTATATCTATCCATGGAGATCATGTCGAGAGGTGCACCTATCCCAACCCGATGGAGTACCGATGGAGATTCTTGAGCACCGCTCATTGACTCCATCGCCACAATGGTAGAGAGATCACCAAAATGGACCTTGTAGGCCTCCCTCTACCTACGGTAGTGGTATCACTCCTAGATAACTCGGTCTCACTCTTGAGTGATTGCATCCTATTACTATAGAGATGTGTCTCACTCTACGTATATCTAGTGTCTCTCCACCCTCATTTGATATAACTCAGTACGTAAACATGCCACCTCTGTAATATCTCCACCTCCATTGTCTTTGCCTCCTCCAGGAGCCACCTCAACATCAATATCCATCTCCTTTATCTCCTCCTCTCCTCCCTCCTCGGTCACCTAAGCTACCGATGTTGCAGTTTTCCAATCGTAGTACTCTACTACCACTCCTACATCACCCTCATCATCCCATGGCACATAATCGTCTACTACTAGATTTTCCATAGTAGGGCTTGACAACTCTTTGTGCACCTCCTCCCTCCTATATAAAATAGGATCACGAGGCACCATCTGGATGAGTCCAAAATGTCATCTCACTCTATCAAACCGACGGCCTTGATCATCTCTAGCCATCTCCCCTGAATACCTCACCCTCCTCATCCCCACTAGCTCTGCATTTGTACTAGGCCATGCAAGGCGGTCTACAAACCAATCCACCCTCCTCTTACTCCTGTCACCGAAGACCTATTCGACTCTCCATATCAAGAACCCAATTGTCGGCTCTATATGGTATCTTGCGATCCATGGAAGCCACAGTAGCCTAATCAAAGAAATATGCTCGTAGGCCCAACGGTGAAGAAAGAAACCCAAATCCAATATTGACCTCTACCCTTCCCTTTACATGGATATTTCATGGTAAATATGAGCCAAAGGTGCGGTCTAAAAGAGAATACATTCTAATGATCAATAATACCAGCCACTACACCAACTAGTGCCCATGGGAACCGAGCTCCTCTTGAGTCTGCGAAAGTATAACACAATCTTGTCATCATACGCCATCATCACCATGTAAATCAATCACCTGTGTGGCACCCCAACCTCATATCTCAACTCATATGCAAAATACCTAAAGAAAATCTGATGTGGGGTGCATCATCTCCGAATATCTACTTCAACACTACTAATTTTTTATCACTAGTGATGTGGACTATCTTCTCACCCTATATCGGCAATCGAGAATCGATACACATCCTCTAGGGTAATGGTCATCTCCCTTGTCTTGAACCAAAATTTCCATGTCTTCTTATCCCATCTCTCCACTAATGCAATCATAAGCCCCATATCTCATGGGATCCTCGATAGCATCTCGAAGCCACCTTATCCAACTTTAGATAGATGATCTAACTCAACATATGTCACATCCCCTACGACTTTCTTGTATAGATAAAACACTTTATCTCTCAAGTACAAGGTATCCTTGACCTCCAATCAAAAATAGAACATGCATACATTAGATACATAATTCAAAAACTGATCCAAAATCCATCCAAAATCAAAATAAACCCTAACTTATCCAATCCTACACTAGTCGACACCGACCCAAGTGGTCGATGCATTTATGGTCATATCGACTTGCCTTAGGGCCCGATCAACATCAAACTATCTAGGTCATCACCGGACGGACCCCGGGATCATCCACTTTTTGCAAAAAAATCCAAAAAAATGAATAAAACATTAAATTAAATAAAAACTAGTGTGGGTTTTGTTACTCACCATCCTCGCAGACTCCGTGACCTCCATCTCTCGAGTTTTCTCTTTACTCACTTTGTTTTTCTCGTAAAATTTACATGTAGAAATGAACATTGTCGGCCAACCTCGGGGCTTATATAGCCACCAAATTTAGGTCATTGTCCACTCCCTCAACAATAACTATTTTGGTCTCCCCGCTTTCTTGCATCCCTTTTTAGGGTGTCATCTTTTGTTGACCTTTCTAAATCCACATTTTTGGTCATCTCCATTTTCCCTCTGGGCATTTTAATCCAACATTACAATTATTCCTCCATTGATCATACATAACTCTCTAGGTCCACATTTTTGCCATCACTCTCTTCTTTCCTTCGGGCATACATACTAAGTCTAAATCCGTGGCCATATCTATAGTTCCTTTGAGCATTTTTCCTATTACACTCCCTAATTCCACATTTTGTGGCTATAATCACTCCTCTTTTGGGCATTTTTAATCAACAATCCTATCTAATTTGTGCATGAGGCATTCTTTTGAGGCCATATTCATCTTCCCCTTTGGGCATTACATTCATTATATCAAGTCCACTCTTGTGGCCATATTTGTACCTTTCCTTGGGGCACCATTATTTTTCATCAAAGTCCACCTTTGTGGCCATGTTTTTCCCCTCTTGAGGCATACTTTTCCTTTTTCCTTAACCTCATCCCCAAACAATCTAATCCGCTCACATGCTTTAAAGCATTCGGCCAATCCTTAAAAACACAAAATCACGCCAAAATCAAGAAAATCTTTCCCTTTGGGGAAAATTTTCCCACAATCGATGGCGAACCATCCTGAGTATTCTTGAAACATTTACACACATTCCGGACATCGTCTCGGTGTGCACACATCGCTCATAATCATCTTTCATGAGACTTATTGATATCCTGTGCAACTTTATTGTGATTTTTAATAAATATCCTTGTATTGCTTGTATATAATATTTTGTAGGTTCGAGATCAGTTCTAGGAGAACTTGCAGCCTCTCCGAAACCTTCTCCCTTAGCCTTTAAATTCTAGGCTATCTTTCTCATCCATTCACCCTTGACTTTATCTAATTCTTCTATAGTCTCCGCCAACCATGTTAGATCACCGTCGACCCAGGCCTAGTTTTGAAATAGACTTCTTCTACCCTTGTTCTCATTCATTTCCTAAGGTTTTCTACCTCTATTCCCTTCTGCAGACTACCCACAAGACATCTGAGACCCTAACATCCTCTAGTTGGAATTCAGACTCTCTAAATCTGCATATTCATTCTACAGTCCAGATCTTCCTTCCCAGGTCACTGTCAACCTACCTCTACACAGTATTGGTCACCGTTGACCAGGACTAGGTGATGGTAAATTCATAGTTATTTCCATATAATTAGCTTTTAGATAAATTTCTATCATCTCTCCAGTTGTAGTATTTATGTTTTTGCATGCTTCGCAATTTCATCTTTTGCATTGCTTTTTTTAAACAAACAGGGGTTGACATCCGTGAAAGGAAGCTATTCACTTCTTAGAACCGCATTGTCAGGAAACCCCCACATATATCTATCTAATCCATCTTCGTTTCAGTTTTACAGGTATATCAAGTTGTAGCAAGAATTACCCCTTTTGTGCTCATATTCATCACATCACACATCTAAGGTAACATAAACCCTCCAACATTTCTTAGTTGCTAATTTATTTTGTCACTAGTTCATTCGCTTGATTGATGAGGAAGTTTTATCCATCAATAGCATTTACGCAGAGCTCAAAAATGTATATCATGGGGAATCGATGCGAAGCATCAAACCACACAGGTGTATATAGAATCCTATTTGTAATAAGAAGCCTATTGTGGCTTCATTATGTCTATAATAGCTCCATAAGAGATTGAATTGAAGTATTTAAATTAAGTTATTCTAGTAATTTTTATAATTAGTCTCGAATTTGAAGTCACCTTCCATGGTTTTGTGGTCACTTGAAAGGTAATCATGGTGGTGTAAGAGTCAAATTGTAATCTATAGGTCTATTATGGTAATGTAAAGTGTAATGGTGAAATATAAGTCAAGTGATAGGTTTATAGGCTATAATATGGATGTTATTCTATCTTAGATAAGTTTTAGCTCGTACTTGCATGAGAAAAGACAAATTAGCATGTTGTTGAGTAGTTGAGGATTTTGTGGAACAAGAAGTCAAGATTAGAATGCTTATTGTTTTTAATATAATCACCTTTCTCCTATGTATGGAAGGTTTTGTAACATAAATTCAGGGGATGAATGAATGTATAAATTAGTTTGGCATCAAAGAAATGGATCTGTATTTTTATTTTGATTAGAGGTAAAAAGGATTGAGGGGACCCTACCCCATACATATCTTGTGATAAAATATCCATGATTGGAAAATGTGTAGGAAATTTGTAGTCAAGTTTATTTGATATATTTATCATTAGTGTCAATTAGCATAGATTGAGGAGATAATTATGAACTCATAACAATTTAATTTAGTTCTTAAAAGTGAATTTGAAGGTTTTTGCAAGCAATGGTGTATTCATGGGTCAAAAATAGGGAAATGAATATCTTGTATTCTAGCTGTCCAAAATTGATGAAAATTTGAAATTATCTTTTTCAGACATGGTTAAGAGGCCCTTAAAGTTTCAAGATAAATCAACACGTAGTGAAAAATATATCAATGACATAAATTTTATGCAGATGCACGTGAATTGTCGGATGAAATTACTAAATGGGAAAATAGATGTATCTTTTGTTATATGCAAAAAAATAGCTATAATTTGGAACATGTTTTCTTTGAAGGGTCATATAAAAGCTGTCAAATTTTCATATTAATTTGACATGCACTGAGAAAAAGTTATGAATGATAGAAAATTTTAGGTTATGTAGGTAAAAAAATAGGGTACAAAATGGTATGTTTCTTTTGCCATTTGTTTGGTAAAATTAATATTCTAAGCTACCAACTATATGGAGGTCATTGATAAAAGATATAAGAAGATAATATCATTGATTTTTTTAGGTAATTTGAGTCTATTTCATATCTGCTGCGATTAGATAGTATTCAAACTATATCTCAAAACAAGACTCCATACTCGATTTTTGATATCACCTAGAAGATTGAGTAAGGTTATATATATGCTTTGTTAATAATAATACCTCAATGTATGACTATTTACAAGGATATATTAGTCAAGGAGGATCTAAAGAAGGAAGATTAATGTTATCGGAAAGTAAACATCTCTAGACTATCATCCAAATGGATTATGATTGCAAGATTGAAAGAGATCACCTACATGGGACAAATACTTGACTAATGCAAGTTATTATGTATTAGATATTTTCATTGAATTTACAAGTTATGGGAAATAGTTTATTCTTAGGTGTTCCATGAGAATTCATAGAACTAGTTAAATTGTGGCTATTAATTATGCTATCTTATATACGAGATAGTTATCATAAAAATTATTTTCATCATGGTCTTATATAGAATGTAAGAATTAGTCAAGAACCAGTAACATCAAATGTTCAGTATGTTGCATCAAATAAGATTAATAAACATATATATCTTAGCAGCCACTAGGATTTGAATATCATGTCAGAATATATAATCATAGTAAGTGAGTGTAGCAGTTGCTAAGCATTGTAATTTATGCAAGTCAAAAGGAAATATGTGTATAATAGACATTTCGTGATATACAAGATCATATGTCTTTAATAAATCAATGTAAGATATTTAGAGTTTAGTGGTTCTTTAGACAATGCTTCAACAAGTTATCAGATATAAATAGGAAGGATTAATAAATTTTTGAATAGATAAATAACAAGGCTCTACCGTATCTTAATTTGAATATTTTGATCTAGATTAAAAAATCATTACTAATGGAAATTTTCCCAAAGTGTTCGAAAAATGTTCAACTCTTGAAAGGATCAACTTTCACTTACACGTACAAAATGAGTTATGCTTCTTTTGGACATGTGGCTATTAATTATGCTATCTAATTTACAAATAGTTAGCAATTAACATAACAATTATTGTCATTATGGTCTTTTATGAAATGTAAGAATCAACCAAGAGCAATAACCTCAAATGTTTAGTACGTTGCATCAAAGCATAGTAATAAACATAGATCTTAACAGTTGTTAGGCTTCAAATATCATGTCGAAATATATAATCACGTAAAGTGATCATAGTGGTTCTTAAGCATTGTATTTTATGAAATCCAAAAATAAATATGTGTATAATAGACATTTAAGTAGTACACTTGATTTCATCATTTTCTTGTGAGGAATGTAATAATTAGCCTAGTGGCCGCTAATCTCAAATGTTCTTTACATTGCATCAAATTAATGTAATCAAATTTGAGCTTAGTGGTCACTAGGATTAGAATATCATGTTGGAATATCTAACTAGAGTATTGGAGCTTACCCGTAGCTAAACATTGTCTTTTATGCAAGCCATCAAGAAATATGTGTATAATAGACATTTCGTAGTATACAAGATTATATGCCTTTAACAAATCAATGTAAGATATTTAGAGCTTAGTAGTTGCTAGACAATTCCTTAGCGAGCTATCAAATAAAAATGGTAAAGATTAACATTGTTCTTTAATAGATCAACAACAAGCCTCTATTGTCTCTTAATATGAATATTTGGTTAAATTAACAAATAATTACTAATGGAACTTATCCCAAAGTGTTCACAAAAACTTTTACATTGTGAAAGGATCAAGTTTCATTTACACATATTAATGTGTCGGACTTGTGGTTATTAATTATGCTATCTGACATACAAATAGTTTGCATAAAATGTATTTTCATCATTGTCTTGTGTGGTATGTAATAGCTATCCTAACGACCGCTAATCTCAAATGTTCATTAAATTGCATCAAATAAATGTAATAAACTTTTAGCTTAGAAACCACTAGGCTTCGAATATCATGTCAGAATATCTAATCATATTAATGGAGCTTAGCGGTCGCTAAACATTGTCTTTTATATAGGCCAACAAGAAATATGTGTGTAATAGGCATTTCGTAGTATACATGATTATATTCCTTTAACAAATCAATGTAATATATTTAGATCTTGGTGGTCACTAGGAATGCCTCACCAAGCTATCAAATACAAATGAGTACTACATTAATAAAAAAGAACCAGCATTACGTCATACTCCATAATTATACATTTTGTATGAGTTTTTACATGTTTATACAAGATTATACGATTTTACACAGGTTTTAAATTAGAAATTTAAAGCCATGTGTCATCTACTTAGTGGGTATTATTTGACTAATAATGTTGCATGTTTATTCATGGTTATACCGGTTTATTATTTTTTGAATATTAATGTTACAAGTTTGAAAATTGGCACGTGTCACATTTCAATTGGATAACTCTATGAAACTAATGGGTACAATATCTAGCAATGTTTATAAAAAATATTGTGTGTGTTGTATCAATTTAAAACAAAAATAGTTTAATATTGTTTTAGTTTAATGTGATTTGTTTATTGTTGGATAAATAACTAGGTTTCGTGTATTTGAAATAAAAATATCAAAAACCTATGTAATAGCTAGGTTTTGTGTATTGCTGTTTTTGAAGTAGTTGTTTTGTTTTTCTTTGGTTCTTGACAGTTTTACATTTGTTAGGATTTACGGGGTTAAATTTTGCTTTTGAGCACTATTGTAAAAGGGTATAGTCCCTTTCAAAAAACTATTTGCCAATAATAAAAAAAAATAACCATGTTCCATGGATTTCAAAAAGGTAGTTTTTAATTTTATTCCCCCAAATTTAATTTTCCCTCATGGTTTCTCAAATTTTAATTTCCCACGTATTTGATATGGTTTGAAATTTCAACCTCTTCGATCTTTTTTCTTAATGAGAGGGAAATTCAAATTTTAAGATTTCAATATCCCATGAACTACACAATGAAATTTTATTAAATAGCCCTAAAAATTTGACAAGGGTTTCTATTTTTTGGTCTGATAGGAAGGTAATCAGAGAAATAAAAAACAATATTCTTAGATATGAGTGTACGACTTGTAATTGTTTTTGCAAGGAAAAGATGATGTAGGAAGTTTTAAACAAAGGAGGTTGCAGAGAGGATTGCACAAACATTTTTAAATGCGGGGAAATAATGGAGATAAATGCAAAATCATTCCATACAATTTTAGAACATATATTTATCAAAATTACCTTCCATATACTTCCAATCTATCATATTCATTCCATATGATTTTTGAACACCTATTTGTTTGAGAGAGCATTCTAATTGAGCGTCTTACAAAACCATTGTGTTACAAATCTTCCTCTTTTGATTCACACCGCAATACAACCATAATTTTTCCCGGATGAATCACACTATGCTACCTTTTTAGTTCCTTTTTCCTTGTTAATCTATCTTTTTTTGCTTCCTAATTAAACCCTTGTGCTCCCTTTCCATATCTTATGCACTTCGATATTTTTCTTGCCTTGCCTTGTGTTTTCTCTTCCTTGTCCCATAAGTTGTTTTTCCATGATAATAAATGTCTACATCCACAATAATAAAACTTCCTTTGCACATCCAAAAAGAGTTATGAGTAGTAATGCTTTGGGAAACAAAAAGATGTCAGTTTTCACATCTTTGAAAAACAATAAAAAAGTATTTAATATTATATTATTTTGGGAAATAATTAATTAGGTCTTCCTATATGCTAGTTTTATTTTTTGTTTATTAATATGTTGTAAATAAACATAGCTAATTATTATACTTAACTTTCATTATATTATTACACTTAATTGTCAATATCAGAAGGCGCTCTTAAAATATCAATTTCTAAAGTTGGAAATTTAGAAGATGTGGATGTAAGATAATAATTTTTTTACATCTTTCCTATATACATGTAAATTATATTTAAATTGATTAACTTACATAAATGCATGTATGTACTAAAAATATATATACGAGAAAATATAATAAATATAAATATTAATCTATTTAATAATATTTATGGATATTTAACTGCGCTTGGCTATGCAATAAAATCACATAAATTTTTGGTTGTTACGCTATAATACTTTATATTGACCGCCATCATATGCAATTCTCGATCTATTTAAAAATAAATGTGAACTCAAATAGAGATAGATTTGATATAAAATAAAACGTATAATACGTCAGGTATGCCTAGGGTAGATATGGTTTTGTAAAATATGTAAATATACAATTATATACATATATGTATGTATATAATCATATATACATTCAGATTGTATGCATACAACCTGGAGAGATTCTATCATACATCCATCCATTGTATTTCATTTTCGTCATCATACACCCTAATGTAAAATAATTGTTTATCACGCCACTGTTAGGCTATATCTCTACTTTTTGTAAACACAAAATCTATGCACTTGGGTACATTTCTAGGTCCTAAAGCATGCTAATATATATATATATATATATATATATATATATATATATATATATATATATATATATATATATATATATATATATATATATATATATATGATTCCTAAGCAAGAAAACTAGTAATTGACAATGTATTTTTCCTTTTTGTTTTGTCTCTTATAATTTTCTTTGACCTTAAACACACCCTAAATCCCAGTTAGAACTTGAATTATTTATCTTTTATGGCCTCATACACTATTTCCCGAGACGCTCATGTCCCTCTTGGGTGCTCCCGGCCCTCTCTCACTTTTTCTCACTCTTTTAGGTGTCTTTTATCTTTTGGGCATATTTAATACTTATCATTCAACCTTTTAGTTGTTAATAATGAAATTCAAACAAGGGAATCATATATATACGAGTTATAACTCTCAAATAAGGGGCTAATCACCAAGCATTACAAATATCACCTAAGCTTGCGTCAAAGGAACAAGAGAAATAGAAAATATCCTTCTAGCACATCCATACAAGTGACAAGGGTTGCATCACTTCTACATACATAGGATAGGAGGGAAGCCTATTTCATTCCATACAATAATTCTATACATTTGTTACATTATAGATCAATCTCACTATCGTTATGCAACTGACTTTCACAAGGGCATCTTAGGGAATCATTACACACACTTTCACTTAGTACTACATAGAACTTGAAATGTAGTGCAATGCTCGATATTAAGTTCAATCTTCGAGTGACTTCAGGGGTCAGTTTGACTCCACATTTTGCATCATTTTTATTATATTTGATGTGGTTTGTGGACATGTGTAGGTAGACAACTGAATTTTTAGGTTATAGGTACATTCGTTGATCCAGAGTGAATCTAAAGTGAAAAACAAAGACTAATAGTGAATATCCTCATACACACAAGAGATTAGATCCCGACTATTTACACAGACACTAGCACCCAAAATGGATGCTAGTGCTTGGCACTCTTGTCCTCCCATGGGCACTCCTATCCTACACATTCTTGAGTTCTAGAACCTACAATCGGTATTGATGACACTCTTTTCGATCTGTTTGGCTATTCACCTTCCCATATCACATACAAATTGCTTGGAAATCATATAAGCCACTTTATCTCCTCCTCTTGCTTAGGGTTTCACATTTTACATGTTTTTTCTTGCATCTTACTATATATTAGCATATATATATATATATATATATATATATATATATATATATATATATATATATATATCATTTATCATAGTAGTTACTCCAAAATAAAATATTTAATTCAATTTATATTAAATCATTTGGTGAAACCACTTGTTCAAACCCTACCTTCCTTCAAGGTCTTCCTTTTATTCCCATCACTCATAGTGGTATTTTTGGTTCCTTTGAGCATATTGAGATTCCTCCATATTTCCGTAAGCTCTCTAAATTAGTGGCTGAATCTGCAAACCCTTTTCTTAACTCAAACAACGTTCCTCTTGAAAACATTGAAACTTATGATAGTGAACAATCATATGATGAGGACACTAATGTTGATCAAGAAAAGTTAGAAAAGCTCACTAATTTTTGTTCTTCTTTATGCGACCACCCTACACATATTCCATATTTACTAAATGCTCTATTCCTTTCCAAACATGCTCGAGATGTTTCCTCTCACCCTCTAGTGGGTTCTTCCACATGACCTCCACACCACCTTACACTATTCCTATTTCTATATCTACAACTACAACTCCTCTACCTCCTCCCAATAATTCCAACACACAACTTGGCTTCTCTTAAGGAACTCATGACCTAGCTTTTGTATACCAGGATCTACAAATCCAAATCTTCCAATTAAAACAAGCTTCTTCACATTCCTCTCCATCTCTAGATTCCTCATTACTCTTTCATAACCCTTCTGCACCGACCATTTCCTCTTGCCCACTTCCTCCCAACTTCATTGCACCTAATATTCCAACCTTAAATGGCCACGATGACCCTCAGGAGCATCTCTACTCCTTTCATGTCACATGTCTTGACTATATGGATGATCCTACATTACTAGCTAAATTGTTTTATAGAAGTTTGTAAGATTACGTTATGCGATGGTTCTCTGATCTACATTTTTCATTCGGTAACCTACTTTATATCATTACTTGATGCTTTCCTTTCTCACTTTTATATCAATATAGGCACCAAGATATCTTATGCACAACTTGCAAAACTCAAACAAGGATTGAACGAGCGTCTAACTTCCTTTTTATGTTATAAGAACAACCTTGCTAAGATGACTAATGTACTCATTGAATCTAAATTTCAACATATATTTATTCAAAGTCTCTTACCTCCAATTCAAGGTAGTATTATCTTTGAGATATCTCTTTCCTTTGATTAGTTATGTCATACACTCAAATTGCATGAAGGAAAAAATTTATCTATGGAAAAATTGAAATGCTATGATACCTCTTCATCCTCATCTTCTAACAGGTTCCAAGCCAAATCTAATTGTAAACCATCTCCTAATCCCACTGAAGCTAAGGCCATTGTTAAGGTTGTTTCTACACCTTACAAGCTTCAATTGAAACCTCAAAAGAATAGTTTTTACCAAGATACCTTGTATACCTCATCTTCTATTACCACAATGCTTATCGAAAACAATCTCATAACTCTTCCACCACCACTCAATCTTGATCCTTCTCTTCAATCTAGAAACAACTATGATGAAGATACACATTGTGGCTACCACCAATGCATTGGGCATTCTATGACTCACCGCTTTAAGCTTAGATATCTAATTCAAGATCTTATTTATAATAATGGAATCGAGCTCCTGATCCATCTACTTTTAAATCGGTCAATGATAATAAAAAGGTAAAAAATTTAATCGACCCTTTTCCAAAGCATGATAAGAAAGATATCTATTCTTCTCGCCAATCATACATATTTTTTTTGTGCCTCCTCCTTCCTCGGGGCCCCTTGAATTTATTGTCCATTTCTTCTCCAATCGTCACATGCTTTTGTCTCCTTAGATATTGGATGTAGGGCCCTTGTCCTTCACTATCGTCGAATAACCTTTTATCCTTACATAGTTAGGGGCATGAAAATTTTTCTCTCCCCTTCCATCACTATCAGTTTCTCTAGTGTTTACTAGTACACTTCATGTTTCATGCTTCATGTCTAATATTTCTAATCACATCCACACTCTTTAGTGCACACATTATACCATAATTACCCGATGACGAACTAAATTTCCATGGTTCATACTTGACTACCGAGGGTCTAATTCTAAAATAAACCTCACATCATATCCACTTCATGCTCTTTGCTTCACGATACATCTTTTCTAGCATCTATTCTCACACAACAAATGCATTTCCGATGACACACTTTTGTTCTATCGTTCATTCTTGAATGTTTAGGGATCATTTATAAATGTACCTCATCTCACACACATTCATTGGGGAAAAAATTGATCCTATAATCTTCACACCTTTCATATCACACTATCACACTCACACAACATTTACATATCTTGGTTGCATTTACTCTTGTCAGCTTATATTACTTACATGTTGCACTTTGCTTACTATGTTATTCAAATTCTTAGTATGTCATAATATTTTTCTATATACACATGCACATTCACTTGGTATCTTGAGGTGAATGCAAGACCTATCACAGATCTATACACGATGCATGATGCTCGACACTACTCTTTACCATCCCATCGAGGTTCTTATGGGAATCTAATTTTGCTACTATCATACTCTACACATCACAAATTCTATCACTTGAAGACTTGATATTTCTAATCACTATCACTACAATTTTTTTATTTATACATGATTTTACGTACTATTTATATTTCCAAAATTTTAATGGGTGCTTCATGTGTATCATTTTTATTGCAGGATCAATACAACCATGGTTATCTATCATTTCTTTCTTTCTACTACTTGCTATTATTGGTGGGATATGCCCTATGTCTTATGTGATCATTGTATGCTTTTGGATTCCTCAACCCTGATTGTCTTATGACATTGTGAGAGATGTCCCATGTTTGAAACGTGCTTTTTGTGATCCATCTTGTCTTACTAGTTGCTTATTACATTGTCTTCTCTTGCATGCTAGCTATTTTTACTACTAACACTTGATATTAGCCTATTTGGTTTACATGTTCCTTCGTTTATACCATGCACGTCACCTACCCCTTGCAGGTATCCACTTCATATATGCATATTAGTATTAGGTCCTCTCTTTTGGGGCGCATTCTCCTACATATTATCACATGCATGCCAAACGAGGAGACATATATTGGGTGAATAAATCACCCCTACAACAACTCGAGTAGATTCGAGAACATCACAATACAATACAAAATCAACATAGGAACACGATTACAAATTGGCTCAGAGAATCAAAATTGGGCCACAACATAGAGCATACACTAGCACCCAAACTTAGACAATAGTAGTGGATGTGTGTGTCCCCCTAAGTGTTAATTTCCTTGGCATAAAAACAATCAATTTATCAATACATCATTGTTTACAAAATTATTTAGATTAATTCTCTAGTAGTAGGAACTTGCCTCCAATTACAAAATACACTCTATCGGTTACAATTTGGAACAATTTAGAATAATCAAAGAAATCGAACAAATTGGGGTGTACCATCTTCTTTGGTGCTTATTCAGAAGAGGGAAAGAGAAAAACTAGAGCTCTCTCCCCAACACTCTTCTCTTGGCATGAGATTACCCAAAAACTCATTCTTGGCATGAGATTTCCCAAAAACTTGCTCTTGGTGTGATATCACCCAAAAACCTCACCATTGGCATTCAAAATCAAAACTCCAAAAAAACATGACATTTTTCTATTTCATACTCTCTTACCTATATTGACAATGCTCTATTCTAAGCTAACAAAACATGATTAAATAATATTCAAAATAGATATTTACATAGAGATTTCACACAACTCTAAACTCCAATATTATTACTACTCACACCATACAATCTGATACATTACACTCTATTATATAGGATTTATCTCATAACAATCTCTCCAACAACATTTGTTTTCACTCTCAACAAATTCACTTGATAATGAAAATAATAAAACAATAATTGTTTTATCACTAACCACTTACTAACCATATTTACCCACTAACATTTTACATCCACTTTTACATTTGACCATATGGTAAATATGAATACTATATGTTAGGCACTAAACCAAAGTTTCCTAACATTCCCCCCTTAGTGCTAACATGGGGAAATGTCCATGTTACACACTTGTGCACTGATTTCACGATCATGTGATTTTCCTTTGGCTTATCACAAAGAAAAAGTTGGCTTTCCATCGGTTAACCAAAAAATGAGAATGAGGTGGTTTTCCATTGGTTGAACATAAACCACAAGGGGTGAAGGTTTTCAAATGGTTTACCTACAACCATATCATTATGTTTCATTACATTCTACGGATCTCATCATAGTTTCTCTTCTAGAGATAACATTTTAGAATCCATGATAGTGCAAAACATATCATCCAACTCATAAAAATTGAAACATTGTGTTATTTCCCCCACAATTTGAAGTCTCCATAACACATTATTCTTAAAAACCACACTTTGAAATCAAAGAAAATGAAGACACGCTCACACACGTCACAAAATTAGTATGTGTTGCCTCGTTGGTGGTGACTAACGAGAGGACGGCAATTGTCCTCCATCCTTCATGTATCCTCTAGCCTCCAGTTAATGACTACTTAGTAAAATAAGTCTTGAGATGCGTATCCATATTCATATGGTTCAGTTCCTCTTCTCCCAATGATTCTTCATCTACTACTATTGCTCGAAGATACACCCAAAAAAATCAGACTCTTATAGATTTTTTAAGAATTTTCGATATTACTCCTTTTAAGTAATCAAGCAAATTAAAGCAGAAATGTAATAGAATTTGCACGATTATTGATTATGAAGTTCATAAATTTCCTATGTCTCGTGGTTCTTTCGAACCATTCCACAAGTAAAAATTTGTAAGTACAAATATTGATCTTATAATGAACATCTAATGGAATCTTATTGCCTATAAAGTGCTCCATCTTTTCAAGTGTTATCGTAAAATTGACAAGGGAAATTTTACCGATAACCATACCGAAAATTTTGTTTCGATCCCTCGTTAGGGATCCTTCACGTTCAAAATATTGTAAAATCCCTTCCCGGGAAATTCAGTTTTTGAACTTAGTCTTTTTTGAGCCTTTTTGGCTAGGCGCATGGTTTTGCCTTTGCAACATCAATTTTTGATGCGCCTCCTTAAAAGCCTTTGGCGCATGGTTTTCCATGTTAGCACGTCTTTCGGTGCGCCAAAGGATGTTGAGTGAGTTTTTGGTGCGCCAAAGGGCGCACGTAATATCTTTGTTACATCAAGTTTTAGCGCGCCAAAGGGCGCACATAGCTTCGTGTCGACAACTCGTTTGATGCGCCAAAGGCGCGCTCATTCTCCTGTTGTCATTTCCTTCCATGCGCCAAAGGGCGCACGCTTTCCCCTGTCGACAGCCGTTTCCATGCGCCATTTCAAAAGGTTGGTGGCGCATTAATGACAAGATTTTCTATATATATCAGTGCCCGCCATGTCATTTTCATTCCATTTTGACAAGCACGTGATCGCTCTGGATTTGTCAGCTCTGCTCTGTCATTATCTCGCCCTGTGGACCCGCTTTCCGATTTTAACATATATTTAAGGTAAGAGGTTCATCCTCTTTTTCATTGCATGCTTTCGTGTTTTGGTCTGTGTTTGGTCTGCTGGTCTGTGTTTAAAAGAGTATGTTTAGGTGTTTCCCCCTGAGCTTTTCCATCGTTTTCTTCTCTCCTCTTCTTCCCTTTTTCCAGATCTGCTGGTAAAGGGAGCTTTCTTGAATGGCTTGGCCTGATTAAACCTTTTATAAAACCTTACTTGCCCAAGTAACTATTTAGGTGGAGGAAATGAGTAAGAATGATTTGAGTGGTGAGTCTTTTTTCAAATGGCGCACTGGCGCGCCTTGTTACAATCAAGACAGTCGCGCCCCTCGGCGCACTTACCCGCCATGCAACATGCTCAAGACCCGCGCCTAGGGCGCACCCTGCCATCCTGCTGCAGTTTAAATTCATGCGCCCTCGAAGCGCGCCCCTTTTACATGCTGCAAGTTTAAATCCCGCGCTTCCATAAAAACTTTGGCGCACCCTTTATCCCTGCTACACGATGTTTTCATGCGCCAAAGGGCGCACCTAGCCTTCATGTAACGCAAACCTTATTTGCGCAAGTATAAAGCCAGATAAGGCGCGGGCGCACCCTCCATTGCAATAACATATTTCTTTAGGCGCACCATTTATTAATGATACACAATCTTCCCATGCGCCAAAGGGCGCACCGAACCTCAAAGTAACATGCACTTTCTGTGCGCCCTTCTATAAAATGCAGTCTGCTTCATCCATGCGCCATGCGCCTTTGGCGCCAACTTAACCTCTGTTGCACCCTTTTCCTGTGCGCCTTGACTATTCAGCCTGTTATATACATTTTTCATGCGCCCTGCGCCCCGAACCTTAAAAGTTCTAACTCTTTCTTCTGCTAGTATTCCAATGGAAGATCAAATGACTAATTCAAGCTTCTTGGATTGGGTTTCGCTCCTTCTACGTGCAGATCATCAGATAAGCCTTGAAGAACACATGTCTACGTCAAGCAAGAGACCCACCAAACCAAGAGGGAAGGCAAAGCTAACAGAAGAAGAAATGAAATACAAATATCAGAGGGTCAGGATGCCCGAATCACAGGCAGAGTGTAATATGGATGTCAGGGATTCTGAACTGGGCCACATTGACATAGAGGAATTCTGGGTAAGGACTCAGAAAGTGACAAGGAGTCCATGGATGGATAAATTGATAGGCAGCGCCCTGCACTTCGCCGGTGGGATTCCTGTCAGTGCTGTTAATAACGAGTTTATGATGGTTGTTGCACAATCCTTCAACAAAGACACAAGATGTGTCGAGAATAGCAAGGGCGAGGTAGTTATAAACCTTACTGCCCGTCGCTTTGAGTTAATGCTTGGCATCCCTCATCACCGGAACTATGTGGCTGTTAGCCAGCAAGAATGCATCAAGGCTTGGGAGGACAACGAGGACCAGTGCATGCAGTTAATGAATGAGGTCTACCTTAAGAATAAGAAGGTAGTGACCCGGTGGCCTCAAACTATCCACCGGAGTGATTTCTCAGAGGAACTCAGTGATACAATCACCTTCCTGAGCAGAGTCTTCGGTCTTTCAGATGCTCACTACTTCCATAAGTGGATGCTGCGGTACCTGGAAACAATGAATAAGAATCTGCCCGATCAGCGTTTCTGCTGGGGGGAGATAATAAGCAGCACAATATCCGAGCAACTGCAACAGTTCGCTACAACAGGAGTGTTCCACATGAACTCCTACGTAGTGTATGCTGCTGCGTCTGAAAGAGATTATCCAGGGCTGCACCGAAGTGGAACTTGGCCTCAGGCCAAAATATATGAATACTATCAAGAGCTGAAGCTGGAGAACAGCATCCAACACTTCGCTAAGATCAATGATGTTTTCTTCTATCACATCATGTGCATGTTGCGGCCAAATTTGACTCATAGCCGGACAACCAAAAACATAGTGGCAGTCACAGAGAAGTGGGGGGCCTTGTTCACCCAGTTTCCCACATTCACCTATCTGAGGGCGGTCAACTTTTTGGGCGAACCAACCAGGTTGCCAAGGTATGCTGGACCAAAGCTGATTTTATTGGAACTATCAAGACAGCTCGTCACATACCATGAAAAGTGCCTCAAGAGAAAGAAGGGCGGAACTCCTTTCCCCCTCACAGTAGGCCGTTACACATGCTCCAGCTATCACAAGGCGAAGGAGATGTTTGCTGAGCTAGAATTGCTCAACCTAAAGCATGATTTCCCAGCAAGGCCTACATTCGACCCTAGGGGCTGTCTACCAAGGGCTAAGCTTGATCCGATTCATGTCCCTCAGATTGAGGATATCTACATTGACGTTCTCCATGAGGTAGAACTCAGAAGAAAGGATCACTCTCGCTTGGCATTAACGGAAATCATCCATTACGGAGTGGCCATTGTCCCAAAAGGCTTCCAAACCACGGAAGACGAAGTAGACAAAGTGTATAATGACACAGAAGGGGATGATTGGCCCTTCCCGGACATTGACAGAAGCAAGGCTCCTCAGACAATCGAGGAGAGGGTCAAGGAGACTATGCGGAGAACAGAGCATTGGTGCCGCATGAATGGGTTAATCTACCTCGGTGTAGATTTTACAACTTCTCCTTTGGGTAATGCACCTCCAAGGTCAAAGAAGCAGCTAAAAGGCAAAGCTGCGGAAGGTGAGCCTAGCACCATTCAGGAGGAAGCCCCTGAAAGTCCTCTTCCTTCAGAGCCTGAACAAGTAATAACTCTGGATTCGCCAGAGAAGGAATTGACAGAGGATAGTCCTATACGCCCATCCACCCAGGATGTCGGCATCGCTACAACTACAGAGGTCCCTTCTATCCCTTCTTCTTCTCTTCCTCCCCTTCCTCAGATGTCGGCAACCACTCCTTTGGTTGTGTCCTCTCCTTCTTCTTCTACTCTCTCCCCTGCCTCTTCGTCCATCTTCTCCTCTCTCGCTGATTTGTCTTCCTCCATTTCTTCCCTCATTTCCGGGCTCCCTTCCCTTCCCATGTCTTCTACAGCTGCGGTTTCCCTTCCTCCCGTGGGCATGTCTTCGGCTATTCTTTCAATGCCGCCGCCGCGTGTCTCCACGTTCTTCCCCTCTTCTACCGTTGCTGCCTCCCCCTCTGTCTCTGGTCCTTCTTCAATAGGACCAGCTTGGATCTCTCAGCAGCTGAGCCAACCAAAGAGGAAAGTCCCCATCGCTCCGATGGACTTTTCAGTCATTCCGGCTAAAGGAGCAAAGAAGCACAAGCCGGTTACACGCTTCTCCAAGAGCGCTGCAGGTGAGAGGGTTATGGAAATAGCCTACCCTGATCCCACCAAAGAGAAAAAAGATCTGTCTCCGGCAGATTTCACAGTGACCCAAGTCACAATGGGGACATCCTCTGAAAGTCTCCAGGGGGAAGCTCTTTCCGCAGTTGATGCACTCTGCGAAAAGCTTCAAGAAACAAAGGAAGAAAAGAGGCTACTGAAGGAGCAGAATAAATACCTGCTTCAAGCCCTACAGAAGATGGGAAGTGCACCTCCCACAACTGCCGCCGAGACTCCTGAGCTGCTCAGTCAGGAGAAGATCAATGAATATTCAAAGATCGGCGAGCAGGGTATGGCTGTTTCTGCTTGGAGGAGCCAAATCCTTAAGGATAGTGAAAAGGTGATCGCCGAGTATATCAGTTTATACCTGAACATCGAGAAGGCGAATAAGGAACTCCAAACATTAGCAAGTCCAGTATCAGAAGAGCTCGAAAACGCCAGACTCCAACACGAGGCCTTCCAACAAATGTTCGACTGTTCAGTCGAAGATTTGGTCAAGTTTGGAGTATTCGGTCATCCAAGGACCCTCAACAAGACCATGTCCACTCTGGACTATCGGATAGATCAGCTCGAATTTGTGTTAGAGAAGATAGACAAGGTGAAGGAAGAGGCCCTGGATGCGATGCATCAAATGGAGAAGATTGTTCTATCTATGACTCCAGGGTTGCTCACTCCTTCCCTCACCTTGAGATCAGCTGACGATACTATCCGAATTTTCAAGGAGATAGCTTCTCAAGGGACAGGGCCAGAAGTCACGTTTGACATCGAATCCATCAATAACCTACTGGCCTGTAGGGACTTCATCGGATCCCTAATCGAGGCGGGTAAAGATTATTCCAAACTCCCGGAAAAGCTCATAGACGAGCGGGAGACTTGCGAAGCAATCAGTGAACGGCACAAGGATCCATCACAAGATCAATTTGGGCCAATGATCAGCAAGTTCTTGGAATACCGCGCTCAGTTCCACATCTCATCTCCTGATCAGCATCAGAAACAGGCGACCCCTTTTAGGCCACAGGATGATGATGATGAATAGCTTCTTCTTCTTCTTCTTCTTCTTCTCCTCTCTATTCTCCGACTTTCTCTTCGAAATATCTGAAGTGTGTTGGCACAAACGATGACATCATCCATGTTGCATCATGGGATGATGTCATCCATCCAAGTTGTCAAAGTCAACATGACTTTTGGATATTTTGTAAATATCTTGTGAATAAGTGGTTGGCTCCATTTTGCCTTCTCTCTCCCTCACTTTCTATAAATACTAGAATACTTGTTGTATTCGGGGGTGAACATTTTTCAGATAGAAATAGAAGTGAGGAGAGAAAGACTTTGAGCTTTCTTGTAACAGATAAAAACAATTAATACAATTATTCAGACTTTGTGCTCAATAGCTGTGTTATACATTAGATCTTTCTTATGTTAGATCTGCATGTGTCTTTTCTGTTGAATTCATATCTACTTTTCCGTCACTTGTTTATCAGTATTGCTTTGTTTATTTATGCAAGTAGGTTTGGCTCTGTTTACTACCAAGCCCAAAGCATAGATTTTCTGACCCTTCCGCTTTGGAACTCATTTCTTTTCTTCCTTCGGATCTGTTCTTTCTCTTCTCCTTCTTTTATTCCTTTCTCTTCGCAACCTAGAACACTCTACTGGGATCAGATCCCAACCCCCGAAGGCAGAATCTGTGAGACTTGCATAGGTTCCTGCTAGTAGAAGTAGCAATAAACCAGTTTCGCTTTGCTGTCTCAAAGAGGGGCTAAGCCCTGCACACCGTTGGCCCGTCTATCCATAGATCTGTCCACGCGACAGATTTTCGGACCAACACGAAGAACACCGATGATCAATCGGTCCATCCTCCACCTTCCTAGTGCACAAGTATCCTAAGGAATTTGATCACCTTCCAGACATTTACAAGATGCCCTATGGCACTCTAGTCCAAAACTCCAAGGTTCGCAAGTTTAAATGGGGCTCAATGGGCCTATTGGGTAGTAATAATAACTCCCAATCACAATGATTTTATATATTGTCACCTAAAAATAATAGGCGAAAATAATACAAAAATATGCCTCAATAAAAATAAAGAATTTAATATAGTGCCAATACTATATTAATTCTATAAGCCACCACTAATAAAATTCAAGATTTTAATATAGTATAAATACTATAAAAAAATCCACCACTAAGCTTAAAATAATAACTAAGCTCGTGTGTCTTAAAATGAAGGGGGTCGGGTCCCTTTTATAATGAAAAAGGGCCCGAATTATTTGCTTAAGAGCCTTATCACTCCATTCCCCTACATGGCCAGCTCACCTGGCAGGTTGGTTGGTGGATCGGTCTTATGGCTAAAAGATTGGGGGTTCAAATCCTCCCCTTATAATTTGGTGCCGACGGTTTTTGTTTAGCCATGGGTATTATCCCACATGGATCCCGCACATGGAAGGAGTGACATTGAAATGGGGTAGATTCCCCCTCTATTTTTGTGGCTAAGGCCACATGTGGCTTTTGTCCCCTACTCCATTGCTAAGCTCGACAATGGCTTGATCGGTGTACATTGGTTTCGCTGAGTTGTTGGTCAACTCGGTCATTGCAACTATGTTGGATATGTTGGTGGGTCTGTTTGACCACCTTGGATGATGTCAAGTCACTTTCCGGTGTGAGTTAGTTTATTCACCCAGAATCGTGGACTGGGGTGTATGGTATTTGGTTGAACAATAATCAAACCGTTTTCCATATACATAGGCAGTGTTGTGATAAACTCGAATGTGGAACCACTATGTGAATTAATCCTATCTCGTCCAATGTTAAAATCACACCCGAAGCATAAGGAAATAATTCAGACCTATAATTAGACCGTTGAGGATAATATAGGCCTCGGTGGGGATTTGACCACCCCACCGAGATAGAAATATATCTCGTCGAGCTCAAATTAATCCTACAATGCAACTCAAAAGGCTTAGTCCACTTATCACTCCTCGATAGGCATATTGAGCGAATTCGATTTGTGGTGGCAAGCCACATGGTGGCTTGAGGACCCACCACATTGGTGATAATAAAATAGTCCTCACAAGTGGTCGCTTTCTTTCGTTATAAATGTTGAGCCTCTTGTTTCGTTTACCCAAATTTTACACTGACAAAGACCATAGGTTGCAACCAATTCTAATAACATTCTTTTTCCTTGTCACCAACTACTACGTGTCACCTTATCATTGGTCCACCTGTTGACCTATTGACCAAGGTTGACACAAACTTTGATCGGCCACCATTTGCACATACGAGACTTTGTTTTCGATGTTCAAATAGTCGATGGAAAGCTCTCGATGTCATTTTTTTGCACTATGCAGTCACTCATCTATGTGATTTGTTTTTTTGTTATATATCTTCTCATTTTCTTGAGATACCAATTCAATGACCTTTTATGCTTCAACCTCATTTTCCTCTATGATATTTCTATGGAAATAGGCCATGAATTGTTTTAAGTTTCCTATAAATTCATTCATGTCCACCACCTCTTGGTTTTCTATAAATACCTCAAGGATGGTTTCTATGTAAATATATTATTACCCCTTAAAATGACATCATCTAAGTGTGGGGTATCCATCCCAATTGTTCATCCCATTCCTCTATTGAAGCCTTAGTATAATTATCAAATGTTTGGCACAGATCCATATCCTCTATTGTGAGCATCGTGGGATCCTTGCATTATTTTTCATCAAGGACCCTATCTATTACCTTAAGAATTTGTTGGATGATATACATTTTATCGATGATAGTGTGAGCCTTCCAATAAAATTCCAGTCACGTATTTTTACCTCAATAATTTCTTTCATTATATCAAATAGGGATAATAAAGCATGTTTTACTTTGTTGGCAATATCCTCAAGGATACTTGTTTTCCCCTATGCTTCCAATGTTTTTATTTGGCTTACATTTCATCGACCATTTGTACTAAAGTTTTTGTTGAAGCTTGTATGAAATACATCGAGGTTCATGACATTGAGTCACCTGTGACCCCTTTTTTCTATTTATGGTAAGATAAAATAATTCCTTATAAGTTTCATTCCATATGAGGGTCTTATTTGTAGACATCCTCTTTCTTGTTACTTTTTTCATGGTATCTATTTTTGGATTACACCCAATATTAATTTGAGGATCCTCTTGAGTATTCTAGTCGGGTTACTCCCTTTGGGATATTAAGGCTCATTCTACCTAGCCTTGTCTAGGTTCTTGAGGAAGTGTGTTGTAGAGGTTTTTTGTTCTTTTCCCTCGTATATTTTCTCCACCTCATTAGTTACTTTTGTTGATAGTGATCCTTGTGGAAAAACCGTCGAGTCGTAGGAAACTTAAGGTTAGTGAGACATGCACCCTAAGGTGACCTCTAGATTTTAAAGAAGTTGGCTATTCTTTTTGGTATGAGGTGAGGGTCAGATATAATGAAATAAAAATTTTAAATTAATGGGGAAATGCACCAAAAGTGAAGGAGTTAACCCATAACACAACTGCCTAGAATAGAGAAGAGGTGAGCAATAAAAAAGGTGGACAAGATGCACCATAGAACAGAGGAAAATCACACATAACACTACTCCAAACTACTTAAGCACAACTTATGAAGATAGTAATAGCATAAAAACATGCACAGTTATCCATGTCGAAATAAAGGCTATCAAAGATAATACAGATTACACAAAGGATGGACGAATTGCATCACAGGGCATATTATATTACTCCAAACAATGTGCACAATATTACAATAGATAAGAGGAAAATGCCATTACAAAGCTCAGAAAGAAGGCTAGAGCTCCAGCCTTTTATAGAAGAAGAACTGAGATAGAAGAAAAAACTAACTCACTCCCGATTCTTGTATATCTTCTTTGAATCCTTTGATTTCAATATATAGGAGGAGAAGGATGTGAGAGACAATTCTCAAACTCTTTTCAAAATGATTTTTAATTATGATAAATGGTGCAAAGTGACAGAAATAGATTTTTGAGATCTTTGTCACACTTTCCCATTATCTATTCTTTTAAAGAGTGAGAGCCATGCCTATTTAATGCATCTCTTAACTATCTTGCAACCAACTCCCTTGGAGTGGAATTATTATTCCAAATCATCATTACATATTTGGATATTTTAATTACTTATACATTGGGTCATGTGCTCATGATTCAAGTGGCACCTATCTATGTCATTAGATAAGAATGACCTTTTAAATACATGTGAAAAAATTAAGTATTCCTGGGTTCACACTCTTCGTATGAAACTATGCATTAACTTCATCCCTCAAAAGACAAACCAAATGACCCTTTGCCTCTAATATTTTCAAGATCCGAACATTTAAAATTTTTAGATAGGCTTCATAATTTCCCTTACGTGGTTTTGGCTTATCGCCAATCTTCGAGAAATCTACCTCGAACTCGAGCTAATTATTTGTGAAATCCACATTGAGGCCAAGCACCTCTCTAGGGTCTCTGCTTCCATTGTAGCTTTTGGAAGCACGTTGGGCTAACACCTAACATCATTTGTGATCGGGCCACTTTCCTTTGGGTAAGTAATGAGCCTGACACATATTACTGCAAAGACTTTTATCTTGGATGGGTCACTTATATTTGACTCCACGTGTAAGTGCCATGGGGCTTAGAGTCTTCCACTCCTTTTTATTTTCGGAACTTGTGCCGAGTTGACACTTGGCACTTTTCGGAGATCAATGCTTCCTTTTGATTCAACTTGTCCCGAATTAGCTTTAATTGTTGATTCATCTAAGTCTTCTTTCTACATTTCCAAAGGCTTGACTCCTGGTGGGATTCAAAACTACAAGAACCTTAAATCTTACTTGGTCAATTTAGTAGGAATATACTTGTTATCTAATATTAGTGGGCACTGGAATTTAGATAATAGTTTGGCAACTCACAAGGACCATTAGCCTGCTAAATGGAAAGAAACCACAACCTCCTGCTATCCATTGGGTCTGAGGCTACGTTAAGAGCTAATTTGAACCTAGTCCCTAGTATTTGAAGGTTTGCTAAGCCTCTGCAGCTGCTAGTCGATCCTTGCACTTTCCTACTCACATAAGGAAAACTCTGTAACTTGTTTTTGTGAGAGTAGAAAATTGAAGAATCCACAAGGTCACTCCTTTGAATGATTGTATTTTCTCGAGTGAAGACTATGAATTCTCCTGCTACACTAAGGTCTCCTTGGTGCCTATGGTTTCTTTTAATGGAGTAATAAAAATGTGGGCCTATACAAAGAGACAAAACATACATACCTCAAATGAGTCATGCAGAGTGTGCATACACACTTATTTTGTTGGAATAAATCTACTCCTACTCCTAAGCTAACTAGTTTTGGAAAATCTAAACAAAACCTAAAATAGGAAGGGAGAAATAACTTCCCTTCCTTATAAAGTGTGGCTATACAATTAATTTAGCAATAGGCATGGCTTGTAATAAGAGTGAAAAATTACCTTTCACTCTTCCACCCACGGTATCAACAAACAGAATGAATACCTCCTCAAGATGCTCATATTTTGGTTGGAGGTGTTGTAATTGACCCTTGGGGTCTTGAAAATTATCCTCATGCTCTGAAGTGAGCATGGGGCATTCGCGTTCTCCTTGGTCATAATGAGTACCAACCTCCGGTGGGGGGTCGGTCTAGCCTTCATTCTCTCGCCCGTCATTCGGATTACATCTTTTGGAATGGATCTCTTTTGCAGGTTTCCCAGAATGGTGTCATCCTTATTTACTCCTTCCTAATTTATAGCATTTTCACCAGAAAATCCAAGTTCTTGGATTGAAAGAAAAAATCTTTCAATGATACTTCTTTCTAGAGTCCTTGGATTAGTTCCAGGGGAACTATCATGAGTAGCAAGTTGTTTTTGTTGTGGGGTTGATGAATTAGCAAAGGTTTTAATTTCCATGAACTCTTCTTCATCGAGGTATCCCCACAAATATGATAAGCAATCCATCTTATATTCTTCCTCCTCTATCAAAGTCTCCCTCTCGTATGATGGCTTTTGAGTCTGCAAATTTTCCATCATGTGTAGCTTCATCTTACAATATGAATCCCATTGGCCCAAACTCTTCCAAAGTGGCTCTACTTTATGGGGAGGACAAATGAAGGAAATGTTTGTAGCTTCTTCTATGATCATCTCATGATACAAACCTCCTGAATTTGTATCACTTCTCACCATATGTTCCTCTTCTTTTGGATTTAGATTTGTTACTTGTTGGTGCAAGTGGTATAGCTTCTCGAAGAAAGGGAAGGGTAAAATGGATGGATTGGAGATGGAGAAGGGGGCTCAGAATTTGGAGTGGTATGGTACATGGTGAAGCTTGAGGTGGGATGGGAGATGTCCGGGGTGGGATGGGAGATGAATAAATATTTGGTGATTGACTCTCCCATCGACAAGGTTGTCTTGTACTTCACCCATTATATTTCAATACCCTCAATCCACTACGAAGTGCAGGAAGTATTTATTCTACAAAAATAAGCTTCTCCTACAAGCTATAATGTCCACGAATAGGGCTAACCCATGGAAAATATGCTTTTCATCCTATTATGAATGCCTCCATTTGGGCTATAGCCCGAGATTAAACCATGCCTACCTCTATTTGTGTTATCTTCTAGAGTAGACTAGCCTCTTCCAATTGTTCGTAGTCATCAAATGCGCGCCCGTGTGTTTGATCACTCTCAAATCCAAAATGGATTAGAATTTTCTCATTTGGGTCACCATAGTGACTTTGAAGCTGGTTATGCTACTAGTTTGGGGAAGACATGCCACTTATTCGATACTGAGGATACTGCTGAAAATGTGGATCCCATAGTGGTAATGAAGTCATGATTGCTCAAATTCATAATATGAAGAGAAATGGAAGATGTGGAAAGAAATATGAGTAGAAATGGATGAAAGGAAAGTATGTGGTCTTATATAATGATTTTTTTGGAACATTTGGAGTCACCGGATGTGTTTTTCAAATATCTCCATTAAATCTCGATCTTTACCAGAACAAACCAAATTGATGCATTGATAAAATACTAATATGAGTTGTCCCATTTGGCATGCTAGGAAAAATATTGATGGTGATACTCATGAGGACCACCCTCACGAGTCTTCCCATTGGGCGTGCAACAAAATTGTTGACGGTGATCTGATGAGGACCACCCTCGATGGCCCCATCCCCCGAGCATGCCAAAAAAACTATGGATGAACCGTCGAGTCATAGGAAATATTAGGTTAGTGGGTCGTGGACCCGAATGTGACCTCCATATTTTAAAGAAGCTAGCTCTTCTCTGTGGTATGAGGTGAGGGTCAAAGAAAATGAAATAAAACTTTAAACTTAATGGGGGAAATGTGCCGAAAATTGAAGGAGTTAACCCATAACACAACTTCTTGGAATAGAGAAAAGGTGAGAAATAAAAAGGGTGGACAAGATGCACCACTGACCAGGAGGAAAATCACACATAACGATACTCCAAACTACTTAAGCACAACTTAAGAAGATAATAATAGCATAAAAACAGGCACAATTATCCACAATGAAATAAAGGCTATCGAGAGATAATACAGATTATGCAAATGATAGATGAATTTCATTACAAGGAATATTATATTACTCCAAATTATTTTCACAAGTATTACAATAGATAAGAGGTAAAATTCCATTACGAAGCTCGGAAAGAAGGCTAGATTTCCAACCCCCGCCTTTTACGTAAGAAGAAGCGAGACAAAAGAAAAACTAACTCTCAATTCTTGTATATCTTTTCTTGAAAGAATTTGATTTCAATATATAGGAGGGTAAGTACATGAGATAAAATTATCAAACTCTTTTAAAAATGATTTTTTAACTATGATAAATGGTGAAAAGCGAGAGAAATATATTTTCAAGATATTTGTCACACTTTCCCATTATCTATTCTTTTGAAGGGTGAGAGCTATGCTTATTTAATGAATCTCTTAACTATCTTGCAATCAACTCCTTGGAGTGGACTTATTCTTCCAAATCATTATTACATATTTATATCTTTTAATTACTTATGCATTGGGTCTTGTGCTCATGATTCAAGTGGCACCTATCTATGTCATTCTATGAGAATGACCTTTTGAATGCAGGTGAACAAATTAAGTATTCCTAGGTTCACACTCTTCGCATGGAACTATGCATTAACTTCATCCCTAATTAGACCAGATGAATGACCATTTACCTTTGATATTTTCAAAATATCGAAACATTTAAACTTTTTGAGATAGGCTTCATAATTTCCCTTATGTGGTTTTTGGCTTATCGCCAATCTTTAGCAATCTACCTCAAACTCGAGAGCTGATTTATTGTGAAATCCATGTGGAGGCCAAGCACCTCTCTAGGTCTCTACTTCTAATGTAGCTTTTAGAAGGACGTTGGGCTAACACTGACATCATTTTTGATTGGGGCACTTTGCTTTGGGTAAGTAATGAGCCTCATGCATATTCTTGTGAAGACTTTTGTCTTGGATGGGTCACTTATAGTTGACTCCACGTGTAAGTCCCATGGGGCTTAGAGGCTTCCACTCCTTTTTCTTTCTAGAACTCGTGCCAGGTTGACACTTGGCACTATCTGTGAGATCGTTGCTTCCTTTTGAGTTGGCTTGTCCCAAATTAGCTTTAATTCATTGATTCAGCTAAGTCTTCTTTCTATGTTTCCAAAGGCTTGACTCCTAGTGGGATTTGAAACTACAAGAACCTTAAATCTTACTTGGTCAATTCAGTAGGAATATACTTGTTATCTAATCTTAGTGAGCAATAGAATTTAGATAATAGTTTGGCAACTCACAAGGACCATTAGCCTACTAAATGGAAAGAACCCACAATCTCTCACTATCCATTGGGTCGAGGCTGCGGTAAGAGCTAATATGAACTCGGTCCTAAGTATTTGAAGGTTTGTTAAGCCTCTCAGTAGCTGCTAGTCGATCCTTGCACTTTCCTACTCTCATAAGGAAAACTCTATAACTTATTTTTATGAGAGTAGAAAACTGAAGAATCCACAAAGTCACTCCTTTGAATGATTTTATTTGCTCTGTATTTTCTCGGAGTGAAAACTACAACTTCCGCAGACAACTATGAATTCTCCTGCTACACTAAGGTCTCCTTGGTGCCTCTCGGTTCCTTTTAATGGAGTAATAAAAATGTGGGCCTATATAAAGAGACTAAACATACATGCCTCAAATGAGTCATACAGAGTGTGCATCTACACTTATTTTGCTAGAAGTAATCTACTCCTACTCCTCGGCTAATTGGTTTTGAAAAAGGTAAACACAACATGAAACAAGCGGGGAGAAATAACTTCCCTCCTTATAAATTATGACCATACAATTAATTTAGAAATAGGCATGGCCTGTAATAAGAGTGAAAAATTACCTTTCACTCTTCCACCTATGGTATCAACAAACAGAATGAATACCTTCTCAAGATTCTCATCTTTTGGTTGGAGGTGTTGTAGTTGAACCTTGGGGTCTTAAAAATTATCCTCATGCTCTGAAGTGAGCATGACTGGCATTGGCATTCTCCTTGGTTGTGATGAGGACCACCCTCGGCGGGGTTGGTCGACCTTGCTTTTTCCCGTCATTTTGGATTACATCTTTTGGAACGGATCTCTTTTGTAGGTTTCCCAGAATGGTGTCATCCTTATTTACTCCTTCCTCATTTATAACATCATTTTCGAAAAATCCAAGATTTTGGATTGAAAGAAAAAAATCTTTCAATGATACTTCTTGCTAGAGTCCTTTGATTAGTTCCAAGGGAATTGTCATGAGCAATAGGATATTTTTGTTGTGGGGTTGATGAAGCAACAAAGGTTGTAATTTCCATGGGCTCTTCTTCATCGAGACATCCCCCAAATATGATAAGCAATCCATCTTTTCTTCTTCCTCCTCTGTCAAAGTTTCCCCCTCTTGTATGATGGCTTTTGAGTCTACAAATTTTCCATCATGTGATGCTTTGTTCTAAAATATGAAGCCCATTGGCCAAAACTCTTCCAGGGGCTCTACTTTGTGGGGAGTAAAAATAGAGAAAATGTCTACAACTTCTTCTATGCTCATCTCATGATACAAACCTCCTGAGTTTGTATCACTTCTCACCATATTCTCCTCTTCTTTTAGATTTGGAGTCGTTACTTGTTGGTGCGAGGGGTATAGCTGCTCAAAGAAAGGGAAAGGGTCGAATGGATGGCTTAGAGATGGAGAAGGGGACTCAACATTTGGAGTGGTATGGTATGGTGAAACCTAAGGTGGGATGGGAGATGAATAAAGAGTCGGTGATTGAATCTCCCATCGAAAAGGTTGTATCATGCTTCACCCATATATTTTAATACCCTCGATCCACTACGAAGTAGAGGTAATTCTTATAAAAACTAAGCTTCTCCTATTAGCTATAGTGTATGGGAACAGGATCAATCCTTGGACAAGGTGCTTTGCATCCTATTTTGAATGCCTCCATTTGTGCTATAGCCTGAGATTGAACCATGTCGCCTCTATTTATGTTATCTTCTCAAGTAAACCATCCTCTTAAAGCATGTATTACACAATATATATATAAGTATTGCAGCCTACTCTATTGCTTGTAACCTGGAGTTTTCATATTAATAAAATATCTCAAGAATTGTCATGATTTTGCATTGAAATTTGGTATCAGAGCAGGTGATTCTAAACTTGTGAGGAAAAATATTGGAAGCATTATTGGGTTTCAAGAGAGATTGTAGAAGTTTGAACAAGGTGGAGCAATTGCAACACGTGTCTTCACAAAACTTGGCCATGTTTCCATGTACTCAATAAAATATGCACAAAATAGGTAGCTTGAAATGCAATTTTAACTTATTCAATTTTATTTAGACTTTGCTCCTCTCCAAGCATTCAAACCTTCAATCATTAAACAAATTAAAGATCAAATCTGGGAAGTATGGTAAAAGCATTTCTTGAGAGGATCATCCAAAATTCTCAAAAGAAATGCAAGAAGAGACGCTTCTTTTTGCCTTAATATTTTTATGCAACTTTATCCTAATTTTATTTTATTAATTTTCATATAAATTAGGGCCAAGCATATATATTGTTAAGTTTATATAAAAATAAACCTTACAAAATTTGAATTTTTCTTATAGTCTACTTGAAAAGATAATTAACTCATATCTCAAAAATTAGTTAGATTCAAAAGTTGAAACTTGGGAACATTATGTATTTTGTCATTTTTTTAGAAAAAAAAATAAAGTTTGAAAAATTCCTCTTAAAAATCATGTTTTTAACGTTTGTCTTTTACCGTAAAATTTATAGTTAATTATGTATCGAACAAACCGAGAAAGAGTTAGGACTTGAAATTTTGAGAGAATTCATAAAATCATGTAATTAAAAACCCTATTAATTAATTTTCTATAGATCCTATGTTTTATAGATACGAAACTATAGTAAAAATTTAATTTTTACCTTTTAAATCCACGAAATCACATCTAATTGATTTCTTACAAACCGTGAAAGCCGTGTTGAAGTTGAAATTTTACGAAAATTTTGAAATTCCATTAAAAATTGTGTATAAATTATAGTACTTTTAATTATAATAAAAATATATTTGTTAAGGTTTTGTGATTTTTCTAAGCATAAACAAGAAAATCAAATAAATCAATGATAAGAAGAAATGTTGTCACCGCAGTCTTCATCATGGTTACAAATACTCCTATATTTTTTCATCCAGTTATCATATCCTAAGAGGAGATAACTATGTGGCATGGAAGTTCAAAATCAAAACACAAATCAATTTTGAAGACATATGGCCTATTGTGGAAGGATCTTTCAATAGACCAAATATAGATATTGTTGCACAATATCATCTTAATCAAGATAATTAGAAGGCCAAAATGATAATATTGTCTACATTATTAGATGAAGTGTAACCACACATTGGAGATTTAAAAATAAATAAATAAGTATAGGATAAATTGTATACAGTCTATGAGGCCAAGAACATGAACACCATTTTGCACTTGTAAAGTCAACTTTATAGTCTCAAACTCAAAAATGGTGAGAAAAATGAGGTTTTTATATAGCGTGTTAAAATATTTGAGATTCATTGCAAGCATTATAAGAGGATGTAATAGAGGAATATCTTGTACATATCATCTTGAGGTCACTACCCCTTCTTCTTTGGATCTTCGTGACTGCATTGAATGTCACAGGCCAAATATCGACTTTTAAAAATTTGGTAAACATGTTGCAATAAGAGGATTTCATGCACGCATAAGAATAAGAAGAATAACAAGATCTATCTTGTCATTAAAAAGGGAAATTATCATTTTAATCCAAGAATTAAAGCGATAAAAGGGGAAAACAACATAAAAAGTGTTTGATTTGTGGCAGGAAAGGCCATAAACTAAAATATTGTTGGTATAATACATCCTATAAGGGATCACCAAGTGGAAAGAAGAAAAATAGCCAACAATCATATTAGGGACAACAAAATAATAAACAATGGTAGAAGAAGGGGAACAAGAGGAAGAAACCCCAACATCAAGGAAATGTCATTGAACAGGAAGATAACATAGATGATAAATACTTCTTATACATTTCCCAATCAAATGAAGAAGTCATGTCTCAAAATTCTATCTAGTAAATTGACTCAGTAGCCACCCAACACATGACTAGATGTAAGGATTGGTTCTTCACTTTGAATGACACACCCACCAAAAACCATGTTTCATTGGGTGATGATAGCTCCTATATTGTCCAAGGTATTGGTAGTGTTTTTTCCCCTTGGCACAAATTAAATATAAAATAACTAGTGTTTTATATGTTGTACTAGTTTGAAAAAGAATCTACTATAAGTTGGTCAAATTTGAGATCACAATTTGAAGATTGATTTTCACTATAAAGGTGGAAATAAAATGTATTTGATTAGTGATAAATATGTAAGATCAAAAATTGTTACAAGAGCTTCCAATGTGGGATTGATATTCCACCTTGATTTTTTACATAGAGACAATAAAGAACTTATGTTAAAAGACACCTCCTCAGCACAGTTGTGATATTGGAGACCTGACCACGTTAGTTTCAAATATATTAACACACTTTGCCAATATGATATGGTGAGAGGACTTCCAACTCTCAAGAAGGAAAAATAAAAGTTCCAACATTTCTTGGCAGGAAAACAACATCGATCACCTTTCTAGGAAGTAAATTTTAGGCTCTAAGTAAGTTTGATCTAGTACATACCAATATTTGTGCACCCATGAGACCTAGTCATGCTGGTTTTCAGTATATTATGTTATGTGTTGATGAATTTCATAGAAAATTTGAATTTATTGTCTTCATAATAAAGTTGAAGATTTTGAGTACTATAAGAAATTAAAAGTCACATTTGATATTTACTCTGGTCAATAATTTAAAATATCTTCTCATATTGAAGGGGAATACACCAACAATGAGTTCAAATCCTTCTTGGAAACTCATGAAATTTATCAACAAATTCCTCCTCCACATACACCATAGTAAAATGGTGTTTTAGAGAGGATAAATCATATTATCATAGAGATGGTGTTATGTGTGATCAATGATCCAGGATTGACTAAGATATACCAGGATGAAGTAGCCAAAATAAGTATACTTGATTAATAGAGTTCCCCCTTTGTTGCTCTTGATAGGTTAACACTACATGAAGCATGATCAGGGTAGAAGCTATCTATTTCACATATAAGATTTTTTCGATGTAGAGTGAGCATGCACATTCCTAAGAAGAAGAGAACATTGTTTTACATGAAAGTTGAGAAATACATATTCTTAAGGTATAGTGAAGATGATCTTGGTTATAGGTTGATGGATATGAAAACCAGAAAGGTGTACACAAGTAGGGATAGTAAGTTTTTTTTAAAGCAAAAATAGATGTTACTTCCACAAACTCGCCCGATGATTGAATTAACCACGTTATGAAAACAAATGATGATCTTCCCTAAGATGAAGAAAATCATGATGGGGATGATGGTGATGATTTGACAAGACCACCACCCACAAGAACATCTCAATGTATGAATAAATGGTATACTAATGTGATACAAGATGTGAAATTGGATAGTCTCCTAGAAACATCGACACTTGGACTATGGAATCATATGAAGGCTCATGATGAGGTAAATTTTTACTTAATAAGTAAATTTGTTGAGTTTTGAGACCTCTACAATTAAGGAATACCTATAGTCCAATTCTTGGAAAGATTCCATGAGTGTTGAGTATCAATCTATGATGAAAAATAACACATGGCATCTTTTTGATCTTCTACCAGGGAAGAAGGCCTTTGGATTTTCAAAATGAAGTAGAATGAAAATGGCACTATTGATAAGTATAAGGAGAGAATGGTAGTGAAGGGGTATGGTAAGAAATAAGGCATTCACTACAAGGAGAATTTTAATCCCATAAATAAGATTAAAATTATCGAATGATTTTTCTCTAGTTGCACAGTTTGGTTAGATAGTCCACCAAATTGACGTGAAATGTAACTTTCTCAATGAAGATTTTAGAGAAGAGGTCTACATGAATCAATAAGAAGGTTTTTTCATACCTTGAAAATAATAAACGATGTGTAGACTCATGAAATATTTGTATGGTCTTAAACAAACTACTCATTCTTAATACATCAAGATAGATACGCATCTCATTCATCATGGATTCCAGAGGAATCCTTGTGACCCCAATCTCTACCTAAAAAGTAATGGGGAGATTGTGATTTTTTTAATGTAGATGATATAGTCATCATTAGTTGTTCATTAAATATTATTGATGCCACCAAGAAATATCTTAATCGATCATTCAACATGGTGATCTCAAAGGCTATGACACTATTGTCTTAGTTTGGAATTATGGTATAAGGATAATCATATTTTTGTATATTAGTTGAAATATGCTAACACTATGCTCGAGAAGTTTCATATTATGGATTATAAGCACATTGTCCCACCTATGGAGATAATACTTCATTTTTCTTGTACATATCCCTCACCACAAGTGAATGCAAATCTCTATCGAATGTTGATTTTGATTCTCATTTACTTGACTTATAATAGGCTAGACATCAATTATGTTGATAGTTATCTATCACAGTTCATGTAGGAACTAGGAACATGTCACTAAAAAACATCAAATAAGATTTTGAGGTATATTAGAGGAACTATGGATTATTTCCTAGAATACAAGAAGAATGGTTAGCTCTTCCTACTAGATATTTGAAATCATATCATGTGTAAAGCCCATACATGTAGGACCAAACCACAAGCCAAAATAAACCAGTATAAATTTATTTATTTCTTTTCTTGTTTTACAACACCGCTTGGGCTCACTTAGAATAACACACACTTATCCATCCACTAAGACTATCCATGAATTCCTTTGGTTCCTACAAATCAAAACACACAATACTCCTTATTCCTCCATTCACTAAAAAAATATTATTCCTCAAATAAAAAAGATGCAATCTCACCCCAACATGAAGAAAATACATACAATCATGATAACACAAGATGCACATTAATGCCACATTTGCTTAAACAGGTGATTTTTTTTTATCTTATCACAAATGAGAACTAGAAGATAAAGATGTTCCATAAAGTACATATCTTTCATTGTTTACATTATCATTACAATTTAATTCCTTTACTATGCCTTATTAATTTGAAGAGAATTTAATGTATAAAGACATATATTCTCATTTTCAAAAATTCCATATTCTTCATTTCATCTAAATATTATCTTGCAAGTACACTTTATTTGTTTTCATTATCTATTACAATTAATCTTTGTAATTCAAATATTAGAAAAAAACATTTTTAAACACATACAAGTCTCATAAAAATCGTTCTCAAGCTAAGGATTCATATTCCTAAAAACATATTTACATGACATTTAGTTTTAATTTCATAATATAAAGAGGAATGTAGACACAAAATATATGAACTTGGGTACATTTATAGGTCCTAAATTATAATAATTTATACATGATTCCTAAGCAAGAAAAATAGTGGTTGAAAACTCCTTTTGGCCTTTTTTCTTTATATCTTGCATTCTTACTAGTCTTACACATCTTAGAGCCTTGCCTGAACTTCATTTATTTATCTTTTATGGTCTCAGACACTAGCACCCAATTAGGACAGAAGCACCCAAGCACGCTTGTCCCTAATGGGCATTCCGGCCTTCTTTATCATTTTCTTACCTTTTTGGTTTTATTTTAGTTCTTAGTATTCTTTTAGTACTTTGGGTTGTCATTTCAGTTGTCAATTACAAAATTATTTAAGATTGCATCCAAAGGCACAAAGAGCATTAGAAAACATACATCTATCACATCCATATAAGGGACAAGGGCTACATCACTCTTCATACACATCATATAAGGGGTAGTTTATTCTATTCCATCTCACACATTTACATACTTGGAGTGTTGGTCAAACAAAATATGGAACTTAGCAAAGAACATACAGAAGGTTTATGTGGAAGAGAAGAGCACAGAGACAAATTCGGGACTTAGCTGTTTTCACAATGAGGAGCTATTTTTGGAGATAGCATGCAGAGCACACAAATGGGATGAATACTTGTGCGACATGCATTGGTTTATTTTGGAGGATCAGCTACGAAGTGCTTTGCATGGATACAAGCTGAGAATAGATTTACTACTAAAAGTTAACTAGAAGAAGTTTATTGTTAGTGCACTTGCATGTGTGGTTATTATTGTAATGGTGCATGGTTAATAATAACATGTGAACTATTTTGGGATTAGATAAGCGGTGAAGGGAAAGTCCCCACCCTTATAAATATGAAAGAACTCGTGGCACATGCTGGGGATGTAAGAACTGAATTATTATGAGGTTATGTTATCAAATCTTATGCGCACAAAGACTATGGTACTATTTATTGTAATAATCTTTCGTGTTTTTATCATGTTTAATGCAATGAAATGTGTTGGTTGAATTAGCTTGTCAAATCCACGAGTATGATTGGTTCGTGCATGTTTGATTTCATCATGGCTATCTCTTAAGTCTATTATTCTCTAGATCTAGATCTGAATATGTACTGTAGAATGATATATTAGCCATAGATCTCGAATGCTTTAAGTCTTCATAATGCTAACATCCTACAACAAAGCAACCCTAAAGAGGGACATGGTACCATTGTAATCTTTGGGTGAGTGCTCGATCTAGGGTGAGTGATGTGCCGTGCGCCTGGACTTTTACTTGTGAAATCTAGGCTACATCATTGGTTCCATTACCGAGACCTTTTTTCAGTTGTTTTTTGGATGGTTTTGCGATGAATACATATCATTTGACCCTAGCAAGTGTTGAAGAGTGGATACACGACCTAGAAGAATAATATGTACGGAAATTCAACACACTGGATCCAAGTTTAACGCATGCACGTGGGTGGATCGGAATTTGTATGACTATTTATACGAGAGCTTCTTCACTATCTTTCCAATATAAATGTATGAATTTCTGATTGCTTATGCATCTAAACATAATTGGAGGTATCACACACTTGTCTGGATGTAGGAATAATTTCAGGCCCTTTATGATGCTGATATGATTTGGACTTATGCTGTAGAGATGTGGTTTCACGGTATTTTGAATAGTTATATCTTGGAGTACTCAATTTCCACTTATTCATGCCTAGAGGTAGTTGAATTCTAGTTTTTACAATATCCAAGGGGAACATACCTACAATTCATTCCATTGGCAATCAAAATTATGATCATAACCTTGAACTTGGAGAGTAAACCGATGGCTAAGTAAACCCCACCACACGCAGGGGGAAGGAGCAAGCTTGGTGAAAGATGGCAGACCTAGTGATAGAGAGGAAGAGAGAGGAAAGGTGGCTTAAGTATAATGAGGCGCGTGAGAGGGTGGTAGAGAAGCAATGGGAGGTTATAGAGAAAATGGTGTTGTGGAGAAAGATAGTTTGGGAAGGAGTTGAAGTTCACACAGAAGACATGGAAGCCAAGCATCAAGAACTATCGCATTTGGGAAAGCATGAAAGGGAACCTCCTCGCATCATGAAGAAGCACACTAGAAGAGACAACCTAGGTCGTGGGCACGCATTTGAATCCACCTAGCAACCTTGCCCTTGCACTTGGTTTTCCAACATATAGGAAAATAAGCATCAACAAATTAATTCAAGCAATGGGAGAGCAGGAGCAAGTCTTATAAGAGGCACATTGATGGAAGTGAAAATAGCTTCATTGTTATATGGGAGTACCTTTTTGGGTGTATCATCTACACAAAATTTAGGTGCACAGATTTTTGGACTATATGCGGGAGTAGAGACACTTTGCAGCTGTTGGGGTGTAATTCAAGACTATGGTTGGGACACAGGAAGTGCATCTTTTGGTCGACCCAAGATACGGGTTTAGGATCAAGAGGTATAGGTCACTCTAGCTTTGTTGGATTTGGTGGTTCTAGAGGCAGAGGAAACACAGGAGGTTTTGGATCAGGTGGGCAAGGTCCGCACCAACCCAAAATATTTACATGGAGATGTATCTTCATCTCCCGGAGTATAGGCCCATAGAAGATGTTGTTGAACATGTACATATGTGTGAAATAATGTGGTGCGTAAAAGGAATCATGACTTCGAGCATAGGGAAAGTCAATTTTATACTACATTACAAGGTGCACACACAACTTGTATAGAAATTTTGACCACTGGTTAGACTTACGTAGACTATGCAACCTTAAAAATACTTTCCTTAAATAGTTTTACATCCTTGAGTTTGAGCGAGAAGATTATAAGTAAGCTCAAGGATATCAAGCAAGGCACTACTAAGAGTGTCAGAGAGTATGATGCCCATTTCAAAATGATGTTATCTAAGTTGTCTTATGATATTCATGTAAGCCAACATGCACAATGGTTTGTTGGAGGTCTGATTACACCTTTTAGGAAGGCACTATCACATAAAACATACACTAATCGTGCCAATCACTTGAACCCGCCTTATGCGTTGAGGCAGTTGGAAGTATAGACACTGAGGTAAGCCCATTTTTAGAAGCACAGATTGTAGATATGACAAAGAAGTTGGAGAAACTATCGGAAAGCTCAAAGACATGAGACATGCACAGGGATTTGGTGAACATATGTGAATTGGAAGGTCACACAAAGGATAGTTGTCCCCACAGATCAGTGCACTCATTATTGTTGGATTATGAGATATGTCATTTAAACCATGATGTTAGCCACTACCCATTACTACAACACGCGATAAGGAAGAATGTTTCATGCTACTACAAAATTTGTAGGTCCACGACTCATGACATGGAAGACTTCGGCTGATTGGTCAGATCCATGATGCTATAGATATTAGTGTATGACAGATAAGAGTTTTAGATAACTCTAAAGGAAAGAACGAGCATCAGGATCGGAGACACAATTAGGTGTACTATGATTGGAATGAAGGGAGTTTTGAAGGTAGCCATGGCCGAGGTCAAGGATATCATGGTGGATTTGGAGGACAAGGTCATGGCGGTGGATGAAGCGAGTTACCTCATGGAATGTGTTACACATGTGGTTCTCCTAACCACTATGTGAAATTTCTCATAATATTACATGTTCTTTCTGTGGAAAGAATCATAATTATGAGGAGTGCTTGGAATTTTATGATAATCTTATCAAGCAACATAAATAGGAAAACAAAGGTGCAGGGATGGTTAGGATACAATGTGCTATGGAAAATCAGTGGATGCCCAAGTTGGAACCAGAATCTGAGGCATTGTAGGTAAAGATCATGACCCGCATTGAAGCAACGCTCACCAGGGAAGCATTACAATAGAAGCCTATCATCATTAAGGAGGAGGTTCTACATGCACGGTACTCGAGATCCTTCCCATTAGAAGGAGGTTTATCAAGAAACCATGGAGGTACTCAGGGATCTTCAAGGTGAGATACTGTATTTAAAAGAGAAATAATTGAAGATGGAGAAAAGAAAGCATCGAGATGGTCCAAGCTGATATGGATGACTTGAGAAAAGTGTTGTAGTCATTTTTAATCCTATCAAAAATAAAGGAACCCCATGCACAATGGCCTATCACCTAGTGAAAGTTGAGCACTCACCCGAGGCATGCACAGCTTGAATCTCTCTTTTATGTGAGTTTAGTGGGAAACATCATCTATGATTGGTGTAAGAGATTTTAGAGGGGAAGACATACAAGAACCTTAGGGCTCAGAACGGCCTCTAGATCCTTACTGGTCACTTGATTAGGTGCTTAACAAAATCCATGATAGGTATTGTGACATAAAGAAACATACAAGCATTCATACTTAGTCATGAAAGGAAAGATAACTCATAAAAGAGAAATATGCATTAGAACCATTGATATTCATATATATATATTATAACAAGTAACCTTATTACATCCACGGAACCATTATAGAGGGTCGCAGAGAAGCAGACCGCAATCATGCATGGCACTAGACTTAATGTAACTATGCTTCCCAAAAGAAAATTTACAACCCCTAGGCCTAATGCATTCTCTCCCAAATACAACCATTCATTGACAGAGTCCTCGTAACATTTCTGTAGAGCTCCACTCACTCTCTAGGTGTCTATCTCTATGTGTATATGTATCTGTGTGTGTTTTTGTCTCTGCAGGCGCTCATATTTATAGCTTTCCTGGATTGCCAACCCATCCTCTAGCACCCTTAGATCCGGTGCCAAGTGTCGAATGTGGTCCTCCATGCGAGCATGCTTCTCCAAGCCTGAGCTCTCCACCTTATTCCATGATGTTCTTTTAGAAGATTCCATCGCCAGCATGCTCCATCTCGGCCAACCTGTCACTAGTCTGGCATCTTATCCATGTGCAACCGGGTCATGATTTTCACGTGTTCTACTCCGGACGTCCAAAATGACTAAGTCCCGATCCTTTCACGTGTCGCACGTGCCACGTGCTTCCTTAATTCCTTCTCTTGCGTGATTTTTCCTTGCGTGCCTTTCTATAACTGGGACCTTGCGTGCCTATGCACCTTCATACTTGGCCAATATTCCAGGGGTCCAACATCACCCCACACTACGCCTGTTCTCCATTTGTGGAAACAATCTACTTAGCCAAGAATGTAGGCTTCCTTAAAGAACCAAGGTGTATTCTTACATTTTGTAAAATAATAAAGGAATGAAAGAATAGGGGAAGAATGAAGAATGGGGGGCATCAATTCAATAAGCTGGGAAAATCCCTCCATAAGTCTACCTCCAGCTTGTTCCAAATGTCGACCTCACTCTGTGCCTTCTAATAGAGGTCGCCGACTAGGATGCTCACCTCGTCAAAACTCAGGCCAATTCCCTGGGTGCCCAAAGTGTCCATGATCTTCTCCATCTCCTTACCCAAGTCTTCAAGCGTGTCCATCCTCCTGGTAATCTAAGGATATAGTTCTTTCAGTTGGGCCTTGATTAAGCTCCTTAAAGCTTTAATTTCCTCATATTTGTATTCCACTTCGGCAAGAACCTTATCCCTCTTTGCCCTATTTCCTTTATTCTTCTCCTGGAATTCCTTTAGCTCTGCTTCAAGTGTGGTAACCCATGAGCTTGCTACCTTATCCCTATCTATGCAGGTATCATATGCGGCCTCAGATTGGGTAGTGACTTTAACTTCCATGAAGCACTGGCTATACTCCACAATGAGTGCTACCACCTTTAACCTATACTCCTCCTTTAAGCGTGCGGTCATTTCTTCTACTAGACTCCAGGACCAAAGGTCATCTCTCCATAGTGAGGATGCATGTTAGATCTTCTATACATTCTAGAAGGGATGAGTACTTTTGTGTGGGTGGTGCTAAGTCTGGGTGCTTTAAAAGGATGACGCCCTTGATAGACTCCATCTTCTTGTACACTTCCTGCACCTTTATCTTCTCTTCTTCTAACTCGCACCTTAGTTGTGCACTGATCAGCTCTTCCTACTTCAAGCTTTGGGTCTTCTCCGCTAGCTCCTCTTCCTTCTTCCCTAGTTTCTCCTCTAGTACTCTTATCCTATCATTACACGCAAAGAGCCTAGCCTTTGTCTCGACCGTGACCTTGTTGAGCGTGTTACAAACTTTCTCATCTGAGAGTTCTTAGGCATTCACCAAGGGATTGGCTCCCTTAGAATCTAGTACTGTGATGATCTCTCCTTGGCATACTTCAAAGTCTAGCTCATCAATGTGGGACTCAAACACCCAAGAGAGCATCTTCTTCGTTCTGGGGTATGTGCCCTCCTTCTCAAATGACCCAATGGCTAAAATCCTTTCTGTGGGTATCGTGATTTGGAACCACGTGTGTAGTACCTTCCATGAGTCATTGATGTATCCCATTACTTGTCTTTATTCTATATCGAGGGCTCTTCTACCTGAGCACATGCCTTTGGGAAAACTCATTGTTAGAGCGGGACCTCCTCCCATGCTGTCATGCTCCTTATCGGTGTTTTCCTTCCCTTCCTCCAGCACTATGTCAGCGCTACGCTCCAACTCTTGGTCTACGGGCCTCAATGATTCTCTTTGCTTCTCTCTCCATAACCTCGGTGATCTGCTCCTTAGTGAAACTTATAGCTCCCTGCTTCTCCCTGGCAACCTCCTCATTCCCCTCTATATCTCTTGTACCTTGCTCATCCCTGTACACCCTTGTGCCATGTGAATATGAACTCCTGATTCGTACACGTTGAACACATGTGGTTCCTAGTCCTTCTCAGGCTCTTCTTCCTTGCTATCATCTTCTTCACTCTCGCCTTCTCTTTTCCCCATGTAATTCTCAAGTCAGCGTCTCCTCTGAGTCAACTTTTTCATCCACCCTCTGCTTTTTCCTAAGAGGTGTCTCCTTAATGGGGATTCAGTCTCTTCTTCTTCCTTAGGTGACTCTTCCTTGGTGAGTGGTTTCCTAGGTGCCTCCACTTCTAGTGTCTTCTCCTTCACCGAGGACTTTTTCCTCCACATGTAAGTGCTTGGCTTGGTGCTTGTTGTTGGCATGCTCACTGTCTGAGCAGTCTGCACACTTGGTGCTTTATCTTCTCTTCCCCTCTTCTTGGGTGCATGCTTCTTCCTCTCCATGGGATCCTCAAGTATGGAGACTTTGTTCTCCAGGTACGTGCCCTTTTCAAACTTTGGCCTTATACGGAGGTACACACACACCGCGGATCCTCCTGCAATGGGTAGTGTTATCGGCCTTGTCATCTAGACCTCGTGTGACACGTACCTTTCCACGTATGCGCACTTACCACCAGGGTAGTTTAATCTCTTCCACATCTCTCTATGCTCTTGGTCCAGACTACCTAGTTCCAACCTCAACTTCTTTGATTCCTTAAATCTATTTACTCCCTTGGAAGTATTGAGCAGTGAATGTGAAAGGAAGTTTGCACCAAGGGCTCCATAACTCATCTATCAGTCTAAACCTACCCAGGAAAAAATGTTGATAAATAGTGAATTCGGATTCCGCTTCGGTGGCTACTGGGAGATGTTCAGGGATCCTCCACTCTGCCATGAATGCATTCCTTAGTTACGTATACCATTTCTCCAGTTGCACCTTGTGGGGTGTCGTCATTGTGTCACAGGCATACTTCTCGAATCTCTTCGTGGGTGAAGGATCCTCGGTGGGGTACTCCCATACGAACTTGTCTGGTGCATCAGGCACTCCAATCTCTAAAAATACAATGGTCAAGAGGATGTTGCCGAAGAGGATTTTTCCCCCTCCTTCACACAACTGACAATTTCCTCTGCAATGTAAGCAGACAAGTTGTATATAGTGCCTTCTATAATTTTTCTGCAAACATGCAGCCAAGGCTTATTGACCTGGGTCCATCTCTCCTAGCCATTCAACTTTGTTACTAGATGTGCATCCATTTTCATCATGGGGTCCTTGATGTCTAAAATGTCATAATACCATGACCCCTTCTTGCAGGCATATTCATTTATGGTCTCTTGAATTGCCTCCTTGTCACTCAAGTCATCCTCTAAGTTGTTTCCTTCACATATAAGGCTGTGAAGTGAGAGATAAGCTGGGGAGTGACATGCATCTTGCACCCTACAAAGTGGAAGTAATCCTCGTGTACCCGTGACATTAACCATTGAGTACAGCGCTCTGGTTTTCCAAAATAAGGTAACTCATAGAGTTGTAACAACCCTGCCTTCTCCATTTTGACCTTCACGTCATCATTGTAGATCGACAAGCCCTCTGGTGTTCGTTTACTTGTGGGGTGTACTAATTCTAGTGCCATGTCCTTCTCTATTGTGTTTGTTTTGTGGTTATAATCACTTACAGTGTACGTTTCTCAAGTGGGATTCCCACTCCTTACCCATCATCACCCCATATGGGTATTGCATCTCTGCATACCATTCTTCATTTTGTTTACATCGGGTTCTTGTTGTTTGGCCTTGGCCTTGCCCTTTCCTTTCTTGGGTTCCATTATCGTGGTATTTTTATCACTCCACTCCCTCCTTTTTCTCTTTTATACTTCTTCCAACCTCCGGTCTCAAATCCGTGATATAAATCTCTTCAACTTGTGCCCTACTTTTTCGAACCCTAACTGGGATCAAAATTCCACAAGAAAATGCCTCCTCACAACTCTTTTCACGCCCGTGTAACCCCTTCCTTCTAGTTTGCAAAATCAAACTAGTTGCTCATGCTTCAATCTCACAAATATTTCTTCGCACGATCAAATCTAGAAACCCTAGTTTATAAAACTCACTCCTTTCTCTATTTCTCAAAGTGAAAATAAAAGTTCCTCGACTCTTTTCTTATAGATTTTCTCTTTCGAACATTAAATGATACTTCACCTACCACCATATTTTTTTCATTTAATGCATATTTTTCAAATGAAGCCCATCTTTAGCGCTTTTACTCACGTGCCCAACCTACACAAAAACTCCTCCAACCTTCCGGCACATAACCAATATAACATGAGAGGAGACTATTCCGCACACGTAACCCGCACCGAAGGCACTTCTGTCTTGATTCTTGCTCTCGCCTACCTCATGTTGCTTAAATGTGCATTCTCCTCCTCAGTACGCGGGATCTACAAGTAGCTCTATCCTAGCACCAACCATTCTTCTTCCATCTTTTCTCCTCATACACCTCTTTCAACCGAGCCATTCAACAGGGCTTTTCAACACAACTTTCTTGGCACTCTAATCATGCACTCCTTCACATTTATCCAGCCCACACATAAAATGATGTGCAGTCCTCTGTGCACTCACAAATTTTCCAAAATAGCAATAAGGTTACCGCCACCCAAGGCGTAAAACAAAATAACAACGTGAAAGGGAAATACAAGAAAGGGAAATGCATAAAGGAAACTTCTAAAATAACTGGAAAAACTACCTTATTTACAAACACCAAGAAGACTTATTTATAGTAGGGCTTCAACCTACTCCCATTGAAGTGTCTAGGTAACTTCATCCCATCCAACGCTTGTAATTGGCATGTGCCCGAATCAAGGATGTATGAGATTGTGTAAGGACCCAACCAATGGACTTTCAACTTCCCAGGATGGCACAGAAACTTAGAATCATATAGTAACACCATCTGCCCAACCTCAAAATTCTTGTTTCTAATGTGGCAATCATGCCAAGCCTTCTGCTTTACTTTTTCTGTTGTTTGGCTCCACCTAGTGAGTGATCGTCTCTCATCCAACTTCATTAACTCATCAATTCTTTCTTCTAGTGCTTGTTCATCGGCTAACCCTCCTACGTGTGCTATTCGTAGAGAAGGTAACATAAATTCAACGGCATGTCAAAACACCAACCGAAAAGGTGTGGCTTTGTTCATCCTTTTATACGCGTCGTCTGTAAGCCCACAATCTGTTAATACTTTTTCATCCCAATCTTTTCTTCCGACATCACAAATTTTGGTCGTGGTATGACTCAAGTATTTTTTGAATGCTTCCAGTTCCATTTGCTTGTAGGTGATAAGGCGTAGTCTTGTGATGAGCTACCATGAACTATGACAACAAGATCCTCATCGTATGATTCAAGAAATTCATACCCCTATCCTTTGGTTAAACTCAATGGGCATCCATACCTCGTGATAATGTTCTCCCACAAGAACCTTCATGTTATTCTGCTTATGTAATTTCTAGTTGGAGCTACTCCGCCCACCTTGTCGGGTAATGTGCAAGTGATGACATAACATGACCCAATCCTACGTGCCATTGGTGTAATAGGTCCTACAAAGTCTATTTCCCATTTTTCAAAGGCTCGGCACTAGGGATAGGGTGCAAAGACATTTCATCTCCCCTTCCTAGTTTTCCAAGGCACCGATAGTGGTCACATGCTTTACAATAGTCTCTATAATCCTTGCATGCATTTTCCCACCACAAACCTGCCATTAATATCTTATGTGCGGTGGCATCACCTGCATAATGCCCACCCGCAATTCCTCGTGTGCATCCTCCATGATGGCCAAGTGCTCATGCTCTAATACACACCTGCACAAAACTTCATCACATCCCAACTTGTATAAGTCTCCACTAATTAACATGTAGGGCACGGCGCATATGGCCAATTGATTTTCTCTAAAGTCTTCATTCCTTCTAGTGCCACACCTTCCTTCAAAAATACTACAATCTCTTCCAAGTCTGAGGGCACATGCCGCAACCTAAACAGTTGCACGTCTGGCATTGTTTCCTCAATACTCTGCACGTCCTCCCCTAAATCAATTCTTGACAGATGATCAGGCCCATAATTTCTTTTTCCAAGCTTTACTACAATGGTGAATTCAAATTCTTGAAACAACAACACCCACCGACATATACGCCCTTGTAGGATGGGCTTGTTCACCAAATATTTTAATGCCATGTGGTTGGTGTAAAACACCAAGGTTTTTGCTAGCAGATACTGTCTAAACTTTAAAATCACATAGATCATTAACAATGCCTCGCTCGGTTGTGGTATAATTTTTCTTTATTGGTGTCAACTTCACCTTGCTATGAAACATACAGGATGATCAACAATCCCTTCACCTGGATGTGCAAGCACTTCTCCAATGATGGCCCCTGAGGCATCTACATGGACATGAAATGGCCTGTCCCAAGAGGGAAAACGTAAAATAGGCGTGGTGATAAGCCTATCTTTTAATGTATCAAACACCCTCTAATGCACCTCTCCCCAATGGAAGGCACTTTTATGTCTAAGTAGCTCCTCTAAAGGTGCATCGATCTTGGTATATCTCTTAATAAATTTCTGTAATAGCATGTATGCCCAAGGAATCGTGCAGCTGCACTCGGCTAGTAGGCTCCTTAACCCCACAATAAGCGCAACTTTAGTAGGATCTACCAGCAAGCCCTCCTTACATATTATATGCCCCAATAAAGTCCCAAAGGGTGTAGCAAACACACATTTCTTAATGTTGAGGGATATCCTCAACTGCCTACACCTCTCAAACATTAACCTTAAATTGTCGAATGGTCTTTATCCGGACCATATCTTGTCAAGCATCCAAATAGACTGAAGAAACTTATGGATGAGGAATGCTTACACCACTATGCACAAAAATACAAGAAAGCGCATTCTTCAACCCAAAGGGCATGACCGTATATGTAAAACTTTCCCATTCGGTGGTAAAGGTTGTCTTCTCTTGGTCCTCCTTTGTAATCCAAACTTGGTGGTACCACGAAAAGTCATCCGTAAAGGAATAGATTTCGCGTCCGGTGACTCCTTCCAAAATTTCTTGATGAAGGGGTTTGGAAAGGGATCAATGACACAAACCGCATTCAATTCCCTATAATCCACATAGATCCTAATCCGCCCATCCTTTTTAATGTTGATTACCATCGACTTATCCACTCCAATTCTTCCACCGCCTCAATGATCCCAAAAGCTACCATCGACTTATCTACTTGCATCATGGTCCCCATGAAAAATCTCACACTCTACCACCACAATGTGTACTGTCCTCTGGGGGAAATTATCCTTAACGTGCCCCTCTATCTAACAATCTATGCACCATAAACCACTTTGTGAGTCTCATGGGTTGAGTTTGCGAAAAAATTTCAAGCTAGCTTGGCCATAGTAGCAATCTGGGCCTCCAAGAATGGGCTAACACCAGTATCAACACTACCAATAACCTCGGCACATAGGGCAGCCTCCAATGCCTCGCACGGGTCTATAAAATTTTTATGAGACAAGGCCCTTCTAAAAGGGGTGATGAACCCTCCAACAAACCACTCCATATGTTGTGAAGGGTGAATAACATATGATAATTTAGACAAGAGAGTTTTAAAGTGAGTATCATACTCCCACACACTCTCTTTCATTCCTTGCTGAATCTCCTTCAAAGCACTGATGCTCTTCTACTCAAACTCAAGAATGTGGAAATCTGTTAAGAATGCATTCTTTAAGAAAGTATAATCCACTATTGTCTGATGAGGGTCATACTTCCTATACTGTATGTACGCACCCTTAAAACGTGGTTGTCAAACTCCACTGACCTTCCATTCTAGGGTTGTGACACCCTTTTCACACCATAGTAGTTCACACTTCGAACATGTTCTGCAAAGCATCCTCAATACCTCTATAATCGGGAGAATGTAGAGACATTTCAAAGAAAACTTGTGGTGATGGTTGGGGTCCAAATCCTCCTCCATGAGATCCTTTGTTTCTACCGTGTTTCCTCCACCGCCCGATCCACCAAGTCCACCAAGTCCTAAACTACCGAGATCCACCGAGACCCACCAGATCCTACTCCACTTGAACCACTAAATCCACCAAGCCCACCAAGTCTTGAAGTGGTCGTGCCAAGGGTTCCCACAGTTCCACTGAGTTGCACACCTATGGTCTGCGACAATGCCCCACTGCTAATAGTATACCCTACGTCACTTCTAGATGTGAGACCAAATGCTTGTGTGCCTATACCTTTCCTGAAAATTCCTAATACTAGGCTAGTGTTTTCATCCATCGAAGTACCAAACGAGAAATTATACCTCCTGGGTGTAGAACAATCACCTCCAATGTAATCAACTGGATTAGCAATATTATCCCCCTGATCTAGAAAACCAAGCACCAGGGTCCGGTCACTAGGTGGGCTCAGATGCACGCCAATGGTTCTTCTTTCTCTACGTGAAAAATTTCATCGAAGCCAAAGGGGTTTCTCTCATGCACTTGCCAAGATGGGGTCACACAGAATGCTCAGGCTCCACGTCCTTAGCGTGAAGTCAAATCCTTCCCACAACGTCTACCACCATACATCTATGACACCTATAACCTCACGTCATCTAGCAATCTCCCTTTCATGTGCTTCACCATAATTGAGTCATCTCTCCTCCATTTATTTCTCCACCACAACATCTACCATCTTCCTCCACCCTAGCTTCCTAGCCCAACGCCTCAGTGGTTTAGTGGCCATTGGGAAATCCTCTAAACTCATGGTAATAATCAAGATCCTTAAAGCCGAGGGACAACACATAAAAATGATCCTCTGGGCTCCCTCAAAAACTCAAACTCAGTAACCTCTAGACAAGAATATGTGGAAATGGCGTACTCTAGAGTGTAGCTAGCCAATACTCCTTTCCACCAATGATCCATAGCATGGGTCCATGTCAGATCTACATCCTGTAGTCTTTAGTACTCTTCTTGGGTCCACACATGCAATCTACAATGCCAACTTGATCTAGATGCATAGGCTGAGAGCCATTCATATAGTTCCACATGGAAACAATAGAAAAAAATTCATACAGATCATGGTAGAGATTCTCTTCTACCCATCTACATACATTAAACTCTAGGTCTAGTGTTGAATCTCTAAGAAAATTCATCCTCCATGCTCTTGAACCATGATTCAACATTTTCCAATGTTAACCACTCTATCATTACTCATTACACAGATCATGATGTATGCTAAATCCCACTACAACTTCGAAAAGAGGTCCGGAAATGGAACCAAGATGTAGTCATTTTTACTCCTATCACAAAAGAAAGGAACCCCATGCGCGCCGGCCTATCACCCAGAAAAATATGGGTGCTCACCTGAGGCATGCATGAGTACTAAGTCTCTCTTTTATGGGAGTTTAGTGGGAAACATCATCTATGATTAGTGTAAGATATTTTAGAGGGGAAGACATACAAGAACCTTAGGGCTCAGAACGGCCTCTAGATCCTTGCAGTCACTTCAGATTGGGTGCTTAACATAATCCATGACATGTATTGTGACAGAAAGAAACATACAAGCATTCATACTTAGTCATGAAAGGAAAGATAACTCATAAGAGAGAAATATGCATTAGAACCATTGATATTCATGTATATATTATAACAAGTAACCTTATTACATCCATGGAACCATTACAGAGGGTCGCAGAGAAGTAGACCGTAGTCATGCATTGCACTGGACTTAATGTAACTACACTTCCCAAAAGAAAATTTACAACCCCTAGGCCTAATGCATTCTCTCCCAAATACAACCATTCACTGACAGAGTCCTCGCAGCATTTCTGCGAGCTCCGCTCACTCTCTAGGTGTCTATCTCTATGTGTATATGTATCTCTGTGTGTTTATATCTCTTCAGTGCTCATATTTATAACTTTCCTAGACTGTTAACCCATCCTCTAGCACCCTTAGATCTGGTGCCAAGTGTCTGAATGTGGTCCTCCATGTAAGTATGATTCTCGTGCCCGATCTCTCCACCTTATTCCATGATTTTCTTCTAGATGATTCCATCACCATCATGCTCTATCTCGGGGCCAACTCGTCATCGGGATGACATCTTATCCATGCGTAACCGGGTCATGATTTTCACATGTTCTACTGGATGTCTGAAATGAATAAGTCCCGATCCTTTTGCACGTCACACGTGCCACGTGATTCCTTAATTCCTTCTCTTGCGTGCTTTTTCCTTACGTGCCTTTCTATAATCGGGACCTTGCGCGCCCATGCACCTTCATACTTTTCCAATATTCCATGGGTCCAACAAGTGTGCAAATTGTTTCCTAGTAGAATAGCATTCCACTATTGGGAAATTGGTTAAAAGGAAATACTCCGTGCTCAGGTACTGAGACTGAATGAAAGATCCTACATGCAAATATTCCCCCTCATAGCCTAGATTATGACAAGGAAAAAACTCTAAATTTTGTTGTGGATTTGTGGCTATTCAGTAATATACTGATTGATACTGGAAAGGAAGTCAATGTTCTTACCTTAGATGCATGGGAACAAATGGGGATACCCCTTATAGTCATCCTCTAATGTATTCTTCATGGCTAATCTAACTAAGGCCAATCCCGTCGGAGTTTTAAAAGATGCATCCATTACCATACAAGGAGCCAAGTTCATTGGAGACTTTGAGGCTTTAGTGCTAGCAGAGTCGAGATAGCTTCCCAACTCTATTGGGGCATCCTTGGTGCTATGCCAATAATGTTGATCTTCGGTTCAAAAAGGGTTATATCAGTTTTGAAAACAAGGAGGAATGAGTTATTATCCCTTTAACAGATGGTAAATCTGCACCTTATATTGAGCCCTTGAGTGAAGATGACCTAATTAGGATTTATGTAAGCACCATTTGGGATCCATAGGTGCTTGAGTCATGTAAAGAAGGAATCCTTCGGTGGGAGGATGAAAAATATATTTGTGATACTACAAGTGTCACTTGTGATAATTGGGCTTATAGAACTTATGAGTTGGTAGGGTGTGAAGTAAAGAACATATTTCCTAAGGACAAAAAACCACATTATATCAGGAGAATTGGTAACAACTTGCTACCTTGTTACAGGAGAAGGATATCTAATGGTATTTCTACATGCCATGGAAGAACGGTGGATAGACCCATTGGAGAGAAGAAATATGCTAGCATATACCCTATGCGGGACAACAATGAGCTAGTGGGTGGTCTACAAGGATAATCTTGTAGGATGGAATGAAATTAGGATTTCTCTTACCACTATGTTCTATAGAAGCAATGCATCTACTCAAATCTATACTTATCATGGTAATCAACTTATTCAGCACCATGTTTAGAAGTGTGAGAGACTCTGGATAGAGGGGTAGGAAGCTTTACCACCTTCACTCTAGTTGCACAATTTTTATTCCACTCTACATGGTTGTGCGCATGCTTGGTATGTATATACAGAACTCCATAGGGAAATTGGAAACTAGTAGGATTTAATTTTAGGAATGGCCCGGATGTTTAACTTCTTTTGTACTAAGCCTCTGGTGGAAGAAGCATTAAAATTCATAAAGTGCTTAACTATGGGAGATAATGTCAAGGCTGAAGAACTCCTTCAGGAGTTATTGGATAAAGGAAACTTAGGAGCACATATTACTGAGGAGACAGAGGTTGATGCCACACTACTTCAACATTCTTTACTTGAGAAAGAAAAAGGAAAAATGGTATATTTAGTGGATGATGAAGAAGTAGAAAATCTGGAAGTAAACCATTCAACAGGTAGGCATGAGGTGTTGGAAAGTGTAGATAAGACCATGCACACCTATCATGAACCTATGAAGACAAAGAAAGTGAATATTGGATCAGATGTTGAGCCTAAGGAGGCCATAATTGGGGACTATTGGTTAGACTCTGAAGTGGCAAAAATCATAGAGTTACTACGGGATTATCAAGATTTATTTCCTTAGGGGTACCATGAGCTTAAAGGCGTGCATGAATCATTAGGAGAGATGAGGATAAAGCTTAAAGAGGGTGCACACCCAGTTAGAAAGAGACCCTATAGGATGAACCCCAACTTGCGTGAAAAGGTCAAAGAAGAGATTGAAAAATGTTGAAGTATGGAATCATCAAGCCCCTCGACAAGTTAGAATGGGTTAGTCCAATGGTGATCAGTATCAAGAAGGATGGACGAATTAGGATCTATGTGGACTACAGGGATCTGAATGCTACATGTGTAATTGATCCCTTTCCTACACCATTCACTGAGGAAATACTAGAAGGTGTTGTAGGGTGTGAAATCTATTCATTTACAGATGGGTTCTCTAGGTATCATTAGGTTAGGATTGCCCAGGAGGATCAGGAAAAGACTACTTTTACTACTGAATGGGGTAGCTTCACCAATATTGTGATGCCTATTGGTTTGAAAAACACACCTACTATATTTTCACGCATAGTTGTTCAAGTGTTTAAGGATTTTATTCACAACTTCTTACAAGTTTATTTAGATGATTGGACGATGTATGGAATAGTTAAGGGTCATTATGACAATCTATGCTTGATGTTTGAAAGATGTAGATAGTTGAGTATGTCTTTGAACAATAAGAATTGCATATTTGTTACACCATTTGGAATATTGTTAGGACACATAATCTATAAGGAAGGTTTGTTGGTTGATCGAACTAAGGTTGCAGTCATTATAGGATTAAAAGAGCCTACCATTCAGAGTGAGGTTATGGATTTTTGGGTCATACAAGTTAGTATAGGAAGTTTATTAAAGGATATGCCAAAGTTTTTGTACCATTAGAGGAGTTACTGAAATGGAAAGGTACGTTCTCTTTGGGAGAACCACAACAATGCGTATTCAAAATATTAAAGGAGAAACTTACTACCGCACCTATTCTACATTTTCCTTTGTGGGAACAACCATTTCATGTACATGTGGATGCCTCTGGTGATCCATAGGGATTTGAAATAACTCTACTTCATCAGAAACAGTCAGCACAAAGAAGGAAAACAATGAAACGAAGGTTCTATATTTTAAGTAATAGGACCGCTGCCCTGCGTAGAGTGGAGGTTACTGAAGCTGCTGCCCAGCCAAGGCGGCGGTCCCAGGACCACCAGTCTGCACAGGGCGGTAGTCCTAGCCATTACGGACAGAAAACTAAAATCAAAATGAACAACCTCTAAATTTGAAAGGATGTTCGTTTCTCTTCTCCTTCATGACCTTTCCCATTCTCCAGTGCACGGGAGGACATGAGAAAGGCTATAAATACATGATTGTAAAAGTGTAGAAGATCATCGAAGCATGGGAGTAAGTGAGCAAGAAGCCTTGGTGCTAGAAATTGTATTTTGTAGAAGAAAAGAGTGTTGGACACAAAGAAAGCAAGTGGCGAAAGGAAGTGTTGAGATATTATCTACTTCTCTTTCTTACTTATTGTAAATTATGTACCTGTTGATTTGAATTGGCCAATAGAAGTGGGAAGAAAGAGCAATTTCCCTTCCCGACTGGTTTTTCCTCCATTAGAGGATTTCAAGATAAAATTGTTGGTGTTTTGAGCTTATATTCTTTCCTTTACTACAACCGTTGATTCTAAGCACAATAGTAATTCATTCACTAGTTATCTTTGTTATTTTCTAATAGGAAGTAAACAATAGCAATTAATTTGTGATTTGTGAATAATTCCAAAGTTGAAGAGTTTATAGATCATTTTGGTATCAGAGCTAACAAGTATCTAGGACTGTGGTATTTCATTCTTGAATTTGTATGACAGTGATAATATCTAAAGGTGAAGAAGATTTACCTTGCGATCCAGAGATTTCTACAAAGAAGTGGAAACAAAGAATTTGGGGAGAAATGGAGGAAGAGAACTTGGTCCGTAGAATCGAGATGCTAGAGACCATGATGGATAGGATGTTTAGAAGGCAAGAGGAACTTGCAGATTTGTAGAAGACAACTTCCGTCAAGCAAGACTCCATGGACTCGGTGGTTCGAGGCTTAGCCGAAAAGTTTGGTATAGGCAAGAGTCACCATGAGGAAGATTATGGGGAAGAGCATGAAGAAGAGACTTCTAACACAAGAGAAAAGGTAAAATCTGAACATACTCCTTTTAAAGTTGAGACTAAAGTCAAAATCAAAATCTTTGAAGGACAAGTAGATGTAGAATTATTGGATAAATGGTTGAAATAGTTAAAAGTATATTTTAGCATCCATAATGTCACTGAGGCATAAAGGATCACCTTTGCACATCTCAAAATGGAGGGACATGCTCTAGTTTGGTGGGAACTCATCTAATCGCTTGTGAAAATAAGAAACATCCTATTGTGAAATCTTGGCAAGAATTTAAGGAATTACTTAGAGCTAACTTCTATCCTATTGGCCATAAAACTGACCAAATGATTAAATGGCAGTATTTTAGACAAGGCAGTGGTCAAAGTGTGCAGGACTATACTACGGAGTTTCGGAGGCAAGCCATGTTGCTGAACATGGATTTGGAGGATGAGGATATTCCAACAAAATACTTGGGAGGACTTCATACTCACCTTCGAAGAAAATTCATTTCCACAAATCCTAAGGATCTCAATGAAGCATGTGTATAGGAATACTACATAGATGATGAGAAAAATCAAGGAGAAGCAGAGCCGAGGGTAAAGCAGTCAACAAATCAGCAAAAAAAGGATTATGGGAAAACAAGTAACAAGAGTAAGTGGAAAGGGAAAGGTAAACAAGCTGCCACTACTTTAAATACTTGTAAAGATCCCAAGAATTTTTGCAAGAATTGTGATATCAATGGTCATATTGACGCTACATGTTGGAAGTTGCATCTGGAGTTACATCCAAAGAACCAAACCAAGGACTCCAAGAAGTCCATGATAGCTGTAAAGACAGAAGGGGAGGTGGAAATCAAAGATGACTCTAATGTAGATGAAAGGCTTAGATGCACGGCCACCAACATGGACAACAAAGAGGAGATGAGTAGACTATTCCAGATCAAAATCCAAATCAAGAGAACTAAGGTAAATGCTTTGGTTGATACCGGTTCTCAATCTAACTTGATTTCTGAGGCAGTTGTAAAGAAGCTTGGTCTTGAGACTTACGAGCATCCGCACCCATATCCTTTGGGTTGGGTGAAGAAGGGTGTTGAAATTCAGGTAACAAGAAGATGTAAGGTCAAGTTTGGGATAAATTCCCAATATATAGATGTTTTTGAAGTTGATGTTATTCCACTTGATGCTTTTGATGTGGTATTCGGGAGTCCTTACTTGTATGTTAGGGATGCTATCTTTATGAGAAGGGAAAACCGATACAGATGGGTCAAGGATGGGATCAGCTACAACATCTAGGCACACCAGCGTAAGACACAGGTTACTATGGTAAGTGCTAACCAAGCAAAATGGCTTATTCAGTCAAATCATAATCAGTTTTGTTTACTTTTGTTAAAGGAAAACAAGATTTGGATAGTATTATTCGAGTCTTTTCGGGGAAGTATTTCAGGCTCCTAGTGTATTTCCAACAAAAGCGGGAAGTAGAGTATGAGATTCATCTATTGCCAGAGTCACCTCTACCGAACATCGGGTTGTATAGGCAATCCTTGCTGAAAAGTACTGAGGTAATGAAACAACTCCAAGAATTAATAGACCAAGGGGTGTTACGTGTGAGAACCTCACCATGCGGTTCACCTATTGTGATGGTGCCAAAGAAGGATGGTTCTTGGAGAATGTGCATCGACTACCGCGCTTTGAACAAGATCACCATAAAGAACCGATATCCACTTCCCCATATAGATGATCTCTTAGACCAGCTTCACATGCCAAATTTTTCACGAAGTTGGATCTCAAGTCAGGTTATCACCAAGTTAGGATGAAGGAGGAGGATATATGGAAGATTGCCTTCAAAACAAAACATGATTTGTATGAATGGTTAGTACTTCCTTTTGGATTATGCAATGCACCCCTACATTTATGAGATTGATGAATGATGTATTGTGGGATTTCATAAATTCATGTGTCATTGTATACCTAGATGATATCTTGATTTTTAGTGCCACATGGGAAGAACATCTAACGCATTTGCAGCAAGTCTTGCAAGTTCTCAAGGAGAAACATCTGCTTTGTAATATGAAGAAATGTGAATTTTCCAAACAGTCACTTGTCTATCTTGGGAACATGGTTGGAGGAGGAGATTTACGATTGGATCCAAAGAAGGTGGAAGCCATCACAAATTGGCAAACACCAACAAGATCCACAAAGACTAGAAGCTTTGTGGGAGTAGTACAATACATGCGGAAGTTCATTCCGGGTTTCTTGGCAATTACAACACCTCTACACATAGTGGCTGCAAAGAGTAAGGGTTTTGACTAGGGTAAGGAACAAGAAAAATCCTTTGAGTTATTGAAATACAAGATTAGTCATGCTCTAGTACTTGCTCTTCCTAGTTTTCAGCAGCCTTTTGAAGTAGAGACAGTGTCGCGATTATGCTATGGGTGTAGTGTTTCTTGAGGAGGTAAACCCGTACGTTATCATTCTGAAACCTTCACTTCAGCAGTTAAAGGATATTCAATATATGATAAAGAAATGTATGCACTAGTTCAAGCAATTAAAAGATGGAAACATTATTTGTTGGGTAAAGAAACTATTGTGCACACTAACCACAAACCTCTCCAGTATTTACAAGCACAGTCTAAATTATAGTAGGCAATGCACTACAAATAGATGGGGTTTCTTTAGCAGTTCCATCTAGTGACAAAATACAAGAAAGGTAGTACAAATTTGGTGGCGAGACATGTTGTCTAGAAACCCACATAGGAAAATTTCTTCATTCGAGACACTATCTCTCAGATCAAGCCCTTCACGAAGGAAGCTTACAGAGAAGCATATGCCCAAGAAAAAATTTAGGGTAATATTTCAGAAGTTGTAATCCCAAGGGCTGAAAAGAAGAGGATTGAAGACTGTTATCTCAAGGACGGGATGCTCTACCGATGGGAGAAAAATTTGTGTGCCTAAAGAAGAAAGACTTCTATTGATGAGGGAAGAACATACCTCAAAAGTAGTGGGACATTTTGGTGTTGGTAAGACCCTAGCCCACTTGCAAAGGTATGTATATTGGCCCAACATGCAAGAAGAAGTATCAAAATTTATTCATGGATGTAAACTTTGTTGTACTAGCAAGCCTAAAACTAGGAAGGAAGGTTTGTATATGCCTTTACCAGTACCTACTCGTCCGTGGGAGGACATTTATATGGATTTTGTAGGAGGATTACCTATGTCTAAACATGGCCATGACTATCTCTATGTTGTTATGGATAGATTCAGTAAAATGTGTATTCTTATGGCATGTAAAAAGACAGTAAAAGCACATGAGGCAACAGATCTTTTCTTTGCTAATGTATGGGTGCATTTTGGTTTGCCAAAGTCTATTGTCTCTGACAGGGATTCCAGGTTCTTGGGGAAGTTTTGGACTACTTTGTGGGACAAGATGGATACCAAGTTACAGAGGAGCACAAATTTCCATCCACAGATAGATGGAAAAATAGAGGTGGTAAATAAGACTTTGGTACAGTTGATCAGAGGGTATAATAGTAAGTACCCAAGGACTTGGGACAAGTCCTTAGCCTACATTCAACATTCCTATAACCGGGTAGTACACACATCCACTATGAAGTCACCATTTGAAGCATGTTTGGGATATCTACCTACAAATCCACTGGACATAGCAGTTAGACAACAGGATGAGGAGGATACATGAGACACAGAGGTGACTAGAGCTAACAAGTTCATTGAGAGGATCCAGAAAATCCATCTCAAGGTCAAAGAACAACTAGAAAAATCTCAAGCAAAGTACAAAGCTAGGCATAATCAGCATAGGAGGGAACAGAAGCTTCATGTTGGAGACAAAGTTTGGCTTTACTTGAGTAAGGAGAGACTACAAGATCAAGCACAGAAGCTCAAGCTATTATGATATGGACCCTTCACCATATTGGAGCAGGTTGAGGAAAATGATTTTCGACTTGACTTACCAGCATTCATGAGGATGTACTCTATAGTAAATTGTGAGAACTTTCACCTCTATGAGCCATTCATATTGGATGAAGATGAAGAACTACTGTTGCTACCTTCCATTGAGGATTGCGTCTTGGACTCACGAGGTGAATTGGAGAAGGATGTAGTGCTACAGTAGAAGGTCAGAGAGACTAGAAGAAGTCTACATAAGTCTTGGTAGATTGGACTGAAAGGAAAGACACCAAGGTAGGCCCGGTGGTACTCGAAGGGGCAAGCAAGGGAAATGTTCCCTCATCTACTCCCCCACTAAAATTTTATGGGACCAAAATCCTCCTAAGAAGGGGAGGTGTGATCCATAGGGATCCAAATAACTCTACTTCATTAGAAATAGTCAAAGACAAAGAAGGAAAACAATGAAACGAAGGTTATATGTTTTAAGTAACAAGATCGCCACACCCCTGCGTAGGGCAGCGGTTACATAACCACTTCCCAGCCATGGTGGTAGTCCGGTGGCTGTTGGTCTACATAGGGTGGCGAGTCTTGGCCATTACAGATAGAAAACTAAAATCATAACAAACAACCTCTGAATTTGAAAGGATGTTTGTTTCTCTTCTCCTTCATGACCTTTCCCATTCTCCAATGCATAGGAGGACATGAGAAAGGCTATAAATACATGATTGTAGAAGTGTAGAATATCATCAAAGCATGGGAGCTAGTGAGCAAGAAGTCTTCATGCTTTGGAAATTGTATTTTATAGAAGAAATGAGTGTTGGACATGAGTGTAAGCAAGTAGCTGAAAGGAAGTGTTGAGATATTATCTACTTCTCTTTCTTATTTATTGTAAATTTTATACTTGTTCATTTGAATTGGCCAATAGAAGTGGGAAGAAAGAGAAATTTCCCTTCCTAACTGGTTTTTCCTCCATTGGAGGTTTTCCAGGATAAAATTGTTGGTGTTATGAGCTTATATTCTTTCCTTTACTACAATTTTTGATTCTAAGCACAATAGTAATTCATTCACTAGTTATCTGTTATTTTCTAATAGGAACAACAGCGATTAATTGTGATTTGTGAATAATTCCAAAGTTTAAGAGTTTACAGATCATATGGTATGGTCATTGTACATATTGGGTCAACTTGGAGAAGGTATTATAGATCATCCTATTTGTTTTGCTAGTAAAAAGCTAAATCTGCAGAACCAAACTACACAACTATAGAGTGCGAAGCTTTGTCAATGATCTATGCGCTACATAAATTCTAACAGTACCTACTAGCTACACCATTTGTCTTCTATACATATCACATGGCATTAAATTATTTGGTAAACAAACCCATTTTACAGGGGTGCATATGAAGATGGGTACTTTTATTTCAAGAATTTGATTTCACAGTTGTGGTAAAACCCAAGAATAGTAATTTTGGACTGGACCATTTATCTTGAATACAATCAGGATAGGAAGCAAAATAAATTGAAGATACCATGCCAGATGCACGGTTATATAGGTTGCAATGAGCACCATCATAATTATAGGACATTTTTTTCTTTCTACGAATAGGCATGACACCAGAAGGAATGAAATCCTTATAAAAGAAACAACTTGCTATACGTGTGGCACCCTATATGTTAATTAGTGGTGACTTGTACAAGTTAGGCTGGGATGAAGTATTGAACCATTGCGTACTAGAACATGAGTACACCTATATCATGGAGGAAGCTCATGGTGGTATTGCATGTGGCCACTATGTAGGTGATGCCACTGCGCGCAAGATCTTACTTGTTGGATTATGGTGGGAGACCCTGTATAAATATTGTAAGGAATTTTGTAAGGCATGTGATCACTGTCAACATCTTGGAAAACTAGGTCAACGAGATGAAATTCCTCTAAGACCTATTACTAGTGCAAAACCGTTTGAGAAATGGGCTATAGATTTTGTGGGTCCTATTTTACCAGCCGCGTATAGGATAGGATCATGTTATATCCTAACTTACATAGATTATTTGATAAGGTGGGTAGAAGTAGTTCCTACAAAGGATTGTACAATGGCTATAAGCATGTGGTTTCTTTGGGAAAATATTATTACAAGGCATGGATGTTCATTGAGTTTGACCAATGATATGGGCACACATTTTTACGAATGAGAAAATCAAAAATTTATTGGATGAGTTCATGATTGCACACCATAAGACTACACCATATCATCCTTAAGAAAATGGGACTATTGAGGCTTTCAACAAAATTTTGAGTTAGACATTGACAAAAATATGTGATGTTGGAAGAAAGGATTGGGATGATAAAGTATCTGCAATACTTTGGGCATATTAAACAACATATAAAAGGTTGAACAAAGCCACACCATTTCAGTTAGTGTTTGGCACAAAAGCAGTTCTTCCTATGGAATTCATGTTACCATCTTTGTGTATTGCACGCATTGGAGGTCTAGCTGATGAGTAAGTATTGGAAGAACGGATTGCAAAGTTCATAGTGATGAGTAAGTATTAGAAATGGGCTATGCATTAAATTTTGAAAATCTATATAAGGATGGGGTGCGAGTTCATTTTTACCATTGCAATTAAGAGAATTTGAAAAAAAAATCTAAGTGCAAATGAGCTAAGCAATCATGTTGAGGTGCAAAGAGTGTGAAACCAGATGTGGAGAGAAGTTTATGTGCAGGAGAAGCTTGTGTTCCCATAGGTGAAGGGTTTGAGTGAAGAAGATGTATTACAAATGAGTTAGAGCACATGATTTCCACTAGGGCATAGATATTTGAACTAGGGTTTTAACTTTCTTGATTACAGAGGGTAGAAAAGAGAGAATTTTCAGATGGCACTGAAGAAAGCACCCACAATAGGAGTAAAAGGGAAGAAGAAGGTCGAAGTGGAAGAAGAAATTGCTCCCGAGAGTAATTTCTTAGAAATGTAGTATCCAGAGGGCATGATCATGGGACAAGAATGGGATTCCCACATCGCCAATGTAAAATCAATGATTATAACCATCGTACATCAGATAATAAGAAGGAGATCAATGTGTTGTTGAGTACAAAAATGAACAAGTGCACCACAAAAGATATGCCAGTGTATGATGATGTTGGTGAGAATTTACTAAAGAAAATTGGAGTCTACCAGTTATTCGAGTTGCCATAATTTGTGAAGTATGAACCATTATATCAATGGTTGATGAGCAGAGTCCACGAGGACTTCTTCTACTTCACCGGACAGAGGGTTAGAATCACAGTTGCCTTAATTTCAACAGTGACAGGACTAAGGGCCTCAGGAGTGGATCTAGAGAGTGATTTAACTGATAAGGCCACAATCTAGGAGACAAGGAAGGATCTAGGGTATACCAAAGGTGCGCATAGGATGGAAATTGATAAATTGAAGAAGTAACCGTGAGTGCAAGAAGTCGCACATCTTGTAACAAAGCCTAATGACCAAGAAAGGTGGTCACAAGTAAACACAATGTGGTTGCACGTTACAAAGAAGATGTCTCAAGGAGTGATCTACAATATCACATATCACATAGCAAATACAATCATTGAAGAAGCACGGACATGTGATAAAATAAGTTTTGGCGTTATTTTATTATCTTTGGTGTTTATGGAGATTGGAGTGCCCGATGGGCCAAAGGAGAAGATTTGGGAGTACCCCAAGGAATACAAATCTCTAGTAGAGAGATTTCAAAAAAACTTGTGTGAAGGATCAATGAGAGGACCATTCAAGAAGAGGGCAGATAAGTGGTATGATAGGCTCCGCACAGTGTTTGAAGAAGAATGACGCATACCCAAGGAGTTACCTTTAGTAGTAGGGAAGGCAGTGTAGTTCGCAGTATACCAACACATTTGCATCACGCGGTTTGCCATGAAGGATGGGGCTTGAAGCCCATGGTGAAAATTACCATATGCCTTCACAGCACGATATTTTAGGCATCATTTCACCGGTTTTTGGAAGTGTGCCACATAAGCTTCAATGAAGACAAGGTAGATTGCGACTACCACACTCTAAGAAAGAAATATGTATATCCAGGGCAGAATTCCTACATTGAGAGGATTATCTCAGATATTATAAGCATGAAGCGTGTAAGTTTGGTAGTTGAGGACACTGGAGAAATGTTTGTGTACTTGTAACTCAAGCCCAAGAAGGAGAAAAATAAGTATGTCGAGAATGATTTTACACTCCCAGGGCCGCTAAAAGGTAAGCATACAATGGAAAATTTTCCAACACCTAATCCCATAGAGACAATACAAGTAGATGATGAAGAAGAGGAGCATGAATATAGTGGTGGTTTGGAGCATAGAGGAAGGAGATAACCTCTAATTAGGGAAGAAGCTAAGTGCGCGACTACTCTACCCCAACCACAAGAAGGAGATGATGAGGACTTGGATGTAGTACAAGGAGAGCGCCGCTTCAAAAGAGTATTCAGGAGAATAAGGACCTAAGGTGCTACTCCATAATCAATGCGCAGATCACCTCAACTCTCTCCACATAAGGAGAAAATTGAGAAGAGAAGAAGTAAGTTAAATTTGAATGAGGAGGTAGAAGAGTCTGAGGAAAGCACGCCCAATTCCCCTACACCTCTAGAGAACATGGAAGAACCAAAGGATGAAGAAATGAAGGATGGAGAAGAGGGATAAAAGGGGGCAGAAGAGACAGTGACCGAGACTACTCAGGGTATGGCAGAACAAGCTCCAAATCTTAAAGCCCAAGTTCCTAAGGGGCTAAGATCGAAAAGAACAAGTGGAGAATATGTTCCACCAGTCATGGGCTACGTTGAGGACACAGGTAAAATTGTTGCACCCATTTTTAGAGCACAGTGACACAAAAGGAGTTGTATGGGTGGGAGTTGATGGATGAAGATATGGAAACCATGCACACAAGGAAGAAATTGTCATGGTCGATGCACATGCACATGGACAAACTAGAATTTGATGTATGTGAAGAGTCATGTGTATCAAGGAGGTTGAAGAAGACACCTCAGGCTAGACACATAACATAAAGCCTATTGTTATGTCAGATGAACAAGTGAGCAATGCTTTAGTAAAAGTCTCAACAGAGGTGGCACGGTGAAATATGGATAAGGCTGCAATAATTAGGGGGAACTAAGAGAAGAGCTCAAAACTAAGGATGTAGAAATATCCCACCTACAGAAAGAAAAAGACTTAGCATAGAAGAAGAATGATGTTTTCATCAGCATGGTAGAGGAAGTTGGGGACAATATCATGAAAGTGAAGCCACACTTAGATCCAAAGGTACCAAAAATGTTTCCTTGAAAGAATGCACTATATAAGTACATTGGTGAAATTAGAGCTTGAAAATGAAACTCTACGCATGTCGGAACCAAAGGATCTAGTATAGGAAGCGAGAGCAAGAAAAGGCTTTAGTGATGAGAAAGATTACATCATATGAGGGGTTTCTTAAGAGCTTGTAGGAGGAACTCAAGAAAGTAGATCAAGAGTTGAACATTTGTATGCATCAGAAGATGTTATAAGAACCAGGACCATTATAGAGGACAATGAAGTCTTGAAGGCCATGAAAGATGAGACCTTGGGCCGCGCAGAATGATTTTTACTTGTCAATAAGAAGCATGAATCCCTTACACCAGCTCAAGAACCACACAAGGAAAGGTTGGATGAACTTGGGAAACTCATTACGCAAAATATGGACTTATTATAAGGAAGAATGATTGTCATGTCTAGCATTGTGTTGGTCTTGCAGAATGAGAAAGGAGAGACGCAAAAGATGAGTTAGAGTAAATCACGGTGGATATCTCAGAAAAGGAAGAGGTTGTGCTCAATTATTGGAAGAATTTTGAGGCAGAAATAAAAGAAGAGCATCCAAAATTGATTCCTTAGGTTAAAGCAGAAGATATTACAGGGTAAATAAATTCTTTTATTCATCAAAATTCTTTCTATCTCTTTATTCACATTCTTTATTCACATTCCATTGTCAGGCAAGTAATGCAATTAGTGTGGGGTAATTTTGGTCAGACAAAATCAGGAACTTAGAAAAGAACATATAGAAGGTTCACGTGGAAGAGCAGAGCACATTCAAAAGCATAGAAGGATCAAAAAGGAATCATGTGCTGAGGACAGAGACAGATTCAGGACTTAGCCATTTTCACGATGAGGAGCTATTTTTGGAGATAGCATGCGGAACACACAAACCTGGTTAGAAACTTACGCGACACGCATTGGCTATTTTTAGAGGATCAGCTATGAAGCACTTTGCATGGATATAAGCTGAGAATAGATTTACTACTAATAGTTAACTAGAAGAAGTCTATTGTTAGCGCACTTGCATGTGTGGCTATTATTGTAACAACGCATGGCTAATAATAACATGCGACCTATTTTGGGATCGGATAAGTGGTGAAGGGCAAGTCCCCACCCTTATAAATATGAAAGAATTATGTGGCATAGTGGGGGATGTAAGAACTGAATTATTGTGTGGTTATGCTTTGCCAAATTTGATGCGTGCATAGACTTTGGTACTATTTATTGTAATAAGCTGCTATTTTTATCATGTTTAATGTAATGGAATGTGTTGGCTGAATCGAGGGTCGAATCCACGAGTATAATTGGTTCTTGCATGCTTTATTTCATCATGGATATCTCTTAAGTCTATTATTCTCTATATCTATATCTCGAATATGTATTGTAGAATGATATATTAGCCATAGATTTGAATGTTTTAAGTCTTCATCATACTAACATCTTGCAATAAAGAACCCTAAAGAGGGACCTAGTACCATTGCACACTTTGGGTGAGTGCTCGAGTCTAGGGTGAGTGATGTGTTTAGCACGTCCGGGCTTTTTGGTGAAATCTATTCCATCTCACACATTTACATACTTTGATCAATTTAGATCTATCTCACTGTCATAGTGCAACTTGCACAAGGTAAACCTAGGGCATCATTACACACACATAAAATGAGAAGTACATGGAGTTAGAGATGTAATGTAGCACTTGGTCCTAAGATCACACTAAGGATAACCATCGAGGTCATTACGAATCCCCATTCTCAATCTTATTTATTAGGTTTGATGTGGTTTATGGGTATGTGCAACTAGGTATGTATTTTACAGGTTAGAGGTATGACTAGTGACATTAGATCAAAACTAGAGTGGAAAAATAGGATCAACGATGAAGCTCCTCCATTCTTAAAAAGACCGAACCCGAGCACTTGAGCGAAACTAGCACCACGATCGATCACCACTAGCACCTAAGTGTTCCTATCCTCCCGTGGGAGCCTCTGTCCTACACATTTTTGAGTTTCAAAACCTCCAAAGTGAGTATTGACGACATTTGTTTCTAGTATGTTTCAACATTTTCCCAATCGAGATAATATCTAGATTACATGAAATTAGCTAAGTCACCGCCCTCTCTCTCTCTCTTTCTTAGGGTTTTATATAGTTGCACAATTATTTATTTTATCTTATTATAGTTCATCATCAGATTATTATTATTTACATTAGTTGTCCTCTTAAATTAAATTTAATTAAATTTAAATTAAATCAAATAATTAACATGAAATTAAGAGGAGAATCCTAAGTGTAAGAGGGACAAATTCAATTTTCCCTTTTCATTTAAACCTCTACTCACTAGAGTACAATTCATTTATTCCTTTGTGTAACCAACGTATGTATTCAATAATTGGTTGGAAACATTTTAAGACACACATGAGTCACATAAGACTCATGTTCGCGTAAGGAGATCACATTTTGAATTACATGTTCCCATAGGGAATAATTTGTCTTGTCATTAATAACATGAAAAGGATTATCATTGAGTGTAAAGGGATAGATTCCATGTTTCACATTACTCCGAAGATCATTATTATAAGGACACAATTCGATAAATGAGTTTTATTATAGATTTCATTCACCAATTCACCTATTAAGAGGTCCTAGGTTTTAATTTATTTCCATTTGCACTCAAGGGTTGTATGAACTAATACAAGTCAATACTAGTGTATTCAAACATCCCTATCTCATAAAAACTTTGTAAAAAAAAGCTACATTATTGCTACTTTTCAAGGTAACACTATTATCTGCAATACCTTAATGGGATTGTTCACATCATTTAGTGCATAGTTAAACTGGTACATTAATCCACTTACTTAATACTTACTTACACACATACACCACCTAGTACTAGGATTCTAGGGGATGCACAAGAGGGTAGTGACCATGTAAGTTATTCAAAGGTAAGTTATAGGTTCCTTAGTGATAATGATCGTTATCCATGCACTCCTCTTCTTGAGTCAATCTAGGATAGACAACTTCTCTTTGACTATAAATTTAGAAGAAAACATATGGCTAACACATGGTCAAAATTTTCCTTTACAAGTCTTACAAGTTAGCATCCTCATGATTGTCTCTTAGGCCATCATCTGAAAAGGTTTATCTAGAATGAAGTAATCATTCCCAGGTGTTTTTATCTAAATTTGTTAATTTGTACCCAAAAAAATGTAAATTCATGTAATAAGGAGAATGCATATTTTTCGTCATTTGATTTAATGTTTAAAGGGGAATGGATGTCATGAAGATAAATAAATTCAAATAAAAATAATGCAACCACATCAAACCTTCATATTATCAGTATCAAAGTTTGACAAGTATGACAATTATAGATAGAAAATAAAGGAGGATAAAATTGAAATTACACATCAAGGGTTTATACATTTTGAGTCCGATATACATTTCACCAAGGATTTGCATGGAAATATAATTAAACTTGGTGAAAATGTAAGACATTAAATCCAACATTCAAGAGGTGAAAATAAAAATAGGTATTAAAAATGTTAGAGGAAAAAGGGTAGTTTGGATATATCATTAAATAAGGGATATTTTATAATTGAAATTTGTATTTGGAGGGTGTGTTGATGATAGAATATAGAGATTTAGATTTTGAAATAGGGTTATTATTTAGTATCCTATGAATGCACGTGATAGGAAATACGTTTACATAGTGAATCCCCCATGTCTTATAACTATTTTTATTCCCCCACATCAACTCTCTCTCATAAGGTGTTCTCAATCCTAAGGAAATTATCATGCAAATGGTTCATTCATGCATGTAAGTATCTCTAACCTCTTTTTATTTACTTTCATTGTAAAATAGGGACATAAGCCTAGAATATTTTATTAATCATCAAAATCAATTTACAATAGATGGGTTGTCATGTCAAACGATCATTTAAGATATTTATTTTTCACATCAATCATCTTCACTGAACTGAAGGTGATGACTAGATCGTCAACATAGACAATGACAATCACAATCTCCCCCTTTCTTTTTGAGGTATAGATTGTGATCATATGGATTTATAACAAATCCATGTTGTACGAGATGCTCATTAATTTTTATGTACCATGCTTGGGGTGCCTATTTGAGACCATACAAATATTTCCCGAGTCTACATACCTTGCTTCTTGACCGTGTACAACATATCCCTCAGGTTGAGTCAAGTAGACTTCTTCTTGTAAATCTCCATTCAGGAAGGAAATTTTTACATCCATCTAATGGACTTTCCAACCAAAATATGCAGCTAGAGAAAATATCATCCCGATCATTTTGATCTTACCTTTGGGATCAAATGTCTCATCATAGTTAATGCCTTATTTTTGTGCGTGCCCCTTTTCTACTAGTCTCTCTTTATAATTTTCTTTGGTCTCATCTATCCTATAATTTGTTCTGAATATCCATATGCATCCAATGGGTTTCTTCCTTGGTGGAAGATCAACAAGTTGTCAAGTGTTGTTTTTCATCACTGAGTTATAATCAACATCCATGGCATCTTTCCAAGATTTTTACTGTAGGGATTCCTAGACTGTAGAGGGAAAATTAGATTCAATAACTCTACTCATCAAAGAAAAGTTTACTTCTTCTCTTGCTTTACTGTGAGTCCATGGTCTAGTGGTGGATGTATCTCGGTGGAGCATCCATTCTTGCATCTTGTAACATGATAGTATACCACTTGGGCATACATTGTACTATTCATGTGGGTCATGGTTCTATCTTATCATCACCATCATCCCCACAATCACTTTCATCATCATTGGGAACATCACCTTCAATTTTTATAACTCGGTGAAAATTTACATCAAGTGAGTCAGAGAAGGAGACTCGCTTCCTTATTCTCAAAGAACTCAACATCTCTACTCGGGTGTAGACTTTCCGGTCTTCGGATCCATCAATTTTTACCAAGATTATCTTCACTATACCCAATGAAGATGATCTTTTGTTATTTCATATCTAACTTATTTCTTTTATGCTTGGGTATATGCATACTTTCTTTGCACCTGAATACTTTGAGGTGTGCAACAGATGGCTTCCTTTTTACCATGCTTCTTGTGGTGTTACTCTGTCAAGAGTAACTGTGGGAACTTTGTTCAACAAATACATTATTGTTTTTGTTGCTTCTGCCCAGAATGTCCTTGCTAGTCCATAATCATCGATCATGCATTACACCATTTCCATGATAGTACGATTTCTTCTATCAACAACCCCATTTCACCGTGGTGTGTGGAGGAGGAATTTGTCGATGAATCCTATGAGATTGTAGGTATTTTTTGAACTCATTACTGGTGAATTCCCTCCCTTGATCTGAGTAGAGAGTTATGATGTGACAACCAATTTCATTCTCAACAACCACTTTGAACTTCTTGAAGTTTTCAAAAGCTTCACTTTTCTTGCAAAGACACAGTATATCCACATTTTTCTCCAATAATCATCAACACAAAGCATGAAGTATTGGAACCTAGAATGACTTGGTTGTATAATACTACAAAGATTAGTATGAACTAGATCAAGCTTACCATGAGCTCGATACGTACTTTTCTGGAATGAAACTCTATGTTATTTTCTTGTAAGGCAGTGAGGAAATTTATCTATATCCTTCTAAAGAGATGGTAAACCATTTACCATATTACACCAACGAAGTGTCTCAAGATACTTGAAACTTATATGACCAAGTCTCTGATGCCACAACTGTGCAAAGGTAGAGTTCTTAGCCATAAGTACCTAATCTTCTCTGTGAACAAAATCAAGATGGAACATACGTCCCACATTGGAGGATTTTGCAACTATTTTGAGCCTCATGATTTGTCTCAAATTAGACACATTTTCTTGCTGGAATGACTATCAAAGTCAATTTTCAAGTTATGATCTAGGAGTTGACTAACTGATAGCAGATTTTTAGTCAACCCAAGGACATATAGTACATCTGATAATCTACAATTACATGAACCAAGGGGTAGAGAAATGTTCCCAATCCATGTATTGTGTATGAAGAATCATCACCTAACAAAACATGGTTTTTCAAAGGTGTGTCCCTCATTAAAGTAAACAAGTATCTATGGTCGTTCATGTGTCGAGTGGATCCCGAATCAACGTACCAAACATCACTAGATGATGGGGATGGTTCACTTGATCGAGAAGTGTACAACTAGTCTTCATTTTCTAAATGTTCTTCTTACTCATCAATATTTCCTTGCTGATGGGGTCTTCTTTTCCAGTTCCCCTTTTTCTTCCCTTGATTGTAGTTTGTATGTCCCTTGTGAGATTGCTTCGGTGTTGAGGTCTAGATTTTCTTGATGAAACTTTCATGTAATTATTATACCAAAAATCTTTCAATTCATGTCCTCTTTTGTAGATTGGACATTTCTTCTTCTTTTTATCCCCTTGTTGATTATGATTCGATATTGGGACTTTTATAGGAATTAGATTTGCATTTTCCTTTTCCTTTCCATTTTTACCGATAAGAAAGTGCATTATCTTCTTCATCATCCTTATTATACAAGGCTTCATCTTGTCATAAAGATGTTTACCAACCTTGTCAAAACCGACTGTTGTATCTAACAAGTTTAGGGTTGTCACAAAATGTAGTATGAAGGAGGGAGAGATCTCATAACAATGGGAATGAGAGCTTCATCGCTGACCACTTCTCACATGGCTAGAAGTGCAACCCTCAACTCTCGCAACTCTTCTCAAGAAATCTTTTATTTTCTCATTTTTCTTAAACTTCGATGTATGTAACTCGACTCTGTAAATTCAATATAACATTCTTATTTTTTACCACATACATCATGCTCAACTTATCCAACGCTTCTTTGATGTTTTGGCATCTCAAATGTGGGTTTGCACATCATCGACACACCAAACAAGATGATGAGCTTGGCCTTCGATATGATCTATCAAAATTTCATTGTTGTGTTGTATCGTAGTTGATCGGTTAGAGTACCATTCACAACAGTCTAGATCTCTTCAAACTCAATTTGTGTCTTGATTTTTGTCTTCCATGTAGCATAGTTGTTTCCTCTGAGTAGTTGTGAATCTAGAAGAAAGAATTTGGGGGCATTTGTGTCCATTTTGAAAAATCCACCGACAGCCCTAAGGTTAAGCTCTTATCACTCCAAGTATAAGATCTCCCAATCTATATATTGTCATTTCGATATACCTAACCTTTCTATATACACGCTCTTCCGATATACCCATCGGTACGTGGAATAAGCTCGCCCTTTCGATATACTTGATGGTACATGAAAGAGGCATTAATGTACATGAAAGAATTCAATACATGGTACCAAGATAGTACTAAAAGGGGTCTATGTAATTATTGACACTAGCTCAAATAAATATCCTCATATGTGCGTGTAACTTCGCTATATACTTGGATATTTTCTCAGTCCGTATTTATGTTGAGGAATCATTCACAGATGGATGGGATGGCTCATAGTGTGTGCACTGTGTCCTTATTACTCCCTATTGATTTAAAGGGTGATGCTTAAACATCGTTGTATTGCTAACTATATTAGGTGTTAAGTTTAGTATTATTCGTGATGAATTTACCCGTAAGTGTTTCCCAAAGGCACTGTTTATACCGAATGCTGCGAATGAGATCTAGGATCTCGTGAGTGTTTTAGAACCAAATTTCACTATATTTATTACAATTTTCATCTATTTTATGAGTAGTTACAATGTTTTCGGTTGACTATGGCAACCTACAAACTAGTATAATACACTAAAGTATACAATTACATTCAAAAAATTTGAAAAATTGAATGACAGGAAAAAAATTTATTTTTCGGGGCCCTAGTGGCCTCCGGAGCCTAATATTACTCTCTGAGAAAGCGACTGTAAAAAAATAGCTCAAAATGAAGTTTTTAGGTAGCCTTCCTTTGGAAAAAGTTTCCCAAAATGCAAAAATATACAGAATGGAAGAAAAAAATTGACCCTTTTTTAGGGTTTTTGGGCTATTTATGCCACCATATTTGGGGGATCCTCTTTATTTAAAAATTGTTTTAAAATTTTGGTTTATGTGGGGGTTGACCCAAGAACCTCTAACACCTAATTCCTTCCTTCTAACCAACCTAGCACTTATAGCGCTTATGCTAAAAAAAGCATATAATATTTACATTCGCCGCCAAACAGACTAACCTTTTTGAAAAATGTCCTAGCTATTTGCATGGTGGTTGACATGGCTTGAGGATGGAGTCCACATAGATCCTATAGAGTGGGGAATGAATTAGGTTTTCTGCAGAACTCGGATCTCGCTTTTCTTTTGCAAAGTATCTCCTCTAGCTTTTTTTTAACCTTGTTGTTTTTTGCTTCAATGTTTTTTGTTTTCACCATTTTGTTTTTTTGAGGGCCTATGATGAATTATATGCCTCTATATTTTTTTTTTTCACACTTTGTATGCGGGATGCAGTTCGGATATATGTCACTTTGAAACTCGCCTATGTGTGGCTTCTTTTAATTGTTATTTGTTCATTTTTTTTTTTATTATGTAGGTCTCCGCATTTGAATATTAATTCCTATGATGCCACTATGTATGGATCTCCTCTTGACTTGATTTGATTTTGCAGGTGTGGAGGCAAATGAGAGCTCTCCAATTTAATTAAGACTCATTGAAAATACAAAAACTAGGTTGCATCAATGCAAAAACTTAGCCGCCAATGAAAACATGTCAAGGTTTATGAGATCATTAGTAATCTTTAAGTCCGACCTCCAAACAAGTGCTTCCACGAGACCCACGACTCAATTCAGGGCATGTCGCTCGATGGAGTCCCAATATAACTCAACTAAGGCTCAAAATCCAATGAAACTTTGTTTGTGTCTCAGTGATGATCTCTACATCTCGTCAGAGTTGGTGGGGGTCACCTCTAAATGTGGTGTGCATTCTATTGTTAGTCATGTGACTAATAAAGTGTCACAAAATTTTAGTGACAAAACCCCTAATGGGGTAGAATATATATTTTTTACTTTTTTGAGTGCTAGAAGCAAATTTTCTTGGTGTAGAGGGCACCAAGGAAAAAAAAATTGCTTTACGTTTACCTGGATATCAAACAGGAGGTTGTAGGGAGGCAAGGATGGGGCTGGGAAGTTGCAGGAGGATGCACAAGATTTCAATTGCTGCAAATTATTCTCCAAGCACCTCAATATTTTCTGATCTCTCTCTCTCTCTCTCTCTCTCTCTCTCTCTCTCTCTCTCTCTCTCTCTCTCTCTCTCTCCACTTTATCTATCACAAGTCCGATTCTGCTTCTTGTATGAAATGTAAAACAGGATGAAGCTTGGAATATTTTATTAATCATCAAAATAAATTTACAATAGATGGGTTGCAATTCCTATAGAAATTGAACAATCATGTGCAAACAAAGGTAAGTTTGCACGAGTACAACTGAAATCACAACAACTTCCAAAACACATCCTGGGAAGCAACAATAATTAAATACAAACAAATAAGTTAACCATGCAACGCACAAACTTAAATAAGACAAAATAAATGGTTATACAAGTATAACCAAATAACAATATTAAATGCACCATTAATTTAGCTAAAATAAATTTACCCTTCATATTTTAATGTTGTGGATGTGGTCATGCATACATTAGGATAGGGTAGTATATATCTCTTTTTTGTTATGTTATTTGTTGATTAGTACCTTACAATCCTCGGAAAAATCTTGATCTTTCTTTATAATCTTTTGGAATTCAATCTTCATCCTTAAAAATATTTCTCAACAACATCGTGGATATTTTATCTCATTTAAAACGTATTTATGGTTTATTACCATCATCTTCCAATTAGGAGCTTGTTAGATGTCACTATGTTATTCTAGGTCTAGGATTTGGAACCCTATACCTGTGAATTTTGCTAGAGTTTTACAATAAAAATAATATTAAAAATACTTAGATTTTATTCATCTAAAAATAATATGTATATAGGAAAATATTACATCTATAAACAAGGAACTACTTCCTATTTTATCTCAAGTAAAATTATGTGTACGTAAGTTTATTTAAACAACCTAAACAAACTTACATACAAATATAATATATGTTGACTAACCATCATCATATGTGAACACTAAATATTGTAATTCCTAACATACCTCCTATAGAACATGGAGTAACGAATTCCTTGTTCTAAATTTACACTCACTTATAATATAAGGTTTGCATCTTGAGTGTGGTTTTAATTTTTATCCTAATCTAGAATACCCCAATATAGAAAGATGAAAGGAATTGTTGTGGAACCACTTCTCATTTGCATACAATAAGGTCTTATAATTCCAAAGTTACAAAGTTCTTAGAAAGATGAAATTTATTGAGTCAAAATTCCTTTTTCAAAAAATACTACTATGCAAAGTTTCAAATCAAATCCACGTGATCAATCAAATAGAAACAAATTGATCAAATATCCACGCAACATATCTTAGCTTGATATTAGTTCAATTATAAAATAATTATGAAGTGAAAACCAAAATCAGTCAAATTGAATATCCCTACAATGTATCTTGAGATATAGAACTAATTATAAAATAGTCACTGGTCATGCAAAAACACACACTTAGCAATCACAAGTGAAAACTTAGAAGTCGTAGGGATAATAAAAATAACATACCCATTTTTTCAAACAAAATTGGTGGGGTCATGTTCAGGTATCAAATTTTTCTCAAACATGACAGATTATGAAAATAGTCCAATATTTTGGTTATGTTGTCATGAATTTCCTTTTTGTGTAGTAAACTAGTGGGGTGATACAATTGTATTTAGAGTGATATCTATATTTTTATGCTATATAGTGGTTATATGTCATCGAGTCATAGGTTATTTATAGTAAGCCCCATTATAATTTAGGTTACAATTTTAGATACATCATATGTCATAATGTATGGGAAAAAACGTTCAAAGAAAATAATTAATGGAAATTAAATTTAAAAAAGTAGATATGACATAAAAAAATGAAAATGAAAATGAAAATCAATGTAGTTTCATTATTAGATATGACATTAAAGAATATGAGACTCGTGAATGAAGCACTTGTGGCTAAAGCTGGTTGGAGAGTGATAAAGGAAGAAGGCCTTTGGATTGATATCATCAAAAGGAAATATTTAAGGAATATTGGTAGAATAGAGACTTTCTTTTGCAGACAATATCCCAAGGGGATAATTCTTTGGAATTATTTTCTCTTCTAGGGAGATCCTGAGTAGGGGTATTAAATGGAATATTTGGAAAGGTGATAGAATTCACTTTTGGAGGGATTGTTGGCTTTTTGAAAAATAGTTAATGGAGGAAGAACCTGGGAGAATTGTGGCATAGTTATGTGAATACAATGGAAAAGTTTGGGTTAGATATTATTGGAACTTCTCTAATAATTATGTTTTTTGGGAGAATGTGCATCCCCTCCCAATTTCATTGGGGACAATCAATTTTTTGATAATCTCAACTCTTATTTAAAGAGCTTCTATATTCCATTCTTCCAACAGAATGAGCACTCTATTATATGGAAGGAAGAGGATTCTGGAAATTTCTCTGTCAAATATGCATACCTCCTAAATTTAAAGAATTCTATCCAAAAAGATTACTGGGGAAAACTTTGGGTAAAGGACCTTTTATCTAAAGTTAACATTTTCTTTTGGTTGGCCACTCGGAACAAAATTCTCACTATGGATAATTTGAGGAAACGTGGATGTTCCTCCCAATAGATGTGTACTTTGTAAAAAGATGAGGAAAGTGT